>JAWNMK010000124.1:10772500-12214616 GCA_035044105.1 Drosophila nr. perissopoda 5 BK-2023a | reverse complement strand
AATGCCATAACTTCGTCAAAACTCAACTGATTTTAAAAAGCAAGGGCTTTTTGATCATAGTTTTGCCTCTAAATCAATCGTGCATTTAAAGTTGAAAACGAAATTTGAGGTCGGAAGACAAGTAAAAAATATAGCCTGAAAATCGGTATACCGATATATGGGCATAGGTCGAAATTTCAAAATGCCATAACTTCGTCAAAACTCAACTGATTTTAAAAAGCAAGGGCTTTTTGATCATAGTTTTGCCTCTAAATCAATCGTGCATTTAAAGTTGAAAACGAAATTTGAGGTCGGAAGACAAGTAAAAAATATAGCCTGAAAATCGGTATACCGATATATGGGCATAGATTGAAACTTCAACATGCCATAACTTCGTCAAAACTCAACTTATCTTCAAAAGCGAAGGCTCTATGCATATAGCTAAAAATAACTGTATAGATATACTTCATATAGTATACAGCAATCTATCAATCTTTATGAATTTACGTTTATCGATTTTTGTATCCCAATTTGAACACTTTGACGTGTGATTATATCAATAAATTTTCCAACTTCATCTTTCTATCTTTCTCCATCGACTCTTTCTTCTTGTGTCAGTTTATAAAATGTTTTTTATACTTCAAGGCTTAACTGATTACGTTCTTTTTAGATGTGTTACCTCAATGATGTTGCACTTTAAATAAATAAACAGCTGCCTCTTGAGCATATCTGTGGCCCAGCATTAATATTTATGTTTTTCTTCGCTTTTTTTTCCAACATAAATCAATTAAAATTTAATTAACCCTCATCACCTACACCTCCAACCCCTCCCCTCCGCCCTGCTTCTACTCCAACTCCTGCAACAGTTGCTGAGCGATCTCTGCCACAAGTTCAGTGAACTGAGAGAGATGGAAAAATGTGGAGAATAATAAAAATAAAATATTTACTCTAATGATGCACACAAATAAAATGCAGCCGCAATAAAATATGAAAAAATAACAAGAATAAGAAACCAAAAAAGGAAAGAGAAGGAAAAAAACCAAACTAACAAAAGAGAGAAAAATGAGAGAATATCATAAAAAGTGCAATTAATCACCAGAAACCGAAGCGGCTGCGAAAGATCATCAAAAGGCAGCGATGGAGAGAGGGAGAGGGGAAACGGGAAGCAGCGGGATAAGGTAACTGGTGATGGAGACAAAGGCTGACACTTATCGCCTTTATCTGCTTATGTGTGGCACATGAGAGAGAGAGAGAGAGAGGGGGAGGGAGGGAGAGGGAGAGAAACAACTTATAAATAAATGGACGTAAAGAATTAAATTGATTATTTTGCATTTCGAACTGCGGATGCTGGCTGTCAATATATGATTTTTATATATGGCAATGTCTGACAGGCATAGAGAGGGGATGGGGGATGGGGGAGGGGGGCGAGCGATCGCAGCGAGAAATGCATCGATTTTTAATAATAAATGAAATGTGTAAATAAACGCCTCGAGCACCGCCAACAACAACAGCAACAACAATAAAAGCAGGCAGAAGCTGGGAGCTGGAGGAATTGGGTAGGCAAACAGCAGGAAAGCATAAACATGGCCAACACACTCACACACACACACACACACACACACACACACACACTAATACCAATGCAAACAAACAAAGATGCAGATGCATTTCCAAAGAATTTCTAAGCACATAAAAACAAAAACCAGAAAAAATCAAAGCCAGCGGTCAGCGTTGAAAAAATATTTAAAAATGCATAAAAACAAAATATTTATTGAACGAGAGCGCTGGCGTGGGTGCAAGGGAGAGGGAGCGTGCGAGCGGAAGTGGGAGAGGGAAAGGTAGATGCTAACAAGCAAACGTGTGTGCACTGTGCGAAATGGCCAGTTCAAAGTGCATAGAATGCATTTAATTCAATAAATATAAAAATGGAAAATAAATAAAAATATGAATAAAGAAATAAAAATAGTTGCTTATAAATAATATATGTGTAAAAGAATGCACTGTGCGAAATGGGAAGCTTGAATATAAATAAGAATATATCAATAAATGCCTACATTTCGTGTTTATCGATACAAATCGATAGCATAAAAGCAGACAATAATAAACTAAAATTTATTATTTATCAAGATTATTATTTTTAAGATTATTAAAGTTGTCATGTATTGAATTTCAGATATTAGCAGGTTTGACCTTATATTAATAATTGAGCTGTATATTTCTGGCTGTGCATGGGAAATATGAAATGCGCAGAACAAACAGCAAACAACAAGCAACAAACAACAGCAAGAAAACAATTTGAAATGCGAACAGAGATGAGCACGCTAATGCGCTCAAAGAAAAAGAAGAAAACCAGTCAAGAGCGAGTCGCCGATCTTGGTGCTTGGTGCTTGGAGCTTGGTGCTCTTGGCCATGTCCCTTTTATTTGATTAATGCACTCGACAAGCGACAATAAACAAGAACAAACGCACATATCTAGCTGTGGCAACTGTGGATTGGGATTGCGATTGGAGTCGACTCGACTTGACTCGACTCGACTCGACTCGAGTCGAGTGGCAGATCGCGACAGACAAACAAATATCGCATTCCACACAACAAAATCGAATCTGAATGTTGAATGTTGAATGCTCAATTGGAAAGAGTTCTCTGGACTCGGGGCTCGAAGATGAAGATGATGATGACGACGAGGACGAGGACGAGGATGAGGACGAGGATGAGGACGACGCTGTCTATTAGATAAATAAATATAAATCGTCTTTTATTAAAGTGCGAATTCTGCCGTGCGCTTAATGTGTTGAAGCAACTTGAGGCACTTGGGGCAAGGCATTAAGGCACCATGCATCAGCAGCAGCAGTCAGATGGCAACCGGTTTGGGGCAACTGTCACTCCAGCTGCGGCTGCGGGGCATCAGCAAATTTGATAAACGCAGAATTGAAAATATTTCAGAAAATATTCGAGTTTTTTCGTATCTTGCTCAAATTATCTGATAACAATTATTGATCACTCTTGTGGCACATTTAAAATAATATTGAAACGGCCTCCAAGTGGCGAGAAAGCTGCTTCAAAAGTGTTTTCCATTTAAATAATTCTTTAATTAATTTGCATTTGAATCTCTCTATTTCTGTGTCCAGCTTGAGTGGCAGATTAAAATGCAAATCATTAAAATGTAAATTTCTTAAACGATTTTTTTATTGGTTTTTAAATTAATCTATCAATTTATCTAATTTCTATTATTATTTCTGTGTTCGGTCTTAAAATAAGCTGATTGCTTGCTTATTAATTGTGATTATATTTTGGGTATACTGAATGTAAATCCATAACTAAAAATATGTTTATTGATGGCTGCTTTGATTTAATTTATACACGGAGACAGCTGAAAACATATTTTCACTTTGAAAAATATGTCAATGATCTAAAGTTTATTATAGAATATAATATTGAATAAATGAATAAAGTTGGTGGTAATTTTTAAATCTATTTAACTAATTCTTCATTCATAAACAATACTTAATCAATCAACGAAATTACCTAGACTTAGTTTAAGTTTCAACCGATTAACAAAGTATCAAATGTGATTGAATATGTATGTTCAATCACTCAATCAAGCACACATGAATATTTTCAGTTCATTTTTCGACTTGGTCTAAAAAAAAAATATGATTATGTTCAATCAATCAATCAAACAAATATGAAAAAAGTTGCAGTTAATTTTTCAATGCAAAGAATTTGTTAATAGCCTATTTAAACTCAATTAATGTTGTGTGTGTGTGTGTGTAGAAATCCAGAACGGAACCTACGACAATAAAAAAATGTTTGAATGGGGTCCCCCACAGCAACAACAACAACTACAACAACAACAACTACAACAACGAATGATCGCGAGCCAAGCGGCGGCAGCAGCAGCAGCAAACACGTCGCGACACGTTGCCAGCCACAACAAAGAGAAGGCAGAAAGCAGACGACGTGAAGCACGTGAATGCTGTCAATCATTGGCGAGGCGAGGCGAGGCCAACGGAACATTCCATGGGAGCAACAGTCGCGATGACAAGCCTATTCTGTGACGTCACGCGGCGAAATGCCGACGGCAAAATAAAGTAGTCAGCAGCAACAGAAGCAGCAGGGCAAAGTCAATGCCGAAGCCGAAACAAAATGAAGATCGCAAACAGTTCGCGCGCGCCAAACGTAAATCATAACAAAGCAGAGAGCGCGCAAGAGAGCGAGAGAGCGCTGCTGCTGCCGGTGCATATCAAGAGAGAGCGTCGCATTGAGCGCGCGCACATGAATGAAACTTGCTTAAGAGAAATGAGCAGCGCTAAAGAGAGAGCGGAAATGTGAACATCAACGAGCGGGCAACTGATCTATGACAGAGAGTCAATTAAAGAGAGCAAAGAGCGGGCAACTGATCTATTACAGATGATCACAGATCGATAGACAATTGAGAGAGTCAATTATTAAGAGCGAATTTTACTCACCCGCTCCTCTTCGCGGATCATTTCCGCAATGCCCGGCTTGATTTCCATGTCGTCCGCCAGTGACGCCGAGGACGACGACGCAGCGACGCTGTGATGATGATGATGATGATGCGGCGGTGGCGGCGGCAGCGGCAAACGTTGCTCTGCAGATGCCGCGGCTGCTGCGACGCTTAGCTCCATGGCGGCAGCGGCGGCCATTGCGGCAGCAGAGCCCAAAGGAAAACGAGACTCGGCAGCGGCGGCGCCGGAAGCGGAAGTTGCAGAGTGATGTTGCTGTTGCTGTTGTTGTTGTTGCTGCAGGTGGTGCAAGTGTTGCTGCTGTTGCTGTTGCTGCTGCTGCTGCTGAGGACTGGGCAACGAGCGTGGGCAGCGATTTACCGCTGCTGCTGCTGCCGGCGTCGGCGTCGCTGCTGGCGATGGCATTGCGCTGCCGCCGCTGCCAGCGCTGGAGAGGGGCAGCGGCAGCGCCAGCGACTTCAACTCTCGCTCTCTGTCTCTGTCTCGCTCTCGATCGCGTTCGCGTTCCCTTTCGCGCTCCTTTTGCTCCTGCTCCAAGCGCTCGGCGGCAATCAAACTGCTCAACGGACTTGCGGGCGGATTAAAAATGGCGTCAGCCGATGGCCAGCGACGCTTGCGCACATTCCGATTTCGCTCCAGCGGCGACAAGCGCAATTCGCCGCAATCCCAATCGCAGCGTAGCTTGGGCGAATTTGTCGCTGTCGCCGTTGCCGCTGTCTCTGTTGTCTCTGCTGTTGACGCCGCCGCCTCTGCCGCTGCCGCCGCCTCTGCCGCCGCCGTATTTAACTCCTCCATTTGGGTGACATCCGCCAAGCCGCGCACCTTGAGCAGCTCAGCGATGCGCAGCAGCGGCCCAATTTGCTCCTGGCTCACATTGATCTCGCCGCGATACATAAACTCAACGATCGCCTTGAGATCGCACCAGCTGACGTCACGCATTATCACAATCGGATGCTGGCAGGGCGTCTCGGCGAGCAGCGTCTGAAAGTACGGCGAACAGGCCGATAAAACCATTTTGTGCGCCTTCATCGATCGTCCGTCGCAGGCCAAGGTGACGTCGACGAAGGACTCGTTTTGCAGCAGCTGATCGAAGATTGTTGTCAAATTCGATTGATAATTGTTCCAGCGCAGGCAGAATTGTTGTTGTTGTTGTTGCTGCTGCTGCTGCGTTTGTTGTTGCTGCGGCGAATTGCTGCTGGGCGTTGTGTTTGGCGAACGGCCGGCAGGTGGCGTTGCTGGCGGCGTTGCGTTCTTCTCCTTGTCATCGCTATTATCCTGCTGCGTCGGCGTAGCAGCGCCGCCGCCGCCGCCACTGCGCTGTCGCTGCGCCGCCTGCGCCTGCTCCGTTTCGCCGCTGTCCGTTTGCAGCTCGGCAGCGGCAGTTGTGTCGCTGCTGCCGCTGCTGCTGCTGCGATCGTTGGAGCTGCTCGGCGGCTGCTGCTGCTGCGATGTTTCCGCGGACGCCATTTTGCTGCGCAAGCAGAGAGTGTGCGAGTGAGCGAGAGGCAGATAGCGAGAGCACACACGTTATCAAAGTCTATTGATCTTCTTCTGCTTCCTCTTTTAACTTATGCATGTGTGCGTGTTTTTCTCTCTTTGTTTGTGTGTAAACACTATTTTAAGTCGCGTCGCGTAAAAAGTTACGTATTAGAAATTAGCGTTACACGTGCTTAAGTATGTGTGAATGTGATTGTGTGTGAGAGAGAGAGAGGAGTATGCAATTGTGTGTAAGTGTAGCTTACGTTAGGTTACGCGCACTACCTAAACTTATGAGTGTGTATGTGGATTACTTTACGTTATGTTTACATTACGTTACGTTGCGCGCACTACTTAAGAGTGTGTGAGTTACGTTACGTTGCGCGCAAGACGTATGTGTGCGAGTGACTTACGTTACGTTTCGTTACGTCCCGTTACCCGCTCTACGTGTGAGTGTATGTGTGTGTGTAGCTTACGATACTTGTGTGTGTGGCTTACGTTATGTTACGTTACGTTACTCGCACTACGTAGCGTGCATTTTTAGACAAAACTGACAAAATTGACAAACATAAATAAATTTTTGATGTTGTTGTTGTAATTGGAGTCTGTTTGTTTATTGGCCCAAAACTCTCGTCAGCGTCTGTGTGTCCGTGATTGTATGTGTGTGTGAATGTGTGGTTTTGTTTTGTTTTGCTTTTGGTTGTGGGCAAACGGAACGTGCCACAAAAGTCTTTTCAGCACGAGTGTCTGAATTAGACTGAAAACGTTTTGCACATTTTGATACGGAAAAACTCAAAACAAACTTGACGATGACGACGACGACGACGACGACGACGGCGGCGGCGATGGCGATGGCGATGACGACGACGTCGATTGGGGCTACGAAAACGCAGAGGCGCCGCTGCTGCTGCTGCTGCTTGTAGTTGCCGCGAGAGTTTGCGAATGCGAATTCGCTGAGTCGTCGTCGCCATCGTCGTCATCGTCGTCGTCGTCGCGGCAGCGACCATCGCAAGTCGTAAATAGTGCGCTGCCGACGCGTCGCCGCTCGCCGCTCGCTGGTCGCAGCTGGCAAATTGCAGTTTGCATTGCAATGCAAAAGGCAAAGAAGGAGCGAAAAATAGTGCGGAGAGCGCAAAAGCAGCGACGTCGACGGCGACAGCGACGACGGTGACGGCGACGGCATTCAAATGCCGGCAAAATTCCTTTACTCGGATAACGCAAAACGACGAAACGAAACGAAACACAAACGAAACGAGACGAAACGAAGCGAAACGAAGTTCGCACGCTCGCTCGCCAAAATGCGACTTCGTGTTTACGCTGCTGCTCTCTCTCCCACACACACACACACGCACAGCCGGCTGACGCGACTGCAACCCCCCCTAAAAAAAAGTAACGGCAAATGCATTTGCCGAAAATGCTGCGTGCAAGTAGAGTGTGGAAGGGGGAGGTGAGGCTGCCCACATAGATAGGCAATAGGTGCGTGTAATGCGCCTGTGTGTGTGCGTGTGTGTGAGGGAAGGCAAGCTAAGAGTAAAGCAAAACCTGAGCTAATTAACAACAACGAAGAGCATAAAGATCATCATCAATAAATGCCTAGTCATTCACACACACGTTCTCTCTTCACTCTTACGCGCGCTCTATCGCATATGAAAAAACTTGAGGGCAGCAGCAGCAGCAGCAAAAAGATTGTTCATTAATTAGTTCCGTTTGTATTTGTCTGCTGCTTGCTGCTGGCTGCTCTCAGTTGCTGTTGCGCCCAATTCGCCGCAATCTTTTGCTGTGGCGCTCTTTTGTTTTTAAGAGATGCCAAATGGCAAATGCGCTCTCTCCTTGCTGCGTTGCTTGCTTGCTTGCTCTTCGTGCAAGCACTTTGAGTGCCTTGTGCAAAGACAAAGCAGAGAGGGGTGGGAGAGGTGGCTGGTAATGGTGTGGGAACCAACATTGCACCTGCAGTTTGGAGCGAGGTTTCGTTTTTTGTGTTTTTTTTTTTGTTATCGTTGCTTCTGCTTCTGCTGCTGCTGCGGCTGCTTACAACTGTTGTTGTTTTTTTCTCACTCGTTCGTTTGCTGCTGCCTTTTGGAACTGCCCACATTGGAGACTGGCCAGCGTGTCTGTGTGCGAGTGTGAGAGAGTAGTTTCGTGTGTGTGCGCGCCTTGCATTTGTGTGTTGATTATTTGGCATATTATATGCATAAAATAAAGAAATACAAATCTAGCAAAATAAAATTGCCCACACGCCAGAGCGGGACAGTCACTGGCGAGGCAAGAGCGACAGCGAGAGCGAGACAGAATGAGCTAGCCAGGCAGCCAGCCAGTCATAAATTATGCACAAATATATTTTGTGACTGGCAAATGGCGGTTGACTACATTATTATAAATACAAGCAGACGGAGAGCCAAGCAGCAGCAGCAGAAGAAGCAGCAGCAGCAGCAGCATCAGAGACAGATAATTAATTGTGCAATAAAAATGATCGAATGAAAAGCTGAGAATAGATTTTCTAGAGAAGAATTGGCAAACGATTTCAGCAGCAGCTGTTTGCATTTATTTTACGATGACAAAATAAAAATCAAAAGATTTGCCAAGAAATGCTAAATATATGTTTAAATACTAAATGATTTTTTAATGATTCTAGCTAATAAAAAAAATTGATTTGACAGCTCAACTGTATAAATATAAAGAAGTCGTAAAGTCTATAGTATAATTAAACAAAAGCATTTAGCAACGGACAGAACACTTTCCAAATTTATTTAATTTATTAATCTTCTGTTTGCTGACAGATAAATACAACATTTTATCCTGTTTTCTAATGAGTTTTGGTTGATTTTCTATCATCCAACTAGAAGACTATAAAACATTGATTTAATAGTGAAACTAAAAATACCATCGATTTTGGCAAAACATATTTCACAAAACTTGTTTGAATTTATTTAATTTAATTTATCAAACTAAACTATTTTCTTGCTTGCAATAATATTTTCCGTTTATTTCCGTTTGATTTCATTCTAATTTGCATTTTGTTATGTTTTTCTATCAATCCATATTTAAATAAATAATAAGTTGATATCTTATCCAAACATTTTAGGCCTCTGATCAAAATTGGTAGGATTTTAATAAAATACTTTTGAATTTTTTTACTTTTATTGTTTATTATATATTTATTTATATTATTTATTATGTATTTTAACAAAATTTGTATTTTCCAATTTTTCTTTGATTCATTTTGTAAAAGGATTTTGGTTTTTGTCATTCTTACCACTGTGCGTGGTTGCAAATGCAACAAATTTTGTTGCCACACTAAAAACCCAGTACGCACTTTGTTGCACTTGCAACGATGAACGATTGTTGTTGCTTTTGTTGTTGTTGTTGTTGCAATACGCAATGGTAGAGAAATGTGCAGTCGCCAAAAATGAAAATAGGTTTTCTATATGCGTGTGTGTGTGCTTTTGTGTGTGTGTGTGTGTGTGTGTGTAGGAGAAGGGGAAACTCAAAACGCGTTTATACGAAAATTTATGTATTTAACTGTTGACGACGACGACGACGACGCTGACGAGCAAAACGATGACGCGGATCTGGTCACACTGGACACAACTGGCCACTGTCAAGTGGGGAGTGGCTGTGGGGGGATTGTGTGTGCGCTGCCCAAAAAAGCGACGAAAGGCGAAATGCGACACAAGGCGACAGCCGCCGCTGCAATTGCTCGTTGATCAAGGGGGTTGAAGGGGTATCCTTTGGGGGGTTGATGATGCCTATGGGGCGGTGAGGGGGTGGTTAGGTTTCGGGAGAAAGACGACAACATTTGAACAAACGACAACGTCGGCAAAGAGGCAAACAGACAACGCATCATCTCTGAAATGGGGTGGAGGGGAGGGGAGGAAGGGAGGAGGGGGCGGGGTTTGTGGCACACATGACTGAACGAACAAGCAAACAAACAAATAAAACCGTGTGTGCGAGTGTGCGAGTGTGCGAAGGTGACCAAATGGTACAGTGGACACTCAAAAATATTGCAAATATTTTTATATATTTATTTATTATATATTTTGAATTGGAACAAATTTTATTTATTTTTTCATTTTTATTTATTTATTTTTAAGAGCTGAAATCAAATTAAAATAATCAAAGTTAAGAGCTAAATATTTTTTGGCATGTCAAGTGTATTTTTTTTGACAGCAGCATACGGATAATATATAACATCGGTTTTATACATAGTTAAAATATAGATGGATACGGAAATATATAAATGGACGGATAGAAAGGTAGATAAATGAACAGCTAGACCGATATATAGATATATATATAGAGATAGATAGAAAATTAATGAATAATGAGCTAGATATATGGATAAAAAGATAGATTGATTGATTGATCAATTGATTGATTAGATGGACAGAGTGACTGATGGATGGCTATATATAAAGATAGGTAGATCGATACATATAAAGATAGATGGATAGAAAGTTAATAAATATTCAGATAGAAATATAAAAAAATTAAAATAAATATAGAGCTGGACATATAGATATATGTCTAGATAAATAGATACATTGATTCATAAATTGATTGATTAGGTATATAGATATGTATTGATTGATTGATTGTTCAATTTAATTGGCAAGTAGTCAGATAGGTGGATAGACAAGCGGACATGACTATATCGACTCGACTAGCGACGCTGATCAAGTATTAATATACTATATACGCTTGCAGAAGTCTTCTTCTTCAAAATTCTTAGAATCACTCTATAAAAAAGGATTTTAAATCAAATTTGTATTAAAAGTAAGAATCTAAAATTAAAGAGAAGTTGTTGCTTCGGGTCGCTTGCAAATTGGCGATCAGCCACTGTGCCGGCATCTGCTGGGCCTTTGTGCTGAAGGGGATGGGGCTAGAGGTGGTCAAGGGGGTATGTGTGGCAGTTGCAGGGTAGTGAGAAAAAATGGCGCATATTAAAACGCCAAATAGAAGAGTGCAACAGCGAGGATAACGACAACGACAACGACGACGATGGCGACGATGGCGATGGCGATGGCGACTGCAGCTTAGAATGCAAAGGGAGCAGCGGCTTACAAGCAGCTGGGGCCACAGTGTAGTAGGGGTTAAAGAGGGAGTGGGTGTGTGGCACTGGCTGGAACGCGTCTAAAGTTAGCTTACGCGCAACACAAAAGCGATGAGCGATGATGCCTCAAATATGCAAAAATGCCTAGCGCAATAAAACGAAAAGGGGGCAAGTTGGGGTGGTGGAGGATGAGGGGGTTGTTGTCGTAGCAGAGGGCGCTCTAGCAATGAAAAAGGGCTTAACGTGGACGACGCAATGCTGAGTAGATGTGTGTGCGAGTGTGTGGCTGCCACACACGACTGCAACAGCAGCAGCAACAGCAGCAGCAGCAGGAGTCGTCGAGTTTTCTATATAAATCCAAAAACGAAGTTCGAATGCAGGCAGAAAAGTTGCTGCTAACGATGCTCCAGCAAGGATTGAATGGCTGCCTGAGGGGGTCGGAGGGGGTTGGGGTGGGTTGCACAGGCAGACAAGCACATACATAGAGGGGGCATGGGGCATGGAGCATGGGGCATGGGGCAGTGGGCCCGCATTGATGGACAGTTAACGCGGCAGCAAACGAAACGCGACGTAAAATGCTGAAGGAAAGGGCCAAAAGGCGAGCGGCACGAGGCAAGTGGCACGAGGCATGAGGTAGGCATGGAATGAGCTGCTCTGTTGGCCAGCTAGCTGTGCCTGCTGCTGGTTTTGGCTTAGACGACGACGCAACTGTACTCGCTGTGCCTCTCCTCTCTCTCTCTCTCTCTCTCTCTCCCTCTCGCTGTCTCTGTTGTGGTGTCCATGTCGTGCGCCCCCGAGGCAAAGATTTTCCGCGTGCGTTGCAAGTTGTGTGTGTGTGTTGCACATGTGTGCGTGGTGTCCTCTAGCGAGTCCTGTCTGTGTCTGTGCAGTTTTTGTAAATTTTGCGCCATTTGATTGCATTGCCTAACTCCCCATGCCACATTCCACATGCCACATGCCGCATGCGGCATGCCCCTTGCCCTTGCCACCCTCAATTGTCGCTTCTTTGGCGGTTCAGTCTCCACTCGCATTTATATACAAATGAACGCCTCCGCAACTGCCCCCACACCGCCCTTGCCACCTCCCCGCCACGCCTACAAGTGCCGTCAAGTGCAGACGCAGGCAAATACAATTCTATGTTGCGTTTAATTTTTTTTTTTTCTAAAGCCTGCCTCGATTTTGTTGTTGCTGTTGTTGTTGTAGCTGTTGTATTGTAACAACATCGACAGCAACTGTCGCTTGTTGTTGCACGTTGCACGTTGCGAGTCCAGCGTGTGTCTGTTGTTGTTAGCGGTCAATGCTGCAGATGCTGGGCTTTCAAGGGTGTTGGGGGGAGGGTTGTGCTTGGGGTCATATCCGTTTTGTTGCGGATTAGTTGCCAGCATCAGGGGGCATGTGTGAGCAGCTGCTGCTGCTGCTGCTGCTACTGTTGCCTGCCACTGCCCCTGCCCCGTCTTGTTGCATCTTTAGCGACGACTTTAAGCGTTCAAGAATAATTTAATACAAGTCAGCTTGCGATACGCAAGGAAGCTAGACTAGTAGATACCCTGCACACTAATAGTTCTGCATTGTTAACTAGAAACGTATATCCCTAAAATTGTGGCTCTTACTGCAATCGATAAACGATTTATATCGATTACATTCAAGTAAATTGCTGTGCGTAGGTTATACGAAAACTTCTATTCCATATTGGAAGTCTCCAGCTTTTATAGTCTCTGAGATCGTCCTTTTCATAGATGGAAATGGTTAAGCTGTATCATCTTTGATGCTGGTCAGGAATATATATTCTTTATGTTTTCTTCTGCCTGTTATCAATTGAGTCCATCAAAATTCAGTCAAATTCCAATTGCTGTTGGCAATAATAATTCTGCAATATTTTGTATATTTTATAAGGATAAATCAAACGCAAAGGTAACAATTAGAGAGAGGGGGAGGAGGGAGGAGGGGAAGTGCACTGATTGAAGTTGTCAACGAATATGGTGATAAAAGAAGAACCCACAAAAAACAGCCGCAGACTAATTAAAACATTCACAATGACTGCAAAATATTAAAAAAAGGAGCAGCAAGAAATGAACACAACACAAAAATTCTTTGAATGAGCTGCGCAAATCTTTTGGCATCTTCTCAAGGAGAAGGAGAGGGGTTGATTTAGATGTGTGTGTGTGTGTGTGCGTGTGCGGGTGTGTGTGTGTTTTCAAGGAATTGTTTTTAATTGCTGAAGAAATAGTGAAGGAGACATTTTTTGTTGTTTGTTTTGCTGTCGTCACAAAGCGCGATTATAATAAGCAAGCCAAACAAGTAATCCCACAAGGAGAGTCGGGTAAGGGGCAAAAGACATTTGCAGAGGGGAGGGAGAGGCAAGAACCGTAGGGGGTAATTACTTTGAAGTCAAGCAAACATTCTTCTTGTGGCTGTGCAAGAAATACAGGTAGCAAGGGACAAGCAATAAGGATTACAACATATGCAACAATAGCTTTGACTGTGCAACATTTATTAAAATGCATGAAATGAGTCTAAAGGCTTAATTTATGCCACATAACTTGCCACATTTTTGTAGATGTGGAAAAATTGCTTTGTGGGTGAAGGTATTTCATTAATTTTAAGTGGGTTGTAAGAGAGATGAGGAAGTTGAGGCTGTAATAAATAGGGAAGTAGGGGAAAAGGATGGGTGTAGGCATAAGTATAGATATATTTATAGATAAAGATGTGGATAAAGATACTGATAGGGATAAATAGATCGATTTTGAACTGGAATGAAACTCTCTATTAAAAACATTGCTCATATTTGAAATGCCTCTTTTATCTTTACTCAATTGGAAACCATTGACAACTCGCATGTAAAAGTGATTTTTAGCTCAACGCCAACAAATATCTCTTGCCACTTGGCCCTTTCCCCACCTATTTGTGCCACATTTTGTGTGCTACATTTTGACGCAACATCACAAACAGGTCATCACAAAAAAGGCAAACAAAAAAAGAAGAAAAATCAGAAAACTGATAAGCGGCATTTGCGGTTGTTGCTGTTGTTGCAGTCAGCATTGCGCTCGTTGCAAGTTGAATGAATGAGCCGCTTTTCACATGCACCGAATCTGAATTCGAAAAACTGAATGAATTTGCCAGCACACACACACACACACTCAACACACACACACACACAGTGCAAACGCATGAATGAAAATGCGCGTTGCATGTGTGACGTCGTCGCGACGCAAACAGCGCTGCCTGCAGCGACGCGTTGCAATAGCGGACAACAACAACAACAACAACAGCAACGTAAAAAAAGTCGCGTCCATTGACGGGGCACGCGGCGCGTTTGTTTAATGGGCCACGCACGCAACACTTTTACCACTCCCACCAGCCAGCCTGCATGCCCCCAAAAGCCCCAAAGTTGTTGCAGCTCGTTGTTGCTGCCTGGTTGCTGATTGTCAATGGCATCGAAAAAAGTTGCGTCTCTATACGTGAGGTGTTTTGTTGCAACCAGCCCCGCGTGGCAGCAAAGTGCATTTTGGGTTTCACCCGCTTCACAAAAAAAAAAACACTGAAAAAAAACAAAAAAAAGAAGAAAAAAAGTGCCTCTCGCGCACACACATGATAATGATGATGATGCTGCAACTGCCACCGATTCGATTGTTCAGCATGCGGCACACGCGTCAAGGTCAGTTTTCCCTCCCCCCTCTCTCCTCTCTCCCCTCCCCAAACGAATTATGCGCCGCATCCCCGCAAACCCAACCCAAACAGCACGCTGCAACTCCTGCAACCTGCAAACTGCAACCGTGTTGCTGCTGCTTGCGTGCAACAATTGCCCAGTAAAAAATTATCACAGCCAGCTTTGACACGTCGATTATGGCATACCCTTTGCAGAACTGCTACTTGAATAAGTGATTCTGAGTCGAATCGGAAATATATATAATTTGTTTTAGAATTACTAGTCCAAAAAATACCAAATGAAAATAGCTGTAAACTTATCTAAGGCAAACTCAAACGATTTTCAAAAACGGACTTTTGAGCATTGTTTGGCCTCTTGATCAACCCTTCATTTAAAGTTGAGAACGCGGTTCTGGATCGAAACTCTTGTAAGATTCCCAGCCCAAAAAATAGGCTATGGAACCGGATCTATTCTTCCCGTAGCTGTAACTTTCGAAAAACTCAACCGATTTTTAATCATGGCTTAACTTCTCGATTAATATTACAAATAAATTTAAAAACCCGATTTTTTTCTGGAATTCATGCCTCAAATAATGTTATCAACACATGCAAGAGTATAGCACAGGCCCCCACTGCACACGCACACACACACACACACACATAGCGGCTCGCTTTTTTGTCGTCGTCGTTTGGCATTGCACTTTGATTGCACTGGCCGCGATTATCCGCATGTTGCATATCAATGTGCTGCCCGGTCTGCCTGCGTTCTGACTGCCCCGTCAATGCCTCCCGCCCCCCGCCACACCCCGCTGAAGGTCATGTGTAGGTGTTTCGCCTGTTGCACTGCATCACATCCAGAGCAGCAAACCTCCTGCCTCCTGCCCCTTGTCAATTACGTCCATTTTTGGCTGCGCTTCGTTGAGCATTTTTGCATTTTTTCCAAACATTTGTGGCGCCTTTTTTGTTGTTGCTGCCACTGCTGTTGCTTTTGCTGTTGCTGCCACTGCTGCTGCTGCTGGAGTTGGGCAAGTGCATTCAGTGCGCGATTATTAGGGATTTCAATCGACGCTGCACTTGACTATCAACAACGTTTCCACTGCTCTCGTGCCCCATGCCCCCAATTGTGGCGCTTGTTTGCGGTTGATGTTGCGTTTTTTTCCCACACTTCTCGTTTTGTGTTCGTTTTTTTGTCGCTCGCACGTCGCCGATTTTAGCATGAATTTTTGCAGTAGGCACAACGGACACGCCTACCACGCCCACCTACCGCCCCACCCAGCCCAATTGGTCATTTGAATTGTTGCACTTTTTATGCAACGGCCTGTCGCCTCGCCTGATGGAGCCTGCCACCGTTGAAGTGCGAAAATGCAGCGTAAAATGGGCAAATGGAGAAAAAAGAGAAAATGCAAATAAAAACAAAGCAAAAGAAAAAAAAGGAAGCGATTTCGATGCTGGCTTTGGCTTTGGGCCTTTTTTTTGTGGTTCGATGCGATGATGCATTTTTGTTGCATGTGCAACATTGTGGCACAAACACTCTGTGTGTGCGTGTGTGTGTGTGGTATGTTGTGTTGATTGTTGCGGCAACAGCCAAAACCCAATTGACCGCAAATTTGCGGCTTTTGTGATCAGATTTTTATTGGCCCATCTGGAATGGGCTCGTTTGATTGTGTGGCAAGTGTGGCACACTTTCCACATGCAACAGCATTAAAATGCATACACTCTATTATGTTGCATATTTAATAGCCGCACATATTGTTGACAGCTCATAGAAAACAAAAACAATAAAAACAACGCCGCTGTTTATGTTCAACACTTAATTGCCGTCAATTGCAACACATTTTTTATGTCAGCATTTGCCGAGATACTTTTGCCTCGCTTTAATTATGCAACATTTAAGGGAATTAAGTTATGGTTAGTCTCATTTAGCCATTTTTAACACCTGCCTTTTCAATATTCTGACTCTGGCTCAGGTTAATTAAATGAAAATCTCGCATTTCAACTACTTCTATCTAAATCTGTGATTCTTCCCATATATCATAATCAGACTTGTGATAATAAACTATCTATAAGTTAGATAATAACTATTAGCATAGAGAAATTAACTTTACATCTTGCATCAACATAATTAATTCAATTTCATCTTGATAAAATATAGTTTCTGGGATCAGCTTCCTTATAGAGACACAGACAGATAAATGGATAGTCGATTGCAATACTTAATTATTTATTTTTGGTTGAGTTTATTTTATTTGGCATTAATTTCAATTTTTGATTAGCTTTTTTCTTAATTTTGTTGCGGATTTAATTGCATTTTGATTTCTATCCAATTTGAAGGCCTTCTTAGCAAAATCCTCTTTCTATTCGTCACAAAGATATTTATTTCAATCTAAGTAGCTAAAGCGATTTATAACTATTATTAAATTTATGATAAGCTTTTATTTTATTTGCTGCTGCAACATTGCCATTAATAGTTTAAGCTATTAAATTGCTGGTATTTGGTATTTGTGAATTTATTAAATATTGATTTATGGCTATGAAATCCCTTTGGATCCAATTGCACAGTAAATAAAACATGATTTAATCTTTTTTGTTTGCCAACCAGACTCAATTCACATTTATTGCTGCTGCTGCTGCTGCTGCTGCATTTATTGTTGTTGTTTTGGGCATATTTTTTATTGAAAATTGAAAAGAAATCAGAATTGCGCCACAGCATGCACAAAAAGTTGGCTAACTGCACTGGGCAGCAGCAGCAATGTAGGAGCTGTTGCTGCTGGGTGTTGCTGGTGGCAGTTGCTGGTGGGTTGGCTGCCAGACACCCATCTGTTTGCCCTTGAGTGTTGTGTGCTTATCCAAAACCTATCTTTTATTTATCACCTGTCTCCGCAGTTGCAGCGGCTCAGATCTATTGCTGCTGTTGGCCACAGATCGGCAGCAACATGTTGCAGCTAAGCAATGCGGCTGCAGTTTTATGAATGAAAACGTGGCCGCACGTGACAACTATTAGCAGCTTGTGGCTATTAAATGTCACTAGCCAGCAGCAGCAATAGCAGCAACAGCAACAACATCAACGCCAGCAGCAACAACAACATGCCACAACTGCAACGTTGATGCTGCTGCTGCTGCAATTGTATGCGGCTGACATTGGTGCTGTACAAATTGTGTGTGAAAAAGTTCATACATCACAGCACAAATACACACGCACACACACACAAACAGTAAAGCGCATAAAAAGTGTTGCTGTCATGCGGTTGCTGTTGTTGTTGCTGATGCTACTGCTACTGCAAGCAACAGTGCGTTTTGCTGCAGCACACACACACATACACCCCACACACCTCGACTCACACACACACACACACACACACACAGTGCAATCACATGCTTTTTTCGTTGTTGTTGCTGCTGCGTTTTGTGCTGATTTTTTTTCTGCGCAATTCACGCGAAATGCGTTTGAAAGCGAAAGTGTTGGCAGGCTCCCACACACACCCACACCCACACACACACACACCCACACCCTCTCACGCTTTGATTGTTGCTGGTGTTAACAGCATGTTGCACGTGTCAATAGTGCATGTTGCAGGTGGGGGTCGACAACTGCCAATTGCCAATGGCCAATTGTTCGCCCCCCGTTTCACTTTTATAGCATCAATGGACAAAAATCGACGCATTTGCTAACTTTATCACACGCGAGCAAAATGCTGTTGTTGTTGTTGTTGCTGCTGCTGTTGCAGTTGCTGTTGCAGTTGCAGTTGTTATTGTTGCAGCTGTGAAAACGTTTTATTTGCCTTTCAGTTAGTCATTAAACTGTTGCTGATGCACCTTTTTTTTGGGTGTGCGCTGTGTGCGTGTGTGTGTGTGTGGCTGTGGTCGTTTTTGGTTTTAATTGTTGCCCACATTGGGAACATCAACAACAGCAACAACAATAATTGCTACTGTTGTGCAGCCAGCAATTAATTAGTGCACAGTCGACGGCTGATTAAGTCAAATAACATTGATGATATTCCCCAATCCATCTCCCTTTCCACAACACTCTCTTTCAGCCCAATGCTCATCTTTTGGTAGTTCTGTGTGTGTGTGTGTGTGGTGTGTGTGTGTTGTCAATTTAAATCTAAATAAATAAACATTTGAATCGCTGAATGGCATTCAAGTGTGGCTAACCACAAAAACATTCCAATAAATTTCACACTTAAATTTAGCTGCCCAAATGCAAACAGCAACAAGTCAGGAAATGCAACAATACCAACAGCAACAACAATAGCTACAACAATAGCTGCAGCAACAACAATAGTAGCAGCAACAATAATAATTACAGCCAACATATTGTCAAGTGTGCTAAATTGAAATTCAAAAGTATTATAATTGAAAAATGTTATTTTTGATAACGATTTTGCTTTGCAACGATCTACATTCTACCTGGTATCGATTGTTGGCAGTGTTGTTGTTGAAATTTAATTATGTTTGTCATATTTTGAATATATATCATGATACCTTAATAGAACCATTCCATGGTTACTTTTTCGAGAGTTAAGTTTTCTGTTAGTTGAAGCAGGACAAACAGAAGTTCTTCCTTCGGTTTTGGATCAGGCTTCCAAAACGGATATGGAACCAGAACCGAGATTCTATTTTTTTTTTAAAGAAAGAGTTAAGGAAAAAGATTGGAAGATTGCTTTGAATATCTTGATTTAGGCTTTTTTCATGACTACTTTGAAGTGGGTTTCTTCTTTTGTTGCTAAGGGAAGGTACCTCAAGGTTAAGCCTTCTGCCAAGCAGAGCAGAAGAGGGAAAAGTCTTTTGACACATTTTTGGCTCTGCAAAATCAACCGAAATCTTTTTGAATTACAGAAATGTTGTTCAAAAAATGAATGGATTTTTTTTTCTGAAACATATAGATATTTTTTGAAGTAAGTTGGATCCATTACCGATCCATTTGCGTGCAAGTTGACATAAGTTGGTTGCATTTGCTACAAAAGTATTTTGCCGTCAAAGCGAAATCGTGTAATGTAACCATTTTGGTCAAAAGGCCTCTGCCTGCCACTATGGCTTTTACTCTTTGAGCCAACAGTCGGCAGTTTGAGCCCAAGTGCCTTTGGTACAGTAGGAATATATCCCTTTCTATAAATTGACAGCCCTTGGACTAAATGCGTTTTTTGCTTAGTCTTATTGGCTCAGCAGCCAGTGAAACGCAGTGCGACGCATGCGGCAAAATCGACAGGCAAAAATACAAAAAAATACAAAATAAAATTGCAGACAGGCGCTGGAAGGATATAAAAAAACAGGATGAGTTTGCTGGCTTCAAGCTGAGTGCAGTAAAAATCAAGCGACTATATAGACACACACATACTCTACTATTTGATAAGTGTGTGTGTGTGTGTGAGTGTGTATTGTATATATATGTGTGTATTTTCTTTTTCTATTGCTTGTCCGACTTTTTTTGTCTATTGAGTTTCAAATTTCCCGGACAGCAGCCACGTACAATGCGTTGCCTGTCCTGTCCTGTCCTGTCGCTCCTGCTCAGGATTTCTGCTGCTGCTGCTGCTGCTGCTGAAGCTGAAGGCTTTGATAAAAAATTTTTTGGCAAATGTTTTCTGAAATCCTTCAACGTGCCCCGCTTACCCCGCCCCTTTGCCTCAACGTAACAAGCCATTGCAACAACAGCCTCTCGCATATAAATGGCATGTTTGACACACAACAAGGCAGCAGAGGGAGGGGTGAAGGATGAGATAGGGGGGTGGCAACTGCGCCACTGCGTTGCAAACAAAATAATATGCAAAATGTTAAAAAATTTAAATGAGTGGAGTGTGCCACGTGGAGGCACATTGCCATAAAACGTTGTTGTTGCTGTTGCTGTTGTCCAGCAGCGAAAAATTCGCGAATTTTTAGTTGATTTTCTACATGCTTGTTGTGCGGGGGCTGTGTGTGTGAGAGAGGGTGTGTAAGGGTGTGGGTGTGCACATGCCACTCTGCGGAGTAGTTGGGTGTGTGGGGTGCTGCATGCGTTTTTCTGTTTGATTTGTTGGCGCCTTGCAAAAGGGCAACACAGTCCAGACACAGAAAAAGAGAGAGACAGAGACAGAGAGTAAGAGATATGTATTTGCAGAGAGAGAGAGGAAGAGAGAGGGCGAATGGAAAGAGAACTTGGGAGTAGCTTTGACAAAACATTAAAAATAAATCAAATAAAATGAACACAACTACGCAGCATATACTTTGGCTCAGCGCCTCTTCTCTGCTCACCCCTTGAGGCACATCAATTATTATTTTTTTCGACGGGGTTGCAAAACTCACGTTTCGCGCAAAACCAAAAAATTAATGAGAATTTGTTGACTTTTTCGGAAATTATATTTGTTTTGATTATATATAGCCGAAACTCGATCTGAGTCTAGCTAAGCCACACAAAACAACCCTTAACTTTTTGTTTGAGTGACATTTATTTTTATTTTTTATTTATTTCTATTTTTTTTTTAATTTTTAATAATTTTGTATTTTGGGGCGCATTTAAATGAAAGTCAGTTGCAAGGTTTGAGGCGACGCGTTCTAAAAATTGAAAACAGCCGCCCGGCAGCAACACAAATGTTATGCAGGTCTGTGGCAACAACAATAACAACAGCAGCAACTTATTGGCTTTGCGAACAAAGGCTATGCAAATGTCGTTATGAGAAATACGAGTAATATAAAGTATAAAGTACCGAGTATAATAAACATAAGCGATTAAGCCAACGTTGCACAGTTGCAACTACAAAATTCTACAACAACTCGAGAGTGCTCTCTCAGAATAAGATACCCAGTAGTCAGCTGAGAAATATCGAGTATGCATTTCCGACTAACTTCTGCAATTATTTGATGAATTTTCAAATTTATCATTAAAATGAAGTGTGGAAATTTCAATTAGATGCTGAAGAAATGAAATTAATTAATTTATCTGTTATAATTCTTTGATCTTAGAGAGTACGAGAAGTTATCAATCTTTTATATAAGATATGTCTTTACTGCTAATGACAAAGAAAGAGCTTCATGAACTATTTATGGATATGAAATAAATTATTTTTTTAGATACATATTATATTCTAGACATGCACACAAGAAAAGGGCTTATAAATAACAGGGTATATTAATATGATACCAAAAGGAATAGCCACATATGACGATGCCGATTTCAACTTTGAAGTTAAGGTTGAAGAAGAAAAAGATAAATGAAGATGATGGCAACGATGCCAACAATTACAGAGCCGTTTTCCATAATATGCGAAATATAAACAATAAATGCTGATGGTCGCTGCGGCTTAAAGCAGCCAGAGAGACAAGGGGACACAGAGACAGATGGAAAGACAGACAGACCGGAGGACAGACGGAACAACAACAAATCATGCACAAGACAATGGGCCACATTTTGTGAGTCGCTTTGCTGCAACTTATAACAAACAATTACACATATTTTGCATGTTGCGAGCGGGTGAGGTGAATGGGGGGTGGGGAGAGGTTGCGGGGGGTGGGAGTCGAGGGGGAGGGATAGGTTATGATGCTGGGCGCCAGGCCACCGGTAGCTCGAATTTTAGCGAACAATTGTTGATCTCTGCAACAAGTTGCAGCAATGCACGCACACATGCACATAGCGTCTTTAGATGAGCTGCAGCTGAAGAAGTTGTTGCAACAACAGTAACAGCAGCAATATCAACAACAAAAACAACAACGGTAACAGCAACAGTGCCCAACGAGGCATGCAAAGCAGCCACAACAACAACAACTTAAGCTACAGATTCGGATTGCTGCTACTTCGGTTGCTGTTGCTGCCACAGTAGCAGCCAAAATAGTTGTTGGCGGGGCATGAGCTGTAAGCTCTGCCGGGCCGCTGTCGGTGGCTTCACATCGCCCACGAAGAAACACGACGCGTCGGCGGCACTCTGAGAAAACGTGCACCGCCAAAAACCACCGGGCAACAGCAGCAGCGGCAGCAGCCACAGTTGCCGCAGTTGCAGTTGCAGCAGTTTGTTGCGGCAGCTACTGATGCTTCACTCTAACCATACAAGCCACTACTGTGGCCAACAACAACAACAACTGCAACTGCAACTGCAACGCAGATTTTCTATTTCTCTAAGCAATTTAAGATACTCTAACAATGTATAGACTACAACAAGCAACTTGAGGGGCAATAAGAAGATTGAAAGAGAAATAAATTAAGCTAAATATTCAAGGTGAGACTGAGAGAAAGAGAGACGAGAGGGAAGGAGCGAGAGAGAGAGAGATAGACGAAGAGGGAAAGAGAGAGCTGCATAAAAAGAATGATGGTTGCAATCTTCTAAGCTCATAAAGTAATCATAATGAAAATAATTAAAAGCACATTTTTGTAATATTTAAATAAAATAAAATAAATAATTAAAATAAAATAAAAAAAATCAAAGTAAATGCTAGAAAACTTTATTATTTTTATTTTATTATCAAATATTTTTTGAAATGATATTTTGAAATTAATGTAAGGCCTAAGCTATGAGTACTTCTAATAATATCAAGATCGACGACATCAGAGATCAGTGCATATATTTCTTATAGCTGTGCTTCAAACATTGTTAGGTAGTACAGGGTATAATTATTTCATCAGCTTTGCAGTTATAATTATTTGAAGTGATCTAAATGGTTTAGAGCATTTAAGATTCGTTTGGCTTCAGCTCTTTTCACTAGCGTTGGCTGACTGGCTGTAATGTCTTTCTTACGCGATTGTCCAAACCCCTTCCAAGCCTTTGCTCCCTACCTGCCCAACCCTCCTGCCCCCCTCTAACCCACGTCCCCCCCGCCCCGCGCTGCAAGTAAAGTTAAACATCATATGCTGCTGTTTTGCGGCAGCAAAACATTTTTGCAGTAGCAATTGGCTTCATTTGAAATTGTCTTCGCATTGTTATTGTTGCCTCTTAAGTATATTCCTATGTGTGTGTGTGTGTTGTGTATCTTTTGCATTTGTGTTTGTGTGCTGAAGCATTTTCCCCTTGGACAGGTTTAATAAATATGTTCAAGGAAATGCTGTTTGGTAATTGTTCGTTGGCGTCTTTTTTTCTTCTCCCTCTTTTTGGCTGCTGCAATTTTTGGGCAAGTTTCTTTTGCTTGGCTGCATCTCTTTGGGTTGTTCGCTCTCTGTCGCACTTACTGTCTCCGTCTCTGTCTGTTGTTTGGCAACCGGAAATATGGCGCCGCAATGAACCTTTACTATCATTTATGAGATCTGCTCGCTTTGGTAATTTTTTAACAATATTTAAAACAGTTTTGCATTTGCAGTTGCATTAACTTCTTATGTAAACATTTGCATAACCAAGCAAGCCAAAATAATATTAAATTGGATACATAAGTGTATGTGCACACACTCACACACACCACACCCATTCACACACATCAAGAGCAGAAATTGAAAATGAGTTTACGCAGTTGACAACAGCAACAAAAAAATTGTTTTCTGGCTGGCATGTCGTATGCGCAATGTTGTCATTGCTGCAGCGACTGTTGCTGCTGCTGCAGGTCGCCGTTGGCGCAGGTCAGTAAACCGCCAATAAAATCAACGTTGCAGCCAGGACACTCGTCTCCGCCTGGCCCCTCAGTCGCATCCATTCCTTTTGCACGTTGGCCCAAAATGAAAATTGAACTCATATTTATTTAACTTGGGCTTGGACTCGTTATTGCTGTTGTTACTGTTGTTGCAAGGCTGCAAGCCAGACCGCCTAGGCCCAATTCATCAACAGCCATCCGAGCATTAGCCGTCAGTCCGTCAGTTCGTCAGACGAGTGATTCGAGTCCTGCTGCGGCTACTCCTGGGCTACTCCTGGGCATGTGTATGCTGTATACTCTTTTGTCTACGAATTTTTGAGTTTTGAGTTTGCATACAAGATGAGTTCTGTCGAGGCACAAACACACACCACTCACACTCACATAGCATTGCTGCTGCTGCTGCTGCTGCTGCTGCTGTGTCCTGTGCCCATGTCCATGTCGAGTGCGTGGTTGCCTTTGGGTGCCGTAATAAAATGTCATTCGTCATTTGGTTTTTGCGTGTGCGTTGCCCATCGCAACAACACGTCCCCCACCCCTATACCCATCATTTTCACTACAACCCCTAAGCCACCCCCATATCCTACTGCTGCTGCCAATAACTTCAGCAACTGCAACAACGACAACTAATCGCATTGTCTGCACTTTTTGTGTATGCAGCACGCAGTTAGAATGCGAAACCGAAAACGGAAAACAGAAATCTGTAGCACTGCAACGAAACGTTGCATATTCGTTCCAATGCACCCCCCCTCCCCCCTCAGCAGCATCTCTCCTCCAATCCACACCCCACTCCTTTTGCAGTTGCCGCTCGCATTTAACAATTCTATTAATTTGTTTTGTTCAACATAAAAGCGCTCGCACAGAAATCAAAAGCAAACGTGTTGCTCCATCTCTACTCCTATCTACACTGAGAAAAACATGGGCAGCTTGACTAAAGATGGAGAGCATCTTTTGTACTTTGCGTAGCTGATAAACCGATCTGTGTTATGAATTTAATAGAATTAGCTGTGAATCTATCTTTCGCTCGGAGCTGCAAACCCTCGACTCAGTTTCTCTCAGTGCACATATAGATATCTAAATTCAAATGTGCATCTACTATTTAGTATATTGTGTGTGCTGTAAAGCCGAATCCATTCGGTGCTGCTGAATAAAGCACAACTCGATTGCCACACTGCGTTTTATTATGACAATTTCGAATTTAATTTCTTATGCAATTCTTTTAGTTGAGTTGTCGTTTCGTTTGGATTCGTTTCATTTCGTTTCGTTTCGATGCATTTCATTTAGTTTAGTTTATTTTGCTGTTTGCATGGTTTTTAGTTCATGCATTTATATTCTGAATGCATGGACAGAGACATCTCGACTCGGCCATAAAACCATTCACACAGAGACTCGTTGAGTGCGACATGTCCTTTCGTTCAAAAATGTTCAACGCGGCGAATGCATTTCATATGAACAACAGCAACAGCAACGACGATGTCACCTAATGCAGCTGCTCCTCCTCAACCCGCCTCCCCCCGCCACTATCCACCTACTCATAGGGGTAAAGGACCCTTGCCAGAGATACATATATTCAGATATTGTCTTCGCTCCGTTGACGACGACGGCGATTTCACAATATCCCCAAATTCTACAAAACTAAAATATATCATTGTGTGTGTTTGCCACGACGCCCCCTTGTTGCCACACCACACCCAACTCCCCTTCCCGCCCCTATGCGTAATTTGCGTATGTTTGCAGAATGCGAAAAGGGTTGCGTGAATCTCCGTCTGCTCCTAACTGAAAATAATGATAGGCGCTGCAAACAGCCTCCACTTTGTCTGAACCCTCCAACTCCCTCTTGCCTGTGTGTGTGTGTGTGTGTGTGTGTGTTGGGGGGTGTCTTTTAATTGTCAATGCATATTTGGGTGTGCCAGCCTCCAACTGCGCACCGCCCCGCGCCGCCTCATTGGCTTGTGTTTGCTTTAATCCGGCCATTGTGGCTCGATTTATGATTTATTTTTTGGTGGGTCAAATGGGCGCAGTGCCTTTTATACTATATAAGGATGGATATATGTATGTGGATATATATATATATATATATATGTGTGTGTGTGTGTGTGCAGTATCTTTCGAATAATGTTGTACTTTGATATCGCATTCGAATATACCATATTAAATTAGCATTTATGAAACAGCAATAGCAATTACTTAACTGAATATTGTTCGAGTGTTTAATTGAGAGTGCTGACTTATGAATAACAGCATTTTACATCAAAATTCAATAATAGAAGCGATAATGTATATATTTTAAAATGTAGTATGTATCATATATGTAGTACGTATCATATTTGTATGTATCATATAATAGTCATACAAAGTACAGATGCCCATGGTTAAAAATATTTAATTAATCATTTATTATTATCTTGTTTCTTCTGATATTATCAACCGAGTAATTAATTTAGGTATAAACATCATCAGTTTTTTTAGCCGGTTCGATTTTCCCTATCTTCTTTGAGATATCTCTCCTATTTTTATTTGCTCAAGTTCAATGTTCTACCTTCCACTGATCTTGAGCCAGTTGTATTGCTAAATCTGAGTGTGTCTTTTGTCCCTTTTGACTATATACTTCAGATTATGCTCACAAGCACTCACACTCGAGTGTCGTATTCGGAAGTCGTAAATTTGTTATCTTTGATCTCAGTTCATACATATCTAAGCTACCCGTAACGACAATTGTCATCAGCTGCATTATCTAGCAAATGTAACTAACGGCAGCCTGTTCAGGTGCGCCTGCTACGTAAAGGACCTGCTGGACATCCAGGCAGACAGACACAGACAGACAAGCTGGCAGGCAGACAGATAGACACAAAGTGGAGCTGCTCCTCTCAAACATCACTAGTGTCCTTTTGTTGTATTGTTATCGCATGGTTTGGTCCTGGCACCAGGACCCGACCAGAACTGAGCCTCACCGGCGACCACAATAACAACAACAACAACAACAATGATGATGATAATTCGAATGGTCATTATTTATATTCTTTGAAAGTGTTTTTGCGTATTCAAAAATTCTATTAAGGAAGTTCAAGTACAAAAGTTTTGTTGCTGCAGCACAAGCTTGTGCCCCGTTGTTGTGCCTCCGTTGTTCATGCATGTCGAATGCATCACCGAAAAGGGGGCATTCCTCGTTTGGTGAGGCAGAGCGGGCAGAGGGAGTTAGGCGGACTAGGGTTGTAAAATTGGGTGTGGATTGGTTTACTGCTGCTCTGCTGGTTGCTCTGCCTCTGCGGGTGCCTCTGCCATGTCGTCGCCAACGTCATTCTCGTCATCATCATTATCGTCATCATAATCATCGTTGGCAGCGTCATCGTTTGTGTAGTTTTTGCGTTTATTGTTGCATTTCTGATGTGATTTTTAGTATTGTCCAGCGACGAATGCAATGTGCTCAGCATTTTTGAATATGTCCTGCGTGTGGCTCTCTCTTCTGGCTCCCTCTACCACCCCTCCCTCTCTCTTTCTCTCTCTCTCTCTCTCTATCTGTCTCTCTCTGTCTCTGTCTCTCTATCTCTCGCTGTATACACATGTGTGGGTGCGTCCTATGTTAAATTGTTTGCTTGATGCTCGATCAAAAATGACAAATGTATCCACAGTGAGCGCAAGCAGTATAGGCATCTACTGTAGTGCATCTACAAACAATAGTTGCAAGATGAAATAATATAATATAAAAATCAAATAGTTAGATAGTTTTCTAAATATGTACTCATTTTTATATTTAAACACAATTTGTAACTGTAAAAAATTTAAATATAATAAGTAAAATATTTGGAAATTGAAATTAATATTGATGCAATTGGATATGTTTCAAAAACTATTTATATTATTCCTTTCAAACATTATAAAATCAGCTGCACTGCATTTCAAATCGTGTGAGTATTGGAATTCGAACTGTATAAGATATTTATGTTTAATATTTCAGCTCGGTAAATAAGTGCACACATTTCTGGCACAAACTGTGTGCATCATGTTGCAAACATGACGCACTCAGATGCATTCTGCTGGAGTTGTTGTCGCCTGCATTTGCTGGCAAAATGTTAATTTGAATTTGTGAGCATGTCATTAACACACGCACACACCAACACACACACTCTCACACACACGCGCACACACTCATACAGGCACAACAACAATGCTACACGCAGGCGGTAGAAATGCATTTGACAAATGCGTTGTTAATGATGCAAAATGCAATTTTCGAAAATGCACAAGTTTTGTAGTTTGATTTGATGCCAAAATAAAAACAAAAACCGAATGAGAGGAGGGGGGGGGGGAGGAAAGAACTTTTGACAACCCGTACCAAAAATACACATTAGGCAGGTAGTACTGTGCCGCACAGCGATTTAAATATAAATTATAAATACAAACAAAATGAGGAACATTTCTATATAAACAAAAAACTCAAGTTAGAAATAACTAAACAATGTGCCGATTGCGCTTTAATCAGCGCCGCCTCAAACCGAGCAGGCAACAACAACAACAACAACATCAGTTGTTAGATCAACAACTCTGGCAACAACTCAATTACCAACAACAACAATTACAACAACAACCAAAGAAGGCGGCAACAAACGGCCGCTAACATTCATCACCACAAATTTAAATTGCTTTTGTTTATATACATTTTCCAACACACACACTTACACACAAACACACACACGCACACACGCACATAATCGCATACAGCATAAGTAGAAGACAGTTGGAAAATTTAAAGAAATGCGCTGTTAAAAGCAATGGAAAATAATTTCTCAACACGCCGCATTTGTTTAATTATAAATTTCTGTCAAGATTGTTTTTCTTTTTTCTGTTTTTCTTTTTCTGTTTTTTTTTTGTGTCTAGCTGCTCAAAGGAGCGCCGCCGACGTCAACATCGTCTTCATCGTCAACATGTTGCCATCGTCACTAATACACACACACACACACACACACACACACACACACACTCAGCACTCATACAGTTACAGCTAGTCAAACAAATAAACAATTACCGAGGGCTGCTTCTCCCTCCAAGATTTGTTCCCATTCCCATTTTCAGTTGCATTTGCCAACGTTGCTGTTGTTGCTGCTGCTGCTGCTGTTGCGTTTTTGATGTTGTTCTGTTATTTTTGTGGTTGTTGTTCTTGTTGTTGTTTTTGTTGTTGTTGAATTCTGTATGTTGCTTGTTGTCGATTGAAACAAACGCAACACGTTAAAGTCTTCCGATTCTTGATTTGTTTGCTCAACATTTATTGAAGATCAAAGCGAACGCTGAGTTTCCAGCTTGTCAACTGTACCAATAAAGCAAAACTTTACTTGCCCCTCCAGCCACCCCCCCTCCCCCTTTCCCCTTTCCCAGCCATAAAATGCAATTTATAACAAAATAACAACACTATCAACGTGCGCTGTTTTTCAATAATTATATAAACATTTAAAATGCTGATCCATTACTTTTTCTGCTCTTGCGCACAACGTGAAAATTTGCAGATCGAAACTGAAATACTCTTCGAAATTAGTGAACTCTCAAGATGGGGTTACAATATACCCTAACAAAATAGTTACCACTTTTTATACTGCTTCTACTTTTCGCTAAATTCAAATAAATTATGTCACTTAATTATCATTTTGTTTTTGCAGCAGCTGTAACAAAAGTCTTGAAGGAAGCAGCATGCCCCATTTTATTCATTATTTCATTCGCAGATTTACAGCATACAATGTTGGCGAGCTCCGATCGCAATATATACATATTGATATTCTCATAAGCTTTTAAGATCTCAGCGAAACAACAAATTATTAATATAATGTATTCAAGGGAATTATAAACAGATCTTGGCAATATTTCGTTCACATCAGAATTCAGTTCTAAACACAATTAAAACCCGGGCAATACAATGAAGTCAAAAAGAAGTGAAGCGGATCGTTAAAGTTGTTATGCCCCCCCGTGACCCTCCGCTCCCCTGCTACTACCCCGCATACCCTTTCCCCTCAATGCCCAGCCTAATAGGGGGCAGTAGTAGTAGTAGTTGTTGCCTTTTGGCTCGTTTCGCTTTGTCATCGTCGACGTCGGCGTCTTCGTCGTCGTCGCTTCCAACGTCGTCGTATACAAAACAAAGTCGCCAACTATAAAAATTATAGTTAATGTATAAATTTAATGGCAACTCGTTTATTAAAAATTTTATTTGAATTCTTTTATTTATACGTTTTATACGCTCTTTTGCGCACGCTCGCAGTTGCTGCAGACTGCTTTCGCAGTTGCGGGCAACAATGTTGCATAGTCGACGACAGCGCCGACGATGGCGATAATAATGACGTTTGCTGCTGGCGATAATGATGTTGCCCCCGTTGCAGTTCGCGCTGCCCCTGCAACGTCGCCTCAGCCATAAATCGAAAGAACAAATCGCTGCGGCAAAGGCAGTAAAAGCAAATAAACCCAAGTGCAGACGTAATAAACTCGCTGATGTTATGGACGCAACGCAAGGGTACTCAGAGGGGGTGGATAGGGGGGGGGAGAGGGGGCACCTGCATCTGGAGTTGTACTTCTATTACAACAAGCCGCTGTTGCAGTTGCAGTTGCGCGAAAATGGCAATGGAAATGGGGAAGGGAAGTGCGCAATTGGGCAACGAACTGAGGTCATTATTGCAACTATTGAAATAATTCGCGGTGCATGTGGGTGGCAGACTGCCTGCATGCCTCACTGACTTCAGGACTTGACCAGTGTGTGTGCGTGTGTGTGTCTGTTTGTGTGTTGCTCCCCCCTCCACTTTAAATTATGTTAAAATCACCTCTTGTGCGCACATTTTATACATGTCATTTCCGGTTTACGCTTTTTATATGCCACTGATTATGATCCACTAGCCACTTTGCCTTTTGCCTTCGCACAATTTCAGCTAAACGACCGACCGACCAGCTGAAAGTTGTACTCATCTGTCATGGCATACTTTTTTCCTGCTTCTTTTCGTTTTTGTTGCAACTACTTATTATGGTAGGATACTGGGTTACAATGTTGCCCAGACATGGATAAGAAATTGACTGGAAACAAGTAAGAACAGCTATATTCAGAGTGCTAATGATAACATACCCTTACCGAGCGGAGTCCAACCAACATGATATGGCCTGGGCATAGAAATCTTAACCCACAGTGTGCTCTATCTAGAAGGAGACACAATTTGAATGACAAATACTATGCTGATAATGATTTGACATTTAATTTTATTAGGCTTTTATATATAATTCACTGAAAGTCTTATCTAAATTCTCTTGATTAATATTTCAATTTGAGTAAATGATTTTGGATGAAATTTGCATCTATTCTGAGGAATACCAAGTGAACATAGCTGCTTGCAGCAAATGTTTGTCCATTTACTCAGCTGGCATTCCTCATTAGTTTTCATAGAGATGTGCTAAAGATTTCCATCTCATAACTGGACAAGTGTTGGAACGAAAGTCGTTCTTAGCAACTAATTGCACTGCTGCCCCATCCACATGCACATTCCCCACTCCCCACTCCCCAATCCCCTTTGCCCATTCCCCATTCTCCTATCCACTCTGCCTAAGCCAAACGCTTACGGTTAAGCAAACGTTGTCAGAAGCTTATGCAAGGCCAAATCACTCTCTCAATCATACGCACACTCGCACTCTTCTGCCTGCCCCTTTCCCTCCCTCTGTATCTAACTCTTTCTATAAGTGCAACAAGCTTTGGAACGAGTTGAGAGACTAGACAGCAAGTAACGTGTTTGTTCTAGATTTGCCACAGACTCAACAGACTGGCAACAATGTTGCAGCAACTTGTTGTTGCTGTTGCTGTTGGGTTTGTCGACCGGCGACCAGACAACAAACTAATTCGTAATTCCATTTAGCAGCAAATGCCGTTAGTCAAGCATTTTGCATTTAGTTTAGTCTAATAAACTAGATGACTTTATACAAACGTGGCAATTTGAGGACAACAACAACAACAAGAACAACAACTTGTCTCAAGTGGAGGCCACTCCTCAAACTTCTGTCGGCAGCCTTTGAGAGTCGCCGTGTGTGGAGAGTGAATGAAGTGCAGCTGTTATCATATCTTTCACTTAAAATAAATAAAATTACAATTTAATAATAATAACAACGAGTCTCCACCTCCACCTCCACCTCCACCTCAAGTGTGGGCGGCACAACAAAAGCAACAAATAGTTAATTAATTATTACCAGTTGTGAGTTGTGAGTTGTGAGCATTTCTGACAAAAGTGTTTTAGCTTTGTATTCTGGCCGATTGACTTTTATTTTTTGTTTCCCAACTGAAGCACATAATTGAAACTTGTTGACTTCATTGGGGGCGTCTTACCCCTCATTCTTACTCTGATAATATTTGTTGTTTTACCTATTTTATGTTAAGTTCTACTTGCCGCACTCTGATATTGATAGCTTGACTATACTCGACTCTACCCGACTCGACTCGCTGCTGCTGCTGCTGCTGCTGCTGATGATGATGATAATAATAATAATTAGTAATTATATTGTTGTAAAAATAAACTTGTTTTAATTGCTTGCCAATCGCTCTCTCAGATATGATATGAAAAGCAAACCAATCGTGAAATAACTGAAAATGCTAAAACATGATAACAAACAAGGCAACAACAAACGATTGAATTTTATATACGCCATAAAGGGAATGGAATTTCAGATAGGCAGATAACATATTCATTTGCCTCATTCACCAATTGTGAGTACACTCAATAAATACAACAATTAATTTACGTAAAGTATTTAAAAGATTCCACTGGAACAACAATTTGAAAAGTAAACATATAAAGTCAGATGAATAATGTTTTCTATATGTTCAACTGTGTTAAGGCTGAACAAGCGAATATATCAATAAAATCCATACAGATTTCAGTAAATATCTTAACAGATTCTAAGATATTCATATTATTTACGACCTATGTCAAGCAACAACTTAGGCAAAATCTGTTCATTTATTTAAAGATCTTAAACATGATAATGCATATCAAAAGTTATCTATTCTTGTCTCTTAAATCGTTGCAATTTGTTTTGTTGTTTCTTAACTGAACAACAGAATTTGCTAATACAGTAAAAAAAATGAATTTTAAATATTAAAATACAAATCTTGATGCAAGCAGAATAAATTAAGTATTTTAACTTGAATCTGTGCTTGAACTTGAGTAGTGAGCAGGCATCCAATTTGATGGATAGTTATTAATTCTTGACTGAAGATCTTATCTGCTGGATCTGAAGTTGGTTTCTTTTTTCGTTCAGTGTAGTAGATCCGTTAACAAATCGAATGTTGTTTAGTTGCAAATTTGCATCTGCTTTTGAAGGCGTTATAGCATTTTGTGCTTGTGGTGTTTGCCACTTGAAATGTTACATTAACCCAAATGTTGTGGCAGCAACCACAGTCAATTGGAGAGTTGCTTGATCTCGACTTTGACAACGATTGCGAACCACAGACGATATCGAAGTTGAGTTCGAAGCTGAAGTGGTTCTGCCCACATGATATACAAATCAAAGTTTGTTTTGCTCTTTGGAGGCGCTGGCAATGTTTGTCTCAATTAGTGGCATAATTCATGCTGTCGCAGCTGTCATTTGTTGCTTTTGCTGCTTGTGGTTGTTGTTGCAAGTTTGCGAGTTGTTTACACTCCGTACATATTTTGTCATTTAATTAAAGGCCAATCAAAATGCAGACGGCTGTGTCTCTATAAGTCTGACATTATGCATATTGTATATATCGCTATATGCGATAAACAAAACTTTGAATTATATCCGCTAGCATGGTCAACGAACGGTAAACTATCCTTATATCACAATATAAATATCGCTTTTCCAATCAAAGTGCGTAGAAATTTATTGAATTGCAAATTGCTAAATAAAATATCGTCGCAATAATGTAAAATGCATTTGACAGTTGTTTATGAATTTGCATGTCAGCTGATCTATCGGGCAGAGAAAGTGCAAACGAGAGAGACAGAGAGAGAGAGAGAGAGAGACGCACAAGCAACAATGTGTGGCGAAAAAAAAACTGGTTACTGCAACATAATAAAATATTTTATTTAGTGTTTAGTTCATTTTGTGTAGTCGCCAAATTTATGTGCAACAAAGTTGCAAACAGACAGGGAGAGCAAGAGAGAGAGAGAGAGAGAGGGAGAGCGAGAGAGAGAGAGTGAGGTACATGCGTTGTTCTGGTTCTGGGTGCAAGTTTTGTTCCTGTTGTTTGCTTTAGCTAAACATTGTAAAAATATCTGCCACACATCTGCGACTCGAACGATCAGCGATCAGCAATCAACGATCGACGTTTCTTCTTGGTCGTCTTCTTTTTGGTCATTAAAATTGCAACGTGCTGTTTACTGTTGTTGCTGCTGCTGGTAGCTGCTGCTTGTGGCTGCCACATTTATTGCACAGGCGTTGGCTTTGTGTTGCTCGTTTTTATTAAATCAACGAAGCAATTGCAATTTAATATTAAAAATAATAACAAACAGCAGCAGCAGCAGCATGGTGCATGCAGCAGTAGCTGGCAAGCAGGCAACTGCAACTTCGCATTGCTCGTATTGCATTCTTGCAGTTAATTATTTGCCCCCTCTTCCGGGGGTGCAACAGAATCAAGAACAGAGACCACAGACCAGAGTTGCCTGTTTTCTCCAGTTCCATTGAAAATGTTTTACTGCACGCTTCGTCGGTCAATGCATGTCAGTTGTTGCAGTTGTTGTTGTTGCTGCTGCCGTTGCCGCTGTTGCATCTGCGTCTGATCTTGCAACAACTTCCTACTTCTTGTGGCATTTGCGCAAATGTAAACAAATTAATTAATTGCCTTTACTTACAATCATTTAAGCTCTCTCTCTCTCTCTCTCTCTCTCTCTCTCTCTCTGCCTCGACGAGCAGAGAAATACAAAATGTTGCTTGTAAAATATATAAATTTATTGTGATAATCAGTCGACGTGCTTAGAAGATATTCAAGATGTGTTCTGATTGCACAGCTACAAATTATTGTATGTTCATTTAGTGTATTCCTCGGCAAGTCTTCTTCCCGTTGTGGGACTGCTGTGATCATAAATGAATATAGAAATATGAGCGGCAAACAGCTCCACATATTAATGAAAAGTGTGGTAAACCAATTACCAATTATTAATCTTTTCATAACTCACTATAATATAGCAAATTGTTAACGAAAATAAAATATAAATAAGACATTTGAAAGACGGGCAAAATACTCATCAGAAGATACTCATAGATAGTAAGCAAACAATTTTAAATTTACACAGCAATATTATATTGAAATATTCTTGTTTACACATTTTTCATATATTTCGAGTTATTTTATATACCCGATAGCAAAAACGGGATGTACATTATAAAATAAAACAGTTTTGACGTCATTTAAACAATTTGCAATTCATCAGCTGACGATAACTTATGATTTTTTTGAAATCATTTTATTACTCTTCCTATCGATAACAATTAAGCTTATCAGACAGGAAATCATATTGAAAATTCTTATGTTAGTTCGATTTCGATAGTGATTAACTTGCATAATGCACAAAATAGCATTGGAAGTCTCTTAATGGATTATGCATGGGAGGCACATAAATAATTGCTGCTCTTGTTCTTCATCATCCTGCTGTGCTCTGCCTGCCTGCCTGACTGCTAGCCACACACGCAGACAACTACGACTACAGCTACACGAATACACTGCACACTCTACATAAATAACGCATACGCCAGGCTGGCCAGCCAGCAACCACCCATAAGGCAATGGGCGCAACGCACATTTTACAGTCGACACTTGTGCTTAGGACACTCAACGACGAATATGCATATATATATATATATATATATGTATAACTATATGAGATATATATATAGGTGTGTGTGTGTGTGTATATATATATAGAGAACACCCACACAGCGTGACGGGCTTTGCTCGCTCGAGATTGGCTGCGTCAGCCAACCAAAAATCTTTACTGTTGCGAAAAAGTTGAACATTTTCGCACAAAAAGGCGCGGCCGACGACGACGACAACAACGAAGACCATAACGATGGGTGGGTGGGGGTGGTTAGAAGGGGGGTTAGCAGGAACCGCAGCAACGAATACGACGCACAAGGCAAAGGCAAAGCCAGGACATTAGATGACCATGTGTGTTTGTGCTGCTGATGCTGAATTTGAAATTCAAAATGCCAGGCAGTCCTTACTGCACAGCTCCTCTTTACGTACGGAGCAGAGCGGAGCGAAGAATGAGTGCTGTGGAGCCGTCCGTCAATGTCCTGCTGCTGGACGTTAACGCAAAAATGCGTCGAGCACAAGTAGAAGGCACAACTTTTTGGGTGCAACTTCCCCAAGCCAGCCAGCCCCCAAAGTTCTGGGCAAATGAAATGAAAGCGCGCGCGCCTCGCCTTGCCTCGCCTCTGTGAGTGTGAGAAGGATGAAAAGGACACCCACTCAAACCCAGAAAACCCGCACGTTGGCTAGCTAGCTGACTGGCCATCAGATCCAGAGAGCGAGGTCCTTTTTCGTGGCTGGTGAAAGGCGAACTCGAGGCTGGCGATGGTCGGCAGCAAACGGCAATGGCTTCTAATGCGCAAGGATATTCGTAAAATGCAAATGTGCAGAAACGAAACGAGATACATACGCACATACACGCACACACACACAGAAAGGATACTCCATCTTTGCTGCTGCTGCTGCTGGTCAGTGGAAAACAGAAAACTAACGGCACATCGTTAAGGTGGCGGTAATGGCATTTCGGGGCCACGTTCGACGATTTTAAACACCTACGAGCTTGTGGCACCCACACACACACACGCACCACACACACACATGCACGCATCTCTGCTGCAGCTTCGTCGTCTCCTGCGTGGTTTTTGTGCGTTTCCGCCAAGTCACAAAATGGCGGCTGCAGCAGTCGTCGGCAATTTGGTAACTTCACCCAACCCCCCTTTTGTTCGACTATCGAATGTTGTTGAGGGCCCAACACCAACATGAGGCAACTTTGGCAGCAGCGCAAAAAGGCGGCGAATGAAATTTCAGCAAAAAGCCTTTGAAAATGGGTGCAGGCGGCAGCAAGTTGCAGATGCGGATGCGGATGCAGATGCAGATGCAGATGTAGATGCTGCTGCAGATGCAGATGTAGATGTGGTAGGTGTGGAATTCTCCCCAAGGGGTTGGGCCATTTGTGGCACAGGAATGCAATATCAGCCACATTTTTGATGATATAGCACTGATCAATATTTCATTATTCAACTTATCAGATGTAATCACCTGAAAACGATGAAATTAGTAGCTGAAGAATGCAATCCAAGAAATATATATTGTAGTTTATATATATCATTTACTTTTATTATATTAATGTAATAATTTTCATTTGTTGTTCAAAATCTTGGCGAATTGTTCTTCGTTTCTATATTCCTATTCTGTCGAATTCCATGCAGTGCTCACATAGTTTTTGCCCACTGTGCAGGAAGATACTCACACTGCATTTTCATGCGCTGCCCGCTGTCCGTTGCACGTTCCACGTGTTCCCCGTGGCTTCTCCACCTCCCAGCATTTTGGTTGCTGTTGCTGTTGCTCATCAGCGCTGTTTGCTGCGCCGTTATTTTTGCTTTTCCTGTGGCAGCCACACATCCTTTGCCTGCAGCTCAGCTTCGTCTCTTCCTTTGTTGCTCCTTCTGCTGCTGCTGTCCATTGTTGTTGTTTTGTTCGCAGAATTTTCGTTTCCGTTTCCTGGCTAAACGTGCGTGTGTGCGCCTACGAGTATGTGTGCATGTGTGAGTGTGTGTTGGGAAAACAAATGCAAAAATCTTTGAAAATTGGTAGAAACGGATGCCAGCTTGCACATTTGCAGAACGTGGCCAGGCCCAAAATCTAAACCCCCAACCGAAAAACCCACCCCCCTCACAAACCCCTCCTCGAGTGCAGCCCCAAAGTCGCTGGAAGTTTTCATCGTAGTCGCTGTTATCGATGACGATGTTGACGACAACGACGACGACGACGTTGATGTTTTGCACTACTGCGACGAGGCAACAGCAACAGCATCAACAACATGCACAACAACAATGGTTTAGGTGCCCAACAACAGTTTCGATGCATAACATTTTTTGGTTACCTCAACGCCGGAAATGACAAACGCAGCGCTGCAATAACAAAAAGCCCAAAAGCAAAGTTTAACAGTCCAAAGAATTTACTGTCAACAGCAACAAACTCACCCAGACCCAATCATTTTTAGTACGTGTTTAGCTTGGCGAATTATACTATTCCAAACACACACACACACACACATACACACAGCGTGTATATAGAGTGTATGTATATATGTAGTCGAATAGCTCATTATCGATACCGCAACGCCATCGAAATTCGTTGCTCGTTGTGCCCACTGTACTGGTTGCCTGGTTCTGGTTCTGGGTCTGGGTCTTTTATGTTGTGCCTCGCCTGCACTTAATTATTATCAGCAAATATGCAGCCATGCCCGTTCCAGATGCCTGCCACAGCCCCACACAGCTGAGCCTACTCCTTTTACTACACACACACACATGCACACACACTCTCTCTCTCTCTCTCTCTCTCTCACTCTCTCAAACTCTTTCTGTCTCTCGATGGCTGTGCAAATTTTCTCTAAAACAAAATTAATTCCGATTTTTGTTTTTGTAGAAAATTTTGGCGTTGCCCAGCAGTAACAACAACAACAACAACAACAACGACAACGACAACATCCTCGTCGTTGACAACAACAACAACAATAACGTTGACTTTGCCCAGGACTTTTCGGGAACGCACAATTTCTGTCCCAAAAATCCGCAAACTGCAATCTAGCTGCCTCCCTTCCTACCTCCCTCTGCCCATCCCATGCTACACTTTTCGCATATGCAATTTACGCCTGCAGGCCTCGAGGTCCGGTCAGTGTATACACACACACGCACACACACACACGCACACACACACACACGCATACACGCACATCCGGCCGAAAGTTTTCTAGGTGCCCAGACACTTTGCATGCGTATTTTGCACGCATTCTAGAATTTCAATTAAAAATAAATCACAAAGCGTTGCTACCCTGGCCGCAAACTCCCCCACCCAAACTCCAACTCTCTTTCACTCTCTCCCTCTCTCAGTGTGCCCCCGTGTTGCATTTGCATCTCTGCATCTGCATCTCGCGTCGCTGTGTGTTAGAAAATGCATTGCATTTTGCACACGCATCCAATTTCTGCCTAGGCACCGGACCCACCGCCCCAGCCTGTGCAGTGCCTCTTGCTGCAGTTGCAGTTGCAGGAACAGCTAACGATGCCTCTGCCTCTGCCTCTGCCTCTGCCTCTGCTGTTGCCGGTGCTGACCATCGCCATCGTTGCAGCCATATCGATGATGCCGCTGACTTTGATTCGCCTCTGTTGTTGTTAATGTGTCTGTGTGTGTGTGCCTGTGTGTGTTTCTAGATCCTGTTCCCTTCATCGACGACTGCTGCTGCTGCTGCTGCGCTTTCTTTGCCACCATATGCATGACTGTGCATTGGCAACAACAACAACAACAGCAGCAACAACAACAGTTGATGCACAACAATGCGCTTGCAGAAAGCAGAAAGGCAGAAAACTTAATGTGCGTTTTTGCCCATTGCCTAAACCTCTTCACCCTTCACCCTTGCCCCTTACGCCCTCTCTTGTGTTATATATCATTTTCCCTCTCTTACTCTCTCTCTCTCTCTCTCAATCCTCTTATTCCGTTTGGGCTTTTGCCTATAGTTATCTAATGCTCTCTTCAATTATAATGCCGATTTGCGGTTTTCCGAGGTGCCCGGCATCTGCATTTGGAGCGATAACAATAACAATAGCAAATGCGGTATTCCTTATGTATATATACATATCCAAATATATATATATACATATTGTTAACAGTAGATTTAAATATGGGTATTATAATCTGTATAGATATGCACAGTTGCTTATGAATTAGTTTCAATACATATTGTGTCAAGTCAAGCAAATAAAACTGCTGCTTTGCAATTTTGAACTAGATTTTATATAAGTATTTGCTAATGTTTCCAAGGTACTTCAATATATTCCTGTTGGTGAAAATGTAGTGCATCTTTTAGCTTACCTCTTTCATGTTATTTCAATATAAATAAGTGTTAAATAGAATCAAATATTTTTTAATCTAAAATTCTATATCATTTCAAGCTAATTGTAATGCACTTCAATATATTTTCATGACATTAAAAAATCGCTTGCATAAGTAAAATGATAAGTAAAATGGCAACTTCGGAAAAACAAACGCAACTTGTTGCCTGACTCGAGAGAGAGGTAAACTTGCAATGTTTAATCCACTTTTTGAATTCTGGAATAATTTTAATCCATTTGAGGAACGTTGTGCTCTAAATCGTTTTTATGTTGAATCGAAAATCCTCTTCAGTGTCACGCAACGATCTCATGGCCAGAATGTAGCCCCAACTTTGGACAACAACAACTGCAACAACAACACCAACAACAGCGACTATAGCTGCAGCAAACAGCTACAAAAACAACAAAAACAACACACACACATATATGAACAGGCACAGGCGAAATCATGTATAATGGCCAACACACGCACACAAGCACAGCTATATACAACTAAACACACACACACACACACATGCAAACATCCATATATGTACATATAATAGTCGTACTTAGAAATGCTACAGAGTCGCCACCCACAGCGCCTAGAAGCGTCCACAGAGCGACAGAGTATGTTCCAGCCCCCCTCCCTGAATGCTACCCCTCTCAACCCACTTTTCCCCTAACCATGCCACCCCGCTCAGCTGAGCTGCTCTTCGTGTGCGCATTGCGCCTCGGCCTCGACGGCAATAGCAAATGCTGCAAATGCCACATAAGTGCCCGCTGGGTGGTGAGATTGGGGTTGGGGTTGGGAATGGTGGCTGAGGGAGGTAGGGAGTGTGTGTGTGTGTGCGAGTGTTTGTTGCACCCACTCGCTCGATTGCATTAGGGGCGCGCGAGAGTGTCCAGAATGCGAGTGGCGAGAATTCGTTGGCTCGATTTGCCTATAATTATGTGTGTTATATAACAAACTGCATTTTGGCCGAAATACTCTGCACACACACACACACACACATAGAGAGAGAGAGGGAGAGGGGGGGGGGGGAGAGAGGGAGAGGAATGGGATGGTATTCAGCAATGCGCCTGCATGAATATTCAATAGCTCAAATAGAGCATACGCCGCATTGGACGTCGCCTGCATTACTTATATGCATGCAGCTCGCAAAATTGTCGATAATAAATATTCAATTTGGAACACATTCCCCGAAAACTCGCTGACCACATTTTTAACGCCATTTTTTTATGTTGCATTGTGGTATTATTATATAAAATGGCAAGACTCCAACCCCAACTTGCTGTTTTGCTAATGAGCAACGGTTTCGGATGTATTCCGATCGATGGGCGATCTCCATTCAATTTTATTCGATTTTTTTGCATCCAGCGTCGACTTCAATTCAAACTGTTCTCGCATTACTGTAATTACACACAATGCAAAACAATAAAAACGAGAGAAAAAACCAAAAAAAAACAAAAAAATAATTCTTAAGAATCTCATTAAAAACCAAAACGAAACCATTACAGTCACACACACAATCACACATACACACACACACAGAGAGACACTGTGGAATGGGGCAAAGGGGAACAGTCTCACATGCAAACCGAGTAAATTATAGAGAAAGAATTGAAGATTACGATCTGCGATTTGAATACCAGCACCAGCATAATGCAAATGTTGAAAGGATCGATTATATCAGGTTTCCGCAAAATGGGAACTGGGCAGATATATACTAATTATGACACAAACGATTTTTTTAAGTATAGCAAAAAGACTCCGACTCGGCATGCTGAACCAATTTAAAATGGAATACAAATGGAAGAATTGTATAATCAATGTGTATGCAACGGGCAAAAGGAAGCATCTAATTTCAATATTCGATTCAGTGTCCGTCTATGTGAACACTCCAATTTCAGAGACTATGAGAGCAGGAGTATTTGAAATTGGAGTACCACTTCACGTTCTCCACATGAAGATAAGGTTTAATATTATCCTTAACTGAACTCATTTGGCGAATATCGATTTAAATTGAATTAAAATATACTTTCATAAAGATATAACCTTCTCATTGATAAATAATATATGTATGCTGATATTTTATTTATCAACTGTAAATATTTTATTCAGATAAGAAACGAAACAATCTAATCAATCAATAATCCTACTCAAACTCTCTCGAGTTAAGCATTCTAACTTAAGTTCAGCCAGTTGAATTTATAAGACCAGCAAAGACAGCTGATTTTAGTCATTATTTCCAAACAAAATTATAAATAATGTTTGATATTTGTGCAATTATTTAAATTTAGTGAGTTGCAAAAAAAGATGATTGAAAAGAAGCTGCATGTAAAACAGCAGCAGGCAACTTATGTTAAGCTCACGAGTTGTGAAAGATACACTCGCATACTAGTTGCTTATTTACACACACACACACACAAATATATATTTTCATAATTTAGTTTTTTTCTTCTGTTTTTTATTGCTGTTGCTGTAGCTTCTCTTTGCTTATTTTGTTGTTTTTTTTTACCTTTCTTAAGCTGCAAATCGCGGCAATCGTTAAGATCACGAAAAACAATTCAAAATTAATGGTAATAAGCAGTTGCTGGCGCGCCAAAGCAAAACAAAGGCTGGACCTGGCTGCCACAACCCGACTGTGGGACAAGAGCGGGGGATTGGGGGATGTGTGCAGCAGCTAGCTGTTGCTGCTGTTGCTGCTACTGCTGCATGCCCCAGCAAAATTACTGCGTACAACAGAAGCCGTCTGACCGGGGCTTCTGACTTGAAGATGACTTGAAACGGCAGCTCATTTGCAGGCTCCGCTGCTCTCAGCCCAAACAGTAGTCCAGTTTTTCTTTTTTTTTCCTTTTTTGCTACCTTTTCTCTTTCCTCACTCTTTTTTTTGGGCGTTGCGCCGGCGCTGAGCCTGAACCTGGACATGGAGCTGGACAGAAGCCCCGGCCTCGGAAAGTTGATCGATCGCTGTTGGCAAACTTCAGTTTCTTTTGATTTTTGTTGTTGTTTCTGCTTAGCTGCTGTTAGAAGTCGTGTCGTGTATGCAGCCAGCCAGCAATCATACCATATTTTCAGCATCCAAATTATTATAATATATTATTATTAGCTGTTGCCTCCTTTTGTTGCTGTTGTTGTATGTGCATGTGTTGCATGTGGCTAGATAACGTGAAATTTCCTTATGCCGCATGACTTAATAATGCTGTGTGAATACGGAGGTCTATGAACTCCACAAAACACTCCCAGAAAATCCATATAATATTTCGAATTTGCTACGCTTAATTTTGCAACGATTAAGTCAGTTTATTCTAAATAAAAATAGAAAATAAAACCTTAATCAAATTTGCTGCCTTTGTACAACCACTTACTTCTGATTGTAAATTTTAATTAAATGAAAGATTTTCCAAAAGTGTAAAGTTCCTAAACCAATATTCGCAATTTGGTTTTCAGAGTTTGAGTTTCAAGTATGATGGATAGTCAACTAAATGAATTTGCATGCGACAAAGCTGCGATGCTAAAAAACTCAGCCTGAAGTGTAGACCAAAAACTGAACCGGTAGCTACAAAAGTGCTAACAAAAAAAAGGCGCACATTTATAGACATACAAACACGCACACACACACACATACAAAGCCACGCACTAGCCAGAAGCTGGACCAATCGAAGCTCGTCGCGCCTTGGCCGGGTGTGTGTATAGGGGTATGTGTGTGTGTGTGTGTCCAGTCTACAATCTCAAACTCTACCCTGTTACGTTGTTTGCCTTGTACTTGGATTCTTTCTTTCTTTTTCTTCCTATTTTTTTTATACATTTTTTTTAGTTTTTACTTTTTATATACCATACATCGGCTAGAGCTACTGTGTGTGTGTGTGGGTGTGTGTATTTGTTGGCCATCGTCTCACACACGCATGCCTGGCAGCTTTGACCACTTCTCCTGTCTGAGCAGGGGCAGCAGGACACAGAGGCTTTATGTCAATGTCTGAGCTGCCATGTTGTAAGTTATGCCAGTTTACACTGTGGCGACAAAAAAAGCAAGAAAAAAAAAATATTATGTGTAGGCAAGAAAATTGTTTTCCCGACCTGCAGGCCCTGCCCCCGCCCCTTATTTAGTTGAAGGCGTGCTGGCTTGGCTCAAAGGGAAAGCAAATTTCCATTGAAAGCTGCAGCGTTGCGTGAAATGCTTTACGAGCTGAGCTGAGCTGAGTTGAGTTGAGCAGCAGAAGCAGCAGAAGCAGCCTTCATCCTTCAGCCATCATGGTTGCTTCTTGAGTGCATTTGTCACACCTCGACAGCATGAGCAGCAGCAGCAGCAGCAGCAGCAAAAACAACAACAACAGAAAGGAAAGGCAAATGGATTTTTATGGACTGACATGGCAGGTAATTGGTGCACTTCGCCGACTTTTCCCGCTCTTCATTTTCTAAAATGAATCTCCCCTGATACTGCTGCGGGCTTTCTCCTTCTCTCTCTCTCTCCGAGTGTGATCCTTGCCGTAAAAGCCTCCGCTTAATTGGGCTTTTGTGCGCTTGGCCAAAGGCGCTGCTAATATGAAATTACCAATGTCAAGCAGCAAGTGAGAGAAGGGGAAAGGGTATTAAAGTGAACGCACTTAATTGCAAGCGGCATAGTTTTTTTTCACTGCAAGTTTTTATGTGTAACTTGCCCCAGGAGTTATTTAAAAGCTGCACCGTCGCAAAGTGCGTATTGAAAACTAAAAATAAAAAAAAAAATAAAACTATACTTATTTTCGAAACAAAAAAAAAAAAATAAACAGAAACGAGGCAGCCTCAATTACTACCCCGAGCTGATCAAGGATGTAAGCGCGAAGAGCCGAACCGGTTTCTAGGCCAATCACAGAGATCACGTTTCATTATTGGAGACCAAGACTCAACTCAATTGCTGTTACAATGTTGTATGAAACTGTCGTTGGGACCTGACGAAATGTTGTTAAGAATAAAACCCGTTTTTAACTAGTCTATAGACTATAGTAATTACTTGCATTGCAATTGCACAGCTAACAAACTGCACACATTATTACAATTCATTATTATCATTCAACTTTCTTGAATATATCTAAAATAAAAAAAAATAAAAAACACATTGTCGTTAATTATTGTGTTGTTTATATGAAATATATATTTAAGCTGCATTAAACCACTCACAATTAGCAGCAATTGCAAAAACAAGATTTTAATATGCCATAACTTGAGATTGTTTACAACTTATTTGCAATTAGCGCAAAAACATTACTTAATTGTTGCATCAATAGGATTTTATTTATTTATACAATTATATTTACTGCGTCTTTGCGAACAATTCTCCAAGTCGAGTACAAATTGCTGTTATATCACAATTTCACAGCAAATCTGTTTCGTTTCTCTCTTTGAACTTTTTACATTTTTTGCATTCACATCTTGAGCAACCCAGGAGCTATAGCTGACCATATTTTTACCGTTCGTACATACATATATCGGCTTATCAAAATCATGAAATATTGAATAACTTGGCGAGCAGTAGAATTGAAAACTCACACACACAGACTTGCATATAAAAAACTAAATGAACGCAAATCCCATGGACAGTGGGCGTTACAGTCACATACAGCTTGTGAGTGTGTGTGCTGTGTGTGTGTGGTGTGTAACAAAATAGATGGGCCAATAGACGTGATGAACGCAGCAGCAACAACAACAAAAAAACTAAAAACGACAAAGTATCAAAGCAAAGAAGAAAGCTGGCAATTTATATATAGTATGGAATCGTATATAGTATGCTTAAGCGACTTCACCTCTATACGTAATACACACACACACACACATTTGCATACATGTGCATGTGTATGTGTGTGTGTTAAAATTTACTTTGCAGTTATTTATGCAAAAAAGCGACACCCATCACAAAAGTAAATTGAAACAAAAGAAGCACAAGCAGAAAAAATAGAAAAAAATGAAAATGAAAACGAAAAAACAAATATTGAAAGGATGTGGAAGTGATTTCGCAACTGCTTCTGCCGGAGGAGTCCTTCTCGTCGGAAAGATATATTGTAATTAGTGTAGCTGGCATTTTCTTTCAATTTATGCATAGCCAAATCAATTTCAATAAAAAACCAACATCGTAGATTGACGTTGGCTCTGCTCGCAACGACGATGTGATTTCTTGTTTCTAATTAAAACTACCGCATTCATCCTTGCATCCTTTTCGTGCGTGCGCTAAATTCCGCAAAAGGAACAAAAAATCGACAACCCTCATCCGGTCCTGCTTGTGCTTCATGTTATCCTTTTGCTGTGCAGAAGAGCGCGCCATCTTTTTCTCGCACGCCTTGTGCATCCTTGGACATCCTGGTCAGGCTCTATGGCAATTTAGTTTCGTGGTTTGCCCGTCAACTTCTGCTGCTACTCCTTGCTCCAATCGCCATTCCCCCACCCATGCAGCAAACATTAGTACATAGCACCCTCCCATCCCACTCCTTCCCCCGACTCCTATTCGATTCAGCCCATTTTGCTACAGGACACGGCGTTCATCTTGTCAAAAGCCTGCGACTTGCTTCGAATTTGAAAGTTGCGTTCGCTCGTTGGTGGTCGAGTGTGCCACGCCTAGAGGAGTCGCGTGCACACATACATATATCACACACACACCCCCTCAGTCCATTGTGGCTATGTGCAGCACCACACACAAGCCAAAGACTGCACCAAAAACTGCATCCGCCCTGGATACAGCCTGCAATTTTGCTCATTGCACATGCATTGTTCTTGTTGTTGTTGCTTCGCTGTGCAAAAATATTTCATAGCCGAGGATCCATCAACAGCTTTCCCTCTCTCTCCCTCTCTCTCCCTCTCTCTCCCTCTCTCTCCCTCTCTCTCCCTCTCTCTCTATCTCTCTCTTGCCCACTCTTTCTATGGTTGCCCTGACTACGTTTCTAATTAAATTTTATGTTATGCCACCATTTCGGCGCCTTCCACTTGGACTAGACCTAGACTAGGCTCATACACTGAGCAAATTTTAAGTAAAAAAAACCCAAAAAACAGATAAATTTGAATATTGATCAAATTCCTTAATATATAAAATACGTTTGATTTTTTTATTCATTTATTAATTACTTAACAAAATAAATATATTTTCTTTTTTATTGTCTCTCTGTGTAGTCCTGCTGGCTGGCTGCCTCTCTGTCTGTATTTGTGTATCCTGTTGCAAATTTATAGTGCTGCATTTGCAGCATCTATCATGCAAGCAAGCCCTGCAGCGGCACCAGCAACTTGAACTGCAACTGCATCAGTAATAGTGGAGCAAGAGTCCAAAAACCGGACCTTCAATTTGCCGTGGTCCTTTAGCTCATCCAGCTGCTCATCCTTTTCGGCCAGGCTTTTAGTTAAGAACGCGCTCGGTGTGCAAAATTTCGCCTGATTGCACTTTGATGAAAACTCAATTATTGCGCAATGCGTGGACTTTTGAACGTCGCCATCATCAAAAAGAGAGAGAGAGAAGGAGATAGATAGAGAGAGCGAGGGAGTGTGTCCTTTGGCAGAATCCTGACGCTGGGTCTAGTTCTGGAAAGTAATGCTGCCTGGCGCCTAATTGAAATGCTGGGCTGTGACAGGAGCTCTGACATTAGCCATGCATCTGAGGGGCCCATCCATCGATCAAAGGACGCATCGAGGACGCATCTCGTTATCTCCAAAGCATGGAAATCTTATACCCACCAGCCCAATCCTTCCCAGCCTCCCCTTTCACTCGCTGCATTAATGCAACTAAGGTGATATGACGAATGGGTGATTAGGTTTTTGTCATTTGAGTCCAGGCTCTCTCGTCTGCTGCGGCTCACTTTTCATGGCAAAACGAAACTCACACACACACCACACACACACCACGCATACACACACACACACACGCAGACTGCATCCTTATGTGCGTTCCATGCTGCGCCTAGGCACAAAAATTTGCCAATGCTCGGAATACAGTTGCTCGCCTTTGGCGGCGATTTCTTTGCCATACTTTTCAATCCTCACATATGTACACACACACACAAACACGCACACACACACACGTACGCAGTGTGTATATGTATATATCTGCAGTGTTGCCATTTTTCGTTTTTAGTTTGTTTTTCGCAATGTTCTGGTCCAGAATTCTTGTGCCTACCAGCCTGCCACTCACTTTCCCACCCCCTCTCTCTTTCGCCCACTCTCTCTCTCTTTCTGTCTCTCTCTATATCTCTGCCTCATCTCTTGTGTGTGTCCTGTGGCCATACATACTAGTTTTCTCTATTGAACATTTTACATATTAGAAATTTTCGCAAATGGGCAACGTTGTTCTGTGCTGTGCCTACTGCCTGCTGCCTGCTGCAGCAAACCCAAAAGTTATGTGCCACCGCTTTTCCCTTCCTTTTTCACACACACCCATACACAACCACACACACACACACACACACGCAAAAGGGGAACGCACACGCGTCCGGAACTGAATTCGGCGTCGTTGTTGTTGCTTGCCTCGTAGTTGTTGCCTCAGTTGTTGCCGTCGTGAGTTCTCTCGTCTCCTCGTCAGTTTCTCTGCCCTCGGCCATCGTCGTCGCCGCCATCGCCATCGTCATCGTCGCCGTCGCCGTCGTCGTCGTCATCATCATCAGGCCGCGTCGCTATGGCTATTACTACGGACAGCTGTGGCTCCCTCGTTGTTGTGGCACCCTCAAGCCCCTACCTCTTGTTGTTGTTGTTGCTGCCGCCGTTGCTGCTGTTGCTGAAGCGGGTGCGGCTTTTGATGCTTTTGCATCAATGTGTCCTCTCACATACACATGTGTGAGTGTGTCTGTGTGTGTGTGTTGGTCTCTGTCTATTCTGGTTGCTGCTGCACTTAGCCAGCAGCAGGTATCGAAAGAGGCACAGGCACTGGGAACACACAGTCTCTGGACCCCAGCAACGAGCTCCTTCCTTCCCAAACAACTTTGTCCACATTGACGAGGAACAACACTCAGCATAACTAGTATGTATGTGTGTGTGTAGGTGTGTGCGTGTGTGTGCACCCCTTACGCGTCGTCTATTGATAAAATGCACTGCACAAAATATGACCATACAATTTAGAGGCAATATTGAATATTTAATTGATTTATTAATTAATTTACATATTTTATATGTTTATTTTGAATTTATAATGCTCTGTTCACAAAGGGAATATATCGCCAAGGCTGAAGGTATTTGATATAGTAATTTGACTTAATATTCTAATCAATGTTATTTATGGGTGTACTTAGAGGATTCGGGTTGTCAAATCGTATTCACAGATTTTTAGCTGTAGTTGAAACATACTTCATTCTAAACATTATTTAAATATGAGTAGAGATAAAAGTTATTTCATGAATTTATATTACATTATTATGTGAGTATAATAAAGTTCATAATTGATTTAAATATTTTTATGATTCGAGATTTGTATATAACATTAAACCAGCTAAATAGTATTTTCTTGCTTGGAACTGGCCACCAAATTAGTAATTTCTTACAGAAATGCATATATAATAATATTAAATATTATTTTCTTGCTTGGAGCTGTTTATATAACATTTAACTAGCCATATACTGCATGTATAATTAATGTTCTGTAGCCTTAAAGTAGCCAACAAATTTGTAACCCTGTAGCACCTTAAATACATCCCCCCTCTTCCCGGCCACCGTGCCACCCACTCGAAAGGAGGCACCTAAAGCGGTGGATGGCGCATTGTCGCCTGTACTTTTGCCTTTCTTCTGGTCGCTCTTGGTTAAGCCGCTGCCGCGTCACTCTGCTATTTGATGCTGAGGTGGGAGTGGCTGTCCACCAGCCGACCAACCAATGCCCCACTCCACCACCCACTTGCCTCACATCTCTGTATGCTGCTGCTGCTGCTGTTGCTGCTGCTGTTGCTGCTGCTGCACCCACACAATCACAATCACGGCCTAAACAACGTCGCCTGGGCTGCTGCTGCCTTCTGAATACCTACTCCCAGTTTTGGTGGGTCTCCAGCTGCCTCAGCCTTCAATTCCACTTTGTCCCCCTTTTCTATATTTGCATGTCTCTGACTATGAATGTGTGTATAGTCGTGTGTGTGTGTATGTGTGTGTGTGTGTTTGCCATTGTATGCATGCATATTAAATTCAATCGAATGTATTCTCTATACTCGATATTCCTCTATACGCTGCGTTCCTTTTTATTTTTTGTACTCTTACTCGATTTCGTTCTCGTTCTCGTTCTCGTTTTGTTTTCTATATGGTTTTTTCATGCGACTCGAATCCTCGACTACTTCAGCATTACGTATACGTATGGGTATATACGTATACGTATTCGTTAACGTAAACGTAACGTAGTGGCGCACATTCGTTAGAAATAGGCGGAGTTATCAACGTTTTTCAAGTTATAATAAAAATGCAACACATTTTACAGACATGCCACTATGTGTATGTTTGTATACATATATATGCATATGTTGCGCATGTATTAGTGTCCCCTCACACACTCTCACACACACACACACTCACTCACTTATGACCCTTGCTGGCTCTTCTGGCTACTTTCCATAGATTTTTTCCTTCGTTATTGGTTTGGAGTGGCGCAAAACTTTGTTGTTGTATTTTTTTCGTCATCGTGTATGCTACAGTTTACTGTTGTTGTTGTTGCTGTTGTTGTTGCATATCCATATATACAACAGACGTTTTTTGTTGTTGCAATTTTCTTTCTTTTTTTATTATTTTTCAATGCTCAAACTCGACGTCGCATAAAACTTGTGTTTTTGCTGCCTTCTACTGCCGCTGCTGCTGCTGATGTTGCAGAGGATTGTAGCCCCTTCACTCCCTGCAAACTACTCCATCTCCCCCTTTCATTCCCCCCTGAAGCCCATACCCTTTGTACCCAGTGGACGCTGCTCGTTACAGTTTCCACAGCCAGCCAAAGAGCTGAGAGCGAGACATTTTGCTAATGCATTGATTAAAATTGAATTTTTAATTAAAATATTGTGTTGGTATGTGTGTGTGTGTGTATTTGCTTGTGTATGTGGATATATCTTTGTTTGTTTGTTTATTCTATCGGTCTTGTAGTTTTAAACAGAACTGTCGTCATTTTTTATGCGACTTACCCTTTAAGCCAGAACACTTAATTATTTCCTTAAAAAAATAAATAATTCTTGAAAGATTCATCTGAGACGATGACGATGACGATGCAACCAATCCAAAAAAATCATCCATTCACAAATATTCAACACATATAATCAAATATAAATATGTAATTAAACAAACTTAGCTATCAATAAACTTGTTGACAAGGTTTTTATGTCCTTTTCACCCACAAATATTGAGCCAAAAGTAAACTAAAGAAAGGACAACAATAAACAATAATTACCCAATAAATAACAAAAGCAAGCAATAAAAATTCCTTGAGCATTTCACAGGCAAACATATTCCATTTAAATGCATTTATTAAAGAAATCAACAACTGCAAAAATACCTGGAAGCATTTAAAATGCCAGACGAAAGCCAGGACAAGATTTGTTGGAAATTCACTTTCGTTTCAGATATTTGCAGCTCTCACACTTTTCAGACTTCAGACTGTAAACTCAATAAATCAGAGGCAATTATGCAAGCAAAAGCATCCTTAAGGAATATTCACACTTTCACACGTTGCCACAAGTGTCTCTATGTCTCTCTTAAGTGTGTGTGTGTGTGTGTGTGTGTGTGTGGTGTAGGCTTAGTTCTTGGTGTGCTGACCAAAAAGCCAAGCCACAAGTGTATTTGGCCATAAATCTCACAATTTGCTTTCTTATGCAAGAGAGCAATTGAAAGGCTATTTACAGAAAATATTTTCTTTGCATTTATTTGCCAACCAACAGACGCACAAGCAGTGCCATGTCCAACTGGGCCAGGCATGAGAGACGAGAGATGGGGCATGAGGGGTGTGTGGTGTGTTTGGAATTTTAGAGATGACGACGACAATACAGTCTATAAGTGAGCCAATAAATAAACACAAATTTTCGACAGGCAAACATTGACTCAAGCAAAAGCATTCTCAAAGATGTTCGTACTACGACAAAAGGCCAAAGCCGGATGAATTTCCATGTGTGCGTGCGTGTGTGTGTGTGTGTGTGTGCGAGTGTGTGTGTATGTTTTTGAATCAGTGTATGTCTGCTTGTGTGTGTGTGGTGTCAAGCCACAAACACCTTTTGCGTAAAATAAAGCAATCAAGCAAATAATGTTGCCACATTACACGACATATCAACAGCTTCCTGCTGAGCAGAACACACAGCACTGAGTGCAAGCGAGATGGCATACACACACTCATACACACACACATGCACACACTTGAGCACATTTCTTTAATAGAAGACACACACAGACACACTCGCATTGGGGAGCTAAAATAAAATTGAAATCATGTCGCAAGCAGCAGCAACCTTGAGGAATGCCTTCTCACAAACACACACACACACGCACACACACTGTGGCAGTTGTCTGGCAGAATGTCTCGACTCTCGACGCGACTCAATTCAAGTTGACTTCACTTGCTGGCTTGCCCCATGGATGTGTTTGTGTGTGTGGCAGCAACAGCAGCAGACGAAGCAGCCAATGTGCTCCTGGTTGGCTTCCTCTCCCTGTCTCTCTCTCCTTCTGCCCCTCTCTCTCTATCTCTCTCTTTCTTTCTTACCCTTTTCGTTCTATGTGTGTGCACTTTCACTTTTGCAACCCCCCACCCCACCCATTCCATGCCCCCCTCAGCTGCACATGCTGTGTGTGTGCCATATTTAACAAATTATCTGTAATTTCTCGAGCAGAGCCGCAACGACGCCATCTTTTGCCTTACTCCTTGCTCCTCCCTCTCTCTCTCTCTCTCCTTCTCTCTATCTCCCTCTGGCCGTAGTAAACATTTATGCGCCACAGCCAAAAACCCGTAGACACACACACACACACATACCCAAACACACATGTGAGACTCTCAGAGTCGGGCGGCAAGCCACTTGTCAAGATGGATAGGACAGCAGTCCTCGTCCTCGTCCTCGTTCTCGTCCTTGCTCGCTGTCTGAGAGGCAAGGCAACCCCGGGAATTTTGGGCTTCAAGCAGCCGCAAGTGCTTAACTTCAGGCACACACACTCACACACATACAGGCGGTCCTCAGAATCCCAGACAGGCAGGCAGGCAAAACCACAGCCGCATTGCTGGCAAGGACGTCCGGCAGACAGCAGCAACAGTAACAGCAGCAGCAGCAGCAGCTAGCAGGCAGTCTGTTGCAGCAGCAGCAGCAGTCCTTGCGCCCAGTTCCCAACCAGAAGGAAGTTGTTTGTGGGTCGCATTCGCTTGCTTTGGCATTTAAGGCTGACCGAGAAGCGACGACGACGACGACGACCCTTTTGCCAGGGCGATTATTGTCCTTGTTGCTGTTGGTCATGAATGCCTGCCTCTGCTGCCCCTGCTGACACTGCCTCTGTGGGTGTCTCGCAAGATGAAAGCCACTTGCCATTCATGGCCGGCCAAGCGGCTGCCTTTTGCATGCAGCAGGCAAAGGACCTTGCTTCCAACTACGACTACGACTCCGACTGTTGCTGTTGCTGCCTGGGCCCAAAACTCCTTTTGACCAACCAAATGACCTTGAGCTTTACAGTTGAACGTTTGTCATGGCCCGCTCTTTAGCTGTATGTCTGCTTGCCAACTCCACCCCACAATCCTTCAAGTTGCTCCTTGCACTGGCTTTCGCTCTCGACTTTGGCCACTCCCCATTTGACTTGCATCTGTAGATGCAGACCAGACCAAGACCCCCAGTTTTGCATCAGTGTAAACTGATGTGTTAAGCTGTTAAGTGCCTGAGTAATTGTTTTCTTTCAACAGCCAACAACAACAACTTCGACTTTCACTTGCCACTTGACCTTGTGAGTTGTTTTTGGGGGCGGGCCAAAACAGCAACACAAGCAACACCAGCAACAGGCTGCTTGCAGTTAACTGCTCCTTCTTCTGCTGCTTCTGATTCTGCCACTTGTCTGGCATTTCTGTTTCTTTGCGGAATTTTGTAAAGTAGGTCTTTGTGTGGCCTCCGAGTTGCAACCCCGTTTTGAGCTCTGCGGGCTCTTCTCATATTAACTGTTTTGATTAAGTTGGCGGCTGGCATTCAACAGATGACAGCAGTGGAATGACAGCAGCTCTGATAAGACCCACCGCTGATTGCTCCTTGATAAGCCCATTATCTCCAGCTGACAATAGATGAAGTTGCTCTTAAGCACTCGCATCTCCTGGAGACCTTTCAACACACTTATCATTTGCACAGCAGCAATTTATTTGTATGCGAAAATCGAGGCAGCATCGCGCTTTCAACTTTTAACATTATTGTGGGCATACTAAATTTCGAGCTTATAATTTAAACATGAATATTATTTCATCTAGAGGCCAAATCTGGTTTTCGACATAATGTGAAAATTTCAACCTGACGCAGTCAGTTTTGACAATATTATAGCCATTAAAAATTTCGTAACCGAGGCAAAATTGTGTTTCCAACTTTTAATGCAGTGTTAATCAAGCATTTTGTGGCAATTATCGTCAAAATTAACTGTGCTGCATACCAAAAATAGGAGAGGCTTTCTCCTTGGATCCTCAGAGGATTCAGGACATCTGATAACCTGCATTTAACCTATCATTCCGCACAGAAATTGGCAATACAAAATACTCCAGTCATGTATTAAGTCGATAAAAGTTCATCCTAAATGCAGCCCAAGCTTTGCATAAGGAAAAGTGGCCAAGACTCTGAGCCAAGTCTACAAATCTTGTTGAATTCCAATTGCGCATTCCTTTCGGCTTTGGTAACATCCAAATTAATTTACTTAAGACTGATTTGGGAATTCATAATGGAAATTCACTGAACAGCCAGTTGCATAGATTAAGCATTCATTCAGCCCGGCTGTTAATTGGATGCCATATGAAATTTACTTATCCTACAAATACTTACCATCTCAAATATGCTAATTTTCAGCCAAAACTATAAATCAGTTTTCCCATTCTTTATCTTTCAGAAATAAGAACACAATTTGTCAGTTATTTTTTTACATTTACTTCTTCACTTTTATTTCTGTTTCTGTTTCAGTTGTATATATAATTTAGGTATAACTAAAATAATAATAATAATGTGTAATAATAATAATAATTGTAATGATTTATGCATCATTATCATCATCATTATCATTATCATCCATGGGTAATTCCACTCATAAAGAACATCATACAATACATGTGCACTTAAATAGCTGTGTGTGTGTGTGTGTGTGCTCACTGGGATTTGGTGTGCGTGTGTGTGTGTGTGTGTATGTGTGTGTGGTTGTGTTTGTATTATATAAAATTAGCACACATACAATTACAAATACACATAATGCGCATAATCGCATCCATGTATTTATTCATTAGGGGAGGGGAGTGGGGGCTTTGCATTATTTACTTCCATTGAAAATGGGGGTTATTACAATATAGAGAAGAGTTGTGCGCACCTAAGACTAAGTCCGATATAGCTAATATACCCTATAGCTATGGAAATTTGTACATTATTTACAGTTACATTTGGAAATACAATTGCTGTAGTTAGTTAGTAAATATTATATTATTATATTATGATGTACTAAATCTAATTAATTTATCTGAAAGACAACATTGCGTATGCGTAATGTGTGTATGAATATTTATGAGTGTGTGTGTGTGTGTTTGGGTGTGTGTGTGTGTAATGTGAATGTGTTTATTTGTGTGTGTGTGTGTGCGTAGCTAAACTAAACTCTAAACTACATTTAAGAAATGCACAAGTCTCTAATTGTAACTGTATTTGTATCAAGTATATATCCATATATATATATATATATATATATTTATCTGTATATATATATATTTAAATATAAGCTGATTTTAACTTTTTCGTGTTTGTGTTTTTTTTCTCTTTTGATATTGGCAAAGAATAAGGCGCATACGAAATGCAAATATATATATATATATATATATATAACTATATACATATATATAAATAATAGGCGAGATCTTATCCTTACAGGAAAGTTCTGAAGTGCAAGTGTGAAGGGTGAAGGGGCTGATGGTGTTTGTGTGGGGGGGGGGGTCGCGGGGGAACGTTTAATACTCGTACCGTTTACAAACTACAACTTACATTTATCAATAAAAAAGAGCCAGTTAGCAACTTAGTGGGGATGTGTGGAGAGGGGGTGTAGTTGGGAGGGGGGTGGAGAGGGAGGGAGTGGCTATCATTTAAACACTAAAACGTTGGGCTTAAAATAGCAGTCCAAATGTATTACTACAGCTGTTGGTGGCCTCTTCAAAAGGGGCGCCCACCCAGCTCGGGGCCGACGCTTGCCGCGCCGCCATCGCCGTCACTCAATCCTCGTGCGGCAACTCTGTCGCCTGATGCTGCTGCTCCAACTTGATCTTCATCAGCGGCGATTCGCGCAACGCTGCCGGCGCATAGGCAGCGGCTGCTGCTGCTGCCGCCGCTGCTGCCGAGGCGGAGCCGGCACCAGCTCCGACAACTGCATCACTGGCGCTGGCGAACAACTCACTCATGTCCTGGCCGGGAAAGAAGTCCTCGAAGCGCGGACTCTTGTTCACCGACTTGTGCAGCAGTCCGTTGGCAATCGCCTCGAAGTCAATGCCCGCCGGCAGCGACTCCAGGAATCGTTTGTTGTACGCATAATTGGGATGCTCCTTGGCATGCTTCGCATAGAGCGTGGAGTAGGGGGATGCGGCACCCGGACGACTCGAGGATCCTGCTGCCGATTTGCTGCCGCCGGAGGAGTTGGAGCCACGCGACTGATTGCCATACTGGCGGGCATGCATCGCCTCCTTCAGCTCCCGGTCCCGGGACATCTCGCGCTCTCGCTCACGCTCCCGCGACAACTCTCGGGCGTAGCTGGCGGCACTGGGATGCATGGCAGCGCCTGCACTGCCCCCGTTACCCGCCCCGCCACCGCCACCACCGCCTCCACGCTGATGTGGCGCCTGCTGCGAAGGCATCACATTCAGGCCCGGCAATCCCATCAGACCCAGTGCACTCAAATCAGGCAGATTCTCGCTGCCACGTCGCTCCCTCTGCTGGTGCTTGGCTGCTGCTGCCGCTGCAGCAGACACCTGATCCTCAATCTCGGAGCGTTGCAAGTACGCAGGCGACTTGTACATATTCATCGATTGCACATGCGGCGATTGCTGCTGCTGCTGCTGTTGCTGCTGCTGCTGCTGGGAGAGTATCTGGCGGCGGAGGGTCTCCGTCATGCTGCTCAGCGCATTGCTGCCGTCGGGCGGTGCAAGTGCAGCGTTCTGTGCCGCCATTTTGACTGCGGCACTATGATAGCCATTGGCAGCTGCCGACGAGTTGCCAGAGCCAAAGTGCGCCTATTTAACCAAAATAAAATGGGGAAGATTCAAAGGGGAAGAAAGTTGCGTGTTAGGATTGATTGATTGCATTATGAGATTAGAAAACGATGTTTCCCTTCCACATCCCTCATTATAGATAGAGTATGCCCTCTACCTTTGTCTCAATTTGATTGTTTAAAAGTTAAATTTAAGTTCAATTGTTAACTTACGCCATGCGCCTGTCCATTGGCATACTGATGCGCATTGATGTCCTCCTTGATCTCGCGATAGTCGCGGAAGACGACCGCCTTGATGACGCTGCGTATGAGCTCCTCGGGCCACATGCCCAGCAGAATGCGCTGGGGTCGGCCGCGTGCCTTGGGCCTGGGATCGGTGCCGCCATCGAGCGAGGGTCCCAGCATGTTGTGCACGCGATTGGCGTAGAGCACAAATGTCGGATAGGGTATATCGTATTTGCGTGCGGCCTGCGAGAGGGAGAGTCCCTCTTTCAGTACACTGAATATGGCCTCGGCCATGGCCTCGGGTCGCCAGGATTTGAGGGGACCGCGTTCGCGAAATCGCAACTGTTGCACCAGATTCTGTTGGTTGGTGTTCCAGCACTTTTGCCACATGGACTGCAACTGATACTGGTAGCTGTCTGCTGGAAGGGTGGCGCGGCGGCAAGTCAAGAATAGAAAACAAAGAAAACACATACAAACATACATAAGCGAAACTAAACTTGGTATGCTAATTGGTTAGCCTCGACAGAGGAAGAAGGACAGTCAGTCTGTGGTGGCCTGTCCTGTCCTGTCCTGCCATGTCTGTCCTTACTTACCCGCCACAGATGCGCCTGTTGCCGGTGCGCCCATCCAGCCGTGTCCGCTCGTCTCAATCATTTTGGCCTGCAACGATGAAAGAAGCAGAGGAAGTCAGAAGCCGATAAGGAAAACTGTCGTTTTACTTTTGCAGTTTACATTGAATTTACAGTTTACAGCTTACAGTTTACAGGCGACATTTGCACAAAGGCGGCCACTTTGCCCACTTGGCAAAATGCTGGCCATAAAAGTTTATTAATGCCATAAATGTGGCCCAAAGCGCTTTGGTATGCAAACGTCAAAGCGAATTAGTATACAAAGTTGGCGAAACGATTTTCGCATTTTGCCCACTTTTGTCTTACAGCATTTTTATGATGGCCAACAACCAACAGCAAACAACAACTATTTATTTATAGCCTGTATTAGGTATGCCCCCCCCCCCCCCCCCCCCCCCAACCTACCCTGCCCCAGCTAATTGCAACAGCTTTTAATATTTATTAATAAAAACACGTTGTCGGAAGAAAAAAGAAACAAAGTGTTAAATAAATGAGGGAAAAGCCGCAGTTAATTTCACGACTTAGGCCCAGGATTCGACTGGGCGAAAAGTTAAATTGATGCAGGCAGTGCAGGATTCATTGCTGACCGCCCACTTCGGGGCGCTGCTGGCCAGGCTAAGAGAACTCGTCAGCGGCGGCGGCGGCGGCGGCGGCCGCGGCGGCGGCGGCGGCGGCGGCCGCGGCGGCCCCAACTGCACAAAGCCATGCATTTTATATGGCCAAGAGGCAAAAGCAGCGCTATACAAATTATGTGCAGCGCCAGCAAAAAACAACAGCACATCTACTTTATATATATATATATATATATAGTGTATATATATACAGGTATTGTATTGTTAGTGCAAGTCTTAAATATTTGAAACGAGGGGGGTTCGGGCCATGTTTGGATTGGATTTGTTGGGACTGTTAGACCAGGCATGTTAAGGAAAAAGGTCATAAAATGTATGAATAATTGAAATTGAAAAGTCGGAAGCAATTTTTTGCAATTTTTTTTTCTTCTTGTTCTCCATACATTTTCACAAGGCACGTAAAATAGGGAAGCCGACACCGCGGCGCCCGCCCCTTCCCCTATCGTGTTGCCTCAAAAACAAAATGGCGTTAAAAAGGCTTTTTTATGTTAAGCATTTTGTTAATGATGCAGCGTCAGGGCAAGCTCAAGTTGCCATTGTTGTTGCTTTAGTTGTAATGAGAACTGCTGGGGCACAAACACGTTGCAAGTTATGTAAAACAAGTAATTAGCTTTTGACATGGTAGTTAACTAGTCCATCTGCAGGCACACAAGGGTGAAGATCACTTAAAATTAGTCACGACTCTCTCACAAAGTGGTCAAGTACTTAACACTTTTGACAAAACCAAAAACAAGTTTTCTTTTTTTCGAATAACTCTAATTAAGTTCCAAAGTTGCGTGGAAAAAAAACCAACCCTTGCATGATTATGGGCTCGGGGAAACGACTCTTGTCAGCTCTTGTACATCATTTTATCTTTAAAATTACATAAATGTTATCAGTAATTTTACATCTGTCCATCAAAATGAACACGTCGTATTGAGCTAGGGTATCTGCTAGTCGAAGCCTCTCTGCTTGATCATTTTTGCTTGTTTGTATGCATTTACTTGCATTCTGAGAAGTTGCTAGTTATAATCGCAAATAATATTTCGAATTGTTCACACTAGTTCTCAAATTACAGCGTCATTTATCAGAGGCTTAAATTATTGCTTTGCAGCAACTACAACAATGAGGGGCAACCATTAGTCACATACATTGTACATTTTGCCAGTCACTTGCCAATGCATTATGGCGACCTTTTAACCCGCCCTCCAACCCCACCCCATCCAATGCCAAGTCTAACAATTACAAGACTCGTCTAGTACATATGTATATATATATAAATATAAATATATATATACAATAAAATATAGCTAGAACTGCTGCTGCTGCTGCTGCTGCTGCTGTTGTGCTCAAAAATGTTTAATTAATTAAATTTTCAATTTCCTGCCAGCAGCAACAGCAACAACAACAACAACAAGTTGCTGCTCTTCTCGTTCAACAACAACAATTTTTGAAGCGTGCGCGCATTCAACTTTCTTTCAACTCATTTAATTTAATTTGCGGCGCTTCACTGCTGCCGCCGCTGCTGCTGCTGCTGCTGCTAACGTCGCTGCCTCAGCTGCCGCTGCCACTGCCACTGCTGCTGTGGCTCATCGTCTTCTTGTTCTTGCCAATTACTCATCGTGTGCACGCCCCATTCACATAATAATTTATTTAATTACTTTTATGCGAGCGGCAACAACAAATATTTCTATGCAAAAAAAAAGAAATTTCTTATTGATTTTTGTTCCGCATCTTTTTTTATTCTAATATTTTGCTTAATATGCATTCCACAAATTGCGTTGGGGGTTGGCATACCAAGCAATGAGAAGTCAGCGGAAGACAACAAACTTGATTCAAGTCTATTCAATTCAGAATAATTAGCTTATTTTTTATATTCTTCTTCACTTCTCTGTGTACACATGTATAAATTACATATATGTATATATGTAATGTGTATCATTCCCATTCCTCCTTCACACACACACACACACACACAACTGCCTTCCCCTTTTCAACAGCCTTCAGCCCTGCACCACGCCCCTTTTGGCACTCGCCATAAAAACCCGTTGGATTCTAATGCAATTTTAATTTTATTTTTCAAGCGAGCACATAAACTCAACACCAACCCAACACGAACCCAGCCAAACCCACCACAGTGTTACTCGTACAGGGAGGCAACACTATAAACTACGCCCGTCTCACCTCTTCCCCTCAGCGAACTTTGCCAGTAGTTTCCCCTTCCCCCCTCCCATCTAGGTCTCTTTGCCGTGCTAGTATATTTCTTATATTATATAACACTTTATTTATTATTCATTTTCGATTCGTGCTTTTACGGCGACTGCGACGTCGACTGCGCGGCGACTCAAGTTTGTTATTTCTCTTGTCTGCAACTTGCTCACCACAATCCAAACCTCCACTGCCATTGCCACTGCCACTGCCAGTGCCAGTACCCCTGCTCGCAACCACCACCACCAAACACCACACAAACACCACCTGCTCTATTGCCATTTTACTTCCTTGGCAATTCCTTGCGAGTTCGGTTTTCTTTGGGCTTGCTGAATTTGCTGTGCGCCTGCTGCTTCGTAGCCTTCACTACTACAACTAGCAACTACTCTTGCTGCTGCTACCCCTGTTCGACTATCCCCCGACACACGCCCCTGCCATCGCCCATCCCCCTGACCACCCTAGTTGCTGCCGCTTTCGACGCTCATTCATTCATTCATTTATTTATATTACTCAAGCAACCGCACGCACACGCCTTGCCCCCAGCCGTCTCCCCAACGCACCGCACTCGCCCCTTTTGTGATCCTGCCGCATGTTGTCTATCTGTGACTGGGTCTGTATTCTGGTTCGGTTCCTTGTGGCTGGCATTCGCGCGTCCTTTATCCGCGTCCTGCGCCCGGTTTTATAGTTTTTGCGCTCATGCCATTCATTAATTTTATAAGAAGCAATGCTTGGCATAATAAATAATTAATTTAAATGGCAACTGCCTTCTTCGAATGCCTTCGACAAACTCTTGCTCCAAAAACATCCTCAGCTCTCTCGTCTCTCTCTCTCTCTCTCTCCCTCTCTCTCTGTAAAGTGCTTCAATTTGTTGTCGCCATTCTGTCGTCGAGACACAGTGAACATCCGTTACGCGTAACTAAAACCGTCACACATAAAATCATTTGCCATAAATTTGATATACTTTTCATTAATCATCAAATTTTGCACATCTTTCAAATACCAAAGACCAGAATTAGGCTTGTCGTTCAGTTAACTACAACTATAACTTCTGTCTGAAATCAGTCAATTTTCGTTAAGTACTGCTTGACATAAGCATATGATTAACAATTATTTCATTTATCTTATCAAATCAACTTCTGTTTAAAATCAAACAGTTTTCATATTTGTAGGATATGATTAGAATTTATGTTATTCTCCTTTTCATCAGAATATCATATAATCAAGCATAATAAAATTTGTCGGCTTCGATTTCTAATCATGGCCTCTGGATACTCAATTATTGATATGGGATAACTCGTCCTGCAGCTTTATATACCCTATCTTTTTATAGTGTCTGTCCGGTTGTTCAGGTTTCTCAAAAATTGAATCGCCCGGCGTTTAGCAGGCAACTGTGTGTGTGTGTGTGGCCTCAGCTGCTGTTCATCTTTGGCGCTGCTTAACTATGCAACTCCTTGGTGTATCCGCGAGACTCCGTGGACTCCTCCACGTTGGTGGCAGCAGTGGCAGTGGCAGTGGCAAGTCGACGGAGGCGCTGGCAACAACTAAATATTTAATAGTATTTTATTGCACGAATTTCACATAAAATATGCATATTAGCCCAATGCATTATTCATGAAATAATGTGAAAAACACATTTCGCGCAGGGTAAAGCCGCAAAAGGACAGCGGCGTGGCCATAGCGAGGGGTGGCGAGGGTGCGGCAAGTTATTACGATTCTAGCCATGTATATATAAATATATATATACAAATATATATGTTATTTCTTGCATTTTACATGTACAGCTTGAGTTGTGTATGGAAATGCAGAGAAGAAGGCGGCAAAACTACAATTGCAGTGGCAATTTCTGAGGAAAGGAGCTGGACTTGGGCGCAATGTGTCAGCACTAAATGCAACTGCAACAGCAACTACAGCAACAACTGCTAGAATGGCAAACAATAATTGTAGTAATCATAAAATCAAGTGCGAGTGCATGAAGCTCACTCCCTACTTCTGTATTTTTGTATTTTTGTATTTCAATTTCTGTTTCTGTTTCTGTTTCTCTGACTGTGTCTGTGTCTGTGTTGAGCACTTGCAATGAAAGTTACGTTTTGTTTAAGCACAACAACGACAACAACAACAACAACAGGAACAAGCAGCAAATACAAAATACAACACACAACAATAATTTAAATGCAATAAATAATTATACGGCAAGTGTTGAGTGGAGCGCGCATTGAGGTGTGTCAGGTGTTGCCAACTGGCAGCAGCAGCAGCAGCAGCAGCAACCAACAACTAAAATTACAATAAAACATTCAAAATGGGGGCAGCATTCGAGTGCGAGTGTGAGTGTAAGTGTGAGTGCGAGTGTGAGTGTGAGTGTGAATGCCAGTTCGAACACTACGTCTACGAGGGCCAAGCCCAAAAAAATACCACAAGCTAGCTGCCCTTCCACTTGTATTCCTTCAAGTCTATCTACCCCTCTTAACTTGCAACTCGGACTCGGACTCGCACTTGAATTCAAACTGGGGCTGAACTCGATGAAAAACAGCATAGAAATTAAAATGTTTCAGCTTAGTGATGGTAAAGTTGAAACTGAAGAAGAGAGTAGAAAGTAGAAAGTCGAAACATTTACAGGACTTGCTCATATTTTATTTATAGCAATTACGAAATAATGAATAACAGCAAAGCAATTAAAAGCTTGCAACTTGTGAGTAGCAACTAAAATAAGTAATCATATTTGATAAATTTGTTGCAAATGATTTGATTATTCAGTAAAAACTACAATAAATAACTGTATTTATAAGATTTTCAAAGATTTGACATGAATCGTTTCTTATCTTGGTGAATTTGCAAACATAAATAGGAAGTCAAAACATTTATCGGACTTTCACATATTTTATACATTTTTAATTAATTATTTATTATTTATGAATTCTGTGAATTTAGATCTATTGAAAATAAAGTTGAGCAACAAATAAGCAGTTTCGAAATATATTCAAAGTCCCACAAATTAATTCGAACGTAAGCATTAATAATCTTGATTTAGTGCTTATAAGCTCGAACATCATTAACAGCCTCGTTGATCTGTTGACCTTCGGGTGATCTCTGAGTGAATACAAAGGCTGAGCCAAATAGTTTCTCGTTTCTGTTTGTATATATTAACAGGGTACTTTTTAGTCGAGCAGTTCGCGTTGTGCATTGCTTTTGCCACGCTCACTTTGCCATCTCTAAGGGCATGTCTTGCAACATTGCAATGTTGCAATGTGTTGCTGTTTATTATAGTTGTTTTTATATTCTTTCTTTTTGTTGTTGCGCTATTTACATTAGCTGCTATTGTTGTTGTTGTTGTTGTTATTGTTGCCAACTGTCGTTATTGCTGTTTGTTGTTCTTGCAAATTGCAACTTTTTCTCCCCACCCCCCATTTTTTTCATGTAATGTTGTTTTTTTTTATGGCGCCTCGCTTATTGTTGTTTGTAGCACGCTGTTTGTTTCAAAGTAAAAATTAACGTTTTGCAAATAGTAATTTATTGTTTTCAGCATGCAGGATAATGAGGATATATGGTCGACAGTCGGGCTGCCCCAACCACAGTCGCCCAACCCGCAGTTAGCTGCACGCTTAAAGCTTACACATTGTTTGTAATTGTAATGGCCAAAGCCTTTCGTGTCCTTTCAACTGATTGCAAACGCAAGCTACTGAGACAGAGACAGAAAGAGAGTCAGAGAGAGAGAGATAGATAGATAGAATGAGAGAGGGCGAATGAGCTGACGAGCTGTCTACAAAGTGTTAAAACGCCTGCACACAATCATTAAATATTAATTCAATATGTAAGTATTCTATGACAGGCTAGAAGCATGCCATAAAAAAAAGATATATATATATATATATATATATATATATATATACATGCAACAGACCCCTGGACTATAAAAAATATTAATAGACGACATACACCCACATGAGCACACCCTAAGTCAACAAGAGCATTAGGTCGCTTTTTAATTCTCGCAAGTTAAATAATAGAGCACAAAGGCAGAAGTGCCACTAGATATATATATATATACATATATATAATATATATATATATGTGTATATTGCATGTGTGTGCAAGTGTTTTCGCGCTATGAATAAGCGAGCTTGAATGTAAATACCAAGGAACGGGACAGGGACAAAGGACGAGGGACATGGCACATTGTCAAAGACAAAGGACAAAGGCGAAATGCCAAAGCAGGAAACGGCTGCATTTCGGTCAAGCGCACAAATGTATGCTATGCCATTTAGACGTGATCTTACGCATTCACACACACACATACACATACTAACACGTACATATGCGCATAGCTAATGCTTATTTGAAAGTCTGCCTAGAGGCGCTGCTGCTGCGGCCAATCGAATACACCATAAGCCATAAGCCAAGAGCCTCTTCCTCAAATGGCCCAAACAGCGAACAGCACACACAAAAACTGCATGCATATGTATTAGTAATACACTCACACACACACACACACTCGCACACACTCGCACACACTCAATGTGCAGTCGCATAAAGCCTTGAAATAATATTTAATATTTAGAGAGACATAAATATTAAATGAATGCCGCTATGTTACTTAGCAAAATCCAATGCTATGCAAAAAGGTAACCCAACTTTGCAGCAACACTCCCCCTCCCCAATCCACTGCCCTTTAGCCCCTTATTACCATCCACAAGCCCAATGCCCATATATTGTATAAAACAAGAATTACAGCTAACACATTCCAAGCGTTATTATTTCTCTGCCATTTTTTCTGCACTAAGCAAAAGACGCCGAAACTTTGCCAAAAAACTGTGCCTGAATTGTAGAAATATTATGTATTATATATATGAATACTATATACTATATATATATATATGCTATATATTCGTAAGAATATTAAAATTCATTTATATTTACGCTTAGTTAATAACTTTTTTAATTACTTAATTAAACTGTTTTTTTTCACGTCTTTTTGTTTTAATTACATTTTACCTGATTTTTTCTTCAGGTGTAGCTTGAAGCAAAAAAATAAACTGCAGTCCAACTTATATTATATAGAGTATTTTATAGCCATGGCACGATTTTCTTTACCCGTCTGGTCGGCGAGGAGTCGCGCACACATTTTTAGTTTTTGTTTCTATTGCTGTTGTTGCTGTTGTTGTTGTTGTTGTTGTTGTTGTTGCTGCTGTTGTTGTTGTTGCTATTTCAGTTTCTGTTTCAGTTCAGTTTTCAGTTTGAGTTGCTGTTTTGTATTTGATACCTTTGGGAAAGTCGCAGCTAGGCTAGGCTAGGCTAGGCGAGTCATAGCCATAGTCAGAGGCAGAGTCAGAGTCGAACTCTCGAGCTGCCAACGTCGAACATTCTGCCGGAGCCCATACGAAAATCTTATGAAATATGCACGGCCTCTGTAATTTCTTATTTAAAATGCCATTAAATTTTTTGAATAGCCTAGAGAGAGAGAGAGAGAGTGCGACGGAGAGAGAGTGAGAGAGAGAGAGGGGTATAGTCTCTAAAACAGAGCGCAGCATGCACTCGGGCCGTGGGTAAATAGAGGGGCGCACCTGTGTGTTGGTGTGTGTGTGTTAGTGTGTGTGTGTCGAGCGACGAGGTTAGACAAATATGGTTGGTCTGCTGCTGTTTGAGGTGCATGCCACATGGGTGCAGAGTCACATCTCTCGACTCGACTCGACTCGAGCCGAGGCGAGGCTCGACTCGCCAACTTTTTAAATGCATATTTGATTGTTTTTTGGTTGCAGCGCCTAAATGCATGCAATAGCTGAGCAACCCCATTCCACCCACTCCTCATTCCTGAGTGCGTATGCAGCTCATTAAAGTGCGTTGCAAAGCGCATCATGCATCTTTTATACGCACACACACAGAACTCTCAATCAGCTGTCATTTGGCATCTATAAGTATGCCATATGCATTTGTGGCGATTGCAATTGCATCTATAGATACATTTACAGATACAGATACATATGTATCTGTGACTGCATCTGTATCTGCATCTGCATCTGCATTTGTATCCGTGTTAATATTGATTTGGTCAAGCGTGTGTTGCGCTCGCGCGCTTTGCTTAAGCTAATTAATACACATACATAAACAAAATGTACACAAGTATATACATATATACAGTTATCTGTTGTATATATATATATATATATTGTTTATATATATAGTTAATGCATTGCTGGCCACAAAGCTCAATTGTCTCTGTCTCGGCAGCTGTCAGTTTGATTTGCAGGACGGATTTCGCAAAATAATTACAAATACACACGAATTAAATTTGCATTAGAGCCGCAGCCAATTAGCCACTGGTAGCAAAGCTTTTGGCCCGGTCAACCAACTAAGCAAGTGGCTGGGCAGGGCTTAGTGTTTGTCGCTGAGTGCTGTGATTGGAGCTAAAACTTGACTACACTAAGCGAAATATTTATTGCCCGCAGAGGATTAACAAGTTAGAGGCTCGACCAGCAGATACACTGTTAATTCTGATTTGATCTTAATGAAATGTCAACAATTGATCAATAATACGTCACGCTATATTCTGAAGAATTCTGTTTCCTAAGAATGAATCAGCTGAATAAATTGGGGAACTTTTGTAACCGGGTCTTCCTCTCCTTCAACCTTGTATACAGATCAGATTGCTTAGTCATTATTATCTTCATCTTTATCTAGCGTATGAAATACAGAAAATTATACGCCCAAATAGACAGACATCTTGTTTAAATAGTGCCCATAAACAAGCTCGCATTCATTTGAATTTCTTTTCGCAGCAATTAAAATAAAAATTGCCTTTTTGCGAGAACGATAAAATAATTTTCTCAACGCGTTATATATGGCTTATGCAGCATTAGCTGATGTTTGCATTTCAATAAAGATTTGTGCCTCAATATTATGTACACATACTTATTTATATATATATATATATAAATATATATCTGTGTGCAAACACAGCAACAAGGTTGTAGAGGCAACAACAACAACAACAACAACAGCAAGAAAAGGCTGCGTCATTTTTATTGGTTTCGCTTCAAGTGCAGGAAATTGTCTGTAGCCCATTTAAAAATAAACAATAATAAAATAAATAATTAAGAAATACGCTTTTTGTGCTTAATTATAAACAAAAGCGAGTAGAGGGTGCCGGTTGGGAAGCGGGGCGTGAAGGGGGGAAGAGGGGAAGGGGGATGGGCTTGCAGGCATTGTGTTTAACAATTTGTTGAGAAACGGAGGAGAAGCATTACATAAACGCTCGAAATAAATAATATTAATATAGATGGCAGCGATTAATAAGTGAATCACACACATTGAATGAAAACCAACAGCAACAACAACAGCCACAACAACAACAACAACAAAAAGATCAACAACAATAACTACAACTCAACACGCGCAGCTCAAATTAATAATATAAATATAAATGCCAAAAATAAGTTGGTAATTTTTGTCTTTCTTTCATACTTTATTTATTTTTTTTTATTTCTTTTTTTTTTTTGGTATTTACCTTTTTTATTTTTGGCCACGCACGAAATAAATCAAATACAATTTGCTTTATTCTCCTTTATGTTACTGTTGTTGCAAGATCTTAAATTAGGCACAAAAAGCATACAACTACAGTATTGTGATAGAGGGCGTGGCACAATCGGGCACCTAAGTTGGCTTTAGAAATTTACAGGTCTCTATTTACAGCCAGGTCTCGCCTTTGTGGCAGTCGCGTCTTTAAAATGTTGTACTTAATATACACCTTTTTATATATGTGCATATATATATGCATATATCTTATATGAGCATATCTATACACTTATACAATACAACATGTGTGTGTGTGTATGTGTGTGTGTGTATCTTTATTGACTTAACATTGTTTGTTCAACAAACAAAATGCTCGATTGTTTTTAGTCTGACTTTTTATTTATTTTTAATGAGCCCCCTTAGCCACAGCAACAGCAGATCCAAAGAGGAGGTGGAACCTGAGGAGGAGGCGGAGGCAACAATGTTGTAATAGTGTTTGCTGTGGTTGTTGTTGTTGCTGCTTAAACATCTTTTAGTATCTATTTGTCTAAAAACTGTGTGTTGTCGCTCTGTCCACATGGCCCGGCCTGGCCTGGCCCCAAAGCTCATGCGTATTTTATTTTATTATGGATTTGCGTAGATCTTCACATTTTCCTTCTCTCATCTTCTTACGTTTATTTTCTTTATAAAATTGTATTATTTTTTTATTATTTTTTTGGTTTTCTTGTTTATGGCACACCAATTACAGAGAATGCGTCAAAAGCACTCGGCTTTGTGGTGGGGAATGGGAATGGGAATGGGAATTGAAATAATAGAGGCTTTTAAGTTGGCCATAAAACCCATAAAATTCATAATAAATAACAGATGCTTGCATTTATTTATTTATTTGCTATTGTCATCATATTTTCCCTCACATTTGAAATAACAAGTTTTAGTTATTTGCTTGCTCCACTTTCATTGTGCCCTCAACCCATTCAAGACTTATTCAACAGCTGGGTTCAAGGTAACCCACACAATCGACTTCGCATTCTAGATTGTTATAGTTTAAGTATTTACTTCAAATTTGAGTAGATTTTTGATCTTTTATTATCGTCTTCTAATCGGATAAGAGAATTATGATCTTTTGTTTCAGTTATCCTTTTAGTTATTCATCGTTTCGAATTTAACATTCACAGTGTGAATCCAAACAATAAAAAGGTTATAAAAATAAACCTGAAATACATATTTCGTTTCGGATTCGGTGATCAGCTTTGTCTTCGCATTCGTATTCGAGTTCAACTTCGAGTTCGAGTTTGCCTTCGTATTGAGAGATTCGAGTTTGAAATTGACTTATTAATTAATTTATGCAGACACGTTTTAGTTTTATTATTTATAAATTTTGTGTAATTCGCTTTATGATTATGTTTATGTTTATGTTTATTATTTGTTTCACAATGAGCAAGAAGAAGTAGTCGGAAAAGAAGAAATATCTCTGATTGTATTTGTTGTTGTTGTTGTTTGTTGTTGCTGTTGCTCATTTCGATATAGACAATTTATATTTCATGTCTCTGTTGGCCATTGGAATCGGCATCGGGCATAAATTATTTTGCTCTTATTTTATATTTCGCTTTATTTAGAAATGCTTTTTTTTTGTTGTTTGCATTTTTTCCTCAACTTTTTTTTTTTTTTTGCATCTGAGTTGATTTTATGACGACAGCAGTCGTGCTCTATCTGCATGTATATGTAAGTTTTTATTATTTTAAATTTAAATAAATTAAATTTTATGAGTAAACATTGACGAAAATATGCCACGCAACAACAACAATAATCAAATAGATACAATAACAACATAGTTTTGATTAATGTAAATACGCCATGGCGACTATGTTTAGATACACTATATATATATATATATATACGGACATTTTAATGTGCCCCCAATCTTGAAGATATCTTCTTTTTATTATTTTATTAATATTTGCATCTGCGTCAAATGGATCGTAAAAAAATATGAAGAGCTTGCAGCTGGCCCTTTTGGTTAAAAGAAATATAATTTCCAGAGTTGTGAGAAACCAGAAAACCAGAAAACCAGAAAACAATTGAAAAGCTTTCATTTGGGGTTGAAGGGGCATAAAAAGTGTGGCTTGAAAGTGTGTTGCTGTTATGTTTTTTTTATAAACAGATCTCTTATGGCTCATTAGGTCAGTGCGCACCCCCCGAAGTTATATAATTAGCTCAACACACACACACACGCACACTCAGACACACATAGATCTGGACAACAATCCCAAAAGCGTATCAATCAAAATGCCGCTATTTTCAAGCTCCACGAAGTTTGATTTGATTAGACAGCCGCCACACGTCGTCGCCAATGCAAATAAGCACAACAACAATAGCAGCAGACAACAACAACAGACAACAACAACAACAACAGCTACAACAATACAACTAATTCTCACTAATAGAAGTGAATACCAACAAAAGCAAAAAAAAAAGCAACACATTCCCAGATCTCTCCTCTAGCCACAGGCACAAATTTGTATGTATATTAAAATAAATTTTAAACATTTTTCGTTTTGTTGTTGTTTTTTTTATATACCATTTGCGCATGCGCGCAAACTGCCAAACGAGCAAATAAATAATTAATGCAAATAAAGACGCACACAATCAGTTAACGCGACTATTTAATGCCCTGTAATGTGTAGAATAAGTGCAGACTTAAACCCATTTACTATCCTTAACACTTGACTGTCAAGTATATTGGTAGATCTATGTTGAGGGGAAACTTAAAAGCAGACTTTTCCGTCTTAAGTTAGTGAGAATTTGCTTGGTGACATAAGCCAGTCTGCAGTCTGATATACCCTATCTTATTCAACTTGTTAGTAGATATGAAAACGTGCCGCAAACAAACACCAATACTTGTATAATCATCGAAGGGCAATATATGAATAAGAACACATGTAAATCAAATTTGATTTATAATATCACAGCGTAGATAAATATTTATATAAATAAGAGATGGGAAAAAAATGCGAAAATTAAAATTAATGATAATATAATCCGAGACTGGCACAATCTTTATTTAAAACTAGCATATGTGCATCAGCAAAAATGAAAACTAATATGAAATAATGAAATCGGGGAGGGGCTGCCCAAAAATATAACACCTAGAAGAGCCAAGTCATCATGACGACGGGCAAAAAACGAACCCCAAGTTGATATATAAAGTGCCCATATGCATAAGTACAATGAAAGTAATTACAAATGTAATTCGACTGGCCGACAAAAGGAAAACGAAAAACTCAAACAAAGTTGGAGGGAAAATTGGAAAACACATTAGACACACACACACAGCAAAGTGTGTGTGAGTGTGAGTGTGTGAAATGACGCACCCTCGAAAGAAAAAAACACCACAACAACAAAACAGCAATAAAAACCATTAATTAAAACTATAAAAATTACAAGGAAAAACTCAACTCATATTTGATTATTTATTGTAGTTCGCATATTTTATTACAGTATTTAATTACAGAGCGGGGCAGTCTTCAAAACTTTTTCCCACTTTAGATTATTATTAAAATGTCTCGGCTTGTCATTGTCTTTTATCTTTCTTTGTAATATATATATATATATATATATATGGATGCAAGGGGCAGGGGCTTTTAATGACCGTGCCACAAGCGTTGGCTTTTAATTGAACTGAGCGGCGGCGGTGTGTGGCACATATAGTAATCTCAAAATACTAAATACACTTAATTATACGTGTACATTTTTCTTTTTGTTATAATTAAATTATATCTTAACTTTCCTTGGCCAGCTAATTAGACGGTTTAGCATTTTAATGACAAGTTCTATGCGATGATTTGTTTTTTCTTTGTTATACCCTGAACCTGAACTAAAATGGGGTAAACAGGGTATTTTTGAAGAGTATGCGACAAGCAGAAGGAAGCAGCTGCTTATATATTCTTGATCAGCATCAATATATATAGACTATTTAAATTCCTCGCTTACCACACGCAGATCAAACTTATTTTACAGCTTTTCCCATTTTGTGAATATCGATAAGAATCGATAAATGACAAATTTTAGATATTTTTCGATATCTTAACATAAGATTGATCAGATTAAGGGCTTAAGGGTATCTGCACGTCGAGCTCTCTCGACTAGAACATTCTTAAATGCTTCATTTTTATTTTATGTTTATTTTTTTGGGGTCAGCTGCATGGCTCACACATACATCAATTGTGTTCACGCCTCGCACGACATCTGCGACTGCAATTTATTATATCATTATTTAAGACACCTCTTAAGTCGACTGACTCATATTGCTCCCAAGAACCACACCCAGATATATGGCCATATTTATCACTAATAAACCAATTTCATTATAAGTCGATGACATGAATCAGCAGCAGCAGCAGCAGCAACAGCAGCATCTTAAAAATTTACAAACAATCGTTCCCCTTTCCTGCCTCCTTGCCTGCTTGCCTCGCCTGCTGCCTCCCACAACAAGTCAACAGATACATATATTATTTATTATTTTTTTTTTGTGTTCATTTTTCATTCGTCTCATTGCAAACTATAAATTTAGAATACAATTTGAAATAATTATGCACATTTACATAAAACTTTAATAACTCGTCCGTGCAAAGAGAGAGTGAGAGAGATACATTTGTATCTCGGCAGCAGCTGAAGGCGGCTCATTTCGGATTTTGTATCTTGTATCTTGTATCTGGCGCACATGCAAATACAGTTCAAAGACCTGTTCGCTGTCAGAGCGAGCGAGCCGACAAATATGAAACAAAAAAAATATTCAGCAACAGAGAATAATTAAAAATGCTATTTGAACAAAATGCAAGAATTGTGCTAAGTTTTTGCTTATATCAGTCAGTTGGCTTAATCGCAAATAGAATAAAGCAAAAATATGTATTAAAAATAAAAACAGTCATGTTAGATACGTGTGAATTAAAAATAAATACGAATAATTAAGACGCTGACGCCCCAAAAAGATACATTTGTATCTAAAGCGACAGCTAAATTACAGCGTGCTGACGCAGCGTTTTCTTAAATGCTCTCCAAACGACTTCATTACATAGATATACATATATTTATATGAATAAGATATACATTTATATAAATATAGTAAATGACATAGACATAGATATAGATATAGATGTGGATGTATAAACCATTGACCAAGTTGGCATTCGGCTGTATTCGAAGTGACTCAGGCACATAAATTTAATTATAGCTCTGCACAAACATTTATTTAGTTTTGCTCAGTCCGTTATTAATCAGCACATATACTATATACAGACACAGACACAGATGCAGATACAGATATATATATATATATAATATGGTATATCTAATAAATATTTAATTAATTATGGCGAGCAAGAAAAAAACTACAATTTGTTCCTGGAAACTTTTGCGATCTAAACAAATTACGCCAGCTTGCAAATTACTTAGAAAACATGTATTTGACTGAGCGAGTGTGTGTGCGAGTGTGTGTGTGTGTGTGTGCGAGTGTATGTGTGTGTTTACACTGGTATAAAAATAACAAATTAAAACTGAACTTGAAGCTAGCCACTAAATTAAGCAAATTTAGCATTAATTTATCTGCTTTATAGCGAATATTGTATTGTTTAAAATACTGTTTGAGCAATGTGCACTGACAGAAAAACCATATCCTATTATATTATTAATTTATTTCTATTGCTGTATATCCAGAAAGCATTAAAAATGGCAAAAGTTGTAGATTCAAGAACAAAGCATCTACGAACCAAACTAATATATTTTTTTCTCGATCAGCATGAGCAGTCAAGTCGGTCCTAAATTGTTTATCTGTATGAACAAGCCGATCTAAGAGTCTATAAGAACTAGAGACTTCAAAGTTGCAATGTTAGTTCCCCTAAACCGTAGGCAGATGAAGTATATTGAATTTGATCGAAAACCACGACTTTTTCGTCAATATCTTTAAAAACTGATTTCCTTTAGCAGTAAAAGGCATAATTCTAAAGATATATGTATATATATATGTATATATATATATATTATTGTTGAACTCTACACAGATTTTCATTCATAATGAACAAAATACTATCAGCTAGGCCACGGGTATATCTCAGAGCATATATTTTCGAAAAATCACCCAAATTTTCCCTTCCGCAACAAATTCAGTTTGCAATTTTTCTCCAAGTGCAGACTGTCATTAATTTGTTGTAGTCAAAATTGAGTTATACCCAGGCCTGCCTGGCAGTTGGACTCTGTTGCGAAATATGTTTCCACAGTATCCAAAGGCAAAAGTAATAATAATAACAAACTCACACTATGGATTCTAAGTATTTATAAGATACAATTTATTAGGAATGTCTTGGCGTTTTCGAAAAGCGATTTGTGCGTGTGCCACATTATGCCACATAATATGGCTGACGTTTAATTTTGTTTTTGAATTTCGTGCTGTGTGTGTGTGTGTGTTGATATATGTGCGGCACACACAAAAACATAAAACACACATTTGCAATAGATTTAAATTTATAGTCGACTGGCTGTTTGAAATTAATAAAGTTAATTTGACCTCACACACAAGGAACACGCGACAATATAATGAATGAATGGCGAACGCCAGCCACAAGAAGAAAAAGATACATTTGTATCGAAATATAGAGACAGAGAGAGAGAGCGAGAGAGAGAGAGAGAGAGAGAGAAAAAGAAGAGGAGAAATAGGCAGAAGTGACAAACGGCACCGGCTGCAATTAGCACGCTGAACGCCAAATGCTAAATGCAAAATGCTAGATGCAAAATGCGAAATGTGCAACAGCGGACCTGCCTTGATAAATGCCTTTGGCAGCAGCAGCAGCAGCAGCAGAAACAAACTGTGCAAATATTTGACAAAATACAACTATAAATATTGCCAAAGAATTAATGCGCCGTCGCACGTCGCAGCCAGACAAATAGTCTCGCATACTCAGCGTACAGGGTACAGCATACAGTGACACCGAAAAGTGCGTTGACAGCCAGCAACGTGGCCAGCAACTGTTGCCCCGCACAGTAGACTGTACTCAGGTATGGGTCATGTTAACAGCATCTCTTAGCCAACAGCAGCAGCAGCAGCAGCATCAGCAGCAGCTGGCTTTAAGAATCCATCATTTCTATTAACGGTGTCAATTCAGCAGCGAGGCGTGTTCAAGTGTTTCTTGTTGTTGTTGCTTAGCGGTTGTTGTTACCCCCTCTATCTCTCTCTATCTCCCTCTCTCTCTCTGTTCCCTGTTCGTTTATCTCTTGTTTAAGCATTTTCCTTATTGACTTTGGCGTTACAGTTAAATAAATAGCGACTAGAAAATGTATTCGTTAAGCAAATATTGTAAATACGATAGTTTATTTCCACTCTTTTCTTCTTCTTCTCCTCTTTTTTCCCTCGCTTTTTGTTTTTGTTTATCTGGGCGACGAGTGTATTTAGTCTTTGCATTTGCATTTGCATTTTTGTGCACAGGTGAGCCTAGTCTAGGGACAGGGACAGGGACAGGGAGAGGGAGAGGGGACTGGGGCACAGGTGTACTCTTGTGTGTGGATCTCACAAGTAGTGTGGCTTTTATTTGTGTGGATATTTTCCACTCGACCCACTTGCGCTTGCCGCTAATGCGAGGGTGGTCTTTTAGCATTTACTTGCCAACTAGGTTCTGGAGACGTACCTGCAAATGATTTCCACTCTTCTTGGAAAGCATTTAAATAACCATTATTAAGTTTCTAGCAAGTCTATTCAAATTTCTCAAAGCTGAACCAATTTTTAGTCGTTAATCTTAGTTTAGCATGTAGAATAAAAATCATCAAAAAATATCTGTGTAAACAGCTCAAATTAATCTAATAATGAAATATAATGTTCAAAATAAATTAAGTATTGAAAAATATTTATAATTTTGATATTTCAGATTATTTCAGATTCTGCATCAAAAATATTGCAACGCAAAAGGGACCCTTGGTGAGAAGTAATAGTATTTAAATAGCTGCCACATGCACAGTCCAAGAACTGGGGAAAACCATAAGGAAAATGCATTGGAGAAATGGACTTTGAATTACTTTCTAAACAATTTCGAGTACAGCGTGCAACATTCAGAGTCAGAAGCCATAAAATGCACCCCCCGCCCACAACTAATAAAATACATAAATAACAAATGCAGCAGCAGCAGCAGCGGCAGTAGCGGCAGCAACGAAAACAACAACAAATCGAAAAGAAGGAAAAGGCATTAAAATCCAAATAGGAACATATGTTTCGTTTTACAAATCATATATCCAGAATCGTAATAATTGCACCCACAGAAATATATGTGTGCGTGTGTGTGTGTGTGTGTGTGAATGAGGCACACAGATGATTCGATTTATTTAACAGATCTGCGGCAGATCTTTGCGCTGCTGCTGGCTGTGGACGCTGTGGACGATGCGGGGGTGCAGCGTGCAGAGACGAGAAGGAGATGAGAGCAGCCTAAATAAAGAAATGCATTCAAAAAGGCAGCAGCAGAATCAGCAGCAGAGAATTAAAAACAAAGAGCGAGCGGCAAAAGTAAAAGAAATAAATAATGAAAACACAGAATTTACTAAGGCAAATGCTCGCCGCTGTTGTTGTTGCAGTTGTTGTAGCGTAATAAATATTGATATGCGCACACAGATACAAAGATACACAGTGTGTGTGTGTGTGTATGTGTGGAACTGGCCAAACATGCCTTTTACATGTGTTTGTTCTCCTCGCTGTCTGTGCTCGCTGCACAAAGATGCATTTAATAATTTACAAATGCATTTGCAGCAGATGTGTTAAAATTCGTAAAGTAATAAAATAACAAATCAAACGTACACACACACACACACACACACGCACACACAGCCAAGAAGTAGATGCATCAAACGAACTTCAAAGGCAAACGGACGTTTTAGGTAGAAGAGAAAAAAAAACTTGTATTTACAGATGCGACTAAACAAGCATAGATAAATAAACAAACTCACATTCCGTTAGTTAAATAGAAAAAAAAGGAAGATTCACTCATGCTCTCTGCCTCTCTCTCCCTCTCAGTCTGTCTCTTTCTCTCTGTTTGTTGCGCTACTTGAGCTCAAACGTAGCTGAATGAAAGTTAATTTGAAGCCAAATTATACGCATACTTGGCGCCAGGCGAGCCTCAACAGCGCAACACAAAAGGATATATGCTGCATAGGCATAGCTACACACACTCACAAACACACCCACACACACTCATACACACACACATAGGCAGCTTCGCAACTGGAACTGGAAAGCACTCGTGTGAGTAGCGCTCCGCCTCAAATCGAATATTTCCAGCAAATTGCTTTTGCATAAAGACAGCCGCCACTTGACGGCTAACTGTAACTGCCACACACACTCACACACACACACACACACATCCCCTGCCAGCACTCTTCACCTAGAGAAATTGCAGCTGCGAAGTTACTTTAAAACTGAGGGTTTGAGTGAAAAGAGTTATGCTGAAAGCACAATTATATGCGTGTGTGCTGGTGTGTGTGTGTGTGTGTGAGAGCTGGTGTGTGTGCTGGTGTGTGTGCCTGTGTGTGCTGTGCGCATTTTGGCTAATATGTCGCCTAAGTGCAGTTAAAGGCTTTTTTAGTTAATGCCAAATTAGAGGCATTTAAATATTCATCATTTCGTCCTTTTTTACGCAGAGTTCTCTGTTTGTCCTCTGCAGGAGATTTGTGGGCTGATTACAGCTGATGGCTGACGAGTGCTGAATAACGAGAAACAGTTGAGTGATAATAATGATGCAGTACAAAAAACTAAATACTAAAATGAGGCATTTTTAGAGTGCTACTTGCGACTGCAAAATAGAGTAAAGCGTGCTCAGCTGCAACTATCAAAATTACACAGATAAAAAAAGAGAGAGAAAGATATCTCAAGTCTATCCTTAAAGGACTTCTTTAATAGCTAATAATATGGCAGTTATTTATACATCTCAAATTAGTTATGAATTTACTTGCAGAGAGTGAGAAATTTCGAGTCTACCTTCCAAAGGCTTTTTTCATAACTAATAATCTTCAATGCATTGTATAATCTCTTACTTACAGAGAAAGAGAAAGAGAGGGAAAAAGAGAAAGAGAGAAGGAGGGAAAGTTAAGTTCCGCGTTTTGACTTCATTTGGTAAAGCATTTCTTGTTATATTTGTTAAATTTGGCTAAACAAAATACACTTGTTATTTTAGCCGTGGAAATGTGGTATAACTCTACACAAATTAGTTGTGAATTTGAAGGCAGTCAAGGCAGACTAAAACTAAGCAGTTAAACAGATAGATAGGTAGACAGATAGGTAGATGCACAAGGCCACGCCTTGAATATAATATGCTCAACAGTTGCGTAAATTATGGCGCATTAAAATGCCATTTTCGTGGAGTTGAAAAGAAAATTGCACGTGGAAAAGTGCGCAACAGCGGCAGCAATTTTCCATCATTGCTTTCATTTCAGACTTCAATTTTGGACTGTGTTTCTTTAATTGCGCGCTGCAGCCGAAATAAAAGTATCTATAAGATACATGAGGCGCAGCTCGCGCTGTGTGTGTGTGTGTAGCAGTGGCAAGGCAAGCGTCACCTGCTACTTCTTGCTGCCAGTTATAAATATTGTATTGCCAGAGCCGACTGCCTCATCTGCTCCTCTTTGTGGCAGTTGCAAGCAAGCAAGAGCTCCTCAGCTCAGCTCAGCACAGCTCAGCTCGGGTTTATATTTCTCATATCTGTAGCTGTTGTTGATCTGTTTGTCTGTCTGTTTGTCTGTCTGTGTGTCTGTCTGTTTGTCTGTTTGTTTGTTTGTAATTGCGTAAACATACTCGTACATATTTTATTTTATATTTTATTGTTTCGCTTCGCTGCGCTGCGCCATAAGGGCAGATACCTATAATTTTCTTATGTCTTTCTCGTACAATGAAAACACACACACCGAACTACAACAGCGGACAACGGCAATAATAATAATAATAATAATCATCATCATTACCATCATCATCATCTTCGTCGTCGTCGTCGTCGCCGTCGTCGCCGTCGTCGTCGTCATAAAGACAACAAACGGCAAAAACAGTCACCGACGACAACGACAAAGTCGCCAACTGAACTAACGACATAGAAATGTGTGTACCCTGCAATAAATGTGGAATAAATAAATAAAATGTAATGAAAGCCAGTCAAATAATAAATGAAAATGAAAATATGAAATACAAAATACACCACACACACACACACACACACCACACACACAGCAAACACACCACACAAAACCAGGGAAAACGAAAAAGTTAACAGCAGCCGTCGCGATTCGAGATGTAAATGAATGTGAACGTGTCTTTGGAAATGTGAAATGTTTGTTATTGTTGTTGCTTTTACTGTTGTTGTTGTTGTTGTTGCTTTTACTGTTGTTGTTGTTGTTGTTGCTATTGCTGTTGTCTTTAATTTGCTGCCAAATGGAAATTGTCTTTGTAGCTGCGGCCAACGACCCGCAAAACCAGAACATCTTCAACTTATCGAGAAGCGAGTCTTTTATAGCAAAGAGAGCAAATTCGGATAATTGCTGATTTATAGAAAATCTCGTGGAAAATTGGGACTAATTAAAGTTCCAAAAAAGTGCGAAGAAGTATTTAACAGATATATATGGCAAATTTCCGTTTAAATACTATCGATACAAATCGATTACAGATAGAAATAAAATTCACAAATTCATATATAAAATAATATATACATTGACATATATTGCCCTATTCCAGAATGTGTATACCTAGACATAAAATAATGTTTACAAATTTCACTAAGATCGATCATCGAACAGTTTCCGCGTTAAAATGTGAAAGGCAGATTTGAAGCTAATCGAAAGATAAACTTTGTTCAACATTATGGATATAGTAAAGATATTCTCAGCTCAAAATAGGCTTTCTAGCAGAAATATTGCCATATAGTGTTTATGGTGTCGATAATAGTTGGCTGAAAATAGCACGACATTGACGTAAATACCAGGGAATTATATTTATATAACATTTATGATGGCACCACATATACATACACATACATATACATACAATATGCAATATAATAATCGGTTTTTATTTAAACAATCAGCGTTGAGCTGTAAATTGTTGCGGTCTGCACATAAATAGTTCCAAGTCATTCACGTCGAATCTATGACAATGGAAATGTTTAAACTGGCTCTGTTTTAATGACTTCTGATTAGCGTGTATCGTGTTAGCAAAGCTATACGTATATATATTATATATATATATATTTATTGAGTATATACATATATAAATGTAGGTATATATTTATTTGTTCTTGGAATCTTATCAACAAAAATACTTTCAAAACAGAAATCGACACAAGAACCTAAAAAGATTACAAATTGCTATTATTATTATATTGTGTATTAGTTCTGTCGCGATAAGATCTACGCAGAGTTTAACACACATCCGTTTCATTATGGTTTTTATTTTTACAATTCGTTTTTTTATACCCTGTTTTTTATTATTATATTTTTCTTGACTTTGCCTTGGTCCGCTGCCCACCAATAAAATAATTTAGTTATTTATTTCGAGTGTCGATTTCGACAAAAGCACTTTGTAATAACACATTTTATGGTTTTTTCTAAACGAGGAGGGGGCGAGGGGTGGGGAGGGGGGTATCTGCAGACCTAATGCACAACAAATTATCGAAATTGTGCCATAAATTATCAGAGGGGGTCTGTTTATTTCCTGTTTGTTTCTCGCATCGATTCTGTAAGATTTCTTTTTTTATTATAACGAAAGAGTAGTCAAGCAAATAAGAATAAAAAAGTAAAAAAAAAGAAATACATAACTTGGGAAACTTGGCCTTAAATTTGATTAAGCCGATAAGAAGCAGCGGCTAAAGAGTGAACCCCGCCAAACAGCTATTTTCACACTGTCACACACTGCGCCTGCGGTGGTCTCCTGGCGGCGCAGATCTTAGGCTTTTCCTTCTGGTTTTTCTTTTTTATGTAAAATCCCAAAAACATAAATGTGATTTATGTACCCAGCGACTGCAAATCAATCAAAATGGCCTAATGAGCTCCCCCCCAAATCCGAACTCCAAGACAATCCGGAAACACTTGACATCGAGCTTACTCTGACCAGATTCACACGATCCCCAAAAACCGGGGTCTTTAGATAACATACGCCGTTCTATTTAGCTAATGACCTCCGCTCTGAGCTCTTGTCGCTGTCTCTTGTCGCTGTCTCTTGTCCGTTGTCTCTTTCTCTGTTTCCTCGCCTGGTCTCTTCGGAGTTCATGCAACCTGCTTTGCATAAATCGACGTCTAAGAAGACAACTCGCAGACTCTGCGCTCACCACAATTATGACTAATGCGGAGACAAAGAGAAATGTGCACTCTCTCTCTCTCTCTCTCCCTCTCTCTCTCTCGCTCTGTTGCTCACTCTCCCTTACTAACTGTTGCAAAACTTTTCCGCACTTGGCAATTTTCAGTAAATTCCCTACAAAAACAAAATCAAGACCCAAAAGGTGCAGCTTACAAAAATGGCTGGCTTTGAGTTACTCCTTAAATATTAAAAGAAAAATCAAATAAATTGAAAAATTTAATAAAAATTGATTAAATATTTATAGCAAATATTTTGTTAGCCCAACTTCAACTTTTCTCAGTCTAAAAAAAAGAGGAAAATTAACAAACAAAACAAATTTCAAATCGAGTCGATTTCTAATAAATTTAGTTAGCCCATTTGCAGCTCCAAGTTTCCTCAGCTTAAAATGAGTCATATTTATACAAATAAATCCATCATAAATTCTCAGCTCCCATATGAGGCGTGTCCTTTCAAAATACCCAGATAAAGTAGCACAAACTAGTATCGAAATTTAATATAAATTATATTGAAGTTGATTGTAAACTTGTTCAGCTTGCTCACATAAATACATATTATATACAAGACCAACTGATATAGCCTTTATAAATTTATGTGCAACATTATTCATACTTATATTTATAATATTACCATAACTATATGCGCCACCCCTGCACAGATAATAAACCCCTTGCCCCACTCCCTTATGCGAGGAAAATCCGAGCGAGAAAGTCAAGGAACTCAAAATGAGCGTCAACCAAAAATGATGTGTAAACAAGAAGAGAGCAAGAGGATGGGTAGAGTGAGGGGGGTGCGAGAGGGTGTCAAGAAGTGGCTGCCCAAAATGTGCTACACACACAAACACACACACACACCGCACACACCTTCCCCGCCCCTCGCGACAAGCAGCTACTTATTTTCACAGCAGCCTCCATCGACGACTTTTTGCGACTTTTGCTGACTGCTTGGTATTCAAGCGCTCTCAGCACTCTGTGTGTGTGTGTGTGTGCGAGTGTGTGTGAATTTCTGTGAATGAAAAACTCAACTAAACATAGCAGAGCAGAGAGAGGGAGAGTGAGAGAGAGTGAGAGAGAGAGAGAGAGAGAGAGAGTGTGTGTTGGTTGCCCTTGCCGGCAGCTTTATGCTCAGTGCTGGCAAAGTTGCGACTCTATTAAGTAATAGGCGCTCAGTTTTTGGCCAACGACTCGAGTCGAGTCAACTCAACTTGACTGTTTCCCACCTACAACTCACGCATTTCCGCACTTCCGCACGTCTGTCTGTCTGTCTGCCAGTCTGTCTGTGTGTCTGTCTGTATACATATATTTTGGAGGGGGCTGCCAGCTGGCGTCGCGGGGCTTTCCCCAATGACGATGATGACGACAAAAGCGGGCGAGTTTTGGCTGCTTTTTTTGTGACTCCCTCCTCCTGCGTCTGCTGCTCCTGCTGCTGCTGCTGCTGCTGCTGCTGCTGCTGCTGCTGCTGCTGCTGCTGCTGCTGCTGCTGCTGCTGCTGCTGCTGCTGCTGCTGCTGCTGCTGCTGCTGCTGCTGCTGCTGCTGCTCCTGCTTAGCTGTGCTGTTTTTATTACAATTTTCTCTTGATTTCATTTCAATAAATTAACAAAGCAACAGTAAATTGCGAAGCACAAGATAATTAAGCGCAAAAATGAAGAAAATGGTTGCCATCGTTTCTTTCCTCCAAGCAAGTCTCATTTATGCAGCAGCTGCTGCCTCAGCTGATACATATTGAATACTTTGTATCTATCTATGAATATCTCCACAGCTCAGCATTCATATTCATAAGCCACACACACACACACACACACACACACACCCATACACTCTGAGACAGCACTCATGGAGCAGCGACGACGCATTTATGCATTATTTATGCCACAAATAATTCAAAAACAAACACAAACACACAACTAGAAATATAAATATACACAAAATGCATACAAGTATTTCTTAAGTGCAAAAATAATATAGAAAAAAATATGAAAAATACATAAATACATACATATGCATATATGCGTATATGTATGTGTGCTTACATTCGAAACTCAATGTCAAGAGTTTGTTTTTTACATAGAAATCTTTGGTGGCAACTGAAAACGGCGGACAACTCAAGTTAGTAACTAACTCAAATATTATTAATTATGACAGTTCGCTAAACAAGTATACACTCAGAGAAATTACTGACTATAAATATGTTTGAGCATAAACTGTTAACGATTTTATTTTGTATACCCAAAATTAATTTTGAGAATGGTTTATTGAAGTTGTGCAAAAGTAAAAGCATTTGCGAAGCCACTAAGTATATATATTCTCGATCGTCATCGATTTCTATCTATCTATTTGTATAAATCAACCAAATTCAGAGAATCTAAGAGCTAGAGACTCTCAATATTGAATAAAAGTTGTCGTTTACCATATTCAAATCAGTTCTATTCAATGTTATCGATAACTGTACCCCTTTCGCAAATATCGATGCAAATCTTAAGGCCTTCCTTTCGATATATCATAAGCAAACTACAAAAAATGTCAATATTAAATATTAACTACTTAAGATAATATATTAATAATTTATTAATAGGGAGTAGCAGAAAAATCCGCTAAAATTGCTACTCAACAAATGTGAGCAGCAATTTTCCGCGCAGTGTAGACAAATGTTGCACACTTGGGAGTGCAATCAAAGTTGAATCAAAGTGGCATTAGTTGAAATTATAGAAAAACGCAAATGCAACTTGAGTTGAATGAAAAATGAAAATCGAGAAACGGGCAACGAGAAACGAGCAACGAGAAAAACGAGACAAATATTTGCGCACTTTTGTTAGCATTGCCATCAATTTTTGTCATTTGTTTAACTAATTTTTCAATTTTTTTGTTATTGTTTTTTTTGTAGGCTTGTTGTTTTTCTGTGCCTATTTTCTTTGTATTTGGATTTGTATCTTTGCATTTGTATCTATTATATGCGTGCATTGCGCAATTTGGCGTCATTAGCATTAAAAATGTTGAATTATTTTTCAAGTCGCTGACGCAGTTAATGCCGGAGACCCCTCGCGAGACCCCCATGTGGCACCCCAACTTATACGAATCCAATAGAAATAACAATCAAATGCAACACAAAATGCAAAAAGCTAAATACAACACTTTAAATTGTTGTTATTCTGGACGTTGTTGTTGTTGTTGTTGTTGTTGTGTAAATTTGGTTGTAATAGGAATGCATTTATGCACTTTTCCTAGTTTGTTTGTTTTAGTCACACGCAACGCACACAACATGTGTGCGAGTGTGTGTGTGTGTTTGTACTGTTGCATTATGTAAAAATAATTCAACTCGATCTCATGGCCTTTGGCCAAAACCGAACAAATGTCCAATATGCTAAGCACTCGCCAAGGCAATATAAATAATTAAGCCAAGTTGAGCAACAACTAACAAAATACTTTTACAGTTGAAGATTGCCAGGCATTCCAATTAGCCAATTAGTTAATTATAGTCCACATTTATATATATATATATATATATACATATATAGATTAATCTATTGGCTGATATGCCGCTCCTCAAGTAGCCATAATGAAATAAAGGCATAGCATCAAGATTATATTTAATTTCAGCAATTATTTTATAGCTGTACTGTTCCCTAATCGAATAGAAACTTAATCGAACTTTGAACAAAATAATCAATATATCAGATGACTATCGAAAATCGTTAATCTAAATTCAAATCAATATAGTTTTCGGTGTCAAAATAACTACAACTAACAAATGTAATTGAGTTGATTAATTAACTGATAAATAATACCTGATACAATTGTTGCCTTCCCAAACCTGGCTATTGTTGATTGTTCAAAATCTGTTTTCTATATTTCTATATATATAGAGTATTACTTCTACAGATTCTGTTCAGATTTGAACTATGATCTCATTTGTTGTATCATGTTTTAATTATTTATCTAAGTAATTATTAGATTTTTCTGTAATTGTTGTAATATCTATTTTAGATCTCCATCAAAAGGTTGTTTTATATATATATACCGATTGTTGCTCTGATTATTAAAATCTGATTTGTTATTCAAATTTTAATAGACCAATTTTTTTATTTTTTTTATCCATAATGAATATGGATCAGATTAGTTTAACTTATCTAATTTATCATTAGATTTTTTTAAAGAAATATTTATTATATAGACAGTGAATATTGATCAGATTAGTTTTACTTATGTAATTTATCATTAGATTTTTCTCTGAACTGTTTCTTGGTTTTCCTCACTTTAGATCTATGAAGGGGATTATCATTCCAACTTTTCCCAGATATATTTCATATTTGTGATCTCCTCATTCGATTTCCCTCAGTTTAGATCAATCAATGGGTTTTGTATACTTAGGGATGATTACTCAGATAAATTATATATATAATTAGATATTTATGCTCTTCATTCGATTTTCCCCACTTAAGATCTATCAAAGGATTATGGATAATTATTAATATTGAAACTCACCCGCTCCTCTTCGCGTATCATCTCCGCAATTTCCGGTTTGATTTCCATGTCATCGTGATGGGCGCCCAGCGAGGATGCCACCGAGTTTCCCACACCTCCACCACCGCCCGCACCCCCATTGCCGGGCGCAGAGGCGCCACCAGCAGCCGCAGCTGCCAGGGAGGCGCCCAGAGCACTGGCCATGGCGGCATGCGAGTGGGCCAACTGATGCTGGGCGGCAAGTTGCTGGGCAGCCGCAGCTGCCGCATGATGATGCAGCGAGGCGGTGCTTTGGGATGGCGGCGGTGGTGGTGGTGGTGCCACCGACGAGCCAGAGCCAGACCCAGACGCATGATGAGCAGCGGCAGCAACAGCTGCAGCCATATGCGGCGGCAGCTGAGATTGACCCGATCCCCGGTCCGAACTCTTGGGTGAGCTGAGTTGACTGGACGATGGCGGCGCCGACGACGGCTGGGGAGGGGAGCAGCTGCGTGCACTGGAACGATAAGCAGCCGCAGCAGCTGAGGAGCTGGCATTGGCGCTGGAGCAGCTTGTGTTGCCCACCGTGGAGGAGCTGCTGCTGGAGCCAGAGGATGGCAGCGTCTGTGGATTGGGAGATGCGAAGGGATTACGCACTATGGTCGAGGTGGTCATCGCCAGTGGCTGCCCCACGCTGCTTGCTGAGGAGTTGGGCGTGGCCACATGTCCGCGCTGCGGCGACTCGCCACGCAGTGGATGCGGCAGCGGGAGCGACAGGGGCAGGGCCAAGGGCAGGCTGGGACTGGGCGTGGCATAGCTGCCATCGCGGGAACGCTTGCGCTGCCGCTGATTCAAGTCAAGGGCGGATTCCGCCTGCTGCAGCTTGGCCAGCAGGCGAGCCCGCTTCGGCTTGAGCTCATCCTCGTCTGCATCGCGCAGAATGGCCAGCTCCTCGTCCTCATCCTCATCGTAGACGGTCATGCGTTGCTCCGGCAACAGCGAGGCGCCACCAATCCCAGAGCCCGAGGTCGAACCGGCGCTCACCTCGGCCAGGCCACGTATCTTGAGCGTCTCGGCCACCTTGAGCAGTGGATTTATCTGATCCTGGCACACATTTATCTCGCCCTTGTACATGAACTCGACCAGCGCCTTCAAGTCACCAAAATTCACGTCTCGCATAATGATTATCGGATGCTGGCAGGGATTGTCGTAGAACAGTGCCTGGAAGTACGGGGAGCAGGCGGATAACACCATTTTGTGTGCCTTGATCGAGTGTCCTTCGCAGGCGAGGGTCACGTCCACAAAGGACTCGCTTTGGAGCAGCTCATCGAATACGTTGGTCAGATTCGATTGATAGTTATTCCAGCGCAGACAAAACTGTTGATTATCCCCGCCACCTCCTCCAGAGGATTGCGACTTGCGCTGAGCAGCTGCACTTGTTGGAGCCGATGGACCCAGTCCCAGGCCAAGTCCCAGACCCTTCTGGGCCAGCCTTGGCTTCTGTTCTGTGTGATTGTTATTCGGTTTGCTCGATTGCCCAAACTCAAACAGGCCAATCGCTGTCAGATTGTGGGCGACCAGGGGCTGTGGGGAAACGGGCAAGGAGCGGGATTTCTTGGCGCTCAGCTGTACCCTCAGCTCTGGCTCATCGGGTTCGGTGTGTCCCACCACCTCGCTGGATGTGAGTGGGCGTGGCGGAGGCGTCAGTGGCTCTTCATTCAGCACCAAACGCCGCACATTTGGTTTCTCAGTGTGCTCCTCCTTAACGGAGGTCTCTTCGCGTTCCCGTTCTAGCTCCGGCTCCTGTTCCGGCTCTGGCTCTGGTTCTGGCTCCTGCTCCGGCTCAGTTGGATTCTCCTCTACTCTCTCTGCTTTGGCCGGCTCATAGACCAAGTCTGTTTGGGTGTCTGTCGGCTCCACATTCACCATTGTGTAATCATTGGGCTCATATTGCTCATGGTCCAGTTTCCTCTCGAAATCCATTATATCCTTGGTCATATCCATGTTTCTCTCTTCGTTTCTCCCTCTCTCTCTCTCTCTCTATCTGCTCTTTTACAGTGTTCTTCTTGCTTTGGGTTTTTTGGTCTTGTATTTGCTTTCAATTATCTAGCACATTTTAGGGCCTTTTGCTCTAGGCGCTACTTCTGTGCAGCGAAATTCTTTTCAGGCTGCAATTAAATATTTAAAATTTCAATAAGAAGAAGAAATTTAAATTGTTACATCAGAAATCATTTACATACAGAAAAGAAAAATTAAAATTATATTATTCATAATTCTGATTTATTATATTAAACATTTTATGGTTTCATTGTATTACAAAAAGAGAATAAAAATTAAAAAAATATAAAAGTTAAAAAAATATATTAATATAATTTCAAAAATGTTTCCACAAAGTTGAAAAAGAATAAAGAGTTAAAAAATATATTAATATATTTTTCAAAAACGTTTCCACAACGTTGATTTAATATACTACAAATTGTTTGGGTGAATCAGTTTCTAAAAATAATATTTATATATTTTATAAAAAAAATCAGCTCATCCAAAACGGATATCTATGATATATATTTTAATTAACTCTCTCTGAAAATGTGAAAACTGCTATATTGAAATTGTATAAAGGTATGTAACAGACAGAAGGACAGACTCAGACGCCATATGTGATATATATTCTTGATCAGCAACAATGGCCAAGTTAGCAAGCAAGCTGAACTCGGCGACTAAAGGAGCTACAGACTTCAAATTTAAAATGAAAGTGTTCTGCTATCATAAGCAGATCAAGTTATCGATAGCAAATATCGATAAAAATCAAATTTAGCTAAACACCCTGTTCCTCAATTTCATTAATATCGCACAACATCGATTTTTGCCAATCAAATACTAATTCATTTCTGCTCCGCGCTTAACAGTTGTGTACAGGGTATCTGCTCGTCGGTTTCTCACTTGTTTCAGAGAGATTTGTGTGATTCTGAGTCATAACTCTTTTGAATATGCCCATTAATCTTTTTGCCCTTGCGAGCATTTTCAATTATATTTATTTGTTGCCCCTTCTTGCAACACCACCACCCCCTGCCCCCTCGCACCACTCACCCATCCCTTTGGAATATTATTATTTTATTAGCTTAGCGCACATTTATTAATGCTTCAGTTTTGGACTAATTTATTAGAAAGAGATTTTCCAAACAATTATTGCGCTGTGGTCATGCAATATATAAATATACACACACATCGGATATAAATGTTTTCCCTTATATATATATATATATATATATTTATATATGTATGTGTATTATCTTTTCATTTGTGTATCAGTTTCAGTTTGTGCGGCAAAAATACATTTATATTTAATTAAATATTATTATTTATGGCTGACGCGGCCGTTCGGCGCATTTGCGTAATTATATTTATTTAAATATATATGAATATATATATATGAATATATATATATATGTACATGTTTGTGTGTATTTATATTATATATATAGCTGCGCATTTATATAAATTTATTTTGTTGTGCTGGGAGGGTGGTTGGGGTGGAGGTGCTCTTGTTGTCTAACGGCATTCTCTGTGTGTGTGTGTTTTGGGTGGTCTGCAGAAATGTTTTACTTTGTCTCTCTGTGTGTGTGTGTGTGTGTGTGTATGGGTGTGTGTGGGGCGCAATGCAAACACAGTCAGCCATTAAATTAATTTATTTTTATTATTATTGTTATTATGTTTCTGTTGCTGCTGCTGCTGCTTCTTCTTCTTCTACTTCTACTTTTTAGCGACTCTTTTTTTATGTTTATTATTTCATTCCAATTAAATCTTGTGAGTCACTGTTATTATTTTTATTATTTTTTATTATTGTTGTAACAACAACAACAGCAACAACAACAGCAATGATTGCAATAAGAAAATTGTTTTTTTCCCTTCAAATTTGATGTTTCAGGTATGTGGAGAAATGTGTGACACTTTGAGAGTAAGTTCTACGATGTCATAAAATACATACACACATACACATACATATAAAGACTCTTGAAAAAGTCAGAAAGTAAAAAACCTTAATTTTATTCTGAATTTTCACAAATTTTCAGATCTGCCCTTAATTTTCATTACTTTTAGCTAACTAACTGACTCAGAATGGGGGCTCATCTTGCAACATGTCGAGCGGAATCAGAGCACTATGTCCTATAGCAATCAAATTGATATGAAAATCTAGAGACTCTGCGCTGTAAGGGTATTTTTGCAGCTTCATTCTTGCTTAGGCCAACTTTTGGCTTTGGTTTATATTCTTGCAGTTATTACTTGTATTTATTGTTGTTTTTATTTTTGATTTGTTTTTTGTTGTTGTTGTTGTTGTTGTTGTTGCACGCATTAAATTTTATGCTTCTTTTGAAAAAATTGAACTCAAACCGCGCGCTATAAAATAAATAAATAAACGTGCAAAAACAAAAATAAAAAAAAATTATTTATTTGTTATTTCGTATTTTGTTTCTTTGGCATTTCCTGTTTGGGTTTTTCAAGTTTTTCGCCGACTCTCAAAACTTCTGCAACTTGTGCAACTTCAGCAACTCTGAGCAGCTTCAGGCCAAAGAGAGAGAGCCTTAATTCGCTTCCTTATCGCTGTTGTTGTTGCTGTTGTTGTTGTTGTTGCTTTTTGATTAATTATTTATAATGCGCGCAGCTGTTGCGCGGCATAAAAATAAAAATTAAAATTGAAAGCAACAGCAAGTAAAATCATAATAATAATAATAAAAAAAAATAAGAAATGCGCTGTGCACATTAAAAATAAAAAGGCCGGCTGCCACAGCAAGAACAACACACACACACACACACACACAACACACAATACACACACACAGCACACACGCAAAAAGTCTGGGCAAAAGTTGAGTTGTTGTTGTTGTTGGCATTATTTTAATATTTATTTTTATTTATTTAATTTACGAGTCCTGCGAAGTTTGCACAGCGAGTGGGTTGCGAGAGATATTTATAAATATATATCTATATATCTGTATATACATATATGTATGTATGTGCATGTATATATATAGATGCACATATATATATATATGTGTATTTTGTATATGTTTTGTATTTATTTATTTACGCTTATTTATTATTTATGCAGGCAGCAATAAATTACACAAGTTGTTCTCGTTGCTTCTGCTGCCTGTCTGCCCTTTTACGACTGGGTGTGTGTGTGTGTGCTGTGTGTGCACTGTGTGTGTGTGTGTGTTTACAAGAGTGTTTTGGCGCGCCAGGATGATAAAAGCAGCAGCAACAAGGAGCAAGCAGCAAGCAGCAAGCAGGAGAAGAAGAAGAAGAAGACATCGTCGCGTAAGTTTTGCTGAGCGCCCAAATATACAAAACAACAAAAGCAACAACAAACACTTTTTACGAGGCAGACGTGGGCGGGGGAGGAGGGTGTGTTGTCTTTTGGGGGTGTGGGGTTGGTGGGGGGTTGGGGGTGTGTGTGCACACGTTATAAATTTATAAATTACAAATTTTGTTCGCAAGAAGTTGAGCAACTTCAGCTGAGGCAAAGACAAATTTCACTTCTCTTAAATTATATGTGCATAAATATTTATACATAAATAAATATATATATATATATATATATAAAATATTTATTGCATATATTTAATATGGGTGAGGCAGCATTATTTCCATTATTGTCATTTGTCACTTACTGGCAATTATTTCAATGAGCATAATTATATTTAATACACATTCACAAGTTGAACTGAGTTTTCCACGTTTGAGTTTTCCAAGGTTTCAATTTTTTGTTGTTGTTTTTTTTTTTTGTTTGTTATTAGTTGTTGTTGTTGTTGTTTGTGCAACACATGATGCCGCGTTTTTGTATTAAGTTTTTCGCTTTTTGTTTTTGTATTTTTGTTTGTTGTTGTTTCATTCACACGCACACACACTATAAAACACTGATAGAGAGGGCAACACAAACACACACGATGACGACAATGTTTACAGTTATTGTTGTTGTTGTTGTGTGTTTCTTTTGATACGCTCTGCTGACAAACGCTGCGTTGCATTCACGACGAAAGTTAAATACGAACTGACTGCTCGGCAAAAGTACCTAACTGATACAATGAATGAAACTCGAAACTCAGCCAGCACTGAGCTGCTGTCGCTGCCGGCGTCGCTGTCGCCGCGAGAGCCACTGGCAGCGAGAGAGTGAGAGAGCGCGAGCGCGAGCGTCCGCCAGAGAGAGCGCCAGCAAATTTGTTATTCTGGTTTGTGCGGCGAATTCGTGCTGCGAGCGAGCGTCTGCTAAGAGCGCGCTAAGAGAGCGCCACACTTCGTGCTCTTTGCTGAGTTTGGTTTTGGGCCATTTATGTCGTGTGATCTTGCGTTAAAAAGTAAAGTAAATAAATTAATTGAGCAACTTAATTGAATTATGAATTTTATTTTAGTTTTGTGTGTGTTACAAAGGTGAAAATGCAGATTTATGCAAATTTGAAAGCAGCCAGTTGCTGCCAGGCAAGCTTTCATTTTGTTTTACGCCTGCTTCTTCTTCTGCTGCTGCTTCTTCTTCTTTCCCACATTCTTTAGCATTTCTAAAGGGGCAGGGGGCAGGGGGCAGAGGGCAGCTGCAGGCTAAGGCCAAATACATAAAAATCGCGAATAACGTCAAGAAACACGCATAACCAAAAAAAGTTCCTCTGCGCCTACTACGCAAATGACAACAACAGCAAATTCTTGCTGCTGACCGGAAAGAAGAAGAAGAGAGTTGGTGCTGCGGCTGCTGTTGCAGCGTCCAGTAAGAAAATTGTTGCAAATATAGTTTTTAGTGCAACCCCTGGCAGACGATGACGACGAAGGCATCTTTAGCTTATATTGCAGCCATTCATTGTTGTTGTTGTTGCTGCTTAGGCCAACAACTGCAGCGGTGAAAAGAGCACAGCAAAAACTACAAAACTTGGCCACGCCCACCACAAAACACGAGCCAACTAGCGGCCATCGTCATTGGTGTGAGCGAGCGCGCAATATCTTGGCGCTACCTACACACTCACACACACACGCACACATACATTTGCAAGCAGCCGAGCCGAGCCAAGGTGAGAGTTGTCCCCCTGGCCAAAGCGAGCGAGCGAACGAGCGAACGTGCGAGTGAGCGAGTGAGAGAGAGAGACTAGTGCTGTGGCGCTCTCTTTGACGGCGCTCATTGGGAACGCCAAAAAGAGCAAAAACTTTGCTGCGCAAAAGGAAAAAGCAAAAAAAAAATAACAAAAAGCAAAAGCAATAAGCAAGAAAGAGGAAATGCAAAATGCGAGCGAGGTGTTGTTGTTGTTGGTGCTGGTGACGTCATGCGGTAGGCGGCGCCTCGAAAACGCATTTTTAATATGCGAACTGTTGTTGTTGCTTGTAGGCCTCTTCTTATTGTTGTTGTTGTAGTTGTTGTAGTAAAAAAAAAAACAGTCCAATGGCAATTGTTGTTGTTGTTGTTAGTTGACATGTGTGCGCAGCCAATAACAACAACTAAACTAAATCCCCATTTGTGCCTGTGTTTGTTTTTGTATATTTTGCATATTTTATTTGATTTGCTTGCTCGTTTTTTGGCCTTTTTTGTGCTTCGTGCGATTTTGCGAGGCGGCCTCGCTTCGTATTCAACGCCCATTGGCTGGCCTTTTAAATATATATTTATATATATATATATATCTATATGAATTATACACATATATATATATTTATATATTGCTTGTGTGTGTGTGTGTAGAAAAAAGCGTAGCATCGTAAATATTTATAAGCGGCTGGGCAACTTCGGCCTTCAAACAGCCTCAGCTTCGGCAAATACGAAACACGATTCTCGCTGATTGGCAAAGGCGAATCAAAACTGTTGCCTGCCACATTTATTTAATATTAGTTAATATTGTAATAGTAAATAGGATAATTATGAAGCGGGGCTTAGAAATGAAATTCTTAGCAAAAGTCTTTATATATATTTCGTATTGTCTTTATTCCATTTTGTTTTTGAATATTAATTATTTATCATGTAATATTATTTGTTTTTTTTTTAATGACTTGTTAATATATTGAGAATTATGCATTACTAGCAGGGCTTAAACCACATTATTCTTACAAGTGGTTGCTCAATATACAAATATTAAAGTGACAAATATTCGAAATCAAAAGACACTTGAAAACTCTTAAAAATCAATCCATAGAATTGAGAAATGGAATGTTTACAGCTTTTAAGTTACCAAGAGCAGATCTAGGTAAGATTTCCAGCCAAGTCTTAAGCCACCTGCTCAAACTAACCCAATTATTGTTTTAATCAATGAATATTGGCTAAAGCATTTCAAGTCTTTTGTAAAAACTGCGAAAACCTTGTCATTTTTTTTGCATTGATTTAAGTCACTTTCGCGGCGGAAATGAAAGCCCTTTCCGCTTTGACAAGCTCAAAGATGGCAGCCAAAAAAAAAAACAAAAAAGTAAGAGGCAAAACAAGAGGAAGAAAAAACAGCTAAAAGCAAAACTAGCGAGTATTGGCTTCCGTTTTGCAGCTGTAGGAAATTTCAAAGTGAAATTATTGAAATAGCGTGAAAAAAAAGAAGAAGAAGGTTGAGGTGTGTGTGTGTGTGTGTGGGCAGCGGTCTGGAAACCACGTTAAAGGACATCCGCCAGCAAAGTGAAAGAGTTTATATTGGCTGCAGAAACAGCAAAAGCAGCAGCAGCAGCAGCAGCGGCAGCTGCGACAGAGTCAAAGAAATGCCGACAGGAAATGGGCATTGCCACTACAAAAAAAAGAAGAAGAAAACAGCTGAAAAAAGTACATGTAAATGAGTCCAAGCCAATGTCCTTAGAGAGTCGAAGCAGGCTCCAAATAGGCAAATGCCAAATGACCAAATGCTAACCTACAAATCGAAGTGGACAACAAACCACTCAAACTTTTTGGCAACTTCTCTCTTTCTCCCTCTCCCACACTCTCCCTGTCTCTGTCTCTCTCTCTCTCTCTCTCTCTCTCTCTCTTTCTCTTTCTCTAAAGAGCTCTTCAAGCACTCCAGTTTTTCATATCTCTTAGACTAGCTAGAAAGGATAACAAGCAAGGCGCAAAGCGAAAACTAAACTGAAAACGGGAGAATTTCAAAGAATTGCTTTTGAATACGAATAAATATTCGAAAGTTAAAATAAAAAACTCAACTAGTCAAATATTTAGAAAATTGAAAGCAAACAAGCTAAAAACTATTTGACCATATCGACTCAGCTTTGTTCAGATCTAAAATCAGCTGAAAGCGTTTCCAAAATCGAAAAAATTCAGATGTTCACAGATCTTAAATCATTTTCATAATTTCCAAAACTAATTTAAGCTTATGCCAATACCAAACTTTATTTATTTTGTATTTATTGGTATTTATTGCGTATTTATTTATTATTATTTTAATTATTATTATTATTTATAAATATTAATGTTGACAATAAATTAAACACAATATATTTTATTTAATTTTAGTTCATCTTCTGTCAACTACAACACATCGCAGAAATTAAGTCGGATTTTTTTTTAAAGAAAGTAAACTGCGACAACATTCTGCAGGAACTAAAGCTATGAATTCCAAATCTTTCTACAATGTGCCTTAAAGTTAGGAATCGAATATAGGAAAAAAAGGGAATCCCTTTATGGTTGTCACTGTTTATTTTGCACGCTTCAATACTTGGATACAATCGAGTGTGCAACCTGGCGAAAGACAACTCGAATAATCCGGAGGTGCAAGCGCATCCTTTGCGCATCCTTTCCATTGCATTGCTGCTGTTGTTGTTGTTTACGTCTACACATGAATACTTTGGTCAAAGGCAATGCGTTTGTTTTTTGCCTCTCGCTGGAGGTCCTGCTTTACGTGTAGATCACGCAAAATCAACGAAAGCTGCCAGCAACAAAAAAAGAAATGGAAAAAATAGACAGAGAGGCACGCAAACGGGAATGCTGGCAAAACAACAACAAAAAGAACAACATTTTAAGGGGGGGTGTAAGTGGGGGGAGGGTGTGTGTTGCAGGCTCAACAATAGAAGTAGCCACATCAGCAGCAGCAGCGGCTGCTGCAGAAAAAGCAGCCAACGGCAACGAAAACTTTGGGCTTGGGAGTTCGTCTGGTGGCCAGTTTGCTTTAGGCCTCGAGTCCTTGGTCAATTGGGTAGCTGTTGCCGTTGCCGTTAGAAAATTGCGCATACGCGCCGTCATCCACATCCTCAGGATAACAAAAAAAGGAACAAGCTCCTACTCGTCAAGTTCGGCAAGCCGAATATTTAACATACTCTAGAGGACTTTTATCCTTAAGATCACTTCTCAATTAATTTTTTTTTAAATTTAAAAAATCAATTTGAGTTTTTTTAAATTTTATCGATTTTGAAACGTAATTGAAAACCGCTTAAAAATGAAATTCTTATAAAAAATAAATAGAAAACTTTTTATTTCCTTTCATTTAAGAAAAGATTTGAAGAAATTAAAATCAGAGCTTATCAAATATAAGTGATAGTTATAGCAAAACTAGGAAAGATATTGGAATGCATAATGGCTGAAAATAAAGCTCAAGAAAGCAGTGAAAATTGGCATGAAAAGTTATGAGCTATTTTTTAAATATAATATGAAATTAATATTAATATTTGCACATAATAATATAAATAATACAAGCAATTATTTTTATATATTTATTTATCAGCCACGATGCTGGAGATCTTGTTACACATTAAGCTTAATAATCATGACATCCTGCGCTGCCAGGACATCAGGCTAAAGGCTGAAACCATCATCGTCGTCGTCGTCGTCGTCGTCGCTGTTTTCTCCAGTTGTATTTCGCAAACGAACGTGGACTCCCTAACAAAAGAGTTTCTAATGATTTTTGCGCCATGTTCGTGCGGTGTACGCAGTGCTGTACCCCATTACACACCTCCCCAACTCCCTACCACCCTCCCCCTGCCCCTACCCCTCTACGCAGCACCCCTACTGCTGTAGGGCTCCTTATGCAATTGTTGTTGTTGCTGTTACAGACGGAAATGAAAATCGAAAGAATTGTTAACCAGCCTCCACACATGCAGGCCTAGCTTCAGCTACAGCTCCAGCTCCTGGCCGGCTCCTGCTCCTACTCCTGCTCGCACTAGCCCCCTCTTACTCCCCTTGCTCTAGCTCTGCTCTCGCACAATACAAATAAATTCAATCGATGCTTTACTGCCCCAAGTCACCGTTGGCCATCGTTGTCCTTGTTAAGCTCTCCCCCTCTCACTTCCCACTTCCCACTCTCCCTCTCCCTTTATCTTCGGCTCCACTCCTGCATGCATATGCGTCAGCTGCATTGCATAGAAGAAGGTTTTGTTGGCTTGCGGAGGGGGTGGTAGGTTGCGGGGTGTTTTTGTTGCTTCAGCCGTTGTTGAAGTCGTTTGGCGTCCTGCGCGCGACTCCTGTTCGCTGTGTGTGTGTTGGTGTGTTGGTGTGTGTGTCCAGCAGCCCGCATCGTTGCTAAGCTGCCAAATGGAAATGCTTGCGTTTGGAAGGATACTGAGTGGGAGTAAGGCGAGGCTCAAGCCCAAAACCAACACTGGCTCTCGGGCCAGTTCTCGAATTTTCCATGCGATTTGCAAGCGCAAAATTTCCGCCAAAAACCAAACAAACAAAAACTAACATACGCACACTCACTTGTGTGTGTATGTGTATTGGCCACAAAGGCGCTGCAGGATGCCTGGGACGCTGCTGCAAAGGAAATGCGCCGTCGCCGTTGCCGTTGCCGTTGCCGCTGCTCTGCACTTTTAGTTCGTCCTCTTCTTGATTTTTTGTTATTTTTTTTGTTGGGCCTAGTGTTCCTCGAGCGGAAACGCAATTTCCAAGCACAGGAGGCCCGAGCACACGCAGAGGCACAGGCAGAGGAACAGGAACAGGTCCCCGAAAGACAACAAACAACATTGGCGAAAGCAACAAACCAAAAATTGTGTTTGAGCCAAAGCAAAATTCGAAACACTGTTTGCCAATTTGACCAGAAACCAAGCTGCAAGCAGTGAGAGGACGGCTTGGGAGCTGTGAATAGGTCCTTCATCCTTCTTGCTTTTTAGTGTTTGATTATGCAAAGCAGGCATCAAATACTACGCTTGCAAGAACCAACAAGCTACAATCAAGACTCTATTTAAGTTTCATTAAACAGAGTCAACTTGAGCCAGGAATATGTTTTTGAATTGAGGAATCTTATTCTCAAATTAACTTCCTCATTTTTCTCAATATTCATTTTCACTTCTCTATTTTCCATTCAAGACTTATCAAACTTAGATCTTTTTCTGTGTATCTAAACTTAGTTTGACTTCTAATTTGCCATCTTTTAGTAGCTGCAATTTAAATTTCTTCTTGGCTCAAGTTTATGTATACCCCAAAGTATGCAACAAATGCAATAACAACAACAACTGCTGCAAAAGAGCAGCACAAGCCGCAAATTGTCTTCAGCTGACAGGTTGGCCAACTCATTAAAATCGCATTTAACACCAGAAGCGAGCAGCCAGTTTTGAGCTCTGTTGGCCAACAAAAGCCACAAAGATGCCACCACACCAGCCAACAATTATCTGGCTCTGACCCCAACAAGCTGGTTCTTGTTCATTTTGTTATTGTTGCCTTGGCATTGTGGCATGCCACTCGCTCATTGCTCATTGCCCACTCGCGTCTAACATAAATAAATCTGTTAGCTGAATTTATCTTTGACTACGCAGCTCACACAAAAGCATTTAGCCACAAGTGAAACAAAATAAGCGCACTGCAGATGAAATACACTACAGTGAAGACTCCACACAATTCCAACGATATCTTATTTACTTAGTACTAGATATAAGTTTGGCAACTTGTTAATGTCAAAATCCTTGCCCCAAAATAAGCAAATGGAAATTCTTAAAGACTTAATTTGGTTTAAGTTACTCGAAATTTCATACGATAATAACAAATTGAACAAATTAAGCTGCTTATGGAACATTTCTTGAAACCTTGACAAATTTTGAATGCTCGATTGGTTAGGGCATAGAACAACAAGTATTTCCACACACACACACACACACACACACACACACACACCCAAACACACACTTACACATTTTTCAGCAATGTTAAACTCTTCTTTTGTCACCAGGAAAAAACAGAAAAAACGCTGAAAAGCACGTCAGGCCCGCAAGGACCTGCCTGGCAGTCAGTCGAGGCACTCTCATAGATATATAAATACATATATATATCAGCTTGAATATATATATATATATGTTTTTTTGTTGCCAGTTCATGCTGTGATGCCAGTCGGATGTTTGTCGTTGTTAGAATAAATTCCTTTTTAAATATATATTTTTTATCTCACTTGTGTGTGCGTGAAAATGTGTAAAAAACTCCTCGTTGTCCTTGCCGAGGTTGCAGCTGAGTGGCTTTCGACTGGTTGTATGTGTGTGTGTGTGTGTGGCACGCGCGATTTCTCTGGCGCGTGCCTTTTGGGCGCTCGGCAGGAGCAGCAGCAACAACACTTCCTTCTGGCCACAGAGACCCTGAAATCCACTGTTGGCATATCGCTCTTAAGTGTTATTTGTCTACGCTTACACGAGTCCTTTCTCTCTGTCTCTGTGTGAGTGTGTGTGTGTCCTGGGCGTGCTCTGGTAATTGTACCGCTCATATGTGTGAATTAAATGTGCCGTAAAGGATCCCAATTTTCCGGTCACTTAACTGAAAACCGAGAATGTGCCAAAAACAGCAAGGAGATGCAGCCAGAGGAGCTAAAGGAGTGGGATGTTGAGAGGATGCGGATGCGGATGGGAAGGCGAAGGATACGCCACAAGTAGTAGCGTTGGGCAACATTTTTGTGGGCTTTGCTTATTCACGGATCATGCCCTGATTGTTCATTTACCCAGAGGACATTGTCTGTCAGGTTGACAGCAAAGGACGCGATTAGCACGAGAATGTTAATAGACGCCATGAAAAGGTTGGCTTAAATTAATTGTTGCATTGGCCTTAAGTTAATTTGCCCTGAAAGTAAAGTATTTTACAAAGTAAATTAACTGGGAACAATATCAATTTATTTAAATCTGAATAAACGCTTTAAGGATAGCTCACTTAGAACAAATCTTCAAACTCATCTTCTTCAATGCCTGAGTGAAATAGTTTAAAGGAAGCAGAAACAACTTTAAATGTTGATTGTTAATTGTTAATTGAATGCAACTGGCAGACAAATTAGCCATATCTTGACACATATTGGAAATGCATATGTGTCTGCATTTAAATCGGAGCTGAAAGCTGAAAAGCCTTTTGGCATCTGGGGCATTTATGCGTAGCTCTTAAGCGCCTCAACTGTTCAACTGCTCAACTATTCAACTGTTGTTGGCAGGCACCACAAGAATTAACCGCCAAAGGGTTCGTCCTGATAAGCCAACATCTTGAACATGGTCAACTGGGCAACTGAGAAACTGGTAACTGGGTTCTTGGGATCTTGGCCACTGGCCGCACACCAGTCGCAGCCAGTCAAAACCGAATTGTGTCGCCCAACCGCATAATTACCTTACTAAGGGGCGACTTGTACGACAATTTAACTATCTCACACAATATGACATGCCACACACTCACACACACACACTCACACACATACAATTATGCTGCAAAGGACAATCGCAGACACAGCCACACAGGACATCTCCGGCAGGCAGTGACTGTGAGGTGTCCGGCAAATGTTATCCTTTGCGGTTTACACATTTCCATTTGTCGCTGAGTGAGGTGTCCGGAAGTCCGGATATCCTCTCAGCCAAACATTGTTTTAAATATAAACAAAGTAAAACAAATTAGCGTCAGCAAGCCAAACAAAATACCTAAAAATGAGCGCAAAAAAAAAAGGACGAGCCAAAAAAAACAAAGGGGACAACAAAGCTGTCAGCGGACAATTGCCAAAGTGAAATGTTTTATTTTAATATATATATTTAATACCCTAACAAATGTGAGCTATATATATATACATATATATAGTAGCAGTGGTCCATGTCTATCAGATATATATATAAATAAACATAAGCTCAACAATTTTATGCCTATGAACATTGATAAATTCTTGGCAAACATAAAATAAAATAACTTAATCGAAATCTAAATTAAATTAATAAATATTTTTCTATAATGAATAAACAAAAATATTAATTTAATTTAATTGCATTTCGATTGATTTAAGTTAGACATTTGAGCACAGCAACTGAAATGCCTGTGAGAGTATTTAAAGTTCAGCGAATTCAAAAAGTGCTTCGACTCCTGTTTTTTTCATGTGTTATCCTTTGGCGGACACTTCATTATGCGGTTAGGCGTCGAGCACAAAAAAAAAGGGTTTTTTCATATGCAGACACATATATATATATAGATATATATACATGTGTATAGTAATAACCAGAAGGAGTTATTGTCCTGTGTGCGAACATTTTTTCCAGTTGGTAATTGTTTTGAGTTAATTTAATGCCAGCAAGGATCATCAGCGGTTGTGTTAAAGGACAAACGTGTGCCACTAATTACCAACGGCCAAGCATAAGGACATGTCCATATACATATATATTTATGTGTGTGTGTGTGTGTGTGTGATGGTAAAGGTGTCTCGCATCAGACAAACGCACATTAATGAACTGCAAGTGTAACTGAGCAAGGACTAAGGGCAGTAGCTGTTGAAGGACATCGCCCGCAGTTAATTAGGAAATTAAATTGAGTAAAGTGCTTCAGCGTTTTGCTTGTTTGCCTTGGATTTCAGCACACACCCAGGACATTTGTGTGTCCATGCGTGTGTGTGTGTGTGTTGAATATAATTTAAAGAAATAATAAAAAAAAATGTGACCAGCTAAGCTAGCTGAGCTCTGCCATCTCGCTCTGTACACGCAGCCATGATTGATCTATGGAATGGTCTCGCAAAGCAAACAGCTTCTTGAGCTGCCCACTTCCTCATCCACCATCTCCACCATCACCTCCTTCACCTCCTGCTCATCGCTGTCCCATGTTGTTGTTTGCCTCTCCTGCTGCTCGTCAATTGCGGCGCAAGCCGACACCCAATTTGTGCCTCGTGCCTCTTGCCTCTTTTCGCCTCGGTGGCACTTATGTACAAGTGCGTTGCCTACTTTTAGGCGCCCGCCACTCATTTCCATGCCATACGCCTCCAGCAAGGCGAAGCGGGGTGGCAATTGTACAGCTGGGGATGCAGTGGTTCGTCTTCGTGGCAATTGCTCTTATCGCTTGGCTGTTGCCCCGTTAGTTTTTTGGTATATAAACGCGTTCAACGAGGACGCACCAACCGGCAAGGGGCAAATTGGCAACTAGAAGGCGGAGCTTCTGCTATTGTAGGCTCTTTTCTTTCTTTTCTTTCTCCTTGGCTCCAGCTGCAGCTCCTCCTTCTCCCGGTCCTCGCCTGCGTCTCCTTCTCTCTCACGTTGCGTTCGATTTGGACATGGGTTAAAAATCCAGAGCCATTAATTATAATGGATATGCATATAGTAGCCTTCGCATATCTTCTCCATTCTCCTTGCTTGGGCTTATACCAACTTTATGTGCTGACAACAATAACAACAGCACAAACATTAAACGCAAATCCAATTTTGGCCATCAATCAAAATGCAAATCATGCAAAATTATATCTGACAGCCCAAAATGACGGCCGAAAAATGCACGAAAAGCTGGCCTCAAAAATAATCTGACCATCAAATATTTAAATCAACAAAGTCGTAGATTTTATACACTTGCTAAATAGCGTATCTGATCAGTGAGGAATATTATTTGACAATGAGAGAGCAGTGAAGAATCGGTCTTATATAGTAGACTCTTTATAACTGACAGAGATAACACTATATCTCAATGAATGAGAGAGTGGCGATGAAGAGTTAAGATTTCAGAGGAGGGACAATATTGTTCATGGAATGAGAGAGTAGCGAAGAATAGCTCTTATCTTATAGATAGTCAAGTCTTCATAACTGAAAGATATAACAGTGAATGAGAGAGTGGCGAAGAATAGTTTTTCCAAATAGTTTAGTTTTCAGAGGAGGAACAAGTTATTTCATTGGTTGAGAGAGTACCGAAGAATAGTTCTTATAGATAGTCAAGTCTTCATAACTGCCAGAAGAATAATATACATAAATGAAAGCTAGAGGGGAAGAAGAATTGGTCTTATAGATAGAACACTCCTTATCAGTCACAGAGGAATAACATTTTTTAAATGAATGAGAGAGTGGCGAAGAATAGTTCTTATGGATAGTTAACTCTTCAGAAGAATAATATTTTTAATTTAATAAATAAATAAATATTATAGATAGTGGATTCTTCAAACTGGCAGATATCTATGCCTTTGCATCTCTCTGTGAAAAATATGAATATTCCCAAGCCAGGCTCTTTTGTCTTAGCGCATGGAATACCCAAAAATCTCATCTAAAGGACGACTTATAAATGATTTGAATATAAATTGAATGTTTGTCCTTTGTTGGCCATTGTGATGTCTCCGAAAAGTGTTTTGTGCTGAGTGCACAAGTGCTTTATACTCTGCTCCTTGCACTAGTCCTTAAAGGATATTTCCATTTTTGTTATGCTACAAATTGCAAATAGAAAATGTTTTAGCGGAAATTTGATTTGGAAAAGCGTTTTGCCGGCAAATAAATGAGATTATGTGCTGCCAAAATGTACAGGACACTAACGTGTCCACAGAGAGTCCTGTCCTCCTCATACATACATGTGCAGCTCCATTCTTCCCAGCTGCCTCCAAACTCGGCTGCATGTTGTCCTTCTGCTTGGGGCAGTCGAGGCATTAAAAAATGCAAAAAATTATATATCAAAGCAGCCGAGGAAGCAAAATAGAAGGATGACGACGATGAGACCGGACAGGACCGCTGCACGTCATATGAAATTATTATATCGCACACACACACACACACACACACACACCTACACACAAGCTGGACATTGAGGTTATTTCTACGTGCTCTGTCTGCAAAATGGAAACCAAGCCAGGCCAAAAAAATATAAAATAGCTTGATGGAAAAAATTGAGAAATTTTGTTAGAAAATTGCAAAAAATTACATACATGCAACAATAACAGCAACAACAACCAAACAAAACGCAATAAAAAGCGAACCAAAGAAACAACAACGAAATCGACGACATCCGCAGAGACAACAAACAGTGGGAGTGGCAGGGGCTCTCAGAAAGCTAGTAGGTTGAGAACGTATACTTGATATTTAATGTGAACTATTCCCAAATCGAAAGACCAAAAGCACTTTGCTAGCACAACAATTGGCTGGCCATTTTTTAAATCATTTGAAAATGCATATTTATAATTTAATAAATATTTGTATTTATCTTTTACATACTGAAATACACACAGAGAATACAAGACGAATAAAATTAAGTGCATTTTGAAGATGTCAGAAAACGAAATGCAATTTGACCAATTTAGATGCAGAGTTAATGTCTCAAGCCAAATCTTGGCTAAAACTTAAAAAATGAATAAAATGTCAGGATAAAACTTCGGAACAGTTGTGGACAATTTATTGTATTTTCTTGAATTTGGATCGGTTATTTAGTATACCCTTGCAGAGGCGTCGATATGCCTTATCGGAGCAGGCTGAATTGACGACCTAGCTGCCAATGCAACAATCGGTAGAAAGATGAATTCTTGTATGAAAAACATATTTGTTTACCAAGTTATTAGGACCAAAGTAATTCCGACCAGTTAGGCATCTTCATCTTCGTCTGGTTTACTTGGAAAACTTTGCCAATCAAAGCCTAATTCATGTCAAGCTCATATTCAAATAAACCTTGCCTTTATTGCATTTATTAAGTTGCCAAATTATGTCTAAGCATCCTATAACATAATATTAACATAGGTCTTCTCCTTTTCAAATTGGATTGAAGAGTGTGTTCAAAATACCAAAACATATTCCTATTATTCATGCAATTTGTTCCTGGAAATCTCTTGCAGAATTTCTGCAATTAATACGCTTTTCAGTTGGGTGTTCCTATTGGCAGAGCGCTAATAAAAAGATCTTAATAAATCAGCTTTCAGCTTTAATCATTTGCGAGTGTTTTTTTGTGGCCCTTAGCTGTCGCCTCCTGTCCCTTCTCCTGATCGAATCCCCCCTTACTCCACTAATAAGCGCGGACAATGCGCGTCCCTCAAGTTCATATATCAAAAGCAAAATGTTTTCTCACACTGCCGTCTGTCTGCAATTTTCAAGTGGTTTATATGTTTCTTTTTGTTGTTTTTGTTGCTGTTCCCGTATATTTAGATGTGTGCGAATACAGCTCTATACACATATATGAAGATGCGGGAGGAGGTAGGAGGAAGAGGGGATGAAGGGGGGTGCTGTTCAATCTGCACAAACAGCTAGACAGATCCTTCGAACACTTATCGCATTCAACATCATTTGCATGCCGCGTGTTTCAAACGTGAAAATCAAAATAAAAATCGAAAACGTGAAACAAATAAAATCATGAAATAAATTAGAGAAGTACAAGGACTCAATCGAAGAGGAAGAGTGAGCAGGAGCAGCAGCAGCAGCAGCAGCGGATATGTTAGACCCCAGTCGAAAAAACAACATGCCAAAATAATAGAAAAAATCTATCTATATATATATGTATATCTTTATATATATATATGTATGTATGTGTACAACAAATATGCGGGAAGCAGACAGTTTTCTAGTTGATTTTTTGCAATCTGCAGTTTTCCAGCTGCTTTTGTATAAAACGTCGGAAATGTTGCTACAAGTCCCAAACCCCAAACCCAAACCCAGTCTGCAGGCAGCAGTCAGTCGTCTGTCTGGAGCTGAAGCTGCACCCGAGACTCTAACCCGCTAAACCCCCCCACTGCCCCCGCTCCCCCTCTGCTCACCCCCTCTCTCACGCTCTTGGTCTCCAGTCTAAGCCCAGGTCCAGTCCTCACTTGACTGCAGCAGCGAATCTGTTTTGTGCCAGTGCCTGTGCCTGTGCCTGTGCCTGTGTGTGTGTCTGGACACGTAGTCACGTGTGTCCTCCTTGTGCCGTGCCTGTGTCCATCGTCCAGCAGAGTTGGCCAACACCTCGCGACGCATTCGCGGCATTCACCAACACCAACACCAGCAACCAGCAACCACCGCGTGGTTTTAATCAGCGACAGCAGTCGCAGTCGCAGTCGCAGCAGCAGCAGCAGCAAACTCCGCGTCTGCTTCTTGGCCATCATCATTTATTGTTAGTTGCCCTTGTTGTTGTTTAGATTTCTTTGTCCCTACAACATACATATTTTTGGCTGCTTTTGGTGGCTCACCAGTTTCAATATTTGCACACTCCTTCCAAGCCCATCTCCCCAATGCGGCCTGCTCAGTGGTTGGAATTATTTCCTGCTGTGTCCTGTGCAATGGCCGAATACTTCCCTTCGGCTCTTGCTCCCCCTACTCCTGCTGCCACTTCTGCTCACTCTGTTGTCCTTCTGTCATATATCATGTTCAGGCGCAACACCTTGCAACCCCCACCAGCCACTCAAAATTCAATCCCCGCACTTGCCTTAGCTTCAGCAAGAAAGCTTCCCTCTCTTTGGCTAGTATCAGATTTAATGCCCTTAGAAACTGTCCGATTTCTTAGCTTTTCAAATGACAACAGTCAGTAAAAAGAAGCAAGAAGAAGAAGAAGAAATTCGGTATCCTTTTCTGCCAAGAATTCCTCGCTTTATTGTTCACAACTTAATTTTGAAAATTGATTATTTGTCGCTTTCTGAAAACCAAAATGTATTTTTTCATTTCAATTTGCACTTTTCCAAATAAGCTAATCAAATTGATTTTTATTATTATAATCTACTTTGATCAAGTCTGACCAACTTAAGTAGTGCAGTCGAACCTTATTTTTTTAGGAATTTTCCAATATTTCTCATTTCTCATTGCGTATTTCGATTTTCGATTTGCCAATTTAATTTCTATTTTTCTTATTGTTTATTTCATATTATTTTCTATTTAACTTATTATTATTAAATTCGGCTAACTTTAAGCCCCAATTAACTGAGTTTTTGGGGACCGCAATGCAACATGTGGCAAGCAGCGCTGAGGGGCGAGGTAAGCCAAAACGGAGCTGGGGTCTTGTGTGTGAAACACTTAACAAATCTTCAAGCCATAAACAGCCCCTAACAACAACAACAACAACGGCTTGGGGATTATCATGTGGCATGTGGCATGCGGCATGCAGCCGGGGTGGTCCCTGCCCTTAATGCATGCTGCAATAAACATGCACAAGTGGCAAGTGGCAAGGCAAAGAAACAAACATGAGCAGCAGCAGCAGCAGCAGCAACAAGGTCCTGCCTCTGCTCCTTTTAAGAGCTCAGACAACAAATTTGTAAGCCAACAACACACAGCCAATTAACCAACATGACCAAGAAGCAGCAGCAAGCAGCAGTCACTGGCCAGTTGCAGCTCGGACTCGACTCGAACTGTGACTTTTGCCATACACACACACACACACACACACACTCAGACAGACAGACAGACATACTTGGCTTGTGGCAGAAGTGCTGCCATGATTTTTAGTCATGGAAACACTTTCCAAGTGTTGGGGGAGTGAAGTGGACACTTGAATGAGCATTTTGCTTATCTCTAACTCTCTTTGTGCCCACCCCCACCCCCTCCCCCTCTCTGTGGTAACTGCCACACAGTGGATTGTGTGTCAAGGTCGTTCTGCTTTCTGCTTGCTGCTTGTTGTTTCCTGCTCCAAGACGGTTCTCAATGTCTCCATCTCTATCTGAGGCGCCCCACTGGCAAAATGTTTTAGCTCTAAGTGGACTTAAATGTTATTTGTGTACGTGTATATGTGTGTGTGTGTGTCTGTGTGTGCAGGATGTGTATTGTGTATTGCTATTGTAAAGCAGCAGGAGCAGCAGCAGGAGACGGGCTGCCAGGAGTTGTGCTGCTGTCTGCCTTTAGACATTCTTGGGGAATACCTTTTCAACAGCTCAGCTCAGACTTGTCTGCCTTGCCTTTTGTAAATGTATGTGTGTGTGTGTGTGTGTGCTACTTATTGCCAGAGCAGTGGTTGCTGTTGTTGCTGTTGCTGCTGCGGCTGTCTTTGTCCACATTTATATTGCCTCTCTATTTCTGCTGCAAATTTCAACTCAGCCCCTCTTTCTCCCACTCCTACTTTGTGTCGCAAATTGTGTGAAAATTGTTTTTCTTGTAGTTGGTATTATTGTTGTTGTTGTTGTTGTTGTTGCTGCTGTTGTTGTTGCTGTTGGCTGGTTGGCCTTTTGGCTTTTCTTGTTTAAGATTCTGTGGTTTTGTGCATTTGTAAATAATCTTGTTCTACACAGAGAGGAGGGACTCTTTTCTGTCTGCTGTCTGCTGTCTACTTTCCAGTGTTCTGTCTGTTCACAGTCTGCAGTCCATACACAAGGACATGCGGCCGTCGTCCTTCGGTTTCCGGTCAACTTGGCCGGACTAGGCTACATAATTTATGTGTGAAAAGTCTCTCACTCTTTCTCTTTTGGCTTAAGAATTTTGAGTCAACTTACAAATGAGTCCTTGTGTGTATGTGCTGGTGTGAGTGTGTGTGTGTGTGTGTTTTGGCTTCAGTCTGAGTCAATTATGTTGAAAGATGTCAAGTTAACAAATTAAATGCTTTTTGACTTTGAATAAACACACTTTAATTGCATGATTTTTGGTATCATTTCAACTTAGTTTAGAAGGCATAAAATAACAGTTTAATAAAATCATTAGACAGTTGTTCAATCATATCAAATGTTTGCCAACTTCAAATGGAAATAGAAAAGGAATTTCTATTGCTGGAAGGTGCTGACTAAATATAGCTATTTATAGAGATTAGTTTAACATAATCGATGGATTTGTTATACCAATTGCCAGTCTTGCCAGTCATTAGTGAAATTTAAAAAATATAATATGGTGTCTTTTTGCAGTTATCGGCACTTTTCTCATAGATATACCATTCCTTAATTACTTTCCCTTAAAATTTGCTTGGCAACAATCTAATGTTAATAAATCATTTACACCTAGATGGCGCCAGCATTCAATCCACAAATTTAAGTTCCAATAGCGCGCCCACGCAAGGCAATGGTTGCTGTCCACACTCAATGCACTTGTTCTTTTCCTCTATAGCACGAACAAAAACCAATTCAAATTCGCGCATGCGTTCCACAAGTGTGCTACATACAAATATTTATGTACAATTATAAAACTAAAATTAAAACAGAAAATAGTAACAAGCCACAGCAATATTAATAATAATATAAATGTCTTTCTTCCCCCTTACATTTATTTTAGATTGTTGACTTTTAATTAAGAATAAAATTCTTGCTTTTATGTTGTTCATTCCAGATCTATTGCATTTTGGTGATTATACACATTGAAAAGAGCATAAAATAATAGTTCCTCTTTAATTTATAATCTCACATTCCTCGCTCGGCCTTGAAAATTGTTGTAGATTCCGAATACATATTTACTGATATGTATGTATATATATAGCAGGTAGTCTCGCCTGATCACACGCAATAGCTGTTACTATCAGTAAAAACACACAGCAAATAATAGAAGAAAAAAATCTAGCTAATATTAAATCCAAGTTATAAATGAATACAAGATTATAATCATTGTGTCCAGTGAGCAACGAGCAACGTGCAAATCAATTTTGGGGAACAGCTCGTTTAGACGTGGTTCCAAAGTGCACAGATCAGAATTACGTATGTAGTTTCTAAGCAGTTCACAGTTATTTTGACGCCGCCACAAAATAACCGTGGAATGATAAGAAATTTTCATGAGTTATCAGCAAGCCAATGAGTAACTCTGCGAGACAGAGAGAGAGAGAGAGAAAGCGTTTGTGTGTGTGTCAGAGAGAGACGGCGACTGCCTGGCAGACAAACATACATAAAAGAAAGCATTAAGTCTGAAATACATAATACATAAGTCTGCAAACATATTCAACATTAGGAATCCATTAGAGTCCAGCCTTATCTTTTTTCATTATTTATTTTTTTTATTGTCAGACTGTTATCAGCTAAGGCGCTGAGCGACTAGAAAATCGGGCCATCCAAAACGACAGTTCAGTTGAATTTAAGCAGCAGGCAAGTGCGGTCTACACAAGAAAATAAATTCAATTAAACACAAGTTTATCCTTAACAAAAGAGAAGAAACTCAGCTAAAGTGCATAAGGAGCTGTAACTAATAGTAAAATATCAGCTGAATAGTAAAAGTATATGGCATATTTAATATATACTTATAAATATATATAATACATAATATAAATAACTATTGACGTCTACGTAATCACACATCTTTGGTGTGACTGATAAGCCGGACAGACAACAATAAATTCGAGCGTAAACTTTTGAACCCAGCTCGGCGGCAATGATTTCCCATACAGTGAGGTGAGTGCTATAAAAAATACAAAATTAATAATGAAATAAAATAAAATAAAGAAGAATAATAATCGTAATATGCCCCCCACAGAGTATTCAAACTGATGTATATCGTGGCTGGCATACTGATCAGCAATGAGGAAATCTGCGATACTGTGGATCGCATTCAAATCGCGCCACGCGTCGAAATGAAGCCAGAACCAGAGCCAGAGCGGGGCGAGTTGCAGCAGAGGGGGGCCAAAGACTCGCCGCGTTCGAAACGGCGACGCAAGGTGAGCGTCACTGAACTAGCTGGTGGTGTGGTGCGCGGTGTCACAAGCAAGGTGACCAGCAAGGTCATCACCAGTCGCCTGGGCAGTCGACTCAGCTGGCTGGCCGATGTGCCCCAGATAATCGGCAAGTGGCGCTCTCTAGCGCTCAGCTTCACGGTGTGGACCATACCCAACTGGCTGATGGAGTACACGTCCAGCTACATCAGCAGGAAGTTATTCCTCAACAGCGACTGTGATTTGATCTACAAGTGAGCGAGTGCACCCCGGATATATATTCATATATATATATATATGCTTGCAGTTGGGCATTTCGGCTAGAGTTGCTCATTCTCAGTATCTCGCAACACCATTTGATAGTATGTAGCTGCCTTAGTTTAAGCTCTTGCTCCACAAATATTAGCTCTAAGCCACAATTTCATGCAATTACCCTATATATAGTCATCAATTTGTAATCATGAAAGGATATTCAGTCGTCGGCACTTCGAATTATAACTATTCTTTCACGTTTCTCCTTTGCAAGTTGAAGTGAAATTTATTTAAGTGTTAGAAATAAGTCGCGTATTTAGGCATAAGTTCAAATAAAGTTCAAGTTTGCCAACAATTAGACATCGAATCTACATATGTTTGTTATATATACGATTACATATATGTGTGTGTAAATATTTGATATATATATAGTAGCATATGGTCCCAACAAGTATCCCCAGCAATCATGCATCTCTCTCTCTCTCTCTCTCTCCTTGTCTCTCCTTAATCGCCCTCGGCTATGTAGTTCTCCGAGTTGTCCGGACTGTTGCCACCGCCGGCGCCGCCTCCACTGCGTACATTGAGACTATTGTGAAGCATGTTCGCTATGCTGTCCACATCGAGATTCTCATCCGTTGCAGAGATCTTGCGTAGAGCGGAGCAAACAATGCTCAAATCGCCCCTCAACTCGCTGACGACCGCTGTGATCTTCTGGGCATTGGACAAGACCTCCACGCTGCTCGTATACGGATTATAGCGTACTCCAAACGGACGTTGAATGCTGTCCGCAAAGGAGCTAGCAACAGACAGATGGAGAGCATAACTAGTGGTTGAGGAGCTGTAGAAGTTCCATTCATGCCACTTACCGCATCTGCTCCTTGGCCTCCTCAAAGGAGTCCGTGTAGTAGTAGGCATTCTGATAAGATGTTATGATGCACTCCTCCTTGCAGGTCAGCTCCGGATCGAACTTCTTGATCTTATCCTGTGCCGTTATAGCATGCTGCAACTCAGCCACCGAGCTGAGCAGTCCAGCGCCATAAACCTTGAAGCTGTTATCCGACTGCTTGCACAAGCCAAACTCCACGGTGAAGAAGTAAAGCTACAAGAAATGCAATTTATGGCATAGACAACTAAAAACTACACTCAGAAAAAATATATATACATATATTGGAATTCAGAGACTTTATTAGCTGAGTTCAACTGCCAGCTAAACTTATGCCCAGAAGTTTGATGGTGCATTACTCACAGTTGCCAGCTTTTCAATATCCGCATCACAGGCGCCCAGCGAGGCGAGTCCAATCTCCTGCGAGAACTGAGCAAAGCTCGAGTTGGCCAAGAGGGGCATGTGGCCCAAAAGTTCATGGCAGCAATCACTGTGTGTGAAAAGCAATTATCAAACTTAGAACAATACACACACACACACACACACTCGGGCAACTTACGGTTCGGGTGTGTAGAAGGGATCGGAGGAGTGCCGAATGTACTGGGTGCAGTGGAACACGCGAAAGGCCAGGCCAGAGAGGAAGTCCCGGGGCGAAAGGTAGCCGGCAACTGGGCGCAGTTGAAAGCCCGTCTTTCGCTTCAGATAGCTGCTGACATCCTGCAGCTGTGGCACGTTGTCCTCACGATAGCCACAGAACTTGACCAGCTCCGGCCAGTTCTCCATATACTCCGGCACCGCATGCAACTGATACAAACGATGCAGCTCCAAGAAAACGGTGCCCCTGCAACAAACCCAACCCGCAACAAGTGGCAACTTCACAACACAGAAAACCACAAGCAATCTCCAAAATGCAATTTACAAGTTGCACTTACCAAGTTTTGACCTCCTCCGGCGTGTATTGCACACGTGGAATGGGATTGCCACTAAAAGTGGATGGGGTTTGAGCGGATTGCAGTTCAAAACTAATTTTCAAACTTACTGCTTGAAATTGTTGGCTATGGCTGAGAACTGCTCGCGACGCTTGCGATAAATGGGATCCTTGAAGCCAGGATGGTCTGCATCCAGATCGGAGCCATACATGAGCACATTCTGCGCCTGATCAATATCCGATATCTTGCGCGGAAACCAAACCATGTCGCCAAAGTCTGAATTAATTATAATTAATTTAATTATATATATTCGTAATAATTTTAATACTTTTGCTAAAGTTTTCAAGCTGTAAAAGCGCCTTAAAAAATAAATTTTAATTTATTATTATTATTAAAATTCATTATTAACATTTTTATTTATCATAATTTTAATTTTAATTTAATTTTTATATTTTTATTTTTTTTTATTTTAGCTGTAAAAAATCATTTAAAATTTCAGATTTTGACGTGGGACTCACCAAAACTGGAGCAAGCGGACAGGGATGGAGCCCTGGCCAAAGTGTGCGCATTGACGGACGTGTAGTTGACCGAGGCGACTTCGCGATTGAGCATCTTCACCACCTGATCCAGGCGACGGGGATCGCATTCCACATCCACCAGGACATCGGCCTGGTTGCTGGTCATCTCCAGCGGCGACAGCTCCAAGTGCAGCACATTGATGCCCAGCTCCTGGAACACTTGCAGCGCACGTGCCAGATTACCCACCTGATTCTTGAGCGTGAATAGAATGGAGATGCGCTCGCCCGGCACAACGCCATGACGCACTGCAGCATCGTTGGAGCCGCCGTTGATTTGCAGACGTGGCGCCTCGACACTGCGTTCCTGTTTTTTGGACGAGAACAATAGAAAACTGTCGCCGGGCGCCGAGGCATGACGTGAGAGACTTGCATGCGTCGCCGAAGCCGTCGATGAGGACGACGTGGTTGACATTGAGCCGGATTCCTTTTTGGGCGTGTGCAAAGGACTGCCCTGCTTGACGGCCCACTCCTGCTCGCCGCTGCGATAAAGCCACAGCCCCAATAGACTTTTGCCCGATGCACTCATAGTCACATATATCTATATATATCTATATCTATGCAGATAATCCAATTTTAATATTCACTTTTCTCACTTTTAATTTGCTACTATTCACTTGTGGGACACACGCGTCGTATGCGCAACGCAACGGCAACTGCAAGATCCTTCCGCAGCACAGGCGCCTTTTATAGGCAGCAACTTTTACACACCAAGCCATACACACACACACACACCAATACCCACACACACACAGAAGCATACATATTCAATTGTATTTATTAAGTGTGCGTAGCGAGAGATAAATTTGTTCAAGGATATAAAAGCTACAAGTGACTTTTCCACAGACTCCACCTCCTTTTGATTGTATCTATCTGTGTGTGTGTGTGAGTGTATGTGTTTGTGTGTGTGTCTGACTGCTTTTCAGGGGGATGCGCTCGTTTTGATTGGCCAAATCATGTTGAAATCAGGCTACAGCTAACAGTTAACGCATGACGTCATTTCACTTTCTAATCAGCAGCAGTGGCTGAGGCAGTGGCTGAGGCAGTGGCTGTGGCAGTGGCAACATTTAATGCGTTGCGTTCAACTTCCAGTTGGACTTTTATCCTGCTGCTCTACTTATTTTTTGTATTTTTTGTATTTTTTGTATTATTTGTGCTGTCAGCGCTTGTCTTTCAAATGCGTTTGCTTAATTTATGCGGGCATGAGCATCCTTCGTAAGGGTGAAATAATGCCAGCATGACAGTTCCAAATTCAAATAACACTCTATTTTGAATTTTAAAGTTGAGGATTTGCTTGAAAGATATATAAAGTATATTTCAAATTTAAAAAACAGATTCGAGCACGTTTTAAAAAGTATAAAGTCAAAAAACACTGCGCATACGACTCGAAATGTGTTCAAAGTATTTTAAAATTCAGAATAACGGCAAGGAATATATTTCCAAATTAAAAACAGATTCGAAAACTTGTTGAAGCGTTAATATTTCAATTGAGAATTTTTATATATTTTGTATTAGCTACTTTCCTATTTAGGCAGTATATCGACTTTGTTCAGAGCAACTACCCCATTTCTAGGACTTTCACTTTGAAGCAGGCAATCAGGCAACCGGGCAACTGGGCAACCACTTGATGCACTTGGCTCTCAGGCTGATGTCCTGAAAGTTGGAGAGAAAGTTGTGCCCCAAGCGGCAGAGTCAATAATAGATAAATGGCAATTTCTTTTGCGGTGCTGCGTTTGGTTTTCTCTTCTGGGGTAGATCCCATTGTTTGCGTTTAGTGAAAAGCAAACAGCAGAATGAGAATCACAGTCAGCAGAGCTACTTGACTATTAAAATATATGCGGGTGTGGCAAGCGTGTGTGTAGGTGTGTGTGTGTGTGTGTGTGTGTGGTCTACGAATGAGTTGATGTGATAAACGTAATGGCTACAATGCCACCTCTTCCTCCTCTTGAGTGTGTTTGGACAGGGCATTCAAAGTGATTGCTACTGCTTACGTACGTTGAAAGCGTTTGATGGATTTATTGCCAACTGATTCTTAAAGACCTTCGACAAAGTTACAGAGTTAAAGACAGCCTCCTGGGAGTCTTGAGAACTGACTGTCGAGCAACAGGCACTCAGCATTCACCAGCAAAAGCTGAGTTCTATAAGTGAATGAATGAATGAATGGTGCTTGTAATTTCTTGTTGATTTCCGTCTAATTAAGTTACGGCAACTAGTGAGCAAGGGGATCCAAGGATTCTCTGATTCAACTGATACATATGCATGTATGCATGTGTCTGTGTGAGTGTGTAGATATATCCTTATTCATATATGTATATATGCGGAGATAAACGTATTTGCACTTTTACTTTTAACATTTAGTCAATCTTAATTATTCCTGTCTATAAACGTTGCTTGACTTGACTACTTTTAATTTCATCCCATTTAATCCACACTTTATTTTTTCAGATATCTAACTCATATGGATCAAATTTTTCATTGATTTTCATACATAATTGTGTGGTCTATTTGAGGTTTCAGAAAATACGAACAATGGCTTGAGTTTTTGATGACTCAAAGATCCTTGAATGGAGTTCGATAGAGCAGTTCTTTACAATACATAAATGTGCAAAGACTTGGCCAATTTATAGTCTTCGCTTGCGTCCTCCTACATATTTTACTGGCTCAATTGGTGTCACTGCCAACATTTTCCTCCCCACAAAGAAAATATCTTTTGTTTACTAAATTGAATAAACTAACTCATAGGTGGGAAACTCTGCTAAGAAGCGGTTTTAAAATGAACTGTACGCACATTGCCAAGCAGTTTACCAACTGTGCACTGCTTTTTAGTAACCCGCTTATTACCAGAGTTTCGCACCATTAAGTTGCATAGCTACACAACATTAAATTGTGCAGCATACTTTTGTGCGGCACGTTCAACATCTACGCTCCATGAGCATTGTGTAACATACCTTCGGGCTGGTTGATAAATTAATCGTGGGCAGTATTTTAGTGAAGCATGCGCTGTTGAGGCGGGGTTTTTGATTTTACTCAATTTTTTTGTGTAAATTTTGAGCATATTTTGCAAGTACAAATTATAGCCCGAAAATCGATATATCGGTGTATGGGCATAGGTCGAAACTTCAAAATGCCATAACTTCGTCAAAACTCAACGTATCTTCAAAAGCGAAGGCTTTTTGATCATAGTTTTGCCTCTAAATCAATCGTACATTTAAAGTTGAAAACGAAATTTGAGGTCGGAAGATAAGTAAAAATTATAGCCCGAAAATCGATATATCAGTGTATGGGCATAGGTCGAAACTTCAAAATGCCATAACTTCGTCAAAACTCAACGTATCTTCAAAAGCGAAGGCTTATTGATCATAGTTTTGCCCCTAAATCAATCGTACATTTAAAGTTGAAAACGAAATTTGAGGTCGGAAGACAAGTAAAAATTATAGCCCGAAAATCGATATATCGGTGTATGGGCATAGGTCGAAACTTCAAAATGCCATAACTTCGTCAAAACTCAACGTATCTTCAAAAGCGAAGGCTTTTTGATCATAGTTTTGCCTCTAAGTCAATCGAACATTTAAAGTTGAAAACGAAATTTGAGGTCGGAAGACAAGTAAAAATTATAGCCCGAAAATCGATATATCGGTGTATGGGCATAGGTCGAAACTTCAAAATGCCATAACTTCGTCAAAACTCAACGTATCTTCAAAAGCGAAGGCTTATTGATCATGGTTTTGCCCCTAAATCAATCGTACATTTAAAGTTGAAAACGAAATTTGAGGTCGGAAGACAAGTAAAAATTATAGCCCGAAAATCGATATATCGGTGTATGGGCTTAGGCCGAAACTTCAAAATGCCATAACTTCGTCAAAACTCAACGTATCTTCAAAAGCGAAGGCTTGTTGATCATGGTTTTGCCCCTAAATCAATCGTACATTTAAAGTTGAAAACGAAATTTGAGGTCGGAAGACAAGTAAAAATTATAGCCCGAAAATCGATATATCGGTGTATGGGCATAGGTCGAAACTTCAAAATGCCATAACTTCGTCAAAACTCAACGTATCTTCAAAAGCGAAGACTTTTTGATCATAGTTTTGCCTCTAAATCAATCGTACATTTAAAGTTGAAAACGAAATTTGAGGTCGGAAGACAAGTAAAAATTATAGCCCGAAAATCGATATATCGGGGTATGGGCATAGGTCGAAACTTCAAAATGCCATAACTTCGTCAAAACTCAACGTATCTTCAAAAGCGAAGGCTTATTGGTCATGGTTTTGCCCCTAAATCAATCGTACATTTAAAGTTGAAAACGAAATTTGAGGTCGGAAGACAAGTAAAAATTATAGCCCGAAAATCGATATATCGGTGTATGGGCATAGGTCGAAACTTCAAAATGCCATAACTTCGTCAAAACTCAACGTATCTTCAAAAGCGAAGACTTTTTGATCATAGTTTTGCCTCTAAGTCAATCGTACATTTAAAGTTGAAAACGAAATTTGAGGTCGGAAGACAAGTAAAAATTATAGCCCGAAAATCGATATATCGGTGTATGGGCATAGGTCGAAACTTCAAAATGCCATAACTTCGTCAAAACTCAACGTATCTTCAAAAGCGAAGGCTTTTTGATCATAGTTTTGCCTCTAAGTCAATCGTACATTTAAAGTTGAAAACGAAATTTGAGGTCGGAAGACAAGTAAAAATTATAGCCTGAAAATCGATATATCGGTGTATGGGCATAGGCCGAAACTTCAAAATGCCATAACTTCGTCAAAACTCAACGTATCTTCAAAAGCGAAGACTTTTTGATCATGGTTTTGCCCCTAAATCAATCGTACATTTAAAGTTGAAAACGAAATTTGAGGTCGGAAGACAAGTAAAAATTATAGCCCGAAAATCGATATATCGGTGTATGGGCATAGGTCGAAACTTCAAAATGCCATAACTTCGTCAAAACTCAACGTATCTTCAAAAGCGAAGACTTTTTGATCATAGTTTTGCCTCTAAATCAATCGTACATTTAAAGTTGAAAACGAAATTTGAGGTCGGAAGACAAGTAAAAATTATAGCCCGAAAATCGATATATCGGGGTATGGGCATAGGTCGAAACTTCAAAATGCCATAACTTCGTCAAAACTCAACGTATCTTCAAAAGCGAAGGCTTTTTGATCATAGTTTTGCCTCTAAGTCAATCGTACATTTAAAGTTGAAAACGAAATTTGAGGTCGGAAGACAAGTAAAAATTATAGCCCGAAAATCGATATATCGGTGTATGGGCATAGGTCGAAACTTCAAAATGCCATAACTTCGTCAAAACTCAACGTATCTTCAAAAGCGAAGGCTTTTTGATCATAGTTTTGCCCCTAAATCAATCGTACATTTAAAGTTGAAAACGAAATTTGAGGTCGGAAGACAAGTAAAAATTATAGCCCGAAAATCGATATATCGGTGTATGGGCATAGGTCGAAACTTCAAAATGCCATAACTTCGTCAAAACTCAACGTATCTTCAAAAGCGAAGACTTTTTGATCATGGTTTTGCCCCTAAATCAATCGTACATTTAAAGTTGAAAACGAAATTTGAGGTCGGAAGACAAGTAAAAATTATAGCCCGAAAATCGATATATCGGTGTATGGGCATAGGTCGAAACTTCAAAATGCCATAACTTCGTCAAAACTCAACGTATCTTCAAAAGCGAAGACTTTTTGATCATGGTTTTGCCCCTAAATCAATCGTACATTTAAAGTTGAAAACGAAATTTGAGGTCGGAAGACAAGTAAAAATTATAGCCCGAAAATCGATATATCGGTGTATGGGCATAGGTCGAAACTTCAAAATGCCATAACTTCGTCAAAACTGAACTTATTTAAAAAAATATATATATATTTTTGAGTCACACTTTGTGGCGCCACCGTTTAAAATTGCATAAGGCTTCCATTCGCTCGCATGTGAGTGACAAGAGGCAAGAGGCAAAGCAACAGTAATGCAATTCACAGCTCACCCCCAAGTAAAAGCGTCGGTTAGGGGATGCGCATGCGCGTTAATTAATCAACCCCCACAAAAATGAAAAGAAAGGAACAGCAAACGGATGCAGCTCCAGAAGCTCGCTTTGGTTGTAAACAAAAACAAGTTGCAAAGCACTCAGAGAGAGAGAGAGTCGTCAAAGAGAGAGAGAGAGAGGGAGAGAGAACAATGGAGCATGCTCCTGACAGCTGAAGCTCGAAATTTCCCAGCTAGAGGCGAGCTGGAAGCATTTAGCAGTCAAGTGGACGTCAAACTGAGCTGAAGTACGCCAAGAGAAGACGTCAAAAGGAAATTATTGATTTTTGGTGTGCGAAGTGAAAAAGTGTTTCGCCTGCCTTTGGCATTGTAGAAAAATTGCAAAAGTTGAAAAGAAATTAACAGTTACAGACAGACAGAGTTATTAAATCAAGTGCAGCCCGTGTAGTTGTGTGGGCGTGGCAGCTGCGCCAACAGCGCTATGGCCGACAGCGAATACGAGGAATTCCGCAGGCCCATCTTTGAGCCACATGCATTAGCCAACACATTTGGCAAGAAGAAAACCACACATGCATTTTACTCGTAAGTAGCCCACTCGAGATGCGATGCGAAAAATCAATGACACTTGCCATGCATAAGTAAGTGAAGTGAACACGTGTTCCACGCAAACCAACTGCCAGCTCCCCATCAGGGACGCAGTTAGCCCTTGTACGACAGCTGAGTAAATGTTGAGCATTGACATTATTCCTTCACCTTGGCAAAATTCAAAATATTAACAGATTCCTAAGCTACATATTTCTATAAGATTCACTCCACAGATGCCTTTAAAGTATCTTCCAAGTTATCTTAAGCTTATATATATAATATATACCTGTAAGCATCACATTTTCATCTAATCCCATTATTTAAACTACACAGCTTAATACCCAACGATGATTTGGAGGATTCGCATTCCTCGAAAAGCGATGGCTCCGATCAGGAGGATGGCATTATCGACAGCAAGCTGCAGCGTCAGGTGGAGGATGATGAACTGGGTGATGGTCTAAAAGTCACACTCTCCTCGGATGGTTCACTCGATACGAACGATTCGTTCAATTCGCATTGCCATCATCCGTTGAATCATCAGGATGCCATCGGTGGCTTCATTGGCATCAATGGTATGGTATCAACGGCTGTTGCAAGTGTTGGCCCGGTAACCATTGGAGCCACCACAGAGCTGTTGACGCCCGGTTCGGCGGCAACGCGACGTCGTCGCAAGTTGCCCGAAATACCCAAGAACAAGAAATGTAAGTAATCCCAAGCTGTAGAGATTAGAGATAACTTCCCGCATGAGACAGGTAGAAAATCCCATCCCTCGTAGTTGAAGCTAATCTAGTGATGGGTTCGTTGCAGCTTCCATTCTCCATATTCTAGGTGGCTCCACAGTCGGTCAGTCCCTGGCGGATGAGATTCGCATTGGAAATGCTGGCACTGTGGCTGGTGCAACCGGAGTGGTGCCTGCTCCACGCTCGAATCAGCAGCGTTCGTTTCTCACACTCAAATGTGGCTATTTGCTGGATGAGGATTCCAGTCCTGATTCGGAGCGATTGCAGAGTCTGGGCGATGTGGACAGCGGTCATAGCACAGCGCATTCCCCTAATGATTTCAAGAGCATGTCGCCGCAGATTACATCGCCGGTGTCCCAATCACCGTTTCCCCCACCCTTTGGCGGTGTACCCTTTGGGCAGCTGGAGATGCTGGAGGCGACACATCGGGGTTTGCATAAGTTTGTGCCACGGCATCACGATGAGATTGAGCTGGAGATCGGCGATGCTATCTATGTGCAAAAGGAGGCAGAGGATTTGTGGTGCGAAGGCGTCAATCTGCGCACAGGTCGCCAGGGCATCTTTCCCTCGGCATATGCCGTTGATCTGGACTACAATGAGTTCGATCCCACTGTGCAGCTGGTGAAGAAGGAGCGCTATCTGCTGGGCTACCTGGGATCCGTGGAGACGCTCGCCCACAAAGGCACCGGCGTCGTTTGCCAGGCTGTGCGCAAGATTGTCGGCGAATATGGCAACTCACCCACAGGACAAACGTGCATTCTGGAGGTATCCGATCAGGGTTTACGCATGGTCGATCGCTCGTCTCCAAATGTAAGTTGGCAGCATGTATACATTTATAGCAATATCCTTGAAATCTTCTCCTGCTCTTCGCAGAACAAAAAAGAGAAGAAACCCTGCATCGATTACTTCTACTCGCTGAAGAATGTGTCCTTCTGTGCATTTCATCCAAGGGATCATCGCTTCATTGGCTTCATCACCAAGCATCCGACAGTACAGCGTTTCGCCTGTCACGTCTTCAAGGGCAACGAGTCCACTCGGCCCGTTGCCGAAGCAGTCGGGTAAGTTCCTCCCAAAACTATACCAAACATGGCTTCTTAATCACACTTCTGATCTCATTTTCCAGTCGCGCCTTTCAGCGTTTCTATCAAAAGTTTATTGAAACCGCTTATCCCATCGAGGACATCTACATCGAGTAGAGCGCAAGTTACAAATACAAAATGAAAAACCAAAAACAAATTCAAAGATTACTTACAAAATACCACATATATATATATATAGTACTATATATTTTTTGTGTTATTATCAATAAAAAAAACTCCACAAATGTTTGGTCTTCGTCAAAATGAAAAACTAACAACAAATAAGCCAGAAAATCTTAATAAGCTCACAATAGAAAATTATCGAATATATTTCCTAAATTCTTTAAAATGTAAATAATTCATTTCGGTTCGGAAAGCACACAATATAAAAATAAAATAAAAAACCACACAGCGATTAGACAATTTAAGTGTAACTCATAGAGAGCCACGCAAATCCGGTAAAAAATAACAATAAAAAAGAAAAGAAAAGAAAATTCGTGAATATGCACAAACCGCTCTTAATTCAAGTCGGACCTTATAGCTACCATACTTACTTAGTTGTGAGGCAAAAACAGTAACAATAAGTCTAGCAATTTCCTTCCTACTGCTGCTTATAAAGTTTTCATTTATCCTCAAAAGTTAACAACAAAAATCTCACGCAAATTTTCTAGTATTACTTAATATTGAAAGCCCAATTCTAAGATGTGTAAAACAATTACATATATATATATAAATATAGACGTTTATATATGTACTTATAAAGAAAACAGAAAGAAATATATATATATATGTATACATATATAAAAATAAGTCTAGTAAATTATTTAAATGGAAAACTTTGAGGTAAGTAAAAGGCTTTTGTTTTTTTTTAATAATTTATGTATAATTTCTTCTATATTTTCATATTTATGATACAACTTAGCTTTACTAGTTGGTTTTTTATTTTTACAGCAGTTTTATATATTTCTTTATACATATATATTTCGATTTTTGAAAATGTGTAGAAATTAATCATCATAATTATTTAACATACAAAAAAGTTTGTTTTTTTTTCTGTTGTTGTTTGTTTTTTTCAGTATGTTACACAATAATTATATATTTGGATTTACTAGGCAAGTGCTTCGATTGTTGTTCTGCCCACAATTGCTTGAATTGCTATGGTTGTTTGTGTTGTTGTTGTTGTTGTGTTGGTGTTGTGTAGGTGTTGTTACCCATAGACACACATACACGCACACACACAAGACAAGTCTAACTCTAAAGTACTAGCACTATATATATATATATTTCCCTATGTAGCCGAACAGCGACTTACTAAGCCCAAGTCTGTTGCCAACAACACTTACACTTGTATCTCTCATAATAATAATCATAATAATCGTAATAGTTAATATACTATAATAATAATTTCATTAGTAATACTTATTGTTGCTATTCTATTCTCTATATATATATATATTCTTGATGTGTGTTCGCTTAACTGTAATTCAATTTTAGGCATATTTTAGAGGTTGCTCGACTTATTTCAATCATTAATTACGTAATTGTTTAAACTTTCTGCAAAAAACGATTGACTTCCTAATCCTAATTGTTTATATTTATTAACTTGATACAAAAAACTTGGTCTGGCTGTTGACGTCGTCACTAAAAAACAAACTCAACTCGAGAAACGAACTCAAACTCTTTCAACTGCTGCTGTTTCAAAAAACTTTAGTTTTCTATATTTGTTTAGTAACAAGTTCAGAGATTATTGCTTCATTTGTACAAAACGGCACCACATACAAAAAAAATGTTTATCCGCGTCCTTAAGTTATTCACTATTTTACGAACTGTTCAATTGTGCAAACAATTTTTTTGAATTTTCCACTTCTGGTTTTTTATGTTTTAATTGACATTTCTTTGAGTGATTTCTAGTCAAGTTCCACATTTGTTCCACGTTTTTAGGGGCTTTCGAGAGGAGGTATCATATCATATCATATCGTATAAAATGGGATCGTTATTGTTAACCTGCATTGATGAAAAGTAATTGGTTGTGCTGAGCCTGTCAGCTGTTAAGTGTAATTGTTTTGTTGTTTGTTTTTTTTTTTGTTTTTTAAATAAGGCTTTTTTGTTTTTATTTAAATTTTTGCTAAAAACTACAATTTAAAATTAATAATCAGAATTAATTCATAATTAGATTAGAACGTAATAATAAAAACATTTCGCGCACACATACATGCATACAGACACACAATTATTTACAAATTTTTACCTCACAAATCGATCTAAAAGTACAATTTTTCTGAATATTTTGTGTTGGAATAAATATTTTCTTGTATGTGTATTAATTTTTTATTTTTCTTTTGTTTTGTTTTGTTTAATATATAATAGGTTTTCGTGTTGTTCTGTTTTCCAAAATAATATATGCTGATCCACAATATATATACAGTTACGCTCGATGTGATTCAAATTTTCGAGATGCAAAAAACTTCAGATATTTATCAATTATAAATTTCGATTAAGAGAAGAACGCAAATTTTGGTGTTTTTTTTTGTGTGGATTTTGTCAAAACTGGAATGCGCAAACACATCGAGCGTATGCCACAAATACTATATACAGTGAAAGACACCTTATTAGGCACAGAGTCAAAGAAAAAAAGTAATTGCCTGCCATAAACTAATCATTAATTATTTTTCAAAAATTCCAATGAGCGATGGTAGGTACAGGTATTAACCACCTAAATTAATATATGACCCCAATACACTGGGGTTTCCCCACCTGCTAGGTAGGATTATGTAAAAAAGTAGCCTATTTTCTTTGACTCTGTGCCTAATAAGCTGTCTTTCACTGTATATAGTATTTTGACACTGTGTGATTTTTCGACATGCTTTCTAAAAAAAATTGTTATAAAAAAAATCGTATGACAGAAACTATAATAACAATAACTGAGAACTATCGGTTGTAACTTTTGTTTTGCTTTTTTTTTTTGGAGTTTTCGACACTTACACGCTAAAAATACAAACATTTCCCAAGCGTTTTGGGAATTACAATTTTGTGTTTTGTTGTTGCTGTTGTTGTTTATGTCTAGGTATATGTTGCTGGTTGCTTTTGTTATATATGCACTTAGTTGCGGCCACGCCCCCGCCCCTCGCTGGCAGCCGACTTTGATTTTCGCTAAGAACTACAATTAATGACTACAGGCTACAACTGTTAATTGTTCTCCTTTCTCCTTTTCCCTTTTTTTCTGTTTTCTGTTTTCATCTCGCATTTTTCCTTTTAGTTTTTTTTTTCTTATTTTGTTTTTTTTTTAACAAATTTTTTGCTAAGTTTTACGATTAATATTATATGCAATTTTCATTGTTGTTTGTTGTTTTTGTCATTTTAAATAGTTATTAATAAATAATTAAAATATATATAGAATTATTATTACTTGCTTTTTGTTTATGAGTAGGTATTTTTATGGAAGTGGGTTAACTAGCAGGATAACGGTTCATTTACATCCTCGCCTCTATTTAAACCGAGCATTTTCATCTTCTTCTTCTTCTTCGTTCATGGTTCGATTATCTTCTTCTTCATCGTTCATCGCTGATATTTAGGCTACACATAATGCGAATCTTTTGTTTAACTTTAATACAATATTTGTAATATTCTAGACTACACTTCTACATATATATATATATATACACAGTTATATATATATATATATATACATATATATACATATATATATATATATATATATATAAAATTCGCTTTAATTAAAATGTACAGTTATGCATTAGTGATTTTCTTGCTTTTGCTTTTGTAGTTCGATAATCCTCCTGCAATGTGAGGCATCGCTATAAATATGCTATTTATAAATATAGTATATATTTATAAATGGTATATAATATCTTGTTTGTCTTGTGTAGGACAAAGCCGGGGACGAGATAAGGAGAGAGTTGGATTTTTGTGTGTGTTCCTTTCAACTTACGAACTAACTGTACAATTTATATAGTTTTGGGTGCTGCTGCTTCGAGTGCTGTACAACTTTAAAAGGGGCTACGGGACTAATAGGGGTGATCTAGGAGAGCGGGGAAGGGGTTTTGGTTTTGGTATTAGGACACTTGTTGCTGCTGGAAGTAAACGATCTTTGGATTGATCGATTTAACACTTGGTCGCTCGTTCGCTGATTATCATCTAACCTCACAGTCTTTTTTCAATGGAAGTAAACCGCCGGCTCCACCACGGCTGCTGTTGTTGTTATTATTGTTGTTGCTGTTGTTGTTGTTGTTATTGCTATTATTATTGTTGTTGTTGTTGTTGGAGTTGCTGTTGCAGGAATTGCTCGAACCGGAACCACTGGCCGAGGGCAGAGAATTGTTGCTATTGTCATAGTTGCCCACATTGACGCAGAGCGGCGATGTTGGTCCAGCAGCCACAACAGAATTGGCAACACCACCACCACCAGCTGTCATAGCCATTGCAGAGCCACTTGCACCACTCACACCACTCTCGGGCAATGAGGTAGAATCATGCACATCGGCACTCTTGCTGGAGTCAATCACCAGGCAGGGCGGCGACGGAGTACTCGCATCCTTGCCCAGCAACGCTGGCGATGCATTCGCATTCTGAGAGTGTGGCGTGAAACTGTTCGGCAAAAGGCCGCAAGGCGAGGCAACATCCGGCATCAGTGGCAGTGGCAACTCAGCAACTGCTGCTACTGCTGCTGCTGCTGGCGAGGAGGCAACTGTCGATGTCGTTGTTGTTGTGCTTTGTTCCTTGGCATCCGTTTTGTTGCCAATCACATAGCCGCCACCAGCAGAGATGCGAGCAATTTTCATGCGCAGTGGCGCCTCCACTTGTGGCTCCTGTTGCTGCGTCACCGTCGCCGTTGTCGTCTCCGTTTTGCGCTTGTTAATCCGCAAGATAAGCTTTGGCTTCTCGCCGGGTGAGTTGCTAATGGTGTTCTCAATCAGTGTGGTTGTCATTGTGGTGCTGTGCAGACTGTTCAGCAGCAACTGTTGCTGTTGCTTGTGGCGCTTCTTCTCCTTCTTGTCGCGCTTCGCCTTCTTCGGTTTGACGAGCAGCGTCTCATTGTCGCCGGAGACTTCACGTTTGTTGTTACTGCTGTCGTCGCCCTTGTCAAAGGCACGCATCACCGTCTTGCGGAAGTTCATCGAGTCGCGCCTGATCTCCTCCAGCGTCGGTGGGCTGTACTTGCTTGTCAATCGCTTCTTGGGCGGACAGGCGCGTCGCGTCATCTCGTAGCTGTAGCTGCTGCTGCCACCCTCCGCACCCAGATTGAGTCCAGCTGCCAGATTCGTATTCGATTCACTCGCTGCTGGCAGACCTCGCAGCTTAATCATCAGCTTGGGATGGTCATCTTCGCTGCCCTCGAGGGTCTTGCTGCGTCCACGTCGCTTGCCCGCGCTGCTTGCCGCACCGGTCTTGCCATTGTCCACGCTGCCCGTGCTGCAAGCGCTGCGTCGCCTGCCATCATTGCCAGCAGCACCACCAGCCGCACCACCCAGAACTCCTCCGCCACCGGCAGTGAGCGGCAACGAGTGCTCCTCTAGTGCGGCATTGGCGGCATCCAGCGCACGCAGCTCCCTGCTGCTCGAATTCTTCTTGAAGCGTTTGGAATTTGCGGCAGTGGCAGCTGCAGCCGTTATCTGCTCCTCATCCAGCTCACTCGCATCCGACTTGCGCATATTCTCCAGCGGCAAAGAGTCCGAGGCGGCTGGCAAACCACACGAGCTATCATCATTCAGCGTATCCTTCTGCACCACATATAGGCTGAGCAACTCCTTCTTGCGCATACGCCGTGAATTGCCGCTAACGGAAGCCGTTCCACTTGCCACCGTCGCATTGAGTTGTGTGGTGATTGTGGTCTGCACCACCTGCGTCTGCACCAGCGAGCCACTCGAGAGGCAGCTGCTGTTCGTGGCGCTGCCATAGTGGAGATCTGGATACGCGAGTGGTCCCTTTATCTTCAGCTTGAGTTGATTGCGCGCATCCGACAGCGAGGCCTTGGTGGTCAGCGTTGTGGTGTCCGAATCGATGGACACCTCCTCGGAAGTCGCCTCCAGCGAGACTTCCATGTTGGGCACCAGTTCCGGCACAATCAGTGTGCTAATCGGCGGCGCTTGATTCGCTTCGCTGGAGTGGAGTGCACCACTGTTCAGCAGACTGCTGCCCGGCACCGCAGGCATGCCCGTTGCCAGGCCAACCACGCCAGCTCCACCAACCAGTTTGGTGGGTGAGGTATTATTGCTGCTGTGATGATTGTTGTTGTTATTGTTGCTGCTGCTGGTGTTGGTTGTGCTGTTGTTGTTGCTTGTGGCGGTGGTGGTGCCCGTGGCGCGCAATGCGGATTGAAATTGTCGCTCATCCTCCTCATCGAATTCGCTGAGTGTCTGATCCGCCGTACCCGAGTCAAAGGCGCCCAGAAGATTATTTTGATATGCCTCCTGGGAGGCGGTGCTGTGCGGTGCCTCAAAGCCCAGATTGTAGGTGCGCATATCCACGGGACCCGGCAGCACCGGTTGCAACAGCGGCGGCTGTGTTTTGTTCTGGCCGCGCAGCTTGCAACTCGAGTAGCTGGTGGTGGTTGCACCACCGCCCGTTGCTGCTGCAGCTGCTGCTGCTGCTGCTGCCGCCGCATTGGGTGCCGTACGCAATTCGAAGCTGCGTCGACGCAACGATTGCAGGTTCTCCACACCCGGTCCGGCCAGCTCATCATCGTAGTTGTTGAACTCGAAGGGGGTACCAACCAGGTTGTTGACGATGTGCGTGTTTCCATAATCGGACATTGGTGGCGGCAGTGGCAGCATTGCACTTGCCGTACCTCCGCCGCGACCACGACCCCGGCCCCGACCACGTCCACGAGTGCCGGCTGTGCCGCCACTGCCACGTGGCGCACGCTGACGCAGCTTGCCCGTCAACGTGTGCGTCAACGGATCGTATTTGGCGGGTGTGGCAAGTGTTGCTGCTGAAGCTGTTGCAGCAACAGCTGTGGTCGTGACAAGAGGTGCAGCTGGTGGATGCAAAGCAGGTGATTTGCCGGGTGACTTGCCCTGCGGCAACTGCGGAGATTTGTGTTGTTGTTGCTGCTGCTGCTGCTGCTGTTGTTGTTGTTGCTGCTGCTGCTGCTGCTTGTGCTGCTTGGAGTTGGTTCTGCGTTTGCTGGGCGAGATGTTGTCCTTGCTTGTGGGCAGTGGTAGAGGCGTGGGCACGGGCACCGTTACTGGTAAGGGCAGCGGTACCGTTAGCGACTCCAAGGGCACTGGTTGCACCATCGGCGTCAACTGTTGCTCGGCACAACTGCTGAGCATTCCACTTGGATAGCTGCCATCCACCGGCGAGGTCAACTGATATTGATGATTGGGCGTTGTGGTCAACGTCAGATTGGGCGTGGCATACGGCGTGTTCACATACGGAGTGGCCGGCTGTGAGCCGTACAACACTTGACTGGAGGATTCCACAACAGGCTGCTGCTGCTGCTGTTGTTGTTGCAACAGTGCTGTAAATTGTGGATAAATGCTGCCATTGAATTGGGCATTGGGCGTCCTTTGCTGATGTGTTGGCGTCGTCTGCTGCTGCTGATGTTGTGGATTGCTATTGTACATGGACATGGGATCGATGCCATTGACCAACGGCGTATGACTGCCAAAGGAGGCGACACTTGCATTTCCACTGTTATTGTTGTTGTTGTTGTTGCTGCTGGCGCTGTTGTTGTTGTTGCTGTTCGCGTTGACTACTGCTGGCAGAGTTGTCGTTGCTGCTGCTGCCGTTGCTACTGTTGGCGCACTAACCGCTGCCGCTCCGTAGCTATTGTAGTAGCTCTTGTCCAGCTGCTGGGCCAACTGACTCGGCGGCTGATCATTCGACTCGGAGACGGAGCTGGGCGAGCTGCTGCGTCGGGCGGCAATCAAATCATTCTCATTCCAACGCTGCATGCGTCCAAATGGCGATTGCATTCGTGTGTTTTCGTCGTAGTCGCTCAGCTTGCTATTGTTGCCACCGCTGGGCAGCTGGGACGATGGCGTCTGCGGCGGCAGTGCACCGCCAGGCGTTGAGCCCACATAGCTGCTGAGACTATTCTTGACGGCTGCCGCTGCCAGATCCACAAAGTCAGGCGCCGGCGTTGGAGTCGCTGCCGCCGTCGCCGCTTGTTGTCCATTGCTAGCTTTGAGGAGTTGCTGCTGCTGCTGTTGTTGCGGTGTTTGTGGTGAGGATTTGTTGAGATAACAGCTGAGCGCTGCTTGGGTGGCTTGGTAGTTGACATTGGCGTAGGCCAGATTGTTGTTGCTGTTCGCGTTAGTGGTGGGTGTGGCATTGGGCGTATTAGTCAAACTATTCGCATAGCTGCCGCCGCTGTTCGCCGTCAGCGGTGAATCCTTGATGGTCATCTGACTAGCCACTGAATTGGGCGCCGAACTGCTAAACAAACAACTTTGTACCTGGTGTTGCAGCTGCTGCTGCTGTTGTTGTTGTAGTTGTTGTTGTTGCTGTTGCTGCTGCTGCAGCTCCTTTTGGGCGAGTATAATATCTTCGGGATCGGCTGCATTGTGAAAGGGAAAGACGGATGGAATGGCGGGTGTGGGTGGCAACAGATCCATGGGCTCCTTGCACTCGTCGAGCAACGCTTTGCGTTTGGTCTTCCTCAGTTTCTCGACAAGATTGCGTGTGGCCAGCGTGCTGTCCTCCTCGATGCAGCTGTTGGTGTTGCCGGCATGAAGCAGACTGGTCATTGGTCCTGAGTTCGGTGGATTCAGCACCTGAGCAACGCTGGCCATGTTGGAGGCATAATTGTTCGCAAATTTGCTGTCCTCCATTTCGAGAATGGCATCCACAATGGGCTGATGCGCTGCATCCAGCTCCAGGGCGGCGCAGGCAGTCGGCGGTGGCGGCGGTGGTGGCGGCGGAGGAGGAGCAACAACTGCAACTGGAACGGGCACTACAAGTGGAACCACAACGGGCTCCGGCAGCTGTAGCTCCTGCGGCGTCTGCTGCTGCTGCTGCTCCGCCGAATTGGAGTTCGAGTCGAGCTCAATGATCTCGGGCGGTTCAGGTGGTATCACTGTCACCGCTGGCGACGATGTGGATGCGGAGTATTTGCTAGCATTCGCCAGCTCATTCTTGCGCTCCTCCTCCAGTTCACGCACCATTTCCATCTCGTTGAGCAGATGCTGGGTGTGATGCGTGTGCTCCTCCTCCTCATCCTCGTCGCGCGTTCTTCGCCGTCGCCGACGCGAACGCCAGCGATTGCTGCGCCTGCGTTCACTGTGCTCACTGCCCGCCGCCTCGTCATAATCGTCGTCATCGTCATCATCATCGTCGGACAACTCATCGTTCGAGGGCGTCGGCGTTGGGGAGGCGGGCAACGGTGCAGCTGGCGGTCGCTCATCAATGTCGGCGCTCAACTCGGCCAGCTTGCTGGCATTCGCCGAGAGTTGGGTGTGCGTGGGTGCGGTGGTCAACTCCTCATCAATATCCATGGGCTGCTCTCCGGCCTCGTTAGCGGGCGCCGGCATAATCAGCGTTGGAGCAAGCGCAGGCGCTGGCTCAACAATCGGCTCCGCTTCGGCTTCAACTGTGGCAGGAACTGGAACCGTTGGGGCACCTTGGCTTGGCTCCGGCGTCAACTTAGAAGGCGTGGGAGCTGCTGTTACTATTGCTATTGATGGCGCGGCATTGTTTAGCTGCTGCTGCTTTTTGTCCAGCAGCTTGTCCAGTGCACTCGTCGTTCGACCCGTTGCCGCCTTGCGCTGTGCTATCTCATGCTCCAGATTCGGTGGCGTCTTCTTCGGAGATTCGTCAGCGCGTGATTTGCGCCTGTTGACAGCCGCAGCTGTTGTTGACTTTTCTGGCGAGGATTTGGGCGCTGGGGGCACTGCAATGGGTGAGGGTGGTCGCGATTTGGAGTTGCGTGTTGCCCGCTTGGTTTGCTGCTCAGGCGCCGCTTGCTGCTTGTTGGCCGCATCATCTAGCGAGGATTTGCGTCGCTGCGCTGCGGTTAATTTCGCCGGGGCAACGGCTGAGGAAACTGGCGTAATCTTTGGACTCACTTCCGGCACAGCTTTGACGGGCGTTCTCTTTGGCGATTTATTTGTGGAATTCTGACGTGTTCTGCTGGCCAGCGGCGTCGCTGTCTGCGGTTTATCCAGCGATTTTCGCGGCGAACGCTTTGGCACCGTCGACAAGGAACTGGGCGCTGAGGTTGCTGTTGTTGCTGCTGCTACTGCTGCAGTTGCTCCAGCTGCTGGCTTGCGCTTCTCGGGCACTGCATCGCTATCGGTGTCCGAGTCGCTGGCGCTGCCGCTGCTGGAACTATCGCTGTTGCTGCTCGAATTGCTGCTGCTGCTGTCGCTATCACCGGAACTCGAACTGGACAGATTGGGCGCAGCGATGCTCTGCTTGACGGGCGTAACCAGCTCCTTGGGTCGACGCTTCTGTGGCTCTTTGAGCGAGGCACGTCGCACAGGAGTCGTTGTTTGTTGCTTGGCTGCAGCAGCTGTTGCTTTAGGCGGTGTTGTTGTTGTTGAGGATGTTGCTGCGGTTGTTGTTGCCGTTGCTGCTCCACTTGATGCTGCCTCATCGCTCTGTGTGTCCAGGTTGGACTTGCCTAAGGCGGCACCGCTGCTCTTCAGCTGCTCGGCTGCCTTTTTGGCTGCCTGTCGCTGTGGCACATACGAAACGGCAAAGTTCTGCAGCTTGGCCACCTCATTATTCCGGGTTGCAGCCGGCGTGGAAGTCGTTGTTGCTGTTGTTGCGGGTTTCTCTTTTTCCTTCTCCTTCTCCTTGTCCTTCTCCTTTTCCTTGCCCTTCTCTTTCTCCTTGTCCTTTTGCACCTTGGGCGGTCTGCCACGTTTCCCTCGCTCTGCTGTTGTTTCCGCACCCGCTGATTTGCCCGCTGCCTTCTGCAGCTCCTTCGGCCGCGTTGCTTTATCCTCTGCCGCCAGCCGCGATGCAGTTTCCTTTGCCTTGCTCTTGGCGCCACTGTTGTTGTTACTGCTGCTGTTGGCATTGGCACTGGCAGCGCTTGGCTCCGGTTCGCGCAAACGCTCGCTTGCATCGGGCAGCGCTGTGGCGAGATTCGTCGAGATGCGCATATTCTCGGAGGCCTTTTTGGCCGCTTGACGTTGCGGCACCACCAGCAGATCCACAGCTGGAAAAGCGGCTGTTGCATTGCTCTTCTTAGTGTTGGCTTTGGCTTTGCTTGTTGCAGCTGTTGTTGTTGCTGCTGTTGTTGCTGCTGTTGCAGCTGGAGTTGCTGCTGCTGTTGCTGCTGCTGCTGCTGTTGTGCCTGGCACAAACTCCTTCATGGCCGCCTTGGTGCGTATCGTTTGTTGATTCTGTGAATCGCTCACATTGCTCTCAACAGCCGCCAGTTCCATCTCCTCCTCCTCCTCCTCCACCTCGTCGTCGTCCTCCTCCTGCTGTGACACCGTTGACGTGGAGCTATCCGAATCGGAGTAAATGTGCTGCGCCAATTTGCGACCTGTTGCTGCTGTCGTACTATTCGCTGCTGCTGCTTTTGCTGTTGCCGATGTAATCGCTGTTGTGGTTCGTGCATTGTTATTGGCGCTCGCTGGTTGAGGGCGCGCGTGTCGCGAGTCGGCGAGCTTTACCGGCAGCAGCTCCTCACTTTCATCGCTGGACAGACTGCCGGCATCCCGTTGACGCATCTCCTTGTCCATCTGAGCAAGGCCACGTGTCGCTGTGGTCGCTGTGGATGCAGTTGCTCCATTACTCGCAAGCTTTCTTCTTGCCGTTGTTGTTGTTGTTGTGGTTGCCGCTGTTGCTGCTGCTGTTGTGCTATGCTTTGACTTAGTTGCTTGGAGTTTGGCAGGTACTGCTGCTGACTGCTTGCTGCTGCTGTTGACACGCTTCCGTTCGACGGTCGGACGACGCTCAGGTTCATCGCTGGAGGAGCTGCTGCTGCTTGTGGCTGCGGATCGTGCATCGGCAGACGCCGCAGAAGCACGCGCAGCTGCCTCACTTTGACGACGCTGTCGCTGCTTCTGTCGCTGCTCAACACTCCTCGCATACGATTGCTTTCGACTCGGTTTACTAGCTGCTCCCGTTCCATTTCCTGCTCCCGCACCCGTTCTCGCTCTTCCGCTATCGCTTGCGGAATCACTGTTGCTATTCGTAGCAGAGGAACTACTGCTGCTGGCACCATCACTTCGACTTCGACTCCGACTGCGACTCCGGCTGCGACTCCGGCTGCTGCTCCGACTGCTGCGCGCCGAGCTGGAATCAGCCGATGATGAGCTGCCGCTAGACGTTGGGGCGGACGCAGCCGTAACAGCTGCTGATTTAAGTGGATGCGATTTATGATGGAGGCTCGACGTCGACGTCGTCGTTGTCGTTGTCGTTGCTGCCTTGTCGCTCTTTGAGGCACGCCTCCCCGCACACGGCATCGCCGTGGACGCCGTTAATGGCGCCCTTGGCGAGCCACGTGGCTTGGCGGCCTTATTTGCGGCCGTTGTTGTTGTTGTTGTTGTTATTGCACCATTGTTGAGTTTCTTTTTGGGCGAACCCTTCGCCGTTGCAGCACCCGGCTGCTGCTGCTGCTTGCGCTTGTTGGGCGATTGGGAGGCGCGTCCACGTGCCTGCACCTTGCCCATCAGCTGCTCCAGTATGTACTCCAAGCTCTTGTACTGCGCCGGCACAGTTAACTGATCCGTTGAGCTGTAGAAGCGATCATACAGCGTCGGTCCATCGTTCGCATAAATGATTGCTTCTGTATTGAGTGCGGGTCGTTGCAAATCCTTCTGCTGCTGCTGGTGCTGCTCCGTTGTGCCCTGGCTGCCCTGCTGCACGGACTCATCCAGTACACCGAGCTGCTTGTAGAATACCTGTTCGCGCAGCTTGAACAACGAACGCGAGAGTTTCTCGCGTCTGCTAACCATATAGCAGAGATTGCGAACACGCTCCAAATCCTGTCGCAGATGCACAACCAGCTTGTGATTCTCCATATCTTGTTGCTCCTGTTTGCGTGCCAGCATCTCCACATCCTCCGATTTGGGCGGTATGAGTTCGCGATTGTGTCGCGATTTACGCTTCAGCTTCCAATAGTTGTAAATGGCCTCGATTGCATCCTCGTCCACGTCGAACAGATGGCAGCTAATGTCATTGATATTCACATGCCTATCAAACTCCGCCTCCACCTCCTGAAAGGTTGTAGAAAATAATAAAATATAAAAAATATAATATATCATTTATAGTTACGAGTTTAAGCAAATAAATCAAGAAAGAAATGTCCAATTTCGATCCTCGACTCACCTGCAAACGGAGCGCTCGCGCCTGATTGCGCTCCTCGGAGGTCATGTCGTTCTTACGATGCTGTTTGCGCCTGCGATGATCCTCACCCTTGGCGCCGGCCGTATGATGCTCATCGCCCGTTGCCGTTGAATGGCTGGCGAGTTTGTTGTTGTTGTTCTTTTGCATGCAACTGGAGGCGGCGGCCGCTGCAGCAGCGGCGGCGGCAGATGTGTGCGAGGAGGCGGCACCCTCCTTTTTGCCCTTGCTCATGCTATGCTTTTGGCAATACGAACGCAGCTTGACCCCATCCTCAGAGTTGCCCTCCTCGATGATGGCGCGCATCTCGAGTCCGTGCTGGAACGCACAGGTGACATGGTACGCAGTCTTGCACGTCTTCACCGAACACTGTATACAGCTGCCGACACGCTCGCGACAAAGTACACAGATCAGTGCCCACCGACTGTGCGGAATGCTTGAGATTTTTGTTATCGGCTCCATGCGATCCACACAGCCAATGCTCACTTCCGGTATCCATAAGGCGCACGAGACATGCGCCCAATGTTTGCCCGATTTGTTGGACTTCATTGCTCCGCCCTTGTTCGGACAGAGCACACAGTCCGGCTTGATGCCCATGGAGCAGGTGCGACAAAGCCATTGGCCTGCAACACAATCAATCAATCATTGAGTAATAATAAGATTAAGATTAGATTCTGTTTGAATTTACCTGATGGAATCGCTGTAATGCCGTAACAAGCCTGATGCACGCAGATGTTGCAATTATCACAGAATACCATTTCGTTGGCCTCCTCGGAGTCGGGCGAGCGACAAACATCACATATAACATTCTCATCAAACTCAATGCCCAGACCCTCCTCCTGCTTAAGTATGACCTGAATCTGTTCCCAGCAGCGCACCTGTTAACAAACAACATTAGTATTGAATTTACATTCAATTTTCCGGTTGGTAGTCACCTCCAGCTCCTCGATGACGCGCTCGAATTGCGTTTCATTGATGGGAAATGCGCCGCATTGGGCACGATCGCCATTGTAGAGACGCAACCAGGATTCATCGATGGGATCAATGTCATAGGCACATGTGTTCTCCGCCAGGGCAACAACATTCGTCAGACAATGCAGATCCGGCGAGTAGTGTTCGTCTTTGGTGATGCGCAGGAAACGATTTTTTGGACTGCAAAAGCGAATAGGTTATATATACATATATAAAGAAAAAAAATTATATAAAGAAGCAAGTTTCAACTCACAGTTTAAAGTCATGTGCTGGCGACACAATCGGCTCGGACAGCACATAGACGCATGGCTCGGGCAGCGAATCGGGATTGACCGGCACCTGTACGCCCTTCTCCCATTCCTGCTTCCATTGATCGGTTACAATTAGATACTCGTAGTTTGCCAACGGCTCTGAGTCTGGCAATTTCATTGCGCTAATGAGATCCTTGCTATAATTTTAAATATAAATAATTATGGTAACAGATCTGTATAGAATTTGTATAGACTCCTCACCGATAGAGTTCCGCTGGCGCCTCTGTGGAGCTACGGTTGTAGATGCTCGACATTTTAATATCCGCGACGGATCGCGCTTGCCACGCGCTGCTGCTGCTGTTGTTGTTATTGTTGCTGTTGTTGTTGTTGTTGTTGATATTGCTATTGCTGCTGTTGCTGCTGCTGCTCTGCGATTTACTTTTGCTGGCCATTTTGGCCTTGCTCGGCAGCTTCGATGTTGACTTGGCCTGCTGACTACTGCTTTTTTGCTGCTGCTGCTGCTCCTGTGGCTCCAGCAGCGCCGGTCCTTTGGCAGCGACAACTGCCGCTGCTGCTGCTGTCGCAGCTGTTGTTGTTGTTGATGCGGATGTTGTTGCAGTTGCTGCTCCATTGGGCGGACGACCTTTGCGTCGCTTTGTGGGCGGCGGTTGCGGTTCAACATCTTGTCGCTGCTGCTGCTGCGGCGGCTGCAACTGCAGCTGTTGTTGTTGTTGTTGTTGCTGCTGCGGCGTCTGCTGCTGCTGCTGCTGATTACCGCGTTTACCTCTTTGTGACATTTTTCATTGGTGTTGTGTTTTGTGTGTACGATTTTCTTAGTGTGTGTACTATCTGTGTGTGTGTGTGTGTGTGGGTGTGTGTTGTTTGGGTTTATCCGTCGAGGAACCGTCGGTGTTCCCTTGTGCTACTTTGACCTCCCGCGTGCCAAGTGCGACCTGTAGACAGGATGCGGATGATGATATGGAGTTGGGTGGGGGAGATTTGAATTATTAAATGATTCAGATTTATTTATTGATTTCTTACTACATGCTTAAGGCCACAACTGGCGACACCACAACCACACAGCCGGTTGTTGTTGCTGCTGCTGATGAAGATGCCTCTGCTTGTTGCTGCTGCTGCTGTTGTTATTTATAATTGTATTACACTTGCAATAAATATTGTTATTATTATTATTTTTGTTGTTGTTGTTTTGGTGATTGTGCTGCTGCTGCTGGCGCCCGTTGAACATGGGAGCCGCTGCCGCTGCACCAGCACTAATCCTGAGTAGCGCCGCCACTTTGCAGTCTGTGTGCCGTTCGTGCACTGGCAATATAAGCAATATAATGCCGCGCTACCGCTCCCCTCTCTCTCTCTCTTGTACTCCCCCTTCTTCACTGTCTCCCCTTGCTTTTTGTTTTCGTTTCGTATTCTTCTCTTGATTATTTTTGTTGTTGTTTTTTTGTTGCACAGTTTTTTTTGGGAGTCAACCTTTGTGATTTATGATGCACGCACGCCTAAACGAAATGCACTGTTAATTATATTTTACTATAAATTTCAGTTTTTTTGAATTTGCAAATAAAAAAATTTTTTTCGCTGTACATTTTCTATGCATTTTTCGTCACAAAAAATACACACAAAAAAAACTGAAACTGATGGTCAAAAGGAAAATAGAAAATCGCGTTTGCCTCAAACAAAAGCTGGCCACTGCAGCACGCAACACAACATTAAATGCCATCCGAATCCATCTATCTCGCACGCTCGTTTTAAGGGCGCGCGCATTGGCGATATAGGTGCGAGCGAGATGCAGGTGGCGTGCGTTTTGCAGCTGTCAGCTTTTGTGCAAACGTCTTTTTCCGCTCCTCAACGCACTGCTGCCCCCTCCCCCGCCCCTACCCTTCCTTCATTCATACACACACATTCGATTCGACGTTTTTGCACCTTTTTTTCTTACTTTTTTTTTATTGTAGTAATATTATTTGTTTTGGCAAATTGCACATTTTAAGAATGTATGTGAAATGATGGCCATGTCCGCTAGTTGGCATTGTCCCGACATTTGTTGCTTTGTTTGCCTGTTTTGATTGTCGCGTTTCGAGCGAATTTTGATTGGATATTTTACTCTGGGCTATGCTTTTGCCGCCGCAGACACACACGCGAGCACTGGCTGCCTAGGTGAAGTGGACGTTGCGAACGAATTGCGCGTTACGTTTAATTTACACTCGCGTTTCGCGCAATTGGCACAATGTTTGCGACAAATATGCAATTTTTTACGGATTATTTACAAGATTTTCTTCTGGTTTCCTTTTCTACGTCTGCCATTTTGCTTTTCGGCTTATCGATTATTAGAGCTGTACCGGAATCGATTATCGATAGCGGCTCTAGCCAATGCATTAGTTCGTTCATTCGTAAGCAGCTCGAACTCACGACTATCGGAACCGATATGCCACAACAACAAAAACTATTCATTGACAAAATTCAAATAAGAAAAGTCAACTTCTGCACAGATAAACATTTAGTTCTCATCATTTTGTTTTCCCATTGTTTGTCAGTGCGTAACTAGTGGTGGCTCACAGTTATTTAGCAGTTCCGATGTTCACCAACCAACTTGTTATCGAATGCCCAACAACCACCATCAGCAGCAGCAGCAAAAGCGGAGAATATAGAAAAAAAAGAAGCGCAAAACAATTTCGCACAAATATATTTTTTACATCATTAAAAGTAAGTGTAAGTCGTCAGCAAATAGCAAATGCGACTTGTAGATTAAATCAAAAGATAAGCTATAATATATAGTGCGGCGTTTCAAGCCGGAAAAAAAAAACAAGAAGCAGCTGCAAATGCATTTCTTTGTCTGCAAGTTGCTCGAATAATCTACGAAACGAGTGCCTGAAGCGAAAAAAATAATAAAATTGCGAAAAATGTCAACAACTCCAAATTCGAATAGTAGTGGTAGCAATAGCAATAGCAATACCAACAACAACAGCAACAACACTGGCCAAAAGCAAAAACAACAACAACAGGACACATACAGCGACAGCAGCAGCATCGAGGAGAATCTTGAGGCTGCCGAGGAGCGCAGAAGGCGTATACTCAAAAACCGCAGTCGCAGCAGCAACTACATGCAACGCCAGCAGCAGCAGCAGCAACAACAGCAGCAGCAACAACAACAGGTCAACATGTCGAGCGGTGCCATTTCCAAGCATCACCATGACAAATCTCTGACGCCAACCACAAGCAGCGCAGCAGCAGCAGCCGGCGCCGCTGGCGGAGCAACTGCAGCAGCAGGTGGATCAGCAGGAGCATCGGTACGTTTCGGTCCACCGGATCGCATCTCAATGCTGGTTGATGGTGTCCGTTTCACGGTGGAGCAAACATTGCTCACCGCCCACCCAAATACAATGTTGGGCACCATGTTTGGCACCGGATTCCAATTTGTGCATCCCAACGAGCGTGGTGAATACGAACTGGCCGATGGCATCTCACATTTGGTATTCCGCTCGATACTCGAATATTATAAGAGCGGCGTGATCCGTTGTCCGCCCACCGTTTCGGTGCCGGAGCTGAAGGAGGCCTGCGATTATCTGTTGATACCGTTTGATGCGACAACTGTGCGCTGCCAGAATCTAAGTGAGTAGTAGCTGGTAATCCCCCATGCAGGCGGCGTCTCTTAGTTTGTGTCGTTCGCTTTGCTCTCCCCGTTCTCTCCCTCTTTCTTTCTTTCTTTGCCATGCTGACCATGTTGATTTTCAAAGGAGGCCTGCTCCATGAGCTGAGCAACGAGGGAGCCCGCCAACAGTTCGAGGTCTTCCTCGAGGATCTCATCTTGCCACTGATGGTTGCGTCCGCACAACGCGGCGATCGCGAATGCCATGTTGTTGTCCTGCTCGACGACGACATGGTCGACTGGGACGAGGAGTTCCCCCCGCAAATGGGCGAGGAATATTGTCAGAGTATGTTGCAATTATAATAAATCATAATTTAAATATATTTTATATTTAATATCCTTTCTGGCAGCTGTTCATTCGACGGCCATGCATCGTTTTTTCAAGTACATCGAGAATCGCGATGTGGCCAAGCAGGTGATGAAGGATCGTGGCCTGAAGAAGATACGCTGCGGCATCGAGGGTTATCCCACGCACAAGGAGAAGATACGTCGACGTCCGGGCGGGCGGGCTGAGGTCATTTACAGCTATGTGCAGCGTCCGTTCATACACATGTCCTGGGAAAAGGAGGAGGCCAAGAGTCGCCACGTCGACTTCCAGTGCGTTAAGTCCAAGTCTGTGACGAATCTCGCCGAAGCGAACGCTGATCCCCCTCTCGAATTGGATGCAAGTAAGCAGTAAAGTTCACTCAGCACTTAAAATCCTTTTTAACGCCCAAATCCTTCCACTGCCGCAGGTGGCAATCCCATAGCGTCGCCAGCTATCGCCAATTTGATCAATGCTCAAGCAAACAATGCTGGTCTTGTTGGAGGAGTGGGCCTTGACATCGGCATTGTTGGCGTCAATGTTGTTAATGTTGATGCCGTTGCAGCTGTGGTCGCCGTTGATGAAGCCGCCGGCGGCATTGTCATATTGAACGAGTTGGATCAACCAGCGGGTGCAGCGATCGCTGCCCCGGCCATCATTGATGAGCACGTCTAGGCGAGGAGTGGCCCCATGGACAATTAACACACTGCCATCTTAGCTGCGCGCACCACAAAAAACAAATAGAAAAGAAAAACCAACAACAACAATGCTTTCTACGTTTTCAATCCAAATTTTGTATACACCTCTATCCAAAATAAAAAACGAAAACAAACAACTCTGGATTTGCCCAATGATTAAGAGTTAAAGGAATATATATATATATATATATATTATTAATATTTATTTAGTTTAAGCCCGTTCCATTTAGAAGTTTACAGAACTTTTAGCTTTACAAAATTGATCGAATTAAATACACATTGCCATGGAGTTTGCAGTTGGATTTGTAACAACGACTTGGCTTAGGCACCATCGAAGGATTCGCGTTCGCCTTGGACCAGCGTGGACGTCTCCCAGTTGATGGAACGCTCAATGGCCATTTTCCATTTCTGATAGCGTAAATTGCGCTCCGTTGAGCTGATTTTTGACTTGACGGCTTTGCGTTCATCCGCCTTGGAGAGCGGTCCCTCTATGTTGTACTGCGGAGCCACTGTCTTGTAGGCAGCCATTGCAGCACCCTGAAAGCAGCAGCAAATGTAACAAAAGCAATAAAAGCGAGCAGGATTCGCCTCACCAGCGCTGTAGTCTCGGCAATCTTTGCGCGCAGCACATGGATGCCCACGAGATCGGCCTGGAGCTGCAGGAATAGATTATTCACAGTCATGCCGCCATCGACCATCAGTTTGGCCAACGGAATTTTGCAATCCTTGTGCATGGAGTCGAGTATGTCGCGCACCTGGAAGCAGACCGCCTCCAAAGTGGCGCGCACAATATGCTCGCTGGTCGTCTCCTCGCTGAGGCCGCATATGACGCCGCGTGCATCCTGATTCCAGTACGGCGCATATAGGCCATTAAATGCCGGCACAAAGTACACATCCAAGGAATTATCCACTGTGCTGGCCATGCTCTCAATCTGACCCGTATTCTGGATCAGACCCAGATTGTCACGTAGCCAGTTGAAGGCAGCACCCGCAATGGAAACACTACCTTCAAGCGCATAATAAGGCGTTGCCTTGCGGCCCAGCTGATAGCCCACAGTGGTCAGCAGGCCATGTTGGGACTGCACAATCGATGGGCCCGTATTGTAGAGGAGAAAGCAACCAGTGCCATAAGTAGCCTTCGCCTGTCCCTTGGCCAAGCACTGTTGACCCACGAGGGCAGCCTGCTGATCCCCCAGATCCGCCGTAATGCTGATGCCGCGCAGTGTGCCCGCGGCAATAGTGCCAAAGTGCTCGGCACTCGAGCAGATCTCGGGCAGAATGCTGGCGGGCAGGCCGAAGAACTTGAGCAATGCAGGATCCCATTGCAGTGTCTCAATGTTCATCAGCATTGTGCGCGACGCATTTGTCACATCCGTCTTGTGCACACCGCCCTTGGGTCCGCCCGTTAGATTGTACATCAGCCAGGTGTCGATGGTGCCGAACATGGCATTGCCGGCATCCATTGCCCTCTTCACGGCGGCCACATTATCGCGCAGCCAGCGCAACTTGACGCCGGAGAAGTACGGCGAGAGTGGCAGGCCGCAAAGCGGGCGCAAATAGTTAATGTTGCGCGCATTGTTCGGTATCGTCTCCAGCAGATCCTCGACTGTGCTGGTGGTGCGATTGTCCAGCCAAATGATAGCATTCGCCAGTGCCGCACCTGTATGCCGATCCCAGACTACAGTCGACTCACGCTGATTGGTAATCCCAATTGCCAAAATATTCTGAAAGCATTAAAATCATTTTTTTTAATTATAAAAGGATACAAACAAATGCAAAATGTATGTTAAAAGATAATTATTACGCTTATAAAATAATAATATATTAAATAATACAAAAACAACATTGACCTTTAAATAACTTTATAAAAAACTTGAATTTCAATTTGCCGCCACACTGAAAGCTACTTTTATCATTGTGTTACATTGATTTTGGTGATTTGGCAACACTGGTGTAGCGGCGAACAGAAAAATAAACATGTGGATAACATAAATGAAAACACACATACAGATAAAAGGCGGGCTGTAGAAGATAATGACAAATGTAAATAATAATTTGCTATAAAATCAATATAAATAGCGTTATGTAAAACTTGATTTTGAATTTGGCGCGCAGTTGAAAGCTTAATTTTTCTTATGTCACACTGGTGAGGCAACACTGCTGCAGCGACGAACACAAACAAAAAATAGAGCGAAGACAAAGAAAAAGAAAGAAAGCTGATAACAATTATAAAGAGAGAACTTAAGCAATACAAAAGGCGACGTAACAGGCTGTGGGCTGTGGATAAATTAGTGAACGTTTTATCCGTTTTCTCCTAAATGTCAAACACCATCAAAATTCTCTGTCGAACTATTGTCGCCCAGGTCAGCAGAAAGCCACAGCAAATGCGCAAAATGACCAGCTGCGCGGAGGAAACAACAACAGCAACAACAATTGTGGCCGTGGGACAAATGCGAGCAACAAACGATAAAGCCGGCAACTTGCAACAAGTGGAGCAATTGGTGGCGCAGGCAAAAGCGCAGCAGGCCAAGCTGCTCTTTCTGCCCGAATGCTGTGATTTCGTGGGCGAGAATCGAGCGGAGACGCTGCAACTGGCGGAGCCACTCAACGGCCAACTGATGGCCAAATATCGCCAGTTGGCCAAGCAACATCAGATCTGGCTATCCCTGGGCGGCATCCATGAGCGCACAGGCACTGATGAGGCTGCAGATAAGATCTACAATGCGCATGTTCTGCTGGATGACAGAGGTGAAGTTGCCGGCGTCTATCGCAAATTGCATCTGTTCGATGCGGCTACAAAGCAGTTCCGCTTGCGGGAATCGGACACTGTGGCACCGGGTGAGCGACTGGAGGCACCTGTGGAGACACCTGCTGGACGGTTGGGCCTACAGATCTGCTATGATCTGCGCTTTGCTGAGCCGGCGCTACTGTTGCGCAAAATGGGCGCGCAACTCTTGACGTATCCGGCGGCATTTACCTACACCACCGGCAAGGCGCACTGGGAGATTTTGCTACGGGCACGTGCCATAGAAACCCAATGTTTTGTGGTGGCTGCTGCCCAGCAGGGCTGGCATAACCCAAAGCGTCAGAGCTGGGGCCACAGCCTGATCATTAGCCCGTGGGGCAAGGTGCTCGCCGATTGTGGCGGCGAACTGGAATTGGGCGTGGCCACCGCGGAGCTGAATCTGGGCAGCTTGGAGGGTATCTACGAGAGCATGCCCTGCTTTGAGCATCGTCGCAACGATATTTACAGCTTGACTGGTTACAATTTGGGTTCAGCCAGCTTGGGGCAGGTCGAAGATCGTCGCTTTGCGGACAACACGGTGGACAATCGCACCATATTCTATGAGACGGAACATTCGTATGCCTTCACCAATCTCCGCTGTGTCGTCCTGGGACATGTGCTCGTCTCCACGAAGCGTGTCGTTCCCCGTCTGAATGGACTTAACTGTGCCGAGGTCACAGATCTGTTTGCCACCGTTTGCATGGTGCAGCGTATGCTGGAGCAGGTCTATGGCACCACCTCGGCAACGGTCACCGTCCAGGATGGCGCCCATGCGGGGCAGACGGTGCCCCACGTCCATTTTCATGTGATGCCACGACGCCATGGAGACTTCGGCCACAACGATCAGATCTATGTTAAGCTCGAGGATTGCGTGGAGAAGCAGCCACCGCGAACGCTCCAGGAGCGCATGGATGAAGCCCAAAGGTATCGCGACTATCTCCAGAAATCGGAGAGTTAACCATATTATGTATGCCATATAAAAATGTGTGTGTAGCAATAAACTATATTTTTATAAGCAACTCAAATTACTACCATAATGAGAATTACCCTGCTATCAAAAAGCGGGCTCAATTTTTTGAGATCAGCAATATTATTCAACTGGGACTGTTAGCACTTAAATTTCACTATACCCATTTCAAATACGTACAATTTTGGTGTACCCATTAAGCTAGGACTGGCAGCACCTAAATTTCAATATACCCCTTTAAAATACAGACAGGGTGCACTACGACTGATAACACTTCTACTTTTATATACACCTTTAAAATATAACTGCAGCTGGTAACACAATAATTTCAATGTTCCCAAAAACTGATAACACATCAATTTCAATACACCCAATCTAAAATACAGGGTACAGGGTGCACAGACTACAGATTGGTAAAACCTTCAATTTATTGGCTCACCTCGATTTTGCCGCCCAGTGCGACCAGCTTTTGGCAGGCGCCCTCTATGCAATCGTTGACAGTGTTGGTAATCACACACGGATCCTGTTCACACCAGCCTTCCTTGACGAAAATCGAAGGCACCTCGATTTGATGATAACAGACAATGTCATCGGTGCCCGCGCGAAATATCATGAAACGAGCCGATGTGGTGCCCTCATCGATGGCGCCAACAAATGGGCCAGCCATACTGACATCTCCTGCTTCAGTTTCAGAGCTATTCATTTTTCAATCAATATGTATTGAGGGATTGCGTATGCACAGAGACCGGATACAAGTATAAAACACGTATAAGCACTAAGCGAGCTGTTTCACGATTGCCGTTATTGCCATATTCGTTGGACGACCGATTGTGATAAGATATTGTGCCCAGCCCCTCTGTAAAAGCTTGTGACGTGAACTATGCCCCCTCTCAAAACCCGTTGCGAAAACGTAAATATTGCGAATGTGTGTGGAATCAAGAGGAACACGAAAAACAACTGCGTTTATGTGGCAACGAATACGCGATTTTAAAATTCAAGAAATCATATTATAAACATTTGCGCTGGAAACATTTAGAACAGCTGTGAAATTAATCCCAAATATAATTATTCAGTAATCACACTCGCACTGAAGTTGTAACCAGATTTGTCATTTCAGCGTTTGCTGCAGACGGTCACACTGTCACAGCTGTTGCTGATTGTCGCACCTGAAGAAAAAGCCAGCCAAATGCTTGAAATTTGTTTGCAGATTGTTAAACGTGAGCCAAAGTCATGTCAATATCAGAGCAACACATTATGGGACTACGCGATATGCTAGTTAACGAAAGAAATATACCCGTGCTGCTGCAACTAACCAAAAGTGTGACAAAAAATGTCTGCAGCGTCGAGAAGCCAGAAGGTAAAACAAATTTGACTCAAAGAAAACAAGACATAAATCCAGTTATTTTTGATATTGATCTTCGCAGAGGCGCTTGACTATCTAACTTCGCATGTGGAAGATATTAACAAGCTGCTGCACAAGCGTCACATCACCAGGGATCTCTTATTTAGATATTTGCACACACGCCTGCCGGGCACCTTAACAGATTTCACCAAAGCTGATCTGGTGATGAGAGTGATTAAATATTGGGATCAGAATGCAACTCAGAGCCTGGCAATTGCTGGTACTCACAACGCCGACGAACAGCAATTTCCCATACACTTAATTGCGCGCAAATTTGGCGAATGGTTTTTCAACAAATTGAACAATAATGGTTTAAACCATGCGGATCTGTGGAGCGATGCTGCGTTGAAGCTAAAAGTGGTTGCCGATGATGGGGCAAGTGAGGAGGAGTGTGTTGGCGTTGAAGAGGTGCTGCATGTGCTAGTGAAAGCGAAGCAAACATTTGGATTCTATTTCAATCCGAATCTGTCACATTCGGGTGTCCAGGGCCGGATGGATCCATATGGTCAGGTTGTGGTGCTCTGCTGCGGCACATTGCACTTGGAGCAGAGATCCGTTGGTGTCTTCGAGTTCTCGTTTGGCCTGTTGCGCGATCCGCATGCGTGCAACAATTGGAAGCCCAAAATGTTCAAGTGCCTGCTGCGCAGTGCAGCGAGTCCACCCACTCTGCACACCCTAACCGAATGCGATACACTGCAGGAGGCACTGGCGCTGCCAGCACCTAGTGATACACTGGACCAGCTGTGACTGACTTTAAGAGCTCTTGTTAATGTGTGGATATTTATTTAATTAGTCTATATATATTTAGTATACAAAACTAGTCTGTTTAAACTGCCGTAAAACTGAAAATTTAGACTTCATTTTGATTTGTTTTAAGAAATAAAAAATTACAATAAGACAAACAAATTATAGATTGAAATTGCAGGAAAGCAAAAAGAATATTTAAACTATTTATTTCAAAAAAATATTGCCTACAAAAATAAATAAAAATACCCATAAATTGCTGCTTCTTTTTCGCTCCTATAAAATCTTTGTGATATTATTTGCTGATCTTCGAGCTTATCTTTTGCATTTTGGCAATTTAAACAGGCAGTTTAACTAAAGGGAAATCTTCAACCTATTTTCATTACCTGTTTCTGGATTTCAGTTTGGATCGGCGAGCTCCAGTTTCAATCTGCGGATTAAATATACGAGAGAAAGAGAGAATATGTTTCTCAGCAAAAAACGCGATTTTTGAAGGTCAGACAACTTACGCCCCGACGTGTGGCATTGTGTCAGTTTCAAGATGCGCACTCGACTTTTCCCCAACATTTCCACCAGTTGCTGCAAGGTTCAGAAAAGACAACAACAATTAAAGCTTTTAGTTTTGGATTTACAACAAAACCGCATCGGTTTTTGTTTTGGTTTTAAATGGGGAAAAATAAATAGAGATAGTTGCCCATAATTTTTTTGGTTTTTTTTTTTGTTTTTGTTATGGTATAAACTGAATTTTGTACAGCCCAAATATAAATTATTACCAGTTGTGCAGACGGAGGCATCCACTTTAGACGTTAAATTTCTACCAGCAGTGGGGCCCACTGAAATGGTATCAAATATTAATAACAATTTCGATATAAACTGCAACTAGTCGTAGTAGTTATATATATACTATTTATATTGTGTGTGTGTGTGTGTGTCAGTAATTGGTATGGTGGGAGTTTTGTTCTGTTATGAAAACATCCATACATGCATACATATATATATATATATATATAAATGTATATATATATACATATATATTATGTATTATGTATTATTATGTATTACTTAGATGGTATATAATAAAATGATGTCGTAGGCACGCGCACAACATACATAACAATCTTAATCGCTGAAAACTTATGTACACTTGTCTTATGCTCGTAATAATTGTGTATAGTATATGGTATATAGTAGTATCGTATAATATATAGATTTGTGTATCTGGGGTGAGTGTGGTCTTTGAGGTTCAGTGAGATTTGTCAGTGTACTACATTTTCTCCTGTATGAATGGATGCATTAGTGCCTGATTGAGAGATATACGCTTTCCCGGATCCAATGCGAACATATTCTCCAACAGATCCTTCAGTTGTGTCACCTTGCGCAACTGATCGTCGGGCAAATTCTGATCGGCAATGAGCTCCTGTTGCAAATTGCGAGACGGCTTCACCACCGGCATCACAACGATCTTCTCCTGCAAATGCCACAAATAGTTGAGCAAGGATTAAGGGGTATTTTCACATATTCAGCTACTTACCCTCTCCGTTAGCTTGTCAATTTCGTGATAGAGAAAACTGCAGCTCTGATCAAAGTGCTGATCTTTAAACTGACCCTTGCGCACAATACGATTGGGTATCTTGCCCTTGACATCCATAAAGAATTTGAGCATCTGATTGTTGCTCTTGCCGCTGAACAGAATCTTTCCCGTGTACAGCTCATAGATGGTGCAGCCAGCAGACCAAGTATCAATACCATAATCATAGGGTATGCCCATTATAATCTCCGGTGCACGATAGAAACGTGACACTAAATACGGCGTGATTTCATTCTCACTGATGCCCGAAGCGGAGCCAAAATCGCACAGCTTCAATATCAAATTATTCTCGTTGACCAGAATATTGTCGGGCTTGATGTCCGCATGCAAAATGCCCGTCTTCTTGAGCAGCTTGAGGGCGAGGAACAACTGCTGCGTATAGCTGCGCACCGCCTTAATGTGCAGACCCACATTCTTGCCATACTTCTTGAGCACCTCGCGCAGATTCATTGCCAGCGGCTCAAACACCATGCACAAATGCTAAAAGTGGAAACAAGTTAATGGTTAATTGGTCTAAGATGAAAAGTCTAGAAAAAAAAACGTACCTGCTTATGGAAAAAGTGACGATACAAACGCAGGCAGTGGAAACGATCATCGGGATCGGCATCGTTGAGCTTCTTTAGGATTTCCAACTCGCGCAGACCAGTTTTGTGCCTTTGTGGAAGGGTTTTCAGTTAATAGAAAAGGTGCACCTTTTTTCTAGCTATTGCCAACTTACATGATCTCATTGTTGCGTATAATTTTGATGGCAACGTTGGCGGCGCCACGCGCCTGATCGCGACCACGCACCACATTGCTGAACACACCCTGGCCGGTGTAGCCGCTGACGAGGTAGCGATTGTCGAGCACCTCGCCAATGCGCACTCGATAATAGCCCTCGGCATCATCCCAGTTATCGGTCAGCGCCGGATTCTCATTCTGGTGCTTGCTGTGCACAATTGTGCTGGGTGACTAAGGAAATGGATGGCATTAATTGGGTTTGTTTTTGGTTTGGTTTTGTAGCGCGAGAACAGTTACAAGCCTGCGACTCACATCGAAATTGGAATCGACATCCTGATCGGCGAACATGTCCCACTCGTTGCGCTTCTCCTTTGTGGCGCTATTCTTGGACGAGGAGTTGGCATCGAGTGGCTCGCTCTTATCATGTTCATCCTTCTGTTCCTCCTGCTGTACCTGCTCCTCCTGAAGCACCTGCTCCTCCTGAAGCACCTGCTCCTCCTGCTGCTCCTTGACTTCCCCGCTCGGATTGGGTGAGATGGTGCGCCCGCGTTCAGGCCTAGATGAGCCGGGTGAACTGCTCGGTGACTCGTAAGAGTTGGATTTGCGTGGCGTTGGGCTCGCCGTGCGCGACTCAGTTGAACCAAATGTCTGCCAGGATTCAAATTCAAATGTTAGCAAAGGAAATGTTGACAAAAATCGATAAGTTTACCTTTAGCAGCTCCTCGCGCCGCTTACGACGCTGCTCAATGATGCGCTCCTCATCGTCGTCGTCCTCATTGATGTCAATATCGAGGAGATTAACCTCCTCATCGCTGCTCTCTTTGTCATGCATTTTCTGACCCTCGCTCAGGGAGCCCTTGTAGCGATCCCGTTCCGCCACGCCGTTGCCAGAGCCACGTGCACCGCGTGCGCCACCACCACCACGATCCTGATTGAGCTGCTGGCGTTCGCGTTCGCGTCGCCTATCGGACTCGAACTTGCTGCGACTGTGCGAACGCGGACGATGATTCCAGCGCGAATCACGATCTCTGTCACGCTCCCGCTCTCGCAACCGACCAGCGCCGCCACGCTCCGACGGCTTCTGCTGTTGCTGCTGCCGGGGACGTTCGCGACTATGCTCGCGTCGCTCGCGCTGCTTGTCACGATTTATCTCCTGTCGCAGATCTTCCATGTTCCGATTGTTCTCCTGGTAGCGACGATGCTGGGGCTGCTGCTGTTGCTGCTGCTCTTGGCGGCGACGTGGCGTGCGACTGCGTTGATCACGTGGTAAACGATCACGCGAGCGTCGATCACGTGAACCTCGAATATGTTGACGTCCCACTCCCGCTGCTCCAGCACCCATTGCACCCGCTGAGTTTCTTGGCTGTGGACTGGCATGACGTCGTCGCTTCTCCGGTATGGGCGATGGTGTGCTTTGGCCACCGCTAGAATCATCCAATAATATAACATCGGTATCGTTTGAGTTATGGATGTTAGTTGGTTTCTTATTATTAACATGTTTACTAGGTGCAGTTGCCGCCGTTGCTGGCCCTGCAGACTGCGAGGACGAGATTGGCCTACGCTTCGCCAGCGTCTCGACAGCTGCTGACTTTGCTGCTAGTTGCTGTTGAGGTTGCTCCCGCTTCTGCGGCTGATGCTGCGGCGCCTGCTGCTGATGCGGGTGGCGTTGATCTTGTTCTTCGTCCTTGTCATTGTCATCGCCCTGACGCTTGACCACCACCAGCTGCACCGAATTGGAGCGACTCTCATCGCCTTCGGTGTCGGACATGTAGGCGCCCAGACGCGCCTGCAGCAGCGCCTTTTGCTTCATCAGCTCCTCCAGATTGAGCTCATCCTCCAGTTTTGGCGGCAACACTGGACTATCAATATCAATAGGGCTGCTTATAGAAACATAGAAAAAATATATTAATAATTGCTTAATATGTTGCCAACACAATAAATTTTAATATATAATCAAATAATTTGTTCTTAATTTTCTTTTGCGACATTTGCAACACTTACACTTCACTCTCACTGCCCGAGGAGGCGACCTCCAACACTGGCAACACTTTATTCTGTATGGTTTTTGTGATCTCCTCGACGAGACTGCATGGATCCGTTTGAATATTTGGCTTAATTATGCGAAAATCGGCACCATTAGGCGCACGCATTGCGCTGCGTTCACGGCCTGCCTGCATAATCTCTGTGAATTTACTGCTCAGGCCACCGCCGCCTCCAGTGGTGGATGAGGAAGAGTTGCGCATTTGTTGTTTATCGGATGCATTTGAGGATTCGCTGGGGCGATGAGAGCGCTTCTTGGACTTTTTGTGCTTCTTGTGCACTTTATTGTCACTTTTGCTCGATGACGTTGTCTTTTTTTGTTTTTTGTGCTTTTTCGATTTTTTGTGCTTGGCGCGGCGCTCTTCTTCTTCCTCGCTATTGTCGCTGGAGTCGTAACTACTCCATAAAAAAAAATATTAATATACATACACACATACACAATCGCATATAACCTCACAAAGCTTCGCTTTTGCTAATTTTCCTTACCTTTCATCGTCTCGCGTCATGGTATTTAACTATTAGCGCATGGAGACATGCACTGCTGCTTGTTTTATTTGCTATAATAACGTTTTAATTAATCTTTGGTGCGCAATTTGACATTTGCAAAATGGAATTGTTTCAAAACGTTTTGACCGAGTTCGTTCGAACGACTACTCAAATGAACGCAGTGACTGACTGTCGCTCATTTGAACTTAGCAGTGTTCAGGCTCATGTTATGTTATGTTAACCTAACAGTGCAAAGTTCTCTCGCATTGATAACGATTAACCATTTCACATTTGATCGATAAATATTTATTATTTACATCAGCCGGCAAGGGAATGCTTGCGAAATTCCAGCATTTACTTTTGCGAAGATCATTCATTCAAGCACAATTTTATTATTTACTACGCAAATCGCGACCGCATAGCACCACCATCGCCATGGATAGAGTGTATCTGCGCAATGCCCAGGACACGGATGACTTGCACATCACCTTTCGTTATGCCAACAAGGCACTAAAAGTGGATCGCGATTTTAATTTCTGCCGGAAAGTGGATGAGCGTGTGGATGAAGCACTCATTCGCATACGCAGCAATGTCGAGAAGGAGTTGGCCAAACGCAACAAAAAGAAGAACAAGAAGGCGGCAGCAGCTGCTGCAACCGAAACAGCTGAGAATACACTGCCCGAAATGCCCAGCGAGATTATTGTGGAACTACAACGAGAAGGATGCGAAGATCGCATATTGGGCATCACTTTCACCCAGCTCCTGCCGCAGATTGGAGATGGACTCAAGCTGCGTGTGCTGGACACCACATTCGATGTGGTGCTCAATCAACCGTGGACGGGAGCTCTACAGTTGCCCAGTTGTATTTTAGCTGGTTGTCTGGTTTATCCCCTGAAACTAGAACTACAGTTTGCCACGCGGGAACATTGTTTTGGTCAATGGTACAGGACACAAAAGCCACCAGCAGGCGGCCAACTCAATGAGAAAACCCAGTGGGAGCCGTGCGGAAAGGGATTGATTTATCAGGTTACAGCCGAGGATATTGATTACCATCTAAAGTTGGAAGTGACGCCGGGCAATGAGAAAGGATTACTGGGACCACCAACCGAATGTGTTAGCAAATCTTCTGTACAACAAGCACCGATTGCTTTTCCCTTCGAGCAAAGACAGCAATACACAAAAGAGCCACTGAGCAATCCACTTGGCCTACGAGTGGTTAGCTATAATCTGCTGGCGGATCTCTATGCAGATGGCGATTATGCAAGGAATATATTGTTTCCCTATTGCCCAGCAAATGCTCTGAAGATGGACTATCGCAAGCAGTTGTTCATCAAGGAACTGATCGGTTATAATGCGGATCTGATGTGTCTGCAGGAGGTGGATCTGAAGATATTCGAAAATGATTTGAGACCAGTGTTCGAACAGTCGCCTTATGGCTACGATGGCATCATGACGCCCAAAGGCAACTGTGCCGAGGGCATTGCGATCTTCTATCGCTCGTCCCGCTTTAAGCTGCTTCACAATTATGCTTTGCATTTGGGCGACAACCTCAGCACTTTGCCCATCTTTGCTGGACTCTGGAACAAGATTAAGCACAATGAAAAGTTGGCGTTGCGCATTTGTGAACGCTCCACAACGCTGCAACTGTGCCTGTTGCAGTTGAGGGATTCGGGTCGGTTTCTGCTCGTGGCCAATACCCATTTGTATTTCCATCCGGATGCGGATCACATACGACTGCTCCAGATTGGTTTCTCGCACATCTTTGTGGAGCACATCTACAAGCAGGCTATGAGGGAGCACAAAATCGATCCCTTGAATATTGGACTTGTCTTCTGTGGGGACTTCAATAGTGTGCCAGAATGTGGCATTTATAAGCTGATGACGGAGCAGTTTGTGGGCAGTGATTTCGTGGATTGGCGTAGCAATGTGGAGGAGGCTGTGCAGGATGTTGAACTGAGGCAACCCTTCCAAATGAACTCAGCATGTGGCACACCGGACTATACCAATTATACCACACTCTTTGCCGCCTGCTTGGATTATATATTCTATCAAAGTGATCGCTTCGATTTGGTGCAATCGGTGCCGTTACCCAGCGTGGAGCAACTGAGCGAACATCAGGCAATACCTTCCATCACATTTCCCTCTGACCATGTCTCACTCATAGCAGATCTAGCATTTAAATCTAACTAATTGCAATCTTGTAAATAAATTGTTTTTATTTTTGTGGACTGTGTCTTTAACTGGCCACGGCAACATCTCCCACATGATCATCCTTTTCGATGCTTAACTCGAGCACAGCATCCTCGTCCACCGACATCGAGGAGATGGGCTCCTTGGAGCTCTCTGTGGATGCCGAGTTCTCCTTAAATTTATCGCGCTGTCCATCGAATTTATTGGGTCCATCCATGTTGTTCAGCTCATCGTCATCATCATCGTCGCTGACCTCCATAATGCCATTATTATCATTCAATTCGGAGCCGGCATCGCTTTCACTCGACGACGACGACGAACTTGAGCTGTTCTCCTCCTCCAGCTGCTGCTCCAGTTCATGGATGGTGTACATGAGTAGTGTGAAATCGTTGCGACGCTTTTGGAACTTGTGCTTCATTTTCTGTTGTTTTTGTGTCAGTTTGTCGATCTCCTTCTTGATGACATCGATATTTTTCTCCGTCCCCTTGCGATCGGGCTGCTCCTCAATCAGTGAGGCGAGCAAATCGTATTCCATTTTATTTTTACGCAGCTCCTTGGCTATGATTAGCTCCTTTTTGCTCGCTTCGATCTGTTCCTTGGCGATTTCGATGCTTTCCTCGTGTTTCTCAATCAGTTTTATATAGTTTTCATGCTCCTCCTTAATCATCCTCAGCGTGTGTACATTTTTCAAGGCAGCAAATTGACATTGCGCCAACTGCGCCATCAGACGGTCGTACATTATTTGACTGAAATTATAAAAGTTATCCAATTTTTTAAAGTTATTTAATTATTTGTTTATTTTACTTGGTTTCTGGCGAATCGTTTTTGGAGTTGGCCCACTTTAGGAACTGCTTTAGCAGCACATTCAGTCTGCGGTCTTCGCCGGTGCCATCGCCATCAATTAGCAGACGCTGCTTGATAATCTCCTCTATAAAAAATACATTGTTATTTAGATTTAATATATTTAGATCAAGTATTTACCGTCGTTCATTGCTGTTTTTCTTCTTTGTGCCCAAACCGGCTGTTTTATGCTGATTGCACGCTTGCTTCTGCAGATATATCGATAACAGTAATCGTGAATTTCGGTGCTGTAGTTACAGGATTTGTAGTAGGAAGCATTTCATTCGGTTTTTCTTGTTAACATTTAGTATCTGACTGATAAATAAGTAAAATGACTGCTGTGCCACCGCCCGCAAATATCTCCACGCTGATGCCACTGGGTAAGCAATGAATTTTGCGGCATTAATAAACAATTGAGACGTTTAAATGCTGTTGACAGAACTGGTGGACAAATGCATTGGTTCGCGAATCCACATAATCATGAAGAACGACAAGGAAATGGTAGGCACACTGCTTGGCTTCGACGACTTTGTCAACATGCTGCTGGATGATGTGACCGAATATGAAAATACGCCCGATGGACGACGCATCACCAAATTGGATCAGATCCTCCTCAACGGCAACAACATAACAATGGTGCGTGAGCGAGCGAGATGGAACTGTACTCCAATTTATTATATTATGTTTCTTATTTGCAGTTGGTGCCTGGTGGCGAGCTGGCCGAATAACAATATTCCATTTACTGTACAATCATAAACAACGTAAACATTAATAAATCAACAACAAAAATATCATCTATTTCCTGCTGGTCACACTTCAGAGCGCTGCCAGCCAGGTAGTTAATTTATTGGGTTAGGTGGCAACACCGCGCATGTGCAGTTTTAAATTGAGCGCTCTCAATTCTTTCTACGGCTTTTGAGCATGCAACAACGGCTGGCTAACAGTCAACATGTGCCATAAATACTAACGGTAATATTCTGGGTGCATGTTCGTTCGTTCTCCGCTCGCCTCTTTCAGTTCAGTCCGGCACCAAACTCGAACGGAAGTGGAACAATCGAAGCGGAAACACACACGACGGCCGCCGCACCGTTTTGTGGAAAACTTTTTCAACAACAACAAAACTCATAATAATAGCAGCAATTTCGTTTGGTCAACCTTATGACTAATTATTAATTAATAAGCGGCAAGCATTTGAAGTGCGCTGGCTGTGCAATTTTAAATTGTGTTGATTTTATGTTAAATATTAAATTTATATATAGGGAAAACTTTTAGTGCAGTTTTTCGTCGGTATCTGTCAGGCTTTTTTTTTTGCTGAGAAATTTAGACGCATAAATTCAGTTGGACAGAATTATGATTATTGCTGGCTAGAAATCAATATATATGTATATATGAGCAGCAGCTGCCAGAGCATTGCGACGGCGGCGAGCAGTGCGGCAACAACAGCAGCCGCCGTCTCCATGTCCGTCTCGAATGCCACCTCCGTAGGATCCTTGATTGCGGCCGCCTGCATGCAGCAGCAGCATCCGCACCAGCAGCATCCGCATCTGCTGCACCATCATCAACAGCATCCACAGCAATCAACGACAACCGCATCGCACTATGTGAATGGAACGGGCAGCTTGGGTCGCTTGAAGTTTCATCACAAGAGTCTCGATGCCAGCGATGAGGAGCTCGAGTATGCGCAGGTATGTCGTGGTTAACATCATTAATTGATATCTATGACCCGGGGCCAGATGAGCTGCTTCGGTTGGGTTGGGTTGGGTAATAATGAGTTCCTTTGGTGGTTTGGCTGCTGCTTATTGAGTCATAATATGAATGTCCTGCAGCGTTGGCTCAATTGAAATTGCCTTGCGGCGGGTGGTGCTCAGGGTGGTTCTATGTGTGTGTGTGGTTGGGGGGGGGGGGGGGGTGTATGTGTGGGGTGTGTGTGTGTGTGTGTGACCGTTTCTCTGTACACATACTCTTGGTGGTGGCTTTTGGGTATGCTGGGAGCATGGCTGATTTCGGGTGGGTGGCGTGGGCGAGGGCTACAAGCCAGAGGCTAAAGTTTGCCTCAGCTGTTTAACCTCTGGCTCGACTACATGGCCAATATGTGGAGTTTACGCTTGGCCAAACAATTGACCAACAAACACACAACAACACACAACCATCAGCCGTCAACAAACACAAAAAAAAAAGAACGAAAAATATAAAAAAATAGCGACAACCAAAGCTGCGCCTCGCCAATCAACTTTAAATAATTCAATGCCCCGGAAGTATACAAAACACCCCGAAACCAAAATACCGAGCACCGTCACCCGTGCTCCCCTCTCCTCTTTGTCTTCTACCCATTAGCCGGAAATTAATTGAATCATGGTTTTTATGACATTTCTGTGCGTATTGCATGAGAAATGGAAATTGTTGCCAAAGCGCAACTTTATTATAATAAAAGTTTCGGTTACCATATGTACTACGGATATATATTTGGAATGTGTTATTTTTTATTGTGCAGTGCACTCAAAAAAATATTCAATTCAATTAATGAAAAACAAATTGATAATTGCCAGCTCTACTAGCAGATTTATGGAATGTATCATATCATATTTACTGAATATATTTATACATTTCTAATATTTATTAATATTTTTGTTTAGTTTATTAAATTATATTATTTTGGTTTTGCTAGATACATATTATAGTTGCTTGAGCTTTTGCTTAAGTGTACCGGGTAAAAGTTTTTCTCTGTTGATTTGTGAACATAAAAATTCCTCTAAAAAACAGCTACTCAAAATTTCTTTGGCCCAAGAGTCCAATAACATATATTATTTATAAATGTGCTTGGTAAACTGATAAATATTAAATGTTTCTGTTATATTTGTAAAACTAACTTTTCGCTTTTGGTGAGATTGTTAGACTGACTATTCATAAAAGTCAAGATTCATTTGCCAGAACAGAGTTTTAAGGGAAGGGAGTCCTTAAGCCATTTATGGCACTTTCACAAATGTCCTGCTGCTTTCTCTCCATCCTGAGCAATAAAGGTTTAATGAAAGGCTGTCTATTTCACTGTGTGTGTGTTTGTGTATAGGTGTGTGTGTCTGATGTTTGCCTCCCATTGTTCTGTTGCTGCCTCAACCGTTTGTTGCCTCAGTGAAAGTGTTGCCTCATAGCGTATTCATGGAAAACTTTTTGATAAAAGTTGAAAAACGTGCATCTGATGGGCAAATAGGAAGGAATGCTTCGTCTTCTTCTTTTTGCTGCCGCTTCTTGGCCAGGTCAACAGTTGGGCAAACATCATTTTTTAAATGGCAGCTCGTTATCCGCCTGCGGCTATTTGGTGTGCCACATTTGTGGTTAGATAAAACCTCCTTACACTTTTATTTCAACAACCTCGCTTGACTCGTTTCGCAGATGTCGCGTTCCACCCACATCCTGGGTCGCTACAAGTCGGAGCGTCTGCTGGCCTCCAATCCGGATGAGGATCGACGGCGTCGCACCATTATCGTGGAGAAGAAGAATGAGTCGTATGGGTTCACGCTGCAGAGCTATGGCATTCACTACAAGTGCGACGAGGAGCTGGAGATGATCACCTATGTGGACTATGTGGAATACGGTGGACCAGCGTTTCGTGCGGGAATGCGCGAAGGCGACGTTATACTCTCCATCAATGGCAGCGACATGGAGAAGGCGGATCACAAGACCATCGTTGAGCTCATCAAGAAATGCGATATGCGCATGCGAATGGTCGTCCTCTTTGAGGATTGTGTGCGAAAGGTGAGCAAGACTATTCATATACCCTCATTAAATATGAGTGTGATTTAGAGACTGCAGTTGCATCATCTACACTCAGAAAAATAGTCGCCTTAATCTTAGAATCTCGCCAGTTGTAACTCAGCTTATTATTCACAAAGTATATTTTTAAAAACAAAAAAAACTTTCTAGTTTAGTAAAGTGATTTTCTAAATTATCAGTACGATTTTTTTCTGAGTGTAGTCAGAACTAGTCTGCTTATATTACTAATAAGCAAGAAAGAAGATAAATAATTCGAAATCTTCTGCGCTCCTAGGTGGATCTGCATATGCGCTACATTCAGCTGCAGAGTATGCTGCAGCAGAAGATGAACGAGTTGGAGCGAGTGCATCTGCGGGAACGGGAGCTGCTCGAGGGCAAATGGAAGACGCACAGTTTGCCGGCGCGCAAGAAGGCGAATGCGAACACCACCTCACCAAGTGATGGCGACGGCATCTCACCCACCAACGAGTCCAATCTGAATGAGATGACAACGTCGACGATGGCGACGGGCTTCTATCGTCCCGTTGCCCTCTCCACGGAGGATGTGGCCAATCTGGCGCTCAGGCAACAACCGATTATAATACCACCGCCAGCACAATTTATGCTCACCTATCACTATCTGGATCCCACATATCGTTATGTGCTAAGCCCCAACAACTACATGGATGGTGGTGTCGGTGGTGGACTGCAGCGGAGCAGCAGTGGAGATCAGCACCACGGACAACAGCAGAGATATCTGCTGCAGCGCACCGAATCGGTGGACACGAATAGTGTTAGTGTTAGTCAGGCAAGCGCCAGCACCACACAGCCCTATCACAGTGCCAGCGCTGGTGGTGCAGGTGGTGCAGGCGTTGCGACAGTTAAACCTGCTGCACCAGCGCCACCGCCACGCACCTGTGAGAAGCACAAGCCGCCACCAGCACAGTCACAGCCGACAGCCAGCAAGCTGGATAAGTCGAAACATTGTCATGTGGGTCACTCGTGTAATCCCTGCCTGGGTCACTTTCGCTGGAAGTCCGCTGAGAAGGCAACTACAGCCACTCCGAACAGCAACGGGGGCGGGGACAACGTCAGCCTGGATGCCTACGATTTGGCCAGTCCCTGCTGCGATACGCAGTGTGTGCCAAGCAGGAGACGCCATCGCCAGCACAAGGAGCACGGGCACAAGCACAAGCATCGCGAGCGGGAGAGGGAACGTTCCGAGACCAAGGAGAAGCATCCTCCCACAACAACAACAGCCAATGCACGCACCAAATCCCAATCGCATGCTTCGCCAGCGGCGGTTGCTGGTGCTGAGCGGCCGGTGAATCCGCATCATCATCATCACCATCATCATCACCATCGGCATGGGCAGCAACAGGAGCAGCAGCCGCAACATCAGCACTATCATCACCAGCAGCAGCAGCCGCCATCTCAATCCCAATCCCAGGCGGGCAGCATGCGTTCTCGTTACTTTGACCTGGCCTCCGGATTGGCCAGTCATTGCAGCCTCCATTCGTGCACCTCCAGTGAATTTGCGCCCGGGGATTCCGCTTCGTATACCACCTCCATCAGCACGGATACGCTGTTCTGGGAACCCAAGAGCGAGGCGGCGCAAGCGGCGTCCCGACAACATTCCACCAAGTCCAGGCAATCCTATGAGCAGCAAACTCCATCCCAGTCACATGTCCAGGGGCATCATCATCATCATCCGCAGCAGCACTATCATGTGACTGCGACACAGGTGCAGCCGTCCCAGATCTATCCCAATACCATGGCCTATGTGCAGAAGCCCAAATCCTGGGATAATTTGGCAGCCCAAGGCTTTGGCTATGGCTACCTGGATACGGTGGCCATGAAACCGCCGGTTAAACTCCAGATTGCCCAGCAAAGGCATTCGATGCCGCGTCGTAATCCGTATGGACGCTTCTCCACCTATGGCGATGTGGAGAACTATGCACCGCCACCCACCGAATTTGTGGGTGAGTTGACAACCACAACGACAACGACCATCACAGCCAAATCCACGGAGGAGCTGCTCGCGGCCTGCGATTGCTTGACGCCCCAGCAGCAGCAGGCGCTGAAGGCAGCCCAATACCAGCTGAGCCAAACACAGAAGTTGTCGCATCAGAACTCCTGCCAAATGGGCTACTATTCCCATCTGCCCAGGCCCACAGCAGATGTGGGCATCTCCACGGGACAACACCAGCCGCAACAACCCCAGCAACAACAATCGCAACAGGCAAACAATGGATGCGATGTTGCCACCGTATCGGAGGCAACACGCTTGTAAGGATCTCTGCATCCAGGAAACAAAATGAATGCACTCCAACGATTCAGCTGAGTGAATGACTCAGTTTTGCTCAATTTACAGAATGCATAATAGCGATTACTGAACACATCTAAGATTCATTTGTAAGCCGTCTGGCACTCATGAGTGCATTCATCTGGGGGAAGAACATCGAAACAATTAGCGAAACTAGTTTTGGTTGCAGCTGCAACTAAGCCAAATTTTTAAATTTTAACTAGCACTTGAAAACAGTTAGGAACAGTTAAAGCGAAACAGGTAATACACTTTAGAATCATACAGATATATATATATATGGATATATGATATATAAAGACGCATTACAGTTTCTGAATTTCTGGATTTATTTAAAGACTGAAAGCTACGCGTATATTTTAAAGAGAAAGTGAGAATAGAGAAAGAGAAAGTGAAGATTCTCGAGTGCTTAAGTAGAGAGTTAAAAGTCAGACATATGATAAATACATATAATATATACATACATATATGCATGTAGCTATTGTTTTTAACATATTGTAGATATACTTAATATACATATATATATAAATATATATATATATATATATATATATATATATTCTTAATAATTATTATTATGGGTCTGCAATGCTGATATCGAACAATGTAGTTTATTCATTGTGATAGACAGACACTAAAATTACACAATTCCAGTTTACTACATAAATTATTTATTATTTATTAAATATGTATATGTATGTATACATAAACTGATCAAATGGCGCTTTCGATGTAATGCAACAATGTAAATGTTATTGTACTTTATATAATGCAATAAAATTCAATGTGTGTTCATGTAGTATAACTCTTACAAAATATTTTTCTTTTTCCATTCCCTTGTTATATAGTCTGTGAGATGGACTTGTTCACACAGGCAGGCGGCTATATTTATATAGACTGGACTGTTGGTGGTGTTCAAACATATATATATTTGTTAAATATGTACCTCAACATATACTCAGATTTAACCTTTTTTGTCATATTTAGTGGTTTAATGTATAAAAAGGAGTAGTTAAAGAAAAACTCAGATTTTATGCTGATGTAATAGTATAACCAAGAACAAGTTAATTTAGCTTACTTTAAAATTCAAGAAACTTATTTCGATTGCAACCAAAAAAAAAAAATCGCTTTTGAAGTTATATTCAAAGTGCAACGGCAACTCTACACAGGGTCAGCTGTTTTAATTCGAAGTCGAACAACCCCCGACTGGGTTGTCAAAGAATACGCGAAACGCCCTCTGGCGGCTTGAGCGCTGCACTATCAAATGTCAGTTTTGGGCACAAAAAATCAATACCAACCCCCAACCCCAGCCCCCTTCTCGTTAAAAATGTAAATGCGAAAAAATTCAATACTGTGCAGCAGCCATACACGACGCTCGCAACGCGTTTCCACAAAATATATTCATTCATTGTGTGCCCCCCACTCGAAAAGTAAATCGAAATTTTGCCAACACGCCTGCAGTCGAAAAGTTTTGAGAAACGAAAGCAATAAGCAAAAAAAGAAGGAAATAAGGCAAAGAAAGTAAAGTGAAGCAAAAGGGGCGAAAAGTGCGTGAAAGGCAAATCGTATTTCGCGAAAAAGGCGACCGGCAAAAGAGATACAAAGAAAGCAGCAGCAGCACACACGCACACAAACCCACACACACATAGAGGAACCAAGTGAAAGTGACATGGCAAACGCGTAGTCCAACAGCAACAAAAAGAAGAACAACAACAATAACAGTTACAACAAAACATAATAATATGCTAGGTGTGGCGGCTGTGGAGCGCTGCTGCTGCTGCTGCTGCTGCCGCTGCTGCTGCTAGCGCAGTCGAAGACTGAAGATAACGGTCGGCAGCATCGACATCATCACCGGCGGAGCATCGGCAACAACAACAGCAACGACGGCGCAGCAAGCAAAAGGTGAACAACAAGAAGAAGAAGAAGAGGAAGGAGAGGCAGAAGCAGAGGAACGAGCACACAAGGACAGCGACAAGAAGCAGCAGCAGCAGCGGCAGCTTTTCAAATATCGCCAGCGGCCGTCGCGGTGACAAACGGAAAACGGCAACGGCGACGTCGACGGCAACCGTTGCTGCAACGGCTGCGCTGGCGGCTGCTGTTAGTTGTAGTGCTAGCGCTATTGTTGTTGTTGTTGTTTGTGCTGGAGGCAGCGATAGAAACAGCGGCAGCGGCAGAGGCAGCGGCTGTGCCAGTTACAACAATGATAAGGTAAGCAAGCGACGATTTTTATTTATTTATTTATTATATGCAAAAGTCAGTGCAATTTTTTACTTTTTCTAAGGCTGAAAGTGCAATTGCAATAGCGCTCAACGTCAATTAAAAATTGTAATTCATTATGGCAACACTGTTCCACAATTTCACTTGCAAATCTCAAAAATATAAGGGGAAACAATTTTCAGTTTATTTTGGGCAAATGTGTATAAAACACTTGTAGAAAAATACTTCCAAGAAGAGAGGGAACCATAAGGAATATATATTTTTAATCAGGACTAAAAAATAAGCACTGATTTAATAGTTGTAAGTTGCGATTACAGCGCTTTGAGTTACTTTTTATACAAAATGTATTTCGCTCCAATTTTGTTGGCGAAATGGATATTTGGAAGAGCATAAACTTTCGCTTATGTTGCCTGTAGGCAATGTAATTTAATCAATTCGATAAATACGGATTTGCCAATGCCCAAAAAATGGTTCGAACTGTGCCTGCAGTCAGACAGAGAGAGTGAGCGAGGTAGAGAGAGCATCAAACATCAAAAAGTTTATCTGGCCGGAAAGTAACAGTCAGAAAAAAATGAAAAATAACTATTGCTAAATGTACGGCAGTAAATAAATAAATAAAAAATAGATATAAATTTCAATATAAAAGAAGATATAATATACATTTGTTATACATAAATGTTTTCCATTTAGTTATTTTTAATTTTTTTTGTTGCAATTGGAGTGGTATTTAATTTGTAGTCGCTGCTCCCGTTGCAACTGTTAGAAATGTTTGATTTTTTTTTTTGTTGAGGCATCTGACAGCATCATTATCAGTGTCAAAATGCCATTAAATGTGTAGCACACCCACACACACACATACAATGCCTTTGAGGACTTACACACACACACACACACACACAACAAATACAAAAAAAAAGAGGAAGAAAAACTGAAAATAAGTATTAACAAACAAACAAAAAAAAAGGAAAAAAAATAGGAAATGTGCAGCTTTGTCAAGTAGCAAAGAGCATCATGGAGTAGTAGCAGCGAGTAATATTTGCTAGAGTGCCAGCGGGCATTGAAAACACACATACACACACGCATACACAAACTCTTTTGTGTGTGTGCGTGAGTGTGTGTGTGCCGCTTGGCAGTCAGTCAAAAAGCGTCTGGCGATGAGCGCCAAAGTGCGTTGCATACTTTTTAGCGCGCTTTGTTTGACTGGAATTGGGATTTTCCAGCAGTTGACGTCGTCATCGCCATCATCATCATCGTGTAACAACAACGACAACATCAACAACAACAATAAGAAGCAACAGCAAGAACAACAACAACTAGTAGTTAAGCAAACAAGCAGGCAAGAGAGAGAGATGGAGAGAGAGAGGCACAACTCTTCTTCTCTCTTCTTTTTTTTGCCACGTTGACAAACATATGCAGTCAGTCAGCCAGCCAGGCGACAAAAATGTCCTAGTTCATTTCTATATGACAAGGGAAATTAATTTAGATTCAAGTTCCGTAAAGTTCATAGTCTATATTATAATTTTAAATATTCTTTAAAGTAAACCAGTATTATAATTATCTATATAATTTTTAAATGGGTTTCCGTATTTGATTTATTTGTTTTTTTTTTGTATATCATTTCGATGTTGAAACATAATTTTTTTTATTGTTGGAATTGAGCCAATGCGAACTAACTGTGATTTGTTGTATGTTCTTGCAGTGCCTGCACACTTATTATGTGTGCGTGTATCTGCTGTGTGTGTGTGTGTGTGTGTGTTAATAAGCATTGACACAGTGGCAACGACTCTTGCTCAGCATTGTGTTTTTTCATTTCCGGTTTCCACATGTTGACAAGCTGCTGTTGCTGCTGATGTTGCTTGAGTTCTGCTCTTGCTGCTGCTGCTGTTGCTCTTGATAATAATGATAATGTCAATCATGATGATGATGAAGTCAGCAGCAAGTTATGGCCAGCATTAGTAGAGGGAGAGAGAGAGAGGGGGGGGGGGGTAGGGGGTCGTAAGTGAGTCAGCCTGTTTAGTTTATCAGCTTTGTTTAGCTTTCTTCTTACCCTGCCCCACAAACACACAGACAGACAGACGCACACACACATACACACACACATAGTCGTTATCCTGTCGTCCATGTTGCGTATGCGTAATTTTCACATTATGTAATTTACACTTGTTAAATGGACTCTTAATTTGATTAGTGCGCTGTAAACATGAAGTGGCGACGACAACGCTTCCATCACAATTTCTCTTCGACTCTCTGACGCATGTCTCCTTTTGCCAGCTTCCTAAAACCATATTTACTGCGCCCCCTCCTCTCCCTCTCCCCCCCGGTCTATTAGCTTTTAGATGTGACTGCTGCTGCTTCTGGCTGGCTGCTGGCTGCTGATGAGCTCATATTGAAAGTTTTTTGTGCCAGCGACCTAGTTTGGCGCAACCCAAATCAATGTGGTCGCTGTGGCGCCATTTGCACTGCCGACCCCACTCCACCCCCCTGACCCTTTGTGCACTCTCCTCTCCTCTCCTCTGCTCTGCTCTGCTCAGCTCATCTCTGTTTTTCTTTGTTGCTCTGCCGATTGCCTGCGTTCCGCCATTAAATGATGATTTTTTCTACATTTTCTTTGGCATTTTTGAATACCCTGCAAATAAACTAAAAGGGTTGCTTAGTAGCGTCAGACATTTCTTAACCGTCAACTGTTGAATACATTTAGCTCGTGTAGCAGACAAAACTCAATTCAATAGTTGTTCCAAACACTCACTTTGTTATATAAACTACTGCAAAATACATAGGGTATGTGTTAGTCTGGCAAACTCTCTTTAGGCACTCTTACTGGTTTCCAATTTGACTTAGTCACCTGTTCGGGCGTTATTAATTGAGCTTTTGATGCACAGGATGCCGTCAAAGGAGCATCTCTCTTTCTATGTCCGCTAGTTCTGCTCTTTCTCCCTTTGCCCTGCTGTCCTTAAACGTTCCAACGTAATTGTTTGCGCCAAATTGAAATTTTAATTAAATACGAATTCGTATTCAGCTTAAGCTTGAATCTTTCATTTTTTTTTCCTGGTTGCATATTGGAGTAATGCGTCATAAAATTTTCAAATTTATTAATGCAGCATTTGCAGCAGAAGGGCCATTAAGCGTATGTCGCATTGTTGTTATGACTATGATTGCCATAATGGATAAATGAGCGACGCAATTTTGGATTAATAGATACAAAAATATATGTATATATATATCTTCTCCCAGTCAAAACTTTACTGACATGCCACATCAGCAATTTATGCTTATATGTCTTAAATTCATATTAAAAAATGTAATATCACTAAAAATGTAATATTTATTTTTATCATTGCAGCAAATCCGATTCGCAGACATAACATTTTGGGGCGGCAGAGAACGGCATGGTGAAAATGGAGTCCACTGAGGAACAGGATAGAAAGCTTGTTTTGGAATTTTGCCATCTGCTCGAAAAATCCAAACAGCTGTTCAATGGACTCAGGTAAATTGATTGAATATGCTTCCATATCCATGTCCATGCTGATATTATTCATTTTATATATGCAACAGAGATCTGCCGCAGTATGGACATCGTCAGTGGCAAGCCTATTTTGGACGCACTTTCGATGTGTACACAAAGCTGTGGAAGTTTCAGCAGCAACATCGCTTGGTCCTCGACTCCAAATATGGACTGAAGCGCTGGCAAATTGGCGAGATAGCCAGCAAAATCGGACAGCTTTATTATCACTATTAGTAAGTACTATCAAATCATACAGACTATCTGTCTATAAGGCACCTAAATATATCCTTGATATGGATCATCTAGAAGATAGTATATATATACTCTTGATCAGCATTACGATAATGATCTTAATGATCTGTAAGATTTAGAGACTTTAAATTTGCAGTTCATGTTTATTTCATTTTATCGGGAACTGCACCCATTTCCGCAGTATCGATACAAATCGATTAACGATAGCAATAAAAATCACACTTTTAAAGATACATTTTTGTTATTGATTGATCAACTGTACCAATTTCAGTAAGATCCTTTGAGAAAGACTATAGAAAATCGTTAAGACTTATGATAGGTAAAGACTTGGATGCACTTGGATTACATTTTTACCCCTAATAATCCTCATTTACTAAACTGAAGCTATTTATCGTTTGATTGCAGTTTAAGAACCAGCGAAACAAACTACCTGAATGAGGCGTATCAGTTTTATGCGGCAATACGGGGAAGGGCGTATTATTCGCGTGCCGCCAAAGAGGATCGACCCGATTTGATGGTGAAGAAGTTGCGGTATTATGCACGCTTCATTGTCGTCTGTCTGCTGCTGAAGAAGATGAAGCTGGTGCGGGAGCTGGTCACGGAGCTGGAGAAGCAAATACAGGAGTACACAAACACGTAAAATTATAAACGAATGGCAGTCGCTGATTATAGCTTTAAAATTCTTCTACCTGTTCACAGTTACGAGCCGGAGGATCATATGGAATGGTCACTGGTGCTGGAGGAGATCAAGGGCTTCATCAAGGCGGAGGCAGCGGTGGCAGTGCTCCATGCCGATTCCAATCCCATCATATTATCACATAGGTGAGTCGTTGGCACAATCGATTCTACGATTCCGGATACACTTTGCCCGTGCTTTCGTCGGCGGAGTAGTGGAGTATGGACTGCTTGTGGGGTAGTTCTTGTGGGTTGGCTCTTTATTTTTATACTTTTCCGTTTACAGTTTCTGTTTTCTGTTGTGCTCAGGTATACGAGTTTTGCTTCTGTTTGCTCTTGCTATCCAATTATTTTGAATCATTTTATGTGCTTATCACAGAAGACTTGAAAACACCAAAGAAACACTCACCGTTGCCATTTCATGTCATGCACTGTTCCACTCATTTTCCCCCAACATTCATACACACCCACAACCACACACCCACACACACACTTACACACATACACTTACACCAACCGAGAATATAATCCTCAAGTTATATACCGAAAATATAGCGTTTATTTGAGAATTATAACTTTGGTGGCCCACTTTATCTTCACCGAACACACACGTTTTTTGTATCATTTCATATGTTCTATCCACACACACACACAAACAAACACACACACCCATACCTATCCCTACCCACCCTACCCCAACTTCCCCCCCTCGACAAATGTCACCTCATTAGTGCGCCACATTCTCAATTCTTCTGTGAAAGCACGGGCCCCCGCAATTTGCTTGTGGACCAGCACAACTACAACGACTGATGTGGCAGTGGTTCCGGTTCTAGGTTATCGCCGCTGACGACACCGCCGTGCGAGAGATCGCCCCATATGACGCTGAGCCTGCAGGAGATACTCATTGTGGGCTCGGCATGCGAGCAGGCCAAGTTCTCCGAGCTCACAATGGACATGTTTAGGTGAGCCAATCAATCCAGAAATGTAATCACATATTTTATAATCATTATTGTCATCATTAGAATGCTGCAAACGCTGGAACGCGAACCGACGGAGTCGACAACGAATCCGCTGAGCATGGCGCATGGCTTGCATGGACACGATGCGAGTCCGGCGGCCAGTCGGATACCACCATATGGTGTGCCGGGCTCTAAGGGCTATTTGGAGAACGGTCGCAACTTTCGAGACAATCCACATAAATATCTGCTGTACAAGCCTTCGATTAGCCAGCTGATGGTGTTCCTCGCCAGCGGCACCAAGGAACTGCCAATAGGTGGTGCTCTGCTCCTGTACATGTCAGCCGATGGCTGTTTCTCCACCACCAAGCATCCGGAGGACTGTAAGTCCTCGTTGAATTTGATTGACAATTGTAGTAATCCAATCCTTTTCTGCAGATGGCTATGAACTGGGCGGCCTGGGCACCAGTGTGAAGCGGGACAGCGTCGATGGCGGCGGCTTATCGTGTCGCGGCAAATCGTATAAGGAGAACCACTGCCTCTATCCGGGCGATCTGTATCCGTTCACGCGCCGCCCGCTCTTCATCATCATCGATTCGGATAATTCGTTTGTCTTTCAGCACATACCCCGCTATTTTGGCCAGCCACTGGTCGTTCTAATGTCGCCCCAGGATGTGCCGCCCGCTTTTCAAGGTAAGCTTGGAATTGTTGCATGCTTTGCTTCTGTGGATTTTGATATTTGACCAATTTGCTAAACACTCTGGTAACACTCGATAAATATGTATATATATATTCCAGCTGATGTGCAGCATCATGGTTCGCTGTTTACATTGTTCCTGCACTCCCCGCTCACGGCGCTCTGCTACATCTGCAATGTGGGAGATGTGCCCATTCATCACTGGGAACGCTGTCAGACGTATGTGGATCGTTTCATAACGGAAGCGTCGCGTCTGGTGACCCGTTGTCGCATCGATGAGATCGAGCAGGGCATTGGATTTATAGGTTTGTCATCGCTACTATTATACACTCGGAAAAAAGATTGCCCTTTAAATTGAGTAGATTTTAATGGTGTACTTTTTTGGATTGCAGACTCGTCATATGTTCAGTTCTTTGGCGATGACTTTCTGCGCACACTCATCTTACGTTTTGTGTTCTGTGATGTGGTTTTGCGTTTGCATCGCGGTTTCCGTGGACGACATATGCGACCGCGGTGCGAGCCACAGCTGCCGGCGAATGAGCTGCTCGAGCACCCCTCGCTGTCGCACATCATTTTCCAGCTGGCATCGGCCTTGGATGTGCGCGGCCATTTCTCGGAGGGACCCGAGTGCGACTGATGACTCTTATTGGGTGTAGTCTTAATGGTAGTGCTAGTCGTAATTATCTATATGATGAGGCAGCAGCTTTTCCAGCTTTTAGCCCTCTACTGCCTCGATAGACAGTTTTCGTTGTTGCATTTTGTGTATAATACTTTAACGCTAGATTGGAGCTGGTCTATATAGCTACAAACTGATTCATAATGATCCATCATGTTTTTTGCCGCTAATTGTCGAAATTGCATATTCAATTTTTTATAACATACATACAGACAAGCTAATATTAACGTATAACTATAAATACATATATTATACGCGATATACATATATAATAATAATAATAATAATAATAATAATAATATTAATATTAATAATAATCAAGTAGCTAGTTTTCTTATATAGTGCGTCGCGCAATGGAAAGGTCCAATGTTAGTTGCTTAGCATATACATAATAATAATAATAATAATACTAATAATAATATTACTAACGCAGAAAACGGAAGAAGAAGAAGATAAAACCAACAAAAAAAAAACACTAACAAAACGATAACTGCCAAAAGTGAAGAAGATGTAAAAGAAATGAAATCAAATTTAGTTCAACAGCAATTTTAACAAAATTTCAAAACTTTTTACGAATGAAATTAGAGCAGAACAAGAAAAATGAATAAAAAAAAAACATTTTCATACGCAGCGATAAATGTTTAGCTTTTATACAAGTGGAGAATAAAGAAATAAAATCGTAACTTTAAATCTTTATATAAAACACGACACACTATATAAGAAATGCGTTTTTTATTGTACACAACGCTTACAACAACAACAACAACAAATAATATTGATAATGATAACAAAAGAAAAGAAATTATTGTACGTATGTAATATTGCATATAGGTATTATTATGATTACAAGATGACTGAAAGTTACTGTTTCAAAAAGCAAAAAATTTAGCAAAAATAATAATTACTTATACATATATATATATTTATGTATATGTATATATATATGCATACATGTATACATAACAAAAATATAGTTAAGCAAACCAAAACAAAAAATCATAAATATATATACAAAATATATTTTGCGTATGTTAAACAAATTAAATTTAAAACAATCCCAGCAAAAAAACAAAATGAACATTTTATACGACAACCTAAATAAAATCGATACTTGAAATACCAAATACGAATCATGTTTCGGCATTCACAACAATCACATGGAAAATTCCCAATATCATATCGCAGTGTTCCAAGAAAACAAAAAACAAAAACAACAAAAAACATACGAGATTTTTGGTTTTTAAATATATCGGAAAATGGCTCGATAATAATAACTGATAAGGCGACACTTATATATATATATATATACATGAATTCATAGGCAAATGATAAACGCAAAACAATATTTCATACATATATGGAACATATAAACTAGTTAAACGCATAGTAAATATATATATATATATATATATATATATATGTTTGACAGGCACGCAAAACAAATCAAATTACTTTCAAGTTAAAAACTTTTGTGCATTTTTTAAAAGCAAAACCAACGAGCTGGTCAGCTAAGTAGCTCTACAATGAACAATTTCCAAAATCTCAAGCAGTTCTTATCTAAACAATAAAAGCCTCAAATTTATTTTTTCAATTGTTCTTTAATACTCTTTTTTATTATCAACCAATTGTATAGATATTTTAACAAAAAAACCAAAACAAAATTTGTTTAACTCTTGTGTACATACATAAATATGTAATTCTAAACGAAACGAAACGAATCGAGAAAGAGAAAACAATGGAAAATGGAAAATGGGATAAATGCTCTTGTTTATGATGATGATGATGATGATGACGATGAGGAGATTAATGGAAAAGTATTGTAATCAGATTAACTATTATCATTTCGATTAGATTTTGTACATTTGAAAATTGCATTTACATAAACATAACAACTGCAAGAAAGTAATATACAAATTAATTCATGATTAATCAGCAACATTAGCCACACGTAAGCGATACAACAACAACAACAAATCCCACAACATTATCATAAGCGAATTGTTTAAACACACTATCAAAGCCATAAAAAACAAACAACAACAAAAGCAAAAAACGAACGATAAACAAATTTAGCAAAGCCACAAAAAAATGACAGTATGGGAAAAAGTGAAGTGTATGGAGTTTGTATGAGTAATAAGAATAAAGCACATGTTTGAAAAGAATATTTCTATCTCTATTTATTGAAGCTATTCCAAAACATAATTCCCCAAACATAATTAATTTCAATCTTGGACAAAAACCTTGATCAACTTCAACAACTCTCTCAAAATATATTTGCTTATTTACCTGTTGGGATGCGAGATGTTTCCTTTTCCTATATATTTAAGATATATACTCCAGGGAGATTGAATAAACAACACAAATATCTAATGATCAGTAGACTTTAATTTTATAGGAAGAACACAATTAATTGAAGTAAATTCAGTTCTCTTCCGTGTGCTCCTCGATCCAATCAAGAAAGCTAGAAACGCGTGTATATACAACGGGAACTAGTTGGCACCCGAGATCCGCGCCATGTGAGACTATACCTATTACAGTCAGTGAGCCGTTCAGTACCAAAGGACCACCAGAGTCGCCACTACAGGATGCTTTAGCCGTGGAATCGATGCACAAGAATGAGTCCGGTATTACTTTGTGCCGGACCAGCGAAAACGGATTCCAACTACGTTCGCACTCCGTATTGGAGATGATGCTGACATTGGCAAATTTCATAATACTGTTGTATACTCCATTTTCGTCTGCCCCCCAACCGGAGGTGATTCCGACACGACCATTATAGCTATCAGAAGGAATCTTTTTGGGCAACTTGGCGGCCTTTACATAATCATTCAGCTCCAGACCCTCTGGCAGCCTGATGAGTCCTATGTCATTGGTAAACGTGATGTTATTATACAGATGGTGCGCAATGGTATCCTTCTTTTTGACCACCATCTCAACCTGGCCGGGTTCGTTAGTATTTGCTACATTCACAACGCCCGCAATGACAGTCACATCAACACTGCAAAGTGAAAATTGTTTCACAAATATTTTATATAAATAGTAAAATTAATCGTTTAATTTCAACTTACAGATCATTTTCTTCTTTCTGCAAACAGTGGGCGGCTGTTAGTATCCAACGCGGTGAGATAATGGTGCCCCCACATCCACTTACATGTATTGAATTATTGAACAAGTTGCGATACTTGGGCCCTAAGTACACCTGATAGGGAAACTGCTTGGGTTTGGAGTCCGATCCATTGATAATCCTTAAATATTCCTGACTGAGTATTAGACTCGGAATCAGCAGCGAACAAAGTAATATTGGTAACAGCCCCATTTGGTGCACTTGAATGTGAAGTTGTAGTGAATATCTGCGCCTTATATAGGGCTGGAATAATCCCCCCAGCTTATGGCTCTGAAATTCTTGCACTCTTCGTATCACTCTTTACGTAATTGTTGGGAATATTTTAAGTTATATGACAGTTAATTATATATATCCCTCTTGTTACTAAGCGCTGCTTGCCAAACTTATCTAAACAAAAATATTGTATATAGATGTATATATATTTACTATAGTAAATAGTCGGGGTATATTATAAATCAGTTCATTAGAATTGTCACTTTTATTGAAAACGGAAATTGAAATTCGCAAAGCGGGAAAAGTTTTCGATATAATTAAGTAAACTTGCTGTACGAGAATTTATATTCTAAATTTAAAGTATATAGCTCATATAGTCTCTAGGATTGGTGCTGATCGAAAATATATATACTTTATGGGATTGAATTTGTTTTCTTCTGAGTATAAAACTCTAGAAAAATGCAGAATTTCTTACAAGAGAAATAATACAGTATCCTTTTCCTATATTTTATATATATATACTCCAGATAGATATAGATATATAGATAGATAGAAGCCTTATGCACACAGTTAAACTAATTAAATGCAGATCTCTTACAGGCGACCCGTGTGTTTCTGGATCCAATCAACAAAATTGGAAACGCGCGTAAAAATATCAGGCAATCGGAGTTTGCACTCAGGATCGAAGCCATGTGAGACTATACCGACTACAGTTAGCGAGCCACCGGTGAGTACCAAAGGACCACCAGAGTCGCCACGACAAGGCAGTCCAGCCTTGGAATCGATGCACAAGAAGGAGTCCAGCATAAGTTTGCGAACGCCCTTCAGTTGCGAATTCCAGCTACGCTCGCACTCCGAATTGGATATGATGCGGACTTGGACATATTGCAAGACATTGGTTGGCTTTCCCCACGCGGTCAGCCCCCAACCGGAGGTGATTCCGATACGACCAATATAGCTATTAGACGGAACCTTTTTGGGCAACTTGGCGGCCTTGACATAAGCATTCAGCCTAAGATCATTGGACAGCCTGACGAGTCCTATGTCATTGGCCACCGTGTAGCGATTATACAGATGGTGCACAATGGTTTCCCTCCTCTTCACCACCATCCGTACGAAGCCCGGCTCTTTTCTGTTTGTCTTATTCACAGCGCCCGCAGTGACAATTACTTTAATACTGCGAAATGAAATTATTTATTTATTATTATATAATTAATAGTTGACTGAGTTCAACTTACAGATATGTGTCTGGTTCCTGCAGACAGTGGGCGGCTGTTAGTATCCAACGCGGTGAGATAACGGTGCCCCCACACCAACTGGGCTCACCATGCGAGTTGCCAAAATAGCAGTGTAAGGACACCTGGTAGGGCAACTGCTGGGGCCTCGAGGCGGCTCCGCTGATAATCCTTAAGTATCCCTGACTGAGTATTAGGCTCGGACTCAGCAGCAAACAGTAGAATATTGCTAACAGACCCATTTGGTGCACTTGAATATGGAGTTGCAGTGGATAACTGCGCCTTATATACCCCTGGAATAATCGATCCACTTTATAGCTCCAAAGACTCGTGCACTTCTCTTATCGCTGTTTACGTAATAAACGATATTTTAACGTGCTTGCAATTTATTGGTAAGAACAACACTGAACATATTATATTTAAGACTTTTGCTACTCATATTTAGATATATATATGGATATATTCAATACACAGTCAAAACATCCAAAGATCACCAAACCTTATGCACACAGTTAAATCATGTAAATTCAGACCACTTAAAGTGCACCCGTGTGTTGCTCAATCCAATCAACGAAGTAGGAGACGCGTGTAAACATACCGGGCATTCGGATTCGGCAAGTGGGATCCAAGCCATATGAGAACACCCCGATTAGGGTTCGGTTGGAGCCTTCTAATATTAGAGGGCCACCAGAGTCGCCACGACATGGCACTGAATTGCTGAAACTGATGCACATGAAGGTGTCCAGTATTTTTATGCGCATTTGGCTTTGCCACGTGAGCCTGCATCTGGTGTTGTGTAGAATGTTGGCATGGCCATATTGCAAGATGTTTGTGGGTCGGCCACTGCCGGTCACGCCCCAACCGGAAATGATGCCGACGCCACCACTATGCCAATCATAGACATCGGATACCTTCTGTTTGGACAAATTGGCAGCCTCGACATAAGCATTTAGCACCAGATGCTTGGGCAGCTTGATCAGTCCCACATCATTTTCCATCGATTCGGGATTAAATTGCCCATGCACAATGGCATCCTCCTTGCAGACCACCATCTCTACGAAGCCCGGTTCCTTTCTATTTGTCTTATTCACAACGCCCACAGTGACAATCACCTTAACACTGCAAACAGAAGTTTTTGATATATAATATATATATAAATAGTATAAGTTTAACTGACAGATCGGTTTTGGGCCGTTGCAGGCAGTGGGCGGCTGTTAATATCCAACGCGGTGAGATAATGGTGCCCCCACACCAACGGGGCTTATCATTTGAGTTGCCAAAATAGCACCCCAAGGACGCCTGGTAGGGCAACTGCTTCGGCTTCGCGGGGAAGCCGTCGAAAACCGATAATATTAGACTCGGCCTCTGCAGCAAACAGAGTGTGATTACCAACAGCCTCATTTGATTGACTTGAATATGGAGTTGCAATGAATAACTGCACCACAAATAGCTCCAATTTATAGCTCTATAATGCATATATAATCGATGAGTGCATGAAATATCTGATCGATTGGCTACACATCTCACTCTCGTGGATTTTTTGCAGGCTTTGTGTGCCGAGCAGCAAACACAGATCATTATTTCACTGGCCTTCGCTACGATATGTTCGCTAGAGGAATCGAGAACCGACAGATCCTTGAATGTGTGTGTGAAGAGAGCAGCAGCAGCAGCAGTCTGTCCTTATCCTTGCTCCTTTTGCAGAGTAGTGCAATTTACTTTTGATCATTTAACTTTTTATGAATTCGGGGAACGGAATCTACTTTCAAGTTTGTTAAGCCAACACCAATCTAATCTGAGTTTATATTAAACAATATTTTTTACATTGCTTGGAATTTATTAGTAAAAAATATAAAAGTGATTAGACGCATTCATGGCATTATTTTGGTAGTTATTGGGAGTACGTTATATATATTATATATATATATATATTTAGACTATTGTTAGTCAATGCTGCTTACCAAACTTATAGATAACTTCATGATGATACTTTTCGCCTGGTCGCAGAATGCTTGTGGGGAAATTCTCATGATTCACGGAGTCGGGAAACTTTTGCGTCTCCAGACAGAATGCGCCATGTTTGATGTAAGCAGCACCCGCTTTGCCCGCCAATGGTGTCTCTCGCTTCCCCTCCTTGTCGGGCAAGAAGTTGGACGTGTAGAACTGGACGCCAGGCTGATTGCTGGCAATCTCTAACCAGCGACCGCTTGGCGGATGTGTAATCCGGGCAATGTTCGCAATGCTCGCAGGCGGTGTGAACTTCACACAGAAATTGTCATCGTAGCCGAGAGCGGGCTCCAATTCCTTGAGGCGATCACCCAAATTGCTGGCCACACGCAGATCAAATTTGCCTCCATCTACGAGCAGAATTTCACCGCTGGGTATTGAATTTGCATCCGTTTCGGTAATGCCGTAGGCATTGATTTGAATCGTGTGGTCGTAGATTCCAGCTGGGCCCGCCTTGTGTCCTGCCAGATTAAAGTACGAGTGATTGGTGAGATTGACGGGCGTTGGCTTTGTGGTCACAGCATCCATGCGAACATGCAGGCAATTGTCCTCGGTGAGGATGAAGGTAGCTGTTGCTTGCACCTCACCAGGAAAACCCTCGTGACCGTCGGGATTTGTGTGCGACATTTTGACACCATTTGGCAGCCGCTCCACTACTTCCCAATGTGCCTTATCAAAGCCAATGAAGCCGCCATGCAGCTGAAAATCTCCTCGATTGCGGGCGACTTCAATTGTTTTGCCATCCAGGACAAATCTGCCATTTGCAATGCGATTGCAAACCCTGCCCACCGTCGCACCCATATACGGATTCTGTTCGTTGGCATAGCCCGCTAGATTATCAAATCCCAGCGTCACATCCTCCACTTGACCTTGAGCATCCGGCACTTTAATGCTGCTGATTGTTGCGCCCCGCGTCAATATTTGAACGGACATTTGCTCATCGTTGCTCAGCGTGAAGCGTCGTATTTGCTCCGTTTGCTTGGTGAACGGATTCACTGCACCGCTTGCGAAAGTATCTTCCGTGACCATAACCATGTTGAAATTTGTTCTCTTACTGAATTATTTGATTAAGTTCACGTACTTAAATAGTGCAAGTGGCGAAAACCGCAAGACCTGCTGATAACAGAACATTTATATGCACAATGTTTACAGAAAATATCTTATCAGTCATGCTCACCACACAGATAAACTTCATGCCTTTGACAAGTGTGTGCACATATCACACATATGTTAAATATGCATTTTCGAGGGTCGCAGCTATATTTACACAGATTGTAGCAGGCTACTAGTGATGTAATAGTAAGACTGTAACATAACATCTGTAACCTAACATGCACTTAACATTGATATCGATGTCGATCGAAATCAATTGTGTGATCACTAACAGAAAGAAGAAGAGTGAATCGTTGCGAATAAAGAAAGGAGAGCAGACATGTTTGAAAAAAAAAACTATTTAGTTTTAACTGCTACAATATGTATTTTAACAATACACATTACTTTTTATCACTAGTTTTCCTTCTACCGTACATTTTGAAAATAAGACTGCAGACTCAGATCTGGCCTTTGTCGATTTTTTGCCGCATTTTTTCAACTTCCCATAATCATCAGTTGGTTTTGCCATATCCTTACCTGGTTAGTGGCTCCAATTGCATTTTGGGACTTTTGATCATTACTTAGTGAACTAAATGTCATTAAGCCTTTATTTTTAACGGGATCTGATGAAATAGCTGGCTTATTAGAATTCACTTTTTTGTTATTAAGGGTTTTCAAAACAAGATGCAAGCTGAGGTTATTTAAATTAATTTAGTAATGTTTAATGAACAAATTTTGAATGTTTAAATGCTGCCGAAGCTTAAGATGTATAGCAAATGTTTGGTATACTTTTATAAGTTGAAAAATATACAATATATTTAAAACCCCGACATTAGCGATTTTACCCAGAAATGTATTCATGCATTACAAATGAATGGAATGCGATTTAAATTTTAAAATATTTATTATCGTACACGATATACATACATACATAGCTTTAGGTATTTTCATTAATAAGCTGCTTGAGTTGTTTACTGGATATACATTAAGTTGTTCACTATGCCTATATATATGTAGTTATGAGATTATTAGTGCACAGGGATTCGGGGATATCAATTTGTAAGTAGTATGTACGCCCAACAAGAAGTGTGGGGTAGATAATTCATTCATATGTGTGTGTTGTTCATATCCTCTGTTGTTGTTTTGTTTTTATATATCAAATAAAAAATATTTAACATTCGCATATACATATGTGTAAACTCACAGTATTTTCTTCTTTCGGTTCCAAGTGGAGCTGATGATATTGGTTATTCATTATCTTATAGGGGAGACTGACTCCCCGGACAAACAACATTCATATTTATTATTATTCTTTGTTCGAATGTGATTCATGTTTAGATGTCGTGCCGGTTGTTTCTCTATTGATTTATTTGTTGTTGACGACAGCTACGATACGGACAAGCTTTAAAGTACACACATATATATAAATATTTATATATATATATATATATATTCATATGAATATATAGTATGTGTTTGGGGCAAGTATCAAAAATGTTATCAGCGGTTTATGCAATAATGTACATTATATTTCTGTTCTGTACGAAAGCGGGATTATAATTGAAAACGCGCTTTAGATCGATTCGAGAGCTGTTCAAATAGTTTTTATAATCTTAGTTACCTATGAGTTATTCAAATTTGTATTTTCTTTTTTCTTTTGTAAATATAATCAAAATTTGTATCTGCAATATTTTTAAATATTTTTTATTTTTTAAAGAGAAAAACTAACACCGTGTGTTTCAGATTAATTAACGTTCTTCACCAAGCAGTCTCACATTTTTGCTGTTATTGTAGTACATACGTTCCTTTCGATAAATACACCCACATATAATATATATATGTACATATACATATATCAGTAACGGTTTTATTTTTTCCTCCTCATTGCTGACTTTTCAAGCTTAAGAGCATTCAGATTTTAATAAGGCGATTGAACGTCCGCTTCAATTTGCTGATTAGACTGCAGCAAAAACAGTGATTCATAAAAGCCATTCGAAATGTATATTTTGTATTTTAAATGTGTATTTATACATATATATATATATATGTTTATATATATAGATAGATAAGGGAAGAAGGCGGAGCCAAGATTGGGACTCAATTCGAGGGAAGAAGCGGACAAATCCTGGATTTAAATTTGTTTCTGTGTGAGTGGGTGAGAGCTAAGGTTTGTTATAATGAATAGAGATTATCGGGGATTTCTTTGGATAGCTTTTGTTATTTGTTTGTTGTTTGTATATTGTACCCCGAGATAAATTACGTATGCAGCAGCCGATCTCTAGCTGATGGAGAATTATGTTGCATAGTTGCCGCTGCTGCGGAAGCCGAACCGACCAATGGATAATTAGGAGGAGGAGGTGGCGGTTGCGCTGGCGGCGAACGCAACGGAATCGATGGCTGTACAAATCGCACACGTTCGGCATCCGTGGCGGCGGCATTATTTACGGCTGATGACGCACCACCGGCTGCTGCATTAAATGCCGACGTAAACGCTGTGGCGGCTCAAAGAGTGTGGTAATTACGCTCATTGCGTGCCTTGTAGAATTTGTAGGCAACCAGCCCAATGGCCAGCAGACCCAGTGTCAATACAATGCCACCAATGAACGACGAACCATCAAAGTGTCCGCATGGCACCGGTACGGGTTTTGGAGTAGTCGACGTAATAGGAGCCGGAGTTGAGCTTGTTGGTGGCACCACTGTGGTGGTGGTGGTAGTAGTGGAGTTGGGTGGAGCTACTGTGGTGCTCGTTGATGGTGTTGGTACCGGAGTTGTTGTATTCGGTGCAGCAGTTGTGGTTGTATTCGGTGCAGCAGTTGTTGTTGTTGGTACCGTAGTTGTTGTTGTTGTGGGAGGTGTTGTTGGAATTGTTGGTGCCACTGTTGTTGTTGTCGGTGACGTAGTTGTTGTTGTAGGTTTCTCAGTGCTAGTTGTTGTATTCTTGTCATCCGGCACCGGCACAGTCACCGTGGTCACTGGCTCCGTAGTTCCATTGGCTGCAAAATGAAAGAAACACACGCACACGCACACACACATACATATTTAAAAAGTAATTCAACTTGATGCAGAAGAAGATAGAAGACCTTATAGGTCAAAGTGGTGGTTCCCCAATTTATAATAATTCAATAGAAAGTTCTTTATGCTGAAATCTTCTTCAATTACGCTGCCTACTTATTTACTCACACTCACGCACACACAAGCGCACACACTCACAAGTGTGGCATTTAAAATTCCCATACACATGCATTTATAAATTTGATATTCAATGCAGGCACACACACACGCACTGAATGAAATTGGTTGTGGCAAAAGAGAACTCACCTTCGTCTCCGACTCCCCCCGCCGCTTGACAACGACCTGAGGAGGCAAACAGTCCGACAAACAGACATAATAGCAAATATTTGGCCTGCAGCTGCATTTTTGTTTGCTTTTTAATCGTAAATTGCACGGATTCCGTTTAGCTTATTTACTTCCTGGTATTTTCAAGTAATTTGTGGGATTTTCTTGACTTTCGACTTGTGCTCCTCTAAAAAAAAAATGGAAAAATGTCGGTGAATAACCAAAATATGCCAACACAGTCAAAATTATAGCAACACAATGGCATATGGCTGTGTTGTGTACAGTCCAATTACATGTGTGCACATTCTGTGCAAATCTGCAGCAATGCATAAAGTTATATGCTCTACTTACCAAACAAATCGGCAAACGCGCAATTAGCGAATGATTAATAAAAATCCAATCGAACGAATCACGGACAGATTTTTTTGTATGCCTGCAATGCAAGGTTGCTCTTGCACCGATACCGATAACGACCATAAAACATATAACGATGTATCGATAACATACTGCGATTGCAACAACATCTGCAACGGTCACACTAGTCACATACACTGACTCAGAGACACTGACTTTTCTCAATTGCTTTATGGAAGTGAATTTAGATAAAAAGCAATCGCATTAATATCGTGCAATAACCAAAATGACATCCTACGTACGCGCTATGTACGATTTTTCTGGTGAGCCCGGCTCATCGGAACTAACGATCACCACCGGAGACATATTAACCGTGACACGGAGCGACGTAGGCGAAGGCTGGTGGGAGGGCAAAAACAGTCAAGGCAAAGTTGGTCTCTTTCCGGCGGCCTACGTCGAGGTGATGTCGGCCGCTGACGCACGCCAATTCACCACTCCAGCGATGGAGGTGTCAACCCCAAAACCATCAGTGCAGCCCAGCACCTATCAAACGGATTCACGCTACGATGAGACGGCCGATGATGACAACAACAGTGACTGGTCGGACAGCGATGACAACGAAACGTATTCGGAGATTGCACCGGCGGCTGGTAAATACGGATCGGGTGCACGCACCAGCGGCATATCACATTCCGCAAGTGATTACGATAACAGGCATTTACCTGTTGCGCCCAGTGAGGATGGCATCTCGTTAAGCTCCCATGCGGGTGGTGCTGGTGCTGGTGGCAGTAATGCCACCATGAAGAAAGGCATGTTTGCCAAGAGCTCCGATTCGTATATACTCGGATTGTATTCGCCCAAGGAGAAGATACCCGAATGTGAAATGGCATACATAACGCCATTGGAAGATTCAATCTATCAGTGGACACAAAATCATTCACCCTACTCCGTTATTGTGGCCAGTCCCAAGAAGGAATCCAAATTTAAGGGCATGAAAACATTCATTGCGTATCAGTTGACGCCAAGTTTTAACAATATATCCGTGAGTACACAGCAAACGTTATTTATAGCCATTTTGTACTCCGACTCACTTAGATAAGCTTCAAATGCGTGTTAGTTGCTTACTTGTGGCAGCTACTTGTAACACTGTGCAACAAGTGACAACTTTTATGTAGAAATTTCTAGAAAATTTGGAGTGTAATCTGTGATAACTTTTTGAACCTTTAATTAGTATTATGAAAAGCATTTAATGAAATGTTTTTTTTCCAGCTTATATTTATTGAATTCCATAAAGCACAGTCTTTATTTTAGCAAAAGCTAGAAAAAAAAAACCAATTAGACAATAAAAAATAGTATTATTTAGTATTTCAAATCCACCTGTTGATATACACCTTAGAATTGGTAATAGTGAACACTGGGCGAACACTATTTTGTCGCATAGTGTAATTATGTGAATGTGAGTTGAAGTTGCGAGTTCAATTGGGAGCAAGCGAAGGGGCAACCAGCACTGCTGACCAACAGTGCTGCAATTCATTTATTCTTTGTGTCTGTGTGTGTGTGTGTGTGTGCCTGTGTGTGTGTGTGTGTGTGTGTGTGTGCCTGTGTGTGTGTGTGTGCCTGTGTGTGTGTGTGCTATTACAAACCCAGTGAGTCAGTCACTCGTTTTTGTTTATTCTGTTTGTTTGTATCACATTTCGTAATTGAATTTCTGTATCTAATCTGTTTTTGGAACTTATACAGGTGTCGCGTCGCTACAAGCACTTCGATTGGCTGCACGAACGTTTGGCGGAGAAGTTTTGTTTGATTCCGGTGCCACCGCTGCCGGACAAACAGATCTCTGGCCGCTATGAGGAGCAATTTGTCGAGCATCGTCGCGTACAGTTGCAGGAATTTGTGGATTGGGTATGCCGCCATCCGGTCATCTCGAAGTGTGAGGTCTGGTATCACTTTCTCACGTGCCGGGAGGAGAAGGTATGGAAGTCGGGCAAACGGAAAGCCGAACGTGATCCCTACATGGGCGTCAACTATTGTCTGGCTATTCTGCCGCCCGATAAGAATCTGTTGCACTCCAAAGTTGATGCCCAACTGGAGAGCGGTTCACAGTTCATACACAGCATGGACGTCGCCGTACGTAATCTAAACAACATTGCCAACGATATGGCCAAACGTTCGCTGGGACAGAGCAAAAAGGAATACCAGCGCATCGGTGATGGACTCTCCGAGTTGGCCAAATCGTTGGCCATCGATGAGCGTCGCGCACCCACACGCAACATGGTGCCGCTGTCCGAGAGTGTGGGTCGCATTGGCGGCATCTACATTGGCATTGGCCAATTGTTCGGGGATCAGGCGAAACAGGATTGGGTTCCACTCTGCGATCGGCTACATATTTACAGGTAAGCAAGAGTATTTAGAAAATTTATGCAAATTTGATCTTAGTTGGCATATTCACTCTAACCATTCATTTTGCAGAGGCGTCTTGAACTGCTTTCCGGACATATTCTCCACACACAAGGGCGCCATTCAGAAGCGCAAGGATTGTGAGCGCTCCACCGCCGAAAACAAAATGAGCAATGCCCAGTTGCAGGAGGTGAATAAGCGCACGGATTGTGTCTCCTATACCTTGCTGGCGGAGCTGACACACTTCAAAACCGAGCGGGATTCGCATCTGAAGCAGACACTCAAGGACTTCATTGCCGAGCAGATTACATTCTATCAGGGAGTCGTTGCTCGGCTTGAGGAGGCACATCGTCAAATTGAATAAGAGTACTCGACGCAGAGTCTGGCGAAAGGGGCACATCACAGGATTAACGTTGGACAACCGATCAACCGGCTGGGAGCACAATAAGCACACGTAAACGTACACTTTACCTAAATAGCTGAAAACATTCGCACGAGCGCATTTCAAATGCTTGACAAAAAAAAATAATTGTATCAAAAACTACAGAAAAAAAATCAACTTTATTTTAGGTATGCTTTTAACTAAACTATAAATTTAATCAATAATCTTGTTTGTAAGTAAAGAAAAGTTGCGTATTTATACAAAAAATTAACATTTATATATCTATACACCGAAATTAAAAGTATATACAAATAGATCTATACATACACATAAATAAATGATATTTTCAAGGACGATACAAATTCAAAAATAATATTAATATTATCAGCTTAAAAAGTGATTCACGCATTTAGCAAGGACACTATTTTGGTTGGTGCATTGGATAAATTTCCCTCAAGCTAAAGTAAATGCGACTTTTTTAGATGCGAAAATAATAAGCTAAATCTGCAAATCCTTACAGATTTTTAAATGACGCAATCCATCGAACTGCATTCGAGTTGGAATCGAGTAAAAATCCCAAAATTCTAGTTTGTCTTTCAGTTTTTAAAGTACTTTGAAGTAAAAGGACAGTCCTTGAAATACGCCGTAGAAACTAGGCTATTCGATTTCTCAAATTTTCCTTGTTATTTTTAGTCAATTTTTTTCTCCAAATCTTGAAATCTAAGCAGCACCAAAATTTGTAGAATAAGTCAAGACAAGAAAATACATTTTCTATGGACCATTTTCAAAATACCATTAAAACACAGTGAATTTTTTAGCTATTCTGTTGCCTTTATCAGCGAAATTCTCTAAAAGGTTTTTCTTTATTTTTCATGTTTTGCCATTTTCTCGTTTATAAGTTTTTTGTGATTCATGTGTTGTTGTTGTTGTTGTTTTTGTTTGTTGTTGTCGTCGCTAAAACATAAATACATATTTATGTATAAAGATTGCACATTGTTTTAGGGATTCCTCTTTGTTTTGTTTTGTTTTTTGTTTTTCATATATAAATAATAAGCATAATGATAATAATAATTATAAAGGAATAATTTGTGAAAACAAAAACTCCTTCGTATAGCTTTGCTTCTGAATGCGGAATGAATACAAATTGTTTGATTTTGCCTTTTTTTTTCGAGCCGCGAAGGATCTTGTTTAGCAGTTGGGTGCTTTTTTGTGGGTAGTTCGAGGGGTTGGTCTAGTTGGGGGTTTAAAGTTAGGGGTTTGGGGGGGACGGGGGACTTACTAAGTGTAATACATCTAGATAAAAACGCTATATACACACACACGAGTTAATAATAATAATCATAATAATAATAATAATATAACGCAGCTTGGGTTAACAATAATACAATAATTAGGTTTTTCCATTCCTTATTTTTCTTATCTTGTTTTGCTTCCATTGCCTCTGCTTCTTCTTCCTGCTTGTTCATCTACACATTTTTTGTTTTTTTTTTTGTATTTTTTTTTTAACAAACTACCAATAACAAATTTTTACTAATTGTTTTTTTTTTCTTCTTTTTTTGTTTTGTTTTTAATTATTGTTGCTTTCCGGTTACCTTGTTGTTGTTGTTGCTGTGTTTTTTTTTTTTATATTAAGGATAAATATTCCTTAGCAATTCCTTGACGATAAAATGGCCAATATGCTTTGCCTCTAAATGTATACTCAAGTATAGCTGTGTGTTATCCACGTAGTCATTACTATATACTATATGTGTTTTTGTTTATGTTTATGTTTATGTTAATATGCAAGTGTTTTGGTTATATTAACGCGCTCCTCCTCCTCCTACTCCTCAACTGTCGCGCAGCCACATCCAGTTTCTAGCCATAGTCGCCCGCATATCGTCCATGCTTGTTGCTGTTGCCACCGCTGCCGCCATGTGCTGCTGCTGCTGCAGCGGCGGCAGCTTGTGCCGCCTTCTCGGCGAGCAGCGCTGCCTTCTGTTGCATGTAGGGATTAAAGTGTTGCATGTACATCGAAGCAGCTGCTGCAGCTGCATAGTTGTTCGCATAACTGTTGCTGCTGCTGTTGCGCTGATTGCTGTTGTGATTGTTCCAATGTTGCTGCTGCTGCTGTTGCTGCTGCAGCTTTTGATGGTGTTGCTGGTGTTGATGCTGCTGCTGCTGTTGCTGCTGCTGGTGTTGTTGTTGTTGTTGCTGCTGCTGTTGTTGCTGCTGCTGCTGATGCTGCCAGTAGCTCTGCTCTGCCATGTATCCAGCAGTGGCATCAGCAGCACCAGCAGCATCATTCTTCTGATACAGATACGAGTTGAGCAACTGATTGCTTTGGAACATATTCTCCATGGCAGCAGCTGCTGCTGTCGGATAGCAAAAATTGTTGCTCTGATTTTTGACTGCTGCTGCTGTTGCTGGCAGCTGTTGCTGTTTGACAGTTGCTGCTGCTGCATGGTGGTAGTTGCAACCACCAATGTTGCTGTTGCTGCTGCTGCTGTAGTCAAGTTGTTGCTGCTGATGATGTTGATGATCCTCGTAGCTGTTACTGCTGTGGTTGTGGCTGGCTGTGTTTGCTGCCGCTGCTGCTGCTGCTGATGCTGGCTCCTTGTGAGCCCGACTTGACTGTCATTCCCCGGTGGCCGTCACCGTCGTCCATTGCCAGGGGCTGTTGTAGCCCTGCTTGGGATTGCTGTCCAAGGAAAAATACGTATATATATACTATATATACAAATGGATCTTCAATATATTTACCTGCCAAAGAGAGGATGCCACAGAGCGCCATTGGCATCCATGGTGGCCCCACCAGCAGCAGCTGCTGCTGCTGCAGCGGCTGCCTCCGCCAAATGTTGTTGTTGCTGCTGCTGCTGCTGCTGGTGCTGATGGTGTTGCTGTTGCTGCTGGAGTTGGTGCTGTTGTAGATGTTGCTGTTGGACGTCGTGTGGCAACATGTTGCCACGTTTACGCTGATGCAGGTGCTGCTGCAGCTGGAGCTGAGATTGTGATTGCGGATTGTAGGTGATGCAGGCCTTGCTGCTGCGCAGCTGGCGTCCGTTGAGCGACGGCTCCGGTGGCGTTGTTGCCGTCGTCGTCTTGTGAAGCCCGCGGAGACGCAGTGCATCGAAGGGCACATTGAGTAGTGGAACCATATTGCTTTCCGGTTCCAGTAGATTCGAGAGAGATTTGCAGGTAAGGCGCGGCTTGTGCTCCACGGGTGGAGTCGATGCCGGTGTAGCAGTAGCAGCAGCAACAGCAGCAGGAGTAACAGAAGCAGCAACAGGAGTAACAGAAGCAACTGTTGTTGGTGGCGTGCTTGGTGCAGCAGCAGTTGCTGGCGCCTTGGATTGTTGCTGCTGCTGCTTGTTATTGCTGTTGTTGTTGCTGCTGTTGTAGTTGCTATTAAAGTCGGGTATGTGAAGGGGCGTGGCTTCCGGATCACGTCGGGCGCGTTTGTGCTCCAGATGATGATGTTGCTGAGGATGTTGATGATGCGAGGAGGGATCCTTGCTAGAAAGTGGCTGCTGGTGTTGCTGCTGCTGCTGCGATTGTTGCTGCTGCTGCTGTTGTTGTTGTTGGAGTAGTTTCTGCATAAAAGCCAGCTCCATGGGATTGCTAAACCCATTAAAGGCAGCTGCAGGCGGCGCTGACTTCGGAGCAGGCGCAGGTGCAGGCGCAGGAGCTGGAGCTGGCGCAGGCGCGGAAAAGGAAGGCGTAGTCGAATCCTCGCTGGAACTGGGTTTCTGTTTGAGACAGTGCTTGTACAGCTCATCCAGATGCTGCAGTCCAAACTGGCTATTGTACAGCGGCAGCAGATTGCTCATAAATTTGCGCTGCAGCCCCAGGGGATCCTTCAGGGATTTGAAGAACTCCTGCGACAACTGGCCAAAGTAGGGCAACCAAAGCATCTGTTGTAGCAATGCCAACGTTGTCGCATTCAGCTCCGAGGACATACTCGAATCTGCTGCTGGTGAGATGAGCGATGGAGGCACTGCAGCCGTTGCAGCATTGGTCGGGTTGCCAGCCGTGTGTGTTTTGTGTGGCAATTGTTGCTGGTGCTGCTGTTGCTGTTTCTGGTGCAACAATGGAGAGGGTTGATTTGTTGTTTTGATGACAGCTGGACTGGCACTGGGGCGGGGACTTGGACTGGGGAGGGATTTGCTGCTCGGCAGCTCGGGTGGCGTCGGTGCGGGCGATCGGCCGGCCACTGGCTGGTTGGTGACCAGCTGCTGTGGCGCAGCACACAACTTGGATTGAGATTTGGTAGTTGCTTGATCCGCCTCATTGCGCAAAATAGCCTCCAGTTGCTCCATGGTGACGACCAATATGTTCGGATTCTGTATGATCTGCGGATAAGCAAAAGCTTCGGGCAGCCGCAACTCCGGCCGCGTGGTCAACAGCAGTGGAATCTCACGGGCCGGCGATGCCAATACGGCGCCCAGTCGATCCTTTGGCACGAGTATGGGATCGGGCACCTTCCACTGCGGATTGCTGATGAGCATCTTCAGTTGGGTCAATGCATCCGGATCCTTGTCCATTTTGATGGGTTTCGCTCGCTTTTTCAAGGGTTCATGGCTTGGCTCCGTTGCATCCGCCGGCTCATCATCCTCGTCATCGATGACCACCGTTTGGAGCTTATCTCCGCCAGTCGACGCAGCCGCCGCCGCTGCCGCCGCCTTGCCCAGATCCATGGGTTCGGCCTGCTGCTGTGCATTGCCATTGAGTTTGAGAAACTGTTCCAATATCAGATGCTTGATCGTCTCCGAGGTGGTCTCCACCTCGGCGGGTATTGTTGTGGCGGGCAGCTGCAGCAGTTCAGGGTCTGGTGACTTCGATTTCAGGACGTCCGAACTGGAGGTGACGGCACACTGACTCCTGGACTCCGACGGCGGACAGACTTCCTCGCGCTTCTTATAGCTCAAATCCTTGGGCGTCTCATCGGGCACAGTCAGCGTTAGAGTCAGTGGCAGTGGCGACGACGACGGCGACGACTCTTTGTCCTTGGTTAACAGCACAGTGTCGGCCTCGGTCACCGATTCCAACTCCTCCTCTTCCTCTACCTCCTCCACCTCCTCCTCGACGACCACCTCGGGCTGCTTGTCAAAGGAGTCAATGTTGAGGAAGAGATCTCCATGCAGGCCCTCAATCTCGCCGGCCTCATTGAAGGACAGACATTTGGGCGCATCATCCGCGCTGTCCATGCCCAAAATGCTGGGCAGCTCCTTGCCAGAAATCACATCGGGCACACAAAACGCACTCAAGCCAGCGCCAGCAGCAACTGTTGCTGTTGCTGATTGGGATTGGGATTGCTGCTGTTGCTGTTGGTGCATCAGGTTATCCTCGCAGCTACGCTTCACCAAAGAGTCGAGCAGATCGGCACCATTGCTACTGCCATTTTCGCTGCTGCAATGCTGGAGCAGATCATCGGCTTCGTCCAGCAGATCTTTCAGCTGCTTCGTATTCGCATCGAGAGTGGACAAATCTTGTTTGACCGATTGATGATGATGGTGTTGCGCGTGCAACTCATCATCCGTATCATCCGGCGGCTCCTCGGACTCCTGGCCAGGCACATTGGTCAGAAACAGACCCGTTTTGGGGCACAGCTGCAGCTCCAGCGACGCCGAGGCGGCTGAAGACGATCGGGAGCGGGATCGGGAGTGAGAGCTTTGATATGTGGGCGTATTGGGATTACTATTGCTGGTCTTGGTCGCCTTAGTCGATGCATTCGTCTCGGTATCCAGCAGACCATCGAAGCAGACTTCCGCCGGCGGAGTACTTGAAAGTTCTTGTTGTTGCTGCTGCTCATCCTCCTCCTCCAGCTGCTGCTGGGCAGGCGGCATAACGACAACATCTTCAATAACAGTCAGATTGTTGATCTCCTCCTGCTCCTCCTCCTGCTCCTGATGTGGCACCTGCTCATCTATCACAGTCCAAGCATGCTGTTGTTGCTGTTGCTGTGGCTGCTGCAGCTGCTCATCTTGCGCCTCCTGCTCGTGCTCCTCGAATGATTGGTGTTGATGCAGCTCTCGCTTGACCTTGATCAAGGGCGACGTCGCCGCCGACGTCGCCGCACCCGCTGCGCTGTGGAAGAACTTGACAATGCGACTGGATGAGGCATCGGTACGTGGCATGGAACGCCAACCATTTGTCGTCTTGGTCAAACGAATGCGATTGCGTTTATCATAATCTTCGCAGCGCACCTCCACAATGCGTGTATCGTCCTGCTTGACCCAAAGAAAGATCGGATTAACGCTGGGCGTTGTTGGTGCTGTTGTTGTCGGCATAGGGCTGGGAGCAACATCTGCTGTAGCTGCTGGTGTTGATGTTGCTGCTGTTTGTCTTGCTGCTGCTGTTGCTGCTGCTGTTGTTGCAGTTGCTGCTGTTGTTGCTGCAGCTGTTGATGCCGCTGTTGATGGTGTTGCTGCTGCAGCTATTGCTGCTTCTTTTGATGTTATTGCTCCTGTTGCGGCTGTTATTTTGGTTTCAAGTTTCACTGCGGCCATTTTGAGCGGCAGCTTTTCAGGCTCCTCCTCCTCCTCCTCCACCTGCTCCTGCTCCGCCGGCTCGGCTTCAGGCTCTGGCTCCTGGACAACAGGCAACGTTGTTGTTGCTACTTCAGCTCCAGCTGCTGCTGTGCTGCACTTTGGTTCCGTTTTGATGTCGCGCAGGACATGCTTGTTGAGGCGCGGCGTATTCGCCACTTTTAGATGGCCAAATTTTTGTTTGGCCCTCGTGCCACGGGCACCGCCACGTCCTCCGCGACGACGACGCGTCGGCTGCTCCTCGAACACTAGGAAAATGTCCCGTGCTATTTTTCGACGCTCCGATTTTCTGTGGCAAACGGGCGGCGTTGTATCAAATTCCTGTTTAACAATGGCGCTGTTGCTGCTGCTCCTGTTGTTGTTGTCAATGTTGTTGTTGTTGTTATTGTTGTTGTTACCGATGTTGCTGCTGCTGCCAGTGGCATTATTATGATTACCGTTAGCTACACATTCATCACTTGGCCTGCAAGTGTTGATCCTGGGCATTTTGTTCGGAGGAGCGCCCAATGTGCGTCGTCAATATGCCACCTGATATTGAACGATTGTCATTTTTATTTTGTTTTTTTTTTTGGCTACTTTTGTATTTTGTATTGCTTTTGCTCTTTCGTTTTTTTTATTGTTGCCTTTTTTTTGCCTTTTACACCGTATGCTCTTTTTGCTTGCACTTCTTTCTTATTGGAAATTGGAAGCAGGGCAGCGAGCAGCAAAACTCTTGTTGGAACTTTTCTTGGTGGCGTTGCGAGTCTCAGTTGCAGTTCTCACAGTTCGTCTTGAATGTTGTTGTGCATTTTGCCACTCGTTCCCAATTTAGAGTTAACTAACTTCACACTTTATATATATGCTGCTCGCCTGTGTAGCTATGCGCTGTGTGTGTTTTACGTTGACAAAATCAATGAATTTTGTATATGTACTGCCTTTGCCTTTGCGCATAGTGTGACCGTGCGTGCAATATGCAATCGCTATCGATACTCACAGCCAGCACATTTTAGCGGCGCGCAAATTAAAATTGATTTGATTTTTAACTCACGCTTATCTATCAAACATCTGGTTGTGCCAATAAAATCTCTCTTTATACGATTAAAACTCACGTTTTTGTTTACTCTTAATAATTTTACGTTATTTGCTACTCTCACTTGACATTAATGCTCGATGCAATTGTTCATACTACTCGCAGCTAGGTAATGTATGTATACGCATGAAAAGATTATTTTTGAGAACTATTTTTACTAAACACATATTTGCAACACATATTTGAGCAAGTATTTTAAGCTACTTTAGGGAATGCCCGTAACAACAGCAAGAACAGCGATGTGTAAACTATTTATCAACTCTGTTAACACAATCGATATATCGAAATGAATTCTTACCTTCCTGCTGCCATCACTACCAGTCTTATCTTTGTTGTTGCGCTGGATAGACGTGGATATTACGCTCGGAACCGTCTCTATAAAATTATATCTTTTGTAATACATTCGCTGTATATATGTATCGGCATTGCAGAGTGATATAAGTATATATAAGAAACTGCATGCGTAAGGCGTATGCAAAAGTATATGTGTGTGTATATGAGTGAATTACTAGAATAAGTACAAAATGGATGCAAGCAATGATCATCAGCAACAACAACAAAATCAGCAGCAACAACAATACTACGAGCACAGTTGGAAGTCAGCCAATCATGGCAATTCCTTATCAGACAGCAGGGATTATGATACAAACTCAACGCGCACATCGCTGACTGGTTCGCCGCCGATAACATCGTCAACTGCCCTGGACTTTAATGGATTTGAGGACAAAGCGCTGCTGGCATCGCTGCTTGCGCCCAAATTAGATGATGCCAGCAGCAGCAGTAGCAGCAACAGCATTTACACAACTGGGGAGCAACAGGTGCTGCAACCATTAGGCTTAACAACCACAACAGCGACGACGACAGCAAAAACAAAAACAACAACAGCGACGTATACTTTATATGGCCCGGCCGAATTGCAGGCTCAGACAGTTATAGCTGACGAGGACGATGACGATGACTTAGTTGAGGACGAGTTGGTCACACTGACAAGTGCACCCCTGTTGCTAACCAGCACCAACAACAACAACCACAATAGCAACAATAGCACATCATCCACACACACATTATCCACACCAATTTCACCATATCAAACACAATCCACACCGATACCTGTAATAGCAACAATGGGCACATATAATCTGGACGATATATGCTTTACGTTGGAATATCAGTTTCTAAATCAAAAGCTCGTCCAGGTGCAGCCACCCACAGTGGCGTCCTTCAGCATGTTACCGCAAGAAGAAGAAGAACAACCCACAAAAACAACAGCAACTAGCAGCGACAACAACAACTCAAGTTCTTCTTCTCCTCCTACAAGAACAACAACTGCATATTTCACTCTTGGGACGAGGTAGTAAGCACTAGCAGCACATCATTGCATGCTACACAACACTGCCTTTTTTGTTTGTTTTTCTATTCGCTTATCGCTTGCTTATTGCTGTTGTTATGTTAATGCTTATTATGTTATTGTCTGCACTTATTGTTATCGTAATGCAGTAATTTTTCTATGGCCTTCCGTATGCTCTCTTGGAAATTTTAGACAATGGGTTAATGGGTTATCAATGGTTAATCAGATGATTTTGAAAGTCCGATTTTTAAAGTGGTTTTTTATGCTTAAGCTGCCCTTTGGGTGGATAATATCATAAAAAATTGTTAAAATTATACGAAAAAATTGCACTTGGCGATTAATTTCCCTTTCCCAATAAGTGGATTGCGATCACTTATTCTGCCACTGAAACTATTTATTTAACTGATTCAGCAGCTGGCTTACAAGCTATGTTAACATTCATCTAATTCTCCTTGATTATTATTATAATTAATTATCTCTAATCATAACTATAATAAATTAATTATTTTTAAAAGGGCCACTTTTGATAAATTTTCATATAAGGCAAAACCTCTTCAATTATTCAATTTAAATGCAATAAATATGATTAATGTTCTAAATATTGTGTGAACAATTTTAAGAACAGCCCCCCTCCCCCACCCCTCTTGGCAATAAGCTGGATACGCCCTTGCCCATGACTAAAATTTCCACTGCCCACACAACAAATCCGATTGCGCTGTATGTTTTTCTTCCGTCTGCTCGAGTTTGACGTGCCTGCCGTCGACATACATACAAACAAACATATTTATATATATTTGTATGTTTGTTCCTAAATATCGCAATTTTGCATTGCTTTGCTTGATTGTTGATTGCTAATTAGACTCAAAAATCGCCTGTAAAAAGCTAACGAAATGTTTTTTTGTTATTCTCTTTTGACAATTTGGCAAATTTGAAACAATTCCAATGTCCACTTATTACAAAGCGCGTCCGTCAAGTGTTCGAAAATGATCAGCATGTTGTTGCTAATTGGCCGATACATATGTATGCATGTGTGCGTTGCGTGTATGTATTTATGGATATGTGGTCGCCGGTGTTCACCCACCTCTAAGACGCACACAAATGGATGCCTGTATGCATATATGTGTATGTAGCCTAATGCATGTACTCGATACTGCTGGTAATGAGAATGTAACAGTTTTTAAAGCTGCTGCTGCAGCCGTCTGCTGTCTTCTTCGCTAATTGTATCGAAATCGATTGTTTGGTCTAAAAATAATTATGCCGATGAACGCTTTTAGAAATAACCCCCACCACAAAAAATTCACAAATCTATTGATAGAATTATGTATAACTATATATATATATATACAAATATATGTGCATATACATACTTGATGTGTAAAATGAAGAAAAAACACGTTTTCTGTTTTCTAGTTGAATTCATTCACACTTAGTGTAAAAGAGTCGGTTTCCAATTTAAATGAGCAAATGTGAAATTCCATTCGAGAATATTCCAACATGTGGAGCACCCGAAACAGATGAAATGCATATAAGAAACTCATCTGTTAATTGTTCCAGATTTTAAATATGGCTTTTTTATAGAGCACGTTTTCAACTTTATTTATGACACAATCTTTTTCGTAAATCTATTGGCTGAAATGGTTTGCTGTCGGTTATCGCTGACCAATAAGAAATTTGGTCTAATTCTGGCAAACTAGAGTATTTTTGTTTATTTTTTTAATCAATTCTATATCATTTAAAGCACTTACAACTAGATTCATGTTAAAAATCAAACACTTGGCATTGTCACATGTTCTGATTTGAATTCGCTTGAGTTGCTTCTATTACTTTAAACTAGCATCTGGAATGAGTTTTATGAACAAAATGAATTTAAATGACTTGGTTAGCCTTTCGTTTTGTAGTTGTTTTCACTCATTTTCGTGCCATAATGTTTTTTCCAATTTTTATTTCTACTTTGTATTTCACAGACAGAACTCACCCCAAACCTCAACCCACATCCCCCAACCCCCACTGAGACTAAGGCTATTTTTAACACGATGAGTGTTGCACCTCAATCATATTTCTCATTTTTCAACACTCGTGCGATTAGGGCAGGCGGTTGGATAGGTGGACAGGGGGAGGGATGGGAGACGAAGGCACAGCTGTGTGTTTGCGACAGAGAAGAGTAGTGCAGATTGAGCAATTTTGAGGGAGGGGAGGGATGAAAGGCAGTGTTTAGTTGGATGCCAGCCCAGTCATTCCGTCGTCAGGCGATTCGTCCACAAAGGCCCACGCACTTGTTGTTATTATTTTTGCAATTTTATTTTCAATACAATATTTTTGGTTTGCGTGTTTTGTATTTTTCCTTTAATATATTTGTTTTATAGTTCTTGGCGACGTCGTGTTTGACCATGACAATATTAAATATTAATTAATCTGCCTGATATTGTAGCTTAAAGGCGCTTTCCAGTTCATCTATTTATTTAGTTTTGTGTACTTTTTGTTTTACGTTTTTTTGATAGATAGTTTTTACTTTGTTGCTTGTCAACTGTTATTAATGAATGTTTTTCTTTGTTGTTGCTCTTTTGGTTTTTTTTATAACCTCACTAATCAATGCACACACACACACACACAAATATATATATACAGACATAACTGTAAACAAGTTTGCATAGAACAGTGATCGCTCTCTTATTTGAATACAATGTTATCGAGTTACTTTTGATGAACAACAAAAAAAACAATGTGAAAAATTAGGAAAAAAAATAAAAATAAAAAAAATAATAACTTTGTATGCATAGAAAAATGACAATTTGAAAAACTTGCGGCAAGTTTTAATTAGCTAGCGATCACTGCCTAAAATATATATATATACATATTTGGAAGTGTGTGTGTGTGCATATATATAGAAGATGTTTAACGGCCCACTGACACAAATTGAAAGCAGCAGCAGAAGCAGCAGCATCGTTCGCCCGACGCATTATTTCTTTTTATTTTGTTTGTTTCCAACTGGGCGAGCGATACACACACATCATATACACATGTACAAACACCCCCAAATACACACATGCAGAAAGAGAGAGTGAAGAGAGTGTGGGAGAGAGAAAAAAAGAGAGTGATCGATATATAAACATATAATCCGAACGATCTTGCAGCTATGTCGAAGAGCAAACAGAGCCCGATGAGGACAATGAGCTGGCTCACTGCATCCATCCGGGCGCCCTGCACAAGGACACCGACGAGGATCAGCTGATGATGGCGATGGCCTACGAGGTACTCAGCCCCCACATTCCATAAAAAAAAAAACCAAAAACCAACAACATCAAAGCGCAGCAAAACAAAAACACACTCAAAAAAACGTACACAGTCGCAAAAATTGTGTCGTAACTAACGTTCTTTTGTTTTTTCGTAACGCCGCTTTTAGTAGCAAAAATTACAACAAAAAAAACACATATAATTTAGTTCTAATTGTTAATCGATAGTCTACCAGGGGCAACCAGGCGGGCGTCTCGTTGCTCTTCACGAATCCTCGCCGCTCTCGCCTCAGTTATGTTAACTACTTTTGCTCGCATTTTTTTGCAACTATTCAACTTGGTGCGTAGTCTTAGTTAATCCCTAAAAACAAAGCAAACAAACACTCTTCCTCATTCACCATATATACTACCTACTATATACATATATAAATATATATACTCACACTGCATGATATTTATTTGCTGACTTACTACGAAGTACTACACATATAAATATAATACTTAACGACCTATTGACTTTTTATTAGCCCACTTTGACTTTGTACATAGTTCAACTTCAGCTCTATACAATCATATTTTGGTTAAATAACTAATATTTACACTTATACATATATATTGTCTGATCGTCCCTAAATCATCACAGAGCTCCGATGAAGCTCTCAGCCGCTATAAATGCAACTACGAAAACTGTTATCGCAGCTACAGCACAATTGGAAATCTGCGTACACATTTAAAGACACACACAGGTCAGTTTCAGTTTTAGATTACAACTTTTATATATAATTTTAAATCAAATCTAATGTGATATATTATATATTAAGCTTTTAAACCTTTATAAAAAGCCATTGGGAATGTAGTTAACAGGCCACTGTAATAACATCGATAACATAACAGACAACACACTGTACCTAACATACGACATCGATATCGATAATGTGATCATCTGCTTGAAGATGAGTTGGAAATTAATAATTATTAATTAAATAATAATTTATCTTTGACTGCTACAACTTTATTTTAAATTTCATACTATATGTAGCAAAATTTATAATGGTTCTTATAAACATTAGACAAGAGAAGGAATGAATATACGATATATACTTTACTATACATTCTAATTTTCTAAGAATATTCTTCTATTTATTTGTGTTTTCTGCGTTTTTTACCAGTGTATTAGCAGAATTGAGCAGTTCCAATTGTATATCGGCGCGGGTGGTTGCATCCACCCGACTCAATATACTCTCTAGATAATTATAGAAAGGATCGTGATGGGTAGCACCTATATTTGATGGTTGTTCCTTGAGTTTCTGCTGCAGCACAGTCTCCAACAGGCCCATAACTTTGTGAAACTCCTGCTGTGCTTGTTGGAGACACAGCTGGGGTTTCTCACTGGATGCATCGCTTGGCGAATGCGCTTCCCGGGTGTTTCTATCTGTTGCACAGTCATCGTCTTCCTGTTTTATGGGACGGCGATTTAAGTCATCGTTTTCATAAGTTAACTGTCTACTTGATAAATCCACATCATCCAAATCCATCTGGCAATCCTCTAGTTTGCTGCATACAATATATATAATTATTATTATAATCATTTATAGTATAATGTATATATTATGATAGTAATAATCGTACGAGAAGCCGCGAGGTTTGATGTGTTCCACCAGAAAGGAGAGCTCTTCAAAATAACGCCAATTTATGACTTCCATTTGGGTATCGGCGCATTTGTGATATTCGCGCACGAACCGATCGCGCAGCGTTTTCCATTTGCTCTGGGTTTGTTTAACTAATCATGCAAAACATAAACATTTATTTTATAAACATAACTGTAATTTTGTCTATATGCATTTGTGCAGCACTTGCCTGGCAAACCACATTCGCTTGAGACCGTCGCCCACGCTCTGTCTCTGAGCTGGCCATTGCGAAAACCCACATCTGATTTATTGTATAAGCAAGCGTTATGTTTAACGCTTCTGATCAATCTCTTCTCAATGTCGCACATTATCGTTTTTTTCGTTTTGTTTTCAAAATGAACTTCAACAAATTGCATGCGTGCGTACGCGTTGACGTCGAACGCGTACGAGTGTTTGCTGCTACAGTATTAAACAACACTGGTGCTGCTCAAAGACAGGCGTGTTATATGCGCAATATACACGCGTGACGTCATGAGCGTCGAAAATCAAGCGAATAGTGTAAAGCAGTAAAGTTCCGAGTTGCAAATAATTTAATTTGCATAATATTATAGTTTGTAATCGAAAATTTAACATTGTTAGACAACTTTGGATGAAAAATTTGCACAAAAATGGTTGTCCTTTGGTTTGGTAAATTTGTCAACAGCTCGCTTATAATTTTGCCATGCATAAGATATAGTTAGACGACTTTGGCTGAAAGTATGCACAAAATAGGTGATATTCTGTTTTTAAATTTGTCATCTACCCTCTTATAATTATGTTATGCTTAAGATTGTTATCGTTATGCCATGTTTGCCAACACTGCCAACGACGTGCATTTGCATTCTGCGCCGGAAATGTTGGCGGAGCGGGTAAACATTTGCGCACGTAATTATTTGAAATTCTGTTTATTTGATACATTTTTTGTATATATTTTACAGGTGATTACAGCTTCAAGTGCACGGAGGAGGGCTGTAACAAGGCATTCCTCACATCATACAGCCTGAAAATCCATGTACGCGTCCATACCAAAATCAAACCATACGAATGCGAAGTCAGCGGCTGTGATAAGGCTTTCAACACGCGATACAGGCAATAATAATAGACATATATTTATAAATAGTAATTCATTGGCTAATCAGTATTATCATTTGTAATCTGTTAGATTGCACGCCCATCTGCGACTGCACAATGGCGAGACATTTAATTGCGAAATGTGTCAAAAATGTTTCACGACACTTAGCGATCTGAAGAAGCATATGCGTACCCACACCCAGGAGCGACCCTACAAGTGTCCCGAGGATGATTGCGGCAAGGCATTCACCGCATCGCATCATTTGAAAACGCATCGGCGCACGCATACCGGCGAGAAACCGTATCCCTGTCAGGAAGATAGCTGCCAGAAGTCTTTCAGCACATCGCACAGCCTGAAATCGCACAAGAAGACGCATCAGCGCCAGCTGCTCAGCAAGGGGGGCAACAAGAAGAAATCAAAGCGTGCTCAGAAACTGTTGCACCAGGAACTGCATCAGCAGCAGGAGCAACAGGAGCAAGAGCAACTGGAGCAGGCGCAAGTGAAACAGGAGCTGTTGGTGCTGCAAAAGACAGACGACATGGTGCTCTACAATACGGGCAGTCAGAGCTCGGAGACAACCAGCAACGATAGCGGCGTTATCATTCAACAGTTGGCCAATGTTTGCCTACTGTCAGAGACATCACAAGCGTATCCTTTATCCTATGCCGCCGAGGAGGAGATACCCAGTCCATGGATTGATGCCGGTGTGCTCGTTTCCAAGCCCATTATTCCGATGGCACCGTTGACCGATGCCTGCGTTGCACTCGCCACCGAAATGCCCAGTTTTGTGGATTTGAAGCACACATATGGCAATGCCGCCATCAGTGGTGCCAACATGGAGGAGCCAACACCACTAGATGTGGAAATGTTGAGCAGCACAAATCCAAATCCAACAAATGCAGCTGGCAATCTGCCCACGCTGGAGCTGAATCCGCAGAACATTGAGGAGCTTCTGCGTGATGATAGTTTTGACAACGATGAGGATATGGAAACCGAATCCCTGCTCAACGACATCCTGATGACCATTGATAATAACAGTGCTCTGCTGCAGGCGACGCTCCATCAAGCAGCCCAGGTGCCCAGCGATGCATCGGGTCTGGTAGAGCTGGACATAAGGGACAATAAGCCGACACTTAAACAGATTACAGCAGATGCGGGCATCTGCAATTGCACCAATTGCAAGTGTGATCAGACCAAAAGCTGTCATGGCGGTGACTGTGGTGCTACCAACAAATCAACCACAACAATCAGCCACAAACCCACAACAACAATACAAATGGCGAACAGCAACTCAAAACGCATCTGTGGCAGCGTGGCCAGCAAAAAAGTGAGTAGACACGATGCAGAAATGAATCAGAACATCGAGGATGTTGCTTTACTGCTCCAGAATTTGGCTTCCATGAGTGGCGCACGCAGCAGCGCTGCTGGCAGTAGTGGTGGTTGCTGTGGTGGTGGTGCTTCTGCTGCTCCTCCTCCAATTGCAGCAACTCCAGCCTCGGCTTGCGCTTGCTCCACACCTGTGCCCAAGCCGGCGCCAACTGGCGGCTGTTGTGCTCCACCAGCACCTCCACCGCCTGTCAGCAGCAGCTGCTGCTCTTCCAACTCTGGAGGCTGCTGCACACAAGCAACACCACCGCTGCCGCCGCCGCCCGTTGCCAGCTCCAGCTGCTGCTCCATGAAAGCACAGCCAGCACCGCCGCCGCCTGTAATCCACAGCTCCACAAGCGCTCCCAAGGGCAATGCGTGCACGTGCAAGAGTCCGGCGGAGGGCGTCGCCAATGGCTGTTGCATTGTCATCTGCATGAAAACATTGCAAGCCCTGCGCAAAGTTCTGACACGCCGGAACCTCAACCTAATGCTTTGTCCGCAGCAGAATTAAATTCGCCATTCAAAAAACAACAATTTCAACTACAACAAAGCCTTATCCAAAGAAATTAATCAAGTTTCACCATCAAGTATTGTATTTTTGAGTGCCTCTTGAAAAGTATTCCATATAAAGAAACAAAAACAAAAACAAAAAAAAAAATGTTTATTATCATAATATTGTTACTGTTGTTGTTTTACGCCGCTAAGGATTGAAATCGTTGGTTACCTAATCTTGTTAAATATAAACCAAAAAACTGAAAAAAATAATGGCGGCTGGCCGCGCCCTAAAATTGTTAATTTGTTTCACTTAACCCACTTTGAAGCCGCCTTAACTAAAAGCAATCGAGCAGCAATAAAAACACACATTTAAAGCTTTAATCTAATGCTTAAGTAACTATGTCAAGGATCTTACACATATATATTTTTACCCAATTATTACTCTTAACACTTGTACAGAAAGTTACAAAAATGCTTTCATATCAACAAAATAAAAAAAAAAGTTAAACTCGGCGCGCCGAATATAAAATACACTTGCAGAAATGAGGTAGATAAGCGATAGCATTGGAAAATATGATTTTTCTTACCTAATGAGGTCTACCATTATACCATAAATACCATTATTTATTCTAAAAAAACAACTTAATTTTTCTTACTGATTTTATCTTTAGCTGCAAGCATTTATGATATTGTAGTCCGATTTATCAATCTGATCCTTAAATTCCAAGTAGCCTCCAGATATCTGGAAATTTAATCCATATCAAAATTCGCTGACATAACACAATCAAAGTACCCAACTGCAAGCGTATAAAATAAAAATATTCACAAAGCACAATAAATGCAACTTTTGATGCTTTATATTGCTACATAAATACATATATTTTATATCTGACATAAAACATTTTGTGTATAAAGTCGAATAAAAAATATAACTAAAATTGTTGTTTGTTTATAATAATAATTGATGTTATTTATTGTTTGTTGTTGTTGCGTCTCCTGCGCCTTCGCATCCGGAATGCAGCTTTTTGTATAAAGCGAAAAAATGTTAACTAAATTCTAAACTGAGAAGCGCTTAGGCATTCGACTCTCTTCCTTCTATGAATATATATATATATATATATATCAATATATACATGTATGTCTAATCCTCGCCAGCTGGTATGGCTTCCTCTAGACGTCGCACGAACTTAACACGCAACTCCGTCACATTGTCGCCCTTCAGCTGATCCTGCAAAGAAATCAAAATCAAAATGTGAACGGCATGAAGAGACAACAACCACAAAGTATTCCACACACAAAAAACACACACACACACACATACAAAATATTATAAAATAAACTGCCTTTTTATAATAACATATATGTATATGTATATATATACCTGAACAAACCAGCACTGCACCTCCAGCTGGACCATCTCGAGGGCACCTCGTATGCAGCCACTGAGTATGGCACTATAGCGTAAATTGCTAAGATCTGTGGGCAGCTCAACGAACTCCGTCAACGGATTTGAATCGAACAGCAGCGAGAACTCATCGGATGCCGCCGACCAATTCGATATGGTTGGCTGCACATTCAAATAGATACGAAACCCCTGCTGGATGCGATCCGCTGTCTCACGCATCTCCAAACACCTCGGAGCGGAGGTGCGTGCCAGAAAGTCCTCGATCAGGCGCATACCCATGTTGTAGCCAATGCGTTCCAGCTGCTTGTTCACATCATCCACGTTTTCAAAGTCGCGCAGCATTTGGGTCACCAGTGCACCATAGGTAAGCGTCAGGAACTCCGAGTTCTTCAAAAGTGTGTAAAAAGAAAAAGCAGTTTTGAGCCAACAAAAATAAAGAAAGTGAAATCGAACCGTACATAAATAATTCAGTTGTTCAGACTATATATAGTGATCGCATGGAAATTAAATATTTTAATTTTTTCCAGAGAAAAGGATTTTTAGGAATTTTAATTAGAATCACAGCTGAATCCAACTGAATTTCCTAGCGTTCACTTTTAAGGGTAACATTGAGATGAACTATGAAGAACCATCCATCCACTTTCTAAAGGCACACACAACACAGTTAAATAAATACAAATTTATTTGTTTGCAATTGTGTACAAAGTGACCTGAGCTTAACAATTATTGCTTAACATTAAGTTTATCTACAACAACATGAAACATGATGTTCAACTGCAGCTTATTCCGATTTGATTGCCGTGATTGTGATGCTCGGCGTTTGGTGTGGTGCTATCAGTTTGGGTGGGGCACGTGCAGTGCCCCGACTCAGCGTTGCACCGCCACTCGACGCCAGCGGCAACGTAATGCCATCCAGCCCACCAGCATCGCCCTTCTCCTGCGCCGAATGGAAGCGTCCACCTTCGCCACGCGCTCGATTCATGGCATGCCGATGACGAGATTCATGTAGATATTTACAACGTTCCTTGGGTATACGTGACTCCAGTTTGGCCCGCGCCTGCCGTCGAATCAGTATGCGTTTGTATTGCTTGGCATTCACATAGAGCGGCTCCTCATCCGCCTCCCCCTTGGAGTTCTCATCCTCACTGTTCGTATTCGTGCCCGTCGTGCTTGTGGAGACATCTGCAGACATGCTCGCATTACTTGTGGCAGTTGTGGCAGCCGTGGCGGTTGTGACTTGCAACTGTGACTGCTGCTGTTGTTGCTGTTGCAGTTGTTGCTGCTGTTGCACATTATTGTTGCTGGTTGTTTGGTTTGAATTGCTGGCGGTAGCAACATTCGCGGCTCCCGTATTTACCGCTGTCATTTGTGGCACCATTATGATCTGTTGACCGCCAGTTGCTTGCTGGCCCGCATTCGTAGTTGGTGCCGCCGTTATCTGTACCAGCTGCCCATTAATATTGAGATAATGTGGTGCCGGTTGGGCGGCCACAGCGGCCGCTGCTGCTGCTGCGGCTGCTGCCGCCGCATTCGGATCCAGTGAGGTGAGTGTCGGTGTCTGATAGAATATGGTCTGGCCATCGGGCAGCTGCATCACTTGCATCTGTGGCTGCTGTTGTTGTTGTGCGGCGGCCGCCTGCAGCATTATTTGATTCGCTTGCAGCGGTATCAATTGTGGTTGCAAACCACCCGCACCTGTAACCGACGCACCACCCACCTGTCCCACCGCCTGTTGCTGTTGACCAATTATGATTTGAGCGCCGCCACCTGTCATCATGGGCATCGGTATCACCTGTATTGGCTGTTGTTGCTGCTGCTGCTGCTGTTGTTGTTGCTGCTGTTGTTGTCCGGCATTTGCAACTGTTGCCGCTGCTGCTGCGTTGCTTGCATTTGTATTGTTGTTGCTAGTCGTGTTGTTGGTACTGCTGCTGCTACTTCCACTGTTGTTGTTGTTTGTGTTGCCAGCGGTGGCTGCGTTGCTCATTTTTGGATTTCCTTTTATTGTTGCTGGTGTGGCTGCTGTTGTTGTGCGATTACTGCTAAAATGGTTATCCATAGCGCGCAGGCTGCGCTATTTATTGTGTGGGTTTCGTGTCCCTCTCTCAGTTAAACACTTACTGTAAAAGCGTAAATATGTGAAGCCGATTTTGAGGGTGGATGGCATCTTCAATGTTTCTTAAGTAGACCAAAACAACTGGGCTTACTAGACTAACTAAATTTGAGCAGCGTTCTTGTTGTACTTGCTACCAGCTATTTACTTACCACTTTCTTGGCGTCTAACCTGGTTGCTTGTCGCGACATCTTGTCGAGCTTTTAGTTTTATTTGAAAAATGCTTCGCAAATTGTGATAAAAAATTTTTCTTCAGTGGTGGGTGAGACAGATAGTTGCGATAGTTCGGTCGAATCGATAGGCTTATTGCACAACTACCGATCTATTGCACATGGTCACAGCTTTTTGGATGTCGACAAGCCTCCGTAATATATCGATGTATCGCTTCTTATTTTCTTTTTGCACATTCCTAGTCCAAAGTACCATTTCGCGGCAGGATCCGCGCAAGTGAATCACAACAATAGCATGGCTTCAACTGGACTGCTCGTGGTGTCCAACATTAAGCAACTTGGTCAATCGTTGCGCAGCATTGAAAAATATGTAAACTCGCTGTACATTCACCTAAATGTTCCGGCATCAACAGTGACCACACCGCCGCCAGTCTGGGGTCGACTTATATCACAATTGTATGCGGATAGCAGCAGCTATGTTGGCAACAAGCTGGATCTGCGCGTCCTGGTGGCGCCGCTAAAGCAACAACATGATGCTGGGTCGCTGACTCTACGCAAACCCGTTGATATCATATTCTCGGATGCGCATCACCCAGAACTGTGCGACAGGCTGCGATCCGAATTGAATATAAGCAAGCCAACCATTTTTCTACAGGATACAAAAGGATGCACGGACTTACAGGCGGACAGCGGCCAATCGGTCAATCTAAAAGTGTATCCCGATGTGGTGCTTGGCGGCACCTTTGATCGCATACACATCGGGCACAAGATATTCCTCACACAGGCTGTGCTGCGCGCCTGCAAGCGGCTCGTTATCGGAGTGACAACGGCTGAATTAACAAAGGGTACGAAAGAAAAACCAACTTTGCACTCTTTAACCAGTTGAATATTTTACATAATCCCAGCAAAGATGAATTAGCAAAATGCTTATCAATCTTATCTATCAATCTACTTATAGGCAAAACGCTGGGTGAACTGGTATTGCCCGTTGAGGAGCGAATTGCTCAGCTGCGTGAGTTTCTCTTGGATATAGACAACACCTTGCATTACGAAATTGTGCCAATCAATGATCCATTTGGTCCGACACTACATGATCCGAAGATGGACATGATTGTGGTCAGTGCGGAAACGTTGCGTGGCGGTCAAAAGATTAACGAATTAAGGGCTGCTAAGCAACTCTGTCAATTGGAAATTTTTGTTATTGATATTGTGGAGAGCAATGTCAATGATAACATCCATGAGTCCAAGGTTAGCTCCAGCAACACACGTATCGATCTGTTGGGCACACGTTGGCAACAGCCCCAGGTAGAATTACTCGATTTCTCACTGAATTGGAAATGTTTTTAATGCGCCCCATTTTCTTTACAGGCACGTCCTGATTTGTCAAGGCGTCCCTACATCATTGGTCTGACCGGTGGCATTGCATCCGGTAAGAGCAAGATGGCTGAGCGATTGGGCAATATGGGCGCCCATGTCATCGACTGCGATAAAGTGGCGCACGATGTCTATGAGCCGGGTCAGGCGTGCTATGACAAGATAGTGCAACACTTTGGCCAGGAGATACTCGCCAGCGATGGTCGCATCGATCGCACCAAGCTGGGACCTCGAGTTTTTGGCAATCCCCAAGAGTTGCAAGCGTTAAATGCTATTGTTTGGCCAGAGATACGGGTGGAGGTCAATAGGCGACTGGCTGTACTGCGTACAGGAGCACATGTGCCCAAAGTGGTGATACTTGAAGCAGCTGTGCTCCTCAAAGCCGGCTGGGAGTCCAATTGTCATGAGGTGTGGTCCATGATTGTGCCGGCCGAGGAGGCGATTAAGCGTGTCATGGAACGCAACAAGCTGAGCGAGAACGAGGCAAGGAATCGTCTGGCCCAACAAGTGAGCAATGTTGATATTGTGTCCAAATCACACGTGATCTTCAGTTCACAATGGGATTATGATTTTACGCAGCAGCAGGCCGAGCGTGCCTGGCAAATGCTTAACAAGGAACTGGAGCAAGCTGACCGCACGTCGAGTAGTCTTTGATGATTGCCATATAAATGTCCTTTTAATTTGTGTTCGTAGTTAGTTGTCATTATTATTAATGCATTTCATTTAATTTTTGCTTAGTTTTAAGTCGAAAGTACATGGGAGCAATTATAGCCGGGATTAATAACACAAATGCTGCAAATAATTATATTTAACGATGGCTCTCGCCCTTTTTGCCGGAGACACGCTTAAAGTCCGTCATCTTGGTGGTAACGATCGGTGAGCCAATGAATCCTATGTAGTCAATTTGAGTAATATCCCCGCCGGACTGGTTGTTCTTCACAAAGATTTGTATGTTTTGTACATTCTGGAATTTCACATAGCGCAGATTGACCGGATTTCCATTCTCCAGCTCCTTTTCCGCCAGGCTGGAAGCGATGCGAGCGAAATTAATTGATAATCAGCCGTGCTGAGATTGACAGACTTACGTCAGTTCCTGGACACTGCTCATGGACTCGGCCATGTCGAAGTCAATTGTCCGCGGCTGATTGATGAATAGTTTTACATCCTTGGGTCCCAATTGGGGCGGTGCCTTGAACTTTAGAGAATGTATCTTCACCGCCTGATTAAATGTTATAGACATGATGAGCTGCTCGTCGCAGTCGGACTGCAAGAAGCCGCCAGCAGTAGCCAGAGCATGCTTCAAATTGTGATCATCAGCTTCATTTAGGCACTCGCACTCTTGCTTCGAGATGAACGAGTTCAGCTCCATCTATAGCGAAACGCGAACGTCATACATAATTATAATTAGGCTATGGATTTTTTCTTTTTCTATTGACGATCCGCCGATTTACTTACCAGACCTTGTCCATAATCCTCGCCAGCCTCGGCGCCGCCCGATCCAATATGCTCCTGAATTTTTGCCTCTAAGCCATTAACGTCGGCGCCCTGAATGCGATCAATTTTGGCCCGATTGCGGTAGAATATGAATGTGGGCATCGCTGAAACACCCTGGCCGGCAGCTGTATCCTGGCATTTGTCCACGTCCACCTTCAGAAATATGGCGTTGGGATATTTGCTGGGAAACGTGTCAAAAATGGGCGCAATCCTTTGGCATGGCCCGCACCATGTTGCCGTAAAGTCCACAACGACCAGGCGGACGCCTGCCTGCGATAGTTCCGTTTGGAAATGCGATTCGTCGTTAATAACACGTACTGACATATTTATTTTGAATTGAAGATGAAATGGAAAATGACTGGCAGCTTTTACAAAAAAAAGCAAGATGCTCGATTTTTTGCTCGAAACGAAAACCTATCGATGAATGGCATTCATCGAGTCTGCTTTTCTTTTATCGCTCTGGCTCTAAATATGGCGTCTGAATAAAAACAAGAAGAAGAGATTATAAAAAAATATTCTTTGTGGCCTGCCGGAAAAGTGATGAATTTTTTGTAAAAAGTTAAGAATATTTAAGCCCTTACCTTACAAAATAACTAGTTTGTAAAAGATCAACAAAATATGGATGTTCAAGCGCCAAGAGGTAAGCGGCAAATGTCCGCTAAATCGCACTGCACGCACACACATGCAAGCAAAATGTGGAGCTGTTAAGCTAAAAAAAAACCATTTATGCTTTACCTATTTTTTTTTCGTTTTTGCTTTTGCAGATGCAAGTTTACGCAATATAATAGATAAACTGGCTGAATTTGTGGCACGCAATGGACCCGAGTTCGAAGCAATTACCAAACAAAAGCAACAAAATAATCCAAAGTTTGAGTTTCTCTATGGCGGCGAATTCGCCAGCTATTATCAATTCCGTGTGGCAGCGGAGCAGGCAAGTGAGTAAAATGATGCAAATTATCCAACTATTGTGAGTGTGACATTGAACGATATATATTTTTGTTTTTAGTGTTGAAACAGCAGCAGGGTGGCATGCCAACGGGTGCTCATTATATGCAACAGCCGCCGCCAACTCTTTCTCACTACGCGTCACAACAACAACAGCAGCCACTGCAACAGCAACAAATCCCAATCAATATGCATGAAAATGTAGCGGACAAAATGCAGCAAGCGCAACAGCCACAAAACCTTGCTCAACATCTGTGGCCGCCCAACGCTATTCCCGGACAAGGACCGGGTCCTGGGCCAGGACCTGGATCAGCGCCAGCCGCAAATGGCTCACCGTTAACATTGAATCTTGGCAGCCAATTGGATGCCATTCAAATGCAGCAGAAAACGTTAAGGGAGCAAATCAAACAATCGGATGCGAATCTTTCCGCACAGCATACGGTAAATATATCAACTTAAATCGCTCTCTTCACAGGTGTAATATATCTATCTTTGATATAAACATGCATACATATATATATATATAAATATATATTTTTTGCGCAAACATCTCCTGAGAGGAAAGCAGCTTTGAATGTGTCCCACCACTTCCAAAACATACAGTGTCATCTTCAATACTTTAGTATTCCCATTCTGACTTTGGACGAATAAAACTTGCTTGTTTTGTTGCTGTTCCAAATTCTTATAAAAACTAGAAAACAGACAATTTGCAGTTAATCTGAACGCAGACCCTGAGAATGAATCCAGCCCTTTTTATAAGTCTTTATTTTGCTATAAATACTTTTACTACGTCGATAAAGAAAAAAGAAGAGTTTCTCTTAAATTTCAATTGCCAGAAACGATAAAACGTTTGTTTTGGTTGCGAACTAAATATTAGCTCAGGCGACCATTGCAATTAAGAGCACTTATCTTTACTTCATCCTAATTTTTATATTTAGCGGAACCGATTGAAATTTTTACCTTTACGATACAATTTTTGATTGATACTTTTGAAATGAAAATTTCCATTTCTTTCTTATTATTAAACAATCTCCCAACTCCTCCTCTCCTGTTTTGCATCGGGGCTAAATGTTTCTGTGTGTTGATTTTGTTCTACAATCACTATCTCTGCCCCACGCCCCTGGATATGTTATATATGTACATATACTTTCAGCTTATATAAAAAACAAAAAAGAATTAAGAAAAAAAGAAGCATTTTCCTTAACGATTCACAATATTTACAATATGTTTATATATTATTATGTTTTAACAATCGAATTAACAATTTCAACAATGCTACATTAAATTTTTGCTTTATTGTATATTTTTTGAAACATAAAACCTAAAAAAAAAAAACCACTCTTCATACCAACTGACAATAAACAAAATAAAATATGTAACAAAACCGAAACAAAAAATTGATTGTTAAAAACGAAACTCTCGTTTATTGTCGCATTCGAAAATATCAAAAACGAATAACAAATCTATTGTTGCGCGCCCAAAATAAACCAACGAAATAAAAAAATAAAAATAAAATACGAAATCAAATCCAATGAAACCAAATCAAAAATGAACCTTTAGGCGCTGATGACGCAAAAAACAAAGCAAATCGACGAAGCGATGGCGGCAGCACAAACAACCCAACTGGATCAATTGGCCAATGAGCAGGGTATCGTATTACGGGATTTTGATGGCGTGCTGCAGCCGATCATTGAGTCCTGCACCAAGGATAGCATCTCTGCAGGTAAATATATATATGGCCAGCTCTCCAACGAGTGTGTGACTTTTAAAAAAAACTAGTATTTAAATTTAAATCTATGAATATTTATATATATCTATATGTTTACGTCAGTTGTTAACTTTTGAGCTAGACAAAACTGCAAAAGAAATTCAAAATTTAAATAATAATAATAGAAAAAAAACGTAAATTAATTAAAAAAAAAAAAAACATAAAAAAAATCATTTAAATACATAAACTTAATTTGCACAGAGACTACTGACAATCTGAGTAACCCGTTTGATATTGCAATTTTAGGCAAGAACTGGATTTTACAGCATTCAACCGACAGCGCAAAAATCAATGTCGTTTTACAATATCTTTTAAAGAAGTATGCCTCAGTTTATATATTAATTAATGATCCTTTAACATTTATTAATTACCATTTGTGATTCTTTCTTTCAACGAGTGTTAAGCGAGAAACGAAACGATACAAAATGAAATGCATGCAAATGCTGCGAGCGAAGCAGACAGAGAGAGCGTGTGTGACGATCAATTAAGAGAGAGCGAGAGAGCTGAGCTAACGGTTTATCTACTCGTTGCTATATTCAATTTAATTCGTTGACTCGTTTGGTTTTTTTTTTTTCTAGAGAAAAGATACGCGCATTTTTTTTTTAGCGTTGGCTCAGTAAACATTTCGAGTCTTGAGCACAGTTAGGCAGCAATCCAAAGTTGCTTAGTTAAGATACAAAATATACACACACACACACCCACACACAGAACCTCAACACACACCAAATTCGAATCACAGCACAGAAATTACAATGAAAAAAAAACAACAGCACAACAAACACTTTTTGGTAATTGTTGTTGTGCCTACAGAAGAAAAGAAAACAACAAAACACCAAAAAAAAAAAACAAAAAAATAGAAAGAAGAAATGGACAAAAATATGTTTTTCGTTTGTTAATTTATTTTTAGGGCTTTGGTCAATGGTTCAACGTTTCAGCAAAAATTGCATCTTATATATTTAGTTAATGATATACTCCATCATTGGTAAGTTCGCAACAAAAAAAACAATAAAAATCAATAAAATGACTGCAAAAAAAACATCACATCTAAGTAACAGAGAAAAGAAGCACTTGAGTGCCTAAAGAGGTCCAAAATTAGTTATTGTACCGTAAATATATACATATTGATAGCCAGGCGGCAATCAAATCCATCAAATGCGATGTCAAACTCGATGTCCGTAACAAGCTGTCGCAAATCTCTACACGAGATGGCAAATCAGCATGTTATTAGCGTAATCTGGGTGCCTGGGCACTGGAATATAGCTGAAGAGCGAGCTAGAAAAGCCACTCTGTTACCCCTCCAATCAGTTAAGGAAGGTATATGTATGCCTTTAGCTAGAAGCTCAGAATCAGTGATGTGAATAGACACAAGTCGAATGACAAATGGCTAAATGCCAACTTATACGCTGTAGAGAACTACCCGCCACTGGCGAGAAAAAGATTCACCTTTTCAGGAAGTCACTTCCTATCCAGCCTTACACAGTTAGAGCACATAGGTCCAACCAGAAATGAAAAATTCATACCACATGATTCACGCTCACACGAGTAAAGGAGAAAATTAAATCCGTTCAACTTAAGCTAAGTAAGCCACATTGAAACTTTGTTACTTAGTTCATGGACAGAGACAGACAGACGGGCGGACTACACATTTTGGCTGGGAATAATTGACCCGTGGGAATTGACGGACTGCATTCTTAAAAAGAGCAGACCCCAAAATACCAGGCAATTTGGTTTAAGCGCAACAAATCTATTTACAGCATGCGAAAAAATATCAGCGATTTGAAGAACAATCTCGAGAACGTCGTTATTCCGATGTTCTGCAGCGCCGACTTGAGTAAGTAGTCCAAAAAAGTGTCATTTTACAATTGTTTTTTAATTTGTGCAAACGTTTCCTTCTGCTTAGTTGCCAACAATGATCAGCGTCAGAAGTTGTCCAAGCTGCTATCGCTGTGGGAGTCCAAGGCCAAGTTCTTTGATGCCTGTGTTATCTCGAAGCTACAATCGCCGGACTCGTCCATGCAGGAGTACAAAACAAATCTGCAGAATACGTATCATGATATTGTGGCCAAGTACACGCAGAGCACCAAAGCAACGCTGGACAAGTGAGTACATGTCTACATCAATTTAAAGTTGAGACGACACTTCGAAATATATAAAAATCGTCTTGCAGCTATCAGAAGCAGCATCAAATCTTTCTGCAGCATGCGACGCAACAAATTGCCCAGTTGGAGCAGCAGAAGCTGAAGCTGGAGAAACAAATTCTGATTGCTCAAAAGGCAAAACACCAAAAGCAGCAGGTGCTCCAACAACATCAGCATCAACCGCAGCATCAACAGCAGCATCAACAGCAGCATCAACAGCAGCATCAACAGCAGCAGCAACAGCAGCAGCAACAACAGCAGCAACAACAGCAGCAGCAGCAGCAACACTCGCCTCAAGGAGGCAAATCAATACCATCACTAATGGCGCAACGCATCAATATGCCCGGCGTGGACAAGGAGCATATGCATACGCCACCGCCTCCACCGACGGTGGCCACACACGATCCACCAACACATCCGCAGGCAGGCAACAACAACATCTATGCTGGCTATCCACAGCAGATGCAGCAGCAGCAACAACAACAACAACTGCAGCCACCACCAGCAAATCACTATGTGGATCCTCGCGGTCCGAACTTTTTCATTCCGGACATGTCAAAGCCGCCGCCGGGCTTTCCAGGTCAGATGCCGCCGCAGCAGCAGCAACAACAACAGGTGCCGCCGCCGCAAGCTCAATATCCGCCATTACCCGCTGCCGGTGGTGGTGATGCATCTGTGGATCTAGGTGTGCTAAATGCAGCAATTCAGGCCGTCATGCAAATGCAACATCAGCAACAACATCAGCAGCAGCAACAGAGGCTTCCCGATGACCAGCAGCAGCAGCAGTTGCAGCAACAGCAGCTGCAACACCAACATCCGCACCAGCAACAGGCACAACAACAACAAGCACCACCTCCGCCGTTTGCACAAATGCCACTCAATCTGCCGTTGGAATCTGGCGTCGATATCGGCGCCTTAAATGCAGCCATTCATGTTGTGCTGCAACAGCAGCGACCACCTGATGAAGTGCTCGGCTCCGAATCACATGCGGATCAAGATCGAGATGCGGATGAGCCGTCGATTCCGCAGCAGGAACCACAAGTGCCGTCAGCGCCCTATTATGACTTGCCAGCGGGTCTCATGGTGCCACTAATCCGTCTGGAGGACTATACCTATAAGCCATTGGATCCCGCTGACATTCGATTGCCACCGCCGGCGCCGCAAAGCGAGCGTTTGACAAATGCATTGAATGCCTTTTATGCGGCGCCCTCACACGATCGTCCCCGAGATAAGTGAGTAGCTATCCAGCAATTAATCGATATTGAAATCCCCTTAAACTATATATATATATATTTATTCTGCAAACCTTTCAGCGAGGGCTGGGAGAAACTGGGTCTCTACGAGTACTACAAGGTGAAGAATGCGGCACGCAAGCAAAAGGAGGAGGAAATTAAGAATGGCACACGCGACAAGTCGCGCTCACCCAGTCCCATTATCCTGGAGAAGACGAAGAAGAGCAATAAGCGCTGCTATCGGTGGGTGCAGATCTAGATATATAATATAAAAATCTGTTATTATATTTATTAATACACTTCCCGTTGCAGTTCCAAAAGTCGAAGTCGCTCGCGCTCCCGCTCGCCCAACACTCGCACTAAATCCCGCTCACGCTCCAAATCGCAGTCCTTAGAACGTGTGCTGACGCCGCCGCCGCCACCACCACCACTGCAACGGAGTATGCGAGGAGGTATTGGAGGAGGTGGCGGTGCTGGTGGCAGTAATCGCAAGATTCGCAATCGTTCGCCGCGTCACGAACGTGACATCAACAATACTCGCGAGCATCGCACAGATCGGATCAACAACATCAGCAACAACAACATCGTCAACAGCAGCAACAACAACAGCAACAATAATAACGGCAACAATGCCGCCAACAATGTTAACAATTCCAGGCGCGTGGAACGCGACAGATCGCCCACGCCACCCAGTTTCTTGTAAGCAATGCTCCCAATCTTGTAGAGTAGACAAAACTTAATCTGAGTTGTTCTTCTGCTCACTGGTAACGACCTGTTCTCCAGTTTATTTAAGCTGCTCCAAATCTATTCAAAATTTTAATGTTCCATTTCCCTTACAGTGGCAGCAGCTTTGCCAAGCCGCAGGAGTTCATTGAGGAGACCAACAAGGGCCATCAAATGCTCATGAAAATGGGCTGGGGCGGCACCGGCACTGGGCTCGGCTCGAAGAGTCAAGGCATTGACACTCCCATTTCGGGTGGTGAGGTGCGCGATCGCAAAGACATGTACAAGGTAAGCAGAGGATTAGGAACAGCAATTGACCACTATTAATTTGTATATTTTTCTTGCAGGGCGTGGGCAATAATCTGAATGATCCGTTTGAAAGGTTTCGCAAGAATAAGGGAGCCGCCTTTGCGCATCGCATGAGCACAAGAGAATACAAACCTTAGAATCCCAGCACCAGAACTAGATCCAGAACCAGACCCAGACTTAGCCCCACCAGCCCAGACACCCGCTCCCGCCCGCCTACTTCTGGGATTATCGCATTTCTGTTCTTTTCCTCTAGCCAAGAGAGTAAACATTTTTATATAAAGCATACAAAAAGTGTATATATTTTGGATGTTGGTAGTTATTAAGCTGGTACATTGTGTGCCGTTTGCGCCGCTTTGGCGTTGACCTTCTCGAGCACCTGCGTTAGTCCTTTGCCGGGACCACATTCGAAGGTGCGCGGAAAGTCGACGCCCTGTCGCCGCTCGTAGAGCTCGTGCAGCGTCTGCTCCCATTTCACTGGGCGCACAATTTGTTTGGGCAGCTGACGAAGGATGTGCGTCGCATGCTTGTACGGCTTCCCATCCACATTGGAGTAGACGCGTATGATCGGCTCTTGCAGGTGAATGGACTTGAGAGCCTTGGCGAATGGCTCAACGGCACTTTGCATCAAGGGCGTATGAAATGCGCCGCTGACCGCCAAACGTTTCATCCGGCGTATCTTGAGCGCCTTGGCATTCTGCTCCAGAAATTCGAGGGCCTCCACATTACCCGCCACGACCTTGCAATGTGGATACATGTAGTTGGCAATGCCACAATAGGGCGACTCCACGCCCCGATCCAGACACCATTGTTGCGCCTTGGCGCATGCTTCGCCCAGATTGGTGTCCGGGCCGTACAGTGTCATGGCCATGGCGCCCGCTGCCTGATCACAGGCCGCCTGCATCGCGTTTGCGCGCACCTGCACCAGTTGAAGAGCCTTGTCAAAGGGCAACGCTCCGGCATAGACAAGAGCTGTGATCTCGCCCAGACTAAAGCCGGCGGTGGCCACACAACTCTCGATGGCTTTGGGGCGCTCTTCGCGGAGCTGCTCCAGTGCCGCTAGCGAGGAGACCATCACGGCCAGCTGTGCGTACTCGGTGCGATTAAGTTTCTCGCGCGGACCCTCCAAACAGATCTTGAGCAGATCGTATTTGAGCACCTCGTTGGCCAGCTGAAAGATGCGTCGAGCGCCGGGAAACCGCAGCAGATCCTTGGCCATGCCAACATACTGTGTGCCCTGTCCTGGAAACAGTACTACGCTCGTCTCCTTGGGATCGATTGCTGGTCGGCTGCTGCTCTGCTCAAGAGGATCCGCAAGCTCTTTGAGCAGCTGCTCTCGTTTGCTTGTTGCCGCATCCTGTGTAGTTGTTCTTACCGGTTCTGTTGTGCTGCTCCAGCGGCACCAGCTCCAGTTGCCAGGTATATTTGTTTTTCTAACGAAATTCCTCGCTTTTGCAACGAACATGTTTTTGTTTCTTTATTTTTTGTGGGAGATGCGGCTTTTAGTTTAATGCATAACAGCTGTGTGTAGTGTGTAACAACTGTCCCTAGATGTCGCCCGCCTGCAGCGCCATCCAGCGCATGTGAGACACACTACACGCTGATCCGTTTCTTTTGAAACACTTTCGATTTCGTTGCGTCGAACTTGATTTATGTTGGCCAAAATCAGCTATGACGAAGATGTTGAAGCTGTTTGGCCATCGGCATCAATAGACTTTAATCATGCTTATTTGGAATTGAAGCTATTAGTCATGCGTCCGCGAATTGGAATTAATTAAATATATATTTGGACAGAGCATGGGAATGTCGGTTTCCCATTTAACGAGCGAGTTTTTTCATTAGAAATTCGCACATTCCGTGCGCAGAGTTTCTTGAACTTTTATCTTGATAAAAAGAACAAAGAGAACCGAAAAATTATTTGGCAGACCGGTAAAGCTACGCAGAGGAGGATAACTAAAAGAGTGAACGGTTGTCCGAGGCGGACATGGCGCACCACTTTCGCCCTTAGTTCAAGGAACACGCCTACCACCAAAAAACCAAACAACAACAACTGTGATCACTCTCACACAAAGCCCAGCAGACATTGGCCCTTCTGCTTGTTGCTTGTTGCCAAGGACTAAGCACGTCTAGACATCAGAGCAAGAGCTGATGACGATCATAATGATTAAAATGCTGATGATGATGATTGCTAGCTAATAGAACGAGAACCAGTTTGGCTTTGGCTGCAAAATTTGAAGCGGTAGATGAGTTTGTGAGAGACTGACTGCCCAGGTATGTTATAAGAACAAGAAAGAGCGATAAGAACATAAGAAAACAGATCGTTGACATGGCGCAAGTGGCGTGGTTTTTTTTATATTTTATTTGATTTCTTTTTTTTTTAATATAAAATCAGGTTGTGAAATACGTAGCATATGCACATAAATACACACATACATTTCACCTGAATTTCATGAATGAGACTCGACTCGTGGCCTTTTCAGTCCAACCGGGATCTGGACTTGGAATTTTTATAGACCACAACAACAACAAAAAACAACGGTATTATGACAACAAAAACATAAAAAATATTTAAAAAAAAAGTTATGGAAGAAAAAAATAATTAAATGCATACCTTAGTAAATGCCAAAGGCACTTTTAATATACATTCTTGCTCGTTCTGCTGGCGAAGTATTGTCTGTGAATATGTCGATAAAAATATAAACTATGGAATTTCAGTGTTATTGGCACAAAACGTGCCGGCGATAGATACCATTAGAAGGTTTGCAAATTTCACAGGAGCAGCGGGAACAACACGTATCAGCAAATATTCCAACACACGCAGACACATTGCACACTGCACCTGTAATACCTCTGTAATTGCGTATTATTTAAATGCGCACACATCGCGCATACGACCCGTTTCCGGATAACGATAAACAAAACTCGGCCGAATGTGTGCATTGACCGGCATCATCCAAAACACACCAAAAATATTAATGCATAAATATATATTTTTTTTTAAATACGCATGCGTATGCATCGGTTTTTTTTAATGCACCACTTAATGCTGCAAGTAAAATAAGAACACAACTGAATGCCAGCAAATGTAAATTTTTATTAAGAAATAACCGTTAAGCGCTCAATGTCAGTATAACGTCAATGCTGCTGCTGCAGCACCTGCATTCCTCTGCTCTGCTCTCTGCTTTGCTCTTACGTCGAATGCACCGAAGCAGCAAAACAACAACAAGCGTAGAAAGCGAGAGTGCACTTGAGAGATGAGAGCGAAATATGTTGAAGTGAAATATGTATAGAGAAAGAATGTGAAATATGTTGAGAGAGAGTAAGCTGTTTGGCCTTGCGCATATGTTCTATGTGAAAGCACAACACATGTAATGTCTTTGTGTGTATATGTAACGAATGAATTTGAATAAATCATAATGCGCAGGCGTAAAGCTCGTGACGTTTTATGAATGAACTGACCACATATGCAAACAAACACACACACATACACGTACATAAGTGTATATATGTATGAATTTCACAACGTCAAAAGCAGTGTGCGTGAGACTACTCATGTTGCTAACTAAATTCCCCTAGCAACAAGGTATCCGCCAAGAGTGAGCAGTTGGCTGCTGGCCACGCGATCACTTTCTCCCAGAGGTTGACCGCCAAGCGTCGTTGGCTTCCTCATTACATGACAATTACGATAAATATTACAGTTTCAAGGTGCTTAGATTAAAAATGATCGGCACATGTTAGAAGTTTTATCAGCAATAATAACAGCGCACATGACTCAGCAAAATTCATGGCAATCATGTTGAAATAGCCTTGGCAATGACTAAAAAAGCAAAAGAATACCATTTATAAGGGGAAAACATTTATTTAATTGCCCACGTCGTCGTCGGCGCATCCTTCCAAGTCTGACGTCGGCTCGCTTCTAAGCACACGATTTTATAACCGACTTAAAGTTAGCTGCGGCGCGCCTTTGCGCTTACGCATGCGCTCTTTTTTTCACTCCTACTTAGGGCGCGCACACGCCGAACGCACAAGAGCACCCGAAGCCGAAGTCGCTGCTGCTGTTGTCGTTGCTGCTGTTTTTGTTGTCGCTGCTGCTCCTGCGCTCTGGCATTTATTTGCATATATTGCCCGTATAAAAGCTAACAACTTTTGGGCGAAGCTTTCATTTGAGTTCGCAGCTTATCAGGTGACGGACGGGTCGGTGGTTGTTTTCGTGTTGCGTTCATTTACCCTTTATATTTACCCGCGCAACAAATAACATATATTCATTTAAAAAAGCACGTATACGCCGCGTAGCCACTGGGGCAAGTGAATACAAATATTACGTGCAAAAACATAAATTACAACAATTGAATTTAAAATCAAAGCATCAAATATGCATTCAAAGGTGAGTTTTATTGAGCAGTTAATTAAAAATCAAAAATAACATTAAGATTCAATAGTTATGACTAAAAAAGGCAATTGCAAAGCTAATGATGAAATGATTGCCTTTTATGGTTGTTTATATTTTCGATTATTGAGCGGAGTTGTGATTGTTGTTGCTGGCGTTGCTTAAAGAGGGGTGTGTACCACTCTGGAAACCTGTAACACACAACCTGTCTGTGGGCGGGCTAAAAATAAAAAAAGCAAATGCGCTTTTGTTCTCAGCAAAGACACTGGTCGAAAATAAATAAAGCATAAGTGCAGCGTTCTCTTTCAATTTTGTGATTGCGGAAATGCCTTACTGTAAGAGAGAAAGAGAGAAAGCGTGCTCATTATTACATAATTTCCCACTGTAATTTCGGGGAAATTTTGCTCATTAAAAATGCCATTTTGGGCTGCAACGACTTTAAATGCGCTCCAGTTTTATGCTTGCCTCATGACTTGTGACCCAGTTTATTGGCCCCCCCTTATCCCCAACTACCCCACCACCCAACAAGGACAAGCGGCAACATCAGCATCACGATCCGATAAGCAGCTGGCGTCATTCAAAGTGGTTTATCCACCACAAACATTTATAAATCTGTTGAATACTGTTAACACACATATAGGCAGTTAATTCTGAGCTGAGTTTTATATTTATTTAAGCAACTTATTTTAAACTTATGCATTCGCCTTGCAGTTCAATGTGTGCCGTTGCCTGCTGCTCGCTGTAATCCTTGGCTGCTGTTGGGTGAATGAGTCACAGGCCTACTGCTCGTTGGACAAGATGAAAACGTTTGCGATGGACGCGTGCGAGCGACTGTTCCAACAGGATGAGCCCAGGGAGAGACGGTCCATAGACTACAGTGGTCATCACACAAATAAACTGTCACGTAAGTATATTCAGCGACGTTTAAATAAGGCCACTGAGTCAATCAACCCGATGTGCATTGAGAAACGGAATCGGAAACACAAGCAAACAAACAATTCATAATTAATAATTCAATAAATAATGCAGTTCCGATTTTAAAGCTTGTCCGTTTTCAAGGCGCACAAGTTCAAGTTGAGTCTTTATTAAACATTTTTTTTTTCCATTTTTTTTATGCACTCTTTGCAGATGACAAAATGCATAAGGATGAGCACTATATTGGCAGGAGTAGCTATCCACACGGTGGCTATCTGAAGGTCAGTAAGGAGCACTATCATCGGCTATTGCGACTGGATGTGACACCCCGCTACAAGCCACGCAAACAGCACCAGAACAAGAAGTTGCGCTTCCGACGGGATAGTTCCAGCAAAAGCTACAACAACATCGTCTATTGCTGCCATCATGACTGCAACGAGGAGTTCTTCTGCTGAAACGAGGAGCAGATAAAATCCTTCCCGCCACAGGAAATCCTTTAGAAGGCTAGTCAGCAACTGATTCCGTCCTTAGATCTATCCTATATACATATTGATATTGATATTATCCACGCGCTCTCACTCTTATAGAGTAGGTACCTTAATTTGTTGCAACCCCAGCAAATCTTGCCACAGTATTAAACAGTAGAACAATGAATAATGTACTAAGTTAGTTAAGCTCCTAGTTCATAAGGCATTGCATATAAAATACAACACTAATTAGAAATTAAATACAATAAACTAAGCAAAACAATGAGTTTGTTTCTTGAATGCTGTTCGTAAGAATTTATTCTAGTTATTCTATCGCGATAGGCAAGCATTTCCAGGACACGAGAAAAAGTTGGCGTAACTTAGCCGTATCAAGGATTATCGGAATGTCCTGTGGGCAATAAATAGTCCTTGACTTGTCGTTTCGAATATAGCAATAAGAATGAAGAAAGTGCTTCACCTAGCTGAAATTAAAGGACTTTTTATCGCAATCATTTTTTATCACCCTACAAATATGCTTTTAAATGTTGTATATTCTGAAGCAACCCTGTAATGATTTTAGTTTTCAGCATAAAAGTGTGCTATTTTTAAATTTCGATCCCATGGACAAATTTCATCATCCTGAAAGTATGCCATGGTTTTAATGGGCATAATAATCACAATCATCCTAAGAGTATGCTGCATTTAATTTATGGGAAATGCTTTGGCGCCCTGAACGATTCACAAGACCCCAAATTAACCAATAACATAAATTTCAGTTTATTTGTTGCAATTTATTAAAATATATCTTGAGATCTGTTGTATATATTTGCTTATCTTCAGTAAAAAAAGTTTTAAAAATATGTTTTAAGACCTATTAAATACTTTCAAAAGAGTATTCTGAAATGAACATGCTTATTAAGTGCAAGAAACATCGATATAAAAATAATGTTTAAAAATATGAATTCTCCGAATGCAACTAATGGACAAGTGCAGCTGCAGACAGGTTACTTTATAACTAAAACCAAATGGAAATAATTTAAAAAGCACGCCTCAAAGCGATTAGAATTTCACTTCGATTTCATGAATAGTCTTGTCGAGTAGATCAATGGAAATTTATGTTATCTGGCTATGTGGCGCAATATTATTACCCGTGCTGCAGTGCGTCGATATTCAGCGGTATGTTGTGAACACAGATCAATGTAAAATCCCCGAGCCGGACTCAATAAAACTTGACGATTTCCATCGTATCGAATACAAACCATGCACATCCCTCCAGCCGCTCACTCGCGTGGATTACAATCTCGAAACACAGCACTACGAACTCTCCATCAATGAGACAATCTTCAAAAGATATTTGAAGATCGATCCTGAACTCGCAGTCCAATCGGAAGTCATCTTAAGTTGTTGCTATATGCAAATAAATCGTCGCAGCGAGGAAATCGTTGATTTGGACACAAAATGCACGGAGATTGGGAATGGCGACCAACTGCCCAATAATACTGATAGCTTCATTGTCCAGTGCTCAGCGAATGGAAAGCTCATCTATACAAATGGACATGCAACTGTTCCAGAGCGTCCACAAGTGCGCCAGCGTCTGAATAAATGGACGAATGCACGCGGAGCTGATCAGCGTGCTCCAAGTGTCCTACTCATTGGCATTGATACCGTCTCCAGGCTACATTTGATGCGTGCCATGCCAGAGACGCGCAAGCATCTGGAGGACAATGATGGCTGGTTCGAATTGGCCGGCTACAATAAGGTAAGAGAGAGATCTGCATTAATGATTAACTTATTATCTGGGCGTAGTTCGCAGCAGTTTCAATTGTTTCAAAATTCTTTTGCAGGTTGCGGATAACACGTTGCCCAATCTCTTGCCACTGACAACGGGCTACAGTATCAGCAGCCTAACCGCCATATGCAATCCATGGAAGGTCAGCGGTCTGGACAAATGCCCGTTCATCTGGAAGGAGTTCGAGGCGGATGGCTATGTGACTGCATTTGGTGAGGATGAGACACCGATCAATACATTCAATTTTCAGGCAAAGGGTTTCGGTGATCAGCCCGTTGACTACTATATGCGTCCTTATCTGATGGCAGCAGAACAGTGGCTCGATAGGAGCCAAGATGGGGAGCAATCCTGTCTGGGCTATAAGCATACCTCGGAGCATGTTTACGATTATGCATTGGAGTTTGCACGACGCTATCGCAACGATAGCTTCTTTGGCTTCTTCTGGACAAACTCACACAGTCATGGCGATAGCATATCGAGGACCAGCGCCATGGATTCCTATATGCGGATGTACCTCGAGCGACTCGTACGGCAGGGCACCATGGAGCATAGTGTGGTGGTGTTTCTGAGTGATCATGGCATGCGAGATGGACCAACTCGGGTGGGTCGCCTTGGCTGGTTGGAGGAGCGTTTGCCATTCCTATATATTTGGTTGCCTCCACATCTGAGGCAATCGCATCCGGAATTCGTGCAAGCGCTGCAATTGAATCGGAATCGTTTGACGAGTCCATTTGACCTGCACGCCACGCTGCAGCACATCCTTCAGCTGTCTAGTCCGGGCAGAGGGCTGGGAAAAGGTGAGCGTGATTGCCACAGTTGTCAAAGTCTGCTGCACGAAGTGCAGGCAAATAGAACCTGCCAGGATGCTGGCATTCTGGAACACTGGTGCACCTGCTGGTCCTACAAGAGCTACCAGCGATATACTCCAACTGATTACCAGATGGCCGAACAGATTATGCGTTATATGGGCCATTACACAAATCACTCGAATCACTTGATCCGCAGGGCTTATGTTGCCATCAAAAATAAAGCCGATAATCCGCATATATCTCTGCATCGTCTACAGTTGCAGGTGGAATCGGAAGATTACTTGTACGAGGCAACCGTGCGCTATAATTCCAGATCCGGAGACATGGTGGTCACAGGGATAAGTTTTCTTAACGCATATTGATTAACAAGTTAGTACACATATAATTCGAATAAGGCCATTTACTTTGTGATTTTGCAAATCAAAGTTGAAAAATATCATTTCGTTGCTTAAATCGAGAAGATTGTAAATTCAAGTATAAATCCAATTCTTTTGTGCGCTCTGGTATATATATAAAATATCCAAAAATATGTAACATTTGTGCAGTTATTCGCATAGTAAAACTATTGTACCTATGTTGATAATCACATTCTGTATATAACTTCTATATATCCGTTATATAATGGACACCATGGCAATCTGCACACTTGATGCGACGGCTGTCCTGTTCGTCAATCGGCCGCATTGACTGAAAGTATTTGGAAACCATAGCTAAAATCTCATCACGTTGACTCTCCAGAAATTCGACGGTGAAATTCTCATAATTGTTGACGCACTGCATAAAAATGCGATAGAGCACCATTTCCGTGGAGAGGAATGTGTGCAGGGCACGATCAATGCCATCCACGCGCTCCTCCAGAAAGTTGCGTGCCATTTGCATAATCAACTCCACCGATCCGACACAAAAGTACCTGGCCAGAGCGTCGAGCACATCCAACAGGCTGCCCAAGTTGCCGATGTGCTGGACGAACTTGGAGCCAAGCCAACTGACCAGCTGATTCACATTCAAACGCATTTGGCCCATGTCATCCAAGCGGATCAGATTGGGCAGCAGAGCAGCACCGACAGCACCCAACGCTGTGGAGCCTTGCGTCAAGTTCCGATGAATCTCGTGCATGCTGAGAAGCACCTCCTTAAAGGGTATATCATTGAAAGTACGCACAATATCAAACTTTTTGCCTCCACCTGCCACATCGCTGTTCAGTTTTGCCGACTCCTCAGCAATCTGGCCAAAGACTTTGCTGCAAGCAAAATAGAATTTGTACATTATGGTAGATCAAATAAGTATATATTAACAATAATACCTGGATTGATTGCGCACAGCGTCTCGCAGGGCAATGCCATTGGTTGCCTTGTTGGCTATGCGCAGATTGTTAATCGAGTGCGTAAAGATGACCAGTCCAGAGGCAATCTGGAGCACATCGATGCTGCTCAGCGGCTGATCATCGCTGATTTTCTGAAAACCAAATAAAAAAGCTTAAAAAATAGCACTAATAGTATGAATGGCACATCGAACTCACCAAATATAGATCGTAGATGCCATTGGCCACACCCGTGCCGGATAAGACAATAGACGACACACTGACGCTCTTCACGGCCAACTGAGTTGTGGCATTGATTTCCGTTTGTGCCGCTGTCAACGCTGTGGTGGCGCCAGCCGCACCCAGTCCAACAACGCCGCCAGCCACATTCAGCCAACTGTTGCGCGCTTCATTGTCCATCAGCGATACGGACTGTTTGTGCTGACGTCGATCAAACAGTCGTCCAACCGAGCGCACTGTGCTATACGCAGCTGCAGACACGCCCACAAGGGTGGCTGTCAGTATAATGGGTGCCGCCACAGGAAAGGCAAGCGTAGCAGCAAGGGGCACCGTAGCAGCCAAGCCACCAACAGTGGCAATGGAATCACCGACACTGAGGATTTGACGATTAACACGCGACGCTGGTGTGGAGCATAGCATTAAGTGTACGCCATGATCCTGATCCTTGGTGAACGTATAGATGCCCTGGCTGGGCGCAATCATTGTGCCCCGAGGCAACGTATTGTTGAAGACAAACTGCTGCCAATTGGGATAAACACGTCCGTGCTCATCAATGAAGACCATGCAGCAGCTGTCGCTATTATCACTATTATCCTCCCACATGCATTTCCGTGTCCGGATGACGGGATGACAGCTAAAGCTAGTCGATTCCAGCGCCAACTCCGGATCCTTTTCACTTGTGACCAGCACATAGATGATTGCCGATAGCAACATTCGATTCGTATATTTCCTCTGTTCCCAAACATTCTCGAACAATGTCTGGCGCTGTCTTTCCAACGTCTTGCTCAGCTTGGTTACATTCTGGCCGATTAGATTGGCAATCTTCTGTTTCAGCACATCAGCTTGATCGGGCGCAAGTCTGCCAAAGAAATTCATCGATAACACATCTGCAAAAAAAAAAAAAAAAAAATCTACTTACGCGTCCCAAATAATTTGCGAATGGAATCCACAGCTCAGTGCAAAATCCCGTTGCACGTCGTACGCAGACCTGGTCATCTTTGGAAGACAAGTTCATAGGGTGGTTTGAAATATATATAAACACAAAACACACTAGACAATATGTTGGCTGTTATTTAATTTGTTGTTATGACAACTGCGTAGTGCAGCAGGTAATTGAAATCCATCACATATGGCTGCACTGTATACGTATTTGTGAGTACCGAAATGAGTAACCAGATGAGTACATGTTTATCCTAACGGTCGATATGTATGCTTATCGTCCATGTGATACAATTGTACCAAAATGTACACTCTATCCATTGGGTAACTTAATTATTTTTAATGGCGCATAAATGAATTTGTCTAATTTTAGTATATTACAGTGGTTGCGCGTATTACTTAAACGATACCGAGTATTATTTACAGGGCTCACAATTCAAGTGAATTTTGTTCGATAGCTTCATGTAGGGTAATCGATAATTTCAATATAGAACGATTTTGCAGCCCTGGCATTTTGTTTATAACTAATACGCGAAACCGCCGCACACAGATTGTGCTCGAGTTTATGACAATTAGCCGTTTAAATTCAATTGAAGCAACGTAAACATTCAATAATACAACATTAAAGTGCGCCAAAACACAACAAGCGAACTGCACTTACACGCAATTTACGTAAGAATTAAAAAAGTGCGCAGTGAAAAACAACAGAAATTGAACAACAGCGTTGTTGGCCAAAAAACTACCCAACGAATATTCACGCACACATAGACGACAATACCTAGAACAAACACTTGCCCATACATACACATGTATATATATATATATATGCATATATGTACATGCGTACATATAATATATATACTGTGTACATTTGTAAGCCGAAAGCCACTAACAATTGACATTGGGTCAGTCACCACCTGTTTGTTTATGGCGGCGACTCAAACTAACAATAATTGTTAACACATTGCGTCTGTACCTTTGACATCGGTTGTTGTTTTTGTTGCGAATTGTTTATAATAATAGTAAGAATACGTATGTACGTGCATTGTACATAAACCCATGCGCAATTGACATTCTCGCTGGTCGCGTGTCATTTGAATATATATTACTTATTTATGGCTTCAAATGCACAGCTCGGAAAAATCATTTTGTTGAGCGCAATTGCCGTCTTTTCCTACTACTTCTTTTGGGTAGCGATTCTGCCGTTTATGATACTCGATGAAGGTGAGTATCAAAACAAAACTCAATGTGCGTGCGTGTGTCGGTGTGTTAATATTATGTTTTGCTTTTATTAAATAATCTGTTTTATATCAGCATTTTACTGCTACTGATTCTCAATTTCTCGCGGCTTTTGTGCAGTAATTATAGTGCCGCAGATTAAATTCGTGCGACAATAAAAATATAATTTATTGATGTGTATGTGTGTGTGTGTGTAATGATGAAACATACCTTCTGAAATGGTAATTCGAGGAATTCTGTTTGACCGCAGCGGTTGCCACAAATGTTTTCAGTTTTTGTTGTGCCAATAAGCTGGCAAATAGAAAGCTTCCCGCTTTCTATGCGTTAATGACTATTATAGCTGATCATTATCAAGTATTGAAAAGGTTTACGGCTTACAGTAATACGTGTATAACAGCAATATGTATAACACATATAAATAATAGTGTTATACGTATTACTGCAATCGTTCGCAATTGGAATTTAAGATTATTTTTTAGTTTAGCAAACGATCGATAAATCGGACTCTTGGTTTTGAATAATCTCAGTAAAATTTGCACATAATAATGAAAATGCTTTTAGACTGTTGCACAGGGTATTTGTTAGCCCAGCAATGTTTTTTGTTTTACGCTTACCTGCTAATATATATATATGCAGTCAATGTCAAGGTCATTGTTTTACATGTTAACTAATCCTCCCGTCTCTCTCTCTCTCTCTCTGTTTCTCTCTCTTAGGTAATCCCATACTTTCGTTATTTCCGCCGCTGAAGTACGCATTCATTGTGCCCACGGTATTTGGTGTCATCTGCCTGGGCGGCATTGCCGTATTCTCCTTCTATCACATTTGGAGCATTACTCGCACGAATCCACCAAATTGAAGGTGCTGATTGCTGATTGCAATAAAAAACACGTATTTAAAAATAAACAACCAATACACACGCGGACACACACGCGCACACACGGATGAGCGGAGAGAGAGCCCCGGCAGAATAGGTCACGGCACTGGTAAGATTATACACGGATTGGCAAGCGCAACACAAACAGCTGCTGCTGTAAATCAACAGGCTGCTCCAGTCGGCAACAAGATGCCACAGTGGCTGGTCATTGGCATTTCGGGTGTCACCTGCGGTGGAAAGACGACACTGGCACATGGACTCCGTGATTATTTCAAGGGATTGCGTAATGCACCGCTCTGGAATACGCCGTATACGATTGGCGATGTGCAGCTCATTGCCCAGGATGATTACTTTCTGCCCGTGGACGATAGACGGCATAAGCGTGTCGAGAAGCTGAATGCCATCAATTTTGAGCTAATCACATCGCTAAACACCAAGCAAATGCTGGCGGATATAGCGCACATCATCAATGGACAGTCGGAACACAACTATGCCAATTTCGAGCACTATGCCCTGCAATACCAACAACAACAGCAGCAGCAGCAATTGCAACAGCAGCAACAACAACAGCAACATCAGCAATATAATTCCAATTATTATGGCAAACAACATTTGCCAGCTGCTTATATGCAATATCAGCGACAGCAACATCAGCAACAGCAACATCATCATCAGCAACATAGACAACATCACCCGCAACAACAACAGCAACAACATGCGGATCACATAATGCGTCTCAATATCAACGCACAGATCGCCGCCCAGCTGCGTGACAAGAAGATCAACGTGCTCCTAATTGAGGGCTTCATGATATTCAATCAGCCCGAGGTGTTGGCGCTGTGCAATCTGAAATATCATTTCCATTTGCCGTACGAGAAGTGCTATGAGCGTCGGATTAAACGCACCTATGATCCGCCCGATGTTACTGGGTATTTTGAGCTGTGCGTCTGGCCGTACTACGAGAAGAACTTTGCCGAGTATCGCGAGTGCAAGGATATCACAGTTCTCAATGGAGAGATAGCCAAGGAGAAGATCTTCAAGTTTGTGCTGCAGCGGATCGTTCACTATTTCGAGGAGCGTTGCGATCCACCGACAACAGCCACATTGCCGCCGCCAGTCGTCGCCTGTCCGCCACAACAGAAGCGTTTCGGCGGTATGCTCTATATGGGCACGGTGGCCAGCAATAACAATCATATGCCCACAGCCTGCCCCATGGAACAGTAGGCGGGGCAGTTTTTGCTGCCATAAACCCAATTATATATATATACTACATTCACATATAGATCATTATGTAAACATTGCAAATTATTTGTGTAAAGCAATTCGATGTACATTCAAACATAGTTTTACCACTGTAATACAGTAGTCGCTCGAAATATTAGAACGCAGAGTTTTACAGAGATCTATTTCTTGAAAAAATATGAAAAATTTAAAATTGTACTTTTAAATTTGTAATATAAATTATTGTACATTATATGAATTTTCTTAGGGTTTGCAACAAAAATCAATAATTACTGTTACATTTAAAATTGTATTCTCAAAAGTTCTAGAAGAACTTTCAATTTTAGTCAAACATTGGAAAATTAGTCATAAATTATTATAAATTAAAATATTTCTATAGAACATTTTTATTGGGTTTTCACCATATTCAAATTATACTTTCTTTAAAAAATAACCTCAAATTTAGCACACTAAAAATGGCTTCTAATTTCCTTAAAATTACCATTTCTGCAAGTTCTAATGTTCAAGCGACCGGCTATATGCAAATTTGTTTGTCATTAGCTAGATTTATTGGTAGAATTGTTTAGGCTCGTAGTTTAATATAAGCACACACATTCTCCCTGTAAAGACTATATATAGTATATATATATATATATTCTGGTAATCTGATTGTGTAAAATATTTTGAAAATGGTTCAGGAATTCATATAGCTGTGCTAACTAAATACTAATAATGTGTAATAGCAAAAAACAAAACTGTGTATTAACTGCAAAAATCACATGAATGAAATTCAATATTATATATATATATATATATGTGTAACGTATACACTCTCTAGAATTAGTTTAAACTCTGGGAGTTCAAGGAGTGTTTTCATTTTATGGCCAATTTAAAGCTTAGCCATCTGTAAATAGTGTACTATATATATATTAACTGTTTTACAAATTATAAATCTAAGACTAAGGACCTCTGAAGCTAACTCTAATTTTTTTTTCTTGTGCGAAACAAAACACACACACACACACACATATACACAAACACATACAGATGCAGATACAGCCACGAATAAAGATAATATACATATGTGTATTCACCCCTGGAGAAAAGAACGAAATCATTTTTGCATTGCTAACTTTATAAATTTTATTGCATTTATTCTCTTGGGTCGACATTGTAGAGAATTGGAGCAGGGGGAGTGGGCTTGAGTGCGTGCCTCAGAACACAAGAAATGGAAAAGAAATAAATACATTAATTATAATAAAGAAAATATGTACGATTATTAAATATACAGTACTACTTGTCGAACGGGCGGGTTTTTGGCTCAACATTTGATATTAATGATAGATTGATTAGGAGGAGTCTGTCTTGTCTGGTTTGCTGCATGCGCAGAAATGTACTGCCAATCTCCGAATGGGTTAAGTTTGGTGCCGGGGCCTTGTAGCAATTGCGGCTGACTTGCGGCATTGGTTGCATGGTTGGTTACACGATGGTTGCGATTATATCAATTGTCAACTTTATATGCTTAAGATTATGTTAATAACTTTATGCTTAAATATGATGCCGAGTTAATGCTTCCGATCCAGTAACAACAGCTACAAAATAAGAAAAGAGAACGAAAGTTACTCAAGCGTATTTTTAGATTTCATGTCAAGTTTAGTATATAGTTTTTACCACGCCCACTACCGATCTCTACAAATATCGAGAGTCTATATGCCCTACAATTTTATTGTCTTGGTTACCAAGTCAGTTTAAGCGTCATAAATTTAGGAGTTTTGAAGTCACAGTTTTAGAGTCTTCGAGAGTTGGAAAGCAATAGAGAGGGTCTCAGTTTGAAAGTCACTCAAAATTGGAGCTGTAATTTTTCACGGAACAGAGTATTGTATAGTTGGTAAGCTTGGATTTCTTGGCAGACACTCAACTTTAGAATGCGTCTATATTCGTTCCATTCCCCAGTCAGTTTAAGAGTCACAATTTTAATTTTAATCACAATTTGAGAGTCACTGATGTAGTCTTAGTTTTGAGCCCCAACAGTTTTATGGCTATAGAACTGTTTTCTGTTTAAGATTCACGGATTTTATGTGTCTGCCCAAAATGAGAAATTAGTTTTCCTTGGCAGGGACTCACCTTTAGAGCGCATCCCAGTCGGTTTGACTGTTGTATACCTCCTCCTCGAGCCAAACGGCATAGTTGGCCTTAAAGTAATCCGTCAGCTCGACCTTGCGATCCCACCAGCCCGAATGCCCGAAGAATGCAAAGTCCGAATGGGTGAGTATCTCATCGCTGGGGAAGCCACCTTCGACGCCATAATCGTGTAACTGCTGCTGGTGCTGCTGCTGTTGCCCACTGTTGATGGCGCCACCACCACCACCGACACTGCTGCCATTGTTGCCATAACCATTGGAATCCCGATCGCCGCTGCCATTGCCCGAATGCATATTCGACTGCTGGGCATTCTCGGCATTCTGGGCAGCAGTGCCATTGTTGCCACCACCACCAGCACCACCACCGCCACCACCACCGGCGCCACACTTTTGCGTCGCCTCCGGATAACGACGCAGATTGAAACGATCGACGCAGGCGCGCAGTGTGCACTCCTCCGCCTGGAAGTCCCACGGTCTCGACTCGAGATCATTGCCAAAGGCCCAGTCATCGTTGAGGCGATGCCGCACCTTCGAATAAATGGCACTCAGAGTCTTCATATTCGATTTGCGCCACTGACGCCCCAGATACTTGGTCTGCATCTTCAACAGCTTCAGCACATACAGCTGCATCATGGCATGGCGCACTTTAAGGGTCTTCTTTAAAATTGGCGCCGATTTGAAGACGACCAGCATCATGACACGCGAATGTTTCCACTTGATGAGCTTATTCAAGATACGCAACAGATTGATACAGGAGAAAACATTGCGCCAGGAATAGGGTTTGTCGGACATTTCGCCGCCATAAACGAAACTATCGCCACTCAAATCCGGTTGCTCGCCAATCACACACGATGGGAAATCCAGCAGTGGTATCGAATTCTTTGTGTTCACATATTCCGTAATCGTTTGATTGAAGAACTTGAGCACCAACGGAATACAATTGGCAAAGACCAGATGCTGCGACATGAACTCAAACTGATACACATGATTTATCTTGAAATGCTTCAGATACAGTAGAATAATTGCGGAAACGGCCTTCACAATGATCTCCTTGTGTCGACCCATGTCCACCGTGAGTTTCGTCGACTGTGTTGCCGTCAACGGCATCTTCTTGGGCAGCACATCGGCCATGATGTTAATGCTCTCTGTCTTCGATTTGGATGTGGGCGAGGCGGCGAGCAAAACTTTCAGCAGCGCAATCATATACTGCGGCAAATTGGGCAGTATGGCCTGATAGAGGATCTCGGCGGGCGTCAGCTTGATCTCGTCCTCGTGCGTTGAGATTGGATTCCGTGCAATATCCTCCTCCTTCTTGATCTGCATGTCCGCCAAGCTGACATACATGTGACGCTGTAGCGTTTTGAAACCCTCGTGAATCGGTTGAGGCAAACCCGCCAGACTCTCGTGATCCCCAATCAAAGAGTATCCGATGAATTTATTCCGCGATATATCCAAGAACTGATCAATGTCCTTCTGTCGCACCTTGGGCGTCCATGGCAGACGCGCTGTTATCTGCACGGCCGGCATTGCCGGCGGCGGTTGTGAGAGACTTGGTTGATTGTTGGGATTCGCTGTTTGTGTGCCTCCATTGCCTCCACAAATGCTGTTGCTATTGTTGCTGGACGTGGAAGCGGAGGGATCATCAAAGGGGCGATAGTACTGGGAGAGCTCATCCTCGCCATTGCCCGTGTTGTTGCCGCCCGTCGAGGAGTTGCCATTGTTTGAATTGGGGCCACCCTCATTGCCCGACATCTCCATGTCGATCTGCTCGGGTTCGTCGAGGAAACGTTGCTTCATCAGCGATCTCCTGTGAGGAAATCAGAGGGTTTAATTAAAGTTTAAATTAAAAATTAGAAACTCACTTGAAGTTCCGCTTGGGATACTGATTCTCCAATATATCCGTTGCGGTTGCGGGCGGTGAGCTGGCGCGCATGCATTTGGTCACCTCCAGCGTGTCCTCGGTGATCGGATCCAGCCCGACCTTGACTCTGTACTCGTTCTTGAGATTCTTGAGGACATCCATGCCACCTAAGCCCAGCAAGGACACCTTCCACAGTAGCAGCACAACCTTTTTCATCGGAAACTGCGGAGCAGCGCCGCTACAAAAGCGCGTAATCATCCCCAGCAGCTTGACGGCGAGCAATTCACCATCGGGGAGCGGACTATTTATCTCCTGGACAAAGGATTCGGCGAGTTGTATGTAATCCTCGCTGGCCTTCTCACGCTCATCGCGAATCGTCTCTGTGATGATGTACAGTACAGAGAGGATGACTCGTATATCTGTGGAATCGACGAGGGTGACATTGGTGATCTTCACCGCCACAATGTCGGGGGAGCAGGCAGTTTCGATCTCCATGTTGAGCAAATCAATGAACGAGGAGAACACGCCCAGCTGATAGAGGACGATTACATTGTCTCGTGTATTCTGATGCTGTTCCTCATCCGATTGCACCTCGGCCCAGCATCCTTGCGCCAGATAAAGGATGCAGCGTGCCGCCTGCATGCGAAACGATCGATCCGACACCTCCAATTGATCGACCAGCTTCATCACAATGCTCCGCTGCGAGGCGGCATCCTGTTTTTGCCAATTCGGTGGCAAATCGTACAGTTCCATTTGATCCTCGAACGCTTTCACATTCATTTGGAATTCACTGAACTCCGTGTAACTGTAGAGTTCGGCGATCTCATTCTGATAGCTATCCACATCCGCATAGATGAAATCCAAATCGGGGCCATCGCAGTTGGCGTCCACGTCGTGAGTATCCTGCTCGAACGAGTTGTTTATTGATGAAAGCATCATTTAGAGGCTGTTCCTATAACTTTCTATGTGTGTGTCAGTTTCAGTGTGTCTGTGTAAATGTGTGGTACGTATGTATGTGTGTATATATATGTTTGGAAATGTGTATCCTTGTGCAGGCAGTACGTCTGCGAGGAACACGCCTTCTCGTCACTACACTTCGCGAATGGAGCGCATAATACTATTTATGTGTTAAACACTGCATTTCACTATTAATTTTGCAAACATAATTATTAAGCCTATCACATATATCCAGCACAAAAGAAAAATTTACAAGTGTGACCAACGCGCTTTCGCTTTGGCCTAAGTATCGCATATGCAGTTCTATCCGATGGTTAATTTTTAGAACAGCTGTTCTGTAATGGGCTCTGTTACGATTCCGGTTTACCTCTGTAAGATAGAATTTAGTGCGGTATTTGCTGGATTTATTTTAAACTAATATGCTATCTAGGTAATATGATTGTCAACTCATTATATGAGCTGTTATCAATTCTTACTAATAATGGCACTCACAACATTGCAGAATAAACATAAACATGTTATCGAATTATGCCCGCTGGCACCACTATATATTTGGGTTCCCGAACAATACCGGCATCAGTTTTTCTTTGAGCTCTCGAACATAAATATTATAAAATAAGTAAGCAGCTGCATTTTTATCAAAAGTTATCACAACACATATCTGAAGTACAGTGGGCTTCATAAATGAGTGCACGAAGTGTATAGATCGATTGATTGGCATTTGCTGCTGCCTGCTGCCTTCTGTTGTACTTTGTACCCTTCTGCGATTTCATAAAAGCGTGAGATTGCAGAATTTGTGACGGCCTCAGTTGCCATCATCTGCAAACATAGATTCACTTTCTGTCCCTCTCCGTATATATATTATTATTATTATGTGTATCGAAAGTAAAATTGTGAAATTGAAATTGTTGTTGTGAATTGGCATTTGCATTTTGTATTCTGAAGGAAACTGGCCGGCCGTTCTGTGGCGTCCCTTATGATAAGTGCTCTGGCCACAGCCTTGGGCACTTACATCTACTTAACCATGGAAGTAGTTACACACACACATACGTAAACTCTTTGTCACGCAATACGACTAAAATTTCCTTCTACTATAGCTAAATGAATGAATGAATTTGTGTGCATGCTCAATTAATGTGTCTTAAATGTAATTTAAGTGCTTAGTTATTCTAATTTTTAAGCAATTATCATATTTCAGTATTCAGTATTCATGTTCGGGTGACCACTGTACTGAATGCTGAGTCATCGGCAATGTTGTTGTGGCTTAGACCTTCATTTGTTTATGGTTTAAGTGACGGCAATTTGTTTTTGGAATCATGAGCGGCTAATAAACTATATTAGATGCGTATTGATTTCAGGCGCTGGTCGCAAATTGATATTAGATATGAATATCAGGCACATTAAAAGCGTTGGCCAACAAGCAATCAGGTGCTTTAGGCTCTCAGCACTAACAACGCGTAACTTTGGAGGAATTGCCGGGAATCAGTTGGGCCAGTTGAGTCCTCGCTACTGCGTTGTGCTTTTGCCATTTGTCGCCGTTGGCAGCAGTGTCAATTGCAGTGCTGCGGAAACAGCAACGAAGAAACAACAATACTCAACAGCAGCTGCCGTGAGTAGTTGTTTTTTTGTGTTTTTGTTTGATAGTAGCTGTTGTTCTTGTTATTCGACTAACACTCTAGCTTGTTACTAACCCCTGTGCGCCCTTGCTTCTAAGCTTTTTGGCCTTTGTTCTAATCTAAGTTCTGTTTCTGTGCCTGCTTGCCGATCTCTCCCTTTTGCTGTTTGCTTTTAAGTAATCAACATGTTAATGGTATTTTCAGCTCGACATGTCTAACGGAGATGATTACAAGAACGCAGCGTCCATTTACGAGTTCAACGTCAAGGACACCTATGGCAACGATGTCTCCCTGGAGAAGTATAAGGGTCAAGTCGTCTTGGTCGTGAACATCGCCTCCAAGTGTGGCTTAACCAAGAAAAACTATGCGAAATTGACCACTCTGAAGGAGAAGTTTGGGGAACGTGGATTGAATATTCTAAATTTCCCATGTAATCAGTTTAACTCTGAAATGCCGGAGGCTGATGGTGAGGCAATGGTCTGCCATCTGCGCGACTCCAAGGCGGATATTGGCGAGGTCTTTGCCAAGGTATTGTTTGTTAATCTCCTTTAGTAATTTGCAAATAATAACTAATCAATTCTGTCTCCACAGGTTAATGTGAATGGCGATAGTGCTGATCCTCTCTTCAAATACTTGAAGGCCAAAAAAACCGGCACATTGGGCAGCGGCATCAAGTGGAATTTCACCAAGTTTCTGGTGAACAAGGAGGGCATCCCAATCAAGCGTTATGCACCCACCACCGATCCCATGGACATTGCCAAGGATATTGAGAAATTATTGTAGATCTCGACATGTTTAGTACATAAGCATTATATAGTTCATCCTTACAGCGTTTGTCGCACCAAAATTGTTGGCTAGCCTAGTTGTGTAGCTCTGTGCACAATCAGTGCATGTTTTTTAATTGTATTTGTATTATGGTTTCTATTCCTTAACACGCTCTTTAATAAACGCAATCTAATGAATTATATTATGGACTTATTACATATATCAAGCACAAAATAAAAATTTACAAGTGTGACCAGCGCGCTTTCGCTTTGGCCTAAGTATCGCATATACATTTCTATCCGATAGTTAATTTTTAGAACAGCTGTTCTGTAATGGGCTCTGTTACGATTCCGGTCGACATCTGTAATATAAAATTTAGTGCGGTATTTATTGAATTTATTTTAAACTAATATGCTATCTAGGTAATATTATTATCAACTCATTGTATCAGCTGTTATCAATTTCTAACTAAATTACAAAAACAGCAAATGCTAATGGTACTCACAACATTGCCGAAAAGTTAGAGATAACATAAATTGTTATCGAATTACGCCAGCTGGCACCACTATTTATTTGGGTTCGCGAACAATACCGGCATCAGTTTTTCTTTGAGCTCTCGAACATAAATATTATAAAATAAGTAAGCAGCTGATTTTTTATCAAAAGTTATCACAACACATATCTGAAGTACAGTGGGCATCATAAATGAGTGGACAAGTGTATAGATCGATTGATTGGCATTTGCTGCTGCCTGCTGCCTTCTGTTGTACTTTGTACCCTTCTGCGAGTTCATATCAGCGTGAGATTGCAGAATTTGTGACGGCCACAGTTGCCACCATCTGCAAACATATATTTACTTTCTGTCCCTCTCCGTATATATATTATTATTATGTGTATCGAGAGTAAAATTGTGAAATTGAAATTGTTGTTGTGAATTGGCATTTGCATTTTGTATTCTGAAGGAAAATGGCCGGTCGTTCTTTGGTGTCCTTTATGATCGGTGCTCTGGCCACAGCCTTGGGCACTTACATCTACTTAACCATGCAAGTAATTACACACACACACACACGTAAACTCTTTGTCACGCAATACGACAAAAATTTCCTTCTACTATAGCTATAAAGAGTTTGAATTTGTTTGCATGCTCAATTAATGTGTCTCGTGGACAGGGAGGGGCAACGGTAAATACAATTGACGATATATCACACGCACATATGTTATTGGCCGAATACATTACCATTTACAGTGGTCCTTCGAGAAGTTTTGACTTCAGTCATTATTGTAATTCAATTTCGATATCACGTAAACTTGTATTAAATTAATTTAAGTGCTTAGTTGTTATTCTAATTTTTAAGCAATTATCATATATCTGGCAGTATTCTTGATCGGGTGACCACTGTACTGAATGCTGAGTCATCGGCAATGTTGTTGTGGCTTGGACGTTCATGAATTATTTGTTTATGGTTTAAGTGAAACCAATTTTTTTTTTAATCATGAGCGACTAATAAACTATATTAGATGCGTATTGATTTCAGGCGCTGGTCGCACATTGATATTAGATATGAATATCAGGCACATTAAAAGCGTTGGCCAACAAGCAATCAGGTGCTTCAGGCTCTCAGCACTAACAACGCGTAACTTTGGAGCAATTGCCGGGAATCAGTTGGGCCAGTTGAGTCCTCGCTACTGCGTTGTGCTTTTGCCATTTGTCGCCGTTGGCAGCAGTGTCAATTGCAGTGCTGCGGAAACAGCAACGAAGAAACAACAATACTCAACAGCAGCTGCCGTGAGTAGTTGTTTTTTTGTGTTTTTGTTTGATAGTAGCTGTTGTTCTTGTTATTCGACTAACACTCTAGCTTGTTACTAACCCCTGTGCGCCCTTGCTTCTAAGCTTTTTGGCCTTTGTTCTAATCTAAGTTCTGTTTCTGTGCCTGCTTGCCGATCTCTCCCTTTTGCTGTTTGCTTTTAACTAATCAATTTGTTAATGGTATTTTCAGCTCGACATGTCTAACGGAGATTACAAGAACGCAGCGTCCATTTACGAGTTCAACGTCAAGGACACCCATGGCAACGATGTCTCCCTGGAGAAGTATAAGGGTCAAGTCGTCTTGGTCGTGAACATCGCCTCCAAGTGTGGCTTAACCAAGAATAACTATGCCAAATTGACCACTCTGAAGGAGAAGTTTGGTGAACGTGGATTGACTATTCTAAATTTCCCATGTAATCAGTTTAACTCTCAAATGCCGGAGGCTGATGGTGAGGCAATGGTCTGCCATCTGCGCGACTCCAAGGCGGACATTGGCGAGGTCTTTGCCAAGGTATTGTTTGTTAATCTCCTTTAGTAATTTGCAAATAATAACTAATCGATTCTGTCTCCACAGGTTAATGTGAATGGCGATAGTGCTGATCCTCTCTTCAAATACTTGAAGGCCAAACAAACCGGCACATTGGGCAGCGGCATCAAGTGGAATTTCACCAAGTTTCTGGTGAACAGGGAGGGCATCCCAATCAACCGTTATGCACCCACCACCGATCCCATGGACATTGCCAAGGATATTGAGAAATTATTGTAGATCTCGACATGTTTAGTACATAAGCATTATATAGTTCATCCTTACAGCTTTTGTCGCACCAAAATTGTTGGCTTTGTTTTTGGCATACAGCCTAGTTGTGTAGCTCTGTGCACAATCAGTGCATGTTTTTTTAAATTGTATTTGTATGATGGTTTCTATTCCTTAACACGCTCTTTAATAAACGCAATCTAATGAATTATATTATGGACTTATTGTTAACTTACATCCAGGATGGCCAGTCGCGCGAGCCGATAGAGTTTGGCCACGACGTTCACGTTCATAAGATTGCCGGCATTCGTCAGCAAATTGTGCGGTATCCAGGCCATGTCATATTCGGGATTCGTCATATAAAAAATATTTATACATATATATCGTATCAGTGAATTTTGATATTTCTAATTTGATAATATGACTTTTGTTATGTGGATAGAATAGATTCCTCTGAATTTTGTGTTTTTTTTTTTTTTTTGGTTTTTGTTTATTTATTTAAATAATTATGTATTTTTTGGGTGCAATTAATCATTAAATTAATTAGTATTTATTATTGTTTATATAAGGTTCATATATATTTATACGTATATATATATATAGATATATATATAATTTATATATCGACTTTGTTTTCGCAATTAGTTTTCATGTTTTGCTTGGTTTACACGCCCGCCTTAAAACCGTTATTTAACCATTCTCTTCATTTTGTCTACTAACGCCTACTGAGTGCTTTTTTCTTTCATTTAGTTCAACTCGTAAATTTGATTTTATTTCTTTTAAACATATACACACACAATTGTTATTGATTTTATTACTGTTACATACATAATATATATATATATCGTATTCCGTTTTGGGGTTAAAAATGAAAACAAAATATATAATCGTAACGCTTTTCTATTTACTGCACAATAAAACACAAAAAACACTAACTGTCGCTAGTTAGAATATTAGTTATTAGTTAAGTTTTTAGTCATACGTTTGTTTGTTAATGTTTATATGCATATGAGGTGTGTGTGTGTGTGTGTGTGCGTGTGTGTGTATTTATGTATTTGTTGTTGTATTCATTGTTGAACAAAACTGTATAAATTATTAAGCAATTGGCGACATATTTATACACGCTACGAATATTGCTAAAAATACCTGCACATTTGTTTTGAGTGTTTTTTCTTTGTTTATCAATTTTTATGTTATTTCCCTTTTTATGTATCGTTCAATTCATTTTAATTTGGTGTCCTTTTGGGGCAGGTGCTTGATTGTATGTTAATAAATATGTATGTATTTATTTTGTTATTAAACAAGTCAATTACATTCAGTAAGTAGGTGCTTATTATGGCTTACTTACTTGCCGAAATGCTTGTCAATACGACTTTTGTGAATGCTCTTTAATTTTTATTAGTGTATGGCATATGAAGTAATCATCCCTATATATATAGTTAAATAGTTTAGTATATGCATTTATGTATGCTCTAATTAATTCCGTTTTTTTTTTTTTTGGTTTTTTTGTTTTTTGGTTTTTGCTTGTAAATGAATAGCCAAATATCATTTTATTTATAACATTGAAATATACATATATAATTTCTTTAGCTGTTTGGTTTGTCAAATTAAATATATAGACATAATTAACAAATTGTGTGACAAGCGCTTAATTTAAATCGTTGAACTGTTTTGGTTTACATTTTTTCATAGTTTTTCTTTCTGGCTTTCTCCAAATCTGCTGAATTTTCTTAAACTGAAAATTGCAAATCATTATTTATTGTATATTTTTGCTAAATGTGGTTTTTGTTTTATTTCATTTGACTACTACGTTTTGCGTTTTAAATATGTTGCACATTAAACTTGTATGTGTACATTTATTTAAATTTATTTCTAAATAATTAGATTGTTGTTCTGCTTTTTCAGTTTTTCTCGTTATCTTTATCTATACGCTTTTTTTTTTTTTTTGGATTATACATTTCAAATAGTTTTGGTTTTTTGTTTTTGGGGGGTATCCTTTTATGCAGGAACAAAAGCTTACATTTTGTCTACAGCAAATTGTTGCTTAAGCTTTTTGTTCCGAAAGTCATGTTTTTGCCTTTATTTTATAGTCTGAAGAAACTGAGTTCAAAGAGCTGCGAATGCGAACATTTTGGGAAGCAACCTGAACCTTGCCCAGCGCTGGCGCTCCTTGTTGCCAGCACAGAGAGATGTTAAGTACAATTTATATATATATATATATATATATATAGCTTTTTGTTTTATTCGTATATACATATATATATATATAGTAATTTTTATATATAAGTATATGCATGAAATAATGTAACCATAAACAAATTAGCAACAACTTGAATTTGTCCGGAGCGTCTTTTTTAGTTTTGTGTTATATTTATTATTAATGTTATGAGTCATAATTTACTTAAAATGTTTTATTTTTTTTTTGTTTTGAGCATTCTCTCAATTTTGAATGCCATCGTTTTTAGTACAAGCTTTACGTAGAAATTTTACTTTGTTTGCAATTCTCGAAATTTTTTTTCTAGTTCAACTGAGTTTGTAGTTTTTTTTTAATATTTGTTTTTTGTGTTATTATTTGTAATCAAGAAACGGTCGTCTGGTGTCCAGATTTACTTATGCGCCGCCATGATCCGATTTGGCCACGACTTCAGCTCCAGCCCCGGCTCCATCATCGACTAGCGCCGATTGTCCTCCGGCGGGTGGCTGCTGTTGCGGCGGCGGTGGTGGCATATACTGCGGATACTGTGGGTACTGCGGCGGCTGCTCGCCCCCTATGAGGCCTAGTTTATCTGTGAGTGTGGTGTGGTTGTGTGTCAACAAAGAGAGAGATAGAGAAGGGCAAGAGTAAGTCAACCAGCAGATGAATGAGTTTTTTTTTTTTTTCTTTTTGGATTTCTTTGACAAATTACATTGATACGATAATAATACACGATAATACGTATACGGTAAATATATATGTATATATATATATAATACACTTCAATGGACTTTGGAGTATTGTATAAGCATTTTGATTAGAGCTGCGTCCAATGCAACTCCAAAATATTTACAACTAATTATACAAGCTGATTCTAAGCGTAGAAATTTTCATGTTTCCCAAACCGGCTCGCATATTAGTCTGAATTCGTTGCCCTCTTAAGCTGTTTGGTGCATTAAAACTGAGGTAAATTGTCCAGATATGGAAAATATATGTATATGTATACAAGAGCGTACGTAGCATTTCACAAAGGGGGAAGGGAGTTTGGGGAAAGTAGTTTTAAAACTAAACCTGACGGTTCGAAATATTAAAGTCTTGTAAGTAGTCGAAAATATCAATTAAATTCTAATTAATTAATTACAATTTGGCTTCTAGATTCACACTGCTTTTAAGTCTAGAATAATTATATCCCGAAAAATATTATATTTAAATTTCAGCGGGTGCACTTTGGTCTGCAACGATCTCTAATCTTCGGCATGCTTAAGATATTAGGTTTCTTGGATAATAGGATCTTTGAGTTCCTCTGCCTCCCCCTCATCTTGTACGCCCTTGCATGTATATATTTAAACAACAACACCAATAAGAAACAAATATTTGTAAACGATAATGAAATTTGCGCACGATAACTTGAACTCAACACACATGCAGATAAAATGATAATCGATTACATATCGATAAGCTGTCATGTTAATTTTTTGCTGTTGCTGTTGCTTACAGTGTTCGTTAATGGTTATTATATTTTTTGAAAGTGTAAAATGTTTTTGATTCTGGTTCAAATTGCTGTTGTTATTGTTGTTGTTATTGTTGTTGTGCTGTTGGGTGGTTCTTTTATTGTTGTTGTTCTGGTTGTTGTTGATTGGTTTTGTGAGCGTTTTTTAATTGTCCTGTCGCCACGTCATCTGTCGGACTCGGTGGTTCATCGGTCAATTTCTCAGCCAATGGAGTTTTCTCGAGTGTCGTTGGTGGTTCGGATTTGAGTGTGTGGTGTGGTGGTGCTGATGCTGATGCTGGTGCTGTTTCTGGTGCGGATGCATGAACCTGCTGCAAAGCAGGAGGTGGAGAAGCAGCAGCATCATCCGACATGAAAGGTTCTACGAAAAATTTGTGAATATGCAACATTTTTTGGTTTTTTGTTTTGTTTTTTTTTTTTCGATACAGTACAAGCCATTAAAGTAGTACCAATTTATCATAATTACTTAAAATGTGTTTGAGTGTGTGTGTGTGAGGGTGAGTGTATGTGAGCGGTCAATAATTAACAAATGAAAAGTAGCTATTAAATGATTTGTGCACCTAGCAATAATATTTGAATTTTGAAATATTTTGCTTGTTTTTACCTCAAAAATTATAAAATTTACGTGAATTTCATTTAGATAATTGTTTCTTAGATTGTTAAACAGATTAAACATAAAGATAAGTGCTTGCACAAATTATTTTTCTTCGTCTTTCTCTGTAAATTGGTGGAGAAAAAGTTTGGTGAGTGTAACAGTAATTATGGGCGTGGGTGTGGGAGTGGTTGTAGATTTTGGGCGTGGATTAAGTGTTAGAAAATTTTCGGTGTTGTGTAGAGAAAAAATTGTAACGATGAAAACATTTGAAAATCATATTAAAAACTTATAGAAAAATTGCAGTACTTTATGCGTTTTGCTGTTGGACCTGAGTTTAAATTATGTTTCAGCTACGTTTTTAGGAGGTTCGAGTATGTTACATAAAATGTCTATCGAAACAAAATCAAATATAAACTTTTAACGAAACACTAGACAAACCACAAAGATTACGGATTAACGGATTTACGGGTTACGCTATAACTATATATGTGTATACATATAGTATCCCAATATAATATGAACCAAAATAGTTCCTACAAATTACGGGTACAAATGAGTAAATCGTTTAACTTTCACTAGTGAATGATTAACCACACTCGAATTACTTGGTTAGCGGACAGGGGTTGATTCAGGGTAAGCTGCTTTTCAAAAACATATCAACCCAAACACATATAAACACACATATACAATGATACGATAATTATTACAACTTATAAAGAAAATAAATAAACAAAAACAATAACAATACATGACCTTAATACAAAATTACCGAACCTGGTGCTGTATGGTATCGTATGGAACCAGATGATGTTGAAGTTTTTTTTTAGCTAGGTAATATTATTATTTTTTTTTTTTGTTGAATCGCATGATATGCTAAGTACATTTGGATGCTAGTTTGCTCGATGGATCGTTCGTTATTTGCGAATGACAACAATTTTGGGGGAGAATTTTCGTTTTGGCGTCAATTTCAAATTCAGTACAGCAAGCGAACGATCATCAAATGACTGATTGTTGGGTTGATTTTTGTTAGCATTGCATTTGTTGTAACTAAGTTACTAAGTTGTAGTAGTTTCTTATAACTATATATATATATTTTTTTTTTTTTAGCAATCTACATAAAGTTACCTAGAGAAAAAAACGGTGACGGAATAAAAAAATACAAATAAATTTAGTTTTTGTGTGTAGTTAAAAATTAACGCAATTTAGGCTAAAAAGAAGTTTTCAGTTGTACTATTCAAAATCAAATGTAAATAAAAATGATATAAATATATTTTTTCTGGGATTTTGTTGGATAGAGTGGAGTTGAATGTATGTATGTGTGTATAAGATTGGTTGATTGTGTATTGTGGATGTGTATTGGAAACGACATAGGAATTTCCGCACGAAGAACTTACTTGCAATAATGCCAACGATGACCAGTCCAATAACGCCCATGATGATCATCATCTGTAAGTGAATTGTGTTAGAATCTTCGATTTAGAAATATGGTTTGGGTAATAAGCGACCTTCAAGTTCTGCAACCAGAATTTTCGTTTTAGCTTGCCCGCCTGCTGCTCGAACTGCGAGGCACCCTGTTGCAAGGCATCGGCACGATCATCCAGCTCCGACAGTTTGGCATCACGTTCCAGCACCTTCTCCACGTTCGTGCGCATTATGTCCACGACCTGTTCAACAGAGAGAGAGAAACAGAGGTAGAGAGGGAAAAATTGAGTCAGAGCATGTATTGTGTTTTTTTTTTTATATTATTAGTTGCGCTTACCTCATCGACTTGAGCCTGCGTCTGCTGCAAGCGCTTTTGTGCCGCAATTTGCTGGGGATTGCGTGGTCCCCCAACAATCTCACCATCAGCACCCTCGCCCGCCGGTGGGCCATCGGCTGGGGGTGCATCGCCAACTGGTGCAGCATCCGCCCTGCAGAGCCACAGAGAAAGACGTATTTATGCCCATTAGTCATTAATAAAAAGCATTCAAAAAGAATATAGCTAAAATTGCTAGTCAACTCCCCATGGAGTTCTCAAATTAAGTAACTGGGATGCTCGTAGGGGTTGTATCTGGTTACGCTCATGAGATGTGGTTTCAACATTACAAAAGATAGATATCTATATATATATAAATATGTATGTATGTGCGCGTGTGTGTGTGCTACACAAAGTGCTCGATTTCTAGCCGGGCTCTACTCATGGACCAATTGGAGGAGCTGGGCACTTACGATTCCTTGTTCTTGTCTTTCTTGCCCATTCTTATTAGGCGGCGTATATAAAGATAATAATATCAACATAATAATGAAATAAATATACTTGTAAATCCTTAAAGTAGAAAATAAATAGCATACTTATTTGGGTTAAGAGTGCACTGTTAATAACACAGTAAAAATTAAAAAAAAAAAAATTAACCGTTTCATTTGCATGACTGAGTCATGACGAGGGCACGAGAACTTGTCTTTATCGATTTTGCGGTACGGTTGCGGGAAATTGCCATGTGATGCGACGTATACGGACATCTGTACGGACATTTGGCTGCTTCTATTTGCCTTGCCAACAACAACCAATTATGGCAACACAAACAACGATAATTTGCTATCGTCATACTGACAATAGTAATGCATTATTTGGTCAACTATTGTTTTTTATATATATATATATTCCCTTTTATTGTGTGTACACAAATAGCAGTTCTTTTGTTGGCGCGTACGACAGAAAGATAAATCAATAATTTCCATTACTTACATTGTTTTTTCTGTTTGGTTGTGTTGCTGTTCCTTTTGTTATTACAGCCGCTGCTGCTATTGCTGTCGATTTTGTTGTTGTATTGACAAATTTGAACGTCGAACTGAAAGTGCGATGACGGCTGCGACTTTGTTGTCCGTGTCCGTGTGTCCAGTATCCCGTTGACCTTTTTCTATATATGCACTTGCAAAACGTCTTTCACTTGAGAGCGTGGGTTGTGGATGGGGGGGCGAGTGGGGCGTGCTTACTGGGTGCAGCGCAACTTTTCGCTATTCGTTGTTTTTGTTATCGATGGCTAAGCGCTCTCCTCTCTATCTCGCTGACCGACCGTAAAGCACTGCTCTCTCTGGCGCTCTCCTTCTCTCTCTCTCTTGCTTGGAAGCTATTCGTCAATGAATTTGGCGCTCTCAACGGCCTCTCAACGCACACAGACAAACACACGGCTCCTCCTCAGCTGTGGCGGGGGCACTGGCAGGAAGGCAGATGCGAGAGAGTGTGTGTGTCTGAGAGAGAGACTCTGTGTGTATGTGTCTGTGTGTATATGTGCGGATCCCAATTGCCACGACGACTTGGCTTTTGCAGCAGCAGCAGCGCTTCAGTGAAGGAATCTTCTGTGGCTTTTGCGTTCGTTCGCAACTGTTTTGTGGGGTAGAGTATATAAATAGTTGTAACTATTTTTAGTATGTATGCGAATGCTTATGCGTTATGTTTATTCTAGATCGAATGGCGGCTTCAAATGAATTAAGCACGCTCACACACACAAAACTTGTCTGAATGCCTCTACAGTTCCTCATACTTATGTACAAATATGTATATACAAATATTAAGCAACAAAATATTGTTGCATACACCCAGGAGCACGTTAAAGCACTTTTAAATCTTTATTTTAATTCATACTTTGTAAATGGCTTTTCAAATTGGCAAATCAAATTTGCTCTTGCACGGCAGAAAAATCAATGAAATTTTTACACAACACCATTTGTTGGTTTTCGGCAAATTTTCAAAGCATTCCTTTTGAATAATTGCTGCAACAATTTCAAAGCTGTAATCTATGCACTTAAGTCGTCGCAGCACTTATTTTAAATTGAAATAATGTGTATAGTTTTTTGAATAACAAATTAATTAAAATTTACGCAGCACAATGAAAATTTTTACTTACGACGTTTTTGAGCCAACTGCGAAAACTTGCAGCTTTCCTAACTGTTATGTGTATTTGTGGAAAAAGCTCACTGAATAAGGACGAGACCGAAAGCTTCGGAGTGACAAAAAGTATCGAGTAGCTTTTATTTATAATAACGAGTACGAGTTTTTCGGTGGAAGATAAAAAGGTGGCTTCACAAAGGTTTCCTGAACTTGGTCTGTATCCAAACACGATACATTTTGAGGCAACGCCCGCGATTCACCTGCAATCTCCTGTCCACTATAAGCTGCTCCTCCACCAGACCCACCTTGGTGAACATATCTCGCAGCTCTTGCTCCTTAAAGAAATACACCATTGTTCCATCGCCGCGCACATAGAAATTATCCTCCAGACACTTGCCGCTCTTGAAGCGCAATTGCGCCAGATCGTAGCGTCCATAGTCTCGAAACACGAGCAGTCCACCAGGCTTGAGGTAGCGATAACAATTCTCCAGCACACGTTGCATTTTCGATGGTTCAATGGCCGACAAAACAAAGATCATTACGATAATGTCCTGGGAGTTGGCCTCGAATGGCACCTGCCACTGTTCCTCTGTGGCATCCATAACAAACACCTCGCAGCGTTTGCCATCGAATTGCGGCTGACTGCGTAAGATTTCGATAGCACGTTCCGAGAAGTCACAACCATAAACCTTGAGCTGAGACTCGCAGCTGTACTGAAGTAAGGGTAGGATGGTGTTGCCAACACCGCAGCCCAACTCGAAGATGCTGCGTGGCAGGGATTGCTCTTCGGCGGACATGGGTGCCAGCTCTGGAAACTCTGTGAAGAGCCAATGGCGATCCTTGAAAAATCGATTATCGTGTATGCCATAGAAAGAATCCCAGAACTTGGGTGCATCGGTTTGAAAACGTTCTCGCTGATCCTCGCTCATTTTCACGGTGGAATTCAGCTCGACAGCCGCCTGAGCAGCTTGCTCTTGCTCCGCATCCCATTGCACGTGATCCCTATTGAGCACATTTTAGTGAGAGAGTACTCATTAGTTGTTAAATTGAGTATATACCATGCATTAAACTCGAACACCTCGCGCGCATCGCTGAGTATGCGTTGGCCAGCTCCGCTCGGTTTCTTGCGCTTGCGGGTGTGATCCCAAGTTTTGCTACTTAGATATTTACCAGGCGTTGTGCTTGAACACATCGGCATCGTCCTTAAGCAGACGCGTACCAAACTGCGGCCGCTTCTCATTGTCGACGCTATCATCTAAAGGCAGAATGGTTTCATTCATCTCAGAATAAACTCACGTTGTAAACAAACAATCGCGTTGCGATTCCGACCATATGGTGCGTAGCGTGGCCAGACTGTCGAAATCGTAGCATGTGGCAGCACTACTTAAGTTGTTGTCTATCGGCAGGCCACCGCAATCTATCGGTTAGTATAACAAAACCGCAAAATAATTTTTGTTGTATTCGTTGTTGCTTCCTGCAGCAAATTGAAATAAATAAATAAATTCAAGCAAAAGCACCAACAGATTGCAATTGCAAATTGCCAGCAAACTTTAAATTGTGGTGCGTGCAATTAAAGAAAATCGAAAACCATACTTTTCAAAATGATGAACGAGGCTGCTGCACTGGCAAACATGATACCCTACGACACAATTGGACTCTACGAACAGCCCAAGCCCCGTTTCATCTTTAAAATGCCACGGGTGGTGCCAGACCAGAAGTCAAAATTCGAGAGCGATGAACTCTTTCGTCGCTTAAGTCGCGAGAGTGAGGTACGCTATACGGGCTATCGAGAGCGCAGTATTGAGGAGCGTCAGGTGCGGTTCATGAACGGCTGTCGTGAGGGACATACAGAGGCCAGTTTTGTGGCATCGGGCACAAATCTGCAGCTGGTGTTCAACGCCAATCAGAATCCGTACCTGCACGACAAGGAGTGCGACTTTGACAAGGAGCACGGCAAGGTGCACATCAAATCCTATTTCATCATGAACGGTGTGTGTGTGCGCTTCCGCGGCTGGCTGGATCTGGAGCGTCTGGATGGCGTCGGTTGTCTCGAGTACGATGAGCGGCGGGCCATGCATGAGGATGCCATTTTGCGGGATCAGATCGATCGCTATAATCAGCGGCTGCGCGATTTTGAGGATACCAAGCGTGCCTATCGCGACAATCGCCAGGACGAGATGGAGGCAGTGCGGCGGGGTGTCGCCTCCGGCGGCATTGGTGTCGGCGCCAGCATGTGGCGTCGTTAGTTGGACTTTTGGACGGCATCAGCGCCGTCACAACAACAGCAGCAGCACCAGCAGCAGCAGCACCAACTGCAGCAGCAGCATCATCATCATCAGCAATTGCAACTGCAACAGCAGCACCAACTGCAGCAGCAGCAGCAGCATCATCAGCAACAGCAGCATGAGACTCAATTCGCAAATACTCAATACTTTATGGAAAACTGAAGAATGCTCCAAACTAAAAACTAAAAAAAACCCAACCTTGCCACCAAAATGCGAGATTTGATTACGGATCGGATTCGATGACTTTTAGATTCGCTCGAATATAAATTATATATTATTATATAAATTATTAGTACGCGCCTAGGCTTAGTATTAGTTCATAGTAAATTACTTAACGTATTCTTGTATGGTATTAAAACAAACATAACATTTTAATGTGAAATAGGTCTTACACATAAATATATATATACACACACACACATATATATATATATATATATGTACACGAATAAAATTACGCATATTAATTCCGTGACGCAAAATTCTTTATTTAGATATTGAGTAGCATTAAGTGAATCAAACTGAATGGAGAGGGTATATTGAATTCCATATGCAATTTGTAACGCATCAAATCGAAAGCGGCTGCGACGAATCCAAGGCACAGTTGAGAAAAACGAAGAATTGAATTGGAATTTGTGTCGATTTCCATTTAGATTATTATTTTTTATTGGATTGCGTTAACAATAGTTATAATTCTTATAAATAAAAAAGCTGATTAACATTTCAAATGATGCATGATATTTATGTGTGTGTAAATATATATTTTAAAAATAAATCAAAATACAATTGACGCTTTCAACGGAATTGCAGATTGGAAATGCGCAGGCCGATGCAATCCTTGCCAATCTGACTGACCTCGCAGACGGTGCAGATTTGTCCCTTGTACTGCGGATCGTAGGCGGAGCCACAGAACGGACAACTGACCTCCGGCTTGCCGCGATACAACGGCTTCCAGCTGATGGCGCATATGTTGAACGGATTGAACTCCTCGTACTCCAGTCGATGCTCATCGACGGGATTCACCTCGCACGCTTGAAGTATTTTGCGCACCTGCTGCGCCACCTCCGGCCGTGGAGCCAGCTCCAGCAGACGACGTGCAAACGATGCGCCCGTCTTATAATTCTTCAGCTTGAAGAACATATTCAGTGCAGTGCGCAGCGTGAGGATCTGATGGACTGGCTGCAGTTTGCAGTGTGTAAAATAGGCGGCCATTTCACAGAGACGCTTCTGCTCGTCCAGCGTTGATTTGGGCATGCCCTTGCGCACCGTTTCCATCTTGAGGCCAACAATATACTCGGCACAGATCTTGAGCAGCTGTTGGGCCTCGGCCGTGTCCAGTTTGGTTTCCACCACCAGCAGCGGTATACTAATCAATATGGAGTGGAACTTCTCGATGGCCTCGGTGAATTTGCCGGTTGTGGTCATCTGGTAGCCAGCCTGCAGGCGGGACACCAACTCATTCAATTTGATGCCCAACGCTGGCCGTTGCTGCTTTGGATTCGTTTCACCAAAATTGCGCAGTGGATAGCCGCTGAGGGATTGCAGATTGGGATTAGCTGTGTAGCTGGTGCGGGAACAGGCGTAGCTTTGCAGGAATAGTGTTTTGAAGGGCTTGAAATTGACGACGCCCAGCTGATCGTTGAGCAGCCGGAAGGCGCTATTGAAGGCACCAGCCTTCACATGATCCAGCACTAGAGGCGAATTGTTGGCCCATTGCTGGGCCGGCGATTGACCCTTGTTGGGCGCAGCATAATAGTTGCTGTCCAGCGCCGAGGCTTTGATCTTAGAGGCCAATTCCAAGGGCACGACGAGATCATCATCGCCCACATCCCAGCCGCCACCGCCGCCGCCCGATTCATCGTGTCCCTCATCATTGCTCAGGGCATCATGCATCTCCTCATCGCCATCATCGTCCTCGCCCAGGCCAAGATCAGCATCAGCACCCCAGCCATCTCCGCCACCATTATGCTCGTCGAGAAGCGCCGCATCCGCATTGATGTTGAGCGCCTGGCGAGCTGTGGCACTGTTACCCGCCCGCGTCACCATGGCACCCTCAAAGAAGCCCTTGGAGACGGAGAGTAACGGCCAATTGGTCTCCAGCTGCTGGATGGGCACAGGCGGTTGCAGAAGCTGTGCATTTGGATTCACCTCCGGTAAAGTGCTGCCCTCGCCGGTTATGTGGGCGCCCAGTGTCTCGGTGAGATCGCCCAAACCATGTGTGGCCGCTGTGAGATACGCCAGCGAAAGCTGTCCACAGTTTTTGAGAATGCTCACGCGTTCCCGCACATCCCCCAGGAGCAGAGCGCCCTGATATTGCGCCGAAATATCCTTGCGTATCTCCGCAATCTTGTTCATCTTCTTGAGCTTCTCCAGATTGCCAGTGATTAGGTAGAGGAAGCTCAGCTTATCAAAGTTCTTGGTGCGTTGGTAGCACATCTCGACCACCTGATGATTGCCTTGCAGCAGAGCCGCCTGTCCCAGCCGATCCCAACAGTCCTTGTCGTCAAGTGCTTTGGCCGCATTCAAAGCAATCTCAATATTGCCACACTCCAGGGCCAGGCCAAAGCGTGTCTTCTCATCCTTGACGAAATGCAGAGCCACCTCCGGATAGCCCTTCTGCTGCAAATACGCAATGATGCTTTGACCGACGAGCCGGGCATTCCTCACCATGTGCAGAACTTCATCATATTTGCGCTGAATTAGGGCCAATTTGAATTTGTATTCCGTGGAATCGATGTGGAGGACACGAGTGCGACACTCCCGATCCAAACAGAACACCTGATTGCCCTTGACCCGTGTCAAATAGATGGGCAGATCCAGGGTGCGTATGATGCCATGATCTCCATTGGTGATGGCATATTTAATGTGATTACTGGTCGTATAGATGAAGACGCCAGATTCATCCCAGGCGCCCGACTTGACGCGACAATTCTCCTGCACGGTGCACAGATATTGCAGCCGGCGATCACAGATTGTCACCGAATGCTTGCAGAGCAGCGCCACCAGCGACATGTCCGGTGACCAGACTACATAGCGACACTTGGCCAACTTAATGCTGCCAACGGAAACCAATCGTTGCACCTCGTACAGTGTCACATATTCGGGATCACGGATGAGCAGCATGCCAGTGCCGGCATAGAAGATCTCCTCACAGAAGGTGGGTATCTTTTTGGTTACCTCGTTCTTGAAGTTCTTCACCACCAGTTGCTGATTGCGATCGAGCACTGCGAAACGATTCCGAGCCACCCAAATGGCTGTGATGCCCGAGCTCCGCTTGCTATCCGATTCATTCTGACGCTCGCTTTCGCTATCCTTGGGTATCTGGCAGAGATCATAGGTGCTATTCTCCAGATTGTTGGTACGTGTGCAGATGAGCACCGCATTCAGTGCCGGATTGTATGACATGCTGTACACGGGCGATTTGCCGGGACGCAGTTGCATCACGACTGTATCCTTCGTTGTAGTAAAGTCCAGTTTGCGCAGAAAACGATCCTTGACATAGTACAGCATATTGCCATGCACGGCATAGGCTGGACGCTCGCGCTCCAGCTTAAAGACCACCATGCCTGCAAAGAAAAATATACCCAATTGGTATCGTTGCTAATGATTAAGGGCTTCTTCACTTACCGGCATCGTGACCGGCTGCAAACAGATTCAGTGTGGGATGTGCGGCCATAATCCAGAAGCGTTCGTTGTCCCGCCGGAAGGTGAATAAGCATTGGCGCTTGGTCATGTCCCAGACGCGTATACTGCGATCCTCTCCGTTCGAGATGATCAGATCCTGGCGTGGATGGAACAGCACGCAGGACACATTGTTGTAGTGACCGCGGCACGTGTCCACCTCCCACGCCTTGTACTCGTTCATGCGCCACAACTTAACGAGGCGGTCATCGGCACCGGACACAATCAGCGGCAGGGTGGGGTGGAAACTGGCCCAGTTGACGCCACGATCGTGACCCTCGAGCACATGCTTAACCACTGCATCAGCTTGGCCAAAGAGATCTGTGGCACCTGGATGACCCTTGAGATGCTCGTCCAGACCACCGGGACCTGGTGCCACATTCTTCTTGCGCAATCCCGAGATGTCCCAGACGCGTACCGTTTGATCCAACGAGGCGGACACGATCTGATCCTCTGTGGGATGGAATTGGGCGCACATCACATAATGATTGTGACCGGTGAGCACACAGATGCAGTTCCGCGACTGCCAGTTCCAGATGCGTATCGTCTGATCGTCAGACGCACTCAGGATCCAGGGATACTCATGATGGAAGGCCACCGTGCGCACATAATCCAAATGGGCGAGCAATGTGAAAATGCAGCGACGCTGCTTATAGTTCCACACCTTGATCTTGTAATCATCGCCGCCGGAGACGAACAGCGGCATCTGTTGATGGAAGGCGACACTACGCACGGGTCCGTCATGCTCATCGAATTTCTCGAGCAGCGTGTGCATGCGATAGTCCCACAACTGGATGACGCCACTGTGCAAACTGGTCAGTATCCATGGGCGTTTTGGATGAAACGACAGACCCTTGACACGAGCTGATTTCGACTCGAAATTTGTCAACATGCTGGCAATTTCCTCTTTCTGTTTGCTTGTTGTCTAAAGACTGTCGGTTTTTGTTTTTACTGTTGCGACTCAAGCACTCCGACGCAATTTGTTGTCTAAAATAATATAAAAATACTTGTCAGCGTGTAATGCACATTTAACATTAAGAAATACACATTTAATTTAAATTTAATTAACTAATTTAGGTAAAAACACGCACTCAAATTGCACAAATTTTCCAAGTGACACGTCAATTAAATTCTCCAATTGGCAACATTCATAGAGTTGCCACTGTTCTTGTTGACGATATTATGCCGATATATCCCATGATAGAAAGCACTTGTTCACAATTTGCTGTATAAAAATAAAATTAAAGCACCGCCTAATTAATTTAAATGACGATTGCGTACCATTAACATAGTTTTGACATGCCTTAAGCAGCTGCTCTTTCTGTGAATAAATAAAATTTATTCGATGAGTCGCTCATCGGTATCCTATATTTGAAAATATCTCAAATATATCAAAACATTGTTCGCGGAATTGTTTACAAATGTTCTTGCAAATAGAAAAAAGAAATTTAAATTAAACAACGATAATACAGATTGCTGTGTAAAAATTCAATTAGAATGCCGCTTAAATTAAATAAATAACGATTGCATACTATTATCACAGATTTTGAATGTTTTGTAGCTGATTCGTTGACAACGCGCATCGATAACTTATATTTTCTTTTATCGTACACATATCGATACGATATTCGCAGACTTTTGTTTACAAATTTTGCTTGCAATTGAGAAAATGCAATTTTAATTAAACAATGACGCTTGCACATCGTGCTCTATTCACATGGTTTATAGTGCTGGCATTCCTTATACTGCTCTGTTGGCGTCTATCACCGCGGACCACATGGAACTGGTTTGTTACGTTTACGCCGCTTTGGTTCTTCGATTGCATCCTCATCATTTACGTGCTGATCAAATTCATTCGCAAGTGGCGCAATCTGAATCGATTGGTTGATCTCCTATTCCTCTACAAGTGGAACATTGGCGGTGTGCTGCTGACCATCACATCGCAAGTGATGATATGCATGACTCTCGAGTATCCACAACAGATACCCATCTATGTTACAATGGCGCCCCTGATCCTCCTGCTCGGCACGGCCATCGTCTACGTGGGCGGCAAACTGCGCCAACGCGAAGGCTGGCTAAATTAATAAACCATATTTATTTTATTGTGCTTAAGCTAATTTTACTTGTAATTGATATATAAGAATGATGAGACAGTGTTCAGAATCCGTATTTGTTTTGGGTGGCGCGACGGGTTTGCCTATTGGCCGACCACATTGCCTGCAGCTCCGCTTCATTGGCCTTGGCCTTGTGCGCCAAATAGGTGATTTGATGTTTGCGTCGCGTGCCCGCCACGGGCTCCTCATCTGTGAGCACGCCAGTCGCTTGAAATGTGGTCGCCGATGCCAGCGATGTGCGCATCCATTCCTCCCGATCGGGCATCACTTCCGCGCCGGATATGTCAATCAGTTGCATTTCCTGGGCCTCCTTGCGTCGGCGCTTTGCATTCTTGCCCACCAGTGCATCCATCGCCTCCGTATTTAAGTGTTGTGTGTGATAGCGTTTCTGGGCTAGCTGCACCTCTGCCGCCTGCTGTTGAGCCGCTGCTACTGCCTCCTCCTGCTCGTGCTCCTTCTCAATTTTCTGGTCCGCTAAGAACTTCTGGCTGGCTTCGACCATTTTGGCGGCACGTTTGGCAACAAGAGCGTTAATCTCATTGCTGCTCACCGCCGGCAACTGTTGCTCGGTGTTGAGTGAAAAGAAATCACCAGCGTCGCCATCACCATCCTCATCCTGGTCGTCATCCTCCTCGCTGTCGCTAGCAGTTGGTTTGGGATTTGGTTGGCTTTTGGTTTGCTTTCCGGGTGGCGGTTTGCGTCCAAGACCATCAACGCCTTCAGTATTGTGTGCGGCACGTCGCAGCTTAACTGTATCCGGCACAAAGGCGGGTGCAGCAGGCTTTGGAGGCGCCATAGCTCCCTGATCCAACGGTTCGGATTTCTTGGCGAAAACTCTTTCGGATTTGGCCAGTGGTAGAATGCTGAGCAGTCCACAACCCTTTGACGACTTGACTTTCTGTTGCTGCTTGTCCTGCTGCTCCTGTTTCTCTGCCTGCTCCTTGTCCACGTCGGCGAAATCCCTCAACGATGGTATGCTAATCTTCACGCGACCCTTGACAGCTGCCGGTGGCTTTTCCAATGCTGTGCTACCTGATGCAGGTACAGCCTTTTTGTGCAGAAACTCATCGTCCGCTTCTTCGGGAATAGCAGCTGTTTTCCGTGTAATTTTTGGCATGGGCAACTTGGCAAAAGCTTGAGTAACTTGCTCATCTGACTGCTGCTCCTCCTCTGCCGCCTCCTTGTTGGCGGCAACTTTGGGTTTGGGTAGGGAGAGCGTTAGCCGACCACTGGGTGGCCGTAGCTCCTGCAACGACACCTCTTGCGGTATGAAATCATCGTCCTCATCGCTAATGTGGCCATTTATAGCTTTTGCTTTCACTCCAACTGGCTTTGTTGTTGGTTGCAGCAGTTGCACTTGTGTTCCAGTGGTCTCCTCCTCATTTTCACTTTCCTCGTCGCTGCTCGCTGCATAGGCAACTAATGACATGTTAACTATTATTGCTTTATTATTTTACTCTTAAATCGAAATAAAATGTCGGAGCAGAAATTCCACAAAAAGTCTTCAATATAAAAAGAACAGCTGTTTTGTGGAGACAAGTCACCCTGTCCGAAGTGTTTTGTGGAAACGAGTCACCCTGTACGAAGTGTTGAAACAATGTTGCCAGTTAATAATGTATGGCAATGCTGCGCAAGTTGTCGCTAAAGGTTTGAAAATGTTTGTGAGGTCCTCTTTTGGCTTGAGGCCTAAATTAACACCTGCCAACAGGTAGTCAAGAAAATATGAATATTAGTGTCACTGCAGCTGTCAAACGATCATAAAACTATAAAATACAGGTAGCTATAGTTATGACTTATCCCTTATAAATACCAAACACAATAAGTTACGAGATCATTATTAATTTACGCATTGAACTGCTCAGATCTCAAAAAATGCATCATCATCCTCATCAAAGTCTTGGAGATGGTGGCATAATGCCACCCTACGAAACAATGGCGATGTACGAACAACCCAAACCGCGCTTCATCTTTAAAATGCCGCGGGTGGTGCCCGATCAGAGATCCAAATACGAGAGCGATGAACTCTTCCGGCGCCTGAGCCGGGAGAGCGAGGTGCGTTACACGGGCTATCGGGAGCGAGCGGTCAATGAGCGTCGGATGCGTTTCGTGACGGACTGTCGGAAGGGCTATGCGGAGCTCTCGTTTGTGGTCTCGGGCACCAATGTCCAACTGTACTTCAATGCCAACCACAATCCCTATGCCCAGGAGCAGGAGTGCGATTTCGACAAGGAGCGCGGTAAAGTTCATTTGCGCTCCAGCTTCATCATGAACGGGGTCTGTGTGCGTTTCCGTGGCTGGTTGGATCTTGAGCGATTGGATGGGGTTGCGTGTCTGGAGTACGACGAGGGACGTGCCCTGGTGGAGGATGCACAGTTGTGCGAGCAAATCGAAAGCCACAATCAACGCATCAACGACTCAAAGCGCATTTATGTACAGACGCCGCCACAGGATATCTTGCGACGTGGTTCGGGTCCAGCACCGGGATCGGGACCACCTATGGGCTGGTAAAACTAGCCTTTAATATTTCTTAAATCGTTTTTTTTTACCTGAATAAAATTAAAATATACAATTATTGCAAACCAAATGTGTTCTGTAGCCCTGTTGCTATTGTTTCGTAAGGGTTGCTGCTGGCTGCGGGGTCTTTGGCCTTAATTACACCAACTTTAAAGCCGCCACCCCAAAAAAAAGAAGAAAACTCAGCCCAGCTCTCTCGCTATTCACGCTCTCTCACTCTTTCTTTCTCTCTCTTTTTCGCTGTTTCTCTGTGTGCCGTTAGTCGGGGGACGCCTTCCCGCTATACACTTTAAGAGAGAGTACTTTAATGTTGTCGTCAGGTGTGTGACTGAAAATTACTGCTGCAAATAAATATACCATATATATTCTTGATTATTACCAAAAAACCGAGACAATGTAGATGTTAAATTTGTTAATATATTTAGTTTCGAAATATTTTAAATTCATAATTAAATGAAGACCTCAAGGGTATGCAAACTTCAACAAACTCATTTTCTTACGGTTATTTCTTGTTATTTGTTTCCTGCGCCCAACATAACGACTCACTTTTCTCCCTCTCTATTTCTTTCTCACTCTCGCTCTCTGTCGCTGTCTGTTTCGCTCTCTGAGAACATATTGATTTTCGGCATTGGGATGCTGCCGCTACTGCTGCTTCTGCTTCTGCTGGCTGCTGCTACTGAAAGACACTTTGCAACTGGTCGATTGTTTTTAGTCTCAGTCCTCAGTCCCAATTCGAACGCGAGTGTGCCGGGTATATAGGAAACAGAAAAACGGCGCAAAATTCGGCAGCGAAAGCACAATATTCATAAAATTATACATACCAAAACCACAACGAGTGATTTGCCAAACATTCAAAAATTTTAATACATTTTTGTTGTTGTTGTTGTTGTTCTTTTCGCACGAACGAAAAAAAAGCTAAGACTTGCGCTAAAATTAGCGACCGGTGTATTCATAGGGTGTTTTGTATGCTGTATATGAGACTCGTCCCGTCCCAGTCCCAAAACACACAGGCAACGCCTCCCCCGTTGCGCCCAAAGGCTGTCTCTCTGTGGCACCCCAATTGCTGAATTAAAAACATATTTGGTTAAATACTATTTGTTGCTAATGAGATGTGCAAATGATACACAAATATTGTAAGCATTAAACAAAAGTGCTTTCGTTGTTGGTGAAGTGAAGTGAAAAATCAATTTAACGTTAGAGTGGAAAATAAAATAAGGATAAACAGCAAAAATGCCAGCTTCGAATACGATTGTGCTGAAGAGTTTGTCCATTTTGCTGGGACTTTTCTTCATATTTGTGGGCACGCTCAAGCTGACGCCGCACATTAGCAAGGATCTGTACAAGGATCTGGTAAGCGAGCAATTTGTTTACCTTGCGGCGCGCCTTTAACTCTCATCGATTTTTCATGCCAGCGACAGACACTGAGAGAGAGAAAGAGAGAGGGATAGCGAGAGCAGAGAAAGGGGGAGAGAGAGGCGAAGTAAGAGAGAGCGCAGAAACTACCACTTTGAAAAATAAGCTGATTGTAGTAGATAAGTTCACACGTTGTTTTGCTGTCTGTTGTCCTGGCAACTGGCTCGCTCTTATGTAACAAACTGGGTCAGCTTAATCAGCTAGAGATGGGTTTGTTTATCGTACCGGGGGGTGCAAGGGGTAATCGCATGTAAGCAAATTTAATTGCCAGTGCTTATGATGATGGAAACGACGATTAGTTGCGCCATTGAACTCGACCCCTTCTCGTTCAATGCCAACCGTTGGCCTTCAAAAATCTTTTCGAAAACGTAATGATATTCAGGAATATGAATATATATATATATATATATATATATATATATATATGTATTTTTGTTATCTAAACACTGCTGGACTACTCATTATTTTACATATATTTTTGAGAATTGCTTTTCCTCATGTAATCGCTGATCATGAAAATAGAAAATGCTGCAAAATGCGTAGGCGAAACATTTTATTTTGTAAATTTTGTTGTTTTCATCAACATGAGCATATACTTATATATGTATATACTTGAAACATATAAACAGTGCGAAAACGTGTCAATTATTCTTGAGACTTCCTCATATTTATTATGAGACTATTTATTTGTTTACATCTCCTTTTATTTTCGCTTTCTTTGCACTTGTACTTTTGTAAATATTTCTCAATTCTCAATTGGCCATTTTACTTTCTCTCTCTGGTTTTATTTTGTTTTATGTTCGGGTAAGGTATTTGATTTGATTTGAAAATAAATATATACTCAATTCCGATCTGCTGCAATTCAGCAGCATTTATAATTACCTTCAAATTTCATTCTTGGCGAATGCCAACCACCAATTTTGTGAGTGTGCATGACAAACTAATATTGTTTTTTCAGTTTTTAAATATAAACAGCTTGCATTGCTCTCTACTGGGGTCGTCATGTTTTACACTGAGAAAAAAGTGTGATTGCTTGATAATACATATATAACCAATAAAAATGTTGCAAATTTATAATATAATATTTGAAATTAAGTAGAAAAATTGCTATGCCTGAAAAAATTAACTTTTACTTTTTGTTTTTGATTACAGCGCACGGAGTATGTGAAATATGCCAAGGTATTTCCTTTGACGGCTTTGTTTGGCGTAAAAATACCCTCGAAATGGTATAGACGCACCGTGGGCATCATGGAGATCGTTTGCGGACTGGCCATGGCGCTAATACCCTATCGTAAGTATATATCTAGTACGGGTAATAGATGTGCACTTCAATTAATACTAAATTTATATCTAGATAAAATCAAGAATGTGGCGAATGTTTTGCTGCTGATGCTTATGCTGCTGGGCATCTACCAGCATTGGATGGTCAGTGATCCGTTCGAGCGTTCCGGACCCGCGCTGGTGTTCACCTTTATGCTGGGCGGCCGTCTGGTTGTCTGGTATCAGACAAGTCGCAAGGAGGCCGCTGATCTGGCGACGATTAATCCGCCGCAAGCGAATGGCCTCAAGCAGGAGTAGAGCCTGGAACCTGCCTGCCACCCCAAGTACTGTGGTCACCTAATCCTCAAACTCATTGACGCACTTGAAAACAGCTTTGTTTTAGCACAAAAACTGATCAATTGGCTCAGCATCAAAGAACAAGGAATCCTCAGATACAACTACAAACAACAGCAACAAATATTAACGAAAATCTCAGAAAGAACTCTTATTTCTAGTTATAAATTAAATAAAAATTAAAAATTATGATATAGAGTAATTAATCAAAATCGAAAGCAAAAGCAAATTACAGTTTTTCACTTTGGTGCCAAAAATAATAGAGAATACATATATCTATATATATATATATATATATATATACTCGAGTACTCGTACAACAATTTACACATAATATACATACATACATCATAAATAATTGCGAAAGTGTTCAAGTTATATAAATAATATAATTAAAGCGAGTAAATAGTAAACATTCTCTCATTCTAGCTATAAAGACAAAGACCATTTTCGAGTAATGAAATTAATGCATTATAATAATAAATCCTTTAAAATACGGCAGACGCAGCCATCAAATGCCCATATGACATTTTTAGCAACAATTTTAATAAATTTTGAATAACTCATATATTCATAATGTTTTCAACAATTAATCAACATCAGTCGTGGTTGTTATTGTTATTGTTATTGTTATTTTTGTTGTTTCTGTTTAAAAGCATCTAGCGATTTTTAATAGCCAGCATTAATTGGGAATATAAATATCTGGCGTGCTCAAAGCATCAACTCTGTGCGGGATTAGTTAGTGTGTTTATTTGTCTGTTTGCTTGGACATCTATTCGGATCCGGTGCTGAGCAGTTTGAGGGCCTTTTGGAGATTCTCAATCGCTGTGTTCACATCATCATAATTGAGGGCGCTGCCGGCATATTTGCAATACTTTTGGGCAATAATCATCTGATCTGGAGTTATTTGCACCCCAGCCACGGGCACAATTGGCTGATAGATGGCCAGATTGGGCTGGCCTGTTGGCTCGTAGGGCTCAAAGCCACCCGGTTTCTCCTCATCCACGGGTGGACTGGGCAATTTGTTCGGATTCTGGAGCACCTCCTCGGCTGTTGGTGCTGTTACAGACGGACTTGTTGGCGCTGGCGAAGCGGGCCCAACTGGTTCATCATCTTCGGGCTTGGGCTCATCATCAGCAGCAGCAACACCCGGTGACGACACATCGGGTGGTGTACTGTTTGAGCTGCCACCATTACCATCGTTGCTACCACCAGGCTGATTGTCCAGCTCAGCGGATTCATCGTCGGGAAATGGACCGGGTATGGGAGTCTCGCCATTCTTCAGGCAATTGTGTATGTATGCTGCCTTATATTTGGCATACTTTCGATTGTGGAGCGCCTCCTCGCTCAGCTCCCCGAACGTCAACAATATATCGTAAAGGACTCCACTCGAATAATACGCCTTGACAACGTTTCTGTGCGAAGTATGCAAATTATTGTAATTTTCATTTAATACGGAAAATGCAATTCTGACTCACTTGCCAAAGTTCTCCTCGCGATCCTGTTTGTCGGCATAGAGAAACAATTTCAGCGCATAATTCTCAATGTGAGCCTGAGCAGCTACGTCGTTAGTCAAAGCTTCATTATCCGCATGCTGTTTCTTCATTTGCTCCAACCAATCCATAATAGCTAACAAAACAAACAAATTGGATGAGTCATCATTCATGATGACTATTTACACACTTGTATGTGTGTGTATTGTTTTTATCTTACCCAGCAGCAGCTGCGTCTCCTCAGCGGTTTGTGTGGATGCTTTTAGACCAACTTGCAGAGCGCTTTACAAAAAAAAAAGAATTAAGAAAAATATAAACAAAATTGTTTTTTTTCTTTTCCCAGAAAATGAGCATAAAATGTACTCACTAGAGTCGAGCCCAATACGCAATAATAACGTCACGCGTATCATGCTCCTGTGCCAACTTTAGAAAATGCTGGATGGACTTCAAGGAGGCCGGGCAATTGGGAAACTCCATCTTTGGGCACCAAAGAAAATCGTATTTCTAAAAACTGTCGCCAAATTCCTTCGAGCGCAGCAGAAAATTATTGTGGTTGACAGTGCTGCCAACCTCTTACAAAAATGCCAAAGCAAGGCAGTGTGACCATAGCTATTTAATTAGTAATTGTTGTGGTGACACTGGCAGTCAAGAGAAATAAACAACCCATCAAAGGTGGAGAGTTGGCTTAGTCTTTTGTAGCCGCTGCAAGCAAACGGTTAGTAAAATGTGTGAAAAGCGCAAACTGGTTGCTGATCGTTATCAACTGTATAAGCAAGGCGCACTTTGCACTTTGACTCCCATCATAGAATCTGCATTGTAGCAAACATTTGATTCCCTTTTATCCCACAGCCATGGCACTCTCAAAGCCTATTTATTCGCTAGTTGGCGCATATCTGGAACAGCTCTTCAATCATCCAGTGCGCACGAAATCCGTAACGTCGTAAGTTCTTCCAGACTTCTAATCTAAAATTGTCTATTGACCGATTACTTGTTGAATTTGCAGTTGCTTATTGGCCACCTCGGCGAATGTCACCGCGCAGCGGTTGGCGGGCGCCAAAAAACTGAATCAGCATAGCGTCTTTGCCTATGCCTTGTTTGGTTTGCTTTTCGGCGGCAGTGTTCCACATTATTTCTATCAGACCGTCGAGCGTTTGATCAGTTATGATTTGAAGTTCAGAAAGTATCTTGTTTTCCTGGCGGAGCGTTTAGTTTATACGCCCATTTATCAACTGTTGTCTTTGTATTCCCTTTCGCTATTCGAGGTGAGTTTCGGAGCGATGATCTTAGAATGTTTAACTATTGTTGTTTCTCTTCCTATTCCAGGGCAATTCACATGCCACCGCGGTGAAGAATGTGGAGAAGTTGTATTGGCCCATGCTGAAAGCCAACTGGCAATATCTGTCCTTATTTGTCTACCTGAATATCGCCTATGTTCCTGTCATGTTCCGTCCGCTCACCATGTCCATTGTTTCATTCATCTGGATCGTCTATGTGGCCAAGAAGCGTCGTCGCTTCCAGGAAAAGCAGGCAGCTGATAAAGCAACCAAATCCGCTTAGATACATTCCAATTCCAATCTTTTTTGTTTATCTAATTTAAATGAAGGCATTTTGTACTTTATCTGCGCTTGGTTCATTCCAAATGTTTTAGTGGAAGAACCAATTTTTCTATATCTTCATGGGAAGATTTTGATGTATGTGTGCATGTTCACTTAAGATTAGCTAAAAGTGGAAACTCAAGAGTCGCCTTATCGCCTGAACAAAGAGAGAATGAAAAAAGAAAACTGTAAAATCTTAACTTGTTATATTAACTATAATAAAAGAATGCGATTTGAAATGGCAACAAATAATAGTTTTTATTTAAAATCGCAGCTTAAAAACTAGCAAATAATCGAGTATATTCGAGTATTATTGGCATTAAATATCTTCGTGGTCGTGACAACATTATTCATATTTATTTAGCTACTAAAGAAAGGCCTAGAAAAAAGTCAATTATACAACTTAGCCGTTAAGGATTGTGTCTAAGAACAAATATTGTTATTAGCTTAGGTATAATTTAAATGGAGTGTGTGTGTGTGTTGTGTCTAATGGCTAGTGACTAGAATGGGATTTACTAAGAGCTAATTGGGATGCACGCTTGCTCCACCAGATTCGATGCACATTTTGCGCAACGAATCGGTTAACACTCAGAATGCAATCGCCGATGGACTTCGACTATGATGCATCGGTGTATGGGCGATGGGCGTGCCCGGTGAGCTGGCGCGGCTGAAGCAGCTGGAGCAGCAGCTGGAGGCGTCATTGTCCGCATGGTCGTCGCCATCGCCATTAGCAATGCCACCCCCCTCACCCGATCCCTTGTGATGATGATAGGGTATAGGTCGCTTTCGTGCACTGCAATAACGAAAAAATCAAAGATTAGATAGTCAGAATATTTTGGATTAAGCACAACAAAATCATAACATTGTTGGGGAAACTTACCAAACTGAAAAGTGTGTAATCAAGAGCGGAAATCAAAAACTAAAATCCGTTTAAAGAAAGAAGAACATAAATCGTGGAGTTCGACATAATTTATTGCAGTGCACACACAAACAACAACTGTTTGCATTGACTAATTGGAAAAATCGAATCAAAAGATAATGTTTACAAGCATAAAACAAGGATAGCTACAGAGAAAGAAAAAATTATTACATTGTTGAAGAAGCAAAATTTAATTAGATAAAAAATATGTATAATTATAATTCCTGAGTCGGCTGAAATAAAATAATAATGTTAACCGAAACAAAATCAGGCGCTGCGTGTGGCATAATTTAAGCATTCGGAAATGAAATGGAGGCAACTGCAGCGGTTAAACTGCTCAACGTCTGGTGTTGCTGCGGGGCGAGCGACGGCTACAAAAATCAACGTAATTAAATCAAATAAATATATATTCAAAATCAATAAATAAAATAATCAAATTTGACGACAAAACCTTGCGGAGTTAAGTCAAGAGTTGGCAATCAAATGGAATATAAACTGTCAACAACTTGACACACAAAACTCCGCAAAATTTTATCAAAACTCAAGTTAAATAATACAAAAAAAAGAAACTATTTAAAAACTCGAGATTCCTGTCAGTTGGTTGCTACCTTGTAATGCGACGTCTGTCCAGAAAGCTTGGCGAGCCACGACGACGCGGTATGGAGGGTGAACGTGAGCCAGATTGTGATGTGCCCGAGCCGCTGCTGGACGAGCTGCCGGATGAGCTACGCGACGTGCAGCTGGAACGGGACGAGTGCGAGCCGGAGCGCGATCTGGAGCTGGCCGAACCGCTGCGACTGCTCGAGGAGCTGTAGCGACTGCAGGCAAGACAAGACAAGATTAGCAAGTCATCGAAAGTGGGGATTAGCAAGGCATGCACACTTACGATCTGGAGCGGCTGCTGGACCGATGGCGATGACGACTGTTGCTTGTGCGCCGCTTGCTCCGGCTGTGGCTGGTGCGACGGGAACGACTGCGGCTGCGTCGAGCGGCACTCTCAGCCGCTGCAACTGTGGCCGTTGACACCTTGGAGACAATGGCATCCACCAGCGAGCTGTCCGCGAGCGCCGCAACTAAGGGCTGTGGATCGTGAATTTTGAACGGTTTGATAAGAATTTTCGGTTGTTTCTGTTGCTGATTGTGATGGTGATGATGATGATAGCTTAGACTATTGGCCGCAACGGCCGCAGCCGCTGCAGCCGCATTGAAGGTAATGTTACTACTACAATTGCGACCCTGAAGCAACGCTCCATGTGGCGACGGATGGCCGAGCAGAGCCAGGCCGGCAGCAGCAGCTGCTGCAGCTGCCGCATTTGGACCACCACCAGCCGCCAGGGACAACAAACTTGTTGCATGGCGGGCATGATGATGGTGATGATGATGGTGTTGCTGTTGCTGCAATTGATGATGATGGCCGCCGGCAGCTGAGAAGAGCGCTTGCTGCTGCGGCCCAGGACCATAAAGACTAGAATTGTACATGCTTAGACTACGATTGAGATGGTGTTGCTGCTGATGATGATGTTGCTGCTGCTGCTGCTGATGATGATGATCACGACGACCTAGCAGCGGTTGCAAGCTATTATTGTGCTGATTCTTGCAGATATTGTAATGTGTGGCCGTTAAGAGTGGACCATGGTTCAAGCGATTCGTCGTACGATTATAGGTGCCCGGGGTGCCGGCAAGAAAGGGCAGCGCATTGTTGTTGTTGTTGTTGTTAGGATTAGTATGAGATGGACCAGCACCACATGCATGATGATTATTGTTAATATTATTGTTATTAATATGGTTAGTATTGTGTCTACTGTTGGGATTGTTATTCAGCGTTCGATTGTGAAAGACGCGCTTCGTATGCGGATATTGTTGTTGTTGCTGTTGTTGGTATTGTCTGTGATTGTATTTAGCTATTGTTATTGGCATGGTTAGTGCAGCAGCAGCAGCGTTTGTTGTTGCTGCTACTGCCGCTGCTGCTGCTGATGTTGTTGTTATTGTTGCTATTGGCATTGACATTGTGGTTGTGGCTGTTGTTGCAGTTGCAGTCGGACTCTTTGTGCCACCATTTGCAGCCAGTTGGGGCGCATTGCAAATTGGCGGCGTATTTGTGTCCCTTTTATTAGACTCAATGTCAGATTGCTGCTGCTCCTCGCTTGAGATTAGTTTTGTCGTCGTTGTTGTTGTGGTTGTTGTTGTTGTCAGTGGGTTAATTAAAGCGGTTACATTGTTAGCAACAAGGAATTCATTTAGCGAGTTACGTTTGTTAACCACCAGCATCAGACTGGCTGCCTCGCCACTTACTTCATGGCTGCCATCCTTGGCTGCTGCTGCATCCTTGCTACATCCGTCGCCGCCGCCATTCTTCTCCATTGTTTTGATCTTTTGCTTGGCCTTCGCAGCAATGCCCGATTTCAGTTGCTCGAGCATGCGCAGCTCCTGCAACTCTTGCAGCTCCTCCCGCTTGCTGCTCTGCTGGTATTCGTCCAGAGCTCCGGCCGTCGCCTCCGCATCGCTGCCATCGTCGCCGCTTTGGGCACGCAGTCGCACCACTGGCGCTGGTTTTGTGCTGCCGGCGGCGGCGCCGGCGAAGTCATGATGCCTTTTCTTCTCCGGCTGCACAATGTCCTGGTAGCGTTCGGGATTGCGCTCGGCGGGGGAATAGTGCAGCTCGGATGATTGGGAGCTGCCTGAGCGACGCTTTGGCCGTGGACTCGGCGTGTTGCCCTTGTCCTTATCCTTATCCTTATCTTTGTCCTTGTTCTTTGCCCTGGGCTTTGGGGGCGTGCCTGAGCGTTCGCGCTTGACAATGCTGCTGCTGCTCTTCCGGGAGTTGCCTCCTATTCCTGCCTCCCGTTTCGGACTCAACTCACGCTTTGGTTGCTCCGGCGTTTGACTGCGACGCCGCTGCTTGCGTGGCGTGGGCGTGGCTGCCTCGCTGTGGGAGGAACTGTCACTGGAGTCACTTGAGGATGAGCTCGAGCTGGAATCTGCACGCTTGCGTTTCGTCTGCTCGAGCGCCACCATTACGGACTTGGTGCCCAGTATATCGTTGACAGTGTCCTCGGCAGCCTTGAAGGGATTGAATGCGGGCGCCGCTGTAATCGCCGTCTTCTTCGACTGCACCGGATTGGGTGAGCGTGTCCGTTGCCTGCTGTTAACTGCTGCAACCGGCGTTGGGCTTCGCTGCGGCTTCTTGTGCGAGTAGGAACGGGAGCGCGAATAGCGACCCAGTTTGCGATCCTCGCGTGAAACTGAACGACGCTCGCGACGACGCTCCTTGCTGCGCTCGCGTTTTTGTCCTCGCTCTCGCTCTTTGGACTTTTGTCGTTCCTTGGACTTTTGTCGCTCCTTGGACTTTTGTCTTTCCTTGGAGCGGTTGCGTTCCTTGGACCGGAGGCGTTCTTTGGACTGACGCTGTCTATCCTTAGAGCGCTGCCTCTCCTTGGAGCTTAATCTCTCCTTTGATCGCTGTCTTTCCTTTGAGCGCAGAATGTCCTTGGATTTTACTCGCTCCTTTGATTTAAATCTCTCTTTGGAGCGCACTCTTTCCTTAGATTTTAAACGCTCTTTGGAGCGTAATCTCTCCTTGGATTTTGGTCTCTCTTTCGAGCGCAGTCGCTCCTTGGATCTTTGTCTCTCCTTGGATTTTAGTCTCTCCTTGGATCTTAATCTCTCCTTGGATCTCAATCTCTCCTTGGAGCGCAGTCTTTCCTTGGACTTTTGTCGCTCCTTGGAGCGCTTCCTTTCCTTTGGACGCTGCTGCCTTTCCTTTGATTGCTGACGCTCCTTTGATCTTTGGCGCTCCTTGGACATTCCTCTGTCTTTGGACTTATTACGCTCCTTGGAGCGCTGTCTCTCCTTAGAGCGTTGTCGCTTTTCCTTGGAGAGCTGTCGTTGGGGTGGTGTTTGTGTTGCCGCCTGGCGTTCCTTGGACTTGCGGCGACGACTCTTCTCCCGTCGACTGTCCGGCGAGGTGTCATTGCGCCGCGACTTGATCTCCTTGCGTCGCTCCGGCGAACGACTGCGGAAGGGATTGTCCAGAGGCGTGCCACTGCCAGCATCCGCAGCCGGCTGGCGACTTTTGCCCGATTTCTTGGACTTGCGCACAGGACAGCTGTTGCAAGGAATGGATTGATTAAAATGGAGTTCAACATGGATTTCAGTTTGCAACTCACTTGGAACGTGCCGAGTCCGTTGAGCTGGCACGTGCGCGACTCTTCTTCTTGAGCTTTTTATCGCGTTTTTTCTGCATAATTAAAAAGATTGTGGATTATTAACAAATTGAACGGCAACTTGCAACAAGTCTAACTGTTAGCAATTAACTGCATTAAATTGATATAGTATTATATAAACACATTTGTCATTCTGTATATGATCATGGCATGATATATATGTAAGTATATCTCATATGATATCTCGCTTGTGGCTTGCATACAAATTTGGCAGCGTTTTTTTTTCGCAAGCGGCAGAAACATATTTTAAATGGTGATAAAAAGTTGTATTTTTTTTCTTTTGGTTTTTTGTTGATTGCAGAAACAATAGTCGGTTGACGCAACTATATATATATGCTATATATGATATCTTAAAGAAAACAGAGACAAATGAAAGTACTTACAAAACTACAAGAGAGCCTTTGAAAGCTATCCTATATCAATGAAGCGCCAAGGGTTTTTATAAACAAAATATAAATTTTCTTTTTCGTTTCTTGTAAAAATTTATTGATTTGATTTTTATTTAAGGTTTTCGAAACTACATTCAACTCAAAATTTCAGATATATATGTACAATATATAAGCAAAACAAAAGAACACAAAAAGTTGGAACTAGGCACAAAGATCATATATATGTTTTGTGCTTAGTCCTCTTTTCGACTAGCTATACGAACTGAAAATATACGAAGAAAAATTAATAATACTAGTTTTGTGTATGCGTTTGAAGCCTTTTTTTTACCTTTTACAATATTTGTGGGGTGAATTTTTTTTATATATTTTTTCTATTATTACTAATTAGTTTGGTATGCTTTTATATTTATGTAGTAGAAAATGTTTTATATGCAGGTTTTATAGATCAGTAATTTTGTTATTGTTATATTAGTAAATGTTTCTTTATTATTATTATTATTATTTTTTTTTTTTTTTGGTGGAAAAAGAAGTAAATAAGCAAGAGAAGAAATGGCGTATGTTTAATATTTTGGTGAACAATTGAAACAACGAAAAACGATAAAGTCAATCGAGTTATCATCAATATCAAGTATTATACAATACATTTGTATATATACATATATATATATATATATAAATTTGAGAGAGAATCAGTTAAATTCTTTTTTAAAATTGTATTACAAAAGGATCGTCATCAGGTGAAAAATGTTAGCTGAGTTTAGTTAGTAGATATATATATAGTAGTAAATGGGGGCGATTATATAGAAAATTAGTTGAGAGTGGTTAGAATTCATTAGAGATTAAAGTCATGATAGTTATGAGAATAGCACACAGCACATGCACTCTTCAAGTATAGGCAGTAATTACTGGAAAATTACTTTCAAGTTTAGTACTTGAAAATTTCTCTCATTTTTTTTTTTCGTTTGTTTTTTATTTGGGCTATTCCCAAGGTCAATTGGTGTGGGCATTACCTTTTCCTTTTTGGCTTTCTTGCGTGCACTCTTCAACTCACGCTCTGCATCGCTGCTGGCCTGCTCTTCATCCTCCTCCAAGTCATCGCTATCGTTATCGTCATCGCTATCCTTATCGCTATCGGCGCTATCGCTGCCGCTATATTTACGCTTGCGGGATTTCTTCTTTTTCGACTTACTGCAAGTAGAATGTTTTTATTACGAGATTAGTGCTGGAACTTATGGTTTTCATCTGCATCAATTTTCAGCTAGAAATTTGTGTATCCAGTCCAAAAACTGGGAGGCCCAAAAATTGTTTTTTTTTCTTTTTTTTTTTTTATTTTTGGGCTTGGCAGCAACATTAAGAGAAGTTTGGTTCTTTGGTAAAAAGGGTAATTTTTTGTTTGTTGGTTAACTTTAGTGGTTTTTAGTGCTTTACCTTTATCGAAAACTGCTCAAAAATGCATTGTCTTAATAATAGTAGTAGTTGTAGGTTAACAATAATAATAGAAAGAAAGATGAGAAAGTAATTCGCTTTTAATTGTTGCAAAAACACAGTTGGTTCCTTAACATCGAAACTGTCTTAAACTTGTGTGTAAATATGTGTGTGTGTGTGTGTGTGTGAGTGTGTGTGTCAATTTGTCATGAAGATGAGTTTGGGAGTAGACAACAATTTGGTTATTATAAAATCGAATTTTTACTTACCCAAAGTCTTTTGATAAGGTCAAAATGAATGTTTTCAAACGAGAAATGTGTATGAATATATGTGTGTGTGTGTGTGTGAGCGTGTGTGTTTGTGAGTGTGCGTGTGCTTATAGACATTAGTGTTAAAAGAGAGAGCCCATTGGAACCCTAAGCACAATATCACAATAAATAAAACGATGCCTTCGGCAAAAATATGATATTAAAAGTATATTATAATACTTTTCTTCTTTCCATTTTGGAAAAGCATTTGAAACATTTCATTCATAAGATTTTTTGGTAGTAATTTATATGTTTTTTTTTGTTTTTTTTTTTTTAAGTATAAGCTCATTTATAAACTAAGTATAATATGGTTGGTATGCAAATTCATTTGTACATAACTTTTCGCTTCTTTTTACTTTCTTTCTCATATGAGTCCCTTTTGTGGTTTGAGTTTCAAATGCAATGTAGTAAAAGAAGGAGTAGAGACGAAAAACACAAAAAGTATTAAGCAGTTGTTTGTTAATTACAAAGATTCGTTTCAGTTTTGCGTTTACTTATTTTTTGTTTTTTTTTTTATTGTTCTTATCACGTTTTCAACAAGTACAACAATAGAAACAGAAAAAGAAAAGAAAAACGGGAAAACAACAGGGAAATCAAAAGCCAAACAGTTTTACAATGTACGGAATATATAAATGATAGATAGAGAACATAAAAATTCATGATTTGAAAAAGAGTATTTTGGTAAACAGAAGTTGGAAAGAGTAAATAAGAAACAACTAGTTGAATAAACACAGAGGCTACACAACTTGGACAAGACTCAGTGCTTGTGATTGATTATTTCGAGTTATTACCTTTCTTTCTTGTGCTTCTTCGACTTTTTCTTCTTGTCCTTGCGGCGCTCAGGACTTGCCGAACTGTGATTGGGAATGGAATATCAATTAATATATATGGTATATATAAAAATATTATAAACAAGATTTCATTTACCTCTCCCTGGCGCGCTTCTTTTTTTTCTTCTTTTCCGACTTGGACACATGGTCGCGCTCATCACCACTGGCAGCGGCCTTGCCACTTGCCACTGCCTCATCTCGCTCGCGTGATGGGGTGCGTAGCAAGGCATAGCGTTTGCCCGTCTCCTTGTCTAATTTGCCTGTTGTCGCCGCGGCCGCCGCCGCCGCTGCGAGGCTCTCGCGCTGTGCGTCCAGCTCTTTTTGGAGCGCCACACTCTTGGCCAAGTCCTCCTTAGCCTTGCGATCACAATCGAAACTGCTGCCCTCCACAAAGTACTCGGATATGTTGAAGGCTTCGCGCAATTTGGCGTTCTTCTGCTGCTGTGCTTCAGCAATTTGATGGGTATCGCGAGCGCTGCAATGGCAGAAGGATATAATATTTAGTTATTAATTATTTATGTAAGAGATTGTTTTAATTTGCACTTTTTCACACTTTAAACAGTACTCAAATTTAGTATTATTATTATACAAATAGCCTAATGTTAGTTAATAGAATTGTAATAACATTACATTAGGAATTATGTTAAGTGTTAAACAAATAAGCTTTTGGGTCCGCGTTTCCAGCACCACACGAGCAGCTGAGCTAGAATTGCTGTCAAACGAGCAGATTTGCATGCAATCGGCTTTTAGGCGCTTTGAAGCTTCTATGAGTTGTCTGCTTAGTGGTTAAACTTAACATTTGCACAGCCACTAACGTTAACAACGCTCTCTCTCTCTCTGTTTCTGTTTATACAAAGAGCGCTCGGTGATCGGCTGCTGCAGCCATAACATTCATTAATGCTCGTGTTTTCGATCGTGTCGAATTGCTCTTGTTGCTACAGCCAAAACATTTATTCGTGTCACGCTAGTTTTTCGATCGTGTTGCTTTGCTGCTGTTGTTGGAAGGCTTAGCATTCGCTTCAACAAATAATAATAGAATAAATAATATGAATAACGCTGTGGAAATAACTTGGTGCTGTTCTTTGAAAATAAAGCTCTTCAAAAGCTCTCCCAAAATTTGAATAACTTCCTCGAAAAATCCACTTCCTATATTCCTATATTTACCTCGCCACTGCTGCGCTGCCAGCACCGAGGAGCAGCGTCTCAAGCAATGAGCTCGACGAATGCTTTAGCAGCTCCCCGAGCAGCGCCGGCAGATTTATTTTCTTGTTGTTATTCTTGGTGTTGTTTTTGGGTGTTGTTTTGGGTGTTTTATTTACGGGCATTTCCCGTTGGCCATCAACAGCTGTTCGCAGAAGCAACTCCTGCGGGCATTGCGTCATCATCCGCATTGGACTCTGACAGACGCAGGCGCAGTCGGCATGCAACTTTCTGGGCACCGCTGTTCGCCTGTTCTTCTTGGCGCCGCTTGCCAAAACCGGCCGTAATGGCTTGAATTTCTTAGCCACGGCGGCATAGTTGAGTGCCGCCGCCGTTGCCGTTGCCTGCGCCGTGAAGTGGAAACTCTCATACTTGGCAATGTACTCGCGATTATCGTGCTGAAAATATTGTGCTTTACATTTCCCAGTCAAACACCCAACGATGCCCTTGCTGCTGTTAATGTTATTGCTGCTGATGTTAGTGTTGTTGCTGCTGCTGTTGTTGTTGTTGTTGCTGCTGCTGTTGTTGTTGCTGTTGTTGCAGCCGGTTGCGTGTCCTGCGCGTTTGCGTCGCTTCTTGCGTCGCTTCTTCTTGTTGTTGAGGACAACATGCAATGTGCTGTTGTTGGAGACTTTCGTTGTTGTCGTTGTGGCTGCCGTTGAGGTGGCTGTCGCCATTGCTGTGGCCGTCGCTGTCGCCGTCGTCGTTGAGTTCGTGTAGATTTCCGAGGAGAGCATTTTCAATTTTTCGAGTGGTTTTACGGAGAGTTCGATTTAAAGGGGTTGTTGGCAAGTGCGTTAATGTTTATGTTGTTTATACAGAGAGCGAATATTATTTTATTTTTATTATATTTTTTGTTTTTTTATTATTTGTGGCTTTAATTATTTTATTTATATTTTTTTGTTTTCAATAATCTTTATAAAAAATATTTATTGACTTTAATCAATTTCGTAATATGCGTTATATATTTAACTATATTTTTGTTTTAACAATATTGTTAATTCCACAATTTATAAGGAAGACAGTGGATTTATTTTATCATAAAATACAGCAAGATGCCTTATGATTATTATATTTAATTCTTTCCAGGAAGACAGTGGATTATTATAAATATATATGTTTATTTGAATAAGTTAGTAAATATATTTATATATATGTTTTTTAGATTTCGTTCTATCTGGAAGACAGTGGATTATCGTAGACTTAAATTTATATTTGTTGCACTTCTTTCACATTTTAAACTTCTGTGATTATTTGGATTCATGCATTTTCTGCATTTTATAGACACGTTTGTGAACTTATTTAGTATTATTTTGATGTATTATATTTGATATCAGGAAGACTTTGGCATATTAAAATCATTTATAAAAAAATATATACTTTTGTATATTTTAACTTTAAACGCTTATCGATTTAATTGGAAGACGAATGGATTAGCATTTGTATAGCTTCACACTCCGCTACATTTATATATATATAAATTGTATTATTTTGTTATTGTTTGGAAGACTTTGGATATTATTTAAGTTAAGTAATTGTAACTCCGTTTGTGGCAACCTTCAAGCGCGTTCACTTCACTCCATTTACCGACTAAGACTAAACTATATTACGAGCTATGTTTGGAAGACTTATTTAGTGATTTGTTGCTTTCAGTTTCTGAGCAATTCAAGCTCACATTACACAGCAGCTCCCAATGCTCCACTGGGACACTTGCACTCTGCATTCAATTGAAACAACATTAAAAGCAACCACTGCGACGCAGCTAATCCGTTTAGTGGGTGGGTGGGTGGTCGAACTGGTGGCAGCCACCACCAACAACAAAAGCCGCCCATTGCTTAGATATATTTAGGTTTCTTCTTCATTTCCCTGGATTTGTTGGATTTCCACACTTGAGGGGCTGCTCGAATGCATGCATATTGATTGCATTTTCCTTTGCCGCATTCTCAACAGCCATTTTCGCATTCGGTTTTTGTGTCAGTTATTGATTTTTCCAGCAGCCCGCTTCAAAAATTATCTCGCAACTCGTTTTGCAGTCAGCAGAAGAACCGACTTCATTTTATTTTGCTCGTTTAACTTTTATTTTAATTGTGTTAGTTATTGTTTTATATAAATATTTATTTATTGTTATTATAGATTTTATGGTTCCTGAGCACGTTGGCCGAACGCCTCTGGTTTGTGTGCATTGGCTTTGGAAGACTTGATGTGACTGAAAAATCTTTTCCAGCAGCTTTTTGTCTCTACAACTCCGACTGTTTTCATTGGGCGAATGGACCATAGCGGTGTGTGTGTGCGTGTGTGTGTGGAGGGGGCTGGGTGTGAATGGGGATGGTGCTGACTGTGGTCGCGTGCTGTGCGCAGCCGGCGGCGCATGTGGATTTTGCCACACTGTTGACAGCTGGCGCTGAGATTTTTGACACGCGAACAGGCATGTTTTTGGTTCAAGCGTTTTATTGATTTGTCAACTTTATATGGCGCCCAATAAATTGTTTAAATTACATAATACTAAGTGCACTTAAGTGGTCTGTCTTTCAGTTCAGATTAATTGGCTACTTACGCTACACGTCCAAATTCATCCTTAGCCAAATCGGTTTTGCCTTGGCCCATCAATTTCTGGCGATACGTATCCACGTGCGATTTGATCTCCTCCGGTGTTCGTCTGTTTTGCAAGAAAAGAACAACAATTAATAAAAGTCAAATTTTAGTAAATTTAAGTTAAATATAAACACATAAATAAAGCTCACAAATATAGTTATAATTTATACATGCAATAAATTTGGGATTTGGCTTTAAGATGTTTTTAGCTTTTTTATCCTTTACCTTTTAGACAAAAGTATTAAACGATTAGTTTCACAGCTCTGATTTGAATTTTGAGACTTCTTTTAAACAGGTTTTCATTTAGACTTGAATAACATTAAATGTAATATTCAGTGTTTTTTTTTTTTAATTTATCGTCCGCTTTCATATGCGTTATGCGGATGTGTGATTCTAGTGAAATAATCTCTACAACTGAAATGCAGTTGAGTTTTCACCACCAGTCCAAGGCAGTCTTGGCTGGGTCACCCGGAAGAGAAGAGCGCCACCAGAGCGCGCTCATATGCGTCGCAAAACAAGGTGTGGGTTGTTTTGGGGGTGGCTTGAGTTGAAGGTGGTTCGCTGGCTTGGTGGTGGCTCTGGTTTGCTGAGCGCGAGTGCGTCTCTGCCTGCGTGCGCTTGCCACGCTCTCTGTTATCTACCAGGCGCAGCATTACAAACACAACAGCAGAAAACAGCAAGCGGCGGGGAGCGAATGTAAATAGTGGCACACACACAAGTTGGGTGCATTGGCCAAAAAAAAAAAAAAACATGAAATGTGCACAGTGTTGTTGGGTGGACCGGTGTTATATAACAGCAATATTGCATTACATGTGACGGGTCTGTTCTGTCACCAAATATTTCTCTATTGTAATTGTAATTGGAATTGCAAATTGAACTTGGCTTCTTACCCCTGCTTCTCGAGTATTTCCTCGAATTCGATGCACTTCACTTCGATTTTGCGTTTGCGATCATGATCCAAAATCTCTTTGTTTGGTGGCCGATTGAGCTGGGCGTCCAGCTTTTTGATATTATCTTCGGGCCGATAGTCCTTGTCCTTTTTGCCTGGCCGCACAAACGCCCAATTGCGCTGCACATGGCCATTGGTGCCGGAGCCACGCGGCGTTGTCAATCCAATGCCGTTGTACATGTTCTTGAGCGGCTTCTAGTCGCTTGGCTTAAACGTTTAGTGTTTTTCTTGCGTATGCATCAGCGTTTTGGAGGACGCAGCTGCTCCGCTAAATGTGCAGTTTGCAAACACAAGAAAAATCGATTTTCTATGGCAGCCGATGCCGACAATGCAACTCTGTGTACCGATATATGTGCGGCATACCGATACTATCGCTATTTCAGTCACTACAAGTTGTAAACAAAACTCGCATTTTGCCATTTTTTTTTTATAACAACGCTTGGACAAAATATAATATGCAGACTGACGAAAAAGTTGACAATGAAGAAGCTGAGAAACCTACAATTGTAGTTTTTAAGAAATCATCCCGCAAAAATTTACGTCAACGCAAGAAATCCGATGACGGCGAAAAAGAGGAACAGTAAATAACAAATAAATATAAAAATACATATATTTTGGTCACTAATCGAATCCGTCTCTTTTAACAAGGCTCACACTGGACGAAATCAAGGAGCGCCAACGTTTGCGACAGCGTCCCAATGGAGTCAGCCTTGTGGGCCTGGCACTGGGCAAGAAAGTGGCGCCGGAGGAGGAGCTGGCCATCAAGGATCCGTTCAATGTGAAAATGGGTGGTCTGGTCAATATGCAGACACTGAAGTCGGGCAAAATGAAGGAACCCGAAGATGCCTACGATGTGGGCATCGGTACACAGTTCTCAGCCGAAACAAATAAGCGGGACGAAGACGAGGAAATGATGAAATATATTGAGCAAGAGCTTCAGAAGCGCAAAGGTGGCGGAGCCGACGACAATGCTGATAATGCTGACGATGGCGATGCCCATAAATATTTAACGCCCGAGGACGCGGCACTCTACGCACTGCCCGATCATTTGCGACAGTCGTCGTCGCACAGATCCGAGGAAATGTTATCGAATCAGATGCTTAATGGCATACCCGAAGTGGATTTGGGCATCCACGCCAAGATACGCAACATTGAGGCAACGGAGGATGCCAAGCAGAAGCTGCTCCAGGATGCCAAGAACAAGAAGGATGGACCCTCGCAATTTGTGCCCACCAACATGGCTGTGAACTTCATGCAACACAATCGCTGTAAGCTGCTCAATCTAGCTAACCCAATCTTAATCCTAATCCTTGCCGCTGTTTTCCAGTCAACATCGAGGATAGCAATGAGCAGCGTCGACGCAAGCGGGAGGACAAGGAGGCCAAGAGTAAATCTGCGCAACATCAAACGAATCCAAATGGCGTCAAGCGTGCCACAGACGATTATCATTATGACAAGTTCCGAAAACAATTCCGCAGATATTAAAAATAACAAAATTTGTATAAGAAAATAATTCGACTTTATTTATTTAATGCACATGTGAAGAAGAAAACCAGCTGCTTCTGTCTTAAACCCAGATGAATTCTCAGTCAGATTTCGTTGGCTGAAAATAGACAAATTATATATAAATTAGTTAAATTTATTTTTAAAACTGTTTCGACTACGACTAAAGCAATTTTATCAGTTAGAGATGTTTAATTTCATGGCGACGAATGACTGAAGCTCAATGAGATTCCCACTCTATAAAATCATCATTATAAATAACATAATGATATCCATAAAATATACACACCTTATAGAGAATAAACGGCTGGTTGCTGATCAAAACTGAAAAGTACAAAGTAAAATAAAATGGTAATTAGTAAAGTTATGTTAAAATAATCCATACTTGGAATAAGTTTATTGGTCAGTGAGATATGTTTCTTTTCAATGCAACGAATGACTGAAGCTCAAAGAGATTCCTCTACAAAATCATCAGAAATCAGTTTAACAAATTTGTTAAATCAATAAAATACACACCTTATAAAGAAAACCAGATATCGGAACCTTAACTGAAAAATATAAGATAGAAAACAGAATTAATTACAAAAAAATTGCTTAAAACATGAGTTTCAAATTTACCTTATTTAAATAAGTTTTTTTCCTCTTGCTGAAAAATATCTGAAATAAGATGAAGAAATATGCGAAAACCAAAAGCAAACCTTTTTTTTTGAGTGGTTTTTTGTTTTTATTATACCCAGAGACAACATTGCAAACGTTCATCTTCGCTCTAGCGTGTCATAGATTAATTAATATTTTGTTGTTTATAGAAAAAACTCCTATGGTGAAAATGTAAAACGCGATGTTCCGGTTTGCATTCCCAGTTGTTTATATGATGCCGATCTTGTTGGCGATATCGAGAGCATCGTAGTCACGCGCCAGGCGCACATAAGCCTTCTTCTGACCATCGGGCCGGATTAGAATGTTAACCTTAGCCACCTTAATGTCGTACAGCTTACGGACAGCGGCGCGCACATGATTCTTATTGGCGCGCAGATGTGTGAGGAAGACCAAAGTGTTGTTGTCCTCGATCTTCTTCATTGCTGCCTCCGTGGTCAGTGGATACTTGATGATGTTGTATGCATCCATGCGATTCCTGGTGGGCACCGATTTCCTTGGGTATTTGGGATTGCGGGGCAGCTTCAGCGTCGTCGGACGACGGAAGTGCACGTTGGTGCGAATCTTGCGGGTGCGGGTGCCAAAGGCGCCCTTGATGATCTATAGCAATGAGATGGATAAATTATTAGTTTCAATTTTAATCCATATTTATTCCCGAGACTCACCTTAACCTGCACCTTCTTGGCGTTGAGCAGGGCAACTGCCTTGGCCTTAGCCGTGCCCTTGGTGGGCTTGGCACCCGCCTTGGCGGCGGGCTTCTTGCCCTTGGTGGCAGCACGAGCCTTGGCCGATAGCTTGGCAAGCACCGATTGTGGCTTCTTGCCAGCGCCCAGTTTCTTCTTCAGATCCTTGGCCTTCGGTTTGCTCACCGTCTTCTTCAGGGCGGGCTTCTTGGCAGCGGCGGCCGTTGCGGGCTTCTTAGCGCCAGCAGCAGCAGCGGCGGGCTTCTTAGCCGGAGCAGCAGCAGCCTTTTTGGGTGCAGCAGCAGCCGCTGGTTTGGCAGCAGCAGCTGGCGCATCCTTCTTGGCAGCAGCAGCAGCCGCAGGTGCTGCGGCAGGCTTCTTTGCCTCGGGCTTCTTATCGCCGGGCTTGGCTGTTAAATAAATAAATAAAATAATCAACACTAATAAACACAGACAGCTTCAACCACGAGTGAGGTTAAAAACGAACGCGCAACGCTTCGAGCAGTGTTGAGAACGGATTTCAATTGTGTCACTTGAAGTGCACACTTTATACACATTTTACGTTTTTTATATATTTATGAGTGTGTCACACACACATAAGCACACACTGCATTTTATAGCATACACATTTTACGTTGTTTTTGCCGCACGTGGCGCAAATATGGCTACACATTTAGCATTATTTTTGCTAGAAATTATTGCTTTCCCACATTTCTACACATTGCTGCGCATTGAGCATGCATTAGTTGAGATTTTGGTGATTAATTCACACATTTTAATGGCATTTTTGTATGAAAAATGCTTACCGGACTTCTCGGTTGGCTTTTTAGGTGGCATTTCTACGAGAAAAAGAAATGAAAAGGAAAACTGAGGGGCAGTTGTCAAAGCGGCGGAAGCCAAATCTGACAGTAGCGTGGCCAGATGTCGTGCGGGTGGCAGCGCTCGCACAGGGCTGCGTCGTAAATGGCAACGCCAACAACACAGTGTGGCAACTACATGACTATGTGGCAACGCTGCAAAAAATAATAACAAGCGACAGCCCTGTTTTTTAAACGTTTATTTGAATGCGGTATGTTTAAAAATAAATGTTAAAATTAGTAAAAATCAATTGAAACAGACTGTCAACAAGCACAGCCACTTTGCTTTGCAGAGCGACTGCTAAAATAGCTGCGTAAATCTATAAAAGAATTTGCGAGTTACTAATAAATTTTGTGTGAATTTGCTATAAGACTCACCAAATCTTTGCGACTTTTCGGTTGTTTGTTTTGTCTGCTCTTGCGTTGTGCTTCTGAAGGTTTTTAACTGCTGCTGCACGGCCGTTTCAAAAGCCAGTGCTGCCAAGCGTTGAAAAAACTCTGTGATTTTAAAACCCGAACGCGCTGATAACGACCAATATTCGGCACCCAACTCTGCAGCTGCGACGCCAGCAATACGCTCCATTCTCATAAATTCCTCTTTTGTCTGGGCGGAAGTTAATGAATATAGTATATAAGAATGTATATTTAGTTCAATTATTATAATAAAAAAATTGACAAACTTAAGCCGCTTACCAAGAGATCTGCCTTTGTGCCCACTAGAAATATTAAGGGTTTTTGCGCTGTATTGTAGTTTAGAGCGCTTGAAAGCCACTTTTTGGCGGAGTCCAGAGTCTCCCGCTTCGCCATATCATAGGTGGCCACAATGACTAAAATGTGTGCAGAATATGGAGTGATATTATAGACAACCTGCAACCATGCTCACCACTAGCATTGCGATAATAGGCGCCCGCTATGCACTTGAACCGCTCCTGGCCAGCTGTGTCCCACCTGCAAGTACACTCAGGCAAAAAGTATATGCTTAAAAATCACACTTTTCGTTGCGTGCATCGTTCACATTTAACTCACATTTCCAGGTTAAAATTGTGACCCAATATGTTAAAGTTCTCCAGCTCAAAGTCGACGCCAATAGTTGCTTTATAGTTGCACTGGAACTTATCAAAGCAGAAGCTATGCAAACCAAACAGTGAGTGAGAAGAAAAGAAAGATCGATTTTTTTCTGAGTGCAGGGAGGAGGGCAGATCACTCACCGATTGACGATGGCTGTTTTGCCCACGGCACAGTCACCCACAAAGATGACCTTGCAGGGTCGCAGCTTGGGTTTGCGTGGCAACTCCAACTGATATCGCAACTGTGGCGCAAAATCCTTGTCTCGACTGAACGGGGTCTGGGCGGTGCTGTAGGCAGGTGGCAGCCGTCGCAGATGAGTCCGCGGATCGTGCAGGGTCACCGTTGGGGGCGCCGGCAACAACAAATTCTGGCGCAGTAGTTGGGGCATTCTCAACAACGTTTCACTTACGACTGAAATACGAGCGATACGAGGAAAAACCCAATAGCGGAAAATCGAAAAAAAGCAAACCACAAACCTCGACTTGAACTTGGTGGCTATCGTGTGGGGTGTGTGGTGTGTGTGTGTGCTCAAGGTGTTCTCCAGGTGTGTGTGCTTCAAATTGTGTATGCATAGTCTCTGATAAGGGCCAGCTCCCAATTGGGGTTAGCAGCGATAGCAAAGTGGAGCAGACCTGGGCTCAAGTGTCTGACTTGGATTTGAAGTGCCAAATTAGTTGGGTTGTGGTTGAGTTGGTTGTAATATAAGATTTTATACATATTTTATTTTTTATTTTTTATTTTTATCATATATATTTATTTATTATTTTGTTATTTATTTATTTATTTTGTTATTAATTTTATTGAGTATTTGTTCTAGAATTCCCGCCAGGATAGCCAAAGTAACCCACGCTCTTAGCCTGTTTCAGCAGATCGGGATCCAAAGCCAAAGCATTGAAAAGGGCCCGTTTGAGTTGCCTGTATTGGAAATGTGGCTGAAAGGGCATATCCTCAAAGGCCAACATCAGCAGATGACCAGCCTCGTTGCCCACGGCCAGGCAGCGACCACAATGCGTAAAACTGAGATGGAAATGATTGGATGAGGAATTGGTCATGGAATAGTAAGGCGTTCACTTACCAAAAGGTCGTATAGTCAATCTTGGCATCAATTGTGGTCGATGAGACGGGTTTCAGTGTGCTATTCCTCAGATCCCAAATGTCAACGGTGTTGAGACTGAGGGAGACCAAGATTGTCGAATGGGTGCGACTCCAGCGGGCGCAGTGAACCGGCGACAGATGATGATGGAGCGTGATTAGCGGCAAGAGGATGCCAGTTAACCAAATCCGAATGCACCTAAGGAAAAATAAAGACAAATGTGTATCCTACACTCAGAAAAAAAATATAGCCCTGATATAATCGAAGATATTTCTGAAGCATTTCTAATTTTTAGAAATTTTGTTTCTTATAACAAGAAAAACTTTTTAGTTTTCATGTGCGATTTTCTATAATTCAGTGCGGTTTTTTTCTGAGTGTGACAATCTTTAATCTAACCCAAATTTGCTCATAGCTTACCAATCGCTGCCACAGGTGAGATATAGTTTTGGGGACCAGGGAGAGAAATCCATGCAGACCGCCGGCGTTTCGTGTACCTGTCGCAGCTCCAGATGCTGCAGCGGATAGTTGGTGGAGCACTTGTAGAGTGTGCCCTCGTCGGTGAGCACGTAGTAGAGGTCTGTCTGCACTGGATCCAGCACTAGTTCGAGACACTGCGGATGTCGATTGGCAAGCAACGGCACCAACTGCGCCGGACGCTGCAGGGGAATCCCCTCCAGCTCGCCCTCGGCACGCTGGAAACGCTGATGCTCGAAGCCCAACAAATGTGGACTGTTGATCAGTTGATATTTGGTTATGGCGCCGGCCTGGGAGGCAGCTAAAAACGGCGTAATTTCAGCACCTGCCGAGACATCGCCATCGCTGCGTGGAATCCATTTGATGGACGTGACGGGCTCAAAGTGAGGCGAACTGCTGCGCTGCGAGATGGACAGCGGGGGCTGATCCGGCCGGGAGATATCCCTAACCTCAATGTCGCCATTGTGGAGGCCAATCGCCAGCAACTGTGGCACCACCGGTGAGAATTGAACAGTGACCACGGCCACCCGGTAATCGTAGCAACGTTCCGGATTCACGGGATTCTTAATGTTCCACACATAGACATAGCCACAGCTGGGGCTACGAGCAGACCGGGCACACGTATAGATGCCATAGGAGACGGCCAGGATGTCTCCATTGCTGGGACAGAAGCAGACGGAAGTCACCGCCTGCTGCACGCCGGAATTGGATGACGGAGCACTCAACCGCCACAGTAGTCGCAAACGATACTTGAACTTGACATCCTCGGCCAGAGGATCAGGTGGTGTCATATTGCGAAAACGCCGCTGTTGCGGTTCGAAAACATTGCAGGCGAGGATGCGCATGGTCAGCATGAGGGCGACCCGAAAACTGGGCAACTGATTGATGGCCACAAACTGATCGATGCCACCAACTTTATAGGTGGTCACCTCCATTTTCTGGGCACCCTGCACCTCCACACTCTTCGTCGACGACTGCAGATCCTTGTACGTATCGAACATCTCGAAATTGGAGACATACGATGCCACATTATCCGTGCGCAGGCGTTCCGTGTTCACCAATCTGGATTTCATGAGAGCCGTCATCGTTTGCGTATCCGCATCGATGGTGCGTCGGGTTTTATCCGAGCCGGAGAGCAGCTCCTCGTAGCGCTGATTATCCGCCTGGACTTGGCGACCCTCCTCGCTGTCCGCCTCCGCCGTCATGCTGCAACGCTCGAACAGGATCACAATGGGTGTTTTGCGCAACAGCACCTTAATAAAGGGCGTGGCAGGTGTCCTCCCACTTTGCCGTGCGCTTTGAGGAGCGGCAGCAAAGCTAATTGTCTCCGTCTTCGGTGCGGACTTCTCAGCGGTCAAGTGCAACTTGTACAGGTTGATCTATAGAAAAATCGATGGCTGGCTGAGTTTTGGGTGATAAAAAATCGCTAATCCCAAAAGGAGAAGGAAATCTCGTCCATATCGCCATCTGCCATCTCATACTCACACCCAGAGCAATATCGTCGAGGGAAGCTCTCATCACACATTTGGTGCGATATTCGGGAGTGCGAAGCTTTTGCAGCTGCTGCTGCTGTTCCGTTGTTGTTGTTCTCTTCATCAGCGGATGAGCTTTGATCAGCTCACTGAGCTGCTGGAAATCAGCTGATCGATAATCCTTATTCAGTAAGCGCGACATTTTCACTGCTTAGCAAAAGTGTTTGACGTCTTTATTTTTTAGCTACTCAAACAATTTGTGAAATATTGTTAACATGGCAACGCATCGTTGCCACACGACAAGCAAGTGCCACAAGCCAACTTGTGTGGTTGCCACACGGTAGTGCTCCATATTGTTGCGCATCTGCACACATAAATATTCATAATTTAAAGCAATTTTGAAGCACGCAAGCGCAAGGCAACAACCATAACATGTATTTGTGGCAAGTCGAAGCTTAAATGCTCTTCGATAAATGTACAATTTTTGTACCAACTGCAATGTTAACATTCAACGAAAAGCTGTTTAATAGCATAACAAGCTTTCAGAGCAGATTGCTATAAGTTGTCATTAAACGTTGTCTATACAATATAATATTGTGTTACTCGTAAGAATGTCGTCCTTTAGGTATATCAAGTAACATAACTTAGTGATAATAACCGACGCAAGTGAATTAAGATTATTATGATAATGATTGCATGGTTCACAGACGCACACACACACACACATACAAAGTGCAGACGAAACTGTCTATTGTGAATGGCAAAGCTTCCGCGACCTGTGCAGCAGTAATAGTAACAACACAAACAATAACAGAGGAAGAAGAAGCAGTGCTATGACCTGTCACAAAAAAACAACAAAAAAAGACCAAGTTTCGTTTAAAATTTGTATAGCAATTAGACGCACATGAAAAGCAATTTACTTGTGCCGCACACACTCAAACGTATGTAAATAGATGTCTGTGTATGTGTTGCAATAGAAAGGGTCTTTAATTCCGCCACAGCTGAAGTCGAAAAAGAAGTTGTCTTATGTTAATTTGCCTTTATGCTTCGCTACGTTGATTCGCTTAATGAACAGCAGCAGCGACAGCGACAGCGCCGCAGCCGACGTCAACGTTGGCAGCGCAGCAAGTGCAATATGTCAAATAGACAACAGTCAACCGCGAGAAAGAAGAAGAATGAGAAGAAGTTTTCCGCATCAGGGCCAGAAAAGCCAACGGCGGAGCCGACGTCGCATTGCATGTTGGTCAGCAGCAGCAGCGAGAAACGCGTCAAGCGTAAAGCAATAAATGTGCAAGTAAACAGCAAAAAACAAAAAAAAAAAACTGCAGAAAAGAAACGCTTTGCGTGCATTATGAACTTTTGCACGGGCGAAAGAGCAGACAACAAAATGCGCCCAGCTTGTTACACTTTTTGGCACAAAAACCAACAACAACATGGCGGATGCGTTGCTGTGGACGTCGGCAGAGCGCGCACAGTGCTTATTCGTGCAAAAAAAAAATGGCAACGCTTCTGATTAACACAAACAAATGGAATTTTTAAAGGTATTAAAATTTTGGTTATTTAATTAATATTGCTTACTTAATATTTTAGTTTTTCATAGTTATCATTCAGCAATAAACACTAAAAATGCGGGCAAGCTTGAAAATTATGCATCACACAGAATTGGAAAACTATCAAGATTTTATGCGTTCACTGAATTTTACGAACATCTAATTGTCCACACCCATAAAATCGTAAAAATTTAACAGCTACAAGTTCATCACACACACAAACACACATGCACACACAGACAGTGAGCTGACCTGTCTGTGTGTGTAAACCGTTTTACTTTTCATTGAGATCGCTTTTACACCTGTTTTATGCTTCCACTGACCTGGCCCCAATGTGCGCTTGGGCGCTGCCAACGCCGACGCTGCCGTCGCCGTTATCGTCATCGTCGTTGGGTGTAACATATTTTCTTTTTTTCATTTTTCTGATTTTGTTTCAGTCTTGTGTTGTTTTTGTTTTATTTTTTTTTCCAGCACTGCCGCCGCACATTTAAGCCATGCGCACAAAACCGACTTTTATTCGTTAATTAACCGTCGTGAGGCGCAGAAGTGGCCGGCTTAACGGAAGTACACACAAAATTCGAGAGCTTTTTGCGGAAATTCGTCGCAAAGCGAGGGCGCAAAAACAACACAATCAGAAAAAGCTCACTTTGATACTACGCCGCCGGAGATTAAGCACACATTTTGTAACCAACTGTGGCAGTGCTGACACCTGCTGCTGCTGCTGTTGCTGCCGGCGTCGCTGTTGTCGTTAGCGTTGATATTGTCGTCGTCTACAGTTTTCACTCTTTTTCGTGTTCGTGCGCGTCACAGTTGCATTTGAAACGGCGGCACGTGCGCCAAGCTTGTCTCCGATTCCGAAACAGACTCCTGTTCCTGACGCGTGCGCAGCTCGGCCGCTGCTACTGCAGCCCTGGGCGCCATTTGAAATTGTGATCGAAACACTTTTTGAGCGATATGTTAATTTTATGCAAATTGTTGCGAGTTGTTAATTAATTAATTAATGTGCCGGCGTGTGTCAAATGTGAACAAGATTTCGCAATCGTCGCCCGCATTCACAGTTGTTGTCTTATCAGCATCGGCGCATCTCCAAAAATGTTGCTTTGGAAACGACTCTGTCGACCCCAAGGCGAACTAGCAACAACAACGACAACAACAAGTTCAGCAGCGTTGCCACAGCGCCGACGTAAGTTTGCCATATCTGTTTAATTATTTATTTGACAAATCCATCCAGCCACGCCCCCCTCAAAAGGTTCGCCCACGCGGCGCCTCGACTTATTTGTTTAAAAATCGAAAGGTTGTGGAAGAGAAAAATGTGATTTTATTTTCTGTTTTTTGGGGTTTTTTTTATGGTTGTACATGAAATCCGTGCGTCTCATTTGCATAATTTGCATCTTAAAATTGTTTCGGTTTCTGTTTTTATTGACTGGTTTATTGATTTCATTTTGTGATATCGTTCGCAAACCCCAAACCCCAAACACAAAACCCATAAACCGAAACGAAACCAAACCAAAGCAAAGCAAAGCAAAGCGAAGCAAAGCAATATAATAATAAGACTCCTCTAATCGCAGGTCTTCGCTCAGCGTGTCTCGAGCGTTTCGCTGCATAATAAATTACTATCAAATTTTATCACCTACAAAAGATGTTGCGTGAAGCAAACTCAGTTCACAAAAACCCATTGAGCCGCTAATGAATAATAGCTTGTATGTAAATATTGGCTTTCGGTTCTGATTCTATAACACCTCCTGGTAGCTTCAACTGCTTCAGTTCAGCTTGGGTGGGTTTTCAATCGTGTTTCGGTGTTTTCGTGGGGACTAACTGTTTGCCAAAAAGATTTATGAATGAGTCTGCCGTGCTTAACATAATTATGCATAACGCTCAGTGGGCTTAAGATTTAGATACGTCCACCAGATCGATCTATTAAAACAAGTAAGGATCGTGTCCCGTTGAGAGTGAATCGGCTGGTAGATACTCTGTAAGCTTGCTGCTTAATAATGCGTCAAAAATCTAAAAATTAAATATAAACTATACTTTTCCAACTGCTGTTAAGATCTCTAGAGCTCTCGACACTTTGTTATGATACCCTTTCTACACATTTCTAACAGGCACAGGGTATATCGAAAGATCGTGTTTTCGAGTTTGAACAGGTGGAGCCATTTATTACGAGCGCGAGTTGCGTGGGTTGTATGGAATTTTTCAGTCATAGTTCCTGTAACTTTATGGTTTACCAGGTGATCCAAAAGAAAATGAGCCAATATGCAAAATGTTATGCTCTTCAAATGGATCGGACATATTCCATCTTACTCTTTATTGCTCGGCTTATTACCCTTTAGTAATATCTCTTGATTGTTAACTATCCACACATATGTACATATGTATATGTATATATAATTATCTGCGCATTCTCCGTACAGTAATCACTCTTTCACTTCGCCGGGTGTTCAAGTGTCAGTTTAGATTTGCTTTGCGACTTGGACATGTTTGGACCAGAGTGTTGTGGTTTTCATTGCTGTTTTACTGTGTCACTCTTCCTCTTCTTCTTTATGTTGAACTAACTGTCGCGCGTCGCCTTTTCTAGTGAAGATCGGTCTCTTTATTTTTGGTCAAACATGACTTTGACTTGTGGTAATTTGATGTTAATGACACTCATCAGCCCCGGCACAAAACACAACAACAACAAAGACAAAGAAATAAACAAACAGGCAGACAGGCAGCAATGACATCGACACCGCTCTTACCCCAACCCCAAATCTCCTTTCCCCGCTCACCCAAGTCCCCCTCTCCGCCTATCAAGCATCGCACACTTAACACGATTCTAGTAGATCGTTTGCCTGGCCAAGCGACATTTTTATGATCTTCTTTTACCCCATACCCAAAAGTTGTGCCGCATAATCGGCTTAGGTGGGAATGAGACAACCTATGCCATTCCTTTTGCTCTCTCTCTCTCTTTCTCTCTCTCTCTCTGTCACTCTATCTAGTTGAAGATACTTTACGTTTTGGGGCCTATGCGCTGCATTTAGGCATTCTTGTTATTAGTTCGTGCCTTGAGTCTTCTGATTTTTTTTTGATGCTCTTCGACTTTTCTTCTTAAACGCCATCAAGTTGCATGTTTTATGCGGCTCGTAAAATCCACGCTCCGATATGCGTATAAAAATGAGTTCAGCATTTTGTTGTGACATTTTTACGAGTTTCGTCTTCAACTTTTTTATTTGTTTTTGGTTGGTAGTTGGTTGATAGTATTATGATCTTGATTCGAAATTGTTGTGACGCATTGAACGGTGAAATTTGGTAATTCCACAACGCACATTCTCATTGTTATATGCATTTTTTGATTATATCTTTAAGCTGTTTTAGCAACATTTCTTAAACAACATTTTTGCTAAAAAAATCCCTTTTTGTTTTTCGATAATATTGAAAATGCTTTGTCTTAGCTTGGTGTAAATTTATATTATGGCTTTAATAAGTTGGCAAGATCCCATTGCTACTTTACAGAAGATTTTGTGCTTAAGCTTATTGTTAAACACATTTTTAGTATCACTATAAAACTACTACACAATATAGCTCCCATAAAAAGTTTTGAGTATTTCGCAGTTTACTAAACATTTGGCTAAGCTGATTAACTCAATTTTTGCATAAGAATTGCGTTTGGTTTTTCGATAAATCCTTTGTCTAAGCTTAGTGTTAAATACATTTTTATAGTGGCTTTAATAACTTGTCAACTTTATAGATGATTTTGTGTTAAACACATTTTTAGTATCACAGTTTGAGTGCTGAACAGCGTATTTGATATTCGGGCAGACCGATTCCACCGCGTTATCAAAATAGTTGTAGTGCACTATGATAAGCGTCTGGTGCAAGTAAAACTACTTTGGAATCTTATTACCCTCATCATATCTGGCAAATCTCAGCACCTATTCTGCCATAATAAGCCAGTATCTTTATTGAGCGGCGAGAAACTCATCTTTGCCAGCTCTTCGCTGGCCGCACAAATTGCTCATAAATTATATGAAAAAGCGTCGCAATGCCAAAAGCAGCTGCGCCTACACCATCATTATCAGCTTGTAAATAAAAAGACTTTATCAATCGTTAAGCCCCAGGTGCAGGCATCACCCAAACAGCCAACCAACCAACCAAGCAGCCAAACCCAGCAAAACCAACCAAACCAAGCAAACAGCCAAGCAAGCAAAGGATGCCTGAAAGCAACTCTCTCACCTAATAACATAAAAGTTATCGAAATGGCCAGAAAGTGGAGGAGTAGGAGCGACCCAAGATTGAGAGAAGGCCACTCCAAGAGCAGAACCTAAGTACAAATATTTTTATTTATGATTTTACAGATCAGCATATTGCTCAATAATTTCTCGACTCGAGCAAAATAACTTTCAAATTATGTTTATGCCACTCACCCCACCCCCAGATACTCGATTTTAAGTGCGCCAATTTTTGAAATTATTGGCGGCTGCGTATGCAGATAATCGTGACCTGTTGCACACACACACACACTATACAGCAGACCTGGCTCAGACTCTGGCCAATAACTCAAATCTGCGCAAATTGCTGTGCGAAAGTTGGCCGCTTTCAGCTCTGGGCGCATCTTTAGCTGTGATTCCTTACAGACTGTTTGTATATGTAGAGCTCTCGTATATCACGACACTTTAATTTAATTACTCTATTTGGCATAGTTTTTGTGCTATTTGCATCAGGCTACATTTATCCCCCCCCCCCCCCCACTTGGCGAACTTAGCCTTGGCAACAGGCGCATTTTTGTATTTGGGCCAGCTCTCTTATATGCTACGTAATATTTTCCCATAAATAATGCGAGGTTGGTTTGAGAAAATTACTTTAAAATTTATGGCATACCGTGGGGAATCAGGCGCGTCCCCCAGACGCACCCCGCGCATCTGTGGGTGTGTGTGTGTGAGTGTGTGTGCATTGAATATATCTTACACACGCTGATTTGGCCCTTTTTATTTTTGCGATTTATGTGCAGAGGCTGCAACTTTGCGAACAGGTAAGCACAACTCACGCTGTACACTCAGGAAAATCACTGTCCAAATCTGAGCATTTCATTGTGGTTCAAATCATTAATCAACTGCCAAAAACGTACACTGAAGAAAATCACCCTAAAATTAAAGTCGCCTTGATCAGAAATATATAATATATATTTTATATATTTTTGATTTGTGACTTCTTAAAATATTAATGTTTAATAAGCAACAAATAAGTTAATATAAGATTTCTGTGGACACACCTAGAAATCAAGTTGCAAATTTGCATTTTGAAGCAGTTGAGAGTTTTTTCGCTTAGTGCAGCTGTGCCTTATGCCTCTGCTCCTTTAGAGATGTGCGTGGCAAGTGATACTCAAGAAAAATAACGTGTTTCGCTTTGGTTTTTGGGGGCCGCATCGCCGGCAAGTGGGCGGGCCAATGGATCTGGAAAGTTCGCACGATTGATGATCAACTGATGGACGAAGAGACTCCAAGCCAGACTGTCTGCCTCTGTCTCTCTCTCTTGGTCTGACTGACTGACTGACAGTTGCGATGACGCCGGCCTGTCACCGCACTGACATAGCCATTTATGTAATTACACGCGGCTCCCTCGATATCACAAAGTGATCGCGATCCGCAAAGGCAACCCAGCACACATCGAGAGAGCTTGTAATTATTTTCTACTTAATCTTCATCACATGCGCAACATGTCGAAAACTTAAGCGAATTGACGCGTTGCATCCGATTGTTGCAAGAAAAAACAATCTTAGAGCGCTTGCTTCAATGCATTGGTTTTTCGCATTGGTCACACTCGAAATAGGGCTGCAAACAATGCCAGATCCAAAAAGTGACTGTGCATGTCCAAACTTAATTGATTGTAGTTCAAGTCTTATATAATTCAATCATATATAGACTATAATGTAAGATTAGAGCGTGATAAATTTGAGTTAATGAAAAGTGTATTTCAATGAAATTGAAAGAGCCAAAGATGAGCGAAATAGAGTAAAGGGAAAAACCTTCAAGAAAGATACTAAGCAAGATGAAGATAAAAAACTGAACTAAAGCCTGAAAAGATATGTGATATATGAAATGGAATATCATTTTGAAATATGAGGATTATTGCTAAAGTAGTATTTTAGATGAACCTAGCACTCTCTATATAGAAACTGACATATATGTATATGTATATACATTATGTAAAGTGTGAAAGTTAATAAGACCTGTTTGTAAATTCACAATTAAGTGCAAACGATATACCATCGCTATGTATGGCTATAAGTATGATTGTTAATAAAGTCACGTAATCGACAAATCACCGTGAAATATCACCGCCCCGTGATTTGTCTTCGCAGCCCTGTGGGGCATGTTCCAAAAGTGAAAATGAAATGGCCCATGAATGTGCGTGTGCAACGCTCAATGTTCAATGTTCAATGTACAATGTTCAATGTTCTGCAGTTTGGATGCAAAACGATCTTCGCACAAGGGCAGCCTCCACCTCCACCTGCGCTTAAGTTCAAGTCTCGACTGCTATCCCTCTCCTCCTCCAGCTCATCCTCACCATCACCACTATGGTTGTATATCAGGTGTTTAAGGGTTTCACAAGACAAGCGCCGCATGCAGATGAAGCCGAAGCATGTGAAACGTGCCTGGGGCATCTTTGGATCAGTTGCTGTTCCTTCTCCTGCTCCTTCTCCTTGTCCTTCGCCTCGTTTTTTCCTTTTGGGCTCAACCTCTGACCGAATTTCCAGCGATAATTATCGGCTGGCGTGCAAATATGCGGAAAGAATTCCCCATACGCTTGTTATTGTCTGTTTTCTGTTTTGATACCCTGAAGAATGGGCACAAAGGGTATAATGGATTTGTGCAGGCAGTAGAAAGTATATCCGACCCATAAGGTATACATATATATTCTTAATCAGGATCAACAGTTGACCTGATTGAGCCAAGATATGCGGAACTGAGACTCTATAAGAGCTAGAGTCTAGAGACTGTATGTTTGGTATACCAAGCGCCGAGAATTGGTTTATTTCATTTGATCGATAACTGCCTCCGTTTTTCGAATACCTATAAATCGATTTTCGATAGAGAGAGATAGATATATATAATATACATTGACGGATTATTGATAAGCTGGACAAATTTGATCAAGATCGGTTAGAAAACCCCTAACTCATAGTTCCCAATCTAAAGTCAAATTGATCTCACTGAATATATATACAGCTGATTGCAGGGTATTTCGTAGTTAAGCTCACTCGACTTGAGCTTATTTGATTTTTTTTATTTTATGTTTTCCTGGTTTTTGGCTGCTTTGTTTTTTGATTGTACTTTAAATGGAACTAATTAAATTCAACGCAGAGCGCATTAAATTTCCTTATGCCCGCATAATTGGGGCTTGCAAATCAGTGCAGGGCAACGCCTATCCCAGCTCCACACCGGTGCCGTTCCGCTTTGTGTGTGTCTCTGCCTCTGCCACTGGCACTGCCGGAGTCTCTGCCACCGCCCCTGCCCCAAGCCACACTGATTTAGTGTCGTATATAAAACCTGTGAGTGAAGATTATGTTACACTGAATTAATTGCAGCCAAGGTGAAGGTAGCAAACAGGGCCCTACACGTCACGAATGGGAAGTCGAGCCTCCCCTACACTTCCCTCCCCGAGGCCACCCTCTATCCACCCTGCTTTTGCGTGACTGCACGTGCTAAAGTTGCTGTCGTCATTTGAAGTCGTCTTTTTGCTGCCTTTCCTGGTAATTTTGATAATTTAATTGAAAAAATGACAGGCTTAAAGCGTTGAAGCCTTACAAATTGTTGGCTATCGATGGTGTATATTGATTTTATGTGCACATTAGTGTTGCGACTGCTCACGCCACACTCCCCACTCCACACTCCCCACCCCCTTGCCAACCCACAACACGCCCCAATGGGGAATTTGTACTTGCCTCAAGTGGCATTTGCTTTGTCAAGTCGCTTGGCCTGTGCTAAGAGCTTGACACTGGCCTGCTGCAGGTGTTTTTTGTCTGCTCAGATTTTATTGTCATCTTTCACTTAACAGAGGGTTGTTTCCAGCTTATGAATATGAATATTTCCTTGTCTTCCGACTTCAAATTTCGTTTTCAACTTTAAATGTACGATTGATTTAGGGGCAAAACTATGATCAAAAAGCCCTTGCTTTTTAAAATCAGTTGAGTTTTGAAGAAGTTATGGCATTTTGAAATTTCGACCTATGCCCGTATATCGGTATACCGATTTTCAGGCTATATTTTTAACTTGTCTTCCGACCTCAAATTTCGTTTTCAACTTTAAATGTACGATTGATTTAGGGGCAAAACTATGATCAAAAAGCCCTTGCTTTTTAAAATCAGTTGAGTTTTGACGAAGTTATGGCATTTTGAAATTTCGACCTATGCCCGTATATCGGTATACCGATTTTCAGGCTATATTTTTAACTTGTCTTCCGACCTCAAATTTCGTTTTCAACTTTAAATGTACGATTGATTTAGGGGCAAAACTATGATCAAAAAGCCCTTGCTTTTTAAAATCAGTAGAGTTTTGACGAAGTTATGGCATTTTGAAATTTCGACCTATGCCCATATATCGATACATCGAATTTCCGGCTATATTTTTTACTTGTCTTCCGACCTCAAATTTCGTTTTCAACTTTAAATGTACGATTGATTTAGGGGCAAAACTATGATCAAAAAGCCCTTGCTTTTTAAAATCAGTTGAGTTTTGACGAAGTTATGGCATTTTGAAATTTTGACCTATGCCCGTAGATCGGTATACCGATTTTCAGGCTATATTTTTTACTTGTCTTCCGACCTCAAATTTCGTTTTCAACTTTAAATGTACGATTGATTTAGGGGCAAAACTATGATCAAAAAGCCCTTGCTTTTTAAAATCAGTTGAGTTTTGACGAAGTTATGGCATTTTGAAATTTCGACCTATGCCCGTATATCGGTATACCGATTTTCAGGCTATAATTTTTACTTGTCTTCCGACCTCAAACTTCGTTTTCAACTTTAAATGTACGATTGATTTAGGGGCAAAACTATGATCAAAAAGCCCTTGCTTTTTAAAATCAGTAGAGTTTTGACGAAGTTATGGCATTTTGAAATTTCGACCTATGCCCGTAGATCGGTATACCGATTTTCAGGCTATATTTTTAACTTGTCTTCCGACCTCAAATTTCGTTTTCAACTTTAAATGTACGATTGATTTAGGGGCAAAACTATGATCAAAAAGCCCTTGCTTTTTAAAATCAGTTGAGCTTTGACGAAGTTAGGGCATTTTGAAGTTTCGACCTATGGCCATATATCGATACATCGATTTTCAGGCTATAATTCTTACTTCCACCACTTCCACTTTGGCATTCACTCAACCACACATCAATAATCCCATAATAGAAAGAAGCTAACTGAAAAGTTTCTGCTTTATTGAAACGCTCAACTTTCAAGTCGAGCGTGTGCAATACTTGTGCAAATAAATTGCAGATTTGACCGCTGTTTGACTACGAATCGAATGAAATTTTGCAGTTTTGATCTTGTGAAATTCTTGGTTAAATATGCGTATGCCGTATACAAATATGCTGGTTGGCTAGCGGGCGAACGAGTACTCAAACTCACATTCATATTCATATCCATGCTCGTTTTCTTATTCAAATATGCAGTGAATATTTGATTTCGAGCTCTGCCTTTAAGTATTAAATTGCATTCAAAGTTTGCTGCAACTTTAGCAATCTGTCGAGTGTAAAAGTGTAAAAGTGAAAAATCAAGAAGTAAAGTTGTAAATATTGTAATGTTGCCACAAACACACCTGTGCGGCGTGCTTCACAAACCTACAACACACACCCCAAGCCGCACATCATCCCCCTGTTAAATCCTTCATAATTGCAACCCTCGTTGAAAAGGGATTGCACTGAAGCTAATGGCTACTGCCTTAATCCTTGGCTACGTGTTGTAGGAAACAATTATTGCTGGAAGAATATGCAACAGCAGAGCATAGCTGTTGCCCCATTTATGTAGCTCAACCTGCCCCTGCTGCGACCACATACATTACGTAATCCTTGTCGAGCAAACCCGAGCAAATGTTGTAAGCGCAAATTGTTTAGATTTCATTTTTTTTCTGTTATTCTTTGCAACATGCATTTTGTATGCCTGCCTCTGCCACGCTGCCTGCCTCACTGTCTGTCTTGCTGTCGTCTTGGTTATATTATATATATTTGATAATTTTTCTTGTTGGATTTGTGTTTTTCTGAGTGCTGCACGGGTGTAAAACAGCAGCAGCAACATCAGCAACATCAGCAGCAGCAGCAGAGAAACAAAGCAGATTTCTTGGCATATTTTATGAGCACAGATGTGCGTTTTGCCACAGGAAACAGATGCAGAAACTGGGACGTACCTTCAGCTGCAGAGATGCAGAAGTAGACACAGTTGACCCACTGGGTGGGCATTATTATTATGACAAGAAGAATCTTTTAGAGTAAATCTATCTGCGCACTTTGGCAACTTAAGCAAGACAAAAGCGAAAGCTTATCTTAATTCACGCTGAATATTGCATTTCCCCAGTTAACAGCTCAAATTTAAATTGTACTCAGGAGTTCAGCAGTTGCTCAGAAATTTAATTCAGATTTTGAATATTCTATATCTTTGGGAATTTCTGATCCGATCTTGCTGAAATTTGTACAGTTGCTCAATAGGATGTCAATGTATGCTATGTATAAGTAAAATCCTCCGTTCTTAATTATTGCAATCTTAAAACGATATCTATCGATATCTAAGAAAGTTAGTTATCGATAAGATGAGAACTTACAATCCAAATTCTAAGTTTCTAGCTCTTATAGACCAGGATCAGCAGTCTTTTGAGCCTGATCAAGCAGATATATACTGATGGGTTCCTTCTGCCTGTTAAATACTATTGCAAAACTTCATTACACGCATTTTAACCAATTTCCGATTCAGATGCAGATCAAGAACACATATGCCTTATATCGAAATACTTCCATCAATATTTTGATTGTGCTTCTACTTTCTGGAATGCTTGAACTTTTTATGTTGTGTGACCTTCGTTGGATTTTCGCTTTAAATGTAAATGCTGGCAAGAGGTCTTTGAAGTGGCATCTAATCACTAATCGCGGCAGCTGTACAACCACCCCCCTACCCCTTCCTCAAGCCCCTCAGCTTCCCCTCACTTCGCTTCACTCCACTTCACTCATAATATAAACCAGCTACGCTTGTCGTACGAAGCGAAACAAAAGCGAAGGCGGATAAAAGAAACAAGCGCGTGCCTCGCTGCGTATCTGCGGTGGGAGAGGGGTGCTAAGGGGCAGGCAAATAGTAAGCAGCAATGGCAGCAGCACCAGCAGCAAAAGATGATGAGAAACTTGAGCGTCAAGCAGGCAGAAGCTTTAAGCCGCTAAATTGTATCGGATTACAGGCAAATTCCAAGCCATGAAGCTAAAAATTCCTTACCCATAGGCGAGCTCAACTCGCTGCCACTGCCCCGTGTCTCTCTCTTGTTGCTGCAGCTGGTATGTTAATGAAGGTGCTTCAGTGGGTAGGCAAAAGGAGTGTCTGTGTGGGGGGGATTGGAAGTGGAGTTGCTTCATCCTCATCCACAGTTTTGCTGTTGTTGTTGTTGTTGTCCTGCTGTTGTTCCTCGACTAAAAATGGCTATGGGGCATAGAATGCAATGCATTGAGCGGGGAGAGTAGCGCAAGGGGGTGGGAGGGTTGGTTGGATGACACACAAGTGCTGAACCCCAGCGCTGAACCCGTGAACTCGCGTGGGTTATGAAAAGCGAACGAACGAATCTTAACACAGTTACAGTTACGTGCAACTAGCAACGAATATCTTGTTAAGCCCTCTTAAAGGGTATTCCAATTTGATCGTGCAGCTTGTAACGCATTGAAGGAGACATCTTTGATTCCATTAGGAATATATATGCCTGATCAGCATCACTAGCAGAGTAGATGTCGATGTGATGGCGTCTGTCTGGTTCTATGCAAACTAAACCCTCATTTTTTAAGCTATCTTTTTGCTGGAAATAGTACATAAATTGTAGCCGACTGGATCGGATCAATATATCATATAGCTGCTATGGGAACAATCGGTTAAAACATTAGTTTTTGTATGACAAGCTCTTTTGTCTAACTCTAAATTTGTAGCACAATTTTAGAGAGTATGCAATCTTCGGCTTGTTTAAGATTTATTTATTTGTTTTTTGCTTTTTTCAACCTCCAGCCAAACGAGCAAAAACAATCAATCGAGTTGGTTAAGTCCCTTAACTTACCTTTTTACCTTTCCACCAAAAGAAAGCAAAACAAAACATGTACAAAAAAAAAAAATAAAAACCAAAAATGTGCGCACAAAAATTGCACACAATTTGCCTAATTCGCACCGCGCCAACCCCTCGCCACCCTCCCTAAAATAACCCCCCCACACGCAGCCCAACTAAACTCAGTCTATCAGCGAACTCCACAGAAACGAAACAGGATGAGCCGCGGTGCTGAAATTGCTGTGGTTTTTGAGGATACCCTCTAAGCGAGTATTTGGGTGAAAGTTTATGCGTTGAATTACAGCAACTTTGTTGAATGAGCGAAAGGAGTTTAAAGAGTGCTTGCCTCAGTTTCTTGCCTCAAAAAATGCGATTTTTGTTTTGGACTTTGCTGTCCCTCTACATATATTTGACTAGTTATGCATTTGTGTTTCACTTTGTTTTGCTCTTTGCTGGCCTATTACAGGGTATTCACCTAGTTGAGCTCTTTGCTCTTGAGCGTTCTCCTGCCTTGCTTTTTTTTCGGCCTGGTCCATGGCAACTGCAATTATTGTTTGCGGCTTTTCAATTGCCTTGCCAGCTACGGCACGCTACGGCCACAGCCAGGGGCGTAGGCAACGTTTCGCAAAGGGGGTTTGTCGAATAAAATATGAATACAATATAATATAATAATTAAAAGTTTACCAGGGTTGTTGGGGAAACTTCGCTGAAGTTATAGTTTTATTTCCGTCTATGTAAAGTTGTGGTGCCTCGGCCCGTTGCCTGCTTCATCCCTTGCCTGCTTCATCCCTTGCCTGCGCCCTTGGCTTGAACTACAGCTACAGCTTGAGGTTCAGCTTCAGTTTTAGCTTGAGTTTTGGCTGCGAATTCAGCTTTGGAGCTGGAGTCGAAGTCAGTCATCATAAGGTGAGAATATAATAGCGCAATCGTGAGATGCGTGACTGCAATTGCCCCTACGCCTGCCTCGAACTATGCACAGTGGTACCAGTACCCACAATTAACTAGAAAAACGTATTTAAAATCATTATATTAATAAACTACAATTAGAGCAGGTTTAATTCTATGCGAATACATTATGTGTGCTGTAAACTAAATGCTGATGATTTTTGCCACACTGTGCGCTTGAACTGATGATCTGAGCTGCGTTTTGGCTTTATTTTTGGAGCTCCCAGGGCTTAGCTGATAAGCAGCTCCAAACAAACAAATAATAATGCACGATTTGTGGGCTGAGCGGCAGCAGCGAAATAGTTTGTATTTTTTTTTGTTTTCGGTCTTTGATTGAGCAACGCGCGCTGCCTTTAACTAATTGAGCTTCATTGTAGGAGGCTGGATTCCAAAATAAAAAAAGAAAATAAAAAAAATAAACTTTTTCCTGCCACAGACACGTTTCCTGTTTGCTGCAAGCATAGACAGACAGACACAGAGAGAGAGAGAGAGAGAGGTAGACAGTATGGGCATAGAGTATCTGCGGTTGCCATTTAATTAAAAATGAAAAGTTCTCGTTAAGAAAAGGGTCTGTCGTCTGCCCAAGCATTTGCGGAAAATTAAAAGTTTTCCTTTTACTATACTTCATTTTTTTTTTTTTTTTGTTGCTGTTGCTGTTGTTGGGCATTTGTCACATGTGTTGCAACATTTTTGGGTTTTTCAAGTTTCAAATGGGTTTTGAATGAAAGTGGCAAACATTTCTCAAATGCCTCATAAACTAAAGTGTATTAAATTGTGGCACGAGTTGAATGTTTAAATGTTGCATCTAGGTGTCAACAGAAAAAAATAATAATAATAAAATAAAAAGGGTTTGCAAACGAAAGTCGATCATTTGTAATAATATAGATTACTCTTCGGCGTCATAAAATTGTTGCCAACATTCTTGGCCATGGCTTAAAAATGGAAAAGCTTTTGAAAGTCATAAAATCAAAATAAAAACTTTCGCCGCGCGCAGCATGAAAACCCTGAATGAAAAGAAGAAAAACACAAACATAAAGGGCAACAAAATCTGGCAGTATTAAAGAAAAGTCTATTAAACTTTTTTCCACCAGAAAATAATACACACACACCGCACACACACAAACACACACACACACACACATGAAAAGTTTGGTGGGGTTGAGCTTTTGGCATGTATAAAACATATGATTTTTGCTTGATGCCCCGCGGGCCAATTTGCTTGTCTACAACAGAAGGGCAAAACAAAAGATTGCTGGCAGAAGCAGCTACACTGAGAAAAATTATATAAAACGCAGAGCAAATGTCCAAAACAAATGATTACTCACTGAAACTGTCCGTCTCTGCAACTCTTACTGACTGTAAGAGCTCAAAATTGTGCACATCAAGTTTATTGTATTTGATCGATAACTTTTCTCATTTCGATAAAAATCGATTTCCAAACATTCCCACTTGTTCTTTTTTTTCTGTGTAGAATAAATATGCATATTTTGGGAGTAAACTGCGTAACCAGAAGACACAGAGTCCAGAATGCTGTAAGAGACGCCCGCTCGCTAATAAAATAAACCTGTGTAAATGTGCCACCAACTTCCGTTGCCGTGTTGCCCCGTTACCCTTGCCCGTTGCCCGGTTGCACGGTTGCCAGTTTGCCTCTTGGCCTGTAAATGTTAAACGCCTCGTGCAGACATAAATTGTGTGTTAAATACATTTTATGCGTTTGCGTTTGCTGTCTGCGGGTGGAAGCCGAGTGTTGTAAGTCAGTCGACTGCAAAACGCAATCAAGGTCGCTCGGTGAGGCAGGCAGGCGGCGTGGCAAAAGGGGGATGTCACGGAGGCTCCTACAATGTTGTCGTCTGCGTGTTGACGTTTGCCCGGGGGCCACAAAGCGCAGGGCGCCGTTTCCCCAGTTTCCTTCGTATGATGTATGGGCGTACCACGTTGCGTATTAGGAACGCACGTATTTCAGGAAAACGGCAGAGTTGTCCTTTTGCTCTGCCTGCTGCTCCTCCAGCTGCGCCTGCTTCTCTCTGTCATCTGCCTGCCACTCCTCTGTAATCCTTTGGTTGCTGCTCCTTTCGGTAGTCGGGCAACTTGGCGAAGGCGGCAGCTGAGCATACACATGTTTATGCCACATTTGGACTACATAGTTGCGTGAGTGTGCATGTGTGTGTTCGAGTGTGTTTGCGAGTGTGTGTGTGAGTTTGGTGTTCGCTTGCGTTCACTTTACTCCTTGAGCTTGGAGCTTCCTTTGTAAATTATAAAGAAATTTGTTGTGCACTCGTATTCTTCTCCTTGTTGTTGTCGTATTGTGTTGTACGCAACATTTTGTTCTGTGCGTGTTGCTGCTGGGTAGGAGCGGGGGGTTGGCGTCAAGGGGCGTGGCTTTTATCAACGCTGCAAATTTTCATTGCATACTTTTGGCGACGAGCGAAACAAGTAGATTTTATTACGCCATTAAGCTCGTAATAACACTAGCCATAAAATTGTGCATAACAATTGGAATAATCATCAGTAAAAACGCAAATAAAAACAGTTAAATTTAAGGCTTTAACCTCGTTGGGCTGTTTCAACAGTAGCAGTAGAAGTTTGAAGCTACTCAGTACTCAATTCTGTCTTAATTGGATATCATTTTATACAGCTTACTATATGATATTGCTAGTATTACTGTCTTACTGTGTATTATCCAACTATTAGTTCTTCTCGCTCCAAGGATTGATTTATAGCTAATATATAGTACTATAGCTGGGTACTTTCAATATACTAACTAACTAGTATTCAATTTAAGATCTCCAATGATTAATCTACAATCGCACTTTCAGCTAGTGTCATTGCATTGCTTTTATGTTCATCAAGCAGAACACAACGGAAGCTGCTTTTAGACGCAGGCGGCTTAAAGCATTTACCACTCTTCCGCTACGCCCCATTTCCCCATCTGCCCCTGCCTTCAACCCCAAACGCAGTACCTATCGTAGCTGAGGGGCATCACTTGTTTGCTTGGCGCGCATAGCTGCCTTGCCCACATGCTGCTTGAGGTCCTTTTTTTTTTTTTAAATTCCATTTTAATTTGTTGCGAATCTCGCTACTAAAATCCTTCTTGTTTTATGTTTTTTCTTGTTGTTTTTTCTTTTGTTCTGTTTTCTACTGAAAAGCGCTTAATTACCAGCATTTCGATGGCTGCTGCTGTTGCCGTTGTCGTTGTGGCAGCTGCTGCTGCTGCTGCTGCGGGTCCAGTTGCGACGCTGAATAACGCACTTGAAATGATTTTTACTAATTTCACGCGTTTTCATTTATTTTTGCTTGCTGCACACTGAAAACCACTTGAAGTAAGTTGCAATTTAATGGGCAGCTTAAAGCTTTGATTTAAATTAAATTATTTATTATTTAAATTAATTATAAACATGCATAAAAAATGAATGTTTCAATTGCATTTGTGGTTGTTGTTATTTAATTAACTTAACACACAGTATTTTAATTCCAAATCTATTAATTTAATAAAAATTCCACAGCTTAAATTAAATTCCATTTATTTGATTATAAAATCTATTTAAAAAACTTGTACAAAAACACTGCCATTTTTTTAAAGTTAATTTAAACAGCCGCAAAATGATTTTGCTAAGGTTTTGTTGTTGTTTTGCATGCTTTAAATATTTACTTAAATGCATTTCAATTTGTGGTCATGCGTGTGTGTGTGTGTGTGTGTGTGTGCTTTACTGCAATATGCGTTTGCTTTATGAAAATTTAATTTTGCGAATAGTTGAATAGTCGTTTTTTACTTCCCCCCCCCTCGATAGAGTGGATGTTTATAGAGTGGAAAATGATTTTCAGTTTACACAAAGAGAGCTTTGCTGCTAATCAGTTTTGCGTAAATAATGCATGATTAAAAACAATGTAAATGTTAATATCAATTTCACAATTTAATTGCAATGGCAAAGAGATCTGAGATCCGAAAGTGTTGAGTATTGCGGGGTGAAAGAAATTTCACAAAGAGTCTGCTTTGAAGTTGCGCCCAACTTGCAATACACTCGAGAGCCAGCCTATATACAATCAGCAACTACTTAACCTCGCTTTGAGTCAATGATTTATCCCTCCGCTACCCGCACTCCTGACTCCCCCACTGCTCACTCGATGCAACATCGACTTTGACACAACAAAGGCAACAGCGGAATAATAGCTGTGGCATTAGTACCGATAAATACAAAGATACAAACGTATACTTATATATATACATAGATATATACAAAGATAGATAGATGCCTTTGTGTCACTGCAATTGACAAAATAATCACTGTAACATGCAGCTTGTTGCTGCAACAACAATAAGAAAAACAACAGCAAGTCGAAGCTTAAACACCCTTCTATACACTAAATATAATTAAAGCTTATACTTAATAGAGTGGAAGGTGTATGCTTCATTATAAAATGATAATGCTCACAGCAAGAGTATAGCAACAACAAAAACAGCAACAACAAAAGCGGCACACATATTTTCCCGCCTAAACGCAAAAAACACAAACGAACCACGTTCGTTGGCAACAAAAAACGTAACAACAGCCACAGCAACAGCAACAAGATGCTCAGCAACATTTTCTCATGCGCACGTTGTTGGCATGCAGCAACATTCCCCCATTGGCAACATTTGGATGCTGTTATTGTTGTTGTTGCTGATGCTGCTGATGCTGTTCGTTCGTTCGCTTCGCTTCGGCTTTTGCTTTGCTGGACAGCTTCGTGTGTGTTGCTTCTGCTGGTTGCTTGGCTTCGTGTGTGTTGCTTGCTGGCTTGCGTTGTTTTCATTACACATTTTCCCGTGCGATTTTTCAACAGTTTGCACAAAACACAATTCGCAGTCTGCGTTTGTTGTCGTTGGCGCTTGGAACGCTTGCAGCGCGCGCTTTGCGTCTATTCTTGCGTTCACTAACACAATTTTACGCCCAAATAATACGCCGGCTGATCGGACTTTTCAAAGCGTACGTTGAACTGCGCCTCTTGTTTACCAATTTACCTCCCTCCCAAAAAGAAAATAAGCAAAACTAAACTGAAAAGAATGAAAATAACTTAAGAAATCAAAACAAATAAAAAAGTTGTAAAAAACGTATAACGACAGTCGTCAACGTATTTGTGCCGGCTTAAGCTGTAATTGTGTGCGTGTTTTTTGGCAAGCGTGTGTCTTTGTGTGTGTGTGTGTGTGAGCGTTGGTGTGTGTGTGTGTGTAAACGGAAGTCAACGCAGCCGCCATTGTTGCCGCCGCCGCGAAGAGCGGAAATGTGTTATTAGTGCGACCGTTAAATTATATTTACTTAAAATGTACTTGAAAAGCGTATAAAGTACAACAAAAGAAAAAGGCCAAAAAAGTTGTATGCGCTGCACAAAAGTAAATCAAATTAATTCAAATTTATGGCAAGTTGGCAGAAATCTACATACGAGTGTGTGCCGCTGGTGTTGCAATGTCTGTGCCTGTGTGTGGCACGCTTGTCAAAAGTTTTAATTGAAGAAAACTTATGCGACGTGCTCTTTGCAGCTACCACATAAATGTTCGTTATGCTAATTGAAACACAACACTGACAGCAAAAGCAGACCGACCAGTCAAAATAAAAGTGCTGAAAAAGGTATGTCAATTAAACCGACATTTTCGGTTTAAAACTTTACCGCCGGAATAACAGTTTAAGTCGTGTGCGAAACACTTTCAAGTGCCGCATTATTAACTGCCACAAACAGAAATGATGCATAAAGATTAATGGCTTTTTAGCTGCTGTCCGACTATTTTGGCCTTTTTGTTTTTGTGGTTTACTATTTCTGACTTCCAGAATGGGGAAATGAAGTTTCAAAGCGATGATAAATTGCAAGAACGATCAGAATTGGTTTGGGTTGCATCTCAGTATTTATTATCTCATCATCCAATGGTCTTTTAAGATTGATCTATAATTTTCCATTTCAATATCTGATAAGCAGCGATATTAATGGTATTTTTCCACCATTATTCAAAGCGATTCGTTTTTATTCTTTTCACTGTTAATAACTTTTTTAATGTGCCAACTTTTACAGTGCGCGGCAGCAATATTAAATTCAATAATCACTTAAGCCTCATAAATATTTCCGACTACTGTGCATATAGCCCAATAAAAATACATTCATAGAACTGACTGCCCCAACTCATACTCCTTCGCCGCTCCTGTTGCCCTCGTCTGTCAGCCCTGACAATGTCATCTCAATGATTAAGACTTCAACGCAAATAAAACGAAAGCGAAAAGCATGGAAAAGTTAGTGGACTGCACCCTGGTATCCCTTTACTCCACCCGTTTCCTCCCAGCCGGCTTGCGCCCAACAGCTGCAGGCATGGCTCAATCATCCACCGACGCACTTGCTCCCATCCTGCGCTGCTTTTTACTTCTTTCCCTTCGTTTTTTTTATTAATGAAAACATAAACATCTCTTTCTACCCCAAGTATTTTTTTTACTCTCTATTTGCTATCGTTTGTGCCTGCAGTGCCCACCATCCTGCCCCAGCGTAATGCCCACAAAAGTTGCCTTTGTTTTCTTTTGGTCGTGGGTCGTAATAAATTTTTAATTTCGCTTAATTGAAAATGGCCCGCCTGCCACATACATATATACATACATATATATATATATTTTTTATATATATATAAAGCTGCGACGTCTGTTGCGAATATCGCACTTGTATTGAAAAAGTATTCTTTGCCAACTAGATTTCATAAATCTTCCGCTTCTGCTTCTATTTGTTGTTTGTTCGCGGCCAACCAAATTTGTTGCAGTGGCAGCTCAAGCACGTGCCCCAATGGGACCTGAACTGAGCCACTGTCTGGCTTCGAGCGCTATGCCACTCAAAAGCAGCAGCAGCAGCAGCATTGAGGTGTTAAAAGCTGCTCACATATTTATATAGCTGTCTCTGGCCATATATAGGCAAACATTTAAGCAAACAACAGCAGCAACAGCAAACAGAAGCAGTTGTTGCAACTGCTGGACGGACAAAAATGGGTCACATGCTTGTCTCATGAATGGTTTGTTGCACACTGTTCGTGGCGCCTCAGCAGCTGGGGAGACAAGTGGCTTTTGGGTGGGTGGGGTGTGTGGTGTGGGGTTGCACTGACACTGGGTTTGGGGACTGTGTCATAAGCGCATCTTGCGTCTTACACATCTACCACTTGCTGCATACATATGCTACTGCTTCTGCCCCCATTGTTGCATTGTAGCCGGGTACTGTGGCAGACGAGTGCTTAATTGCCGGCAAGAAATGTCAAGAGTTTACAAATGATTCAGACCAGACATTTGCCATTCATATTGTGAATCCTCCGTTAAGTGTTCTCCTCTGTCATGTGTGGCAGACTAATGAATCGGAGTTCTTCTTCACATATGCATTCATTCAGTTCCTAAAACACTCTCTGAGAAACGATCTTTTAATTGTTAGCTAGAAATTTCAACAGTTTGCAGTGCATCTTTAGCTATACATATATATTTATCTATTGCATTATATATAGTTAATATATATATATATATATGTATATATTTAAAATATAATAAATATAACAACTAATTAATGAACTTGTTAAATCAAGAACATAAATTTATTTTTCTAAATTAAATGCTTGCTGATTTAATTGTTGACTAGAAATTAAATACAGCAATTTTTCTAATAAGCAAAATGAATTAATTTTTTGTTTTAAATTTCACGTCTTGCTACATCTTTTTTGTAATTGTAATTGTACGCCACAAATCATTGCATATTTAAGAAACATTTAGTTAAATTGCTGCCAAAATTAGCCCATGGTATTCATGCATTGCGCTTATTACCCTTGCCACATTTTCAGCCATATGAGACTACTTGGCTCGTTAACATTTTCCCACAGGCAGCCAGCAGCAATGAACCTGCTCTCTGCTCCTCCATAGGCTTCTATTTGGTGTCTGTGCCTGTGTCTGTGGCTGTGCCTGTATTCAGCATGTTATTTATTGCATATATAAAGCGACACCTCCTACGGGAGACTCCCAGCCGCTGAGCTGTCGTCATCGTCGTCGTCGTCGTCGTCGGTCCCATTCCAGAATGACGTCGTCAACGTTGCCTGAGCAACGTTTTGGCATAAATTAAAGAAGGGCACTTTTCTCATGCATGCCCCTGCATTGTCCAGTTTTACTTTTTTTTCTCTTCCAGTGAGCAAAGAAAGAGGCAAGTTGGGGCAAGGTGTGCGGGGGGATGCAAGCTGGGGTTGCCTCGCCTGTGTTTGCGTTGCATTTTGTCACACGTTGCTGAAAGCGACGCCAATTTGTCTGAAATGTTTTGAATTCTAAGCGAGCAATGATAAAGGCAGGAGCTTAAAGGGGGGGCGAAGGACAGCTGCACGTGCTATACTTCGGGATGCGGATGTGATGCTGATGTTGATGATGGTGCCTGGTGCCTGGCGTTGCATGTTGCATGATGTAGCTACGTGTGTGTCACTTGGCATAGGGGTTGTGTGTGCTTTGTGTTAGCTGTGTGTGTGTGGGTCGCTCGTTTGCAGCAACAGCCAGTGGCTATTTGGCTAACGGTCCAGTACACTGTAAAAAAATAGATCAAGCAAAACATCGATTTGCATATTTATTTTAAAACTATTATTTTTAACTGAATTTTGAATGCAATATTCAAAGCTGAGCTATTTATTTGGGGCAGCAGCAGCTCTGTGTGTGTGCCTTGCAACGAGAGTCAATCAAAACGCTGTCAGCCACACATTCACATAACACTCACACTCGCAGTCACATTCACTCTCACATTCACATTCACACTCACATTCACATTCACATTTCACATCCATCGACATCCACATTCAGCTCGATATCAACATCGACATCTGCCTCGGCCGCAAGCAGCCGTGTGAATTATGCGCCGATAAAGTTGGCCCGTTTTTTTTGGGGGCCAACTCGTTACCCATATTGTGTTGCAACAGCAGCCGCAACCTGAAAGCGAAGCACCTGCTGCAGATGCCACAGTCCATCTGTCTGCCTGCCTTCCCGTCCGTGTGGACTCCAGGCTCACACATTGATCTTATCGCGCGTCCAGCGGGCACACACCCAAAATGAAAAGAGTAAGGCTCCAAAATAAAAAAAAAAAACAATCAGACCAGAGAGTTTTCTGACTATAAGTTACTCTGTAAACACTGCTAGATATTCCTTAATCCCTGCATAAAGCGATATTTACAGTTATTATTTGATCTGGTTAAAATATTTGTATAAGCAAAATGATGGAGTTGATTTGTGGTATTAGTTTGATTAGTTGATCTAGTAAAAATGTATGTATGTATATCTATATATTATATATGCTTACCCTATTAGTCGCAATTGAGCTCTCTCGAATTGAATATCTTATTATTGTAAGTGGTTCCTTTTTTGTCTTCCTTTTTTTATTTGTTTTTATAGTTTTAGAGATAAATTCTCTCTGTTACATAAACTCCCCTGTGATGATGCCCCTCTCAGCAATTTGAATGATTACAGGGTATACAAAAATATACAAAAATAAAAAAGAACAGAATAAATGAAGAAGAACTGCCGTGCTACGTAGAATGTGTTTGAGTCTCCCCGTCTGCTGCGACTGCGCTGCGGCTTATCTGTAGGAGGACTCTCCTCCAAGCTGGATGACGGAGCTGGCCGGCTGCTGCTCCGATTGCTGGCCTGCTGCTTGCTGCTTGCTGGTTTGCTTGTTTGCTGGCTTGGCCTTGGGCTTTTGGCATTTGCCTTCGTTTTTTGTTTCTTTTTTTGTTGTTGTTGTCCATTTATTTACATACATTCAGTGCTCTGTGTGTGCTGGGCTCGCTGGAGTCAAGGGCCGCAGCTCGCCTTATTGTCTGGCCACGAAGACGACGACGACGATGATGTTGCCTGCTAATTTCACCTTTTCACAGATTTCGCACGGCTCCTTTTGCATGCATTGCCACATTCGAATTCGCATTGGCCATCAATTTGTGTGTGGGTTCAGCCAAAGATCGTTGCGCTACTCTACCTAAATTGGTTGATTGACTAGCTGACAAATAATACACTTCTCCTTTCAGCTATTTAGAATACATATTTTTAAACTTTGCTTTAACTTTTGTTAGTGCATTGCGTGTTCGGCTTTGATTGGTTTCATTTTTCACAACTCGGCTTGTGGGAGGCTCATGAAAAATTGAGCAAGTGCCGCACTTGCAATTTCAACAGCTCATCTGCCGCTGCGCAAAACAATTTCGTTCCTTGGCAGCTGCCACTTTTGCAGCTTGGAGTCTCCTCTGCTGCTGCTGCTGTTGTTGCTTCTTCTTCGTGCGGCATCTTCCACAATCCTGGGCAGCAGCGAACACGTTGTTTTTACTGCCCTTTTTTTTATGTTCTGCTGGAATTTTCAATAGCTGAGTGCTTAATTTTCAGCTGTCAGCCTTCCCTATATATACACTGGTGCTCATGGAATTAGTTTTGGCGTTATTCGTTCAAATACCTATGCATTGCATTTAGTTGAAAGGATATTAAGTAAAGGGATGCAAAAAGATATCTAAAACTGAACTTCATCTACTAAGCAAAACATATCATGTGTAAATCATTCAGAGTCATAAATCATTCAGATGGACCTCTGACCAATTGAGCCTCTGTCAACGACTCGGAGATGGAATTCTACTCTTTGTATGGAATTTCAGTTGGAATTGTGTGAAATGCAAAATTTGCAAAACACACAAATGCCACAAACACATCGGTCTATACAATTACCCAATCCTAGTTGGGAATCTGATGCCACTCCAGTTAGCCCTGCTCCCCCCAGCCTCCACGAGTCAATGGCCAGCTGCAGCTCATCGCTCACCTGCTGATGCCAAATGTCAAGTGAGACACAATGACAGAGACAGAGACAGAATCTTAGAGAGAGAGGCAAACCGAGCAGAGTTGATAGATAAAGCGCCCAAGAGCTTCATTTGCGGCATGAATATGCAGCTGATGTGCACTTTTTATTTTTTGAATGCGGCTGAATAGATTTACCTGCCCCACCCTGCCACGGCCCTGTTTGCCCTCCACTCCTCCCTGCCACCCACACAGTTGACAGTCTTTTGCACTTGTGCCCCAACTTTGCTGTTGTTGGTCTTGTTGTGTGTAAAAAGGAAAAATATAAGAAAAGAGAAAAGCAAACAATACGATTCATAGATTTCCGTTTTGCTGCGCTTCCAAACAATGGCATTTTCATGTTGCACATAAAATGCAACAACAACAATTCGAAAAGGCACGCGAAAGATAGAACTTAAGTGCAATTTCATTTCTGTTCCGATACGTTTGTGAAAAGGAAGGAAATGCTGAAACTGATAATATGAACCGTCTTCTTGCCTGAGGATACTTAACACAAAACTAGTTGTGATCTAATGGCATTGGAATGTTGGGTTCTTGCTGGTTGTTTTCCTTCTGTTCCTCTGTTTTTCTGTTTTTGGGCTGATAAGCGAAAATCTTTGTCCCCGCTGCGTATAAAAAGTCGCTGGCGACAGCAAGTAAGACACAGTTCAATTGTGCAACTGAAACCCTCGAGATGTATTCAACTTTCAAATACACGCTGCGATTTGTTGTTTTGCTGGGTCTGCTGCTAGCTGCTAAGGCGAGTGTCATCAGGGCACCGGAGTTGCTGCCGACTGAGCAGCAACCTAGTGTGGTATCGCAGACGGTAGCGCCGGAGGTAACCCAAGCAGATGAAGTGGTGCCACAGGCGGATGTAGTGCAGCAGCCAAACCAGGAGGAACCCAACATGTCCAATGTGATTGCCAAGGAAACAGAACCTCAACAGCTGCCGCAAGTGCCAAGTGTAGTGCATGAAGAGGTAGCTGCTCCAGGACCACAGCAATCTGCTGAGCCAGTGCAGTACCAGGTTCCAACTGTGGTATCTGAGTTGGAAGTTGCTGCAGTTCAGCAGGAAATCCCAAGATCAGTGCAGTCCCAAGCTGCAATTGCAGCCCAAGATCCAGAGGATAAACCACAAGCAGTGCTGGCTGCCGATTCAAATGAGGTTCAGCAGGAAATCTCAGGACCAGAGCAGTCACAGGTTCCAGTTATAGAGGACAACTACAAGCCAGCTCAGCAGGAAACCACAAGACCAGTGGAGTCCCAGGCCCCAAATACTGCTCCAGTTCCAGCGGAACTACCACAACCCTTGCAGTCCCAGGTTCCAACTATTTTGTCTGACGCGCAGCAGGAAATCCCAGAAGCAGTACAGTCCCAGGTGCCAATTGCTTCCGAAATTCCGGTGGAGAGCTCTAAACCAGTGAAATCCGGGGATATAACTGCTGTGTCTGAAATGGTAGCTGCCCCAGTTCCAGAGGCAAAACCTCAACCAATGCAAGCCCAAGTTCCAATTGAAGCTCCAGTTGCAGAGGAAAACTTTAAGCCAGTCCAGGTCCAGTTTCAAACTGTGGCTTCTGAGGTACAGGAGGAAATCCCAAAACCAATTGCTGTGTCCGAAGAACAAGTAGAAGCCAGGTCACAGGAAAGCTCGGTTGTGGTGCAGACAGTTACACGAGTAGATGAAGAGAAGCCCAGTGTTGAGCAACCGAGCAAGGAGATCATTAAGGAACCCCGTTTTGACCAATCCAGCAAGGAGATCACTAAGGAAACCAGCTCGGAACAATCCAGCAATGAGATCGCTAAGGAACCCAGCGTGGAACAATCCAGCAATGAGATCACTAAGGACCCCTGTGTTGAAGAATCCAGCAATGAGATCACTAAGGAACGAAGTGTTGAGCAATCCAGCAATGAGATCACTAAGGAATCCAGTGTAGAGCAATCCAGCAATAAGATCACTAAAGAAACCCCTGCTGAAGAACCTATCAATGAGACTACAAATGAGACTACCGAAGGAGTCGTCACCAAAGTAGAAGGTAGCGACAACCAGGTTGTAAAAAAGGCACAAGCCAAAGGTCGCTCTCATTCTGCATCAGGTGGTGGACATCATCCCAATGGATTGAGTTATCCCGATGAGTTTTATATAATCGATACGAATGCGGTGACGCCAAGCCCTGAAATTCCCAACAACGCCGCCACTGAAGCACCCGTAAAGAATACGCATCCCATTCATTCTATCAAGCCGGCGCTGCTCCCCCTGCCTCCGCATCCCTTCTTCTTTATACCATACGGTTCTTCAGGCCCCAGCGGTGTGGGCAATAAGCACGGTGGTAGTACTGATAGTGGTAGCGGCACCATCAGCAAGCCAGGTTACATTACAATCGGCTACAATCCCAACAAAAATGGTTTTCCCTTCAACCCGAATACTGCTCCAGATCAATCTGAAGGCAAACCTGGTTTCTCTTCACCTCCTTTCCCGGGTTCAAAGTTGACCCCAAATGACCAGCTCAACAACAACAACAACAAACTGCCGTATTTTGGTGTGCCCGCAGAGTTCTATATGCACGAGAGACCCGGAGCCGTTGATCAGCAGCAACAACAGGTTAAACAGCAGCAGCCGCTTCAGCTGATTGGTCACATCTTCATCTATAAAACAACGGAAACTGGCAGCAAACAAAATGGGGACAAGGGAGGCAACCGGAAACCAGCCTCAAACCCCACAAGTGATGATGAGCAACAGCATAAGTCTGAGGATTCAACCAGTAAAATTGATGAAAACATTGGCAACTCGCAGCTGCTGCTGCAGCCCGTTATTTATCCGACTCCCAGCTACAACAAGAAAGACAGCAACAACAACAACCAGGCAGAGGGCAACTTTAATCCCAATCAGATTCAGGAGATCTTCAGGAATCTGCAACTTGTGCAGCCCTCAGTGCAGGAGCGCTCCCAATCCGCGGTGGCCAGTGAGGATAATTCCGTTCTCTTTGCCGTGGAGATACCCAAGCCCATCTATCGCTTCTTCAAATCCGTCTTTGGCGTCTTCTCCTACTAATCCCACTCAAACCGAATGAATGAACCACAAATTAATGGCAACTACAACAATTTATATTCCTAGCTTTAAATAGATTTTCAATAAACAATTTTTAACTCGCAAAAAATGCTTGAAAATGTGCTTGGAATAGCATAGACAAAAAACGAACTGATTGAAATGTTTAAGCTGCTTTCCGCAATCCAAATATTTGTAATGCTTCAAACTTGCTTTCAAAAAAAGACTGGTCAAAATGATGGAAAATCATATTCAGCTCCAAGCGCTGCCCCCTTCACAGCCTGCAGCTCCGTTCTGTGTATTTATACTCTGTTTACGAAGCTAAAAGAGTATATCCATATACCCTCTTTTCAATTTTCAATGTTTATGTTCATTTTCCATTTGGAAATTGCATAAAATTGTAGTTTTCTCGGGGGCTTCTTGGCGTTGTCGCTGACTTCATTTCAGGGAGCTCCGGAACAGGCGTTTCCTCCCAGTCCATAAATGTATCGTCTGGCAACTGCACCATCATCGGTTGCGTTGCGTAAGCTGCACAGACCTGCGGAATTTCCGGCAGTATCAAGGGTTTTTCTGGAGGTGAATCCTCCCAGTCCATCGGTTCGTCCATTATAATGGGCAGAGTACGTTGGGGCGTATCCATATCGTCCGTGTTTAAATGGCTTGGCTAAATTTTGTTTCTCAATTGAACATAAAATTAATTTTGTTATCGTTGTTTTTCAGTATGCTGTTGAACGAAATCTTAGAGTGTTATGAATTCGAATCATGTTCGGTTATAGAGACCTACTTTGATTGATGGAAATTCCAAATATTTAAATAAATATATATATATATATATATACATATATATATATATACATATTCTTGAGATGGATTGGAAAATATGGTCAAAGTGCCATTTTGATAACTTAACGATAAGATAACATATTGCATATTCCACACATTATACTCCAACGAGTAAATATACATTCCTGAGCAGCATATACCCACTCTCTCTCTCTCTCAGGAGCAGAGTATTCCTATTTGCTTTGTATTGGTATCTTATAGGGTTGATGTTCCTGGCTGGCATTTGCCATTTTAATGAATACATAATTAGTCTTTTTGCCAGCCACTCATATATATGCAGATGCTCTTGTGCACCTGCTCGGCATCCTTTTCACATATCAATTTTCATGCAACATGCAGAAGCACGTAGAGTTGATCAAAGTACTTGTGTGTGTGTGTGTTTGTGTGTGTGTGTGTGTTTTGCCTGTGTCCGTTTTTGGGTGGCTCAACGTTGCTTATCGGTTCATTTACTGCTCTCCCTTCCATGCAATATTGAGATAATGTTTGCGCTGCAAGGCTTGCCTCTGACTGTGGCACATACATAATTGCGAGGATTACGCCGGGACTCATCATAAAGTTCGAAACGAGTTCGCAGTCGGCAGTGTTTGCATTTCACTTGAATCGTTGCCGAGCGAGCGGTGAGGGTGGGTTTAAATTGCTATTTGTGCTGATAACGTTTATTTAATATTTAATTGATTTTATGCCCAAGCGATTTTTCCATTAGCCTGGCACACAAAAAAACCCAATTTCAATTGATGTTCTCGACTACCTGGACAGACGCTAGCAGCCTGCCACACATTGTTGTTCACCTCCGCCCAGTGTGTGTGTGCGAGTTTGTGGCAGGCTTATCTGATTATCCTGTTGCTTGGCATAATTAATGAATGAATGAATAATGGCATCCTGCATAGAGAATACCTTGTTGGAATGTCAAATTAAAACTGTTGCATGCCGCAAGGCACACTTAGAAAAAATTATAATACAATTGGGCTGCAGTTTAGAAAATCGCCTTAAAATTTAATTCTCAAAACTAGAATCAAATCTAACTTTTAAATTCAGAATGAATTTTTCCTGAGCAGCAATAATTTAATTATTGTGCAATTTTTACAACCAGTTTCAGTTCAAGTGGGCCGGGCAACAATTAATAAAGTCTGAAGCAGTCAACACTTTAAATCGTAGGCAGCTTAAGCGCAGACTAGGTTAAGTTGCATACAGCGGTTGTTGCCACCGCTATTTCAATATTGCTATTTGCCTGGCACCGTTATCAATAGCTTGCAGCAGGCTCCCTTCTCGCATAGGCAATGCTGCGTGCCGTCGACCACAGGAATCACTAAAGAAGCGTCATGCAATAGCATCATCAACATCATCATTAGCAGCACTACCAGCATCATCAGGTTTTGTCATCATTTAAATTGTTGTGTTGGGCCAGCATAACGTATACGCAATGTGCGCTCTTTGTAAATCGTGTACGGTTTTTTCTGTGCAATCTTTTAAAGCGTGTTGCAGGAAGAGCAGTTTGCGGAAGTGTAGGTGGAGCAGCATCGGCTCGTAAGCCACAGCCTTCCTGGAGTTTTTAGGCAAAAGTTTATTACCCAAAGGAGCAAACGGAAGCGACCCATAAATATATCATGAAATCAAAAACTTTGCCACAACTTTTGCCGGAGCTCTTTGACAGAGCGTGTTCCCTCTGATTGGTGGTGTGCCACCCACTTCAATGCCCCAGCCTCTTTGCCAATCTTTTTGGCTTGCGTGTAAACGTGCTGCTGAGCACCAGCAACAACAACGACAACAACAACTACACAAAAGCTGAGTAATGTGCTTCCGTTTCCGTCTTTACCCATTTCTTGCCCGACTCCACATGACGCTGTGGCTGAGCAGTCCTTGCCTGACTGGCTGGATGGCTGGCTGGCTGGCTGGATGCCTGGTTGCGTTTGGAACCACTCAATTCAATAAAAGTTGTGTCCATTTAATTTAAAATTCTCTCTCTCTCTCTTACTCACTCTCTCTCTCTCTATCTGTCGAGTCCTTTGCAAATTAATGGCGTTAAAATTAGTGCCCGTAGACAAAATTCAGCACTTGGCACCTGGCCGACACCTGCTTGCTGGTATTCCTGTCCCAAAAGTTTCCCTTTTTTATGCTGCTGTTTTTTTTTTGTGTTAGCCAGTTTATTTGGTTGTCACTTTGCGGAAAATTATGCTGCCACCCCGAGGGAGCTGTGCGTTGTTGCCTGCCTCTGTGGCGGCGACACGTGTAACTGTAACTCTAAGTGGCTGGGCAACCTTACCCAAAACTTTTTCATTGAGCCATCTTAAAGTTGGACAATTTGCTTTCATATTTCTGTTTTTTGCTCCACATTTTACTCAACTTGAATTTTTCTGTTTGCCTTTCAGCTTTTGGCAGTCAGGAACGTCGTTTTTTTGGCATTCTACGCGCCGGCAAACGCAAAGACGGTAAGTTATACAGTTTGTCTATATATATATATAAATATATATATGTATATCAGCAGGCTAATGAAACCAATTAGGCAAACAGACCGACCGGCTGTTGAAATTGTGGCAGTGAGCATCGAAAATGAAATATCAAAGAAAACAGGTCCAGACAAGGGGTAAACAAGCTAACAGCACACAATTCAATTACAAAATGGTGCATAGAACGTGGCATCAACTCAAATGCAACGAATCTTAAATGCCCTGTAGCGCAAAATCTATTGAGTTGACCAATATTACAGATTTTAAGAGAATTGCGACAAAATATTCCAACTCAACTGTGATTGACTAAAATCAAATCAAATATCAAAATCAATGTTCGAAATATGTTAAGCAATGCATTTGAACTGATATTTAAAATGATATTTTAAATGCATTACCTTCGCAAAAAATATTCAAATAAATTGGAAGAATTCCAACATAAGTTCATCATCCTAAAAGCATTCGAGTGATTACCCATTCAAGTAGTCTAATGTGCCGTTTACCCGTCCAGGGTAAATCAATTTTGAGCAGTCTATGGAAATGTGCCAGTTTCGAGGCATATTTGCCTGAGCCGAGGGTCAGCCAGCGCGATGGGGCATGTGGCAGAGGCAGAATGCTGAACACAAAAGCCATTTACCAAAATCAATAGATTTATTTTGAACCGCAGGCTAGAAGGGCATGAATGAGAGTCGTAGGCCAAACAACTAGCAATGGTCAGCATGCAAATTGGGTTTCAGCAGCTCAAAGATACTTTTTGTATAACAAGTAAATGCAGACTCTTTCTTTCTCGCTCTCTCTCTCTGTCTTTCTCTCTCGTTATCCCTTCCATCTCCAGCTGTAAGCTGGCAAACTTGAATTGGTCAAATTGTTGACCGCTTTGTGGCCGTCAGTCTGTATGCAAATATGTGTGCCCAAAGGCTTAACCATTTTTAATAACTGTTCCCAATGATGGACAAAGCCCAAAGCTCAACTCAACTCATCGTCTTGTCACTGTCTCCCTCTCCCTCTCCCTCCCCAACTCCGTCTCCCTCTACATCTCCGTTGCCATCTCTGAGCCTTTTCACGTGCCAAACACCGCCAGTGGATTATCGCCGTTTGCCGTTCTTTGAGTGCCAGCAGCAGATGGTTGGCCTTAAACATCATTATCCGGCTAAATGTCTTTAAATAGCCCACATTCATATCAATTGGCCAACTGGCGCCTGCGGCTCGTCTGCCACTCACTCAGCTCTCTGCTTTAGGCCCACCCGTGGGGCCAGGCTTGCCTGCCTGCCTGCCTGGCTACATGGGCTGCCTGGTCAGGCAGACGCATTCATCGTTCTTCTGTGACACCCTGTCGCCTTCAATTAAACGCAAATTATTCTGGCTAGTGCACAGCGTGTGGCACCTGTCTCCCAAGCTGTGAGTGATCAATCCAACTTATGTCTGACACAGCAGCCTTCCCGGCTGGCTGCTGCACTTGAAATTAAGAGACTCGTTGCCCGGGCGCCTGCTGACATTTTAAATTGATTATGGGTCATGTCCAGCGGCAGCTACGCAGCGCCAGCTTCCTTATACAGTAGCCCAAACGTCAAGCGGCCAAGTCAAATAATGTTACATCATCAAAAGGATTAGCAAACGCACACATTGACATAATACTTGCTCATTATATGGTAGAGCCATTCAAAATGGGTAACATGGCTATAATGAAGTTGTGTACACGTATCTAACAAGAAGAAGGAAGCAACTACATTTACGGCTCCATAAAGTATATATATTCTTGATGGGGATGAACAGGTTACTCCATATAGCCATGACCGGTCAGCTTTCTGTCCGTCTTTCTATCTGTTTCTGTGTCTATCTGTCGCTCTGTCTGTCGATTTGCAATAGCAATAAAAACATAATTGATAATATCGCCCGACATATTATTGATCAACTATGCCTGCATTCTGTCTCTATGAAAGTATTTCCTCAGCTGCTTACATTTGGGTATGAAAAGCATTTTAATTCAAATTTGACGCTGACACTAAAATAATATATTTATCGGCTGGGTTCAGGGAATCTAACAGTCATGTTTTGGCGGTTTTACTTAGTCTTATCATGATTCCATTTTAGCTGGAAGTTTGCTAGCCAGTTTCTGCTGTGGTGTGCATTTTTCTTTAATCTAAAACTTAGTCAAAAGCCAATCGAACCAAATTTGAACTTTCAATCAAAGTCAGTAAAACGTTTTAATATATATATATATATATATATATATATATCGATTTATATATGAAATACCATTGTGCAATCAATCTTCGTATTGTGAGATGGTCATTTATCAAAGTACAATTTCCGTTTTCCTTAATAACTTTCTTCGAGCCTTCATCGTATTATTATATGTATGCCACATCATGTTCCCAATCATCTGCCACATGAAAATAGATTCCGTTTTGCGTACTTTGAATTCATTTCATATGCATTCCATTGTCTTTTGTTACTTTTAATTGTGCACTAAAATATGCCACAGACTCCAGAAGCCGAAGTCAAGAGCTATGCAAATGTTGCAAGTTAAGGTTCAAGTGTGCGACTGGTTGCAGTCATGAGTGCCTGCCACACTCCCCTGTCCCCGCCCAAACAAACAATATGCGAATTCGGGAGCCAGCAAAGAAAAGCTGGCAAAGCAATGGAAAGAATGAGGCACAAAAGAAACAGAGACGCCACCAAATCCGATTCGCTTTTCGATTTCAACTGGCGACTACAAGAGACAACTTCATAGACGGAATTTTTCAGCAGTTGCCAGACGAAGTCGGTGCCGCCGCCGACAAGACGCTGAACCTGGTCGAGGATGTCGACATGGCTTCAACAATTTAGTAATTACTTTCGAGCCGCATGCAAATGCAGTTGCCAGTTGGGATAGTTGGTAGTTGGGGGTGTGGGGGCTGGGAGCTGGAATTTTATAATTAATCGACAACGGTTTCAAGACGAGACTTTATTCTTCACAGCCAGGCATCCCTGACATCAATGAACTCGTCCCGCTCCTCCGCATAGTCGCTGGCCTCCGCCTTCTCCTGGTCGTGGCGTGCATAGTGATTGAACACCATGTCCCGATGTCCCATTGACGATGGCATCACCTTGCCACTCTCACAACCATGCCGGTCCTCATACGTGATCTCGCCCAGTCCCCCCATTCCGTGACCGTGACTGTGACTCTGGCCGTGACCGTGCCCACCGCCGTAACCGTGACTCTGACTGTGTCCGCCATGTCCCATTCCGCCTTCGCCGGAGAAGCCTACCAGCTTGTAAATGGTTTGCTTGACACCGCTGCCACCAGAGCCGTGGAGCACCTTATAGACGGTGTGCGTGTGATGATGGGTCTTAACCTTGACGGGCACGTGGATGACAAGTCGGCGACTGGAGATGCGACGCGCTTGCAGCATTGTTGCCATCAGCAACAGCAGCGCAAACACATTGCTCGCCTTCCACGCCGGAGCCGAGAGCTGTGCGAGAAACAGAGTTTGGAACATTTAGATGAGCAGGCCCAGATTTGACATTGGAAAAGTGTGTTGTTCAGAAAAAAAGTGTTTAAAAAATCAAACAAAATATGAGAAAGTTTTAAATATTATTTGTAAAAAAAAGAAAACATTTTCCTTGTTATTAGAAAGGCATCTAAAAAGTAGAAATTGAAATCCTGATTCTTAGATAAAGTCTTTTCCGAAAATCAGAAAGTAATGTACTAAAATAATACTGAAATTGATGGGTGAACAAACACCCTGGAAATTGAAAGTATTTGTTCGAAATTTTGGAAAATTGTTTCCTGAAATGAAAATCACTTTAGAAATCAAGTGGCGAATTTTAAAATTAATTTCGATTTTTTCCTGAGTGTTCTTTTTTGAGTATGTGCTTAGAAAGTGTGTTACTAATAGATAATTCATTTAGTCAGTGGAGTTCACTTATCGCACAACTAACGGGCAATCTCTTCAGATTTATTTAAATATATATTTGAATATATATATTTGACTTTAGTCAGTTAGTCACTGGGTGCTCATTCACTGCACTCACTAGCCTATTCAGTTTGCACTCACTTGTGTCATTTCTGTTGGTTTCTTATTTTATTTTTGTTATTAATTGATGGTTAATCCTGGATTTAATGCTGCCGCTTGTGGCACGTTCGCTTTTCATACTGTTTCAGCCGGCTGGCTTCTCGAGTGCTTTTATATATCGGCTGTGGTTTGGGGCAGGTTCAGTGCACTATGCTGAAGTATGCAGCATGTGGCGCTGGTTACATTATTATTGGTGAGTGCCGATTGCATTTGCAGCAGCGGCAACTGCAGCTTCCAATGTTTTGCATGCTTGCCACATTTGCATTGGGAGTCGCGTCGCCGCGTTACGTGTGTTTAATTATGATTAACAAGCTGTTGCCGCGCTTGTTCAAACTTTAGAAGGGGACCATGGCCAGAGGGGAGGGGCGAAGTAATGGGGGCGTGGCTGTTGCTATTACTGTTCACTCGTGCGCCACCAACAAGTGGCAACAATTTGCTGAGCAGCGCTGCTCGCTACTCTTGCCCTTGCCACAAATGCAAAACGGAAGCAGTCTCCACCAGGCGCTATCCCAAGGCCCATAAACAAATGCTAACCACTCAAGCAAACCAACAAATCCAATCCGATACCAACCAAATGATATCTCACATGGCATCTCCCTCCCCTCGATAATTGCGCGAAATGCGGAAGCGACACAGTTTTACATTTTTAATCATTATTATAACCATGATTACGTATAATCACCTCTGACAGCACATGTCTTTGACTTATATCACTCTCTGATGATTGCTTAGTGTCTATAAAGCCTTCATTTCTCAAGTAGTATGATCATAATTGTGCTACAACAGCAAACCCATGTATTAAGATGTAGTTACTTTAAAATTAAGATGGAAAGCATACTTGGACTGAGTTTAAATTTAGTTACACGATTTTTGGTTGCAGTTCATGTCGATGTGTTGGGGTAGTAATATGCGATCTAAGGAGACCACAATTATAATAAGAACCACTACAAAAAATCCTCAACTTAAACAAAATATGGAAATAGAGGCCAGCCCATTTTTTCTCTATCGGAAATCAATCGGAGAAAGTTATCGATAAAACCAAATCAAGTGGATCTGCGTATGGTAGACGAAGATCAAGTCAAGTTCTTATAGACTCTGAGATGGGCTTGTTTCTTCTTCTTCCTTTTCTCAGACTTTTAAATGTTTTTAAGCAACTTCATATAACACTTTTTAGCCTTTAAGGGTTCAGGATAGCGAAAATTGTGTCTCTTAAACATCGCAGGACAAAGTTATGGCAGCTTGGAATAGCATAGAAATCTCTTATTTAGTTAATTTCTAGTCGCATTATGGCTCTGTCCCCTAATGTATGTATGTATATATGTACATGTATATATATGTATAAGACATATACGCTTGCAAACACAAAAACCCTCATTAAATCAGCTAAGGCACATTCACATGCGCTGTTTTTATGAGCATTTAATAACTAGGCCTGGCTGTGCAGCCATAAAAGTGTATACACACACACACACACACACACACATTATTACATATCTTCTCGTACATATCCTTTTACACAAAATCGCAGCTAATGAAACGTGGTCGCCCTTTCGAAAGTTGGTTTTTTTCGGGGCCAGATAAACTGCAGCACTTGGCGATAAGTAAACTTGAAATGCGCTCTCTTCTGTATGTGCCCCATGAATTCTATAACTTTATGGCAATGAGCCACTCTAATTGTCTAAAAGGGGGTGTGGAGGGTGGGGGGAAGGTCCTGGTGCCTGCCTCAATGCCAAAAATGTTTTGCCGGGGCGCAGTTATAATTTTGATCAACTTTTATGTCTATCTGAGAGGGAGGAGAGTTGAAGCGTGATGCGAAGGTGAATGCTGCATGTGGCAGCTAACAGCTGCACGAGCTGTAAGTTTGTTGTTGTTTGCCTGTTGTTGTTGCTGCTGCTCTTGTGCCTAGTCATAAACTGCATGCCAAATTGCCAAAAAGCACACACAGCACACACAGCACACACAGAAAAGTTGCTCATTTACGGCGACGCAAAGTATTCGCCTAGAAGGGAGGGGTGCAGTGCGGTGCGGTGCGGGTGTTGGTTGCCAATAAAACGAGGCGCTGACAAGCCGCAGTTGCAGGGAAGCCAGAAGCCCCCAAAAAGCTCCCTAACCCGGCCGTAAATCGTTGAGCTGCGCTGGTTTTTACTAGCCACCCAAACTTGGGCTCTATTTCCAACTAAAACTTCCGCAACAGCCACGCCCCTCTCGTCTCAGGCGCCACCGCCTCTTAAGTAAAGTCGTAAATCTGAGGAAATTACAACATGCGAATCCCACGCGCAGCGCAGCAAGGACAGCAAGGACTCTAAATTAAATAAAAATGCTGGACTTGGGCTTCAGCTTTGTGGGTGGTGGTTGGGTCCAAAGTTTCAACACCTGTTGGCCAGTTGGAAGGGGCGGAGTGGGGCGGTGCGGGTAGGAGGCAATCAAGTTGGCGTTAATTAAAGCTATAACACAAGCATCCACAGGACTTTGCAGCCAGGTGGTCCGGTTGATCCAATGGATTAGGAGACGTTCCCAGATTTGTGGGTGGACGTGGACGTGGAAAACTTTTTGCCCTCCGCTTCAGATTTATGCCAAACTAAAGCACTTGATGGCATAGTAGTTGGCATTTAATGGCTCCATTATTGGAGTTTCGCAAACTACCGTAACAAATGCGATACGCTCCACGCTCCACGCTGCTTGTCCCCACGACAAGCTGCAGTTGCCTGGCAAATAGGCACAAAGTGGCAAGCTAACTGGTCCGCAAGTTGCAAGGAATTGAAACAGTTGAATTTGAGCTAATTTTTATAAACTTTGGCGTGAAGTTTATTGTGCTTTGAAGGAGACGTCCAATATATATATTTATATATATTATTGATCAGCAATTTAATCAATGTAATCTTTGGCGCTTAAAAGATGGCCTTTATTGTTGTTAAAACCGGAAACGGAGCAGAAATTGTCAGACTGAAATTCCAAACCCCAATCGAAATCGAACCCAAAGCCATTTCGATACTTTGAGCTGTTATTTACAGTAATCGCCGTCATATAGATTATTATATAGCTTGAACATCAAAGAAGCGATTATTGACTATAAGAACTGCTTAAGCTGAAAGACGTTATTTGCATAAGTAGCGTTATAAATATTATTCAACATGATTTTTTAAACCAGCCCAAGTGTTCTTGGTAAGACCTCAGCCCTGAACCTACTCGCGTTATACCCAGAAGCTAAAACAGTTTTATCGAACTTCTCATCTTGGCTAGAGACTTTAGAATTTCGCAAGTCATGAAAAATTCGCATCGCTGCCTGCAGTCAGAAATTGTTTGTGCACATCAGTTGGCCATCAAAGCCACCTGCGTTTTTAGCCTGGCCCACTTGGCCCACCCAACAGAGAGTTGGCCAACAACCAACAACCGGGCTGGTCTCTATGGAATAATCTTGAAAGCGTGCCGTGAATTCTGTCTTAAAGTACTTTTTTTTTCTTTTTTTTTCATTTTCTTTTTCATTTTCTCTTTTTTGGCCTGAAGGTGCGCAGGCAATAAATTTCGATTACATAATTTGTAAATTGTTATAACCCGGTGAAATTACCATGAAATCTTTCACAAAAGCATTACAAAATCTGCCACTTGACGCATCTCGAAGGCGGCAACCAGTTTCAGCCCCTCCTCCACTTTTTCTGCTCTGGGCCTGCTTCATAAAGTTTTATGGTGTTTGACTGTTGCTGCTTCTAACAACAATGTGCGTTTGGTTTCGCCGAGTTAGCCATGAAGAGGAGGCATCAAAAAAAAAAGAAGAAGAATCTCTGCACTTCCTACTTGGGTGGGCTGAACTTTTTAGGGGGCGTGGCTCAGGTTACGCATCGTTGCCATAGATGATGTTTTTTTTTTGGTTTTTTGCTTGCAGTAATGCGCCGATTAGGTTTTATGCCAAGGCAATTTTGAGATTCAAATTTCAAATTCGAAATTCGAAATTCGAAATTCCACTCCTAATTATCAATGACACGCCCCGATTGGCAAATTGAAAGACACTGGCGAGAGCCCAGCTGCTGCTCCTGCTGCCGTGTCCTTATCTAGCGCCTTTTATCATTGGCAGTTTGGTCTGGCCTGGTCTCGTCTCGCGCCCATAAATCAACAGCCAATTACAATAAAAATTTATCATGCACAATAAAAAATGCGTCCATGAAGACGCTGAAATAATTTACATGGCGCATTTTTCACATTTCTCTCAGATCGTTTGGAATTGGAATTTATAACAATGTCCCCAAAGGGACTTCCTTTTTTCGGTTTACATTTTTGTTTGCTATCCACCAACAATGAAATTTTAATAAAGCACGCGGCATATCAAAGCTTGAGGACAATGAATGGCATTTGAATTGTGGCAGGGAGGAGGGACTGGTGGGTGGGTGGGGCATGTGGAGGGTATAGCTTAGCTCGGATAGATATTTTTAAACGCGTCACGAACACAAAATAGAATATTAATCTTGCTTTATTTTCTGTGCTGCAAGTATCTAGTTAGAAACAAAATACTTGAAAGCATTTGCTGCTGCACTCAGAAAAAAATCGACCAGAAAGTAAATTTCTAAAACTAATGACTGCGGCTTTTTTAATTTCAGTGTGGATATTTCTAAAATTTAGAAATAAAATATTTAAAAACTTTTTAAACGATTTTCTACATTTGAGGGCGAATTTTTTGCTGAGTGTAGAGTAGGGGCTGCCTTGCAATTGTTGCACGCAACGCATCCAGCTGGCGCACGCTGAACCGCACTTGAGGACATATTTGCTGAAGTGCACTCTGCACCCCCTCAGCACTCTTGCGCCGTGCACTGCACTCATGGAGTGGCAGCTGCTCAAGCAGGCAACTCATCAGCTTAGTGGGCAGCAAATCAAATGCGTTTGCATCGCATTTCCGTTTCCGCTGTTGAGCTAGGTTCGGGTTTTTTTCTCTTTATTTTGGGAGCTTGGCATATTTCAATTTGCATGCCGCCCGCAGGACGCGCTACCTTCTGCTTTGATGCTGATGCTGCGCTTGCCACTGCCCCAGTATCTACTGCTGGCTCTGCCCCTGCCCCTGTCCCGTCCACTGTCTCTGTGCCTATTGCTGCCCTTTCTTTGATTTCAGTTCACAGTTTTTCATTGGAATGTTTTGCCATCTCTCTCTCCCTCTCCCTCTCTCTCTCTCTTGCTTGCTGGTTATCTGCTCCCTTGGATTTCTTCTGCAGAGGCGCACAGTTCCATGTCCTTTGACGCTTATCGTTTGCCCCATGGCCCTGTGCCTTTTGTCTACTTCTGCTCCTGCTGCTGTTAGCCACTCCCTTTGGCAGCCTCATTTGTCTTTTGTTAACTTGATTTTGGTCTGCCTGCCTTCTTGGCCAGCAGTCGACCATATGTACATGGAGTGGCAAGGAGTGGGGCACACTGTAGCCTCGCCGAGTGGAGTCCTCCAAGTTGGTCATTGAGCTTTAAATACGCACTTGCCAGCTCGCAACTCTCTGCTTCTGCTTGTGTGTTCCCCTTGTGGTCGTTCCCCTTGTGTTCGTTCCCCTTGTGTTCGTTCCCCTTGTATTCGTTCCCCTTGTGTTCGTTCCCCTTGTGGTCCACTTGTCCACTTCCCTCTACCATTTTGCATTTGGCGGTTTTTGGGCAACAAAAGGCACACTTTGAACACCAAAGACAGTCTGTTTGATATCAGTACCACTGCTTGCCGCTCAGTTTATTGCCGTGGAGTGGTTTCAACTTGAGGCAAGTTCTTTAAAGGACTACACCTAAAATGTTTACCATTAACATTTCTACATTTTTATGAATTTCTAATTGAGACTTGTTTAGTAATCAAATTAATTCTATGTTGCTCTACGACCTTGTCGCAAATTAAAGCATTTAATTTGCGTCTTAACTTTTATGGTCTTAACTGGGCCATTAGCCTAATTAATACCGTTAATTTTATTAAATAATGACAGCTCTCCTTGGCTTAACTTAACGCCTCCCACATAAAATTTGAAAGATTCTCTCGTAAAATTCATGATGGGGGGAAAAGTCGCCGACTAACTTTCTAGCAGAGGCGCGTTAACTTCGTTAAGGGCCACCAAAGAAACCTTTAACCCGCAACATTTAAATTTATTAACGTCATAAAATCATAATTTTTGTTTGCTTGTTGGCCAACACACAAATGGGCCCATAAATATTTAAAAGCGCTTAAAACAACACACGCACCAAACGAGCCAAACGAAATGCCACACAAGGCAACGTTTAAATTTTATTTTTATTGCCATGGCCAGTAAGTCGTATGGTCTATCTACCTGGACGGACTAACCCCCCATACGCCTACCCACACCCCACTCTTAAAGGTGGTAAGCTGGTTAGCAGCTTCCTTAACGCCGTCTTCAAATCAAGACAATAAAAATGCAAATTGATTTTCGATCGCATTGGGGAAATCGCACCTATTCGAAAACTGTTATATAATGTCTGTCTCTTGGCCACCCAAAACGCAGCAGCACATTAAAAGCGCATAAAAATTGGCTTAAGCCTGCCGCTGCCCCCCTCCCCTGTCGCTGTGGTAACACGATGCGTGCTAATTGAAAAGCTAAAAAACAGAAATTTGTGTAAATTATTTTATGCATAAATTTGCACATTTGATGGCGCTCTGCGACTGCTGATGGTGGGAGGGAGAGGATTATGCTGGTCTTGGCCAAGTTGGCTGTTGGCTGTTGGCTCATGTCAACAAGGATTTTGTGGACGGGCCACCTATTGACAATCTCACGCAGTCTGACAAACTGACAAGCAAGCAACTTTATGTTGGCTTTTATTGGACGAAGTCTTATTTTTATGACCATTAAAGTTTTTTTATGAGACTCGCCAGCATTTTAATTTACTCAGCAGGCAACAGATACGATAGAGAGAGTGAGAGAGAGAGAGAGAGAGAGAGAGAGAGAGAGAGAGAGAGAGAGAGAGAGAGAATGGGAGCTGTCGAAAGGGAGAGCATTTGTTGATTAAACTCAAGTATTTCAGATTGATTTTGTATTAGATAGCGCTTTGTTGACCGTTACGCTTTTAGCAATTTTACAGTTGTTTGGCCTACAGCATTAAAACGGCTTTAACACTCTAGCTACAGTGCAGGGGAGGGAAGGGGCAAGGGGGCTGCTGCTGCTGCCTGTCCATGTCCAGTTGATGTTGTTTGCCATGTTTAGTTGCAATTAAAATGCTTTTATCTTATTAGCGCGAGGGAATCTCGCAATTGTTGTTGGCCAACTTAAGTTCGATCGGGACAAGCACTCGGCTTGAGTTCATCTCCAGAGTTCAAAGAGTCTCTCGCGAGACACTATCTCCGTCTCAGAGTCTGTCTCAGTTGGCTTTCTTAGTTGAGTCCCCGATCGTCTCACACTCAGCCGGCTAATCACATGCAGCTCCAATCAATTCCAAACGCCTTTTATGCCACATCTTGGCCATTTGCACGCTTCGACATTTTCTCGATTGAATTATTATCGACGGCGGCAAAACAACAACGAGTCAACTGGCCAGTCAGTCGTCCACTTGGTCACAAAGCCTTTTTGCCGACGGCAATGCCCCAGTGGCCATGTTTGCTCTTACCATATTTGCCAGTTGACCAGGCCAACAAAACAAGTTGCAAAACAAATTTGTCAATGTTTTGACCATTTGTGGGGCGCCGCCAACGTTTTGTGTTGCTCGCTTTGGTTGCGCTTGTCTTTTTTTTTTGTTGCATTTGCTGTGCAACGTGCAACACTCGTCATTAGCTAATTTGGCAGGCCCGTCTCCGTTTAATTAGAGGGTAACAGCGACAACAACAACAACAATAGCAGCAGCAATAACAGCAACAATTTGGTTGCGTTTGCTGTGCAACACTTTCAATTTCTTGTCGTGCCACGCCCAAACGCCCACAACGCGCACAATGCTCACGTTGTGGCCATTAAAGGCCGCTGCCTCACGATCTCTGAATGACTCTTGCCTCCATCCCTCCAGTTGGTTTGCTGTCGTCACACCCCCAATGCAATCCTCGCACGATCTTCGCTTGCTGCTTGCTGCTTTTGCTGCAGCCTCTTTTTTGATTAGCTCTCTTCTTTCTACTCTGCTGACTGGCTGACTGGCTGACTGACTGACTCTGACTCCAACTCCAACTTCAACTCCCACTCCAACTCTGACTTTGACTTTGACTTTGACTCTGAGACTGACAGTCAGTGCCGCCCGGCTTGTAAAGGTCGTTAAGGCCAGTGCCGCTGGCTGTGCATCAGCTCAGTGCCTGAGGGCTATTGTCCTTTCTGCGCCTTCTTCAGGCCTTACTTATGTTGCACATGTTTGTGGCAGGGCTATGTACGCTGTCTGAATCAGTTTGCAACGTTTCCGTTTTTGTTGAAGTTTATAACTCATTTATGCTTGGCCAGTTTAGTGGAACGCACTAAAAACTTGCAACCTGAAATTGCTTTTTATTCACACAAATAAAGTGTTGCCAAAATGGAAAGTGGTTTTCCATTAAAAAACTATCCATTTCTAATCTGTTGCGGAAATTCTCCATTCGAAAATCTTTTTTTTTTTTTTTTTTTTTAATTTAGCAATTTAATTTAATATTGATCAACCTACTGATAGGTTATAAAATATTGTTTTGAAGATTGAATACATAATAACGGGGAATTTAAATTAATAACATAAACAAATAATTGGTTTTAACATATTACAATATTACGTAACATCAAATGTAAGATTAAAAATAACATTTATTGCACATTAACGCCCAACAGTCCAGAGGTCGCTGGTGTGGAGGCGCTTTAAGCGTCTGCGGGTTGTATTCGACCCTAGTGACGAAGCCAATGGGTTAGCATGGTTATGTAACCGGGCATTGTAACGAATTGTATGTCGGTTTATTTGACTAAAAACTGTCGGTACACAGAAGTCGTTGTGCAGCGTCAAATTGCTCACATAGGGTGGAGCACCAGAGATGTCTCTTAGGACCTTGTTCTGCAGAACTTGAATTTGATTAATCCACGATTTTGCTGCTGTGCCCCAAAATGGAATCCCATATGTCCATGTGGGCACGATGATGCTCCTGTACACCAGCAGCTTGTTGCTCAAGCTGAGTTTGCTGGAGGACTTCAGCAACCAGTTGAGTTTCGCCCTTTTAGATCTACACGCTGCTGCCGTGATCTGTATGTGTTTGCGCCAGGTAAGTTTCCTGTCCAGATACATACCCAGGTAGCGAACATGGTTCCCCTGAGGTATGATCGTGTTGTTGAGACGGACGGGTGGACAGTTACCACTCCTGAGCGCAAACGTACAGTGCTGAGACTTGTTCTCGTTGACACAGATGTTCCACCGGTTGGCCCAGGTACTAAAATCATCCAAGAATCTTTGCGTAACCGCTGCTGCTCTCCAAGCAGTGGAGGAGTTAGCGAGGAACACAGTGTCATCTGCGTATGTGGCAAGCAGCGTGTTTCTGGCTACCGGAATCGGCAAGTCCGCGGTGTACAATGTGTACAGGGCAGGTCCAAGGACACTACCCGGCGGTACACCCGCTCAGATGCGGCGGATGTTTGATCGCTCGCCCCTAACTTCCACCATAAAAGAACGGCCAAGCAGGTAGGACCTGAGCAGTAAATACTGCGCCGAAGGTAGTAGGGACTTAAGCTTAAAAAGCAGCCCATCATGCCATACGCGATCAAACGCTTGCTGGATATCCAGGAAGACAGCAGAGCTGTACTGCTTATTTTCCAAGGCCTCGAGGACACGCTGAACTACTCGATGAAGTTGCTCTGGTGTACCATGGTGATGCCCAAAGCCAAACTGATGATCAGGAATGGCACTCTTGAAGCCACTTACTGCCGACAATCTTAGATTATACGGCCTGCCAGGTTTCGAAATCATCGCAATCACAGCACACTTCCACGGAGTGGGGAAGTGGTGGAAGTAAGAATTATAGCCTGAAAATCGATATACCGATATATGGGCATAGGTCGAAACTTCAAAATGCCATAACTTCGTCAAAACTCAACTGATTTTAAAAAGCAAGGGCTTTTTGATCATAGTTTTGCCCCTAAATCAATCGTGCATTTAAAGTTGAAAACGAAATTTGAGGTCGGAAGACAAGCAAAAATTATAGCCTGAAAATCTATGTATCGATAAATGGGCATAGATCGAAACTTCAAAATGCCATAACTTCGTCAAAACTCAACTGATTTTAAAAAGCAAGGGCTTTTTGATCATAGTTTTGCCCCTAAATCAATCGTGCATTTAAAGTTGAAAACGAAATTTGAGGTCGGAAGACAAGCAAAAATTATAGCCTGAAAATCTATGTATCGATAAATGGGCATAGATCGAAACTTCAAAATGCCATAACTTCGTCAAAACTCAACTGATTTTAAAAAGCAAGGGCTTTTTGATCATAGTTTTGCCCCTAAATCAATCGTGCATTTAAAGTTGAAAACGAAATTTGAGGTCGGAAGACAAGCAAAAAATATAGCCTGAAAATCGGTATACCGATATATGGGCATAGGTCGAAATTTCAAAATGCCATAACTTCGTCAAAACTCAACTGATTTTAAAAAGCAAGGGCTTTTTGATCATAGTTTTGCCCCTAAATCAATCGTGCATTTAAAGTTGAAAACGAAATTTGAGGTCGGAAGACAAGCAAAAAATATAGCCTGAAAATCGGTATACCGATATATGGGCATAGGTCGAAATTTCAAAATGCCATAACTTCGTCAAAACTCAACTGATTTTAAAAAGCAAGGGCTTTTTGATCATAGTTTTGCCCCTAAATCAATCGTGCATTTAAAGTTGAAAACGAAATTTGAGGTCGGAAGACAAGCAAAAATTATAGCCCGAAAATCGATATATCGGTGTATGGGCATAGGTCGAAACTTCAAAATGCCATAACTTCGTCAAAACTCAACTGATTTTAAAAAGCAAGGGCTTTTTGATCATAGTTTTGCCCCTAAATCAATCGTGCATTTAAAGTTGAAAACGAAATTTGAGGTCGGAAGACAAGCAAAAATTATAGCCTGAAAATCGATGTATCGATAAATGGGCATAGATCGAAACTTCAAAATGCCATAACTTCGTCAAAACTCAACTGATTTTAAAAAGCAAGGGCTTTTTGATCATAGTTTTGCCCCTAAATCAATCGTGCATTTAAAGTTGAAAACGAAATTTGAGGTCGGAAGACAAGCAAAAATTATAGCCCGAAAATCGATATATCGGTGTATGGGCATAGGTCGAAACTTCAAAATGCCATAACTTCGTTAAAACTCAACTGATTTTAAAAAGCAAGGGCTTTTTGATCATAGTCTTGCCCCTAAATCAATCGTGCATTTAAAGTTGAAAACGAAATTTGAGGTCGGAAGACAAGCAAAAATTATAGCCCGAAAATCGATATATCGGTGTATGGGCATAGGTCGAAACTTCAAAATGCCATAACTTCGTCAAAACTCAACTGATTTTAAAAAGCAAGGGCTTTTTGATCATAGTTTTGCCCCTAAATCAATCGTGCATTTAAAGTTGAAAACGAAATTTGAGGTCGGAAGACAAGCAAAAATTATAGCCCGAAAATCGATATATCGGTGTATGAGCATAGGTCGAAACTTCAAAATGCCATAACTTCGTCAAAACTCAACTGATTTTAAAAAGCAAGGGCTTTTTGATCATAGTTTTGCCCCTAAATCAATCGTGCATTTAAAGTTGAAAACGAAATTTGAGGTCGGAAGACAAGCAAAAATTATAGCCCGAAAATCGATATATCGGTGTATGGGCATAGGTCGAAACTTCAAAATGCCATAACTTCGTCAAAACTCAACTGATTTTAAAAAGCAAGGGCTTTTTGATCATAGTTTTGCCCCTAAATCAATCGTGCATTTAAAGTTGAAAACGAAATTTGAGGTCGGAAGACAAGCAAAAATTATAGCCCGAAAATCGATATATCGGTGTATGGGCATAGGTCGAAACTTCAAAATGCCATAACTTCGTCAAAACTCAACTGATTTTAAAAAGCGAACGCTTTTTGATCATAGTTTTGGCCCTAAATCAATCGTACATTTTTAATCGGTTGCGGAAATTCTCCATTCGAAAATCTTGAGTGGAATTTAAGTGGAATTCTGACTAAGCAATTCTCTTATCAAAAATGTGGAGCAGAATTTAAGTGGAATTCTGTTTAAGCAAATTCCACTGAGAAAAATAAAGATTTGTTTATAAATATGTTTAATAAAAGTTGTATTGTCAAAAGTTAATAAAGCAAACATTTCAATTGACAAATAACAACATATTTATTATGATAAGAAACGTAATAATAATTTGCTAATATATTTTGCAAACTATCTTTAAATAATATTCAAATCTTAATTAAAATTGTCAACATCTGAATAAAATGCAAAGAGAGTATTAAAAGATCAACAGGTCACATTTCAAATTGATATCAGCTTCTCTTTTTTGAACGTTGTGCAAATGTGCTCATCTATAAAGAAAGAGATGCAAAGATAGAGAGAGAGAGAGAGAGAGAGAGAGAGAGGGAGAGATAGAACAAGTTAGCTGGCAGTTTGTGCAGAATCTCATGCCATATTTTGGAATTTTTGTGAAATACCGTCACGTTTTAACATTTTACTACTCACTTCTGGCACGTTGTTGCCATTGAGCATATCAGTTTTGGAATTTTATTGGCCACGCTTCTTACGTATCTGTTGCTGCTGCCGCTGCTGTTGTTGCATTTGTTGTTGTTGCTGTTGTTGCTTGGTTTTTGCCTTTGCCATTTCGCAGCTTGCGCTGATCTTGGCCTTGATAACGCCTCTAAATGTGGCCAGAAACTGTGGCTCGACAGACTTGCGACTTGGCTGTTGTGGTCTTGAGTGCCTTGTGGCCAGCGTAGCACAGCTCAAAGGTTGACGTTTATATTGGCAAATATTTTAAATATTCCTTGTGGGGGTGTCTGTTGTCTGTGTGGAATCGCAGTTGCTGCGCTACCCTGCACCTCAGGGAATAACTCGAAAAGTTGCTTAGTGGGCAATATGAGATTGTTCTCAACTTTTAAAGTATACATATTTTCATCTCTCCAATCAAGTTTCAAGTTTTTCTCATAACCAAACGTGGGTCAATTTAATTCAATATTTTTCGATTACGCTACCATTTGCCTCAATATCGATGAATATCGATTAACAAACCCACAATTTATGATTAATTCACTTTAAATGTTGGCTCTTATATAATAAATATATAGTTATAGATGAGATTAATGATTCTGACTGTATCACATATATTTGTAAGACTGTAGATATAAATAATATATGGTATCTCCTTGTCTGGCGAGCACTCTTACCTGGTTTTTGTTATCGCTGTGCTCAGTGGTCTTTATTGCCGTCTCGGAAGAATGGGAATTAATTGGAATTTTTATAAGCCGCCAGTGCAGAATTTTGCGAAGCAAGCAGCTCATTAATATTTGATTTAAACACATATTTTGTGCACTTTTCCAAAACGCAGCTGCTTCATCGGCACCGCCCACTTATCGTCGACATGCTGGCGACGCTGACGCTGGCGAAGCTGCTGCACCGACGCCTAGAAGCTGCGGCACGCTAGATTTGCAACAGGCGCCGCCGAACGATTACGTTTTGGAAGCACCTGGCGAGGATTCAAATCACCGATTGCGTTCACCGCCGCCCCCCTTCTACTGTCCGCTGCCGTTGACGCCGCCGCCGGGATATACGGAGCGAGCAGCGCCACCGGCGCCGCAGCAGCCGCCGCAAGCGCAGCCAGCGGCAGAGCATGCAGTCGCAGCATTTGCAGCAGACACAGCAGCACGGCAACAAGCGCGACGCCGACGTCGTCTACGTGAACTCCAGCAACAGCAGCAGCAACAACTGCAGCAGCATCAGCAGCAGAGATTTGCAACCAGCTCCAACAGCAGCAGCAGCAGCGAGCAGAGCAGCGCCAGTGACTGCGAATTAGGCAGCGCACTCAGACGCCACCGTCGACGCAGACACAGCTCAAGCCAAGGACTGAGGGGTAAGTTAAATCGAATGGGAAATGTTACCAAATTTTAATGTGGCATTCAACAAGTGGCCAAAGCATTATTAAAGAAATTGCTACAGTTTTGACAACAATTCTTTCTTCTTCTTTTCTCTCTCTCTCTCTCTTGTAGATGCTTATTGTCCGGACCTGTTGCATGCCTGCTCTTTGATACTGCACCAACAGCAACCCGGCAGCAGTGACAGTTCCGTTGGCAACTTTACGGCCACGCCCCCGCCGCCAACAGAGGCCCAGCAGGTGGTAGTGGTGGGTGGAGAGAGGCAGAGGGGCAGCGTTGAATATAGCTCGGATTATGTGGAGATCGATGAGCTGTTGCCGCTAGGCTGTGCTGTGCCGCGAGCCAAGAGCACACCACAATTGCTGCAGCATGCTGTAGGCCTGGACGAGTGTCTAGTTGCGATGGGTCAGAACCTGAGCCTGCGACGCCCGCGCATCTCACTGACCTGGGTGCTCCGCGAGCACAATCAGCAGCCAACAACGCCGTCGCAGCCCGCCCCGGCCCAAAATGAGACGGAGGAGTCACAAGTGAAGGAGCCGCTAAAGCTAAGCAATGGACACACTGTTCAGGCAACACGCGCCACTGAGAGCATTCGACGCACAGATCCGGTGCCCACGCAGCTGGACGTGACCAAGAAACGCTATCGGGTCAAGCATCAGTTGCCGGGCGGCGCGGAACCGTTAAATGGTTATGCGACCACGCCCACCGCCCATCAGGCACCCAGCAATGGGCACTTGTCGAATCAGAAGTTCTTCAGCAATCAGAATCTGCTAGACTACAAGGATAAGGCGACGCGGAGCACACCCATCGGCGGTGCTCCAGTGGCCGCCGCCTCCACCAAAGAGTTGTTGTTTGTCTGCACCCCGCAGCGGGCACCCAGGAGTTGCGATATGCAGAGCGAGGCGCTGCTCCTCGCACGCAAACGCAACGAGATTAGAAAGAAGCTGGCGAATCGTTTGCAGCAGGCACGATCCGCTGCAGCTGCCGCGACCTCCTCATCCACATTGGCCACGGCTGCTGCTGCTGCTGAGCCGCTGCAGCTGCAACTGACCCAGCAGCGTTCCACATCCACAGCTGCCCCAGGGGATGCACTGAAGTGCACCTACTCGGAGCCCAGTCTGGTTGCCGTCTCTGAGGGTGGCGGCGTTGGGATTGCGCCACAACAACAGCGTCGCCATCGGCATCGCAAGCGTCGCGAACGGGAACGCAATCGTGTCCAGCGTTTTGGCTACGAGATCCAAAATGTGGATGAGTTTCTGTCGCGCTGCTCGCTGTCTGCACCGGGTAATATACCCGTCGTGCTGGCCACGGCGACCACGCTATATCAGACACGACCCGGCGGCTATCAGCTGGAGATTCCACTGCCCCTGGGCATGGTCGTTAATGCGGTTTTCAAGAATCAGAACTGGCTGTACGTGCAGACGCCGCATGCGGAGGAGGGCTATGTGGGCTATGCGTGTTGTCTGCCCCTCGGGATTCTGCCATCGGCGGCACGCGGCTCCAAGCCGACACCCTGCTGGGAATCCAATGCGGACATCTTTCCGCGTCCCTGCGGCAACATGACCGACTCCGAGAAGGAAATACGCCTGCGTGGTGGCACACGTTCCGATGGCGCACGCACTCCGCGCAGCAGCAGCTCCAAGCCAGCAGCTGGCGCAGCTGCCGCAGCCGAGGAGCCGAATAACAACAACAACAACAACTGCAGCAAGAGCCATGTGGGTTCCTTGTATGGGGAGCAGCATGTGGATAAGTTATATCTACGCGCCGCCTCCCAGCCCAAGCTCGTGGATAAGGCCTACGCACAACTGAGATCCACCAAGCAGCTGGGATCTGGGTCAGCCTCTGTGCGCAGCGCCTCCAATGACGAATATGTCACGCTGCAACAGAAGACGACAACGAAGCAGGAGCAGAAGCATCTTCACTCACAGTCCTCACAGTCGGTGCGGCGTCTCTCCAATGTTTCATACATCACCAATGGTCATAATGGCCAGCATCTGCATCCAAAGAGCATTCCACAGCAGCAGCAGCAGCAGCAACAGCAGCAGCAACAGTTGAGCGTGCTGCGGAGGCAACAGCAGAGTGGACTGCGTCAAACTCTAGTCGCCATCAATGCGGACTACATCACGGAGAGCATTTGCGTCCACAAGGGCGAAATTGTGACGCTCTGCGAGTGCCGCGAGTCCAAGGATCAGCGCCAATGGTTCTATGTGAAGACGCGAGACGGACGCGAGGGCTTCATACCAGCCGAGGTGGCCGGCCATGGCTATCTGTAAGCAATCACAACAAGAACAACAACCACAGCAACAACAGACTGACCAGGCTCACCACCCAAAACAAATGAAAAGTCATGCGTATTAGCCACACCCCTCCTCGTAAGATCTATCCCACTAAGTAGCAATATATCATGTGTAATTTTATTTGAACTAATTTTAATTGTATGCGTACGCTTCTAGAATCTACATAGATGTAATCTGTGCTATGGGTGTATATGTATATGTATTTATTTAGCATTAGCATACTTGCAACATAAATCAAAGACACACACACACTTACAATACACAAGGACACATGGAAAACGAAACTATTTATACAATTATTGTACTTGATGCTTCTACTACATAATTTAAATAAATAAACGTATTAAATCAAATTAACCGCTTTGCTCGATAACTTTCCATTAGTGTCGGACAAACAATCAAATCTGACGATTACACTCGATAGGTGTTTTGGGCCAGTTGGCAGCGAAACCAGCTCCCAAAAACTGCTAATCTACCAGGCACACAGAAGTCAGCAGCAGGTGATTGCATTAAAATATATAAAAACTGTAGCATACTTTCGCGCGCAAGAGAAGTGCTGCCCAGCGCCAGCTGCTGGCTGTGCTGCCTATAACAAGTGTTGCCAACCATCTGTCTCGCCGTTTGGCGCCAACTATCGTGTAATTAAAAACACATTTCCGTTATGGGCGATAATGAAATGTTTATTCAATTTTGCCTTTTAAAGGTAAATCTTTACGTAAACAAATGACCATTAATATAAGTTACTAATTTTTAAATGAGTAATTAACAATCAAATATTTGTTCTAAATTTCGATGTTATATAAAATTTTGACCAATTCTTTTTGAGTCTTTCAAAATACAATTTTTTTACTATTACTAAAATTTGACATATTTTCATTCAATTCTTGGCAACTTAAATTGTTTTTTTTTATTTTGTTATTCAAATGTATTGCTTATTAAAATATAAATATCATATGCTAAAATATCTGATATGAATAGATGTATGTATATGTAGTTAGATTTTTAGAAATACATATGCACTGTGGTATTTTAAATTATTGCTAGTCCCATAGGGGGACTAAAGGTAACAATTCTTTTATACAATCAATCAACAGCACAATACGTTTCTCAAAAGGAAGAGGTGTTTACATAGGTACTTATATGTTAATATGTATGCCATGGATTGGGTATACGATGTATGCATGTATATGTATGTATGTGTATATCTGATGAGCAAACTTGTGTTTAAAATTTAAAACGAAACATTTACAAAAGAAGGGACCATATCTTTTTGAAACAAGCTGGGTTGTAAAGGGCCCTGAAGTAAATACATTTACAATAGTTGAGCAAAAATGCGTTGTACACATGAGAAATGCTAACAATTACAGGACACAATTGCTACACAAATTCTAAATAATAAATATTGCTAAATCGTTTGAACAAAATACAGACACATTAAAATATCATCTGTTGCAAGAGTTGACGACTGACGCTCTTGGATGCCGCTTATTGCCGCAGCTCGGGACTGGAGCTGGGCGATGCTGTTGATGCATTATCCAAATTGGTATTATCAAAGCTCTCGTGCTGTGGCTCCGGTTCCGTTGGTGGCGCCGGCTTCTTGTCCAGCAGCACCGTCATGCTGTTCTTCACATTGCTGGGCTTCTCCTCGTCTTGGTTGATATTCAGCATTGCGTCGTTCATGCGATGATAATGCGGCTTCTGCGACGTGCTCGGCCTTGAGTAGTCCAGATGATCATATTCATCTAGTTGGATGGAGTAAAAGGCAACAGAATTTATTATTAGACGATTATTCGAAACAGTTGACACATAACAGATGGACTAGGCACTGTGATAACAAGCTACGACAGACACTCGACAATTATCGCTTACCCTCCGGAAACAATATTTTGCTATAAATTTTCACTGTTTTATGGCATGTGTGTGTGCATTGTGAATGGGAATGTATATATATATATTGCATTATAAATGTTAATGAAAAGCGGGCTTAAGCTGAACTTACCGGGATCCTTGTAGCCCTCCTTCTGCTTTATCTCATCGTAGACATGCTCCTCCTTAAGCGGATCGATAATGGCATTGTACACATTCGGATTGGTGAGATCAGCGTTCATATTCTTGTTCAGCAGCTCATGATTATAGTTGATCGAATAGCTGCCCACTGCGTTAAAGAGTAAAGAATTAAGTTGGGGCAACCAGTTAAGGTGCAGCACAGACTGCCAGACGCACCTCTGCTGGCGTTCGAATCATCGTCATACTCGGTGCACACCGAGCCATTTTGGTTGAAGTTGTTCATCTTGGGCCGCAGGTGGCCAGGCAATAGACGAGTTTCGGCCTGCATGCCATAGACGGGATTATCAAAGTTATGATTGGCTGGCGGCCATACGGTGGATCCGTTCGTATCATGTGTGTAGTGGACATGGGCGATCTCCGTCTTCAGATTGGACACACGCCGGCGATAGTAGAGGAACACAGCGCAAATGATGGCAGCGAACAGCGTCAGCAGTGCCAAACTCCATGCAACACTCGCATTATTCGCTGAGTAAAGAAGAAGAACGAGACTCAATAAGGGATCACTGGATTTGAGAGTCAGTGCTACTTACATTCAACATGCGTCGCAATGCGCTGCATGGCGATTAGCTCGTCGCAATTGGCGCCGGTGTAGCCGCTGCGACATACGCAGCCCTCGGCTGCATGGCACTGAAAATTGGAGGAGGGACACGCGCAAGGATTCATGCAGTATTCGCCGTAGAAGCCCTCGGGGCAAATGTAATTGCAATGGTCACCCATCCAGCCGGGCAAGCAGATGCAGTGGCCATCGTTCTTGCGACAGGTGCGATGATGTTGGCAGCGACACCGCTGCGTGCAGCCCTTGCCGTATGTGTCCTGCGGGCACGACTGGTTGCAATTGGCGCCTGTCCAGCCGGGCAGGCAGATGCAATGGCCGTTCTCATGGTTGCACTCGCCGGCGTGCTCACAGCTGCACTTGAGCTGGCAGTTGGGTCCATACATTCCCGGCTTGCAGGCATGCTCGCAGGTGCGCCCCAAATAGCCAGGTCGACACAAAACCTCACCCGTAATATGGTCACAGGTGGCATTGCCTGCACAGAATGGTTTAAAGATTAGATTCGAATTATCGATGCGAGATTTGCAATTGCTGGTTGCTTACCGTGAAGGCTCTCCGGACAGACCTCCTTGCACTCCATGCCATAGAAGCCATCGGAACAGGGGTCCGAGCAGTCTTCGCCGGTCCAGCCGGGCGCACAGATGCAGTCGCCCGAATCGGAATCGCACGATGAGTTGTTCAGGCATCTGCAAACTTTATCGCAATTTTCACCATAGTAACCGCTGGGACAGTTCGTCTCACAATGAACGCCTTGGGTTCGTTTAGTTTTTTCATTTTGGGTCACAGTAAATAAATATAAAAAAAACGAAACGAGTGCAAAACAAGAAACACAAATTAAGATTAAAAAGAAACATACAACGAACAAACAAGTGCAAAAATGAGGAGGAAATCAAGTGAGAGAGATAGCATGAAATGTGGGTGGGTGTCTAAGAGGTGTGTATGAGTGTGTGTGAGATTTGTGTGTCAGATTGTAGCAAGTAGAGTCTGAGATCTGAGTATAGATTACGAATTGAATTCGTAAGGGGTGTTTTCGCTACTGGGTCTTTTAAGGGAATAATACTTGAGTATTCGTTCAAATGTGTGTTTTTTAGTTGTGTCTGTGTCTGAAAATGGATTTAGGAGCGATAAGTGTCTTATGCGAAGCACAATGAGTGGTTTGGTGGTTTGGGTGTGGGTGGTTTGGTGGGTGATATTCCCGCGTCTGCGTACCTCGCCAGCCCTGCTTGCAGATGCAGCGACCCGTGGTCGCCTCACAGGCAATGGTGTTGTACTTGTCGCACTGGCATTGCTGGCTGCAATCGTTTCCAAAGGTGTTCGGCTCGCACTTCTGCGCACAACGCTTGCCCGTCCAGCCGGCGGCGCAGGTGCAGTTGCCATTGATGGGGTTGCAGGAGGCGTTGTTCTCGCACTCGCAGCTATAGCGACAGCCATCGCCATAGTTGTTGAGATCACAGGACCGGTCGCATTTGTTGTTGCGCCAGCCGGGCGCACACAGGCACTGACCCGTCTCCGGCGCACACTTGGCGCCATTCTCACAGTCACACTTAAAGGCACAGCCCTGGCCGTAGGTGCCCGTCGGACAGCTTTCCTCGCACTTGTCACCCATGAAGCCAGGCGCACAGATGCATGTGCCATTGGTGGGCGTGCATTTGGCACCGTTGCGGCAATCGCAATTCTGCTCACAGTTCAGGCCGTACTTGAGGAAGGCACATGGCCGAGTGCACTGGGCACTGCTCCAGCCAATGCTGCAGTCGCAGCGACCCGTCTCCGGCTGGCACAGATCCGTGTGCTCCATGTCGCACTCGCAGGTCTTGCTGCAGTCCGCCCCATACTTGTCCGGTTCGCAGATGCGCTCCTCGCACCGCTCGCCCCGCCAGCCGGGCGCACACTCGCACTTGCCAATGGGGCTGCAGGCCGCATCGTGCTCGCAGTGGCATCTCTCCGTGCAGTTGCGTCCGTACGTATTCAGCGGGCACTCGTCCATGCACACCTCGCCCATGTAGCCGGGCGGACACTCGCAGCGTCCCGTGATGTGGTGGCAGGGTGCATCATTGTAGCACTCGCAGGAACGCTCGCAATTGAGTCCATGGCTGCCGGTTGGGCATTTGTTGGCGCAGACATCGCCCGTCCAGCCGGCGGTGCATTCGCAGGCACCGTTGTGCGGATCACATTTGCCATCGTTCTGGCAGCGACAGTCCTCCTCGCACTGGGCGCCATGCTTGCCATCCGGGCAGCGCATGTCACATCTAATGTTTGGTTGGTGGGTTCGGAGGATATTAGACTCGAGAATTGATATTGATATTGTCCACTTACAAAGGACCCGTGTAGCCGGGCGCACAGGAGCACTTGCCGGAGATGTGATCACAGCTGCCACCGTTCTCGCAGCGACACAACTCCGCACACTTCTCGCCATAGCGTCCGGGTGGACAGATCTCGGCACATCTCTCACCCGCATAGCCCTTGGCGCACTCGCATTCGCCCGTGAAGGGTTCACAGCTGGCGTTGTTCAAACAATCGCACTTCAGCTTGCAGTCGATGCCAAAAAGACCCGGCGAGCAATCTGACGAAGAGTTTTTTGCGTTAGCTTGAACTATCTATATATATATGTATATATCTTTCAACTCGGCACGTTGAGTTCTCTTTTTTTGTGCAGGGTGCACTCATATATATACAGTAGGAATTTGGTTTTTATAATACAGTTAGTCGCGGTTGGAAAAACGCCTTTCCTTGTGTGGGTAAGCTGGTTGTACCGTGTCTGAAGCCCAGTTAATTAAATTATTGATTGATTGAGAAGCGTGTGTGTGTGTGTGTGTTAAGAGTAGTTCGCGTCTGTGTGTGAGTGTGTGTGTGCGTGTGAGTTAGTGCTTTTGAAAACATTGCATTTTAAAACATTAATCACAGAAAACAAAACAAAAATATAATTGTGCCAACCGAATTATCTTCGATACACCGAAGATCGAATACACTTGCAGAGCAATAAGTTAGTCAGTAATTGCTACGGATTGATAAACGATTTTAATCTATCATCTAATTCTCTTTTACAATTCTTCAAGAGTTGTTCGTGCCTGAAGCACTTTCTATAATTGCAGTTTATTTTAACGGGGTTAAAGTTTTCCCGTCGATAAAACAGAGTTATAAATTAGTCCGGAATTGTTATGGATCGATTGTAACGCTATCTAATCTATAAACAGATCTAATCAGTTCTTCAAGCTTAAAGCTCTAACTATTTGTTCAGTTTCCTGACGATAAAACATGTATATCAAATAATTGTTTATCTGTCCAGACTTATAACTCAATCGGATACAATTCTACAAAAAATAATTGTGTATATATATATATATATATATATATATATATATATATATATATATATATATAGATGTATATACGATCTAATCTGTCTCAATATAAAAGTCAATCAATCAAAACTTGTATTTCATTCATATTCTATAATTGTACATATGCTCTGCAGGCGTATCTCGAGATTGGTTTAGATTCAGGAACTGGCCAAGGAGACTTCCATGCTCTCATTGGGAGTCTCTGCTTGAGCCACGCCCCTTGAACCCAAGGCGTTTCTTTGTAATTGACACAGCACACATAAGGGAACAAACAGCAGGGGAATTTGGTGCATATTGCAATTGCATATCAAACTTGAAACGAACTTATGTTGCAGGCGGGTCCTCCGTAGCCTTCGGTGCACTTGCACTTCTCGGGTGCAATGCATCTGCCGTGCTGGCAGGGATCACTGCAGTGGGGGATGCACTCGCTGCCACTCCGCTCGTAACCATCTGCAAGGTGGAGAAGCAGTCTTAGCAGCAGTAGACAGACAGATAGTTGTGTGACTTACCACAACAGTCGCGCACAATGCGCGCCTTGCTCAGCGTTTGGGTTTTGTTCACGACCCGATGACGAATGCGATAGGTGGGGCAGCTGGGCGGTATGCTCAGGCACCATGTGGAGCCCCGCTCCTGGAACGACTGTAGCTCCGTGATGACAACCTCCACATTATAGCTGCAAAGTGAAACAAAATGAATATCGAACATTTAATGCACCTCATAGCTCACTCGTTGCTTACTTTTCGCGCTTTTTGCAGACATTGGGTCCCTCGGGTCCTTCAATGGCCAGCTCGGTGATCTCGCCCTGAGCCATCGCCAGCAATGCCAGCACTCCCAATCCAATCCAGCTTAGTCGCAACATGAATCCGGCAGTGCTTTTCTTTTCCAAATCTAAAATCTCTACAGTTGCTGCAGCTCAACGCATCACATCAAACTGAGGCGCAGATACGCTTCAAGAAGTTCCTACTCCTACTCCTGAACTACTTCTGTTTGTTCTGACTCAGCCTTAGTCAGCGAGACGATTGCGAATAAACAACTGCAATGAAAAGATATACTGCTATTAATAATAAATAAATAACTTGCACTTAAGAATCATTATATACACAAATATATGTACTTTGTAATGTGGATAAAATGGAAAGATTGGCTGCTTGCAAGCTGCTCTCCAAGTGTACCGTTGGAATATAGTCTCAACTAAAGATAGTTTTAAAGTAGGCTTTGAAAAAAATAAAAATCACTCGGAGGCGAGAGAATTTAAAACGTAACTAAATTCCAACACAACTAGACAGTCTGATTCTGAAATCAAAAATCCTCATATATTTAAAGTAGGATAAATACCAATTAATAGCACAGATGATGCAGAAGCAACGTTCACCCTACACCGGCGGCGGCTTCAATTTGCAGCAGTTGAAGGCGTCTTTCAAGGAGCCGGAGACGTTCGAAGAAATGCCGTTTCTAGCGCAGTTCATGTCATGGTAAGTGAGACGACCACGATGAGGCGGAGATAACATATGTAACTAGTGATCCACACAGCGCCTCACCGAAAAGATTTTCGGAACGTGGCCAGCGCAGCGGAACTCCTCGCAGCTATAACTGCAACTATGAGGGTGAGATAGTGCCGCAATTGGTCGAGTCGAATAGACGTAATCCGTCGATGGCTTACAATAACATGGACTCTTTAGGTGTGGACCAACAAATGATGCCAATGCGCCGCCATCATACTGAGGACGAGCCCATCCTGCAGCAGAGCTGCAACAACAGCAACAATAACTACAGCAACAACTACAGCAACAACTACAGCGAAAACAATTGCAACAACAACAACCGAAGCAAATATCTGAGTGACACGGATTCGGAAACGGAGTGTCGCAAACATTTTAACAGCTCCTACTCGTGCATCTTCCCAAAGGGTTCACGTTGGCGTCGCGGCATCGAATACTTGAAGTCGACGATGCCGTTTCATCGACGGATTCACATGGAGGCGGCAATGCAACGCTTCTGCAAGGACACGTTCCTTAATCGGGTGCTCCTGCTGCTGCAGCTGTTGGCGATTTGGGCCATTGGTGCAATAACGCAGGGCGTCCGTGTGGGCATCAATGTCACCCAACTGAGCTTCCGGCTGCTGCAGTGCAAATTCAAGTTGCGCAGCTTTATGCGCAAGTTGCTGTGGAGTCTAGCCGGTTTCAAGGGGCACGATGTTCTGCTCTTTCTGGGCGTCTTGGTAATCTCGCCGTGGCTATTTTTCATTGGCCTCGTCGGATTTAGCATCTCGGTTGTGTTTCATTTGAAGGAAGTATTGGGCACATTTGTGTCCAATTATGTTTTCAAGTAAACTTTTGCGCACTTTGGGAGGGATTTACAAGACATATAGGGAGAGAGAGAGGGAGAGAGAGAGGGAGAGAGAGAGGGAGAGAGAGAGGGAGAGAGAGAGAGAGAGAGAGAGAGAGAGAGAGAGAGAGAGAGAGAGAGAGGGAGAGGAAGAGGGAGAGATATTTTAAATTCCAAAAATATATATAACTAATCGTGTAAACCTTTAAGGCAACTCGCAAACAAATTCAAATTTTGATTCTGGTGAAAATTCTTTAGTATTCTTTAATTATTTAATTCGTTTATCAAATGGATAACAGTTTTGATGCAATTATAATAAATAATATATCATATTTATAACATAGATATGATTTGTGTATATTTTATCTTATACATTTGCTAGAATTATTTGCTAATATTATTTGAGTTATCGGCATCAATGCACTTTAATCCAGATGTCAACATTTGAGTCATAAGTTCGATTATTTATTTGAACAGGTGGCTGAGATATAATTGTGTGTCTGCATTCGAATATGTAGGTGTTTGAAAAAATAAACTTTTCTCATTATTTCAAAACATATCGAAAAAATGGGAATTTAATTGCATAAATTAGCAGGGATAGAGAGAACTGTGTATAGACAAATAGACAAATATTTGCTATGACCTGGAATAAATATTGTTGCACAGACATTCGATTTGAAGGCGGTACAACTGTGTCTGCTGCCTTTTACTGAGCAGTGTGCAACTGATTCAAGCTCATTTTTGCATTGCTCACACGCAAAAACGCAACTGCAATTAAATTGTGTACTATGGACACTTGCTATATGTATATCCAAACAGATACACACACACACACACACATGTGTACCCTGTTTATTTTATGATAAATATGCAGAGCAACAAAAGCATTTCCGTTGCTCATCATCAACATGAGAATCATCGTCATCCTCATCATCATCATCATCATCATCAGGAGATCAAGAGTAGTCGCACTGTTGGATTGAATCTATGCCCCTTGGCTGCTCCTCCACCCAGCCCTCCACCGGATCCCCGAGCAGCGCTTCACTTTCAATTGCATTGCACTTTAGAGCCCCAACAATTCAAAAAAATATTTAGTATACACGCGCAAGCACATAAATACTTGGATTGTATATATATATATATATATATATATATATATAGTGCGTCATTTGAGAATTTGTGTTATGCTAATTGAAGGCAATCAAAGGTTTGTTATAATGCCCAAATTCACGCGAAACGCAGCATTTTTTGGAGCATTACTTGATAAGCGTAAAAAAGGTTTCTTTCTTTTAAGCTCCACAAGTTTCAAGGCTGAGCCAAGCATAAGGCTAAAGATGAGCCTGGAGGTCTACAATTTGCAGTGGTAATATGAGCTGCGAAATCGATCAAAAAGTGAAGGCACAAAACAAAGCTCAAATAAAATATGTCAAGATTACGTGGGAATTGGATTAAATGGACAAGCAACGATCAGGATACAATTACAATGACCCAATAAATCGAAATAACAAAATTACGCAACAATTTCAATGCTTGCAGACCGAAAGGGAAACAAAAGAGTTTTTGCTTATCAAAACAGAATTCTTACATGTATATAAATATATATTATATATATATACATAGTTATCAAAACAGAAAAGGCAAAGGCATTTGGATAATGGATATTTGGATATTTAAACATGAAACATTTTTAAGGGTATAAGCACTACGCAAACTTTGAAAGAGAACATTGTTAAGTAGATATCTAAACTATTATCAACTGCCAATTGTCCAGCAATTTTAATAATATATACTTAAATATGTAGCAACCAGAGTATAATTTTTTCTGTTATTATTTATATTACGGAATTGACATGAAAAACGACAGCTGAAATGTCCGGTTTTGTTTGCCATCAGTAATTATTGGGTCTACTACGTGACTGGGTTGTGCCCTGTTCTTCTTCTTCTTCTATATTGACAAAATCCATTTAGCGCTTAATCCAGCTGTGAAATCTGTATTAAATTGTATATAATAATTTCTCAAATCGCGTGACCAACTAAATATGACTGTACACATAGCCAAGTTGAGTATTATAGATAACACATAGCTGTGCACGTGCTGAATACTTAATGTTGTCGCAGGTAAGAAGCAAAGGCAATTAAATAGCTGGGAATTCCGTAGCCTTGAAAATGCTATTAATGGACACGAATTGACCTACGACTCAAAATCGACATTGAACTTGTCTGATAAACCGAAGACCGTAAATTGTGATTTAGTTGCAAATGGTTCATAAAACACAAACACGAAAGCGATAGACAAACCCAAAGAGCGTGTTGGGCTAAGAAGAAGCATTAAAACCAGAGAAATATGTGCATAACTTTTATCTTTGGGTTACATAGTTTATCTTGTGCTTACTTTCTACCGATCTCCCTCTTTCGTTCAGATAAGGCAATCGCTTGGCTTATGACTGATAATAGGCAAACGATAACCGGTCGCTGATAATGACTAATTTAGCTCAGCGGGTGAAAGAGTTTATTCATCTGTGTCCCCGTTGGCACAGCTACGTATCAGACTTGCCGGAGATGCCTAATCCGGTCATGGACTATTGCCACCAACAACAGAAGCAACCACAACCGCAACAGCAACAACAACAATAAAATAACAACATTTTGTCGCAAATGATGAACGCCAATGCAAATGAAACGCCACAACGCACGCTCTGCGGTCAATTGGCCCACTCGCTGAATGAAATATGTATGTGTGAACAAATCAAATAAACGAACTGATTTACACACAACAACAACAAAACAAAGCCAGTAAGACTGCTGTAGTCGCGTGAGCTCGACTACGATACACCCTGAAACCAGATGCCAAACACCTAGTTTTAATGCCATATTTAATGTATGTTCGACATAACTTGGGTGCTTCTTATTCGAATTTGATGAAAGTTGTCCAGTTAATCAATAATATCTGTATGTATATTATGTTATGTTCATGACCTAAGTAGAGGGTATCAGCACACTCGCTTGGCAGTGTGCACAAAGATTTGGCGTCTGCCTTTGCAGTTGTTCACTATTAAATTGTTTTCCTGGTTTCCATTCAAGGCATATATATGTACATAAAGACTATATACATACATATATACATATAGTATATAAAACACTGATGTCTATTCGCACAATTTGTTAAGTTTACAAGTTAAATGAAAATTATTCGCATGACTCATAGAGCAGCGAGCAAAAAGTAGCCGGCTAAAAACTATTCACCTATGCATTCATAAATGTATTTCCATGTGTATCTGTATATATTTATTTTTTTTCAATATCTTAGTCATTCATTCAAGAGTTGAAAACCACATCTGGGTTGTCTCTCATTTAGCGTGCGTAGTGCTTACATTCATTCAGAATTGTGAACAATTAATAAAATGTTACGTTTTCCTCCGATAAGAGATAGCGTCGCATCGTCGGGCAAACCCGATAAGGATACACACTGAATCGGCTGACTTATCACTTTGTTGCGTATTCAAATACATAAAAAAATAATCGCAAGACTTCATTCAATTATTAGGTTCGCTTACTGTAAATGAAGCACTTCAGACACGAGTGCTTATATTTATTAATCTGTTGACTCAAGCTCACATCTATATTAAAAGTATAAAACTGATTACCGTGTACTTAGTAGCTGATTAATGACAGTTTTGATTTTTTGTTTGATAGGGCATTGTGACTAATTCCACAGAAAAACAAATCTATATATATATAAACAATTTGCACAACTGGCGATAGTTAATCGGCGACTGCATAACAGAAATGCTTTCAATGTACAGTTAGAACATAGATTATAGCTTATATTATTTGCTTCAGAAGCAACCCAATTTTTGGTCCTTCCCAACTGAAAAATACCACTTGAAAAGAGATTGCATTGCTTTGAGTCCCAATCAGCGCTTTTGTGCTTTGTTTACATTATACTCATACTTGTTATAAATGTCGTCTATCTTGTGTGTGTGGGCGGCTTTTCTGAGTGTGGATTAAACTCTATATAATATGAGTATATATAAACATTTACATAACTGATATTAAAGGAAAATGGCGCAGTTGATTGTCAATAAACAAAGAGTTTTATGTATACAAAAATGTAATATAAGTTCGTGCCTGCTTTAAGTTAGCGAAGCGAATTGCGACTTTATACAAGTCAAAGTCTGAATTTGATTTGAAATTTCAAGTAGCGACAAATGTTTCATACCCCAATAGCAAATTTAATGCCATCAAAAAAAAAAAAAAACAAACAGAAATATAAGTAAGCAAACAAAACAGGAAAAATGTTCCAACAAATGGCACTAATTTGCACCATTTGCCAGTGTAAATTGGCAAAAACCATTAAACAAAAGGAAAAATAAACAGCGAAGATTTTTACTTTGTGTAACCTAGCATTGTGTTTCGTTCAATTCGAAAGCAAGCAATTTTGAAGTCCATTTTGATGTTGTGTGTTGTATAACAAATAAAGAACAGTTCGAACGTTGAGTCCGAAGTTTCGAGTCACAAACAGCTTTTAGCAGACGTCAGCCGAATGCACCGGAATCCGACACCACTTGAGAACAGCTATGAAAACAGAAGTTTTCTGTTGCTATTTGCAGGGAAAGCAATCGCCGCTTGGAAGTTAACGTGAAATGAGGCAAGCAGCGAAGAAAAACCATGTAATATGTGGCATAAATGAAAAAAAGAAAAGAAAAAAATACTGAAAAACTTTTGGCATCATAATCAGACAAAGAACAGACAACTTGGTAGGTTGCCAAGAGCCCCTAATGGAAATCAAGTCTGGCTGGCTTTGTCTCGTGTAAACCATTACCATTAAAGCTGAGTAATTCAAGAATCAGTTGCACGACATCAGCTCATGGGTAGTGCTTAATCAGCCATACAAACAGCCTGAATGGAATATGCTAATCAGGGCGCGTGCAATAAAAGAGCATTGGGAGAGTTTTGTAAAAACTCTTCATCGAGCTAAATGCTGAGTATGCGTTTTATAATGAGGTGTGCTTTGGGTGTGCAAAACATATTGACTTTTGTCTGTATTATTATCAAGGGGCGCATTGTGTTGCAATGTGTGCTGTGCAGTGCATTGCACTTTTCGGTCTCCTCCCAATTTCATTGCCAATGTCGTCAATTGCGAATATTTGATGTGGCAAGTTTAGCACAAGACTTATTTACATATTGTCGAAACAATCGGCAGCTTGAAGTGCTATGAGAAAAAGCTTCTATTTTAGCATGCTAATTATTACCTGACTTGCGATTTAAAAAGATATTCTAATAAGCTTACGTCACAGATTTACTGACATAATAATTGTTAGCACTAGAAGTGACTGATAGATAGAAATATATTATTAACTAGTTACGTTAGTGCAATCAATGTCTTTGACTCAAGCTTCAATAACAGAAAATTACATCTAATCTTTTGTTGCAGCTTCACAAAAGCCAGCTGTTAATAATCCCAACCAGAGCCGGCCCCTGCCCACTCACCCTCTGTTAAGATGAACACAAAAACCCAACAGATGTGTGTACATGCATACACACATGACATATGTCTGTTTCTAACAGTATGCTTGATTTAAGCGAGACGAGACAAGCACAAATCGTAACGCGTGAGTTGCTTATGTGTGTGTGTTTATTTACATATGCAGAGGCTTCAACAGACATTCAGTCAGCGAATTGAGTTAATTTATAGAGTTCTGCTTGTGAGTAGTGCCCCGCGGCTGCTGTTAATGCGGGACACTTGCTACACTCTTTCCCTCGCTTTCGTTTTGTTTATTTTGTTTCGACTGAATGAGAAGGAAAGTCGCCATTTTGCAGCTTGAAATTCGCATATTTTTTTGCTTTCTACGCTGTATCGATGAGCGAGAGAGCGCGGAATATTAAGCAACAGCAACAAAGCAAAGCGAAAACCGACAAGCAACAAATCGCAATACCATAAAACAGGTTTAACTGTCTTTTTAACGCGTTAGCACTCAAAATAAGAACGCTAATTGACACGCACACATAAACAAAAGCAACAGACACGCACACAAGTGTACATAGCACATAATACGTATGCAGAAAGACACCCGAAAGCCAAAAGCTAACTGGAACTTTCGTAAAACAACAAAGAAATAATGAAAAAGACGCAGCATTTGCGTTGTATGATATTTTTGGCATTTGATTTGCACTCAATTTTACCTTTATTATCAAGCAATTCGCTTGTAGAATTGATCTCACTCAAAGCAAGTTGAAGAGAGAAGGAATGCACTCAATTTACACTCGAAATACACATAATATGGTGTTTTATATGTTTCACAATTGTTTTTTTTGTACTTTGGCACCAAATTTCTGGTATATGCATCCGCACATGAACACATTTAAAAACGCAAATAACCGTAACGAGCCAAATTGACAGGTAATTTAGTTTGCTGTGATTGGCTTACGCAGCAATAACATTTATTTTTGACTGTATTTAAACGCACCGTCCCGAACTCAAGCACTCTTTGAGCGCAACTATTAGTTAACAGCTGCATTAAATTGTGAAGGAGTGCTTACATGTCATTATGAGCAATAACAGCCACCTAACAGTTCAGTTGAGCATTGCAGAAAAATACTAAAACATATCGATGCTCCTCCGGTTAACAGAGCTCAACTGGCTAACAGCAAACTCCTCCGCTTAACAGACAACGCAACCAACAAATTCACCACAGCCGCAAATCGCTACCATCGAAATGTAAAGTTTTGAAATTATAAGTTGCGCATTATTTCAGAAAACATGAGTGTTACGGATTAATGTTTCACCGTAGTTATGCACCGATTACAATCGGCATCGCATCTATGACCTGGAATATGACTATAGAATATAGAGAAACACAATTTGTTGATTCTGTTACATTTTGTTACACTTTATTATGTGTTTTTTATTTTGTTTTTTTATTTTTTTGTTTTTGATGATTTGATTTTCAGTTAGAATTTAAGTAAACGTTCGCTGATTAGCCACAAACAACAACAAAATATAACTGTCTTCTTCTCACACATATATGGCAGCATTCCAATACTCAATTTGTATTTACTCTCTCTCTCTCTCTCTCTCTCTCTCTCTCTCTCTCTCTCGGTCTGTCTGTCTCTGTCTTTAACTATGTCTGTCTCACTTAATTGCGTTTATGATTTAAAGAACAGTACAAACTAGCAAGCAGCTTGCAGCAGGTACGTGTTGAGGGCCTTGTTAATAAAAACCGTTTAAAGACTATGCTCTAGTTATTACACGTTATATAATAATATATGTATATATATGCACGTCGGTGTCTGAGTGTGTGTGTGTGTGTGTGTGCGAGGGCTGACCAATAAGAAATTGAATCTCAACTTCACTCATATTGAAATGAGCACTCTTTGCCAGCAACTTATCGGACGACCCTCGCCTCGCCTGGGTAAAGTTAGTTAAGTGTGTGTGGCGCCTCTTTCCACCGTTTTCAGTAGCGTTGACTCTCGCGATCCGAATACTTGCCACTCAGCTTGCTGACCGAGTAGCGATCGGAGTAGGCATCGTATTTGTCCGCCTTGTAGTTGATCTCCTGCGGCGTATAGCCGATGTTTTTCTGCCAGTGTCGCGTCCAATACAAATCCTCGTTGCGCACCTGCGACGGCGTCTTCGCATCCCGGCACACATACACACAGTAGATCATGCAGCCGATCAGCGTGAGGAAGCCAAAGATCAGAAATATAACGCCCAAAACCCTGCAAGCAAAAGACCAAAAATTAGAAGTTTGTTTTCAATCCGAAAAGACTATTTGGATTTGGTTCGATCTTGAGATGAAAGACTTACCAAACGTAGACGGGCTCGTAGAACTGCACCACAATCACAAAGCCGAGGGTGACGAGGATTAGACCCAAGTTGAGCAGCAGCATCAGGCAGCAGACACCCTTGACATTGGGACAGAAGGGATTGGGCGCCGACATCGTTTCGATTTTGGCGCCACGTTTCACTGTCGAGCGTCCACTGCGTCCGGTCTTGGCGGTGCTTGCCACCGAATAGACGCTTCGTGGTGCACCACGCGACATGGGACGATGGCTGTAGCGACTGCAAGAATCAGATAGTTAGAAACTTAGCTGATTTCTTCTTGTGTTCAGTACTTGCCTGATCTCGGAGGGCGCCTTGTAGGCGGCACTGGTCACATAGATATCGCTGCCCGCATCCCCGGCCTGGTCGTAGCTCAACGCTGACGGAGCACGTGGCGGTTGGCGTGTGGGTGGCGGCCCACTTAGCGGTCGGGGTCCCCCATTGTCCGGCGAACTGGACAAACCCATCTGACTGTGGCTATAGCTGTGCTGCAGGTGCTGATGCTGATGGTGTCCAGTTCCATTCCCATTCCCATTAGCCAATCCATTCCCAGTGCGCCCCTGCCCCTTCCTCGAGGAGTTGTAATGGCCCTGCGACTGCGGCGAGATGCGCTCGTTGGCCAGCGTATATTCCGAGTGCGCCCGATGCGAATGCGAATCGTCGCCATCCGTTGAGTAGCCCCGATTCGAGTGCACATATGGCGGATCGGGTGTGAGGCGTCCATGCGTCGCCACATAATGCCCGCTCTTCAATCTGTTCAAGTTGAGCAATTATTGAAAGTTAACACAAATAACAAGTTGAAGCTAAAGTTTGGTTTAATACTAATTTTGACTCACTTCTTGACGCGTCTCTCGTGCATTTTGTTGTAGATCTGCTTGCACCGCTTCCTGCCCCTTTGTTAGCTGTTTGCTTCTGGTTTCAGTTTTTAGTATCTCTGTGGACTGTTTATGTGGTTGTTGTCTCTAGAAAGTCCCACGGATGCTGCCACGGCTGCCTGCAAAAAACAACAAACACAAAAGTAAAAATCATGAAAAACCAATAAAAAAACACGAAAAACGCTCAAATTTGTTGCAATTAACTGGCTTGCAAATTAGTAGACAGTTCTTAACTTTTAATTAGTGTGCAAAAGTTATGACTGCGTTTTATGGGCATCTCTGTGTGTGTGTGTATACACATATGTGTGTGTGTGTGTGTTTTGTAGAATCCAATGTTTGGATTCCAAACTAAAATACGACTAAAATTCGTTGTTGCATGTGCGCCAAAGCTGAGTCACTTGTTGGCGATAACATTTAGTTTTAATGAATTTTGAACAATAGAAAAAAAATATATATATATGTATATAAAATGCAGTTATAACTGAACTTAAGTGTGTTTTGTACACGACTCGAGTTGAAATTTGAGAACTTAAGTGCTGAGAATGTTGTTTATTTTTTTTAGAGCAACCACTGACTGAGGGAATGGGCGTGCCTGTTTCACTCAGCACAAAAAACTGTGAACATATGTGTATATACATATATATGTATATATAAATGTATATGAATATCAAATATGACGATAAGCGAAAAAGGAACGCATTAAGTCGCAGGCCCGATTCGACCAACCAATAATTGTTTCTTGCCACATGATAAAGCTGAACACGCTGCAACTTTAGTGTCAGCATTATTTTTAATACCCTTGCGGAGACTATTCGCAGATTGGGAGTAGGTGGGTAACGCCCTAAGAGACATGAGGAATCAGCATTACTACTCGAGTCGATCATCATTTATAGATATATATCGGCTGAAAAATGAGTTCGTATTAACTTGTTTATATGATAAGATATCTCGGGCAAACGTACTAGTTACGAGCTGTATAATGCAGCTTAAGTTTGTATCTTATAGCTACCAGATCTAAGGGTATTTAATTTTCGGCTTGCCTGAGAAAAAACTTTCCATTCTTGGTTTTATTCTCATTTTTGGGTTGCCTTTTAATGTGTTGTAGAGCGCTGCATAATTTATTTACGTTGGGTTTTATTATGCTGTGGGTGGAGCACAATCGAATCGGAATTGGAATTCGCAGTTCATTGCACCACCAATGTCGTGCTGCAGACGCACCACCGTGACATGCACAATTTCTGCATGCCGCATGCACCGCACTCGAATATCTTCTCAAGTTCATCGCAGGGCAATTGCAGTTGCTGTCGTTACAGTTGCAGTTACAGTTACAGTTGCAGTTGCACTTACAGTTGCCACCAATTTGTCACTTGGTCACGTAGCTTCACCTTTTACCTTTTATCCCCACTCGAGCCAAGATGACAGTGACACACTCCACATTCCACAGATCCCAAGCCAAAAAACTAGTTTCGTTTATTTTTTCTTTTTTGTTGCATTTCGATAAGCTCAAACTGCAAAAGTTAACTTCAATCACTTTTTTAATACTTTAATTTTTTCAATATGTATATTCTTAAGCCAAAATCAAGCACAACTTGCACAAGCAGCTTACAGCAGCTAAGATGCTTTACCGGTTGGCAAAATGCAGCTAAGAAAAGATAGTAAAAATTTGCAACTCTTTTTCTGTTTGTAAAAGCGAAATAAAACTTTAAAAAATGTTTTCTTGGCTGATTTCAGTTTTTATATCTGACAAACTCAGAAGAATAAAAATCTTTGTTTGATGACTGCACAATTAATTTTTTATTTATTAGCTCAAATAAATTGCAATAATTAATTATTGTTTTCCTGACAGTGTATGAATAAGTCGCATAACTGCAGTGAGAGTGAGTGCGGCTCGTAGTTATAGCCAGGCTTGTTTTGGGCTGTTGTCGATGTCGCTGCTCTTATTGATAAGAAATTGAGTTATTGCTGCGATTGGGCCAATTAAAGGGTGTCGTTTGGCGTCGCCTGTTTGTCTATGCACTCGCTGCTGCTAGTTATAGTCTGTAGTCTGGAGCTGGAGCTGGAGCTGGAACTGCAGCTGGAGCTGCTGTTGCCCATCCCGCTTATTATATCAACTAAAGTCGATTTTTTTTTGATTGCCGCATTTTTGCCTGGCGGTGAATCTCGATACAATTGTCAGTTTGCTCTGTCTGAGTGTGGGCAAAAAGTTTCAAGTTCTTTGCGGAGATTTTAGCGCCTAGGGAGCAGAGTAGATCAGAGCAGGGCAAACGCACACATAGATAGATATATACATATATATATATGTATATGTATATACTAGACAGTTGTAGGGACATTTATGGTGTGGGCGTTGCCTTCATTGTCAAATGAAAAATCGAACTGCGGCCCTTTGGCATTGGCAGAGACGTGTGTGGTCGATGTCTCTCAACGTCATTACTACACTCAGCGAAAACAGCTCTGCTAGCCACAAAAATTCCCAAAGATAATGATGATGATGATGATGCTGATAAAACTAGCTGCGACTAGTCCTGTGTCCAACATCTCCAACCATTTGGCGGACATCAAAAGACCCTTTTTGTGTGTCTGTATTTGTTGGCAACTCCCATGCGTGGCATTTTAGCATTTTTCTTGATTTGGTTTTGGTATGCTGGGTTTTGTTTTGTTAGGTTTGCATTTGGCGTTTGCCTCGCAGCATTTGTAAATATACATATAAATGGAATGCCATTAAAACGTATTTGCTCTCATATTTACTTTGGCGCAAGCAGCGCATAAAGCCTTAGCCTTGGTCGGTGTTACAGCCTTTAACGCACAAATAAGCCCCAAAGCAAGCGGAAAGGGTAACGAATTTATGGACTATACATAATATATATATATAAATATATATATATACATATATTGTGCACTTGCACCTGTCCAGAACATGCTTTACTTAGCGCTCGTAAAGAAAAACAGTGGCAAGCCCACATGGTGCTCAAGAGTTACACGAGTTTCGCATTTTGGCCAGGCCTGAGCTGATCGTTAAGCACTTCTCAGCTTTGCACTTGGCGGATTTCACAACTTTCGCTCTCGAAACGGCACTTGGGCTTCCGGCCGGGCCAACAATGGGTTAACAGCAAAACCAGCGGAAGTCGTTACGAAAAGCCAGACCAAACCAAACTAAACCAAACCAAACGAAACGAAACGAATTGAGACGAGAGGTTAATTTGTAACAATTTGCATTGTGGCAAGTGAGAAAAGGCAACAACAAACAGCTCAAAGCGAGCCGGCCACATAAATGCAGTTCATTGCCCATTTTTGTGGTCAAGTGTCATATAGACTAGATTGAAGAAAGACTTTCGGGCCAGCTGGTGAAAAGGCGAAAATGCTTCAATGCCAGCGCTCTTGAAGGCGCGGTTTAGAAAGTTATATATTGCGATATATATACAGATATATGTACAGATATATATCCCCCCTCCAGCTCTATGCAATGCTGTTACCAATTTATGGGCGGCCCAGTTAACCCACATAAACTGGTGCAAGGCATTCACTCGAGAACCGCAGACCGCAGTCGCCTTTCACATGCCACCAGCACGAACGAAACTTGGCCAAAATGCACTGGCCACTTTTGACCCAATACCAAAGTTCTACATGGCTCTTAAAACTCAATTAAGCTGCGCATAACTCTCAAATGAATTGCGATAAAAAAAGGCTTTTAATCAACATAAATTTGCGTAATTTTATTGAAAGCAATTTATTTAAGGATCAAGGAGTTCACTTCCCAATTGGATTTGAGCAAAACGTACTTATTTTAAGTGATCTTTAAGACTCCTGTAATTGTTGACTGCCTTTCCACTCTTATTGCTTCCTGGCTATTTAAACAGCTTACCAATTTGCAAACTGGAAACTGCCTCGACCAAGAATTTACGATTATCACAGAGTCCAGAGTCCGTCCGATGTCTGTCGGCTGTGGATAGTAAATTTCCATTCGATATTTGAGATCTTTTGCATGCATTCAATAATCAGCATAAAATTTGATGGCTAACAGGAAAAGAGTGAAGCCAGATTTAATGTTTAGCCTGATACGGTAGCTCGACTTGTTGGGGCACTATATAAAAAAAAAAAACGTTGATCTTAAAAGACGTTAAGTAGCTGAAGTAGCACGTTAATCGCTTTTAATTGTTGAATTACGCGAATGGGGCAGCAAGGAGCGAGCAGATGTTGGCCAACAGTTGCCACTGTTGACACGAGCAGGAGGGGTAGGAGGGTAGTATGATGGAGGATTGGGACAACGGGAGCTGTGCACAGGGATATCTAGCATGGTTCTTGGCCAACACTAATGCGTGTAATTAGCCGCAAAAAAGCGGCAAGACCACTTAACTGATTTATTAAAACGTTTTTCCATTAAATTTTTAACCCTGCTGGCTATTAAAAACACTCACACAGCCCCAACGCACACACACACACTCACACACACACATTCAACACTCTTTTACAAAGTGTTGGGGCAAAGCGGCCGCAACTTTGAAAAATGAGCAGCATTTAAAATTGTTCTGACCGCCGCACATTGAGGCAAATTCTGCGTTTACCATATCCAAAATATTAAATCTAATATTTATGGCGATAAGGGTAAATATAGATGAAGTCTGAGGCAAAGTTTTAAGCAGTTAACAAAGTAATGCACTCAGATATATATAATAATAGAAAATATTTCCAAAAAGAAATGCAAACGCTTAGTTTTAGAAAATATTCTGACTGAAATTCTGAAAACAGTAATGAAATTTCCGAATAAATAATTTTGGAAATAAATATGCTGAAGTGGTGTTTTATGCTTCCGCATTTGGTGTCACTGTGCCAAAGTTTTGGCCTCTTCGCAAGTGTTTCAGAGCCATGTCAATCTTTCATGACGCTACCACAAGCAAAAACATTTAAATGGGCGGTCAGTTGGCAAAACATTAGGCCAACAAGAACAACATCGACAACAATGACAACAAAAGTGACAACAACAACAACAACTGCAGCGCAACACTTTCTAGCCATAAATACGATGTGAGCAAGTTCGTTGTTGTTTAGAGCCTAATCTCTTTGGGCAGGCCAAATAATTAACAACAACAACAACAACAACAACAACAATATCGACTACAAAGTTATTAAACGTCAAGTGCGATGAAAGTGCGATTGAAGAGATACATACATGTATACATATGTATATCCATATACTTACATTTCGCTTATTCGATTTTTTGCGTTTTGCTTTATGTCTGTCTTTAAGCCATTAAAATCAATGCTTGGCTACAACAAGTAGAGGAAGAAGTAAAAGAATTGGCCAAACCAAAAAAACGGGCTACAATTGCCGCTTGCTGTTATTGTTTGTTGGGTAAACAATATTAAATCTCAACACTCGTGCAGAGAAAGTTTGGCTTTACGGCTAAAAGCCGCCGTCTGGTTACCCGAAACCGACAGCTGAAACAGCCCCCGCACCCACCTCCCCCATTCACACCCCCTGCCGGTTTTACAGCTCCCTTTTCATTTGGTTTTTTTTCTTTTTGCAAAGCTGAAAACAACTTGAATTTGGTTTCTATTTGGTCAGCTTCTATTTACAACTGTGGCAACTGGCAAATGAAGCCATTAACTGCGGATGTAAGTATGTATGTGGACATTTAGGTGTGTATGTATGTAGTGCAAGATACAAACATGATTAAGGCAAAGGGCGTCTCACGCTTGCCACATTTATTTCAATCAGCATTCACAACTGGGCTCAACATGTAAGCCCAAAGTGGTGCGCCTAAAACATCAAAGACTGACTGAAGGCAAAAACTAAGCCCCCAACATGTATCTGAAGACCCTTGACTGGGCCAATCCACTCGGCCATAACAATTGACCACAAAAGAGCGCATTAGCCACGGCACAGCATGTACAATAAATCGAAGCTAGCACGGCCTATGTGAGATGTGAGATGTGAGAAGTGCCAAGATGTGAGAAGAACTCAAAAGTGAGACCCAAAAGTTAAGTAAAAATCAACACGAATTAAGCTTTGACTTGACACATCATAAATAATCAAGGGCCGCACTTTTATGGCGAGTATCGCAATAATAAATACATCAAATCAAAGGAAAATACTTTAAAGTTTTGGGTAACAAGTAAATAATAAAAAGCACACAGCGAAACTATAAATATATATTACACTCAGACAAATAATAATAATACTGAAATTTAGAGAACAGAACTAAAAACTTATAAAGATTTTTCTTGTATTTAGAAATAATTATTATTATATTTTGCTGAGTGTAGAATTAGTTAAACGCAACTTACAATTATAATAGTTTAAATAGTCATGTTCTTTCGAGCTGACAATTAGAAATCTGCAGGGAGAGAAGAGTTCTGATAAGAGATCTTTCGAGTGTTTCACTTTGGCGCACTATCGTCGCTAACTGTAATTGCTGGCAAGCGGTTCTAAGTACCCAGAGACGCCGCACATAATTCCGCACGGTCCAAATGGCAACCGGCAGCCCAAAACAATGCGCATTATAAATCTATACACACACACATACACACTCAAACACGCACATACATACATATATACTAGCTGAAGGGAGGGGAGCGGAAGAACTCGTAAACCTGTTCGGCATGAGATGAGTGTGTGGGGCAGGGTGCAGGGGTGGTGGTGTGGGGCAGCTGTTCTTGTGGCCACACCGTTAAGCGAATAACTTTTGTTATTTTCGTCTGCAAGCAACTCCACAGCTCCTCAACAATAGCAACTATTGTACGAGTGCCTTGCTGTGGCTGCCAAATGCACACGAGCCCATATTTAATGTATGTAGATGTGTGTGCGTGAGTGTGTGTGTGTGTGTGTGTGTGCTTGAATAAAAATACAGAAGAGAGTAACTTTAAGCATGAATAGGATTGAATTTTAACATGAGTTTCGATCAAGAACCACGTTTTCAAATGTAAATGAGGTTTTGATATAGACGTCAAACTGTGAGAAAAACAATATAGCTTTTGAAAATCGGTTCAGTTGTGACAAAGTTATGGCTTTATGCCAATTTTGGAACTAGAATCTTAAGATGTGTTTGGATCCAGAATCACATTTTTTAATATTAATGCCGTTCTGATCCAGAGAGCAAACCATGATCAAAACGATCTTGTTTTTCGAAATCGGTTCAGTTTTAGCCAAGTTAGGGCATTGGCAAGTTAAGACCAATGTGGATTTTGTGGCTAGAATTTTTGGATGAGTTTCGACCTAAACTTAAATGCAGATTTTATCTAGAAGACAAACCATGATCAAGTTTTGACAAAGTTATGGGAGTTATAAGTTATAAGGTTAGAGAGGAAATTCCAGATGTTATGGCAATTTAGATTTACTTGGCGAACAGATATATTGCTGTGCCCCTGTGCTGCATTCAAACATTTTAATTGCAGTCAATAACGGCACATTGACAATGCCGACAGTTTTCGGCCAAGTACGAACAGTGGCCGCATTTGCCAGCATTTTGCACTTGACGCAAGCAGTAAAAAATATAAAAACCAAATCCTCGAATTGCCAAGAATAAGCTGTAAGCCATGCCGACAAGCATTCGGCACACAGATATGCAAACTCATGCGGCAGAAAGCAGCAGCAGCAGCAGTAGCAGCAGCAGCAGCAGCAGCAAAAGCCGCAAGACCTATGAAACCCGTCCGTCCAGCTGTCTTGGCAAATTCCAATTAGAATTGCGTTCGCGAGCGTTTCCCACGCTCGTTGCCAGCGATCTTTGCAGCTGCTCGCTGGGAATGCTGGCCAGCTTAAAGCTTAAAGTCGCTGTTACAACTATACTAATCCGCCTCAGTTGCCGATTAATTAATATTTTCGCAAACAGTGTTCATTTCAACTATATAATGTATGTGCATATATCAAACAGTCTGGCAACGCTGCGCGAACATTTCGATAACAAAATGAAAAATGCGAAAGTTTATTGATTTACTTTGATGCTGCTCGAATTTCATTTGGGGTTCACAAATGTGTATTTATTTATGCAAATACATTTCCAAGCATTTACATATTGATAGAGATTAATAGCCACGCATCAAAGATTGTCGATTAGAGCATGATTAATTGTTCGTTTATGCCGCTGTCTACACACACACTTTACACATTTATCGTATTCATTTATTTTCACATTTTCTTAATTAGCATTAGCCAAGTTAGTCTGTCAAATCTCATAGTTTCTGTAAATCTTATTGATGATATTCCGTTGGGAGCAGGTGCGGTCTGCAAGGGTATTTCAAATACATCGTGCCCATAATAGCTGTTCTTTCTTCAGTTTTTTATACGCTATTATATCTTTTTTTCACTGGCTTCAAGGTCTTTTTATTTGGCCATTTATGACAGGGGTGTTGCCTTCTATAATTTTGTATACACTCGCTCTTGCTGCTGTTATTGTATAATATTTACTCTTTACCAGACACACACACAAATATTTATACATATAATTTGGCTGCGGAATTTTTGCGTTACGTCGACAACTCTTCAGCTGTGAATCTGTGGGCGTAGATTTAAAGTTTGCCTTAATGTCAAGTGTGGCTTGAAGAGTTGTTGTTGTTGTTGTTGTTGACTCTTTTGAAGGCACTCGATTAAGATTTTCAGCTGTTTCAGATGTGTTTCATCTGCCTCGAATTACATAACATTTCAACATGGGGCGGGGAAGCTGACAAGTGGCTCTCAAGAGGGCATTGAACAGTCAACAACATATTGTGAGACAGGCAAATGTAAAGTGTATATATATGTATATATATAGGTATATATTTATATATATATATTTTTTTGTATTGTTTGCTAGGTAACTCTAATTGAGTTTTTGCGTCTTTGTATTTTGTGTGGTTTCAGTGGATGCCAATTCGTATTTGCGTATTTTGATTCCGGTCTTTGTTTAAAAAACAAATTCAATGGGAATAAAAAACAAACTCCTTTGTGCTGAATTATATATAAACAAATAGCCAAAATAGCGTGCAGTTAATTTGAATATGTTTTGCAACAATGTGTGTAATTTGCATGTAGATGGAAATTAATAAAATAAAAGCAAATTAAAGCAAAGCTTCAAGTGTTCCTAACAATTACAAACATTGCCTGATGCACGCATCACATTTGGTGTCTACATAAGAAATATATATAATATATATATATATATATATATATATCTTATCTTATATGGCATAATGCATTCCTACTCTTTTGCATTCCTACTTGGCGGCAGGCTGGCAGAATGTTGTTTTTAATCGGTATGCAATGACACGAGACATTGATTACGTGATGAAATCATCATCTTTATAAGTCCGTCCCTCAGTACGTGTGTCAATTGTGGCCAGCTCTCAAATGTCAAATGAAAGTTACGGCGAATCGATATTAAATAGTGCCGCTAATTATACAATCATGTGCAAGATGCGAGAGGCAACTGGTAAGTAGCGCCACAAATCAATCATTATGTCAATTTCGATATATATTTTAGGAGCGGTAAGCGATTATTTGAAAAACAATTAAAACTTAATTTATTTATAATATTTTAATGTTGTTAGCAAAATTAGTTTGAAGTCAGTTTTAATTTTTAAATTGGTTGCCTATTTATGTCTTATTCAAAGTAAAAATAAGCCGCTTTTATGTAAATTAAGTTGTAATATTGCCACTCCCACTTTAACAACAACAACAATGAAATCACGAAAAGTAAAAAATGTGAAGTTACAAAATGTTGAACATCGTAAAAACCAGATGATAAATATTTAATTGAAAGCTATTTCCTCGATTATTGGACTTTCAGCTCACGTTTATTCACGAGGCATCCCTCGTACTCATATGGCTTCTCTGGGAAAAAACAAACCCAACTAACAACGAAAACGCAGTGCAGAGCTGTCTTGATTACCCAAGACGATGTATATATATACATATATATATGTATAGGTTTTTTGTACACACGTTTAACTGGAAGTGGTGATTAGCACTGATTGATTTGCGTCTTTTATTTATTTGGATGTTGGCTAATTTGCATTTTGTGTCTTTTGATGTTCGCAGCGCACAATTGCAACAGTATCTGTTTGCAAACCCGTCTCAAGTAGCAAACACAACTACTTACATGCCACTGTGTTGCATAACTTTCGCTGTTTTTATTTTTAAATGATGTTGCAGGAATTGTCGCAAAAGATGCGACAGCAATAAAAAATTGCCCAACCGCTGCATACGCTTTCAAATTCTAATTGCCGTTGCTGCCTTGAGTTGACCCAAAAAACCCAAAATATATATCTAAATAGAGGTTAACAACTGACTTATCAAAACATTGTCATCGGCGGAATAAAATGCTTGGCCGCTAGCATTGGATTTTCAATTGCTACACTCGAAGAAACTGAAGCTATGCAACTTGGAAAAACGGAAACATTACAAAATTGAAATGTTATGGAATCGAGATTCGCTTGTTTTCCTCATGGTATGTTGACTTTTCGAATTGTTCCGCCTATTTCTTGTCATTTTGCTGAGTGTAGTTATTGTTGCTTCCCCGAGTTTTGTTGGCGTGCGCCAAGCATCGTTGGTTTTTTATCACAAAACATTGCCAACGGTGCTGCTGAGTCTGAGTCTGCCAAAAACCCAAAAAAGCCAGTTTTGTTATGCACTGTGGATCTGGGCTTGGGAAGTGAAACGCTCAAAAACTATAACTCCAACCGTCTGTCTAACAATATCAGCAACAACAACAACAACAACGATAACTGACTCATAATGCGTCTATTGTCTTTTAGACGAACCCCAGATTATGATAATATCACGAATTTTTGAGGTCTCTTTAAAGATGTTTCGTTTCTTGTCTGATTACAAATAGATTAGCCAAGATTTAGTTGCATTTTTCTGCTTTTGACATCTCGCTTACAGTGTCGCAGCACATTCCATGCATATCAAAAGACTGGCTTATATAACTGATGCGAATTGACATTTTTACTTCCCTAGTCGGATTTGGCTGGAGCATGAAGTTATGATTGTTATAAAACAAGAGACGGGATGTGATTTGATATTATAGATTGGCCAAGAGATCAAATAAGAGCAGAGCACATTTCGCCAAGCCAATTAACTTCACTCGAGCATTATTTGGCTGCAGTTTTGATGGAGGAAATCTGCGTTAACAATTATCGAAAGTGGCTTGGACGTGCTATCAAAATGGCCATAGCAACATGTGCAATTGGCCAAATTCGCAACCACATTTCCTGCACTAAACTTCAGTTTTTGCACGAAAAAACGACTTCCGCTCCGAATCATTGCTGACAAATCGCTGCCAAATGACATAAGCAATTGGCCAACAGAAATGAGAGAAACATATCGGAATATCATGCTCATAAAAGGTAACAAGTTTTTTTCTGTTTCAGCTTTTCACGGTCAACTGCCGCATTAACCAAAATGCCCCCCGCAATACAGTTTGAGCATCTGTGTGTTTGCCAGTCTTTTCATTTTTTAGGTTTCGGTTTCAGTTTTTTATTTTTTTTTTTCGCTTTTGGCACCCACACAGTAAATTTTGTGCAGTTCAGAGTTCAACTGCTGCGGAAATGAGCAGCAGCTTGACCTTACCACATAAAGTGTGTGATTTTCATGGATAAGCAGTAGCTGTGGCCTTGCGCTTAGCTTGCAGAGCGTGTATCTTATAGATAGCAGCAGAGCTTATAGCTGAGGCCGGGTGTTAGTTTATGGAGCTACAGTCTGGGGAGTATGCAACTTATGGAGTGGTTTCTCAAAGTGTACATACACAACTCACACAGCTGCAGCCACAATGTCTGACTATAATTTTGAGAGCGGATATATTTTTGTAGATTTTTAAACCACAATTGCAGTGAATATGTATCTTAGAGATGCAAATATACTACTAAGCTGTAGCTAACACACTGTTTGTCTTTTAGAACAGCCACTTTTAAATCGTAGATACTATTTAACTTATTGAAAATAAGCTCAGCTGTGAATATGTATCTTAGAGATGTACATATCCTACTCACAAATCTTCAGCTTTATTCTAGAACTAACAGTTTGAGCAGCTTATGGAGAAACCACTTCTTTTGTACATTAATTTCAACTCAATGAGAACAACTTTAGCTTCTTGAAGAGTGCATTTTAGAAACATTATTAATGTATATTGTGCGTGTATCTCATAAGTAGTAGACGTCGTTCAACACACAATTTAACCGTTTAGGCCATGAAGCTTAGCCCATTAACCGTGTATCTTGTGTATACCCATTATGGACCATTGACACTTGCACTTCATTACAAGCTTAAGGAATAATAAAATTAAAGGCAATAAAATTGCCATAAATTGTGTGTGTTGTGTGTGTTGTGTTGTGTGTGTTGTGTGTGTGTGCTAATATATACCAATGCTCGACTGACTGTGGGCTAAAAAACTGGCTTACCTTCTCTGCTCATTGTTGTACAGTCAACTGTTGTCGTTCTTGTTGTTGTTGTTGTCGTTGTCGTTGTTGTTGCTGCAGTTGTTGTTATTGTTGTTGCTGCTATTGTTTCGTTTATTTATTGTTAACGCTTTGCCAGCGACAACGACAGGTTGTTAGTATTTCGTCGATGTTGTTGTTGCTGTTGTTATAGCTGTTGCACACATTTCATTGCACTGTCACTGCACAGAAAAACAAATATATATATATATATATACTATATGTACTATATGTGTGGAGATGTATGGATAAATATGCATTAATAATGTATCAATGACGTCGTCATTTATGCAAATGCGTTGGCGTTGCCATTGCGTGGAATCTTGGGCTTACTGGTTGTGGCCAAAATGACAGCCAACACACAGACAGAGATACACATATGTGATATAATCGCTTGGCATGAATGAAAGGCGTTGCAGATTTTCACACAACATTTACAAGCAGACAAGCAGAAGGAGCAGGAGTAGAGGAGGGGGCAGGGACAGGGACAGGGACAGGGGCAGGGCTGTTGCCAACAATGGGCAAAGAGAGAGACCCAACTCAAGTCGTTTCAGCCAAATCGGCCATAATCTTGGCTAAAGCTAATAATAGCAGCAGGTTTTTGGCTTCAGCTCAAGCTGAGTTATGCGCCTACACACACACACACACAGACTACACTCTCAAGCACACACACACACACACATACAGTATAGTCAGGCAAAGGGCAGAGCGCATTTGCTGTGTAGCACAGTGTAGTTTTGTACACTTTTTATTTGAACACTTTTCGTTTTTGTTTGATTTCACAAAATCAAAAATTCGAATGACACTCACGTAATGCGCTAAAAATAGTTGAATTCATACATGTGTATATGTATGTGTTTATTTGCGCGCTCTTCAACTGGCTTAATATATTTTTTTATTGTTTTTTTTTTTTAAATATTTCGAGTTTTTTTTGTGGTGTTTCAAAGCGCGGCTGCGAAGCGAACGCGTCGCGATTTCAGCTCGAACTGATCGGCTCAAAACCTTTTTAGCGGCACCTGCGTTTTTTGGTCTAAACTGGTCTAAAAACAAAAACTGAAAACACAAACTGGTTTCTAGCGCTGATCGAAGAGAGCGAGAGAGAGAGAGAGAGGGACAGCGTGCCAAGAGGGAGAGAGAGAGCGGAAACTTGAAAGAGAGGGAGAGAGAGAGAGAGAGAGCGTAGGTCTGCACTTTGCACTTTTGTTGCCGCATTTTGTTGTCAAACTGCATTTAATAACCGTTAACCGAAAGTTCTGCAACACGTGCAACAATTGTGATGAGGCGAACAAGGGGCGTGGGGTGTGTAGCGGCGGCAGGCGGAATATGGGCACTTCATTAGACGCTCTGGTTGTCAGCGCACCACTCGAACAACTGGCGCACGTGACTTGCAACTCTGTGGCAAGTAACACAAGACTGAACAGCAAAAGTGAGGCATGGCGAAGCTAATATACCCTAGCCAGATTCATTTAAAATATGCTAAAAAGTTTCATTAAAATAACAAAAAATAAAGTTCACTTTTCGCCAGTTAGTTAAATAAAGAAGTTGCAAGTAATGTTGACCAATTGTACATTATATAGCTGTTACACACTGAACGACTTCATAATAATACCCTCTGCAAGAAGGGATGTGGCAAGGTATGGGGGAAGTGGGTGGTTCATCTGAAGCACCTAATTTGCAACTATGCGATTGGGCCTCCATCAAAGTCATTAAACAATGGTCCAGTGAATGGCAACGAAAATGAACAAATGGACGCCTGCTGCATGTGAGAGTGAGTGCCCCTCTTCCCTTCTCTCCCTCTCTCTCTTTGCATGTGTGGGAAGTCCGCTTAAATATTGGCAACGCTGGCCAAAAGTTGATGGCGGCATCATTTCTGCTGCGGCTGCTGCAGGCTTGTAAATAAAAATTCGCATTCAAATTTATGCGAACTGCTTGCGGGCAGCAAAAAAGGGAAGGCGGTGTGGGGAGCGGGGTAAAGAAGGTAGTGCAAACGGGCAGTGCCTGAAATAATATGGCGTACTTTACATATCCGGTTACACTGCGCAAAACGGGGCAAGCTGAAATTTGGTTTGAGAAAGTTGATTGATTTCCTGATTGAGTTAGAGCAGAATAATTATTAATCTAAGATTTTTGTTAAGGAAAACATTCTTCATTTGAGGTAATAGATGGTAATTTGAGGTTAACATTATTAATTTAAGATTTTTTAAACAGAAAACATTCTTGATTTAAGATAATGGATATTCATTTGATTTGTCTTTCAATATTCGCAATTTGGTTTTTCACATACCTTTTTTTGCTCATTGGCTATCTTACATGCTGGCCTACAAGTTATTCACCAAATTTCTCACTGTGCAGCCAATTTTTTGTTCATAATCTCTTCCGCCACCACTTTCGCAGTATCTTATTCTGCCTCTTTCTCTCTGCTGGAATGCGGCCGCTGCTTTAAATGCAGCGAAAAAATATGCATTGCTGAAACTTAAATTGCAGTTTTTACTTTCGGTTTTTGGTGTTGTTTTGCTTACTGCAATGCCACAAATTGGCCCTGGGCCAACATGCGTAAGCTGTGTGTGTAGGTGTGTGTGTGTGTGTGGGCAATTGTCAGTGTCACATCAGTAGCTGGGAATGCAGGTCGCAGTCCAAACTCTCTGGCAGTCTGACAGACATTTCTATGGCATGCCTCAAGTGGCAAGCTTTTCTGTTTTACGCATATAAATATTTGCATCTATGTATCAGTTTTTGTTGTTTTTGGTGGCAGGTCAGAGCTTAGTGAGCATTTCTTTGTGTATGTGTATGGAACGAAGCTTCTTCTTGTTATTTGTAGCTGTTTCCTGTTTGTCCTTTGGCGTTGAAAGTCGTAAAAAACTTTGCTGCTGCTACTCTGCCATAAAAGTTGCATAAAACTACGGAGATTTGAGTGTTGCACAGACACACACAGAGAGACAGTGCGTGCAAACAGTGTGTACTTGCAACTTTAAGGATAGCTGCGAGTCGACTGCACATTAACTTTTTAGCATTGACGATGTGGCAAATGGCGAATCATTTGCACGTCATGTGGCACGATAGCTGCATGAATCCACTTCGACACGGACTTTGTCTTTGCCTGGATTTAATTTAGATAAAAGCTTTACACGCTCAGCAGAGCCCACCACCAGCCGGATAATGCACTGAAATCAATTCCATGAGCACATGCCAACAACCTTTGCCAGCAACGACAATTTATTTTCACGACCCTCCACGTTTGTGGCTTAAAGCAACTGTGTTCAATTTGTTGCAGCTCCAAGCTAATTTCCAAGCACCAAATTGGCTTTAAGAGTATTGCGATTTTATCAGGAAATGTGTAACGCTTTTGCAGCAGAGGCCTATAAAGAGAACCAAATTTAAATTTAAAAACAAAATTCCAATTCTTGATTCAGGAATGTGTCAATTTAAATAACAACAAATTTCACTTCAGGTTGAGATCTACAATATTGAGTCAAGAAAGTATTCTTAAAAATGGGAATGCATATGAAAAGTATAAAAGCAAAAAACTTGAAAACTTGATACTTATCTTATAAGAGGTAAGGGTATTTCAGCAGCCTACTACACACACACTTACAGTGCTCACCATAATGAATGGGACGCATAAGTCACGTGGAAAATGCTGAAGAATATTTTAGTGAATCCATTTGAGAATGTTAAGATTTCGAGTGAATAAAATACGATTTATATATTCATTGACATTTATTGATTGAATTTGATAAGGGTTTTCTGCAGCAGGATTTTATTTTTGTGTATTTTTTTTTTGGTTTTTGATTTTGCGTACACATTTAACATGTATTTTTTAGCTAAATTTTCGATCGTTTTGCTTTGCTTTGATTATGTTTTTTGTAGTTTGTTACTTTTAAAACTGTTGCACAAATACACTTACCGTTAGTTAAGATTTTGTGGAACTTCGCTATTTGTTTTTCGTTTTAAAGTTTATATTTATGTTTGTCTGTAATATTACATATTTAATTGGAGTTTAGGAACCTGTACGTGGCTCATCTTAGGAGTTCTTATACACATAAAGCACACATTTAAAAATGATATATATTTTTATATATATATGTATATATATATAGGTATATAGAGTCTCTCTAACACTCTCTAACAATATTCAAAGCATTCGCTTTGTTAGCTAGTGGTTTCGGCGGTAAACGTTTGCTTTTGTCTTTGGCTTATAGGTAAAACATTTATAAAACCATAAAGAAAACAACACAATTTTCAAGTGTGTGTGCATGTGTGTGTGTGTGTGTGTGCATGTGTGTGTGTGTGTGAGTGTGTGTGTGTGTAGCTGTGTGTTGTACTTTGTATAATACGGCAGATAAATCAAGAATTAATACTCGGTACATAATCGAAAATAGTTTTGTATACAAGTATGTTTCCTTTGTGCTTGTTTGTTTGTTTGTTAGTTTGTTTGTTTGTTTGTTTCTTTGCTTGTATATAGCATTCATATGTATTTGTATTTGTTGTTTGTAGTTTGTAGTTTGTTGTTTGTATAAGTATCAAGTATCTTTGTTTGCAGGAGGGCCCTTTGTAGGTTGCTTTTTGTAGGCATTTGTAACCAGCTTAATAATTGTCTATTCATATTTGTTCTACAGTTGCTTTATATATAGTACTTTTGGCCTTGGATTTACAATATTTTTGTGTTCATTTGTGTATACTTAAATATATTTGTTGTGTTTTGCTGTTTGCTGTTTTTGTTGTAAATGCATTTGGTCTCTTCGTTTGGCCAATTTTGCATTTATTTGATTTTCGTTTCGGTTTCGGTTTTGTTTTATTTAATTTGCTTGATTTGCTTTCGTTTCGATTTTGCTCTGGATATTTGCAATAAATTTGTATCTAGTATGTAATATGCATAATTTGATTTGATTTAATCTTGTTTGAGTGTGTGTGTGTGTGTGTTGTGTGTGTTTTGTTTAATACGATAATGCAAATTATCATAGATATAGATACACATATGTTTGTTCGTATTATCAACACAGTTGGTTACTTTTACTTTGAATACAGCAAACAATTGTCTATTTATTGTTTATATATGCATATGTATATATATATATATATATATATATATGTATTTACTTAGGTATAAACTATTTGTTACTTAAGTCAGGAAGAGATCAGTTTTGTAGATATTTCAAGGAAGGAGAGCGGAATGTGACCGAAACTAGGTGGATCGGAAGAGGCAGCAGAAAAATCCTTTCATAAGATATTACAACAACTGTCGGAACCAAGTAAAAACTAGATTTGGAAAGGTGCCCAGCCGGAAATCAAATAGAAAACGTAACCGATTGAAATTCAAAACAGGTTTTTAAGAATCATTTTCCGATATTATTATCGAGAAACTTTAAATATTTACATTTGGCTTGACACCCTGCCGTAAAGTTAAAAGGGTATCACATATCAAACCTTTCTACATTTCTCGCATGCTTCTTTTTGTTGGTTTTATTTAATACTACCTAGGGATTAGGCAGCTTTGAATAACACTTCGATGTCAACCCTAATATATAGTCAATAGAGAAGTTAAACTGAACAAATCATTTATGAGTCTTTGATAGATGAAACGCGATAAAGATTGTGCAGAGTGATCTTATTTGAAAAAATGAAGGCTGTCTAAGATAATTCACATACATGTATTCTTGCTTTAATTATATATATATAGTACACATACATATACATATATATATATGTATATGTGTTTATTAATATAATACTCATTCATTTGTATTTAATATTCATGAAATTGTTGCGCCTTTAATTTTGACCCTAAATATTAAAAATATTTATTTTTTTTTGTAATTTGACTTGGATTTTGTTGATATTTTTTATTGTGCATTTAATTTGATTATTTTTGTGTTTGCGTTCTCTGATGCCTTGCGAAAGGTATAAAAAGTTAGCTTAGTTAAGAAATACAGTTTAAACAATTTGTATTATCTATTACATATATACATACGATATATATATATATATGTATATGTGTATAGACAGCATTGTATATAGTACAAAATTTACAATAGAGATTTCAAATCAAAGTTTGGTTTACAGGAATTTCGTAGGATATATATTTTTGTATTTTTTTTATTTTAGTTTGACAGATGCCTCAAGTCAAGTGTATAAAAAGCAAGGGACTGAAGGCTACCTTTCGGCACTCACTGTGCCCACAGTGCTGTATGCAAAGAGTGTGTCCAATAAATTTATACAAAGTCTGTGCTCAGAAAATAGTAGTTTACAAATATATACTTTTAGACTTAGTTACACTGTCCTTTGGGCGTGATATATATTTATTTCATTGTATACATTTATATGTAAATAGTATGGTGTGTGTGTGTGTGTGTAGAAAGTGTGTGTGTGTGTGTTTTTTTTTTGGTGGAGTGGAGTTTGATAAAGAAGCTCGGAGTTACGCACATTTTGATTGTTTTAAGGATTTTTCACTGGCAAATATATTTCAAATATATTTTTGCAATATAATTTCGATCTGTTGTATAGCTTAAATTGACCCATTAAATATGCCAATATAAAATTGATCGGATCAAGAGCATTGGACTGGATAGGAATTAACTTTAAGTAGGTGTTTCTTTACTTTAACCTTTTGTGTGTGTGGTGTGTGGTGTGCGTGTGTGTGTTTGTAGTAAAAGTCTTCAGAAATGCAGGAATGTGTTTGTGATTTAAATTCTAAATATTTGTTTTGCTCAATTGTGACAATTTCAGCAAGTTCTACGCTACGATGGAGTCCCTAACATATGTGTGTGTGTGTGTGTGGGTGTATATTTGTGTGTGTTTAATTTGTAGCAACGTAAAGTCTAGAACATTTGGGCCAAAGAGTTTCGTGCCCCGTAACTTGTTACTTATGCACCATTTGAATTTCAATTTGCTAACATTTACAAAAACAGAGGAGGTTGCACAACTACATACAATACATACGTAATACATACGTGTACAGACATAAATCGATAATAATAGTATTTGTTTGATGCGTGTTTTGCTTACTTTATACATTTCACTTAGAGTTTTGGAACCGTTTACAGAACCAAACTTGCAATTAGATTGCCTGCTGTCAAATGTTGAGATACGTTTTTCAAACGATGCTCCTTACATGCACATGAAATGCTCCCTTCTAAAATCAATTGATGAAACGTGCCTTCTGTTTGCGCACAAAATCCTGCGCCTGTTTGTCATTGATGCGCAGCTCCAATATTTGCAAAATCGGATTGCCTGCGAATGGAATAACAAATATAAGTTGGCAAACATTTGGGTTCACTGCATCCTTGTGTGTACACACTAAAAAAAAATCGTACTGAATTTTTGGAATTCGCCACACTTCTGGCGCCACATTAATCAGAAAGTATATTTCTAAGAACCAGAAATTTTTTTTTAAATATTTACAATTTGTCTAATTTTTTATGTGTGTACATAGAAGAATTCTTGTGTAGCTTTTTGGTACTTTTTTGTTCTGAGTGTATAAATACTCACATTTATCCTTTTGCTGCATGAGCGGCAACTCGATTTGCTTGAGCCCATGAAAGTTATCCACGCTGGTGCTGTAGTCCGCCACGCCGGGTATGTTGCCCAGTGCCAGATAGGCTTCGCCGCCAAAATCGTTGGCCGTGAGCACATCGTGATCCATGACCGTAAAGCAGATCATGGCCCCATCAACCAGACACTGCTCCAGCGTCACCGAAAACTCAAAACACTCATCGAAAATGGGATTCAAAGTGCGCTGCATTCAAAAATAAATATGCAAATTGGGAATCAGTTATGCACCTCACTTTGTAAGTTTTGACAATTGTCTGCGACTCACCTTGTGCACATTGGTTTGCTGCTCCATGCAGTGCAGAAAGATGCGGCGTGGCAGCAGCTCGATGACAACGAAGGGATCACTGAAACCATTCGGATCCAGGGGCACCACATCCCTAGCGTGCAGGATCTCAACGCACAGCGAGTCATGATTGAAGTAGGAGCGTACGGCCAATGAGCCATAGGGTCCCGGACTGACTGCCATGAGTTGTTCGCGCAACCGATTCATGTAGAACATGTCAATCAAACGATCCGTATCCGTTTTGTGGAACTGCAGCCGCTGCTCGATGCGCCAGAAATCCTCCGTGTGCAGACACTCGAGGAGCAGACCCTGTCCCTCGGCATGGAAGAAGTCGACGAGCAGCTGCAGCGCCTCGTAGAGTCGCTTGTGAAAGTGGGTCGGTTTATCGGTCTCATCGCCCGTCTCCATTTGGCGTGCCATCTCGCCCAGCACCGTCTTCCAGATGAAGCGCAACGAACGATTGAAATTCTTGCTGAGCAGTGCACTATTCAGTGCAGCCAGATGGCAGTCGAGATACTCGAGCAGGGGAACAATTGCCTGATTCGCAGGCAGCGAATCTGGTGACCAGGCCAAATGGAAGACCGCCTTCTGCAGGGACATTTGCATTAGGGGAGCCAGTTTGGACAAGATGCGTTCGCAGCGATTCTCCATGTGGGTGAGGCTAGACTCCAGCAGATTATCGGCCGACTCCTCGAGCGGCTGTTCATCGGATCGAAACTCGGCCAGAGTGCGACGCACATACTCCACATTGTTGACCGTCACACACATGTCGTCCGAGCAGCGAAACGGACCCTGCTGCTCATAGTAGCCACTGTCCGCCAGCGTTGTGTGTACGAGATCGCAATAGTGCATTGCTGCCGAGCAGACGACATCGATCAGTTGCGATTCCATCATGATGGCCGTATCCTCGTCCGGCCAATTGATGACCTTCCAGAACTCCTTGATGTTCAGCAGCGTGCTGGCCGTGTCCACCGAGGAGCTACTGTATCGCACTATGCGCTCCCCCTCACAGATGGCATCCATGCGTATGGCCGCCCGGATGCGCTGCAGTGCCTTCGCTTTGCTAACCATCATCCAGCGCTCGAAGGTGGGTATAAACCACTCATGGCTGTTGCTCAACGCCAACGGCTTCTCCGGCGGCTGTGGCTGGGCGGACAAATGCCGTTTGAGCTGACAGAATTCCTGCAATGCCAGAAAGAGCTCGAACGGTTTCGCATCCACCGGCTCCGCATCGCCCTCGAGCACCGCATACTGTGAGAGATTCATGCGCACCCCGGCCACCTGGCCAGCTGCCATCCTCGTATAGACCTCTTCGCCAACCATCGCATCGTACTGCTTGTAAATGATGCTGAAATACTGAATGCCATTCGTGCTGCAAACACAGAAACCAGTTAGCCGAGCTTCATATAAACGAAACACATGTTTCATGCCCCACATACATACATAATACATGTATGTGTGTATATTCTATATAGTGCTGCGGACTATCGATTGAAAAAGGACAGCAGCAGAAGAGTTTAAAAGTTTATATGAAAAACTGAAAAAGATTATCTTTAAACTTGAGCCAAAAATGTGTTCATAAAAATGAGCAGTAAGTAGATTGAGGCTGATCAAGTATGTATATAGTATATATGGGGTCGGAGACAGCTTATGAAACCCTCTACAAGTGTGTAAAATGTAAAAGTGTTGTTAAAAATGAAAAGTATGAATATTTAATTCTGAAATGGAAACGGACGAAAGCAAAGAGAATTTTGAAAATGTGCAGGAAAAAAGGATGCGAAAATGGCAGCACTGCTTTGCAGTGAAAGTTGTGGCAAGTTGTGTAAGCTAAAAATCGATGGAGCTTCAAGTTACGTTTGGCGTTTTAAATTGCAGTAATGGCTGCAATTAGCTTGGGGATTGCTTTCCACAAAAGCTTTGTAAATGCGGCTCAACACTTTCGTGGCCAGAGCCCGCCTCACTCGCAGCTGGACGACTCGACTCGACTCGACTCAACTAAATGGCCCATCAGAATGGCCAAGATGCCAGATGGGGGCAACGTGAGCGCATTTTTATGACAGCGCAATTAATTTGGGGCTTATGTGTGTAAGCCACTTGATGTGCTCATTAGGAGCCCTTTATGGTCTCGCTAACTAGCAAATAGGGGAGTGATTAGATGAGTTGTCCCTTTTACTTTGCCCTGTTTTTTATGCAGTGCAGAAGAGTTCAGTGTGAACAATTGTGGGCATTCATGCTGGTAGACAGTGATGCGCAGTTAGCCTTTTTTCGTGTGGAAAAGATAGGCAAACAAATAGGCAATAGAAATAGTTATCTAAGCTAGAGAAGAGTCAGAATTGAGATACATCCACTTAATCATTTAGTTTTTAGCATAAGAAAGCAGTTGCCTGATGAATATAAACGAATCGAATAGAATCAACCATTAACTAAACTAAAGATTAGTGTAATAAAAATGAATGTGTACACTGGCAGTTCGTATCACTCCGGAAGTGACCTAAATCAATTTGTATTTAGTTCAAGTTAGGCAAACTGCCGAATAACAAATTCGACTAGTCATTAACGAACTTTATTGCTGCTGAAAACAACTAGTTGGCTAACCAACTGATTAGTGGCCACTAAAAACTTGACCCACGACCGTTTCCAAGCGCGCACACAAAATGTAGTTTGGAATTCAATTTGCTTTCGGGTGCAACAAAAAAACGCAACAACAACAAAAAATGGGGTGTTTTGTCTTAAGTGGGTTGTTTACTGTTTGTTTAGTTAAACTGTTTGAGAAATTCATTTGAGAGAGGGAGGGGGGCAGAGACTGAGGACTGAGGACTGAGTGGGGTTAGCGTTCTTGAAGCGTGTTTTATATGCGACACGTGCCACACATATTTAATTCGATGCCGATGATGAAAAGGTGGCAATAAGGAATAAAATCGTATGAAGGCATGGAATGTCATTTCTGTGCCTCGTTTACTCACTTGTCGAAGAGGGCATGATAGTAGGTCTGGCCCAGCTGGATGTCGGCGGTTAACGTTGTTACAAAATTCGATAATGGATTGGCCAGGGACTGCGATTCGCGCAACACATTCTGTCCCCACATTACGGAGCCCTTACGCAGCGCATTCACCACCTCGCCGCGCACACCCTTGTTGAAGGGGCAGACGGCGCGAAAGGCGCGCATCGACCCAAGCAGCCCCAAGCACCGCAGCAGAAACTCCAATCGTATTAACGATGGCGGATTCAGGGCCGGAAATATGTCGCGATGACGCCGTATCTGATTCAGCGAACGCTCCACAAAACCATTCATTGCCTCTGCCAACCACTGCTCCAGATCGCGGGTGAGTGCCTCCTGATTAGGCTGATTCCATTGCTTCTCCACATCGCTCAGCAGCCGATGCAGAAACTTTGGATCCAGCGGCGTTGTCCGATTCAGTCGTGCAGCAGCAACATATCTGCAAAGGGAATGGACGGAAAGAGAGACAATTTAGTTTTGGGAAAGGAAAGTCTGACAAACTGCGAAATACTCTAGATATTTAGAGTCATCGATTTTCGATTATCGATTATTGATTTATAAATTTCTAATGTCGATATACATATATATCCTCGTACCTTAACAGAGTATACTAATCAACATTAAATGGGTTTTTAAAGAGAAATTCCTCACCTGGCCATGGCACACTGTAGATCCGTGAGCTCACCCTGGACGGCCAGCTGATGGAGTATGGTGAGCGCGGGGCCGGGCAGATCACCGCACCAGGTCCAGGAGGGTTCGTGTGTGGTCACCTCGTGCTGCATGAACACCAGTTGCAGTTGCTCGATCTTGCGCAGCTGCTGCTCGTTGTTCTCCTCGGGCACCAGGCCGCGATCCTCGCGCGTCGATAGCCACAGCTTGAGGCGTATGCGACCCTGGACTGTGCTCCGATGACTGCGCGCCTCCAGCTTGAACCAGGCATCCAGGCCCGTTGACGGTATCTCGGCAATGGGTATATTTATGGCGCCCAGAAAATCATCCTGGGAACCCTGACGCGCCGATTGGCAGACCTGCTTGAAGAAGCGACCCAATCCGCGGACACCGCGCACCTCATTCAGCCGGGAAACGGCGTCCATGACACAGCTCTCGTCATCGTGATCCCAAATGTCCAAGTGAAAGGTGTCCGTGTTGATGTCATCGATGTCACTGCAAGGGGGTTAAGCATACGGTTTGCCTGCGTTAATTTTATGCGTTTCAGGTTTCATTAACTTGACCAAGCCAGTAATTAGCCAACGCTGATAAGTAGGCAACGCTTTATGTTTCTCTTTGCGAAACGATTGTTTTGCGACGCCATAAAAATAAAACTGGGTTATGTGCTCCACCGAGCGTCTCAATGTGCACTTTTGCAGCTGCTCTGCTTAATTTATGAACAATACTCAATTTTCCTCTTTTATATTTATTGGCACACACACACACGTTGGAATAAAGCAACTGCTACCGCACGAGTTTTACGAGCGGAATGAAGCGAAACGATGCTGCACTTAAACCTTTAAGATCTGTTGGCCATATGTTATTGCATAGAATTTCAGTAGCTGTGACCTCCATAAATGAAGAGATATAGATTGAGCTCGGCAGGAGCAGCAGGTTTTCAGACAAGCCTTAGACTTGTCGCCTGGGCAGCTCTTATTTTTTTTCGATTTGTTATAGGTATAATCGATTTCTCAGCTTAGACAAATATATATTGCAAGTTTTCAGCAATAGCTGCAAGGGAGTCGAAAAGAGTTTCTGCAGACAATAATACTCAGCTACCTTCAACCTTCTTACTATGTTTCTGTCAAGACTAATAGGTTATCATTTTTCACTTCGCTTTCTCATTTTATTGCACAAAAACTAAAAAAAAAGATACCTTTTGAGAGCAATCTATGATTGTTACATACATCTCTCTGACAGATAACTAAGTTGTTGCCAACAACTTATCAAAGAGGAAAACAAATGAGAGGAAACGCAGTGCAAAATGAAAAGAGATTTCAGTCGAGATAAAGAAATGTTTTTCCACATTTATTCAGGAACAACTGGCACTGGTTATTTTTACTGCAATTGCAGCATAAATTTGATTACGATTGCAATTGCTGATGTTAAATGTATTGTCGATTTTATGACGCAATTAAATTTGTATCCTTAGCTCGTAAATAACGACCCCACAAAGGCCAACGAATGGTTATTATTCTATTTGTGTGTGTGTGTGAATGGGTTTGGGTTTGGGTGTGTTTGTGTGTATATCAAAGATCGCTCCTGAATGATAAATGCGAATGGGGCGCAACATTTGTCAAATGGAGTGTCTCCAGCCACCTACAAATCGCATTCCCAAAGTGTTTTTTACTTTCAACTAAATTTAGGCAAATATTTAGCCGAAGGCAGAGTGCTGGGCTGGGGTTGTCGACGTGTAATTGAATAATTTTGCGTAAATCCCAAATTGAGCAGCGTCATCAGGCTTATCGATTTGACAGATAATGGACACGTGATTGAATTTAAATTACTCCGCACAATTGTCAAATTGCCCGGCAAATTACACTCAGAAAACAAAACAACAAATATGCTTTTCGAAAATCACACTGAAAATAATGCAAGCTGCCTTTCGGCAAAATATGCTCTTAGAGAAGCTAAAACCCACACTCAGAAAAACATTGAAAAGCCTTTATTTATTTTTAGCTTTTTTATCGAAATAACCTTCTGAATAATAAGGTGAATTACCCTTATGGCCAAAAGCCTGACGAATTTCTAAAATGCAGTTTGATTGTTTCTGCGAGCGCTGATAAGGTAAACTGCTTTTGGCATAGTTATATTTCGTTAAGTGTATGGCAGGCGGAGGGTATTTGGTCGAATGGGTGCTTAGCTAATCATGGGAAATGCACTTACAATTTGAATTTCTCATTCCATTTGGGACTGAGCGTGTGCGGCTTAATGCTGGTCGCCTTTATTAACTTGGCCGGCACCGGGCCGCCCAGCGAGTCGCGCTGCTCCCGTCGAACCGCCCCCTCGCGCCGCTTGAAGCTCAAGCGAAAGCTGTGCTTGCGATGCGGCGGCGAGTCTGTGGCACTGTTATCAAAGCCACCACTCATATCGGCGGACAAGGCGCGCGGCGTCGGCGGCAGCGGCAGCGGCGACACGGGCGGACCACCGTCCGGCTGGATGCCCAGCATGCAATACGGATCCGAGAAGCCTGCAAAAAAGAGGGAGAGAGAGAGAGAGAGAGAGATGCAGAGGAAAAAATGATTGTTATTAAATTATTGAAATGCGAAGGACATTAAATGACAATTAATAAGAGATGCCTGCAGCTAAACGGGGCAGTTGTGTCGTCAGCTGGTGGCAGACACTGATGGTCACACGGTGCGTATGATTAACATTTCATTTGCATAAAGTGCCGCTCAATTATTAAGTGGCTCTGATTGACACACACAGACGCGCACAAGCCGAGAGTGTGGCAACCTTTGCGGCAAGTGAGCAGAGCAAGCGAGATAATAATCGATTTAATGGCTTCAATGGGCAATACGAATTTAATTCAGACCCCAGAAAGTGCGCAATGCCTTACTTTCCAACGGAAATGAGCGCGTGTCGTGACACGATGCACAATGACAAGCCATTAAAATTTGAGACTTATTATAGATAAAACACAAGTCATAAAAAGCAAGCACAAAAAAATTGTGAAAAATTGAAATTAATTCAGTTTTGAATGGAGCAGATGGAACTATCTTCTGAGCACAGCAATTTTAAGATGGCTCGCTATATCATATAGCTACCATTGGAACAGCATCGAATTACTATGTCAAATGGGATATAATTTTGAAATTGATGTTGAAAGTTGACTGCGGATATATAATTTCCGTTGTGCCTAAAATAGCTGCTCTTTGTTGTTCATGCTCCTTTCTTGCAACGCGCTGCCATCTCTTATTTGGCCTATTAGCCAGTCAACTGCAAAAGGAACGTTTTTATTTCTGTTCTTCGTCTCATGCTTGAAATCAAATACATAGTAGCGATGGCAATGGCGATGGCGATGGAGATGGCGATTGCGATTGCAGTTGCTACTAATGAAAACTGAGAATCGTGTGCCAGGCAATAGCTATAGCTATAGCTATAAGGCAGCCAATTGAGGATAGCCAAACAAAGGCAACTCACTCATCAGCCACGTCTCATTGGCAACGAGTTGTTATTGTTACTGCTTTTGTTGCTGTTGTTGTTGCTACTGGTAGCATGAACTAAGTCTGCAACATTCGCTCCTTTCGCTCCTTTCGCTCCACAAACTGCCAGACGGTTACCGTCAGCAGTACATTTAGCAGATGGCAGAGGGAACTACAGTTGCTGAAGCCTGAAGCCAGAAGGAGCACTCAGCGTATTCCTTACACATCCTTGAACACATTAAAATGCGAAATTGCGTTGCCTGCGACCAGCAACTGCTGCTGCTGCTACTGCTGCCACGTTTGTGTTGCTGTAGTTGCCGTTGGAGCTGCTCTTGGAGCATAATGAACAAAATGGGAAGCATTAAATTGCAAATTTATTGAACGAGCTGCGGAACAAAGTCGACGACTCGACGCGACGTCGCCGAGTGCGGAATGGGGCAAGATCTTGTGTTTGAGGTTCTCTCAGCTGTAACTGTGACAAGGACACCAGCCGGAAACAAGCCAGAAAAGGAAAGTGACAGTCGAGCTTAAGCGACTGTGCCATACTCTGATTGTAGTTAGATAAGAATTTTAAATATTTGATAAAGAGCCGGCTTGATTATTAGATAAGTGACTCTAAAGTTGTCGCCACACAACAGTGACTCTCAAACTGTGAAACAACTTGTTTCTTATAATTTCAGCTGGGAATATTTGTTGGAGCGACTGTCATGGGTAAACTTCCAAGTAGATGGCCTTCTAGCCTTAAAGCTGGCTGAATTCCACAGGTTTTATCGATTTAAATAGCAGAAAATATAGCATATAGGTTTTATCGATGCCATCGCCTTTCGTACAGAAAAACTCATAAATATTCAAGTCTTTGAAAAAGCAATGTTATTTTTTACTGTTAGAGAAGAGAGAGTATTATAAAATATAATAAAAATGTCAAGATTGGGAATATATACGGCGCACATGTTGCACAGTTTATTGATGACACGCTTTTACGCCCGACCACAAACACACATCCACACCCAGGCCACACACCACACACACACTAAGCCAAGGCACACAAAATCATAATGCAATTATTGAAGCAGCCGCAAATCAATTTGCGAACTAAAAATATTTGCACAAACACAGACAACACTTGACAGATGGATGCGTAGAGTGGAGGATATATGCATAGGGATTAGGGTGTAGGGTGTAGGGTGTATGTGCTGAACGTGGGTTGCTTACCATTGGCGTCCTTTGCCTCGAGCCCATCCGCCTCTATGACGACCGCCGAGAGCACGATTATCTTTGGCTTATCCTCGGCAGAGGCGTGCAGCAGGCGATAATGACGATCCGGATTGACGCCAAAGGCGCGCTGTGCATGCAGATACATTTCATCCTTGTAATGCGCAAACTGACATATAGAGAGAGAGCGAGAGAGAGAGACAGAGTGTGAGTGAAAGAGAGAGCAGTTGCTAGTTGTTGTAGACTTAATTTCATTCAATTATATTATTTCGCCATTTATTTGTAAATATTTTGCAGCCAAATAAAAATTGTTGCATCGTCAACGCTCTCGCAGATTGTAAATAAAAATAATAAAAAGAAAAATCATCAATAACAGCAACAACAACAACAACAACAACAATATAAATTAACATATTTTCGCCGGATAAACACAGGCAGCAACTTTTTCATTTTTCTTTTTACTGCCTGCCTCCAAACAACATTTTTCCTTTGTTTTTTGTTTGCTCTGCCACATATCAAAAAGAAAACGAAAATAAATAAAAAATTCTTTCGCTTTTTTTTTATATTTTTGCATATTGATTTATCTGGTGAATTTATTAGCCGGCTGCCGTCTGACTTGCTGATTTGCACACAGTTCAAGTGGCACTCTCATAATCTACCCCCGTTCACCCCCTAGCCGCACCCCCGCTGTTCCTATTTTTCTTGGCTTGGATTTTTTCTGCTCGGCTGGAATATTATTTTTAATTTGATTGCTTTGAGGACAATCGCCTAGGCAACGTTCATCTTGGTTATTTAAGATTTTATTTTAAGCGTATTCCTTGCCATTCACCTCAACTTCTGTCGACGATTCCAAATATCAAAGCTTCATTTGTTCAAAATAAAAGAGCAGGCCTGCCAATGTGGAGTATAGTCGACTTGGAGTTGCCCAGTTTTAGTTTCCAAAAGTTCAGTTAAGTTCTCTAAATAATGCAAAACATTAAGAAGTTATTTCCGTAGATCTATTTCAGGAATTTCCGAGAAGCCTTCTGTCCTTTAAAACTTGGCATAAATAAAAAGTAGAAAAGTTTTTCCACATAAATGCTTTGCTAAGTCTATAAATTGCTTTTCACTTGGACTTTCTTGGTATCTCGATTCTGAGAACTGTTGTTCGAAGCCCTAACGGAGTGGAACCTTTTCATTTTTTTTGTGCATATTCATGTTCTGTATTATTACATCATTCAATTCTTCGTCTTTTTTTATGGCGCACCCTCACATTTATTTATCCATTAGTTACCATTAAAAACATTAACCCACTTGCAGCTGCTACATAGTTACTTGTAATTATTTTCCATTAAATGCAAAATACGGAGTAAGAGGGCAGAAAATTCCACTGAGTTGCCTGCTGAGCTGTTTGGGGGCCGGAATAAATAACTTCAGTGACTCGACTTTCTATCAAGAGGCCCCGCGAGACTTGACCAGCTCCTCTCAACTCAATCACAGCTGAAATAAGGTTATTTTCCAGCCGCTGCTGAAACTTTTATTACGCTGCCATAAACCCAACGGCCCCAGCTGCCAACTAAGTTTTCATCCCCATACTCACTCCACAGATATATATATATATATATATATATATGTATGTACAGTCAGCTCAAGTTTCATTAGTTGTGCAATTTTCTTACTGTTAAATTAAAAACGATAATTGAAAAATGCTGGCAGCGCAGAAGGGGCAACAGGAAGGACAGCAATCTCGTATTGTTCATGCTTGGCACAACTTGTGAAAATATTGGAAAATTACTTACAAATGGCAATCGAAATGAAAATTCTGATGAACTTTGAAAACACTCCTATAATTGAATTTTGTGCCCAGCAACCATAAAGGTTGATATCCTGTGTATATCCTGTGTGCAGCTCACCTCAACCCCAAACCAAATGCTGTGGTTTTAGCTCCTTGGCCCTCTCTCTTTGGCTGTCTCTCCAGCATCAATCATTTAAATTGCATTTGAGGGCCTAAATGTATGTGATTAACTAGCGAGGCACCCGCACTTCAAATCATTTATCTTCTGGGCCTCAGCTAACCGCTCGTTAATTTCAAGCCAAAACACATTTTGTATAATTTCAAACTATTTGCATAACTTTTCTCGCTCCCTCCCTCAACTCAATCTAAAATTCATATGATTTAAGGTACACCCCAGCCACTGTTTAATATTGATTTATCACATTGATAGCTGGATGAGCCATTGCTTTCTCTCAGTGTGATAGTTTTGGTTAGTTGACTTACCTGTCCGCCGGGCGCTGGTGCACCCACCGTATTGGCAATGGTGTGCAGGACCTCAACGTAGAGTTTCTCCTTTTCATCGTGACGGTCAATGGACTCCTCGGGCGCTGGCGGGTCACGCTCATTTTCGGGATTAGCCTCCGCACGAGATTCGGCCGCACGCGTCGCCGACATGCGACGATTTTCACGCTTCCAACCCAACGACGTAAAGTTCTCAAAATACGACCCATCCGTTTCCTGGACACTGTGCACGAGAGAGAGGAAGAGTAGTGGTGGATGAGTGTAGGTCTGAGTGCACTTCATTATATCAAACAATTTTGGGACTGGACAGCGAATGAAACTCTAATTGGCACTGTCAATATGCTATCTACATAAGTATTAAGTATTCCATTTGCATATCGCAGCAACAGAATTCGCTTGTCAGACCTATTTCAACATTTGACGTGGGTCAGAAAGCAGCCAGCAGCCAGTAGCTAGCAGCCAGCAGCTTGTTGCTTGTCTTGTGTCGCTAATTGTATACAAATCCACATACACATAGAATATATACACATACAAATATAGATATATATATATATATATATATACATGTATATGGACAAATATCTATGCATATATTTGATAGCTAGTTTTAATATTAATCATACGCCCCATGGGCACGCTAACAGAGATTTTTAACTCAATTAAGGGTTCAGCATGATGATGTTGATGATGTTGATGATAATGATGATGGTGTTGATGATGTTGATGATGATGGTGTTGTGCCTAATCATTTGATTTGTAAGGCAAACACACACAAACACACACATTCATATACCCTGCACTGGTCGCTTTAAATTGAGCTACAAAACTTTTCGCACTCAGCATAAAACGGGCAGCGGCTAAGCGCCTAAGCGGCTTAACTTTGTCGCTAGCGTTGCCAGATTTTCGAACGTTTACGGCACTGTTTTTGAAATACAAGAACTCGACTAAAAGATAATCTATAGTCAGATATGGAGTGCTGACAACTCAAATTCAAGCCTTTGATTAGAAACGTCATAAATTCATTTAATTATTGTATTATTTATTTTATGTTTTTAATTCTTCATTTTACATCAATTAATTTGTTAATTATACTTTTAAAATATTTTAAAAATGTGTAAATGACATAAAGTAATTCATATATATGCATATATACACAACTCGTTTGCTGCCTCTTACACACATCATTTGCACAAGTTCATTATGCCCCTTATTCACTTCTCCGATAAACAGGGGACACAAAAAGAAAAAAATGATAAACTGGCGCTGCACCAAATTCATTTTGGGCAGGCCTAATAAAAAGAAGAAGCAGAAATTTGGCAAACACTTTTGTCGAATTTTGTTTTTAGCGCTGCGCAATTTCTACGGATTTCGTGGCTTGCCAGCGAAGCGGGAGGGGAGAGTGCGGGTAAGGGGAGGCATAGAGCGGCTTTCTGGATCTGACTTACAGTGCATTGTTTGCAAGTTTCCATTTTGTACATTTCATGTTATATTTATTTTTTTTGTTAAGAATTTAATCTTAAACTTTTTCAGTGCAGTTGTTTCCGTTTGCTTTGTGATTTTGTCAACGAGCTGAACTCAATTTCAGTTTAAAGTTCTTGGCGTATTCCTTTTAGCCAAGTTTCTTTATTTTGCCGCTCTTTGTTTTGTTTTGGTTGCGAGTTCCACAAAAGTTGATCCTTGGCCCAAGTTTGGTGTCGCTGTTATTATTTATTTATTTGGTATTTATCTTGTTGCAACATTTTCGCTGCAGTGTAGGTAAACATTTGCTGAACTTCGTCTAAGTTTGGCAATTATTCATTTTTTTTTGTCACCGCTTCCTTTTTAATATCCTGTGACAGGATTGTGGTAAATAAAAGGCCATTTAATGGAATGTTTTGTCATTGACAAATTTGTTTGCTTTTCACGTTTTTAAATTAATCTGCGTATTTTACGTTTATTTACCTTTTGTAATGAATTTTTTGGTTTTGTTTGTTTTCCTTCGGTTTTTATTTAATGTGCGCTAATTGCCACTTTTTGACTATCAAATTGGTATGTGCTTAATTATAGTGGGCTTATTCCAAGCAATTAATTAATATTAAAATGATAATACATCGGCAAGCAGTAAATGCTGTTTGTTGTGCATTAAATTTGGCATTTTTTGTGTGTGATTTTTTAATTAGAACTAACAAATAATAGCTTATAAAAAAATAGATTTTGAACTAAATCAGTTGTATATGAAAACGCGAGGAAAAACCACAGATAAAGTGAAATAAATTGACGCTTTTTCGTTTCTATTTTGTAAATAATAATTATAATTATTAAATAATACAACAACTATTAAAATAATGCGAAATTACTTCAATTCTACTTCAGAATTTCAAGCGTTGATTTTACGGTTCCGGTTTAAATTTCGCACGCTGCTTTTTCTTCATTACACATTCTCAATTTTAGACTGGCTTCTTTCGCTGGATTTTCAACGCGTCAACTTGTTAATATGCTTTTAATCAGATTCATTTCGAAAACAGAATTAAGTGTTCAGCCCTTCGTGAGAGCTTCCCAGCTAGCTTGCCCCACTTGCATGCATCTTAAAGCAACACCTTGTAAAATCTCATTTCATGGTTAATTAAATGTTACCTCAAGACCGAAAGTCTCATTATGAGCACATTTTCAGGTTAAACTGAAGACGCATTATGCAAAGCAGACGCGCTGGCTTTGAGGTAGACAAGGCTGCTGCTTGCTGATGCCGCTGATGCGGTTAATGCTGCTGCACCATGTTGCAATCTTGCCAAATGCCCCTACATCCTTCCGCCCCCACACAAGACCAACATTGAAGTTACGCCTTTATCTCAGTGTATGAATTTGTGTGCTTTCGCAAGTTGGCCAAAAAGTTTTTGAGCAACTTGAAAAAGGTTGAGCCCGCATTGGAAACTGCCAATGTTGCATGGACTTAGGGGCCAAAGTTTCTTGGAGAAATAAACAGCGGAGTGTGGGCCTTAAAAAATGGAACAAAACTTTTGTAATTACATAATTATGTAGGTCGACAAACGTAAAGCAAGACACCCACAACATCAGCAGCAGCAGCAGCGGCAATTGAAGTACATTAATTAATTGGTAAATAATTCAGATTACTTCTGTCCCGGTGCTCCCAATTGGGATAGGAAGAGATTTGGGGATGTGCTTTGGTAACTTTAAGGCCCCTTCTTCTTCTTCTTATTATTTATGAGCAAGAAATACCAACTAAGACGCTCATTAGGCTTGGGCTGGATTTAATTTATGCATTGCTGTTTTAAATATACACAGAATGAGTGTGTGCTGACATGATATGGGGGGGGGGGGGGGGAGGTGCTGTAGTTAATTATATTGGGTAAACATGTGCCTCGTATTCATTTGTGGCTTTTATCGCACACATTATCATCGTCATCAACTGTGCATTAAGGGTCCTTTCAAGCGTTTACTTACCCCGAATTGGAGCGCGGATCCACCTCCGGCCAACTGAGGCGACGTTTACAGAATGCCAGCGGAGGTCGCGGCGGCGGATCCGGCTGATGCAGTGGCGAATTCCGGCTACGAAATGAACCCGTACGTGGTGGCGCCAAACACTCCAGGGCACGCGATTGACGACGCGAATTGATGGGTGTGCTGCCGGCAGATGAGCAATTGCCACCACCAGCTGCACCACCCGCTCCACTGCTGCCCGGCAGTGGCACCACCTTCGGATAGCCTGTGGGCGAAATAAATGGGGTATTTATCAGCACCCAAATGCATTTTGGCCTTAAATTGTCAACGAAATGAAAAATGAATTTGCTATCGATAAATAACTATCGATTGTGCATTAAGGCAACTCATCTTTGAATGCAGAGAATGTTTAAAGAAATAAAAAAATTGAAAGCGGATTTATTTAATAAAATTTATTTTATAAAAATAAACTGAACACAAATAAATCGATCAAATCAGTTACGAAATGCACATGGGAAGCCTCAGATGTAATCTTTGCTGTCTGCAACTCATCAAAATAAATAAAATACGATTTTATTTGCGAAGCAGAAAGTGTAAACAACTTTCAATCGATGGAACTTGCAACAAAAGCGCTCAATTAATAAATCTTAATTAAAGTTGAGCTTTAACATTGAGATAAGTAACACTCAAAGCATTCAAGCCAGAAGACAAATGATATTTTCATGTTGTTTTCGGCAACATTTTCGCCCACATTCATAGAAATGTTTTTTTGTGTTTTGTACTTTTGAAAACTAGACTTGGTTCTGGACACAATGGAGACTGCTTAGCAGCCAAGCGAAAGCTAATGGATTAAGCACCAACAGCAATGTGGAGCCGAAAGATAGAGAGAGGGAGAGTGAGGGAGGGGGGAAGGAAGTGAAAAGGAAGAAGGAAACAAGGCAGACTGACTGTCAGACAGTCAGACAGTCAGTCGCTAAAGCCAACTCAAGTCAATGTTGATGCGGTCAATGCGGCGTGAGTTGTTCCCATGTCCCTTTGGAGAAGTGGGCGGGCTGGAAGATTGGGTTTTTGGGTGTGTCAGAATGCAGGATGTGGCGTAGCGTTGCTCACAGTGCAAAACACAACCGCAACCTTGACATGCATCTGTGCGGCTGCTGTTGCTGTTGCTTTTGCTATTCCTGTACGCCACAAGGACATGGGCTAAACTACTCTGCCTGCCACAGCACGTGAAGTGATGTGACTGTGAATGTGAATGTGCGCTTATGTTGCTGCTGTGTTGCATCTACTGAGCTGCTGCCACTCCATTTCAACTATTGCTGTGGCTTCGTCACGAATACTATTTCGGCTTCAGCCTGCTTGCCTGAGTGCTTATGCAAAAACCCCTAACCAAGGAAATAACGAGGAAAACTAAAATATGCGCTGGGTCGCTGGGACCAAGGAAACCCACAAGCTACCAAAAAGAAGTTAAGCAACAATGAACAATGAATGAAAACATGAACAAAAAATGTTAAATCGTTTTTGTTATGTGATAGGTTTCCTAATCCTATTTTTTGGTTTAGCAATTTTAGAGTCAGAATCGCATTTTCAACTGTGAACGTTGGTTTTGGAAATCGGCTAACTTTGGGCGAAGTTATGGCTCCGATAAGTTTTGACCCAATCCCACGAAAACTTTTTGAGAGTTACTTTGTGTCCCTAACTTCAATTTCAAAGGGCATAATTTATACATAAACTTGGAGCTAGAATCATGTTTTTACTATTATTCTAAGAATCGAACCCTTATTCAATATCCCTGTGAAACTTAAGGAAATATATAAATAAAGCAGTCCACCGACTTATATAAGCCAGGCATTACTGTACTTTGCCGAAATAGTTCAATTGCTAAGCGTGTGTAAAGCGTAAAGTCAAAAGTTGGCTTGGCGCTCACATGTTAGCGGTTTTATAGCTAAAGTTACTGCGGCTGCTGTCGTTGCCTGTTTCTCAACGTTATCGTCGTTGGCATATGGCTAGAAACCGCTCGTTTGTGGCGCTTGCAACAAGATAAGCCAATTCCAATTTGATTCAAATGCTGCAGTCGTTTGTAAATCAAAAGCTGAGCAAATGCGGACCAATAGCTGCACAGACGTAGGAGCCAGGACACAGCTGCTGCGGCAGCGGTTGCTTGCCGCTGTCTGTGACTTGACTTTGAAATGAGTGTTGTTGTTGCAGTTGCTGGCAATGTGAAAGCAACAACAGACAGCAGCAGCATACACGAGAACCTCATGTTGCATGTTGATTGAACTGACGTCATGAAGCACATATTCTGCTTGCTGCTGTGGATTTGTTTGCCTTTGCCAGATTGCCAAAAAAAGTTTGCGCAACATTTTTGCATTTCCGTTTCCAAAAAAAAAAAGAAACTTGAAACGAAGGCAAATTCAATCAACTTTTGTCGGCTGTTAACATTTTTGTGGCTTGCCAGCTCCCAAAACTATCGATTACGCAACGCTGTTGTTTCTCGTCTGTTTTGCTTTTACGATCCCATGTTTATTTATGGCTTTTGTGCAGCTGCAACCAAAGTTTTCATTTTGAATTTAAGTCTGCGCCACATGTTGTATGTAAAAAATCTTATTTCATTGTGTAACGTGGATTTTAGCAGCATTAGTATTGCAAAATAAAAACCCAAAAGTCGTTTTTATCTATTCCCCAATTTATTTGGTTTTGTTTGCATTTGAATTTACATTCCAAATATTTGCTTTGTTTGTTGAAATTCTACAAAAATAGATTTCACATATCAAATTATAATTGTTTTCATAACATGGGAAATGTTGAAGGTATTAGTTAGTAAATGTGTATGTATGTAGAATAATATGATATGCATAAGTGTAAACGGATTAAAAGCACACACACACAGAAAATAAATTCCGTCATGAATTTTACAAAATAGAGTTACCATTTGAGGCAGTGATTAGATTGTAACACAAAGATTACTTCAAATGAACTTTAAATAATTTTAGTTTAGAACCAGGGGAAAAAATAATGTAACCCATTCATAACGCTTAACTAAATTTCGATTTGATTTATTAATAATATTAATGGCATACAGCACATGGCTGCATATACAATGTGTGCAATATAAATGGACTTCACACGATTCCAAATAGGTATCTGTTTCCTGCTCTATATAAAAATTAATTACTTTTTTTCTTTGCTAGCTGGCATTGCTAATAACATTATTTCTGCCCAACATTCATCACAAATAATACGTGTCTTTAGTTTGTCATGGATTTTCATTAATCTAGACACACTTTGGCAACGCCCACACACAACATGACTGCCCTGCAGGCCAGCAAATTTATCACTCTAATGTGTATGTGTGTGTGTGTGTGTGTGTATGTGTTGAACTGTGTTTTTGTGTGTTTTTATATAAATAGACAGAGAGTGGCAAGGAAACTCACCTAGTAATGGATTGGTGGCATTCGGATTGCCGATAACGACGCCACCGGCAGGATAATTACTGCCAGCTACAGTTGGTGCCACGCCCGCCGTAGGCTGGGCGGGGGCACCGTAAACGATGCCGAGACCGCTGCCAATGCTCGCCTGTTGTTGCAACGGTGCGTGCGAGTGTTGTTGTTGCTGCTGCTGCTGCTGATGTTGTTGTTGCAACAGTTGCTGCTGCTGTTGCTGTTGTGGCAGCAATTGTTGTTGTATTGTGATGCCAGCTGCTGCTATCACACCGCCGCCACCCGCCTGTTGTTGCTGCTGGTGCTCAGTCGACTCCTGACGCGACAGCGAAAAGCGTCGATTGCCGAGGCCCAAACTTGATATGCCACTTGTTACATACTGTTGCATGGAACTGAGGAAACTCATCGCGACTCATTTGCTATAAGCTGCTTGTTGTTGTTGTTGTTGCTGTTGCTGTTATCACTCGACGATGTCGTTGCTTAATTGGCTTAAATTGTTTGTCGTTGGCCCCTTTCCCGTTTTGCCGTTTTGCGTATTGTAAAATTAATCAGTTGGAAACTTGGCTAGCTGTCTCTGCCAAAGCTCGTGGATTTGCCTTCCAAATTCGTTATGTCTTCTAATTATAAAATATCCTTGCTGTTGCTCCACCCGCTGCTGTTTTAATTGCGCCCCCAATAAGCAATCCAGACCAGGCCAGTCAACGTTTGCGAGCTCTGAAAGCAAAAGAATAGATTTTTTGGGCAAGCGCTTAAGATTTGTTTGCTGTTTGCTATTTTTGGTCTTAATTGCAATTTTAGCTGTGGCTTAAATCGATGCCGAACAGACTGTACGGCATTGGGCAAATTACATAGATATACATATATATGTATATATATATATACAGCTGTCTTTATGTAAATGCTAAATATGTTTTACCTGTGCTCAAGATTACACCCAATTAAACTACACACACACACACACATACAGCAAATACGCAAACACACAAGAGAAAAACTTTGTGAAATTTTTGTAGCACACTTTATGGAGCCATAAACTTATTTCTTAACTTTTTAGGTTAAATAAAAAGCAAATTGCAAGTCTTGTATCTTGCTTGGACTTTGTTTTGTATAAATTTAAAGCTTTGTTTATCTTAGTTGATTTTGTTAAGATTTATGTTTAAATATAAATAGGAAAACATAGAATTTTAGAACTGCCGAAGTATACACAACCTGCCCACCTAGATTCTCAGTTTCAGTATAAATTTACATATCATATGTCAATCCAATGTTTTTGGCCTAATATCTGGAACAAAATCAAACGAATTTATTTTTCAGGCGAATTTTACTGTTGTCGCTCACACAAAACGATATATTTTATCATACTAAGCTCTAAGAAAAAATGGATTCAGGCTTAAAAGCATTTAGATAACACGCAAAACAGGTAAGAATGCTGTAGTCGAGTGATATCGACTACGATATACCCTGAACGCAGTTGTTAAATATATTCTAGTTTTATTGGGAAATTTCTCGCATATTTATACATACAGAAAATGCTTGCGGCTGCCGATAGAAAGGAGTTCAATATGAGAATCTACTTTCGACTATAATTTCGGTGTTTATTATACGATGATGAGGATGATTTGGATAGTTGATTGTTAATATACATTTGCATATTGTGTATTAATTAGAAGATGCTGCCTTTAAAATTTTGGCATTAATTGCTATCGGAAATAGATAAGTATTGATATTTCAGATGCGAAGGCAGTTATCGATCAAATAATTATCTGCGCCGGGTATACGAGAACATATATTCCACATTTGAAGTCTCTAGCTCTTATTGCTATATCGATTCTGCTGTTGATCCTGATCAAGAATATATATATACTTTTAGGATCGCAGATGCTTCCTTCTGCCTGTTACATACATGTGCACAAAACCATTATACCCTTTTAACCCAGTTCCAATGGGTGCAGCTGGCATTGTAGCTCACTGTCTCACTTGTCTTCCGACCTCAAATTTCGTTTTCAACTTTAAATGTACGATTAATTAAGAGGCAAAACTATGATCAAAAAGCCCTCGCTTCTTAAAATATGTTGATTTTTGACGAAGCTATGGCATTTTGAAATTTCGACCTATGCCCATACATCGATATATCGATTTTCGGGCTATAATTTTTACTTGTCTACCGACCTCAAATTTCGTTTTCAACTTTAAATGTACGATTAATTTAGAGGCAAAACTATGAACAAAAAGCCCTCGCTTTTGAAGATACGTTGAGTTTTGACGAAGTTATGGCATTTTGAAGTTTCGACCTATGCCCATACACCGATATATCGATTTTCGGGCTATAATTTTTACTTGTCTACCGACCTCAAATTTCGTTTTCAACTTTAAATGTACGATTAATTTAGAGGCAAAACTATGATCAAAAAGCCCTCGCTTTTGAAGATACGTTGAGTTTTGACGAAGTTATGGCATTTTGAAGTTTCGACCTATGCCCATACACCGATATATCGATTTTCGGGCTATAATTTTTACTTGTCTACCGACCTCAAATTTCGTTTTCAACTTTAAATGTACGATTAATTTAGAGGCAAAACTATGATCAAAAAGCCCTCGCTTTTGAAGATACGTTGAGTTTTGACGAAGTTATGGCATTTTGAAGTTTCGACCTATGCCCATACACCGATATATCGATTTTCGGGCTATAATTTTTACTTGTCTTCCGACCTCAAATTTCGTTTTCAACTTTAAATGTACGATTAATTTAGAGGTAAAACTATGATCAAAAAGCCCTTGCTTTTTAAAATCAGTTGAGTTTTGACGAAGTTATGGCATTTTGAAGTTTCGACCTATGCCCATACACCGATATATCGATTTTCGGGCTATAATTTTTACTTGTCTTCCGACCTCAAATTTCGTTTTCAACTTTAAATGTACGATTAATTTAGAGGCAAAACTATGATCAAAAAGCCCTCGCTTTTGAAGATACGTTGAGTTTTGACGAAGTTATGGCATTTTGAAGTTTCGACCTATGCCCATACACCGATATATCGATTTTCGGGCTATAATTTTTACTTGTGTTCCGACCTCAAATTTCGTTTTCAACTTTAAATGTACGATTAATTTAGAGGCAAAACTATGATCAAAAAAAGCCCTCGCTTTTGAAGATACGTTGAGTTTTGACGAAGTTATGGCATTTTGAAGTTTCGACCTATGCCCATACACCGATATATCGATTTTCGGGCTATAATTTTTACTTGTGTTCCGACCTCAAATTTCGTTTTCAACTTTAAATGTACGATTGATTTAGGGTCAAAACTATGATCAAAAAGCCTTCGCTTTTGAAGATACGTTGAGTTTTGACTAAGTTATGGCATTTTGAAGTTTCGACCAATGCCCATACACCGACATATAGATTTTCGGGCTATAATTTTTACTTGTGTTCCGACCTCAAATTTCGTTTTCAACTTTAAATGTACGATTAATTTAGAGGCAAAACTATGATCAAAAAGCCCTCGCTTTTGAAGATACGTTGAGTTTTGACGAAGCTATGGCATTTTGAAATTTCGACCTATGCCCATACATCGATATATCGATTTTCGGGCTATAATTTTTACTTGTCTACCGACCTCAAATTTCGTTTTCAACTTTAAATGTACGATTAATTTAGAGGCAAAACTATGATCAAAAAGCCCTCGCTTTTGAAGATACGTTGAGTTTTGACGAAGTTATGGCATTTTGAAGTTTCGACCTATGCCTATACACCGATATATAGATTTTCGGGCTATAATTTTTACTTGTGTTCCGACCTCAAATTTCGTTTTCAACTTTAAATGTACGATTGATTTAGGGGCAAAACCATGATCAAAAAGCCTTCGCTTTTGAAGATAAGTTGAGTTTTGACGAAGTTATGGCATGACGATGATTTGGATAGTTGATTGTTAATATACATTTGCATATTGTGTATTAATTAGAAGATGCTGCCTTTAAAATTGTGGCATTTATTGCTATCGGCAATCGATAAGTATCGATATTTCAGATGCGAAGGCAGTTATCGATCAAATAATTATCTGCACCGGGTACACGAGAACATATATTCCACATTTGAAGTCTCTAGCTCTTATTGCTATATCGATTCTGCTGTTGATCCTGATCAAGAATATATATATACTTTTAGGATCGCAGATGCTTCCTTCTGCCTGTTACATACATGTGCACAAAACCATTATACCCTTTTAACCCATTTCCAATGGGTGCAACTGGCATTCAGTTCACCATTTTTGTAGCTCACTTTTGAGCGCACAGATAAAATGATTTTTTTTAAGAGTCTGCAACATTTTTTTTTTGGCTGATAGTCAAATTAATTTGTTACTTTTTGAAGAGTCTGCCCCATCGGCAATTTGAAGACTAGTTGAGTGTGATTGAGTTGTTGGGTTGGCTGTGTTTGTGTTGACTCATCGCCTGTTTGCTGTTTGTGCAACCAATTTGCGCAAAAGCACAAAGAAATGGCAAAAACCTGAGTGCAGCAATTTGTTCATTTCTTATATTGATTTTTGTTGTCGATTTGTTCTTGTATTTTTCGGCACTGCCGTTAATTAATTTTCGTTCTGATTGACAAGCTGGAGTGGCAAATGGCGAATGGCAAAGCAAAAGAGAAAGAGATACATCTATCTCTGTCTCTGTGTGCGAAAATTAGCGTTTAATCAGCTTGGCGCAATGAGTCATTCTGCGGCTCGCCTCATAATGCCCCTAATCGATCCGCATGAATAATTGGCCTCAAAGCGAAACACCTCCGCCATTCAATTGTGGCCACAAGACTTGCCAATAAATTTATATCTGGCAGCTGCTATGCGACGCAACGCTTAACTAATCAATACGCTAGTCACACTTGCTGTTGTTGTTCCTGTTGTTATTGTGGCATGAACAACCAGTTGAAATTAATTAATCAATTGTCCTCAAATTCAATGCACTCCTAAACTACTGAAACGTGACTGAATTGCTTTTTGTGCGGAAATCAATTCAATTCATTTTAAGCGCTATAAAACAAATATTTGAAAAATATTAAACAAATTTGAATATAAAAAACAAATGTTTTTTTATCACTGCCAGCAATATTGCACAAAACGCAAATGTTATTCAAAGTTTTCTTTTTTCCACAAAACAAAAATAAATCAAATAAATCTATTATATTGAAATTTAAGCCACAAAATAAATCTTGTTGCATTGAAAAAGCGATATTAAATAGAGGAAAAATTCAATGCAGTAAATTCTAATTGATCGATATTGAAAGAGTTGCACAAACTGCTGCCTAGCTAAACGTTGACAATGGATGGCATTAATAATCTGTTGATTGCCCTTAAGTGGCACAAATGCATGCAGCAACTGCTGCAACAATAGCAAGAGCGGCAGCACAAACTGTTGCAACAATAGCTATGTATGTAAAAAGCGGCAGCAACTGTTGTAACAACAGCAAAACAATTGAGCGACAACATCAACAATGCCAGCCATTTGTAAGCTGACTGTATTTGTGTGTGTGCGAATGTATGTGTGTGTGAAAAAGTGGGTGTGTGTGTGGCGATGTGTGTGGGGATGTGTGTGGGGATGTGTGTGGGGATGTGTGTGGGTGTGTGTGGGGGGATGTGTGTGGCTGTGTGAGTCCCTATTTGATATTCATGCGTGGTCAGCAAGCAACCATATTGCTGCTGTTGCTGTTTTACCTACCGACCAGACCATACCCCTTCCGCTCCTACCCCCTTATCAGTTAGCTGATTGTTGCGTAATTAGCGGACCCCCAAAAATAAAACTGTATTTTTTTGTTGTTATCAATGCGTGTTGTGAGCTATGCTAAATATAAATCGTATGGAGCCAAAAGTTGATTTATACGATGCACGTAAATTTGCCATTAAGCAGCAGACAAATGTATTACAATTAAATGAAATGGAAGCAACAACAACAGCAACAACAACAGCGGCAACAGCAACAGCTGTTAACACCCCCAAACACCCCTGGTTGCCTCCTATCACTCGCCCAGCCGCAGACACGCCCACACGCAACACATATGCGATTCTTGAGTCTAGCTGCGCACATACATGACTTTAATTAAGATTAATTGGGCGCTGGCCAAGCCCCAAGGGGGCCACAAGCGGGTAACGGGGGGTGTGGGGAAACGGAAACGGAAACTTTAAGAAAGCCGCGAATGTGCGATTGTGTGTGTGTTTTTTGTAGTTAGAGTTGCGTGTGTTGTTGGGTGCAAATGAATGCCATTAACTAGCTTGAGAAGTGACACCAGTTTCCATCTATCTACTACTTTATGCCCTGTATATGCTTAGAAAGGGTATTCTGGTGCATGCTAAATGCGTGCAACAAGGTTTGAGCTGACTGCAAACTATTAAACAGGACTTTGATGTATGCCGTATGATAAATACGTGTGTATGCTGAAGCTAATCAGAGGGTATCTTTCAGTCAAAAACTTAGGCAGAGTTCGAATGTGTGCAACAAGTCTTGAATACTTTTAAGATCTAGCTGCAACAAGTGAAATACTTGGAAATGTACCTAAAATGAGTTACTACTTTGATCTAAGCACCTGTGTCTGTTGGCACTGAGTACAGGGTATTCTGAAGTCCAGGACTCTTGGCCAACTCGTTAAGTACACTCGTTAGTCAATATTAATGTTTATTGCGTGCGACATGTGGCAGCTACGCCACGACAGAAAAAAAACCTTTCAAACCAAATGAATTGCGATTTTCGCACAGAACAAAATACGCCGTGTATCTGAAAACTAGATTTCAAATTAAGTAAATGTATTTAATAAGTTGAGCATCAAAATGAGGACAGCTGTCAGCTGAGTCAACTATGCATGTCACTTTTAAGCAATACTTTTTTCTTTGAGCTACTGTTGGTAAGTCAATTTTCATTTTCACACATTTTCCGGACAACATTTTGTATGCATAACTTGGCAAACAAACATGTGAGAGGTGTCTCTGAGAGCCTGGGAGAAAATGTCCTGTTGATAAAGCTGCGTGACACTAATAAAAAAATGCAAATAGACAGAGTCAAGCCGAAGCAGTGATGCACTAATCATCAAATATCAAAGAACCAACAACTTAGCTGCAGCTGCAACAAATTGAACAATGATCAAAATTAACCTCACTTTAAAGTCTGTTTCTACTGTAAAGTTTTTAGATTAAGGTTGTAGCAATCTTGGATGGATATATCAACGGACTTGACTGCTTAACGTGTCAATATCTAAAACAGGCATGATTTCCATTTGATTTACAGTAATACTCACTTAGCACTAAGTAACACTGAATAAATCGAAACTTTTAGCCACATAACTCTGCCAGAATCAGCTGGCTTTGAAATCGGATTTACCCTCAGTTTGAAGTGTATCGCAAAGTCGCAGCTCACATAAAAAGCAGAGGTTGTTTGACATGCGGCAAAGCTAAAAATAAGCGAGTCCTGCCAAAGGGGGTTGGGGCACACCAGGGGGGAGAATAAGGCAATCGAATCCCAGTGTGCCACATAACAACAACAACAACAAAAAAGATGGCAATTGTAAGGCAATTTCAAAAGCGAAATTATTATGTCGCTTTATGTCATTTTTTCCCTGTGTTTGTTGTTTTGTATATAAGCCGAGTTTTTTTTTGCATGACTTGCAGATGAATGTGTAACATTTGGGGGCGTATCGCGTTTGTGTATTTATGGAGGCGTGGCGTTCGGGCAAAATGACAAAGCAGCTGCGTCAAAGGCATAAAATATATTTTCACTTCTGTCCTGGTTTGATATGTGGCTTTAAACTGAAACGGGACAAAATTTGTGGCACGCATTTCAGATTCGACATTTCACCGAAAAATAAAATAAAAGGAAAAAAATCACCGTGAGTCTAACAAATGTGCGATATTCAAATGTCTTATTTAGATGCCGTGTGTTGTGTGTGTATATGTGTGTGTTTGTTTTCTGTGCAAAGGGGAGTTTAAATGGGCGTGGCAATATATAAATTACTTTCCGCACGAGTCTTTGCCAGAGTGCGGAGCAGAGAAGAAAAACGAGTCGCGATAACAGTCAGCAATTGTGGTTAATATGATTTAGGCGAGTTGCAGACAACAACACTCCAAAGGGCAACAAAATTGTGCAAATAGCTGTGGCAGCAGCAGCAATAACAATAACAGCCGCACTAATAAAATTAGTCTCAGTGAAAGTCACAGACAGAATTAGAATTAGCAGCAACAGCACTGGCAATTAAAGTCTCTAGCAGCCATAAGCCCAGATGAGCAACATCAAAAGTAATTCCTAATTAACTCTGTTACTCTAAGCAACACAGCAGCAACAGCAACAACAGACAAGACTAGTAAGTAGATTATAGTCGAGAGATCTCGACTAAGAGTGCCAAATCTTCAACTCTTAAAAGTTTCAGATAGTCAATCAAACATGCTGAAAAATATGCGAACAATATATCTATTTCCTTTAATGATATATGCAATTGAATTAATCGAGACATAGAGATCGGGTCCTACCAGCTCCGACATATGCACAGCCTGCAGCAAAACGAAAGATACACGCAAATTATCATCAAGATAGCTTTGAAAATGAGAAACGAGTTCTCAAAGTAACAGTCAGACAGACGCGTATGGCTATAACGACTCGCCTAACGATGCTGATCAAAATTATATATACTTTATATTGTCGGACGACTCCTTGAAGAAGACAACATTAAAATACACCCTAGCAATAAAGCTTGCAATCACAGCAGTAATAACAGAGTGGAAAACAAAATTAGAAGCAGCGTGCGGCAATCTTCAATCTGTAGATAAACAGCAAACACCAGCAGCAACCATTGAGTACAACAGTAGTATCAACTCACCAGGCAACACACACAGCTCCCCCGAGTAGGCAGCCAGCTACTACCTGCAACACAGGCTGCAGTTGCCATCTAAAGCCATTATCATCATCATCATAAATCAGCAGGTGCAGCACATGCATCACTTTCCACACTTTTCATTCAGTTACCTTTTGTTTGCAGCAAGAAGCGAATAAGGATCAGGACAAGCAGCAGCAGAAACAGGAGCAGGAGCAGAAGCAGGAGCAGAAACCGTAGCAGAAGGTGGAGTACAGTAGTCCTTTGGCCACCGTTGAATGCAGCAAGGCAGAGTTGCACACATTGAATAGCTATTGTGTAGCGCTAGAAGACATGTAACAACACGAACCATAGCAGCACGAACAACTTTGAATAGTATGCAAAGGAGTCAAGGACTCAAGGATACATGAGTTATGTGGCTTGGCCATGCATAGTACCAAACCAAAGTTCACTTTGATAAATACGCTCAAGAGTCACCCGACTGAAGCAGCAACACCAGCTGCAACGCAAACGATGCTTAATTTGTTAAGGCCAAACACACATACACACACACACACAGTTGGGGCACACACATGTTGTGTCTGACATTTGCGCAAATGCAACACAAATTCAATTAACTTGACTCAACTGCAGCTGTTGCTGTTGCTGGGCAACGGAAAACGTGAAAAGCTGCTCCACAAACTTTCCTTTCCTTTCTATCGGCGCCTTTTGGCTCTTGGCTTCGAAAATATTAAACAAAAAACAACGAAAAAAATACTTCAGGGTTGGAAAAACACTTCTAATTAGCAGCTGGCAAAGCATGAAGTGCATGAAAACTGCAGGAAAACCGAAGTAAACTTGATTGCATTCAAAACTTTTGTTATTTTGAATGAAAACTTTGACTGGAGTGCTGAAAGTGAGGATAGTGATTATTTCATAAGAAACTTTAACTGGTTTACGGAATATGTTTGGCAGTTTATCAATTTTTCAAAAATATTTGTTACACATTTTAAATGAAAAATGATAAAACGAAGTATTTACCAAATCTGAGGGCTGTTTACTGTATTGATGCCGCTTTTTATGATTTAAATGTGATTTTCCCTGGGTTATTTTCAGGTCAAGTGTCTTTTTTTATTACAGAATTATATATGTATATATAAATCGAAACCCGTCGTGATTTGGCTTCAGGGAGAGACTCGCAATGTTCGTTCAGTCAGCTGTGGAATTTAAAGCTGTGGCGTTTAAATCTGAGACTATTAAAATGTAAATTGGCTTCACATTTATGGGCGAAACCCCCCAAAAAAAACTCAATCAGAAAAATTTATGAACTATAAATAAATTTATATATATAATATATTTTTTATATGCTGATTATATGTTCCATTTGCTAAATTGTATGTTTTGTATATATATACATAAATATATATTTATCTGTCTGATCAGATCTGATTACAGCTGATATACAAAACATATTATATTGCAAGGAACCCCAGCATAAAATCCAATCAGACCAATTAATGAACTATATATTTTAATTTATCTGCTTAGCTGTTTCATTATAATTCTGTTCCATCTGCTAAGTTTGATCTTCCTATATAACACACATATATGTGTCACAGCTCAGCTTCCATATACGCCGAATTCTAATTACAAAGCGCATACTAATTAAATACGAAGCACATTTTAATCAAATTTCAGTTGACAGAAGCGAAGCGAATGTCAATTAAAACTATCAAATTACGGCAGAAAGGGCCAATTACAAGTAGTGCGCCTCAAATAACTGAGTGTGTGCGTGTGTTCGAGTGTGTGCTGAGTGTGTGTCTGTCTTTTGAATGTGTATTTGTGGTTGGCATAAAAAATTCCTTGTAATTGAGTGGCGTGCATGTGTTTCTCTGGCGTCAAAGCAGATTACAGCTACACACGCACACACACATCACACCACACCACACACAGCACTACACACACCACACACAGCACTACACACACGCACGCATGCATAATTAATGTACTGTGCCGCCTAATTGTCAAGTATGCGAAGCCGCAGATACACATTTTGGGGGGGGTTAGAACATTTAATTGTTGCCTTTGACATTGCAACAATTTGCGAAATAGCTGCTGGCCAACTAGCTGAGTTGTTGGCCTGCTTTCGCTTTGAGCATTAATTACAAATGCCAGATATGTCTACCCACACACAAACACATACACACACAGACATGCACACCCACACTCTGATCAATATCGGCTATTTAGCAAGCTGTTTGGACAGCTTTGCTTTCGGCCAACCAATTTCGCCGAATTTGCAGTGCACAGCAAAGAAATCCATAATGGCAAACACATACAAGCCATAACCACACGTTCTATGAGCTACACTCAGAAAAAAGAATGCAATAAACTTTGAAAATTGGCAAATAATACTTTAAGCATAATAATAAATAATACAACTTTTGATTTCAGTTAAGTTAAGTCTGAAAAGGTTTATTTCATACACTTGTCGCATTTTTAGATTTCCTTTGCTGCATATGGGCATATTTTTCTCCAAGTGTACTGCTTACAACACCCCTCGATATACGCTGTTAACGTCTTTGCTTTGAACTTGAAAGTCACCTTTGCTCTCTGATGCGTTTCTTGACGCCAATCAAGCGACGGGACGCGCAACACGGTTTGTCGATTTGGGGGTTGCTAGATTGCCAAAATGGAGTGGTTGGTTTGGTGGGGGGTGCGGATTGGACTGTCTAGGGTTATGTTTTGTGTTTGGCTTTATCATGTCAGGCAACAAAGATGGCAATAAAACGCTTGCTGTGCTCGCGCTGCTCACAAACAACTTGCAGTCTGCATTTATTGTTGTTGCAAATTCCAAGCAAAAAAAAAAGAAGAAAATCGCTTGAGTGCACACAAAGGCTGCGAAAATCCCGCATGACGTTGCCAGACGTTTCAGGTTTCCAAACGGTTGCCTGCGCTTAAAGTTCATTTTACTGGCATTGAACAAAAGGCCATAATAAAAATTCAGTTTTTTTCAGTATTTTCTACATTTTTCTCATTTTGTTAACTGCTGTTTTGTGTGCTTTGGCATTGGCCTTTTATGACGGCCAACTTAATTGTTTGCATTCATTGCGTCCTTTTTTTCAAGGCTCTGACGCTGCAGCTTATTTAATGCCACAACCAGCTGTACACACACACACATGCACGCACGCACACACTTAACGCGAGTGGAACTCATGCATACATTTTAGAAGCGCCGCAATTAAAAACGATGCACTTTTTTCTCATTTCCCTGCCTTTGTTGGCTTAGCTTAAATGTGTGCAAATTAAAAATCATTGCTGCAGCGCTTTTTAATATGTACATAAATACATAAATACATACATATACACATACATGTTTATTTGTTTATGAATAGCTTGCAACTTTCAACAACTTTTTTTTATTAATTTTATGTGCGATTTTTTAGATGGCTCTCAAGGTGAACTCTGCTTAAATATTCTTCATAAATATTTTGCAATTTTTTAGCAGCCCATTTTTAAGCCTGATAAATCTGTAAATAAATATAAAAAATATTCGTTGGAGCTTATGATAAGTAACCCACGCAGCAGCAGCCTCAACAAAATACAAACAGACATCTATCAAGCTTGTGATATATATATATATATAGGATATATAATGTATATATATAGTAGATGCTTGTATATAGAGTATATGTACTTATATTTTATGTTTAGTTGAGTGCCTGTTGGCGACCGCGATGTCAACAAAACGTTAAGCGGGATTAGCGTTCTTTCGCGTTGCGCATTTGTTTAGCAGCATCAGCAACAGCGAAAACAACAACAACAGCGAAAACAGCAACACCAACAATATCAACAATTACATGAGTGTCAACAACATTCACAAAGTGGCAGCCACAACAACAACAGCAGCAGCAGCAGCAGCAGCGTACATGCCTTAGATCTTTACATACTTTGCATATGCCTTTAATATGAGCTTAAGAGCGTAAAAATGGCAAAAGTCGAAGGCTAAGACAAAAGGGCTCATACCGACTCTAAGGCAGACAGGCAATGTGTTGCTGCGCGTTGTGATTGAGAGAGGGGCGGGGCTGCTTATGAGCATGTTGTAAGTGGAAACAAGTAGCTGCTCGCCTTGACAGCTTTGTTTTCGCACATTTCTCTTGTCTGCCCCCGAAGGCAGGCAACAAAACGTGTGGAAAGATGGCAGGTTGGAGTGGCAGGGTACTTGCTTGGGGATGTGCGTTGCACACTTGGCATTGTCGGGGCATGCGTAAAGTTTTTAATTAAAATAACCGAGCAATAAAACAGCGCAACACAATGTTGCAAAAATAATGACAGGCGGCGAGATGCCACGACACAAAATAGGGAAAGAATAGGGTAAGGTGGGGGGATATTGGATTTGGGGTGCACCGTGAGCAAATTAGCAATGATAATTTCTTATGTGGCACAAACAGACATATATAAATTTATCACGCATACGCCACATGCAACAGCAGCAGCAACGAGCAATGTTCTCGTTAATGGCACCAGCATTGGTTAAAGGTCGCAGCAATTAAAATTTTACAGCAGTCGTGTTTCTATCCGCAGACAGAACAACACCACTAACACCTCCCACCAAACACCTCCCTCCCCCCCGCAACCCTTGACTGACCACTCCACAGTTTCTGGTCAAAGCAAATGGCCGTGAACTTTGACCCAAACAGTGTAACGCTGTAGAAGCTCTTGTTATTTGCTAAGGTCGCTGAATATTTGCACAAGTTTTATGCTCGAATTGGTAAAACGTTAGAGACATCAGAATAATGACTCAGCAGAAGCAACGGCGACAACAGCAACAACAGCAGCAGCAACAGCAACAACGGCAGCAATGTAAACAACAGTAAAGACTTGAAGAAGAGTACCAACAACAGCAGCAGCAACTGTGGCCGTTACAGCAATAACGTGAGCAATATAAACAACAATAGTAACTGCAACAACAGCTACAGCAACAGGAGCAACAACAGCAGCAGCAATGGTAAGATTAACAGCAGTAGCTGTAACAGGAGAAGCAACAACAATTGTAGCAACAATATAAATTGTCATAGATACAGTAAAAACAATAGCAACAACAACAATTGCAATTTGCTGCTGCTGTTGGCAAAACAAACAACAATAAGGAAAAGCAAAAATAATAACAGCAGCAGCAGCAATTGTAAAGGTAACAACAACAAAAGTAAGCAAAATAAACAACAGCAGCAGCAACATGAACAGCAGCAACATCTACCATTGCGCTAGCAACAGCAGCAGCAAAACAAACAAGAATAAGAATAAACTGTAAGAGTAACAGCAACAGCTACAACAGCAGCAGTAATAATAGCAACAGCAATATCAAAATTAATAGCAGCAACTGTAGAACAAACAACTAACAACAGCACCGATATCAGTTGCCATAGGCAAAGTAGCAACAAGAGCAACATCTAAAATTGAAGGAGCAGCAAAATCAACAACAATACGATGAAGGAAAATGTTAGAGAAACAACAGCAATTACAGCAACAGTAACTATGCCAGCAGCAACTTCAGCAGCAACATTAGCTACAGCAGCAGGAATGGAATTGTCAATAACAACAGCAATATCAGCATTAGAATGAAGAGCAGTGGCAGCAGCAAAGAAACAAGCAACAACAGGCAGCGCCATTATGAGTTGCCATAGATACAGTCGCAGCTACAAATACGAGAACAATCACAACAAGAGCAACCGCAACAGAAACAACATTTATCACAGCAGCAACTTAATCAGCAATAAATAAATAATAACGACAGCAGCGAACAGCTACTATGACAATAATAATGATTTGGTCATTAACAACTTTTGCAACAGCAAAAACAACATTTGCAACATTTGCAATTGACACTTCGGCAACAATAACTGCAACATCAGCCTTTGTAGCAAAAGTTGCACGGAAATTAACGCTGCAACAACAGCAACAAAGTAGCAACGACGACAATATCGCAATTGTCAAGAACAACTTGTGCAGCAGCAAACAAAAAAGTTGCAATTGAAACGTCAACTTTAAACGCAGCAATATTGACAGCAGCGGAAACAGTAGCAAAATAACAGCAGCAATCGCCACAGCAGCAACAACTTAAAAATAACAACTAACAATGGCAACAGTTTAAACTTGTGAAGCAACTTAAATCGCAAAAATAAGAGCAGCAAGCTTAAAATTGCTTTCAATAGCAACAACAGCAGCAGCAACTACAACAACAGCAGCAGCAACAGCAGCAGCACCCAACAATAACAGCTCATTAAAATGTCATAAATCAAGTTGCATGCTGCATAATGAGAAATATTTCTGGTGTGTAGCAAAATTATTAAAAAATGTGGCAGCTAAAGAAATTGCTCAGTTTGTCGGTGGAAAGAATGTGTAAAAAATGATGCAAAATGGAGAGAGAGAGAGGGGAGTGACAGGGAGAGAGACAGGGAGAAGAGAACTGAGCTTTGGTACATCCTCAGATTGATTGATGACACGGCGTCAATTTGCTTGAGCTACGCCTCAGCGCCTCAGAGTATGCAAAGCGCAAATTGTGCATGTGAACCCGAAAAATAGACCAGACAAGACCAGGGGGCGGATGGACAGCCGGTCTAGTTGGTGGGCGTGTCAAAACAGTGTCGCCCCTCTCCCGCATCCCCAACAATGAAAAAGGCATTAAAATGCGGTCAGCCAAATGAGAGAGAGAGATGAGAAATGTTCGAGATAAGTGCCGAGTTTTTGCTACTGCTGCTTTGCTTGTTGCGGTCTTTGTGCGTGGGCTGCTTACAGCTGTATTGTGTGTGGCAGAGTGTATATGTGTGTGTGTGAGTGTGCCAGTGTTGCGGCCCAAGGGTCCTGTCCCAGTGGCTCAGCAGCTGAATAACAAATAGCATTTTTGATATGAATAGATGACTAAATTTGTCATAGTTGATTGACCGAAAAATTGTGCAGTGTATCTGCCCACGCAATGTGAAAGCCTGCCGAGAAAGCTGGAGAAATGTGGAATGTTTGTGTCTTGCTTTCTTTAAGTGGCCAGCATATGAATACAGCTAATTGGATTTAAAGAAGCAGAAAATTGCCTATTCCTTAAACTAATTTTGGAATTTTGAATTAAAAGCGGACGAAATTTTGCATGTGAATGCTGATTAGATTTGGAACAAACTTATATAAAAGTATTATTGTGCAGTCTATCAGATGTTGACTATATATATATATACATATATATATCACATTCAAGCGAAAAGCAATTAAAAGTTTCTACTCAACGAACACTTCCGAAAATTGTTGTTGAATTTGAATTAAAAAGAAACAAATTCAAATTGTGAAGTCCAAATTTGAATTGAAATAGTTTGTCTTAATTTGATTTAATATTATTATATAAGTTTTGGATTATAGGCTAAGATAGTAGAACAGACGATTTGGTGCGGATAAAAGCATTTTATATATACAAAAAGATCGCATCAACTTAATCCATGCCAAACTATGGATTCACCTCGAGATTAATGTAAAATTCAAAGGCAATTCAAAAGTATTTTTTTTGCACACTTTTGAATTCAACACTATATAGTTTGGCAAGTCATTGCTGTTGGCAGACATTTAAAAAGTAGATGGGTGAACACGTAGCAAGCTAAATGACAAATGATGTTGTTGCCACAACTGCCCCGAGGCTGTCATATGAATTATGCATAATTGTTGACACTGTCAGCCGCAAACTCCCAAAAAAGTACAGCTTCTGCTGCCTGACTGCGATTTGGTCAACACCACACAAAACAAGCTTTAAAACATTTCCGGCTAAATGTGCATGTGTCTGCTTCATGTTTCACTTTGCTGCATAACATTTTCAAATTTGTGTAGCATACATAATTAAGCATACTAACCACAAAACAAAGCCAACAAATTGATGGCAGATCATCATTAGAAGCACAGTGCCTTTGGGTTGAGTTTTAATCCGGAATGTTTCACTCAGCTACATGTTGTTCGGTTTTTGCCAATGCGTTGCACGTATCGACTGCAAAGATACAAGATACAGAAAAATGATAAATCACATAAAATATATATGATATATATATATGTATATAGAGATAAAAATCGAGGCACACTCAGCAATTACTTTCGAGTGATGCTTTTCTAATTTAAGGCTTAATTTTGGCCAGCTTAAAGATACAAGTAGGAGCAGCAGCAGCTGCTTGTTTACTGTTTCAGGTTTTGCCATAAAATGTCAGCTGGGCAGGTACAACAAAGACAACAGTAGCAACAACAACAATTTGCCACACTTTATGCGAGCCCAAGCAGGCGGCAAGTCACGTTGCGTATACGCCCCCTTGGCATGTACATAAATTTAATGCCACAAAATGCTCAACGCGTCTAAACTGTCTGTGTCTGTGTCTATGTGTGTGTCTGTGTGTGTGTGTGCGTGCGTGCGTGTGTCTGTGTGTGTCTGTCTCCGTTTTTGGGATTTCTTTATGTGTATAGCATAGAGACAAGTTTGGGCATTAAGTGTCGCAGACTTTGCTGCTGCTTCTGCTGCTTCTGCTGCTGCTGCTGTTGCTGCTGCTTCTGCTGCTGCTGTTGCTGTTTTTTTTTAACATTTCCGACCAAGTTGCATGAGTTTCCGTTTCCGTTTGTTGATTTTACGCACTTAAGTTGGACTCCACACACACACACGCACAGCTGTCGCAACTACAATGGTTTTTTATGCCATTAATTGCCTCGACTTTTATTTTTTGTGTGTACAATACGCCTTTTTGGCCAAGGTCTGTGTTTGGTTCTGCACGCTTGATTGCTCGCCCGTAAATCCATTTTGGGGCGTGGTTGGGTCAGGTAAATTGCGCAGCCGATTTTTGCTGATTGGTCATTTGACTACGGCTACAAATTGATTTTTCTTTGCCCTCATAAAATAAAGCAACTTTCGCTAAGCGACAGCTGAGTATCATTCAGGACTGGCAATGTTTGCAAACGAGCATTTTTTTGTGTGTGTCATTACAGCCAAGTTTTTATTAAAATAACATCACTTTTTCCGCTGCTTCATCTGGCTTGTGCAACTTGGGGCATTATCGTTAATCTTCTTTATTGTAATTAATTTTCATTCAAGTCTTGACCCAAGCTGCGCTGCTCCTTCCGATTTAATTACTCAATAAATTTTGAAATAATTATATTTTTGGCTTAGGAATTTAAGGCAAGAAAATAACAGGATTTTCAAATTAACTTTTTCCAACTATAAGCCACGTTTATATCTATGAAATTTTATAATTAAATTATAATTTGGGGTATGCCCGAGGTAATTGTTTACCATTTGCACAGCTGCTTTAATCGCTGCTCGGCTTAATTTATATTTTTTATATATCATTTATGCTGCTGCTAAAAAACCAGAACATGCCTCGTCCTTGTTCTACGTCACTTTGGCCAACATGTAGTCCGTCAAATAACGGGACAGCTTTAAAACGACAATATAAAGTCGAATCAAAACCACAGCAGCAGCAGCAGCAACAAAAGCTTGTCAACAGTTCTTATTGTTGTCACTTGCTGTTGATGATTGTTGTTGTTGTTGTTGCTGTTGTTGCTGTTGTTGTTGTTGTTGGTGCTGTTGTTGCTGCTGTTGCATATGTCAAAGCGCATATGCCAAATGGCCAAGAGACATGGGTCAAGCTGTTAGCGTGGTTCATGCAGCAACAATTTGCAAAATGGAAATGTGCAGCAGGCAAAGAGGAGTGGAGAGGGGAGGGGAGATGTTGTGGTGACTGTAAATGGTTTGCTGCACAAAGTGCGGCTTGCAACGGAACAAAAACTGTCAAAGTGTCGACTCTCGCTTTTTTTGCTTTTGGTCAGTTTGTCTAGTCGTCTCTCATACACCCTGCCACAGCCCCCGCTCCGCCCCCATTTTTTCTTTGATCACTTGGCTGCCTCGGTTAAATGCCAGTTTGAGCTAAAAGCTTTTGTTAATGGCCGGCGTCAATATTGTGCCGACTTTAATAAAAAATTAAAGGAGAAGCTGACAAAAATGGCATGGGAAATGAGAAAAGTGATGCGGCAAATAAATAGGAATACGAATACATTATGCGCATTTTGACGAATGAAATTGAATATACATGGCACCCGCACACACACACGCATACACACGCACACACATGCATAAGCGACATGTGGCCAAAAGCCACGTAAACAGAGAGAAAGAGAGAGGGAGAGAGGGAGAGTGAAAAGAGAGCTAAATTAAATACTAACCCTTTTTTCTTTTGGGGCCGGCTAATAAAATTGGCTGACGGGCAGGCCAAGCCCGTGTCCTTGCCAAGCCTTCCCCCACCACACGCCCCCGACCCCCACTCTTTCGCTCTCTCTTCAGTCCTGCGGCAACTACGTGGCAGACTCGACTCGAGCTGAAGTTCTGTTTGACTGTTGCCTTTTGCTCGCATTTACACAATATAAATTGTACACGAGTATGTATGTGTGCGAGTATATGTATATATACATGTATGTGTGTGAGTGTGTGTGAGTTCACACAAATATTGTTGGTATTTTGGGCACGTAAAACATCAACGTATAACTACAGAACATAGAACGTGTATGAGGCATGAATCGAAGATGCGCGTCGCAAGCAGCATTGAAGCAGCCACACTGCGCTGGGCAGGGGCAACTCTTGCCTCGCATGATTGATGGCTTGATGGACTGATTGAACGAGCGTTGCACAGCAAAGTTTAGCCAAAACATAATCTCATGTTTGATCTGGCACAAAAATCATTATTACAATTTGCAATCTTTGCGTTTCCTTTGAACTCCAAACAATGCAAGCAAAAATTTCTCATATTCACAGCTATCGATTGATTGATTGAGCTTGACTGATGGAACGAGCGTTGCAAAGCATTTTACACAAATTTATTTTACTCATTTTCATAAAAAAATTGTAATCCTTCTTTTCAGCTTGCAACATAAATTGCTTTTAACTAGTGATTGATGTCTTGAGTGATTGATGGCTTGAGTGGCTGACTGAGCAAGCGTTGCAAAGCAAAGGTTTGTCACAAATAATCTCATTTTCCATCAAAGACATATCAAAAGCATTTCAAACCACAATTTAATTCGAAATTCACATCTTCTTTTTGACTTGCAGTTTGAATTCCTGCCAAATCGATAAATGCAAACAAAAATTGATAAAATTCCATAAAATATTCAAGGCAAAAATTGAGTTTCTCGAGGAAAAAAGAAAACAAATGAAACCAAAATAAAATTGCAGCAGAAACCACAATTAAAATCAAAGATTTTCAGCTTTACGAAAAACTAAAGCAAAAGGAAAAAAAGCTAAAAGAAAATCAATTCAATGTAAATATTTAGACTTGGTTTTCCCCCGCTGAAATTGGTATTCTAAACTGCTTAAAGAACTGATAAGCTTTTATCAATGTTCGCTACTGTTCAATTTTATATATAGTATATATAAATATATTTTTTATTTTTTTTGGCATTTGACGCCCTCACGCATATGTGAAAATTCAATTTGTTATAATTTGAAAATTTCTTTTTACGTTATGGAAATGCGCACGGTAAGCTGCCAAAAAACAGAACCCAAAGCAGACACAGACACACACACACAGAAGGGGGCGCGACAAAAAGCAATTTGTGGCAGCTTAAATGTCAATTCGAGTTTTCTTTTTATTTTTTGTCGGTTATTGCAATCGGTTAAGCAATCGAGCATTTTGTTGTTGCTGTTGTTGTTGGTGCTTTGCAATAGTATGTTAACCACAAGGTGTTGGCTATAAATAGCAGAACACGTCTTGGCCATTTTTAGACGACTTTTTTATCTGGTGTGTATGTGTGTGTTTGTGTGTGTGTTTGTATATGTAGGCACTCACATAAAAATAAAGTTCTGTTTGTGCGGCTAAAAACAAATTGCAAACAATAAACGGAGCTGCCAACCTACGACAAACTACACATGTATGCCATAAATATACACACAGGCAAACACACACTCGAAACAAATTACACCAAGTCTCAGAAAATAGCTGTTCTTTAGAGTAACTGAACTTATTACTCAAAAAGTATATAAAATTAATGCGAAAAGTTGTGTTTACATCCATTAATCATGATTTTGCTTCCTAAACTCCATAATAAATTTTAATAAACTTAAAAAAAATTAGAAATATTTTCTATTATTAAGTAATATATATCTGAAGAATAGCAAAAAAAATGTTTTCTAATTTTAAACATTTGTTTCTTATATTTAGTTTTACTTTTATTTTTTTCTGAAGACGATTTTTGTTATTAAGCAGAGTTTTTTCTGAGTGCAGATATTAGCTGCCTAAAGATATTTCGGTTGAGCTTCAGTCAGGTGGCAACAACTTGTACCTGGCCGCCTACACAAAATTGACAATGAAAATGTCGGTTTGGGTTTTTCATTGAATGTGTGTGTGTGTGTGCGCCATGTTGTGTTGTGGGTCCTGTGTCCAGCGTCCTTGCTGCTGCCTGTCAATTTTGGGTTTTGCTTGTTTGTTGTCCAGGCAATTGTTTTACCTTGTCTCCATTTGCTTTTGTTAATAGCTGCTGCTGCTGCTGCTGCTGGTTTTGATATTATGGTCATTGAGCCAACAACTTGAGTTTTCAAGCATTTCATTTATTGCCTGCCTCTCATTGTCTGTCCATCGTTTTTTCTGTCTGTTTTTATTATTATTATTGATATTTCATTTAAATTTATGCCAAATTCTGTCAAATAAGCGTCAAGTTTGCTTGCCTTATCACAACTGGTTATCATAACTGTCAAGCAGCGAGAACAATAGCGCTCGAAAATAGAAAATTCTCTTACAGTCTCTCATCCTAACTCTCTCTTCTTCGCTCTCCCTCTCTCTATCTCAGTCTGTGAGATATTTCAAGTGCAACATGGCGTATGATTAATACCTTTAAATCATATTAAAGTCTTTGCAGTCAGCAGCCATATCTAATCCAGCTCACTTTTATCTGCTTAGAAATGGCTTTGTGTTTATATTATTATTACTATTATTATTATTATTGTTATTATTATTATGTATCTTGTGTGTAAGACAACAATAACGATGGCCCAGCTCAATAACTCAATCAATTGCCGACGAAAACACAAACACACACGGCAAATAAAATTGATGCATTTGTGTGGAAAAGCGAAAATATCCCAATAAAATGTTATTTTCTTTCCCCACTCACACACACACATACACCACACACACACACTCACACACACACGTATTTGTTAGAACATCGATGAATCAAAGTAAATTACCAGAAATAAATGAGATAAAATTTAGTATGTGCCTGCAATGAGCCAAGATACCTGCACAGGTTCACACACACACACACACGCACACACACCAGTTTATAGATATATATATATATACTATGTATAGAGCAGAAAAAGTATATGGGCCAACGTAAACTTCAAGAAATAAGGCTTTGAGACGAGCATTTAACTCTTACTTTGAGTACACAAATAGTCCAAAAAATAAAGCAAAGCAGACAAATTTCGGACTTCAACAAGGAAAAACTTGCATAAATTATTTTCAGTCAGTTTCAAAAGTATGTGAATATAAGTACGTCTTTATTTTGAACAGTGTTAATATGCATATATTTGTGACAGGTGATTTGAGTGGAGCTGAGCTTTGATTTTGTCAATTTAAGCGAACTATTTCAAGATCCATAATTTGGCATGGAAACAAACAAATATATCGCTAGTTTGCCACTAAAAGGTGTCACTCAGCCAAGACACGTGGCATATACTCACACACACACACACACGTGTGTGCTGTAGCATATACAGGAAATTGAAAAAGTTTGTATTTGCCAGACATCCGATTCAGCTGAAGCTTCGCGTTGAGTGCTTCAACTAATTTAATAAAGCAACGCGACATGGCCACTTTTAACAGCGCGCGCAGACACACACACACACACACAACCATTCACACACACACTCATAATATCGCTGCACATGTGCGTCAGCGCCCTCAAATATAAAATTGCTGCTGGCCGCGTTTGGCCTTTTGTTTAGCCATTTTCCAAAAAAAAAACACACATTCTTTGTCTAAGTAATCATATAAATATGTCTTTGTATGTGTGTGTGTGTGTGTGTGTGTGTGTGATGTGTGTTGTGTGTGTCCAATTGTGTTACGCTGTGCGTTGCCATAAAAACTTTGGCGTGTTGCGTGTTTATTAAAAACTTGCCCGCTTTTATTTACTGCCTAGGCCAACACGTCGTATGAGCAATATTCGGTTGCCAAACAGCCAAGTTTGGTTTCCAAACAAGTTTTGAGTCATCGCAATACTTTTACATGAATTTTGAAAGAAACCAAGATAGCTGTTTGTCAATTTAATGTAATATTAATTGAGTGATCAAATCATAATCGAAAACTTATAAGTCAAGAAGTCTAATTTTAGCAAATAGCAAATCCATGGCAGCTACATACATATATACATTTAGCGATTCTATCTATAAAAAAGTTGATGTCTAAGTGAGAACAAGCAGCATAAAACTATAGATGGACCATATAGATCACATGGACGTATAGACATACTGAAGGACAGGCGGATGGAAAGGGCATGACGGATATAGCATAAAGCCAATATGCTTTCGATCCAACAATTAACACACAATTAGTCAAAATATTTTCACATTTAAATGTTAATTTCAGAGCTGGCTTGAAGCCCAGCAGCCATACACACTTATGGATTACGTGAGCAGTCTCCAACAGATAGTCTCTCTCTTTCGCTCTCTCTGTCTCTCTCTCTCTCTCTATGTAAAACTAGGCACAGTATGTTGCAAACCACTTATGCACACATCATAATAATCATAAGCAGCCCTTTCGAGCTAAGCTTGCAGCTGGGCACTGAGAGCTGCTCCTCTGCTGTTTAATTTATCGCACAGCCTTCAAATATGTTTACTTTTGTGCTGAGAGGCCCCGCCCACTTTCCCCAACCCCGCCATCAGGGAGCAGCAGTTGTGCCTGCTGTTATTGCGATAATAAACCCATTAAATTGCTGCTGGCGAAAACTGTCAACGTCAATGTGGATGGGCCGATCTACGTGTCTGCTGCGTCAGTCAGTTGGGCTCGCCTCGACGGGCATTGTGGCTTTTGCATACGGCAACAACCAGAGGCAGAGCAGCAACAGTAAAACAACAAGAATGTGCTAGTCGAGAGTGCACGACTTGCACTCACCCTGTACCCAATTCCATTATTATCCGATTGTCATAAGGAAGGCAGTGAAATAATTTTATCTAACGGTGTCAAAGTGAAGACGTAAGCAGAACCACAACTTTAACGCTTGAAACTTAGAACCTTAATGACAATTTACGATAATAACGGTAATTTACAGTATAAACATACATACAACATCGCGTGTAATGGAAGAACTGGAACATTTCAACATTTGTTAAAGAAACAGCAACAGGAATCGATATAATTAGAGCCTATAATGATGGAAGTGAATACTTCATAAGAATTTGAAACCATTTCACAATCCTAACTTTACCTAACACGTTTCCTGTTTAATGTGTCAAAAATTATCATTATTTTTCTTATGAATATATATATAAAATAATTTTCTATTCGCAATAATAAAATATAATAACAATTAACTTGGCTTTCATCTATTATCATTTATTATATCTACATATACATATATCGATCTATCGATTTTCAGGCTATAATTTTTACTTGTCTACCGACCTCAAATTTCGTTTTCAACTTTAAATGTACGATTGATTTAGTGGCAAAAATATGATCAAAAAGCCCTCGCTTTTTAAAGTAAGTCGATTTTTGACGAAGTTATGACATTTTGAAGTTTCGACCTATGCCCATACACCGATATATCGATTTTCGGGCTATAATTTTTACTTGTCAACCGACCTCAAATTTCGTTTTCAACTTTAAATGTACGATTGATTTAGGGGCAAAAATATGATCAAAAAGCCCTCGCTTTTTAAAGTAAGTCGATTTTTGGCGAAGTTATGGCATTTTGAAGTTTCGACCTATGCCCATACACCGATATATCGATTTTCGGGCTATAATTTTTACTTGTCTACCGACCTCAAATTTCGATTTCAACTTTAAATGTACGATTGATTTAGGGGCAAAAATATAATCAAAAAGCCCTCGCTTTTTAAAGTAAGTCGATTTTTGACGAAGTTATGGCATTTTGAAGTTTCGACCTATGCCCATACACCGATATATCGATTTTCGGGCTATAATTTTTACTTGTCTACCGACCTCAAATTTCGTTTTCAACTTTAAATGTACGATTGATTTAGGGGCAAAAATATGATCAAAAAGCCTTCGCTTTTTAAAGTAAGTCGATTTTTGACGAAGTTATGGCATTTTGAAGTTTCGACCTATGCCCATACACCGATATATCGATTTTCGGGCTATAATTTTTACTTGTCTACCGACCTCAAATTTCGTTTTCAACTTTAAATGTACGATTGATTTAGGGGCAAAACTATGATCAAAAAGCCTTCGCTTTTTAAAGTAAGTCGATTTTTGACGAAGTTATGGCATTTTGAAGTTTCGACCTATGCCCATACACCGATATATCGATTTTCGGGCTATAATTTTTACTTGTCTACCGACCTCAAATTTCGTTTTCAACTTTAAATGTACGATTGATTTAGGGGCAAAAATATGATCAAAAAGCCTTCGCTTTTTAAAGTAAGTCGATTTTTGACGAAGTTATGGCATTTTGAAGTTTCGACCTATGCCCATACACCGATATATCGATTTTCGGGCTATAATTTTTACTTGTCTACCGATCTCAAATTTCGTTTTCAACTTTAAATGTACGATTGATTTAGGGGCAAAACTATGATCAAAAAGCCCTCGCTTTTTAAAGTAAGTCGATTTTTGACGAAGTTATGGCATTTTGAAGTTTCGACCTATGCCCATACACCGATATATCGATTTTCGGGCTATAATTTTTACTTGTCTACCGACCTCAAATTTCGTTTTCAACTTTAAATGTACGATTGATTTAGGGGCAAAAATATGATCAAAAAGCCTTCGCTTTTTAAAGTAAGTCGATTTTTGACGAAGTTATGGCATTTTGAAGTTTCGACCTATGCCCATACACCGATATATCGATTTTCGGGCTATAATTTTTACTTGTCTACCGATCTCAAATTTCGTTTTCAACTTTAAATGTACGATTGATTTAGGGGCAAAACTATGATCAAAAAGCCCTCGCTTTTTAAAGTAAGTCGATTTTTGACGAAGTTATGGCATTTTGAAGTTTCGACCTATGCCCATACACCGATATATCGATTTTCGGGCTATAATTTTTACTTGTCTACCGATCTCAAATTTCGTTTTCAACTTTAAATGTACGATTGACGATTGATTTAGGGGCAAAAATATGATCAAAAAGCCTTCGCTTTTTAAAGTAAGTCGATTTTTGACGAAGTTATGACATTTTGAAGTTTCGACCTATGCCCATACACCGATATATCGATTTTCGGGCTATAATTTTTACTTGTCTACCGACCTCAAATTTCGTTTTCAACTTTAAATGTACGATTGATTTAGGGGCAAAAATATGATCAAAAAGCCTTCGCTTTTTAAAGTAAGTCGATTTTTGACGAAGTTATGGCATTTTGAAGTTTCGACCTATGCCCATACACCGATATATCGATTTTCGGGCTATAATTTTTACTTGTCTACCGACCTCAAATTTCGTTTTCAACTTTAAATGTACGATTGATTTAGGGGCAAAAATATGATCAAAAAGCCCTCTGCTTTTTAAAGAAAGTCGATATATGACGATTTTGGCTATAATTTTCGTCTACGACCTCAATTTTCGATTTCAACTTTAAATGTACGATTGATTTAGGGGCAAAACTATGATCAAAAAGCCCTTGCTTCTTAAAATAAGTCGATTTTTGACGAAGTTATGGCATTTTGAAGTTTCGACCTATGCCCATATGTATCTACATACCTTACACTAGCAATTCCCCATTTTTTACAGGGTACAAGCTATTGTCAGCCAAACGTGCACCACACTTGAAGCGCTTTCGGGCTGGCGAGCTATTAGCCACCATTGGAGCTATTAACCACCATTGAAGCTAAAAGGCTTTACACTTTTATGTGCCAGCTGTTTGCTTGTTTACATGCCCTCTTCCGCCTACCTTAAGTGGGTCAATGTGCGTTGAACTGATTAGCGAGCAGCGTTTTACCTTGGGGGCCAAGGTACCCATAATTATGGCCAGCGATGACGAGTACACGCTTTAAATGGCACGCAACCAGAAATGAGACTCAGCCAGAAAGAGAAGTTACGCTCGAAGGACAACGCTTAAAGCCATATGTTGCCAAAAACGAAAAAAGAAAAACGAAGAAAAGGAGGAAAGAAAAGAAAATGGACTCAAATGGCTCGCACATAAATTGTTTGCCGACGAAATCGATAATAATATATAGATATTTATATATTGGAGCTGCCCGAAGCGGCATATACGTAATGTTCACATATTTTTATATATTTTGCTCTTTCCGGTTGGGTTTTTTCTTCTTCTTTTTTTGTCGTTTTTTGAGTCGTAATTTATGCCACGCCCCTGCCATAACGAAGCCAATAATATGGGAAATTATTATCACAAATATTCGTATAATACGCGCATTTTCGCCTCTGATTTCTCAGCGAGCCGCTGCCCCCTCCCCTGCTCCCGCCGCTCCCCTCATTTGCTTTTATGCATTATGCTTGCTGTTTGTTTGCTTATGTTTATGTCTGATATTTGTGTGTGCCTTTGTGTGTGTGTTTGTGTGTGTGTGTTTGTGTGTGTGTGTATTGGTGCCCTTGGGCAGCAAAGTTTTACGTCCTTTAGCGTTAAGGTTTTCATAAATTTTAAATGAAAATGTTTATGTTTATATTCATATTTATGGCCCCGCCCGTAGGCTCATTAGTAAGCCAAACTTGATGTCTTTATCTGTCAGATAAAGTCGCAGACAGCAGCTACCAAAAACAAAACAAAAAATTACATTAAAACGCTGCAGTCGGCCTAATAATCTGTGTAGACGACAGCAATACTATTTTTGGTTTTTAAGTAACTTTTTAGTCAGGGAATGATGCGGCTGGAAGGCAGGCAGCCATGAATTGGGGCAGAGAGGTGGTCATTAATAGGATCAGGCAGCAGCTGAGAAATGAAGCGAGACATCCACGCCGACAGGGTCACCAGTTCTCAGACAAAGCCACATGCCTCAGAGGCAGCTTTAATCAAAAATTATGTATTCTTGGAAAAGAATTGACTTCAAATACTTAGCTGCCTGCTGACAGGTCTAGACTAAGAAGCTATAGATATTAAATTAGATATATTCAGTAGCGGAATCGGTCGATTTTGTGTAAGCAGAAGAAGCTGTAGTCTCCTATGCAAACATGTTATCCGCAAAGATTTCAGCTTTACTTCAAGAACTGGGATTGATGGTTGAGCTATATGCCCAAAAGGGGAAACATTAGATCTAATAGTTCGCAGTGCATGAAGCTCAATAATAAAAATAATATTATTACTGAGTTGCCTGGGGACGGAATACAGGGTGTGTCTGAGGCTATTCCGTTGAAGGTGGCAACACAGGCAACATATCGTGTCCACTGCTTGTGCTGAACTGCTTATTTATGAGGAATCTCGTGTTATTCATAGCTGAACAGCCCGAGGAGAGGCAGTAAATGAAGCGTAACTGGTGGGTTTAGTTGGCATAACTTGGTAATGCATGTTTTTCATTTTCCTATGGGAGCTATGAGCTATGACATACCAATCCGATCTAAATCGAAATGTGAGAATAATATCACGAAAAACAAATAGATTTCTATACAAGAACGCATCTTTTGACGCGTCATTGTTATGACAGCTATATGATATATTCGTGTGATCTTAATAATCATTATAACTTTTAGTGCAAGCTTACAGCATTGTTTATCTGTTCAATAATATATATTTTATAATTGTTATTGTTTGATTTTAATTGTAAACGCAAGCGTGCTTTAATCGATTCAATTGTCACGCTGCGATTCGATTCTTACTCGTGCGATATTCACGATATATCGATATTGACTTTAATCGATAGTCGCGTGGCCCACCAATAGAAAACGCACTTTTTAATAAAGCGTGTTGTAATTCGACCAATGCGACACCAATTGTGTGGATTAATTAATATCTAATAATCAACCAAGTGGACACAAAACACAAATTATTCACGACTGAGAAAAATCACAAGTGTTGTGTGCTGTGCAATAAAAAAAAAACAGATCGCTGCACATTTCAGAGCTATCGTCGACTTGCTGTTAATCAAAAAAAAATAAAAAGCCAACTGAAAAAAAGCAGTGACAACTCAAAAAAAAAAAGGGAAAGCAAATATTTAAGCAACTAAAGCAGCTATGACAATGGATGATGACAAGATGAAACGGCAGGAGGAGCTGGATGAATTCCGTGCAGAGGCCACATTCTCGTACACGGTGGAGAACGTGAAGGAGATCATGGAAGACCAATTGTCTCCGCCGATCTATGTGCGTACGCTGCCCTGGCGGATATTGGTCAAGCCAAATGATTTGAATATGGGCTTCTTTTTGCAGTGCAATGGTGAGAATAAGTCATTCATTTGGTCGTGCAACGCCATAGCCGATATGCGTTTGAAGTGCCACAAAATCGATGCGCTCCCCTATACAAGGGCACGCATCAAGCATGTATTCCGCGCCAATGAAAACGATTTTGGCTACTTGAACTTCATCAACCGGAACGAATTGTATAATCCTGATCATCATTTCATGGACAATGGCAGCGTTACGCTCGAGGTGCATCTGGTGGCAGAGCCACCACATGGCGTACGTTGGGACTCCAAGAAGCATACCAGCTATGTGGGCTTGAAGAATCAGGGTTCCACCTGCTACATGAATTCGCTGTTGCAAACGTTATATTTCACGAATTTGTTGCGTTTGTGCATCTATCGTATTCCAACCGAGGCGGATGATGTTAATAAATCGGTGTGCTTAACACTGCAGCGGGTCTTTCATGACTTGCAGTTCTCGGATATTCCGGTGGGCACGAAACGTCTAACGAAATCGTTTGGTTCGAAGACCATCGATCTGTTGATGCAACAGGATGTTCAGGAATTTCTGCGTGTCTTCCTCGAGAAGTTGGAGTCGAAGATGCGTGGCACTAGCCTCGAAGGCACCATTTCATTTCTGTTCCTGGGCACAATGTCATCGTATATTAAATGCAAGAATATCGATTTTAATAGCACACGTTGCGAGACGTTCTACGACATTCAGCTGAATATCAAGGATATGAGGAACATCTATGAATCCTTTCAGTATTATGTGGCATCCGAGGCACTCGAAGGGGATAATAAATACGATGCTGGGGTGCATGGACTGCAGGAGGCAAGCAAAGGTGTCATCTTTACCTCGTTGCCACCAGTGTTGCATTTGCATCTGTTGCGTTTCCAATACGATGCCACAATGGATGGTTCGACTAAGTATAACGAACGCTTCGAGTTCTACGAGCAAATCAATTTGGATCGCTATCTGGCGGAGCAGGAGAAGACCCCAGCAGATTATGTGCTCCATGCCGTGCTGGTGCATTCGGGCGATATTCATGGCGGTCACTATGTGGTCTTCATCAATCCGAAGGCCGATGGACGTTGGTACAAGTTTGATGATGAGGTCGTGACCTCTTGTCGCAAGGAGGAGGCCATCGATAACAATTATGGTGGCTCTATTTCTGATATTCCATTTCACTCCAAGTCCACAAATGCCTATATGCTTGTCTACATACGACAATCGCAGCTGGAGTCCATCCTAATCGAGATACCCGAATGTGAGATATCTCGTGATCTGTTGAAGCGCATCGACAGTGTGTGTCCGGAGGAGCCCATTGAGGACCATCTACATTTGACCATCAACGTCATACTCGAGGAGCATTTTGAAGCGCATCAAAATAGCCAACTCTTAGACATGGAGACGGTGACAGGCTTCAAATCTTTCAAATTCCAACGAAGTCAAACTGTTGAAAATCTCGTTGAGATACTGGTGAGCGCATTTGGAGTGCCACGGGATCGGATGCGCATCTGGGCCATGTGCGTCTTTGGGGAGGAGCAAAGGTTTCTGTGCGTTGACTTCGAAACGCAAGCGATGTACACCCTCAACGAGATGATATCCAACGATGCCCAAAATGTCTGGTGCATATTCCTCGAACTGGCCCAACCCGACAACCCTGGGCCACTGCCTCCCTTCAATACCCAGCTGGATAGACTGCTCTTTCTCAAGTTTTACGATGCACGCCGACAGCATCTCCATTACATTGGCTGCACGCAGCAGCCGGTGAATCGTCACCTCTGCGAACTGGTGCCGGAAATCAATCGAAAGCTTGGCTTCGCAACGAACAACAAGTTGACCGTTTTTGATGAGTATGCCTACGGGAAGATACTCGACCTTGAGAAGCCCATTGGAATTTTGTTCAATATGGTGATGGATCAGTTGCAGGGCACCATTTTGATATTTGAACATGAGAATGTGGATTTAAATTTGTATTTGCCCACCGTTGAGCATTATTTGTTGGATATCCTTTTGCGCATCAAGATCAGTTTCAGCGACAAATCCATTCCCGATGGACCGGATCTCACGCTCGAGTTCTCACCACTCAGGAGCTACGATCAGTTGACCCAAGCGGTGGCTGCCCGGCTCAACACCGATCCGGCCAAACTGAAGTTCTATACGAGCATCAGCGATGACTTGAAATCTCCCGGAAACGCTGTGCCCCCTGCCTTTGCAGGCAGCATCAGTGATCTGTGGAGGCAGCCAAGCCAGAGCTCGAAACAAAAGCATATGTTCTATCAGAAACTGTCGCTGAGCATTCACGACCTGAACAACAGAGACGTATTCAAATGCATTTGGGTATCGCATAATTTGAAGGAGGAGAAGCCACTCGTTCTCTATCCAAATATAAATGATACGGTTAAGGAACTGCTCGATGAGGCAGCCAAAGTGTTGTCATTTACTGATTCCAGCCAGAAGAGGCTGCGTCTGCTGTGTGTGAGAAACCACAAGATTTTTGCCATCTGCAAGGATTATGAACCATTAGATACGCTTAGAGCCGAATCATTGATGTCGAACTTAATTTTTCGCATCGAGGAGATACCCAGTGAGGAGTCACAGCTCAATGAGAATGAGATGCTCATTCCGGTTGCCCATTACAGCGGTAATCTGAGCAGTGGATTTGGAGTGCCGTTTCTGACGAAGGTGCAGCAAAAGGAACCGTATTGGGCTATCAAGCGACGCATTCAGCGGCGCCTCAATGTGCCCGACACTGAATGGGAGCAATACAAGTTTGTCGTCTGCTTCACTATGGAACTATCCCTCGATGTCAACGTGAATTTGCTGCTCGATTTGCTCAGCTTTCGCAGTTGGACGAACCACGAAATGGGCCGTTGTCCGTTTTTTGGACTCGATCACATTAATGAGACGCACGAGTGCGAAACATCCGAGAACGCCATCAAAATCAGCAACTAAATAAATTTTTTAATTTCTTTGTTTTTTCAATTATGCATTTTTAAATAATAAAAAAAATATATAAATAAATACAATTCGAATGCTTTAGTCGAGAGAGCTCAAGTCCTATAAGATGTTTAAAACAAATGAAAAGAAAAGAATTCAAATTAAATAAACTGAAAACATATGATATGATTTGCAAATTGGCTAATTAGTAATTTTCATTTTTAGGTAAAGGAGTCAATTGAAATAAGACCAAAACAATATACGAAACAGGTAAGCCTTCTTATTAGATATTATTTTTATGTTTATTATGATATTATTTACTTTTCTTTCGTAAGTAATCCTTTAGCAACATAATTCATAGCATCTTCTCTTTCACAATGAAAGAATACAAAAAAAACACCAATTAGACGCACTTGATTATATATTTTTGCCTTGTTTTAAGCGAGCCACGCATTTGCCGCAAAAAGCAAATGGTTAAATTCGGCAAAAGCAACAATAAATTTCAGCAAACACTTCAAAAACAATTAAACAGCAAATCTATATTGACAATCACGAACACAATTTGACTTTAATTATCTGGCAATTTAAATTAAATTTAAATTGCACAAATCTGTGGCTGATTAGCGTACAACGAGGTGACCTTGATTTGTATGCTTGTTCATCTCTACAACGATCTCTCCCACGCTCTCTTCAGTTGTCTCTCTTCATATTTATGCGCATATGTATGTGTGTATGTGTGTTTGTGTACATATGCTTATGCATGGAAACAGCGGGAAAGAGACAACAAGAAATTTGAAGCCTGCATTTGCAGCAACAACTAAATGGATAAAAGTTTTTTCCTTTTCTAACTTGCGCGACCTTTTCTCTTATTCAAAATATTGTTTTTTTTGCAAATTTTATGTTTGTTTTGTCAACTGTCTATTTCAATGGCTGCTCCTCTTTTTTTTCGTTTTAACAGGTTTTTATTTTGCGCGCAATTTTGCATGTCAAGCTGGCAACTTCATTTGGCGTTTATTGACAGCGACAAGAGGCAAACACAATTGGAGAGCCTAACGGTAACGACAACGACAACGAGCAACAACACTAACGGCACAACACACAACAACAGACAACAACAATAAGCTGTAACTTTTTATCAAGTTATTAACTTATCTAATTCGATTATGGGCGCTCTGCCCAAGGAGCAAAGCAGAGCGCAAAGCTGAGCAGAGCAGAGCACTGGCAGAGAGTTGGCGTTTACATAGCAAGCAATTCAATTAGAGAGCTGTGCGGCAACAACAAAATGGCTGCCCAGACAGACAGACAAAGAGAGCAATAAAGGATAGACATAGAAAACAGACACACAGATCAGACAAAGAGAGAGAGAGGCAACATAGCGGGACCTTGGTCGAATGTTAAACGAAAGCAGACAAAGGGTCTCAGTCTGCTTCTTTTTTTTTTTTTTGACTATGAAAAGTCTTTTCATGTTCTCAAATAGATTTAAGTTGCCGCCAATGTCAGCAAGTTCAAGCGATCCATCAAATTTCAATGCTTTTTCCAACACTTATCATTCATACTCACTGCTTATAAGCAGCTCTTAAATAGTATAACAATACCTCAATGTTTTCCTATCTAATTTTTGTATTTCTTTCTCTGATTCTGAGTTGAAGTTGTTCTTGTTGCTTGTGTGTGTTTTATTTGTTATCAGCGAATTCATTGTGTCTCAAACACTTGGCCATTTTGTTCATGTAAATTTGTTGGCCCTTAAAGCAAGCGTCTTTGTTGCCGCTTATTTGTATTATCATTGTTGCCACTCTGTGCGTGACTTGCAGTTTAGCACATTCACAATGGAGCATTAACGTCATAGTTATACCCTGTGGAATTAATTAGGCTGAGGTATATAGATTCGCATAAGCTTTTATGATGTTGGTTTTCTCATTAATTTCTATTATTCTAAAGATAACAAATTCCTAACAAAGAGCTGAGCATAATTATGTTTATGATTGATTTTATATTCAAATTTGATTACAACTTTCTATCAATTGGAAGCTCGATGAATAATAAGTATTCGCTAGTCGTGTAATTCTCAATAAAAAATCATTGCTTGAATTGTTTTTGCATATTTGATGTTATTTTATTTTTTATTTGTGCTGGCATTGTTTGGTAATTGATTTGCAAAATGAAAGCAGAATGCAAAGAACAACCAAACTTGAGCAATATGAAAATGAGATGCTGACCAGTCGACTGCCCTGCAACACCCACCCCTCCGCCCTTCCCCTCCCTCCTAAGGCAACCCCCAATTGCTGAGTTTTCCAATCAAAGTTGTCGTTGTTCGCCGTCATTGAAAGAAGCTTAATGCCCAAATAAGCTGTCCATTATTCAGGAGCATGTGCGAGTGCTCTGCACAAAACACACACACACAGCCACACACACTCACACGCACTCTCTAACACACACACACTGTAACATACACACTCCAACATAACACACAAAACTTTTTCCATTCCTCGCAAATGAAAAGCTGGCATTCAAATGCGCACAGAATGCAGAGGCGTTGTTAAGAGAGGGATGGGAGCTAAGAAACTGGAAGGGTGGAACGCGAGGGGGTCTCATGCATTATGCGCATTGTTTGTCAGCAGACAAAAGCAACTTTTTATGTTTTCTCTGTTGCCCAAAAAAAAAAAGAAAAAACAGAAATTTGTTGTGTGTTATCTTTTCGAAAAAGGAAGAGACGAACTGGTTCCAGCTCCCTGTGGGCTGTCCAAGCCAGCAGGAATATATCACGTACGCAGATGGATATAGTTCAAGGGGTGGCGGGGGAACTGGGGTTGGCTTGATACAGTTACGTGTAGCTGCATAAGCGTGATCGATATACCTAAAATGTAAACCGAGTTGTGTACTAATTTTCATGCAATAACAATGTCAATTACCACTAAAGTCGGCTAAGAAGCGTGAGTGTGGAGGGGGGAGGAGGTTGCAAATGCTAAATCAAGTTGCCACAGCACAAGCAGAAAGAGAGCGAGAGAGAGACAGTGAGCTGGACAAAGTAGACAGAATAAGTTGCACAGCTGCCAAGCTGAAATTTCTTTGGTTGACTTTAAGACAAGACAAGACAGGTAACAGAAACTGGCAGACAGCAAGAACAGTTAAAGCTGGCGGCAAAGGAGGAGCAGCAGGGAGAGCAGGGGCCAGTGGCCGTGGGTGGGTGTTACATTTGATGTTTGTTAATATAATTAAGCGATTTGGCCACGCCCGCAATCTGCTTGAGGATGTTTTTAATTAATTTCTAGCCTTTTGTTTATTTTAGCTTGATTAAGAAAAAAAAGCGGAATTATGTGTGCCGCCTCTAAGCTGAGTGTGTGCACATGTGTGTGTGTATGAGTGTGTGTGCGCATGAGTGTGTGTGCGCATGAGTGTGTATGATGTTAATTCAAGTGTGTGCTGTACAACAAAAAGCAGTCAAATCGCTGAATGAGTTAGAAACAAAAGACGGCTGAAAAGTCTGGCAATGACATTGTTGCTGCACAACTCAAATGTACACTCAACAAAAAAAAGTGAACCTGGTAAACAGAACTTTATCAATTCTGAATTAAATGCTTTACTTTTTAAACCTTAAAGTAGTCTCCAAAAATTGAATTTCCTTTAACTCAGCTGCAAGTTTTCGCATCATAATGGAAACCGCAACTTTACAGATTCCGGAAGTGAATATCAATAAAATATTTTTAAATTCAGTTCATGGAACGCACATCGTTATTCCATAACGGAACCAATTCCAATTTCCAAAATCAATTTCCAATTCATAACCTTAACCGTAAACCTCACACTTTACCCACCGGAATCCATATCGAAATGCGTTTCGCCTCAGCAGAAATAAGTTGTTGGAAAATGACAAGAAATTCTAAATAAATAATTTACTTTTTTAGTTCAAGCGTTGCGACCTTTTCAAAAGTTGTTTACAACGGCATGTAGCATGTACAACTTAACTTGGCCAATGGCTTTAAGCTATAAACTGACTGACTTACTGACTGACTGACTGACTGAGTGAGTGACTGACAGTGGCAAGGACAGCGCCAAGAGTTAGCTAAATGCTTGACAGTTGCAACTAGCGTCCGCCGCTCTCAAAGCCAAGTCGAATCCTTGCCCCAAATAGAGGCTGGCAACAGTCGCGTCGCTTCCGTCTCTATCCTGCATCCTCCCGCCACCCGCCTCCATCCTGCATCTACTTTGCTTAAAAGTTTTGCCAGCGCTGTCGCTGACAGCTGAAGCTGAAGCTGCTTGTCGTGTTCGCCTTCAGCTTTTGCCTTTGCCTTTGCCTTCTGCTTGTGCGTTTGCCTCTGCCACGCCTTAAGGATAAGTCGCGTGACAGCCTGCTCCGGCTCCATCCTCTGCCTGCTTGCTGGCCTTATATCCGTTGCCGCAGCGCTTCCTGTTTACACTTTAAACTAATAAGCAGCCAAAGCGTTGACAACAACCATTTTGTCCGCCTCGCTTTCAATCTTCATTTCATTCGCCACTTTTTGCGATATTCAATAAATACAAGTTGACAGACGACCCTCTCCATATACATATATATATATATATTCATGTATTTACATATTATTTGCAAATATTGGCAGGCGTGGGCAAACAGCAAAGCCAACAACTCAAAGCAAAACCAGAAATGTTTATCCAATAACTGTTGCAAGGAGCTTGAAGTTGTTGGCCCAACGGAAACTATCAGATATTATTATATCATAGATTTGATCCGATTAAGCAAATAGATATGTCATTGCAGGCAGTCGAAACTCTTAAAGTTGTGATTAAATTCAACAAAAATTCTTAACTTCAATTCTAAATAATAATATCGATTCCTAAAACTATATAAATCTTACTTGATTCAAGTTGTTCACTTTATTAGAAAGACTTAATTACCATTGATAGATGTACAATTACTTTGCTAATTATTATTATTTAGTGAGGTATTAATTCATCAAATAATGTGCTACAATTATCTTCACTCAATTAACCTCAAATATGCAACTCAAATAAAGACAACTCGACAGCTATTTAATTAAGTTAATTTATTAATAATTAGGAATTCAGATTTCGAGACTCTTAAGTGCTGTAGTCATCATAATGATAATGATAAGTAAGATAAATATAAGTTAAATATTTAATTCTTTGGCTATTCAGAAGCATTACGGCATTAGTGAAATTCCTCTTTAGAATTCTAAAATGTTGCAGATATTTGAATGTTGCTTTTGGATGAGTTGCTGGCACAGCTGCGTTGCCACTTGTTGTAAACTCAATTAAGTTGGAAATTTTTTTGCAGTAAACTGTGAAAAGGATGCGGATAAATATTTGCAGATACTCAAATGTGAAGAGCACTCGACAAAAAGCAGAAGCAGAAGCAGCAGCAGCAAAACTGAAAGCAGCAGCTGAAAAGCGCAATCAAAATGTCAGTATAATAATAAATTAGAACCAAAGCCCAGAACTTGGCCAACTAACAAGCGCAGAAGTACGCAATAATATATATATATATATGTATATATATAAGGCTACTTCCACTTTCTTTTTGTAAGAACTTGCGTGCATTATTTTTAATAATTATTATGCACGAAAGGGGCAGGCTGAGCAGGCGGCGAGTTGGGCAAACAACGGCCAGACTGACAGCCTGACAGCTGAGTGTGCGTCTCTGTGCCGGCGAATCCCACAACCCGATGCTCTGCACTACACTTAGAGAATTTTGTACTCAAATCAAGTAGAAGATAGCTTCAGCTAGACATGAAAACAGAATTCGTAAATGATTTTGACTTATTTTTAAATGTTCCAGTTTGAATTGTGCTTTAAAATGCGAGGCTAAATTCGTTTCGGCTTAAAACCATGTTTTATACATATTCAATTAAGTTTTAGTTAGAATTGTGCCCAAAAAGAAATGGCATTTAATAAGAGTAAGCCATTTAGCAGCGCTCTTTTCTTCAAGTGTAGCCCTGTTTGAGTTGAAGCCAGGCAGACGCCCACCTTTTGAGGGACACACAATGTTTGCGTTATCTCATTTAACACTTGAAGAACTTTTTACACACTCACTCGCACACACTCACACACACAGCCGCACACACTCACGTGTCTGTTGTTATTTTAAGTGGGCGTGTGACAAAAGAAGAGCCTGTCCCCCTCGCACTATCCAACCCGTAAGCAGTCTGGCTGTCTGGCTGCCAAGCAACGCATTTGCACATTAACTGTGTGAAAAATTATGATTGAGCTATAAAACAGTCAGCTGCGTTTAGCTGGAAAACGCACCTGAGCACAAAACTGAGAAGAAGCAGAAGCAGAAGAGGAAGAGGAAGTCGAGGAAGCAGCAACAGCAGCCGGCCAAGTTAGCAAGTTTAGCCAAAGGACCTTTAGGCCATAACATATGCGTGTGCAAAAATCTCTCTCTGCGTGTGTGAAGAGAAAGTTTTTTGGCAAGCGTATTGGCCAGGGTGTGTGCCCGAAAGGGCGGCTTTAAGTGAGTTAGTAAAACGCACACACATAGAAATAGACGCACACACACACACACGCATAGAAATAGACGCACACACACACATAGATAAAACACAATAAAGGGAAATTTGCACTTTGTCTTTGCTTCCGCTTCCGCAGGGGCAGAACTTGAACAGCAGCTGTTGTGGACTAATGAGCCTCTCCTCGATGTTAACCAGAGCGCAACATCCCCAGAGAAACACAATTAGCCACTACGCATGGTAGGGGCTGTGTGTGTGTGTGTGTGTGTGTGTTTGTGGGTGGGGTGGTGCTTGATAGTGGCTGCCTTGCATATGGCATTAATATTGAATATGCCCAGCACTGCTTTATTAGCTGTTTTGGCCCGGCTTCATTTCAATTGACTTGTTGGGCATTAATAATAAACGCTGTCTATAAATCAATCATACGACAAGCTGATAAACATCACACGCTAACAAATACTCGAATACACTTCAAGAAAATATGTGTGCGAGCATTTTTATAGAGTTTTTATTTATAGAATTTTACAACGAACTCAAGCAAAAACAAATCAAACTTGCCTTGTCAAGTTGTAGATTTTGCCTGCATACACTTAAAAATATTTTTGGCATATAAGTGGAAACATTTTTCATATATCTATAGAATATTTATATATATTCCGCATTCAAGGAATATCAAATATTTTTGTTCTTTTGGTTAAGTGTCTTCCAGGTCAGAGTTAAATTCAGTTCGTGTATTTATACAAACATTATTTATATTTTATTTATTATAAATAAAAGGAAAATAAATATCTATATGTTTGTGCTGGCTGTAGGTCAAGTGTTTTTTTATTTCTTATATATATACTTCAATTTATTTTGAGTCCCTTCTGAATTGGTTTTCAGGGAGAGCTGCTCAGCCTCCTACCAGTCAGCTGTGAAGTTTGAAGCACTGAAGACGAATCCCGACGGGTTGCAAGTTTGGCAAGTTCCACTTTAAAATGCTTTTTTATTTTACAATTTGTTTCTTATATATTTATTTAATTTTAAGTTAAATTTATTAACTACACATACAAATATAAACAATTAAAGCCGTTTAAGCTAAGCTAAGCATTAATCAATTATATTTTTAGCCTACGACTATAACACTCTTTTTTTCAGTGTAGCTACTCAAATGGCAGCCTGCACATACGTAAGTTCGTAAATACGTTAAAGACAATAAGCGCAACGCAATTTGTGCTGATGCTTAGGTGGCACTTATTGGATTTTATGCGACTCCAAGTTAAAAGCCCGACTGCTATTCATAGATACTTTGAGCAGCTATTTATAGACACAGAGAAAGAGAGAAATAGACAGAGAGAGAGATAGAGCTCTCTCTAGAGATAGAGAGCGAGTAGCTGTTCTAAAAATAGCTAAAGCTGCTGCTGCAATTTGCATGTTGCATGCAACGCAGCGCATCAACCACTTCCGCAGAATCTTCACTTAGTATCAATTCCCCGCTGCTGAATCGGCAAATTTTCACCTCTTTCTCCAGTTTCGAGCCCAATTATCATAATACCCAATGGGGAAATAAGCTGTGCTCAAATTGTGCGCCACAGTCAAATAAGTGAATATTTTATACCTAGGAATTTCTAGTTGCCTTAAAAGCATTTATGGCTTTCAAATTTGCCCCAATGGAAATATTTATGCTGCAGCTGCAGCCTGGAATTTTTTCCTATTCTTGTTTTTCCGGTGAATTCTCTTTCAATACCCTGTACTTTATTAGGCTGGGGTGGTGCAGTTTATCCATTCCACACGAATAAATATTAATTTTGTGTTATTAAAATGATGTAAAAGAGGAGTAGGAAAAAAAATGGATTTTAAATTAAATTCTTTTGCTATTCTTAGATTGTTGGCTAACTGGCATTGATCCTTTTATGGCGTGATACCCTTTAATGGACTCGCCAATCGTCATAAATCAATATTGTCAAAATCAACTCTTTAGCTTTGCCTTCAAGCCATGTTTTAAAATATTTTATATTCAAATACCGTAACACACAGAAACTGTACGCATCCTAGCCCAATTCAATCCCCACAAAATCCACTCACACTTAATGGTCTTGTTAAAATTCATCCCTGCCCATCAACACACTCATAAATCATAAATCGTAGAATAAATATATTTATTTGATTTTCAATCGAATGCCACACACATTCTACTCACATCATTCCCAGCCATTGCCACTGCCACTGCCCCTGCTCCATACAGCTGCTTGCAACACATTTCTGTAGCATACATTTTGGCTGATTGTTTGGAGCACTTTTCGATTGCCAGATTTTTGCTGCTCTGTGCAGAAGCATTGCTAGCAATTTACTTGGCCTATTTTACACACCCCCTCCCCCCCTCTCCACACGCAGTTGTTAACTTACTTAGACATGGTCCAAAGAGCATCGGAAAAGAAAAGAGTACGGCTATGATTACTGAATTTTAATTGCTGAGGAGCCTTTAATGTCATGTTTTGCTTTTGCCTTTCGCACTCGCATTTATTGCTCCAAAGCAGCAAAAGACACTTAGCGCAACCCAGTATGGAATGCCCCAAGCACTTTCAATTGTTTGCTCCCTAAGCTGAGGCATGTGCTTTACTCAAGATACCCTTCCCCCCCTCATCACGCCCACCTTAACATAACCCATTTCGTCGCCTGTTTTTGCGCACAATTACGCAACAAAAAGTACAAAAACAACAAGCTTAAAAAATAAACAAGCAGAAACGCGGAAATTAACTTGTAGATACCCCCTAGGGTGCATTTAATGAATTACAGATGAGCTGCCTATATTTAGATATATATATACATATCTATATATATAGGTATGCAGACATCTGGAACTCAGTAGTTACTTTTAGTTGCTTTCCCACCGCCTGCCTTTGTATAGTATATATGGAAAGCTAAGAGCATTAAAATATGTAAATAGATGACAGACTACCAGCTGGGGCCTCATCACGCCCCATTACGCACGCATTGCTATTTCGAGGGTATCAAAATAGCAGCAACAATGGAAACGCAAGCATTTGCCGTAATCAGAAAGACGTAAAAATTTCTACAAGCAAGGTAACGAAAATATTTGAAATTGCTTCTTGCTTTTTGGCCATAACCTTTCACTTGGCCTTTGGCCACGCCTCCTTTCACTTTGCCTGTCTCCGCTTTGCACTTCTCTTCCTCTCCTCTCCTGCCCCCCACCCCGCTCGTCATTTACCTTTTGCTTTGGCATTCCGTCTGCTCTAATGGCATAAATTTGGGCAAGCGTCGCTTTTCGCCCTCAGCTTTTAACGACAAAGTAGACGACAAACACGTCGCTCTTGACAATTTCCCCTCTCCCACTCTCCCTCTTTGTCTTCGTCTCTGTCTCTGTCGCGTACTTTATTTAATTCTCTCTTCTTCTGCGTTTTTGGTTGAGGAATTCGTTGCTTGATAAGGTTAATTGCCCATTTCTATGGTTGTTGGCAAATTTCAGCTTGTTGTTCATTCGATTTTGTTGGCCTTTTTTATTTATTTTTGTTTGTCTGTCTGTCTGGCAGCCATATATCGAGTTCTGATTTAATGTTCCCGCTACACCCCCCACCCCACCCCCAGCACTGATACATTACTCAAATATTTTGCACAGCAGGCGACAGAATACAAAAAAACATGGGACATGTGATACAGGTCAGCAGCCCAGCAGCCCAGCAGTGGGAGATACAAAAAATAATAAAATATGAAATATTTGTTGTCAGTAGCAGCAACAGCAGCAGCAGCAGGAGATATTCTTGCCAATGTGTATTCAATTTCATCTCATTATGCCCGAGCTTATGGCTAAAATGCTTCCACATATATATCTAAATATATACATATATAGATATAAGCATCTAACGGACTAAGCCAATGAATACACTTAGTTTAAGCACAAAAGTAGCTTTTACGCTAACAAAGGCCAATTTTGTTGCTTGGGAATTGATAAAGCCATTTTTCCATTAATGTTTTAAGATAATTCTTTGGCAATAAATTTAATTTTAGTTGGTAAACAAAGCTATTACCATGGCGCAGAGGTATGCTTAGGTTTATTTCTCTTTATCGAACCGGAAACGGAACCAGCATCGGCATGTAAAAAAGCGCGAAAAAATACTGAAAAAATGCGCATTGGAATCGAAATTTACTTTTCTTGTTCTTATTTTGACTTGATTATAAATCAAATTTGAGTTGCTAATCTCATTTATCAAACTTATTACAATGCTGCAGATGAATGTTTAGTTTATGTAACTTAACTCGATCTTCCCTTTACTATTCTTAGCTCTCTTCTGTGTTTGTTATTTGTAAAAACTTGTCCATTTCCCATTTAGTTGTGAAAAGACTGCAATTAGCACTTGACACCCTCAATAAGCTTCTAATTTTTACTCTTTGCTTGTTTTTATGTGACTTCTTGGACATACAATGCGTAGTTTGTGCGCCCTTATTAGATTGCTGTATACAACAAAACTTTCAACTATTTGGGAACCTCAACACCTAAGGGAAAAACTTTTAACAGGGAAACTATTTCGAGCTGTTGTTATGCGAGTGTGTTTGTGTGTGTGACTTTGTGGTTGTGTGTGTTTTTGTCAGTGGTGCAGCTGACCGCAAAAGCCACAACAAACAAATGTAATAAAAATAAATATAAAAATAATTATGAGTAGAAAAGTTGGCAGCAACAGAAACATGAATTCTCTTTTACTTATTTTAGCAGCTGTTTATGATCTTAACACAAATTGGAAAACAGCTTGTAGCCAGAACAAAAACAACAAGAATCATTTCGCGACAACACTTGAAAGTGGTTTTAATGAAATGTCCACTTTGAAGTTGGCCATTTGAAGCAGCCCTTTGCCAGGTTGAAAGCGGGTCGAGCAATAAAACACACAAGTTCCCATCGGAAACGGAAGTAAAACAAAAATTATGATAAGGGCACCATAAAAAAAAACAAAAGGAAAAGAAGAAGAGCAAACAGGGAGCAGGATTGAAGAGCGGCTTCCTATCGGGGAGTGTTGCTGGACAGTCATTAAAATGGAACTCGTTCAAATGATGCAGTCCAAAACAAAAGCCAAAAAGAAAAATGGTAAAATAAAGGAAAATATGTCGCTGATGTTAAGTGCTTCATTTAATTAAGAAAAAGTCGACATGAAAGCGTGGCAGGCGCCATTGGGTTAAACCCCCCTCAAACCCCGCCGGCAAACCATCCATGGAATTAAAATAATTTTCTGCCCTTGCAACCTCTTCTTAAGTTGCTTTGTTTCTTTTGCGACCTAATTGTTTTTCTGTGTGAAGAGACAACACGTGGCGTATACGTATCATGGCATTTTCACGTATTAAGCAGACGCCAGGTGCGCCAGCTGTTTGGTTAATTTGATTCGCGATACGCATCTGTTGTGACTTTCGATATTTTTTTGGGCATTTCCCTCAACTATGCAACAAAAAGCAAACGCACAAAAAGGTGACATATTGAAGTACGCAGTTTCATTAATTGCTGGGCACAGTTTATTACACAACAACATCCCCCCACCGCCCCTGCTTGCTGCCACACATTGCAGCGCCGACGGCTTTGGTATCTGCGCGCAACAATCTGTGGAAAGAACAGCTGTAAAAATTCACAGACGCACATAAAAGTTGACAACAGCAAATCGCATTTGACACATGTGCCTAGTTTGGCATAGGTATATATATATATGTATATAGTACTATATATATGTATTTATGTTTGCATATATGTATTTTATCTGTTATCTGGGTAAGTCGTGTAAGCAATTGATATTTGCTTTTCATCGCTTGCACAAATATGCCGTCGAGATTTTTATTTTGGCCAATTTTATGTTTGTTGATCCACATGAATGGGAAACGGAATGCGCGAAAATAATATTGACAGACAAAACATTAACGTAGATGTAGTAAAAACTTTATTGGCTTAACTATGCAAATTAAGTCATAGAAAATAAGCAAACAAAATTGATTTAAGTTGCTGTTCAACTTTGCGAGAAATGCAGTTATGTTTCTAATTTAAATTCTGTTTCAATTAAAGCAAGTTTTTTTCACATGACTAATGAAAATTGCAATTGATTAAATTAGAAACCAGACACTAAACATAAATAATAATTAATTTATAAGCATGGTTTGGTTAAATTAATTTCTAAGCTACGAAAATAAATTCAAATGAATAACAAATCAAAATTAATTTAATTCCACATAAAATTTAATCACGAACCAATTTTTTTATAACTGAAATAATGAGAATAAATCAAATAATTTGCCAAATAAATTATTTGACTAAAAAAAAAGTAAATAGTCACAACTATAAATAATGTGCCAGGAATTATCATATTAATATTAATCATAAAATAATTGAAAACAAAATTGAAAAAATAATTGACATTTAATTTTGTATGCCAAACAAAACCGTAATTATTGGCATGTCTGATAAATGCCACCAGCATATGTGCTTTGTAAATTATGAAAACCATGCAACATCAAAGCATGTTCAATAATTAATGAAAAAAAAGGGAGAGAGAAAAGCGTTTGTCATAAATGTGTTTATTAGGGCAGTAAAATACATAATAAATTTGACAGCTAGTTGGGGAAATTAATTATGTGGCCAAGGACTCGCAGGAACTCACCTGTCAATGTGGAAGCCCCCAGCTGCATTTATTTTACACTTGGAATTAATAAAGTTCTTCTTTTTTTTGTGTTTGTTATTCAAGTGTCGAAGGATTTTCCCTTGTTATAATATTTATTCAAGCATAATCATTTTCCTTTTCTCTTTTTGTGCACTTTTTCGACCTCGACTCGACTCGACTCTACTTTATTTTTTTTATTTATTTTTTGTTGGCAGCTAGAGCAGCAGGGAATACACATTTAAAGGCATATTTAATGTGGCATGGCGAAGCGATCTTAAAACCAATAGTTAAGTTGCACCCTGGTGGCGCTTTGAGCGTCCTCCGTGCAACAGTTGCCAAATGGCATTTGTGTTTTATGGCGAGGAGAGTAAAAAAAAAAAAATAAAACAGAATTTAAATTGCAGACCGCGCAACAGTTTGCATTTATGTGTTGAACCATCGACCAGTTGGCCTATTGGCCACTTGGTCAGCTTCTCTCTTGGCCATTTGGCTGCACATGCAATTTGCTTTTAATTGTTTTTCCGTCGCTGCTGCTGCCATTGAATTTTCTTCAATTTCAACTTTAGTTTCACATTTTCCTTTTTGTTTCACACAACGCGAACTTTTCGTCTTCACTCATTCAGTCGCTTATTGAGAAACTTGAGCAGAGTTCCGTTATTTATTTGCCGTTGCTGCTGCTTACACTGTTATTGGAGCTGTTGATTCATCTGCTAGAGGTCTTCTTCTTCGTTCTTGCTGAAGTGCAACCTTCTGCGACGCCTGCCAACTGCGAACTGAATTGCTCCAGTTTCGTATTTCACCTTATAAAGTGTGCTTCGCGCTGTTGCTGTTGCTGCTCCCGTGTTATCCTTACAGGCGAGTCCCGACTGGTTAATGGCTGTCTGCTTCCAGCTTGTGCTGTTGCTTTGATAAGAACCTGCCTTGGTGTGTGTTTGTGCGTACGTCTGTGTGTGTCTGGCGAGAGCGCAACTGAGAGAGCGAGAGTTTGACTCGGAGAGAGTGTAGCTATTGGAAAGTCAGAGCGCAAATTTGGTTGTTGTTGGTTTGATTCTCTTTGCCAAGCTTTACCGTTAAGTTCAATTTAACGGTTAGAAATTTCAGATTTGAATAGCGAAATTCCTAAGACAACTGTCAGACGCTTTGATAATAATTCTCATTACAACTGATGTGCATAATTTGAACTTTTATAAGTACTTTTTACATAGTTTTTAATATTTTATATAATTATACACATTATTTAAATTTCACTCTCTAAAATTTTGTTGTATTTTAGCACTCCTTCCACTATTTAAGTTTATTTTTGCTTCTTTAATGTGCAACTTCACATATCATTTATTTTGATGTAAGGCAACACTGTTACATTAATTCCACTACCACTTTCTCTGTCACACTCACACACATATGCCCACGCAGTTTGGGTGTGAGCTTTCATGAATGAACACCCTCCTGTTGCATTTGTTTTTATTGTAGCCTGTGCGCCTTTTGGGCAACACGTCCCACCCCTCCGCTCACCACTAGCATGCCTCTGACCATGAAGTTCAAGATGAAGGTTAACAAAAAACACCAACATGCACAGTAATAAAACTGTAACAGAACTTTAAGAGAGCCCGTGAAAGCTTTCGCTCTCCTGTGTTACTTACGAACGCTCTCTCGTGCTCGCTCTCTCTCTCTATCGCACGCTCGCTCTACCTCTCTCCGTCAGTTTTGCTTGTTTTCTGCGCTATCGCGCGTTCCCCGCTTTACACACAAAAAATTATACTACAGATTTTGGGATGAATTGGTGGGGGAGGGGGGTGGAGTGGGAAACAATGGCACACATGCTGCTTTCGCGCTGCTCGCTGACTGCAGCATTGTGTGACGCACCTTCCCAGCCCAACTCACGCTTGATTTCGCTGCCACGCATATCGCTGACCGACCGACCGTATTTTCTTCTATCTGCGCCCGCCTTCTGACCCAATTTCGAGCCTTCACGTATACGGCGCTCAGCAGCTGTAAGCAGCAACAACTGCTCTAAGAGCAGCGGCAGCAGCAGCAGCAACAGACTGAGAAACATGCCTGGCATTAAAGGCATTTGATGTGCCCACAGATTTTACAGTCATTCCTTGCGCTTGATTGGCTTCGTACTCTTTGTGCGCTATCCACATTTTAAGCATGAATTGTTGGGCACATACAGTGGAAACAGATATTCAATAACATAAGGAATGTGGTTAACAGTTAACAATAGTTATGTAGAACTGTCTGAAATCGTAACTACACTGCATAAGTTATCGATGTGGATCGATTACGATCAGCAGCTTGATGTGGATAAATTTTGATCGTTTCACTTAAAGTGAAATGAAAGAACTATTTAATTTAACTTTGTTAGCCATAAATAAAAAAATTCTTTATTGAAAATACTGTTTGTTGTAGCAGTAAACCCTGTCTGCCACAAATTATAAATCAACTCATAAATATACAAATAAAAATTTGTAGTTTTAATTGCTGTCAAAATACTGCTTGCTTTGGCGTTAACCACTGTACCAGTCGTAGGTGATTGGGTTGTTGCGTGGAGTTGGCCATCACACACGCACATATTTGCATAGTTGAGGAGGGCGTGCTACGTGGCATATGCTTGATGCTCTCGCTGGCTGCCAATTACTTGTCAACATGTCGCGCTCCGGCAGCCAACCAACTAACTGGGATTGATTGTGTGTACGTGTAACATTTTCCTCTGTGTGTGTGTGTGCGTGTGTGTGTGTGTGTATATAGGCGTGGGTTGTCATAGAAAAACTGAAAGCTGCAAAAGTGCAGTCGGCCTGCCAAGCAACTAAAACAAAAACAAACCAACAACAAAATGTGTTCCTTGTTTGTTTGTTTTTTATTTAGCTGTGACAGACAACACTGCTCGAAATTGAGTCCGATCGGGAAGGCTACAAGTGCTGCATATATCTTAACAGTATTAAAGCTAAGTAACTAACATGTCCAACGAAAATAGCATAAGTTTTTTTTTTGGGCCAGGCATCCTTTTCTTAATTTGAGTTGGCCCAAGTCAATCGTGTGAACTTTAGAACTTTGATTGGCTGTCACACACACAAACACACACACAAGCACTCACTCACAAGTAAGTCTATATTTAGCTGAGTAGTTTGCTCGTCCTTAGCCTGAGCTGATGGCTCTTTGGCTCTTTGGCATTTCAGCGTCTCATTAAAAGCATAATCCAACCAACAGTAACTTAATTTGTGCTCCACTCCATGGATACCAGGATATTTCAGAAAATTTACTTCAGGCTGGCCTTAAGTGCATTCGTTTCCATTTCACTGCAGGCTGCAGCGAGTCCTTTTTAAGCTGATAAGCCAGCGTTCCAGGTGTATCTGCTCCTTCTGCCAGCTTAGACAAATGCAAATGAAATAGATGCAGAAACACAATGTCAGCTATTTAAAAGCCAATGGCAAATAGCACAGAGCAACTACAAATTACACTCAGAGAAAAGCATATACTAATATAGAATTAAGGCAACTTTTTATTGTCATATTTAAAAAAAAAAAATTTTCACAAACAAAAATTTCAAGTTTAATTGTACTTGGTAGAAAAAAATATACGTTTGTCGCGTATGGCGATTTTCTCAATTCCAGCTGATGTATTTTCTCTAAGTGTATGGCTACAAATCACTGTTTCTAATTATACTTTCAATTTGGCCCCTCATTTTTTCCGGTTTTACGCAATCTAATCAGTTCTGGGCGGGGGACTGGTTTCCAACTAAAAACCAAAACAAAATGGCAATGTTCCATGAACACGCAACGAAAAGAAGAAAAGTAAAAAACAAAATTCTAAATAAAAGAACAAACAAAAACAACAACAACAACAAAAAAAAAACCATGTGGTGCTGGTGAATTTGTTGGTGTTTGTGGCTATGGCCATTATCACAAACACAGCACAGCACACACATAAATAAATCAGGTCAAAGTTTAAACGGCTTTTTTCACTGCTCAGCGATGCGCACTCGAGAACTGAGCTAAAGCCAAAAAGCAGCCAAAGCTTACGATTTGCTAGCAGACTTAACTAAACTGACAGCAGCATGAGCTTTAGAGTGACAGATTAAGCTCTGAATAACAGATTATCTTTATTAATTATATATTTATCCAGAGCTAATAAGGTTTCTTCTTATGATCCTCTTTTAATATTTCAAATGGTCATAGCTTCAAATTTTCAGCAGCCATAACTTTGTTAAGACTTAACCGATTTTCCAAAGGTTTTGATTATGGTTTGACCAACAGATTCAAATTTCATTCAGAGTTGAAAACATGATTCTAGCTCGAAATTGTAGGCAATGGTCAAAATCACCCAAAACTTAATCAAAAGTATACGATTCTCAAAAAACATGATCAACGATGCAAACATAATATTAGCTCGAAAAATATACAAGAAACGTAATTTACAGTTAAAAAATATTTCAATCTTGCAGCTTCCAGCTTCCAGCTTGCTACATTAAGGGTTGGACTTTAAGACGCTTCGTTTCGCTCACGCAACCATCTCTAATTGGACGAACTGAAAAAAGTGTAGCATAGTTTAGTGCGCTGGCTTTTAATGTGTTGCGACAATTTTAGCTGCGTGGCGATAAAGCGACTTGATAGCAGACATGGACCACACCCCTCAATTTTAGAGGGAGGGGCGGTGTAAACAAGTTGTTGTTGTTTATTTGTCTACTGTTACTTTCGGTGCGGCTGCTTTCAAGGGTGCGACCACATTTGCACTCAGGTGCCGAGCCGAACTGAGCTGAACTTAACTGAGCTGAGGTCGGTCACGAAGACGTCGCCTTGAATTACTTTCGCTGTCCCTCTGTCCTTGGTTTAATTAAAGTTTAGTTTCACTTGAAATTTTCGTTGCTCCATATTATTGCTTTATTTACTGAAGCGTAGCCAGAACACGCCCATCCCCTTTGCAATTGAGTAATTTATACTTCGATGCACTGCAGCAAATATTGTGTGCGTTGTGTGTGTGTGCCACGTGGCGTATGCGTGTTATTTTCAATTATGCTCAGCCTGATTGTGCAACGCCTGCAATTTTCTATATGACTCGTATTTATTATTCATTAATTTACCAACGAAAATCGAAGAACCTTTTGTAATCACATTTTTCTTCTTTTTTCTCATTCGATTTTCATTTGGTAATTTTGTCTGGCAAGTTTCGACACGTAAATCAATTAAGCAACGGTTCTAGCCAACTTATTGAATGACATAAAAAAGTCTCGCTAAGGTTTGTAGACAGAAAAATGAAAAACAATAGAGGTGAGATTGCTCGAAAGGTTAGATACTCTGTAAACAGGTTGAAGGAAAACTCACTAAAGAAAAGCAAATAAAATAGCGAAAGAAAGTAGGAAAAATAATGAAAGAAGAGGGAAAATGAAAAAAGGGCGAGAAAATTATCAAGAGCAGCCAGAACTTTTCTATAGCCATTATAAACTTGAACAGCTCTTTCGAAAGCATTCAAAAAGCAGAACATAAAGAATGGGTTGTTTCAGGTGTTAAGACTTGAAACAGACAAATAATGAGTCGCGACGATAACAAATTTGCCTACCTAAATTTGTGGTAAGAATATATATTACAAAGAGGCGACTTTTAAACTTAAATTAAGTATATATATATATATATATACATATATATATATATATATCGCCACACCCACAGAAACAAAAGCAGTCCAATTTGGCATTGGCCACAAGGTCGCTGCTAATCAAATTGTGTGTCTATGTTTGGCCTTTATCTAGTTGAGAGACAGCTCCCAGTTTTCCATTTTCCAATTTGTGCGGGTTTGCGTGTGTTCACACACACATACACGCACACACACACACACAAAATGATGATCGATGCGCTTGGCCAATGGCAGGCAGAAATTATGGTCACTGATAGCGAAACACGCGAATCATTTTTTAGCCTCTATTTTTTTTTTGTTGGCTTTTGTCAACCATTTTATGCCATTTGCATGGAAATTGGCAATTTTCATTAAATTTATTGACTAATTGCATTCGCACTAAACTAATGAAAGGCGCTCAAATGCCAAATAAAATGGCAAATTTATCACGCTGCAAACGCGGCGCAAGATTAATGAAAACAATATTCGAAACTAAATCAATGTCAGGCAAACAAAATGTTGTTCAAAAACGCGTTAAAATGTTATTGAATTTCTTAACTGAACTATTGCCAGTTAGCCCTTTAAATGGTTAATTGCGACTGTTGAAAAACTTTGCAATTAACGCCAGCCAAAAGTTAAGTGCCAAATTGCCAAAGTGCTTATGCTGGCAAAAACACAAACAAATTTTGCGTAATTAGTGCTTGTAGCAATCAGCACACATTACATATATATATATCTGTATATACACTCAGCAAAATATAGATGACAGGACTTGAGTACCTGGGATTATAACCAAGTATATTTAATCCGTGCAATAAGTTGCTTAATTTACGTAAAGTCGGCTCATTTTAGCAGAGTGAAACCACTTTGAAATAAAAAGAAAATTACACTTGAACAAAAAAGTATGCCATTTATTTTTTTATCAGTAAACACTTCATATTAAAAAGAGAAAGTTTTTTCCTTAAGTACCTTAAGGGAAAACTATTTTAAACAGTTTAAACTTTTGAAATACTTTTTGCTTATAGAAAATGTACTTGATTTAAGTACAAAATAAACAAGTTTTTTGCTGGGTGTACTTATATACACACGGCACATTAAAAGCACTTAACTTAACTGGTTTTTACGTTATTAAATTGGTCAAAGTTATGGGCAGCTAATTAGTTGGCAACAGCGGACTCGTTCGACTGGTTGAATGTACACTCTTGTTGAGAGCCTTGAACAACTGTTGCTTGCTCAAAGGATATCCTGTGTATTCTGTTTGCCACACAATGCAGCACACACACACACACACACACACGGACATAATTGTGTGTGCCTTGCATAATCGCAAGCGCAAGCAACAAAGGCAAACACGGAAACAACTTGTTGCAACAACGACAACAACTAACATATGTTTGTGTGTGTATGTGTGTGTGTGTGTGTGTGTGTGTGTGTGTGTGTGTAAGGACAGGTGTTGCAAGCGACGCTCAACACACGTTATAAATAATTTATATTGTTTGCAAAGCAAGGTGTAAAAAATTCATTCCTCTGCGGACCTGTGTGCATTACGAGCTGGCGACTGTTGCTCGAAAGCAAGCCAAAAATATATTTGAAATGTACATGGCTTAAAGCAAGCAATTTCAATTTAAACTAAGGTCGAAGTTCTTCAACTCAAACGCAAACTTAAACCTTAAATGTCACGAAAAGTGCGGCCTTTCTGACATTTTCATTTAAAATCAAAATTGAGACAACTTCATCTTATCTTATCCAATCTTATCCTATCTTATCTTATCTTATCTTATCTTTTCTTATATTTACTAGAGTTCTTAGTTTTCAGTTGCTTAACACATACATATTTACTGTAAATAAAGTAATTATTTTAAATTAAATTCAATTCAATTTTTCAAGTTTTTACATTTTTTGTGTCGACTGATTAAAGTAGACAATAAATAAATAAAATAAAATAAATCTCTCACATCGAGCCTATTTTCTAAAATTAGCACATGGTTGCCACCCGACAGATTCTCAGAGCAAGCCCCGAATTGTAATTCACAAAATTGGCGGCTGGCTCTGGAATCTGTTTGCACTTAGAAGTCGTTTGAGTTTCGCTCGGAGCCACTGCAGCGTGGCTATCCACGTTCCACTCCTGACGCGGTCGCTTTGCAGTCGGCATCTTCTTGGCTGGCCCACGGCGCTTGCCGTTCTTGACCACTATGGGCTCTGTGCCACCGAGTTGTTCCTCGTTGAGCGACAGATTGGCCAGGCGTCGACTTCGCTTGCCTTCGAGAATATTACTTGTAGTGATTCTGGCACAATCCTTGTTATCAGTTGACACAATATTAAGCGGCTTTCGCACTTGCCGATCCTTTTTCTTAGCTGCTTTTTTAGACTTTTGCTTAGCAGGCAACTGCTGCAACTGCTGCAACTGCTCCGCCTGCTCCGCATCTTCGTCTTTTCTGTCCATCTCATCTATTGGTTTCTCTTTCTGAGTTGGTGGCTTGTTCTCCACATTAACCATTTTTTTGGCTTGCTTCTCTTTTTCGACTGCAATTTTTTTTTTATTTTGCTGCTCACGTTTATTTCCAGTCTTTTTGTTTTGCGATTCATCCAATGAAACCGACTTCTTGGGTATATATAAGTCGATATTCTTGTTCAGATACGGGGTGCCCTGCCGCACGCATTCCTTATCAACGACTGTGGTCAACTGCTTTCGCAATTCGCATCGCTCTTCCTTGCGTTTTTTGTAGGTTCCTCGCTCGGCAGCAAAATCTTGGTCTTTGGCCAGGCGATGCTCGCGGTATGTGCTATGCGTCGGGGAAGGATGGAAGCTGCCACCAAGATTATAGCCATTATTGTTGTTCTTCTGTACGTATTGCCTGCTGAGACCTCCTGCTTGGGCCTGTCCAAATCCTGTGAAAGACTTAGGATTGCAGGGCGCTGCATGATGTGTTTGTTGCTGCTGATGTTGCTGCTGCTGATATTGCTGCTGCTGATATTGCTGCTCCTGTTGCTGCAAATGTTGCTGCAACTCTGACGATATTGGAATTTGATATGTGTATTTCCAGCCACGCGGATCATTGGCATTGGTTCCAGGCCGCGCGATCGACTGACTGCGTGCCTCAGCCTGCGAAGAAAACTGCTCATAGTCCATCTCCGCAATAGCTGCAGAATCAGGAGCCAAAGTTGTCACTGGCCGTGTCGGTATATTCGATCTGCGTTGAAAAAGCGCAGAGTTACAGTTGGCTTCTGGGATGGGTCTGCGCTCATAAAGCGAGGGACGGCGTTGTGGCATCATAGCTGCAAAATCAGGAGCCAAAGTTGTCTCTGGCCGTGTCCGCTTATTCGGTCTGCGCTGAAAAAGCGCAGAGTTATAGTTGGCTTCTGGGATGGGTCTGCGCTCATAAAGCGAGGGACGGCGTTGTGGCGCCATTGGCTGATGTATGGACCAAGGCACCTCAGTTCGCCCGGAGGTAGATGGAAAATCCGCCATAGCAATATCTGCAGGCACAGTAGTCAAAGGTGGATACTGGCGTCTGCTATGTGTTGTTGCTCTTGGGAATTGTGTTGGAGATTTATGGAAACTGCGCTCTCCTTCGATTATAGATTGCAGATCAGTTGGATCCGTAGTGTCGTCAATAATCTCGATGTCCAGCAGCTGAAATTTGCTTATTGACTTTTTAACGAACGGTTCTGAGTGCGGTTATTTTCTGATCCTCGTCCCTGATGGCCTGCTCTTCCGCATTAGTTGGATAATGTGTGTCCAGCTAACAGGTAATCAAACTGAAATCGAAAAATTAATAAAATATATTGTTGTATTAGCGCCACATGTTTGGAAGAACGATTATTCAACGCATACTTATATATAGTGGTGGTATTTGGGCTATCGAGCGCAATATCGATATCCCTGTTATTAACATTAGTAATCGGAACATACAGTGGTTCACAGCTTAATTCGACCGGTGTCAAATGAAATATGTAATTGCCTGCCATTATACATTATTTTTACAAAAATTAATATATGACCCCAATAAACTGGGATTTCCCCACTTGCTAGGTCGGGCTATGTAAAAATGTACCCACATTTTTTATCTTTGGAATTTTTGGAAAAAATAATGTATAATTAGTTGACACCATTCGAATTAAGCTGTGAACAACTGTATATTTTAAAGCTGTTTAAGATACCGACTACAAAATTACAAAATCAATGGCAAACGGGAAACAAACAAATGGTGTAGCGGGTGTGTGTCGATGTGTGTGTGGCACTGACAATTGAAATGCGGTTGCACACTGCGAGTGCCCCGCTGACATTTCCACTAAGCACACACAATCAGACATAGGCACGGCCCAATGCCCAAACACTCAAAAAAAAATATACATGAAGCAAAAATACTGCCAAAAATAACTGTAATCATATGTAGCAGGGTTGCATTTGGTCGCCATGCTGAAATTAATTCGATTTAATTAGTGACTTGGCTGAGAATCTTAAATTGGTAAGTTTTACACAGCAATAGGTACATTTTAAGCTATAAGCAACACGCAGCAACAAAAATATTACGTTTTCATTGTTTTTGCTATACCACAATTTAAAATGAACAGCGCATTTCTCTCAATGCACAGCCGGGGGCCTCCATGTTATTAAAGGCCTGAAGCATATCAAACTCAAGGACAGCGACTGCCCCAATTTCAAACAATGTAACAAGGGACACCCAACAATAACAACAACAACAACAACACACATTACAAAGAACAACAACAACAAAAGGTACTCCAAAGCGAAGCGCTTTCAATTCGAAAATTTTCAAAACAGCTGGCAACTCTTATTGTTGTTGCTGCTGCTATTGTTGTTGTTGCCATGATGTCCAGCGTGGCAGCGATAAGGCTTTTGCCTTGTGTTTTAGCAGGCCGGCCATTGATATTGATGCTGGCCGCTGCATGCTGAGCACTTTTAATGGACAGCCATTAGCAGCTATCCAAACTTTAGTGCCAACATTAAAAGCAAACAACAACAGCGAAACGGAGTAGTTGACGTGATGTGCATGCCAAACTATAAGTGCATTAATATGTACGTAATGTAAGGGGATTTAAAATTAAGCTAATTAGCTTAAAACTATAAAAACAAAAAGTTAATAGCATAAAATAAAGTTGAACAACGGTTAAAAAGTCACACTGCAAATGTGTAGAGATCGCTTTTACGCATGTGTGGAGACTCCAATGGCAAATTTCAAACACAATTTTTGGAGATCCTTAAATTAGTAATTACATTTTTTCTTTTGCTGTTTATTTCGCTTGCGTTGCAACATGCTCCGCAACATACCGCAATTAACAAGAAAACAACAACAAATTTCTTGTGCAGCAAAAGTTTTCGTGTCCTCTTTTCATCGCAACTTTGTTGTTTTAATATATTTATAACATAATAACACATAATAATCACAAATTCACAATAGCAATAATTTCATTTTGCAATTTTACACACATACTCACAAATTGAAAATCCTCGATTCCGCCAAAACTTAGCTTCTTCACGCACTGCCAAAAATAACCGTAATAATATGTAGCATGGCATTTATGCAATAAAGTATTGCTGATCAGTACCAGTTATCTTAACAATACTTATTCACTGAGCCAGTCACGGTTTATGTAAAAGTAACCAGTTTAAGCTGATCGTCAATCTGCTCTTGAAATTGCAATTAATTTATATTTATTATTATTATGCGTGATATGAACTTTGGATATAAATTTAATTTACATATATATTAAAGGTAAGCGTCTTCAAAGATCTATAGATCTACAATCTCTGCCAGCAAGTGAACAGACGTTAAATAACACTTAAAAGTATTCGATATGTGATGCGGTCACAGTTTGTTTTGCGCATTGCGCATCTCTAATACAAATTGCCATATAAATGGAAATCATTTGTTTATTTATAAAATGCAACGATTTCTGCGCATATTTGGTGAACAAAAATGCAAAATAATTGGCATGATACACGTGGATGCGCTGCCAGGTGAGCACGCAGCAAAATCAAAAATTAAATAAACATTTAAATATGAAATATGCATAAAAAAAGGCACGCCAAAATATGCCGGCAACTGGCAGCAGATAATTGAGAAAGCCAAATTCGAAGCGAATTTGTACAAGCGACACAAATTGGTATAATCTAAAAAGCCATAAAATAACTTAATAATACTATAAGAATCACTACCAATTCACAGGACGCCGTGCTGATTGAGAATATGCATGACATACCCTATGTGCAGGATCGCCTTTTGGGCTCAGAGATCGTCGCCTGCATGACGATCTTGTCGCAGAGTGTGCGTCGCATCCTGCCCAAGGAGACACCCTGCGGCGTCCAGGTGCTCGCCTGCGGCAATCGCCAAGCACTGGCCATAGCCAAGGCCAGTCAGCTGCAGTTCATACGCGCCGAGGGCTTTATCTATGGCCATGTTGCCGATGAAGGATATACGGACGCCTGTGCCGGGGACTTGCTACGCTATCGCAGGCAAATCGATGCCGATGATGTGCTGATCTTTACTGATCTGAAGAAGAAGCACAGCTCGCATGCAATTACAGCAGATGTTAGCCTGCTGGAAACGGCGCATGCAGCGGAATTCTTTCTAACCGATGGCATCATCATCACAGGCGCCGCCACAGGGCACGCAACCAGTGCACAGGATGTGCAGCAGCTGGCGGGCAAACTGAAGGTGCCCCTAATCATTGGCTCTGGTGTAACCAAGGACAACATAAGGGATTACTTTGATGCTGCCCAGGCGATAATCATTGGCTCACACTTCAAGGTGGAGGGCAACTGGGCCAAGGACATCAGCGAGGATGCCGTGGAGCAGTTTACACGCGAGATCAGGGAGCTGCGTCGGAGATTGACAGGATAAAATCCTCTTTCACTTTTGTAGTAAATGCTTTTTATTGAATGAATTGAAATGTGTATAATGATGAAATGTGCTTTAAATCTAGATGCTAACAGAGATTGGACCAGAAATTCAAGCTGTGGCTGGAGACAACTCCACAAGCGAATCTGTGACCAATCCCTGAAGAGATTCTCAAACAATTTGTTGATCTAATTCTAGCAAAAATGTCACCAAAAAGAAAAAAGTTACGAATCGATGAGCAAATTTCTAGAAAAGATTGGCAAAAAACTCGTAGATGCGTTCGCGCAGCGTTGTGGTCTTGCTGCTGCTGCTCCCACTGCTCTCGCTTGGGAATACAAAGGGCTTCGGCTCGTGCCTGTCCAGCGTTGAATCGAATTTGACGCGCTTCTTCTGCGGCGGCGAGAACAATGCATCCTCCTGGCTGCTGGCACTCTTCAGGGTTTGGGCTGGTGTCGTCCAGCCGCCGCCGCCGCCGCTCTTCTGACTGCCGCCACTGGAGCGCAGTGGAAAGAGCACGTCCTGAAAGTTACCATTGCCCAGCTCTGTGTCGAAGAGATCCTCTCGCTTGATCGCCGTTGGAATTGTATTGTCCACATTGTGAGCACGAAAATATGACTTGGAATCGGAGTAGCGACTGGCGAAGCCATAGCTGGGATCAGCATCACTGGGCGTATTGGTGGTGGTGGCTTTGGTGCGCTTAAGTATGCTGCGCACCTGGACGGCTTTGTCGCCAGTGGCAATCTTCTTGTACAGCTTCGAAATGCGATTCTCCTTGCTGACCGCAAGCTGATCCGCTGAGACCAGCGGGCGTCGCAGCTGCACGGCGGGTGGCGGCGGTGCAGGACGCTTGATGGTGGTGGTTGTCAAAGTGGATGAGGACGTCGTCGTCGTCGACGGCTTGACGCGATTGGATGCACTGGGCATCTTGCGCTTGCGTGGAAAGCAAGCGTTGGCGGCTTCATCTGCCTCCTCCTCGGAGTCCGTGGTGCGATTCTTGTTGCGAAAGACAGTTTCATATTCCTGCAAACCGAAGCCAAGGATTAACTCATGCTCATTTTCTCTCCAAGATTGGATCTACTCACGCATTTGCGCTTGTTGGGACTCAGTACATAATCGGCGCCGAATTTCTTCATGTCCTTTTTGCGGATGGGCGTCCGTTTGCTGGAGTCCTTGCGCAACGTTTTGCGGCACTGCACATGCAGATCGATGGCGTCGCGAATGAAGCTCACCCAGGTGCGTGCCAACTGTATATCATCGCTGCCAAAGAGGATGCCATCGCTCTGACAGGATAACTTAAAGTTGCCCGGCAACATGTCAAAGACTTTGCACTTCTTCAGCGGAAAAATGCAGCAGCATTCGAGAGAGTTCTCCACCTGAGTGTTGGGGGCACGCTCCTTGATGACCTTGCAGTACATAAAGATGTCGGACATGAGCACGCAATAGCGCCTAATCTGCTGCCCCTTGTGCGTAATCTTGTAGAGCATGCCCTCCTTGATCACCCGTCTCGATGGCTTCACAATGTTGGGTGTGCGATTCACCAGTGAATTCTGCAGATGTATCAAATATTGTGTGATCTCCTGATCCTCCACACAGGAATTGATGTGCGAGGCAGTCGCCTCAATCTCCTTGACGGATTCTGCAACGGGCCAATGATTATTGAGTCTATAATAAAAAGGGAGATATTTTCGAGCCTCACCCTTCAGCAGCTTATAGTCAGCATCCGCTGGACTGGTATAGAGCAAAACCTGCTCCAGCAGCAGCTTGTAGCGCGGCACACGCTGTATGGGGACAATCATTAACGAATTCAGCTTCCTTTGCACCTCCGGACGACTTTCTGTATCCTCCAGAAATTTGCGAAAAACCGGATTTTTGCTCATCAAATCTTGCAGTATAAACAAAGCGCCGCGATAGTCAAAGGCATACACCGAGTACAGCTTGAAGAACGGGGCCATCTTCAAGAAGGCGTGTGCCACATTCTCCATGTTTGCCTCCAGTTCGCGCAGGAATTCGCCATTTAGATTGTGAATCATCTCGATTTGGCCAAAGAGCGCTGTGTGATTGGCGGCATCGATGATGGCCTGCTCCTTGAGCGGACGCACGAAGTACTGCATGAGCAGCTCCAGCTGCTCCAAGTACGACTTCTCCGACGTTATGATTTCCTCCACGGCCTGGCGACGGAAACCCAACCGCTTGCCTGCCTCCGGATTGGGTGAGCCAATAGGACTGCTCGAGTTGCTGTCCAGCATTGAGCAGACTGCGTGATAAGCCCAGAAAATAGATTAAATATCATTGGCATCCATGGCCGCGCCCCCCTTTACGGCTCTCCCTTCCTCCTCCATCGCTTACCTTTTTTACGCGATTTGGCCGTCAAAAGATTTCGCTCCTGCAAAACCTGACGCAGCTCGCGACTGAAGCTCAGCGGTGTACGCGGTGAGCTGCCCACGGCATGGCTCTTGTGTCGTGGCGTAAACATGTTCACTTAATTTTCTCAACGAAAAGTTAATTGAACGCGACGCCAACTGCTAGCAACACCTGCTGGCGGCTGGGTTTGAAAATTGCCATTCACTGCGAAGCAAGGCATCTTTTTCGTAGCTATCGATAATTCATATAGGCTTACTAGTTCAATGACTTTGCAGCCCTGCTGAGCAGCGAGTAATTTTCACTCATTCAGACTTTGGAAATTACATCTGCAAACGATATAAATTTTAAATTGAGTAATGTAATTAGGAGCGCAATCTGGCTGCCTGATGGGTGGACGTGACACCAACCTGGAGAAGTACGCGTTGCGTCAGTAACACCAGCTCACATTTATCCACCACAAAAGCACCTTTAATCGCCTCATCGAATTGTTTTTACATTTTCTTTTTAAATTAACTTTGTTTTGATCATAACGGATCTGGCTGAAATCTGATTTGAAATTTATATGTTTGTGATTACTTTCTTATTTATTTGGTTTCGTATCGCCAGTCTCTAAATAATTCGGTTTCTGCTGACATTAATTGCAAAATAAACAAATTATGTTTCTCATTTAGCAACAAGTGGAAAGTAGCAGATATCGCTAGACTTTGCAGCCCTGTTGAGCAAACGATGTCGACACATCGCTGCGTGAACAATGTTTGCTCGTTCACTAGTTCTGAAATCACAACTGCAGCCATGGGCGACGAGTGACTGCATCAACAATATTTATTTTTTTTATACGTGTTCGTGTTTCAATTTTTGTTTTTCGCCTGGAATTGAATGAGCCGCAAGCAATGCACGCCAAGATGAGTGAAATGGAAATGCGAGTTGCGGCGCGCCTCAACGAGACACTGGGCAAAGATGCCAATCAGCTGCATCGCGCTGCTATCCTAGTCGAAAGCTACAAGCAGGAATTGAAAAGCATAAATCAATCTGTGAGTATAAATGAGTAAAGGGAAACATAAACATTGCATTTGACTGTGTCCTGTTGACAGCTGAACCATGAGGAGCCGCAGAATGTGTCCAGTTACAAGTCGGCGCTCAACTGCCAGCAGCAGGTCTGCGAGAGCATTGAATTTGAGCTGGCGAAACTCGCCCAATTCCGCGAGAAACTGAAATCGAAGCTGGAGGATTGCCAGCCAGCGTTGCAGAGTGTCGCGGAGGATCTGCAGCAGGTGCGTCAGCTCCAGAATGTGACGCAGTATTTGCGTCTCGTGCAGGACATCCAGGAGATTAGCACAGCGCTGAGCCAGTCCATCAACGGCAAGGATGAGGAGAAGCTGGTTAATCTCTATCTGACCCTCTACGAGAGCAACGATTGCGAGCACAGCGTGGTGGGTCGTTTGCAGGCTGTGCAGGCACGCTCGCTGAAATCCTACGCAGAAACCACTGCCATCTATTGGCACAAATTGCTGCTGCTGCGTCTCTCCAGCGAATTTGAGGCTGTGCTCAAAGCGATGCGCTGGGCGCATCTGGAGCAGCAGCCCCTCAACTACTCACCCACTCGGGACACTGCCAAGGCCCAGCTACTCGCCGAGTATATGTTTCTTATCAAATCCCCCGCGGAGATGCGTGCTCCACTGCAAAGCATTACGCCCAGCATTGCTTGTCCGCCAATTAGTCAGGTGGTCCAGTTGCTATTGGCGCCATATCGCCAGCGATTCATGTTCCATTTTACGGGCACGCGGCAAACGAATCGTTTGGACAAACCCGAATGGTTCTACACCCAAATCATCAACTGGGGCAAACAGACGCATTTCCTCGTTGGCAAAACATTTCAACCGGCCGCAATGAAAGCTGGCAAACTGGATTACAACTTAAGGGTGAGTTGAGAGGCGTTTATAGATTCAATTCCTACTTGAAATGCAACTCTATTCCAGTTGGAGTTCATGCGCGGTTTGGTGCAGCTGACAATTGAGAAACTCGCGGCGGACATTGAGCAAATTGCCCAGGATGAGCATCTGTTTGCCCATCTCCTCGATGAGACGCTGGCCTTTGAGGCCGAGCTGCGTGAGACTTTCGGCTATCCGGCGAGCTTTCCCAGCGCCATCTCCGTGCTGACACAGCCCATGTATCTGCTGAAATGGATTGCGCTCGAGGAGCAGTGTAAGCCGCATAGAGTCTAAAGAGTAGCCAAGTCAAGGCAAGGCAAGAAATCTAATTTTCTCCATTTCCATTCTCGCAGTTTGTGCCGAGAAAATGGATCACATACTGCAGGCGGAGGCGCCATTTCAGCTCATCGATCCCAATACGTATGAGGATGATCTGAAGATACCGCGGTGTGCCGATCAATTTATGCGTCTGCTGGAGGCCATCAAGGATCGTTATTATGCCCTCATCCAGCCCGGCCATCAGTTGCAGTTTCTGTCGCTGCAGCTCGAGCTGATTGACAGCTTTCGGCGGCGTCTGGTGCAGTTGCACAATAGTCACGCTGTGCCCAGTTTGCCGGTGCTGAATGCCATCAACTATTTGATCATGGTGCTCCGAGAATGGGGTGAAAATGTCCACTATTTGCATCTGCACGCAGCGCTGGCTGGTCCCAATGCCAGTGAGATTAATTCGGTGTTTGAGCATGCCGTTGCCGAACTGGAGCACTGGGCACGTCAACTGATGCGCAATCTGGCCAACAAGGCGGTCAACGAGATGAAGGCCAAATCGATGAACTATCGCCACGATACCTGGCACAGCATGCCCGAACAGAATAGCCGGGAACCGTTCATACTCTCGCCCAGTGGTGGTGAAATGTTCCAGGTCCTCGTCACACTGCTGCACAATTTGGAGCGTGAGCTTTCGGCGAATCTGTTCAATCAGACGCTGCGTTTGATGGCCCAGCAGATCGATGACTATATGGTGGAGAGCATGGTGCTCAACACGAGATTCGCACCTGCGGGCGCAGCTCAATTCAACTACGATATGACGCTGCTCTTTGCCCTCTTTGGCCAATATACGCGACGACCCGAGCTGCTCTTCAAGCGGTGAGTAATCCCTGCGTCATTGTTTACTATTATTTTACCAATTTATTTTGGTTTTTTTTGTAAAGAATTCACGACGCTTGCAAATTGCTGACGGCGGCGCGGGGCACAGCTTTATTATTGCTGGAAACGCTGCGCAGCGTTGAAAAATCAGTGGAGGAGAAAACGAAACCATTGCATGAGCTCCGCGTGCTCAGTTTGGACAGCAGACAGTGCATTGAGGTGCTCGAGCGGCGGACAGACATCAAAATATATTTTAAATAAAGCTGATCTGGCTGATTTACAAAAAAGACACTTGCCCGGCCAATGACTTTGTTAGTGTGCCTTAAAATGGGGTCGCATTTAAATCTAATATTAGCAGAGCGCTAATCAATTTAGTTATTGAACATCAACTTAAGTAGATTGTTTAATTAAATTGTTGTTGTTTGCTATTTACGAGTATTTGCCCATGTTCATTTGTTAAGCTGGACTTTCGCTTCGCTTAAAATTAGGTTGCATTTTACAAAAAATATATTAAAGAAAGTGTTTGTAACAGGCTGACATAAGGTATAAATATTCTAGACCGAGGACTATTAAAATTTGGGATATAATCTCGCAAAATCCAAAAGCAAACCAAGTTTCATTTAGCTTATCGATAACTGTCCTGCTATCTGAATATCGTAACAAATCGATTTTCGATAGTAAGAAAAGCGCATGTTTTAAATATATAACATTTTAATTGATATTTAATAAACATTGACGTGATACCACTTAAGAGTCTATATGTAAAAATGGCATCAAGATGGGATAAGAAACATTCAAGTTATAATGCAAAACGTATTCACAAAATTGATGTCATTAATACCAGCAGGCGCCTGCATTTTCTGTTCACAAACATGTATAAAACATGTGAATGTGTGTGTGTGAGACACACTAAGCATGCAAACATGTAATCAAGCAAGCGTAAGTGTGTGTGTGGGTTCTGCATTGCCCCGCTATTTGAGAAAGCGTGTATACACACACTCACACATATATATATATACATGTGTATATATATTCCCCATCAGCTTCAACCTGAGTCAGCATCTCGGCTTTTAAGTTTTCCAAAGTAGTCTGATGAAATTAGACTTTATTTTGTATGCTCCTAAGGATTATACCTGTACACATACCTATATGTCAGATACATATAGTTCTCATTCATGAACAATAGGGTATGCATCCATCGGCGTGCTAAAGACCCCCTGAAATACAATCTGTACGTTTTCTTTACCTAGTATATATATTTATATATATATTAATGATAAATAGTTCATTTATTTGTGTTGCTTTATTTCAATCTAAATGTATATAGCTAACCGTTAATTGAGTGCAATACATACACAAATACAATATATAAACATTTAATCTAATATTTAAACATAATCATTGAATTAAGTGATTATTTTGCACAATTAAATGGAATATCAATGATTTAGTAGTTAACTAAAGTTCGTTGCTCATTTTTTTTTGTCTTTTATTTTCGTTTTGTATTTAAAAAATATATATTTATTTATTTGTAAAACATGTACACGAGAAAAAAAACATGCAATAACTTGTTAATAATAAATTGCTCTAAAAATACATAGCGTAAAATAAATGTATGTTTATATATGCATATATTGCTTTAATATGTATATGTGTGTGTGTGTGTGTGTGTGTGTATACTCATTTCACAAACAATTTCAGCTAGTAAATACCAGTTGTTTTTTGCGACACAATAGACGCTCATCACATTATCAAAGATCATTAACCAACATCATCATCATCATCATCATCATAATAATGTTTTATCGTAAAAATGTCTAACGAGAATTCGCCCGAATCAATTTTCATTTCGAGCACTTTTCCTATTCAAAATTTTGATAATGCGCCGCATTGACAAAGATTAATCGTTGTGCGGGCGTCATATTGAGATTACCACGATGCTTCTTGTCATAGGCCCAGATCACGCAAGTGGCAATCAACGCTAATGTTAGCCAACCGATGAAGAACAGCTCCACCCAAGTGTGATCGGTGCCGCTGTGATCCACAATGATGCCGGCGATGTTGGTGATGACAGCCAGGCCGAGATTCTGGACGGACTGACAGAAGCCGTAGGCGGTGCCCAGCTGATATTCGGGTATGATGAGCGCGACCAGTGGCCAAAGACTGGCTGCCAGCATCGAGTACGATAGACCCATTATAGACATGCCCACATACGGAGTCAGTTGGGTAAATGTGAGCAACATGTGTGCACCAATTGTGGTGACTGTGGCACAAAGCACCCACGACACATTCCTTCCCAGCTTGTCAATGATGATGCCAAAGATTGGCGACGACACCGCAGCAATGAGATAGACCATCGAGTCGACTGTATTCGCCTCCTTTGAAGTGAACTGAAAGCGATCCTTAAAGAACTTCTGACCGAAAGCAATAAATGGAAAAATCGCCACGTAGTAAGCGACACAAATGATGGAGACCATCCAGAACGGTGCTTTAAAGGTGAACACATCCATCAACTTGGGTATCGCACCCGAGGGATTATTGTTGCGCTGCATAATTCGTTCCGCTCGCTTATCCATCCAGCCCAGAATCAAGGCACACAGGAAGGAAAGTAAGCAGGTGAGCGTGGCGAGGAGCACGACGACGCCAAGTGCTTGATATGATTTATAGAAATTTGAGACGTAATCATAGATGGGTTGCATCACCCAAAAGTTGACAGTGCTGCCGAAACGTGCCACAGACAACTGAGCGCCAAAGACCATGTTCAGCTCCTTGCCCTTAAACCAGAGCACTGCATAACTGTTCTGCGCAACAGCCAACGATTCAGCGCCAATGCCAAAGATAAACCGACCAATGATCATCACCCAGAAGGCGTCCAGCAATATGCCACTGGCAAAGATTAGCTGACCCACCAGCAAGATCAGCATATAGATAAGCGTGCCCAATCGAATGCCAAACAGACGATCGATCAGAAATCCGCCCAGAAAGCAGAGGACAACATTCGGCCAGGAGTAGATCGAATAGAGGACCGAATATTGTGTTTCACTCAATGGCACATCCCGTATAAAGACATCGTGCAAAGCAGCCGGATTATCATAGCAGAAGTACGATCCAAATCCGAGCAGGCACATAAAAATCAAAGCCTGAAAGCGATGACATTTGCTCGTCGGCATACAGCAGCCACCGGGCAGCTCCAGCTCATTATCCTGCCTGCCGCGAATCTGTGTCTCCGTCTCCTCGGAGTGTTCCTCCACTTGCTCGTTGTCCACGATGCTTTCCTCGTCTTCGCGGGCCATGACTGGTTGTTGTTCTTCTCGGATAAGTAATAATAATTGTGACCGTCTGTGACCCGGCTTAACAGGGCGTATTCAAAGTTGCAGTTGATATCGGAACGGTTTTTTATTTAGCTGAATAATTCTGTAAAAAATAAGACAAAATGTCGTTTTATCTGGCCTCATACACACGCACACACACACACATTTATAGTTGCAGCTTGTGTGTGTGTGCTTTTCAACTCTTTTGCTTTGTCTGCCATTTTCTTATCTGCGTCTCTTTTTGTTTTTGTTTACAGCAATCTGAACCCATTGTGTCTATTGCCTGAGTGTTAGTTTACGCATTAGTTTTTTTGTCTTACATTTGCTAATCAAAACATTTTAAAGTCCACTTGCAATACTTACAATGATTTTTTACGTTGTTATTGCGAGCAAGTCGCGGGCTCGAGACTTCTGCTGCACCTGCCCGTTATTAGCGTTCAAATAAAACTAAATTCGTTTTGGATTTCTCTCCTACGCTGTGCACTGATTAATGTTAATTACTCGTTCCATAATGCACTCGTTACAAGTAACGAATATCTTTTTTGTTAGAAGTATGCCAGGGCTACCAAACATAAATATCGCTAAGAATAACATGCTTTTCAACAAAACACCATAGTTTAGTACACAAAAACGCTTAAGCTTTTCTTTTTATATTTTTCTTTAATAATTATCGAGTACGTCAAATTTGTAAAGTGACAAACTTATTTACAACTTGTGCTTTAAATCTCTGTTGTTGTGCAGCCCTGGTCAGTTTGGATTATTTCGCAATATGAAATTTGTTTAGTTTTTTCGGTCAGCGTAAAATGTGTATTTAATTATATAATCGGCTTGGTGATGGCATCCATTGATACTAGCAAGCGCAAACCAAGACGCACACAAGGTACACCATCATTTGCATACCGCAATCGTTTCGCCTATGCGCTGCTTGCGACCGGCACGCTGCTCTTCAGCATTTGGAGGTAAGCGAAATGAAGGAAAACCGAAGTTTTACTTGTTAAACAAATTTAAATCTTTGCACAGCCTGTCGCCCATGCAGCGCATTGCCAACGAGAAGCTGTGCAAGAAATTATTGACACCCACCGAGGAGGAACAGGATCGTCGTGCGCTGTTTGATTTCGCTGCCCCACGTCCTGGAAAATTCATCCGTGAAGCAATCGAGGAGAGCGAAAATCTGCGCACAGAACGCTAAAAACCAAAAACAACAACAAAAATGGACAGACAAACGCGGAGAGCAAACTTCAAGAAACTACAAGAGCCAGCGAACAGAAAGCTGCGGTAAGGTAGCACCAGAAAGAGATCTGTTAACCACCAAATTGCATCCTGTCTTTAATTAGTTATTAACTAATAAAATGTAATAGTTTATGCTAAAACGACTCGTTTTTCTGCTCACTTAAAGCTCAACGCGCAGCAACAAGGCGGCTACTTTGTCCGACTTTTTCAATACACCCGAGAATCTCAGCAATGAGCAGCCAGCGGAGCAGACGCAGCAGCAGCTGCCAGACAAGGATGAGCCAAAAGCCAAGAAAACACGTGAATTTCGTGAGCCTTCGCCGCCGGCTGTGAGTAAACCCAAAAAGGCGCCCAAGCTGAAATCGACTGCAACCCAAAAGCGAAGAGGAGGCTCGCGTGGACGCAGCAAGCAGCAGCCGAGCATCAGTGATTTCCTGCGCAACGAGCAGCTGTTCGCGGAGGTAACCGCTCAGCATTGCATCGCCGACAATTTCAGTCCGAATGACATTGAAATGGCGCTGGCATTGTCCAAATCGGAGGCAGAGAAATATGGTCGATTGCGACTGGAGGACACAGCGCAGGAGGAGCAAGAGGAAGTGGTCGATCTGATTGATGCACAACATGGTGAGCCCACAGAGAATATACGCCGCAAGCTGCAAAAATACGGATTTCGCACAGCTGCCAAAGAGGGTGAGTTAATCGGCTGCACTTACTCCTAACCTAATGATTAAAAGTGATGTATTTATAGACTACAATATGCTCTCGTATGCTGTCATGCCTGGCGGTGGCAAGAGGGGTAAACGCTGCAAGTGGGCCAATAAATTTACACCACTCACATTACGCAATCCCTTGGAGCAGCTGAAAAAGGTGGATGCCAAGATAGCTGCTCTAATGGCGCAACAGGTGCGCACCAAGCTGCCAGCTGTAGAGGATCAGATTCCCTTTGAACTGTTCAGTTCAGTGCTGAAGCGATTGAAAGCCACTGCGGAACTTCTGATTACTCACGAACCGAGCGAGGAATCCTTGACGAATCTGAGTGCATATTATGTGCAGGATTTGATTGAAGTAAGCCGCACGCCAGCAGATCATCTGCTGAAACGCTGGGCGGCCATCCAAGGTCGCGATTTGTCGCCCAAACGACCCAGTAAGGAAGGTCTGCGACGCAAGCAGCAATTGGAGCAGGTCTATGCGGAGTTGGAGGCGCATTTTGGGGCGACTGCCGAGAAGGAGGAATTGGATGAGCTGGAACTGCTGCTGGCCGATAATATGATACAGGATAAGAGTCAAACAACAGTTGATAAGTGCGTTAACGATGCGATAGAGGATAAGAGTCAGGAGCAAATCTCATCAAGCAACAGCAGTCCTTTGAAGGAGCCACCCGACAAGCGTCAAAGAATTACGCACGACTCAATCACTGATAAGGAGAACATGCTGCCAAGTACTTCTACTTCATCAAAGCTATCTCTCCCGACACAAAGCACTCGCTGCACTTCGCCGGATCTCTTTGCCGATTCGGATGAGGATGAGCTGGATAGTGAAATGCCATCCGTATGCAGCAAGGAGATGCAAAACTTTTCACTAAAGGCCTACAAGGACATAAGCACAACTGAGATCAACTGCTACGAGATTTACTCCAGTGATGAAGGTAAGGAAAATTAACTAAAACCCAACCAAGATTAAGGATTATTTGGTTTTAGTGAAGACTGTGACCGATGTTAAGCTGGAGAAGACAAGCGTTGAAGGTGAGCATTTTATACATCATAGTTTATTATCCCTAAAAATAACATTTGAGTCTTCCAGCACCAGTCGAAGACGGTTTCATCGATCTCACACAAGATTCACCAGAACTTTTACTCAACACCACTTCAAGTCCGTCTCTTTTTGAGCAACAAATTTTTGCACCGAGCCCAACTATGGATTCTGAAGAGGATGCCGATGCGCTGGCAAAGGATTCTCGTGTCCCGGCGGATTGTAAAATTTCGAATGAATTATTTGCAAAATACGCTTACAAAACAACGCGGGACTTTGACATAAGCTACGCTAGTGAATCTAAACCGGAAGAAAACTCCTTGAACCTGAGCTCAACCAGTGCCGCCAAGTCATTGTCAACAATATCATTCCCCATGGCCACCAACTCGAATACCTCCAAGGATCTCCCATTCAGCTTTACACAATTGGACAGCTCGAAGCAGACATTCCAGCGCAGCTTAAGCTTGAGGCAATCTCCAACGGAGCACAGCTTCAAGAGTCCTGCCTCCACATTCACCTCCCCGTTGAGTCAATCGGTTGAGAAACCCGTCTCCACATTCACTTCCTCCTTTAGTCAATCGGATGCGAGTATTGATTTGACACAGGACAGCAGTGAGGATGAGGATAATGAGGGTATTCTGCTCTCCGATGATGAAATCAATTATTCCATCTGGAAGGCAGACAAAACGTGTCGCGATTTGCTAGATGAAAGCAGCAGCGGCAATGAGAGCAATTACAATTCCCCGCTTACTAAAAGGAAAACTGTGCCTTATTTTGAAACTACAGAGGATTTGGATGCATATCTGGCCGCTTCGCCGGCGGTTTCTACTAAATCCTGCAATTCTCGCTCACCCAACAAGAGCGCTTTGAGCAAGGAGCGCGCCGAGTTTGGTATACTGGATGCGGCCATCTCCCAGCCATTTACGCTCTCCCAGCCAGCTAGTCCAACGAAGGCAGCTGACACATCCAAACTGCACATAGACTGGGCGGAGGCTTCCTTTCTAGAGACGCCACCAGAGGCGCCAATAAAACGCAACAGTCATAAATTTGAAGAGCTGTTGCGGCACATCTCAGAGCCAGCCAACCCTATTGAAGACGCTGAAGATGATGAGATTGATGAGTTTGATCGTTTGGTCTTCCAGCACAGTAAGGATGCAACAGTTGACACAATGCCAAGTGGCTTAGATCGACTGCTAATGGGCGAGATTAATGTGGATAGCCTGCCAGAGCCGGTGGCGGTGCCTGTCAGTCCGAACAAAGTGATGGACGTTTCCGAGAAGTTGGAGGTAAATGGTCAGGTGTACAATGTGTCCATTTGTCAGACGCCCAAACCGGATTTTGTGCATCTTAGCGAAGCGGAGCTGCTGCAGCGGCTCTATAATTATGGCATCAAGCCACTGAAGCGCAAACAGGCCGTCAAATTGCTGGAATACATCTATAATCAGACGCATCCCATTATGCTGCCACCACAGGAGCAACCTCAACACGAACGCTTGCTCCACTCACGCTCGAAATCTACGCCGGTGAATGGAAGCACGAGCAAATTTCGGACGCCGCTGCTGCATAATCCCAGTGCTGATTGCCTGACACCCACAGAAGCTCCCCCAAATCTTAACCACAAATTTAGGGATGCTCCTGGCACGGAGTTGTTGCGGTTCTCGGAGGCTGTGCCTCCTGCTCTCTGTGATGACTTTGAGTGCTATGTGCTGCAGACGAATGTGAGCAAGAAGACGCCACAACCGTTGCTGCCCCTTCACATTGCTTGGCACAATCTGCTCTGCGCCAATCCCCGTCTGCACGAGAGTGTGCTCATGTTTGAGCCCATTGACTTGCAGGAGATTTATTTATACCTTAAGCAGCTAGGTCATCGCTATGATCCCAAGGAGCTCAAGTGTTTCTTTGACAGACGCTGCATCATTTTCCGTTATGAGCTGGCGCCGCCAGCGAAACAGGCTCAGAGACACATCAAAAAACCGAAATCCAAGAAACCTGGTCTGAAGTCCTAGCAGATTATATGATAAATGATAATGTTTAGTAACTATTTTTAAGCTTAAAATTGTAATTATTGTTTATTAATTATGTAATTAGTTTCAACATCACATTGTTATTCAGCCTTTTTGGCATCTTTAATTATGATAAGCATTTATTTTTTGAATTTTCTGAAATATATGAAACTTTTGTTATTAAAAAAGTATTTTGCCGAGAAACTGATCGATGACCACCTCTAGAATGCGCTCTACATTCGGCGAGGGTATCAGCTCGTCCATCATTACTATTTCGTTTCTCGTATACTTTTCGATATTCTCGAGTCGTGGTTTTTTCGGATGCTTGCCTTTCAAATATTTCTCACATTTTTCCGCAAGCTTTTCGGTCAATTCCAGATCCAGTTCTAGATCAGTTATGGGAAATGTCAGAAATTCGTAGCACGTGAGAAACGTTCCCAAAACATTCATTATCAACAAAAATAATTTACAAACTCATATTTCATATTCACAACCAAACATAGAGCCTACTTTATTTGCATTGTCGAATTTAAACGTAATTTCAATTATAAGTTAACATAATGGGAGCAGATAAAAATCTGGCAACGCTGAACAGCCTCTTTTCGATAACAAATGAAAGCATTTGATCGCTAATGCGCCCCGTTATGTCGAACAATTAGAAAGTATTCAATATCGGCAATAAAATACATATCCTGAAGATGTCAGTTTCCAACTTGAAATTATAAAAAAACATAATCATTTGAATATGCTTCCTGGTTCATTATTCCGATCGTAAATACAGAAATTATCGATAGCAATTGCAGCAGCTGTTAAAGTACGCCTCTGTTGCAAGTAGTAGTTGTAGTCAGTAGACAGCTGTTAAATTCAATTTAAGGTATCATTCGGTTTTTTTCTCTTAAGCTAGACACCATTTTGATAAAATGGTTTATTGTTTGGTTTGTTGCACAACCAATACGTAGGCCAGTCTGCAAAGAATCACATTAGAAAATACGCATTTTGCAATTAGTTGCCACAGGTGAACAGCGAGCAACGACCAAGTAATTAACAGTAGCATTTGAGCAATTTGCTAACATTTCTAGAGTGCCCATAGCAGCTGTGGATGTCACTGTGGTGAGCAAACAGAAGAAAAGGAGAAACACAGCAAAACACACATACAAATCTGAAGACCAAAAGCCCAACCAAAATCATCGTGCAAAACAATACAATACAATAACAATAACAACAAGTGTGCAGCGCTAAGAAAAACAATCAACTAAAACCAGAAGTGCAGCGTTGTGATGTGTACCTGTCGTCGTCGTCGAGTGTGACCCGAGTGTGAGTGCATAATTTACAGTTTGGCCTTCCTTCCCCTGCGCGCAGTCACAACAACAAAGGCAGCGTGAACGACTCACACGCTTACGCACACACACACACACACAGAAGCGCGCACGCACGCATACAAAGCCATAGACATTGTGTATGTGTATATGTGTACCTATATACACGGATGTACATATGCGCATAGATTGCGATATTTGCGATTGTCTTTGGTCACCAATTAACAAAAACAAATAAATAACAACAAAATTTTGAAATGGGCCTGCTACTATCGCGTTTATGGCGTATGTTTGGCAACGAGGAGCACAAACTGGTAATGGTTGGCCTCGACAATGCGGGCAAAACAACAATACTCTATCAATTTCTGATGAACGAAGTGGTCCACACGAGTCCAACGATTGGCTCCAATGTCGAGGAGGTCGTCTGGCGGAATATTCACTTCCTTGTCTGGGATTTGGGTGGACAGCAGAGCTTGCGGGCGGCATGGAGCACTTACTATACGAATACAGAGCTGGTCATTATGGTGATCGATTCGACGGATCGGGAACGTTTGGCTGTCACACGAGAGGAACTGTATCGTATGCTGCAGCATGAGGATTTGAGTAAGGCAAGTCTGTTGGTGTATGCCAATAAGCAGGATCTCAAGGGTGCTATGTCAGCGGCCGAAATCTCAAGGCAATTGGATCTGACGTCGATTAAGAAGCATCAGTGGCACATACAGGCGTGTTGTGCGCTAACCGGCGAGGGATTGTATCAGGGACTTGAATGGGTTGCGCAGCGCATTAAAAACAAATGACACGTCACGTCGTCATGACGGACGGACGGCGGAAGGATGCACCGAGCAGGGGCCCTAGCTTATAGTGTTAATCAATTAAATTAGACAAATAAATCAATTTTTATATGTATGTATACTAAAACTAAACTAAACTATGTAAAGACATCAGCTCTAATTATACTGTGAAATCTGATAGTGTTTGTTAAAAGTAAAAATCATCTTGTTGTTTGTTGCAAAGAGCAAAGCAAAGCAAAAGCCAAAATCAACTTTTGAAAATCAGTGCTTTAGTTTTTAAACTCCCACACACACACATCGCCCTCAAAAAAAAAAAAACAAATCATTTAATTAAGCTATGCTAATTTGTAAGATTGAATCAGCCAATTAAATACTTCCAATAAATTTATAAAATAAACAAGTTTATTTCCGAAATTGTTTTGTTTTGTAAGTTATAATACATACATAGAAGTTGGACGTATTTCTTTTTACTGTTACTGAACTGAACATTTGCATTGTAATTGACGTCGTTAATTGCATTGCATTCATTGTTGTGTTGTTTGTTGGATGTGTTAAACGTGTGAGATTGTTTTTGTACTCTAGCCACCAAAATGAAATATATATATATGTATCTATATATATGTACGTATATGTAAAATGAATAAATTAAGTTTTGCTACTCGCCACGCCTCGAGTAGACACAACAAATTAACAACTTTAGTTTAGGATTATTAAAAAATTATATATATATATTAATATAAATACTACAATATAGCCGCACGAAAAATTGATCACATAATAAATGAAGAAAATTATAATAATAAAAAAAACAAGGAAACAAAATATAAAAATTGAGATGTCAATGCTTATGTGAGATTGCAGGAGCTGCTACAGCTCTTGAGGGGCTTGCTCTGGCCCAGCTGCACGGTATTATCATCTATGGCCTGGACACTGCTCGAATCGTGCTGGCGCTGCGTAAAACAGAGTGGAATGGTTAATTTGTTGAGCAAGTATGCAACTTGTTGCAAGTCGTACCTTAAGTTCGGTGGCCAAGCAGCGAAAGGCATCTTCGACGTTGGTATTCTCCTTGGCGGATGTTTCCATAACAAATAGGATTTCAGGTATATACTGACACATTTGGCGCGCCTCCTCGAAGTCCACCTCACGCTCCTCCTCGAGATCACATTTATTGCCAATCAGTATGATGAGCACATTGGAAGCCGTATATCTGCGCACCTCCTCAATCCATTTCTGCAGATTCGCAAACGTTGCTCTCTTCGTGATGTCATACACTGTTAATTATAGAAATATGTATATATATACATATCAGTTTAATTGACACTTCATAAAGGCAAAGATAACGAAGCTGCCAATGGCTACTATCAATCAATGCAGCAATAATAATCATTAAAGTGACTGACTTCTTATCACGGGCCGTGACAAACCGCTCTCAAGGGTCAAATGATACCGTTCCCCGCAATGTCGAATGGGTTGCCCATTTATAATTTTGGATTTTTCTCACTTACCAATTATAACGCCGTTGTTGGCGCGATAATAGCTCTGAGTAATTGTGCGAAAGCGCTCCTGTCCAGCCGTATCCCAGATTTGTAGCTAAAACAACAATAATAATCATAATCATGAATTCTTTGACTTTGGGGAGTGTTTAACTTTACCTTGACTTGTTTGCCCTCGACTTCAATGGTTTTCATTGAGAAGTCAACGCCAATGGTATTCCCATGTCGCTCCACATAGTTGCCCGTCTTGAAGCGTTGCAATATTGATGTTTTGCCCGTGCAACAATCACCAATTAGCACAATTTTAAATAGGAAATCAAAATTATCCTCATTTGGCAGTGCCATCAATGTTTGTGGATTGCGCGCCGTCATTTTCTGGTCCAGCCAAGGCGAGTAGCGCCACCTTCAGCTTTGCTGGTGCTGGTTGCTTATGCAATCTACTTGTTTTTTAGCATGGAAATTGTTTAATTTTTCGGTTTTAATTCGCTGATAGTAATGAAAATGCGTTGCACAAAGACTGTGCTGTGGTGCCCTGTCAACATTTCCAAAGCGGGTATGTCGTTTCGAATGGCAATTCACTTTACTAAATATGATGGCACGTTTTAATAGCTATCCATTATAATCGCACCGATTATCATCAGCCATCACATTCTTGTTATGTATCTCCTTTTTAATTTTCAAGTATACTTGGCAATTTAATAATAATTATTCTCTTAATGTAGACATTGCTGGGTATTTTATTACCCGTCACATTGTTTTTTTCTGGTTTCGTTGCTTGCAGGTGTGTGCTAGCTGGTGGCATTATGCAGCACTACCAATAATGCGTTTGACAGCACTGTTTTTAACTAACGCATTTTGATACGATTTTAAATGCCAGCTGGGAGCAAACACCTCTAATGATAATAACGAAATCGAAAGTTAGCGTTGTAAATAAAAGAAAAACAAAATGTATTAGTGGGAAATGATACAAGATTATTATAAATTGGGGAAACATCACTGAAACCTATAAGATAAACTACTTGTATTGTTGCTAAGAGATTTCAGTGATAAGCACTTTAGGTGCTCATTTTGTCTTGTTTGTACTATTTGTATCAGTTTGTTTTATTTTTTTATTGGTATCATTCCGATAAGATAATTATTATGCAATAAGCTACTCTCTGAATGAAATAGCCATAAAGCCATAATATATTTATTTACTTATGTTCCGAGCAGCGGAAATATATATTATATTATATTATATATTATATATACAGTGGCGGGCAGCTTATTAGGCACAGAGTCAAAGAAAAAAAGTAATTGCCTGCCATAAACTAATCATTAATTATTTTTCAAAAATTCCAAAGACCGATGGTAGGTACAGGTATTAACCACCTAAATTAATATATGACCCCAATACACTGGGGTTTCCCCACCTGCTAGGTAAAAAAGTAGCCTATTTTCTTTGACTCTGTGCCTAATAAGCTGTCCGCCACTGTATGTGCCATAATTTTACACACATATTTGTTGAAACATACCCAGCAGCTGCGTTCTGAAAAATATGAAAGTCATGCATGTATTAGCAAATATTTTGTGGTTTGAAAGCTTTTCTAACTTGTGCCTCTCTAGAAAAAAGCTCGCTCGGCATTATTTAATTGAAGACCCTCAAGAGATGTTCTCAGTAGTGGTTGACATCATGCCGAAATTAGTGCTGTATGGCGTGGATATGAGTCCCCCGGTGCGTGCCTGCCTGCTGACATTTCACGCCCTCGATTTACCGTTCGAATACAAGAAGGTTAATATGCAGTCAGGCGAGCATTTGAGCGAGGAGTTCCTCAAGAAGAATCCACAGCACACAGTGCCGCTGCTGGATGATGATGGCACATTCATTTGGGATTCGCATGCGATTTGCAGCTATCTGGTGGATAAATATGGCAAATCGGATGCCCTGTATCCCAAGGATCTGGTGAAGCGAGCGCTTTTGCAGCAACGATTGTACTTCGATGCCAGCATTATCTTCCCCTCGATGAGGTACATCGCTATGCCACTCTTCCAAAAGAAGCAGACTCTTGTACCCCAGGAGAAGGTCGACTATGTGCGCGAAGGCTACGAGCATATCGAGAAATTTCTCGGCGATAATCTTTATTTAACGGGTAATACGCTGACCATCGCGGATTTCTGCTGTGCTGCAACGATATCCTCGCTGCCTTGTGTTTTGGATATTGATGCCGTAAAATATCCAAAGATGCACGCCTGGCTGGATCGTCTGGCTGAGCTTCCATACTATCAAGAGGCCAATGGTTTGGGTGCCGAGCAATTCATCAACGTTGTAAAGAACGCAGTGACAATTGTCTAAATTGATTCGATTGAAATAATAACTTCTAAAAAATATACACAAATCATGTTTCACATATTTCATATATATATTTCAGCTTATCACTTTTTAATAAATGCTTATCGATAACAAATTCGAACTTAGTCTTTTATCGCAGAGCTCTGTGTAGCACTGGTTTGGGGCTGTGTGGCAGCACTGTTTCACAAAGTGCGCGCGCGTTCCCAAAATTTAAATTGCATTTCACAGCTCTTAGGCATTATGCAAGACAATTGCTTTTGGATAGCGGCTTATTTAAATGAGGCAACAACAAATGGAAAGCGTTTGACTGTGCGAAATAATGTCAATCATCGCCTGACAGGCTTCATTAAACCGGCCCTCACGTACTTTGATAACGTTTTATTGTATTTACATGTGGCATAAATTTTCACCACGTACTTACTGATGGCGCCATTTAAGCTATTGAAATCGGCTTAATTGAGCTGTAAATATTTACAGCCACTTACAAATATTTCTCGTCAAATTTTCCCCAAAGATATGTTAATAGCTTTTCCATATGCAGAACCTTGACCTAGGTGTTTTTCGTATTCTAATTTCGTTTATCACTAGCAGAGTCGACATAGATTTTTATTATGCTCGAAACATTCAGACAAATAATTATTGAGCTCAGAATTCTATATCAGAAAATTCACAAAGGAACAATCGCTCGAAAACTTTTTTCTTGCATGTTTACAAAGATATCCGAACCGAACATATGAGATTTGTTATGCTACTCAAATTGGAATACAAAATTATCATTATATAGCTTTTAATGGACAATTCTTTTTATAGTGAAAGTTATATATTGGCGTGTTAGCACCTGTTTTCTTGATAAACTTCTTGAGTTAGACTCACTTTCAGAAACGCAACGGAAGTTGGCATCTTCATCAGCTGGTTACGGATCAGGCACACGCCCGACTAGATCAGGCCACAAAAACATGTTCTATAACATGTTCTCAATCAACTTAAATGCAAAATAGACAAGCGACTGGGACAACTGGCCAAACGCCTTCGGACGCCACAATTGCCAAGTCGATTGGAAAACCACAATAAAAGTTGTGTATATTGTGGCATTTAATTTATACGCATTCTCGTATCATTTCGCTTGGAAAGTTAAAAAGCCTGGTCGAGAAAATCTGTTCGCGATGCAGCTAAGTCATGTAGAATGCAACTAATTTGTAGCCGCCAAATATCGTCTGGCGCCAGGCGACCCATTTCTGTGTGAGGACCATGACTCATTTGCAGTTCGGCTGCACTTCCTAGCACACCCAGCAAGGTACTCCTGAGCAACTCATACACTTGAACAAATTTGTAAAGAAACATAAAATTTTGTTGTTTTTTTTTGTGATTTTCTCCAATTCATGCAAGAAATGTTGGATTAATTGTGCGACTAAATAACCCCAGATATCTTATAATATTTTGTTATTTCTTTAACTTGTATTTAAAAGTTTTAATTTTATTTATTTTTAAGTCAACATTAAGTAAACAAATGAATCACTTTCCTTGCTGGTTCTAGTCTACATTTTTCTCTGTGTATAGCTGATTTGTTGTGGCTTCGTCTATTCCTGTCTTTTTTTGGAGAAGAGGAAATTCAACCAAAACACACACACACGCACACACACACATACACACTCACTCACAGACACTTCTTAGGCTATATGGCCAATGATTGCCTTAGTCAGCAGCATGTCTTTCATACTGGTTTGTCGTTTTGGCCTTTGGGTAGCTTCTGCCAATGTCTCGCCTGCTGACGCCGCCCCCTTCTTGCCCCTTCATGCATGCCCCTTGCGCATTGATGTCGTCTTTTGGCGCTGCTTTTATCGCTAGCCACAGTTGCTGGCCGCTTTAGTTGAATTTCAAACGTTTGCGCGCGCGGTTGTTTTTCGGCTTGCTCAAAAAGAGTCGTGCAGTTTTTGTAACGGTCTACTGGCGAAGGATAAAACGCCCGTTGGCAGAGAAGAAAACCAAAAGAAAAGTGAAAAATCGTGTCAAGAATTTTATGCCGAACCTCTAGAAATCGTAGACCTGAAAAGTGAGTTTGAACCGAGCTTAACCCACGCCGGCGAGATTGATGGTTTCAGTTAACGCTGCAAAGTGGGTCAAGGAGCAGGCTGGCATTTTTAGACATATTTGCAATTGGCTGATAACAGAGCACGGCTTATGTAAGCAGCCGTAGAATGTGTAATCAAAAAGCAAAAGGAAAACAAAACAAAATAGTATCTATAGAAATTTGTCACGACTTTCTACCAGTACTTTTGATTCGATTGGATTTTGTGGTTTGATATCGTTGGCGATTTTCACATGCGCATCACGAACCGATTGCCTGACTGACTGACAGTATGCGATGCGAGTGGTCAACACTTGCACTTTCATTTGCCCAATTGCCTTTCCCAACAGTTGATACTCTGGCTGTTGCTATTGCTATTGCTGTTTCTGTTTCTAATTAATTATGCGGCGCCATTCACTGCGGCAGTTTTGCAATCTGCCAGCCATAAATAACGAAAGACTTAGGACACGAACTTGCTTGACGTCTTGCATATGCTATAGTACTAATATGTCGTTGCTCTTTTGTGTATATAACAACAAAAAATATGTCACATAATTAAATTTCATTATTGTTTTGGCTTGCACTCAACCTGTTAACCCAAATTTCAATTTCATTTAAGAATTTTTTTTATTGACTGCTTACGCGGCTGGCAAAGAGCAGAGGAGTAAATTGTTTCCGGGTTGCTTCAACTAATTAACTTGTTTGTGAAGTTTTAAATTACAGAAATAATTGTAAAAATCTTACATTATTTATAAATTGGTTTCAAAGTCAAAAAACTTGTACAAGAATGTGCTTTTTAGACATCTTTATAGATTATCAAACTGGGTACGGAGTATTAAAGAGTCTCACTATGCCCAATGTTCCTAATTTGCTTTCCTTGAGTGGATTTCATTTTCTGCTGCTGACGCGTCAAGCAGGAAACAGATTGTCATTTATAGTATATATGCACATACATATAAACACGTGTATATGTATGTATGTATGTTATGGCAGTCCAATTAAGAAGAGCTTGCACTAATTCGCCATAAGTTTCAAGAGTCTTTTCACTCTTCTCACTTATCACTGCTCAGCTGCATACCGCAGACAGTCAGACAGACAACGCTTGTTGCATGCTTCTTGTTGTTGTTGTCGTTGTTGTCGTTGCTGTTGCTGCTGTTTGCCAAAGGCGTTGCTCTGATTTGCTATAGAAATCAAAACAATCCTTAACAACAAAATTCACAGCCATTGGCCGCAGCGCGTCAAAGCAAAGAGACAGACAGGCTGAGACAGACACATAGACAAGCTGGCACCAACTATGCGTTGCTATTTGTATACCCTGTACCCATTGAAAGCGAGTATCTTGACATTGAGCGTTTTTATATATTTAATCCACAAAAGAGCTAAGACGACTCCTCGACAACAACTTATTAGCAGAGTTGTGAATAGGTTTGGGGGCAGCTGTTTATCAGCTGTATACTTGACAGCTTATGCAGGGTATTTGCACGTTGATCACTCTTACTTGTTGCTGTTTGCTAGCATAGGCGCCTGGCATTCGCTGACAGTGATATTAAAATGTGCCCAGCACACATTGCAATTTCATCTAGTTTCTGGCACAATTTCTCTGGATGGCGCACCTGTTGCAGCGTTCAGATAAGTATAGGGGGGCAACTGTTAACAAGACACGCCCCTTAAATGTGTCTGTCTGCGTCTTGTCATGGGCTTTACACAGCTCATTACTGCTCAATTCATCAAATCATCGTTGTGGTATTAGGGGAAGCTGGCAAATTGCTTTAAACCTTGCAGCGCGTTTCAACCAAAATATTTTTTCCTGTTGATTTCGAAATGGTGTCTGAACTAGATAAGCCAACTAGTAACCAGCAACCAGTTGGCCTCTGAGAAAGTACTTTAGAATTTCAACTAGATTTCGACTGCATAGATTCATACACAAAGATTACCGGACTAACGGCTGACTACAATCCTGTGCAACCGGCTGCCTGACAAGTTGCATCATCCACCACAAGTATTTGTGTTTGGTATTCAATATTCGATATTGGTATTGCTGCGGTAAAAGTGCGTCGTGAAATTAGTTGAGGGAAGAAGAAGATATATATAGAGAGAGAGAGAGAGAGAGAGGGGCAGAGGAGATGGGCTAGAGACTGGGAGAATGAGTTATGGTTAACCAATTTAAAATGTTCCATTTTGTGTGCGTTTGCTCCTTTGAGTGAAATTCGCAGCCAGACAAGTTTCTCCAGAATGAAATGTCAATTTGTTAAGATGGCTTTCACTGTTAGCCGTAATTGTAGTAAAAGTATAAATGAATTAATAAATAATATAAAACAGTAATCGGAGAATGAAATACTATTTAGGATCAGATTCACAGTGAAAACATATTTAAAAGAAATGGAAAACACTTGAGTCTTTGGACTTTGTTGTCTTTGGAGATATAGATATAATCAGTATAATTTTTGTGCAACATATCAGAGAATAGTTAACTAGTTTCTTGAACTCGATGAAGCAGCAGCAGTAGCAACAGCAGCAGTAGCAGCAGCAGCAGCAGTAGCAGCAGCAGCAGCAGTAGCAGCAGCAGCTGAAACCGAATCGAATTTAGATTGAGTGGCAAGTGCAGGTCTGTAATCAAAAAGTGCTGTTAATGATGCTGCCGCAAATAACAGAGTCAAAGCTTTCCCAAACGAGAGAGTCAGAGTTATAATCCGTGTTAAACAAGGCAAACCTGTTGCTTGAGGATGGGGGCATACTTTTGATTCTGCACAGTAAAAGGCTAATGTTTTTAGCTGCTATTATACAACAATTAAATAATGCCATGCGAAGCGAAGTGAGTTTGCTGTCCGAGTCTTTTGTTTTAATTCCTTCTCTTCTCCTGCTGATTACGTAGCATGCGTGCGAACCTCAACAGTCTGCCATTGCTGCTAATGTGCATTAGTCTCTGGACAGCTGCAGCGTTGCATGAAATGAATGCAGCGGCCCAAGCACTGTTGGATGCGGACTCAGATACAAATGCAGATGCGGATGGAGATGCTCCGCATATACGCAGAAAGCGACTCGTTTGGATAACGGAAGATGGACGCTTGGCACTGCCGCCGGGCACCTCGCTTACATTTACACCCACAATTGCGATGCCCTTGGTGCGACATCCGCCAGAAGGTTTCTTCTCAAACTTGACCATTAGTTTTCCCCTCACAAGTGAGTAGAAATAAACTTTCTAAATGGATTACTCCCTTAAGATCGTCATCCATTTCAGTTGACTTTGACAAGCTGGGCCTGACGGACAATCAGAATCCTTTGGGTGATTTGCCCTTTTTGGCTCGCTCCTTTGGCCATGACGCCGGCCAAATGGTCGGCCAGTATGTGGCACGTTACTTGCACGTGCAGCGGCGCAAACGTGATCTGAGCGAGCAGCGCAGCAGCAGCGATAATCCGCACGAGGTGCACGAGGATCTGCTGCAGTATCCAGAACTGCCAGCCGGCCTCAAGCACATCTTTCATGGTGGCGAGCGGGTGTTGCTCTATGGCGTTGTGGAGGACTTTTTGGCCACCTTTGGTCTGAATGGCAAGGCGTGCATGCTGCGCACCATTTGCGAGATGCACGCGCGGAGCTTGGAGAAATTTGGCGTCTTCGGGGAGCTGACCAAGTTGTTTTTAACGTGAGTAGCAACATTTAAATATAAAAAATAACAATAAAAAATATAAAAGCGCAATAAAAACTAAAATTATTTATGTATTTTTTATGAGAGTTTAAATAATGCTTTTAAGTTCATAATAAATTTTCAAGGTAGGCACTTTTTGTTCATAGTTTGTTCTTATAGTAATTCATTGCTTAAAGTTAATTCTTTTGAATCTTAAAAGTTAAAACTTTTGAATATATAAAAAATAACAATAAAAAATATAAAAGCACAATAAAAACTAAAATTATTAAGATATTTTTCATTCCAGTTTAAGGTAAATAATGTTTTTAAGTTCATAATACATTTTCAAGGTAGGAACTTTTTGTTCATAGTTTGTTCTTATAATAATTCATTGCTTAAAGTTAATTCTTTTGAATCTTAAAAGTTAAAACTTGTTCTTAATTCATTCATAAATTTAATTCGATTCATTTTATTTCTTATAATTAATTTTTTACAAAGTGAATCGCTTTTCAAACAGGCAGCATTTTGAACTTTGTTTTTATTCATTTTTTTTGTATTAATTCTACATCTTAAGTTATAATTTTCTTACTTCATTAATTCATTCAGTTGATTTCATATATTTTATAATTCATTTTGGCATTTTTAATATATATTTGTAAGCAATTTTTCAATTTAATGTATGCACTTTTCAACAAATTTCTGCTTAATATTTTTAGGGTAACCAAATCGCCGTTTTCGGAACTAATCCCGGAATATGTGCGGGCGCAGCGTGTGGGGGAGGGCAAACAGGCGCCCGGGGAATGTTTTCCCTATTACAAGGCTTGTCCCAAGAGCATATTCAAGGCGCTGGCCAACAAATACACAGCAGAAGCGTACAAAAAAACCAGCGAAACAACAAAAGCAACAACAACCAGCCGACCAGTGGGTGAATACCATGAGCAGCAGGCGGTGCTGTTGCCCAACAGTGCGGAAGAGTTGGAGCAGGAGCAGCAACAACGAGCACAGGACAAGAAACTGATCCTCAATACGGTGTATATGTAATGGAGATTCGAGTTTCTGGGGAACTCATCTAGTTTAAGGCGGCAAATCGGAAAGGAAACAGGAGGAATCGGAAGGATCTGAGTGTGTTTGTTGTTTTTGCCGACAAATTTGAGTGCATATTGAAAGTCATTTGTTTGTAATTAACTTATCACTAATTAATAATTATTAATACTTATTTATTATATTTATTGTTAGCTGTTAAGCTGTTGTTAACTCTATAGCTTTTAGCGAAATCATTTGTTGTAGTCCGTGTAAATAAACATAATTGTGGCATAACATATATATATATATGTATATATGTATAGACAGCAATATTTTCCAGCTGACAAATGTGCTTTGCGGCCAAGACGTAAACAAATTGTTGTTGCGTATACGTAATGCAATTGAGCTGGAAATATGAACGATTTCACATCAGTCCAAACATCTGCTTCAGCTGCTCCTTATTAATAAGGTTTATGTAGTAGCCCATGGACAAGTTGCGAGCTATGGCATCAAATTTCATTGCTTGGCGTATACCACACAGCTCATCGTTCCCAAAAGTAAACAACTTCACCAGAGCATCGTTATAAGTCAATTGGGCGTGCATGTTGAGCATCTGATATCAAATAGAATAAATTAAATTAATTAAAGATTTTGAAGAAATTTCTAGAGTTGGGTGGAATTTTATCATGAAAATCGAGGCAGAATTTACTACATTGAATGTAGATTTAATCTAGAGATCGAACCCAGACTCATAAGGCCTGATTTTTGAAACCTATGGCAAATTTGACTAAGTTATAGCATTAGAACAATTGGAATTCCCTACATGCACTTATTGGAGGTGTACGATAAAAGTTCTGGTAGTTGACAATCGGATCACTTTGACAGAGTTTTAACATTAGATCGATTTCACCTATGGCATTAGGAAGTTTTAAATGTAATGGAAAAATTGCACTTTGCCACTCACCTCCATAAATAGGGTGCCCAGGGATATGTTGCAATCGCAGCTCATGTTGTATTTGAGGCGAAAGAAGTGCAATCCCTTTAGGACGAATATATCCATTACATCTGGTTTATTGTTGACCATGCCAATTTTGAGGAGCAGTCGAAGGGCATTGCGATATTTGAGCAAGTGTTCCATTTTGCTGAGCTGCATGCGCGGCACGTGGGGGCAGAAGCTGCGATTGTCGTTTTGCGGACGGACCTGAAGTAAGGCCAGCCAATAATAGGCAGTGTTACACTTAGTCAAGGCGTCCAGTCCTGCTGGCACGTATGAGGGTAACGGGAATTCGGCAAACTTAAACTCCAATGCGGGCAGGAAAACAAAGGAGATGACGCTGGGCATGCCCGAATCACGTTGCTCGCACGCCAGAATCTCATGCACGAATCCCTGATCGCCAATGTCACGGGTGTGATATTTGAGTGTGTATATGGCGCCATTGTCGCAGTAGATGGACTTGATTGTGGTGATGGCATCGCGTAGATGATGTCGCAGGAGCACCTGCACATTCTCTGGATTCACATAGCCGTTGGTGATCATGGGATGGGTGGTGAAGGGCGCATGGAGATTTATGTGGTCCGTCTGAAAGATGGGCGCCACCGGAAAGGGCAAATGGAAATGTAAATACTGCTTAAAACGCAATGGCACGTCGATATTGGAGCCCCTGTAGAATGTGGCGGTGGATATTAGGTTCTTAAGCACATATTCGAATATCCGATCTTTTTCGGACATCACTTCGCTTATCCGTTTGCAGATGAACTCAGCATTCAGCTGCCAATCGTCATTGCCATCCTCAGTTTCCATAAGATCCAAGACCCATTTGATGCCGTCCTGAAAGTTCCAATAACCATGGGGCCGAAATAAAGTTTCCACAACGTACGCCATTTTTTAAAAAAATAGTAGCCGCTTCAGCCAAGTTAGTTCACTTTACACAGAATTTAAGAATCGTAAAACGTAGCTGCAGTGTTTTTTTCACAGCATAATATGATTTTCGGCTGGTTTATGCATGCGCATTGACTTGATTTCCACTTGCAGACCAGCAGTATCGAAAATCTCTGCAAACCCTAATTTTTTAATAAATACCACGCGCTTGAAACAAAAAGATGCCTGTAAAACTTTGCTAAGCAGCGTTTGTTAATAATGGCGGTTAGCATTCGCGTAGCTTGCAACACTCCAACACACAAACGATAGTATCGATGCCATAATATATCGATAGCGAGCGCACAGCTGACTGTTTGAGTTTATCACGCGTACGCGTACTGGAGGAGCTGTTTTTTTTTTTTTTTGATTTCGTTATTTACAAAGTTCGCACAAAGCGATAAACACACAGCACGAATTCGGCGTGTTGCACAAATGTGTGCGCAGAGCGGATAGTAAACAGTAAATACGCTTGTTGCAGGTGAGAGCGATATACAAAGACAATGCTTTTGGCATGGCAAAATGAACAACAACGCCAACGCTAATGCCAAAAGCCCGGCCAAATGCCAATTAGAATAAGAACAACAACAATAACAACGGGAAGCGAATTGCCACTGAGTCAGAGTTTTGTCGGACCATAGTTTGATAATGGTAGCATTGAGTATTATCACGGTCGCAGTCGACAGATGATTGTCATTAAAATGGAAAAATTGCGGCCGGTATTGTTGTTGTTATTATTATTTTGTTGCTGTTGCTTGTTGATATCACGCGGACGTGGCGCAGAAAAATAGCTGTAATATTTGGCCAATCATTTTGAGTTGTGTTTTTTGGATTTCTCTTTGCACAGGTTGATCAACGCATTATTGCTTTGCCATGGCTGACCTGGACAACAAGGCGGACTCGATGCCATCAATTGATGCAGTGGCTCCGGTTGCTGCGTCGCTTGCAGCCGTTATTCCGGCGCCAGCTGGCTCCACATCGGACACCTCCGAGGAGGAAGAGTATCTGGACAATAGCATTGAGTTGCGCGGGTATTTGAGCAAATGGACAAACTATATCTATGGCTGGCAGCCGCGCTACATAGTTCTCAAGGATGGCACACTCTCCTACTATAAATCGGAATCGGAATCCGATTTTGGTTGTCGCGGCGCCATCAGTTTGTCCAAGGCTGCCATTAAGGTGCGTTTCTAGACACCAAGTGTTTTTAATTGAACTAATCAACCACTCAAGGGGGCAGTGGACGTGTGTGCGTCTGTGTGAGTGAGTGAGTGAGTGTGTATACAGTGGAACTTCGCTAATTTTAATGATGACTAAAGAGACACCAAGATTTTTAGACTACCGTTTGGCAATCTATCGCTTTGATAACTTGACAGTTTTATACTTAAGATAAGAACGTATAATCTGGATTCAACTGTTACTATTATGAAATACCGCAAAATTAAATATGACAATCTAGCTTATAGTATGACTACTGTGGCCTTCGGCCAGATTCAATTATATTTTTTTTTTTTTTGTTGATTTGCTATATTCTCCATTTTCTCAATTTGTAAGCGAAACTTTGAACTAAGGTAATTAAACTTAACGAGGCTTGACTGTAGTTCTCGGTACGTTTAGCTCTCGCGACCCGTACAATCAATGCAGCGCAATCAATTAATGTGGACATTGTCGCCAGCCAAATGATATTGGTGGTGCTGTTGGTAGTGGTGTTGATGGTGGTATTTCTATTTGTGGTGGTGGTGCGAGTATCAAAATAAAACCCCAAACTGAAGTCATCAATGTAAGTGGCCTTGTGTGCCACTGCCCCTGCCAATGCCGACACTTATGCGAACTGTGCTTATACTTCTAATCTATATATTTATATACCATAAACAATGATTCATCATCCACAACTCTCACCCCCCTCGTCCCGTTCCACAGGCACATGAGTCCGATGAGCTGCGTTTCGATGTGGTGGTCAATAATCTGAATAATTGGTGTTTGCGCGCCGAGACCAGTGAGGATCGCATGCACTGGGTGGAGGTACTGCAGCTATATAAGGAGGGCACTGGCAGCACGGACACAACCTCATTGAGACGCCATGGCAGCACCATGTCCCTGCAGTCGAACACGATATCGCTGGCCAGCGGCGGCAGTCTCAAGAAGACTCAACGCAATCTGCGCGAAAAGGTTGGCGAACTGGAGACCTTTAAGGATATACTCTTCGTACAGATTGAGACGCTGCAACGGTACTTTGACGCCTGCTCCGAGCTGAACAAGAGCAACGTACAGCCCTTGGATTTGGGCGATGGCCTGAAGCCCATTGATTTTAAGGTATATACTTTCAAACTATCTGGAGAACACTTACCATATTAATAATGCTACAAATTGTATCTCTTTGCAGGGCGAATCGATCACATTTCGTGCCACAACGGCTGGTGTGCTGAGCACATTGCAGCATTGCCTGGAAATCATTGCTGAGAACGATGAGTCATGGAAGCGCAGATTGGAGCGTGAGATTGATAAGCGACGTCGCACCGACGAGCAAAATAGGTGCGTTGACCCCTGACCGTTGACCGCGTCGCATTTGTTGTGTCATCTAAAATGTTTACATTTTTTTTGTTTTTGCAGAAAGTTCAAGGAAGAAATTGAAAAGCTGAAACGTTTATCATATCCAGGCCCAGATTTTGAGGTAAGTCGTTATTGTTGTGGCTGTTGCACAAACCCCAAAAAATTGATTTCGGGGCCAATTTGATGAAGGTCCACAACAAATTGTAAATATAAACAATGGCGTGGCCTCGCCTCGCGTCAGCGCTAGACACTTGCAACACGCCCAGGTCCGCCTCCATCAATTCCCCGTCCATAAATAACGGCGTATATAAATTTTGTTGTAGATTTTGTTTGATTATGTTAAAATTTTAGCGTACACAACAAGTGCCGTGCTATTATTTAAACAATTCCGGATAATTTGGTAATGCACAAGCCTGAACTATAGATAGTGTTACTCTATATTTATACATATGTTTATATATATATGTACATATATAATTATAGTTTTGCTGTTTGTTTCGTTTGTTTGCTTGTGCCTTGATTTAATGTTCCTGATTCTTATCGTAGTTAATTGCTTGTCCCTTGTTCAGTTCGCTTTCAGTTAAAGCCAAGGGCGTACTCCGCTTTCCGCAAAGGTGAATTTTGGGTCTCTGAGTTGTATTTTGTTTTTATCTAAAGCTATAAATTGACAAGTGATTACGGCCAGGAGAATCCCAGTTATATTGGCCATTTTAAAGCTTTTATGACAAACTACTTCGTGCCCCTAATCTCTGCTCTGTTCTACCCCACATAAATGACTGGAATTCAGAGTGACTTTTGTATTTGAGTATTTTATCTTTTTTCAAGCGACAAGTGCAAGCCATAAATTGATAGGAGAACCCATTCAAATACCCAGGGGGACTGTATTTTAATTAATTTCTCATATTTGGATTAAAGTTTATATTGTGATTCGATTAAAATATCTAATCTAATCTAATCTAATCGAATAAATTCAAAGTATTTAGAGAAACCCATTCAACTCATTCAACCTTTAGTCTTATTGTACCAATTTCAAAGCGAAAAATTAGTTAACTTTCAATGGGTTTGCCTAAATTCTTAGCAAGTATCCCATGCCACCACCTGATTATACATATCTGCTGTTCTTGAATCCGGTCTGATTTGGATTGTATCATGTATTATTAAAATTGTATTAACTGCATTCTATTTTGGTTCTGGCATTTCCTATATGTCCAACTGAACTTGCTTGGCTTCTTACTTACACTTCGACTTCTATATATTTACAGTATATATATATATACAATATGTTTTACATATGCTAATCCCCCAGTTCGTTCACATTGCTGACTGCTCAAGCGCAAAATCGAACAAATTGAAGACACTTGAAGACATTTAAAGTTATCGCACAGACAGTTTGAGGTTGCTGAAGTGCTTAAGAGCCAATATTGCAGTAGGTCATGTCCGTCTTGCTTTGGCAACACTCGCAAGGCTTATACACTAACTTAAAGCGAGCACTTCGACTTGCCGAGTGCTTTTGCTTTTGACACTTTTCAAAAAGAAAACTAGTACTGAAAACTGCAAAGCAGTGGAAAATACATCTGCAATCAATTTACAAACTTTTTTTATTGTATTTTTTTATGCAAATTTAAATTTTAAATAAAAATAAAAATATCGTATGCCCTACTACAACTATACTCTTTACTTGCGATCTTAATCTCATCACATTTCTCAGTTTAGAGCATGAGAAGTTCGTGTTGGGCAATTGATAAGCGTCACTCTTGTTTTAGCCTGGCTCAGCTTGTGGCCCATTGTTGACTGTTCGCATTGCTCAGTCAGCGGTCAGCGATCGGGTTGCGCACACGTACAAATCATAAACAAATTGACAACACAAACAATATCAAAACGCAACTATTTCTTCAAGTGTTTCGCTTTTTTTGGCCAATTGTGAGATTGTGCGGTCATAATTACGCTGGGAATTCAGCTCGAATCGGCTCGTGTACACACCTGTCCATATAAACAGTGATCGCAACTGTTTTTAACTTGGCCTTAGCCGACAAATAAAGTTGATACACTAAGAAAATATAAATTAAAATGCCTGCGATGCGTTTGCAATGGCGATGCGGCTTAAAGCTGCAGCATGGCAACCAAAAGACTCTTGTGGTACGTGTGAAATGTGTCAACTGTACAGTATTAACCAAAAGAAAGTCTGTTCGAAACACTCTAAAAAATATGAACTGAGAAAACAACTAATTTGAGGAGACTCTTTAAAAAGTGAATTTTTTAAAAAGTGTGCTACTTCAAAATACAAAATTGTGTTTCAAAATTTTTACAATTCCACATTTAAAATTCTAAAAAATGTACTTTGTAAATTTGTTAAACGGAGTAAAAACTTTTCAACGTAAATGAATAAAAATAAAAAAAAAATAAATTAATTTCAATTTTGCTTTTATGCATTCATTTTTGATATCATTTATTGTTTATGCTATGTATTTTCTCTGAGTGCACACATTGATTTATTGCTTAAGCGCTTGTAATCCTTTATATTTAAAGCTTTAAGCTCTCAATGGCCTACGCTCTCGCTGTCTCTCTCTCTCTCTCGCTCTCGCTCTCACTCGCGCTCTCTCTCGCTTCGCCGCTCTCCCTTTATTTTGGCTTCAAGGATGCTGTCGCTTGGTTTTGGTTGTATTTGTGGGTTCAGCAACAGTTTGTTTTGCGCCCTCGCGCCACACACAAGGCACAAGCTCGGACTACGCGCTCGCTCTGCCCCACTGCCAAATCGCCACCCCCCGCCAAATCGCCACCCCCCCGCCAAACAACCGCGTGTCCTTGTTTTTTGGTGTTCTTGTTTTTTTTTGGGATTGCTGTCAACTGTTAGGCGAAACGCAAAAGTCGAGCGTGGTAAATAATCCAGCCAGCAATTGCGTGAGCTCAGCTGGCCATGACTTCATCGGGTCGGCACACACAAAAAGCAGCAAAAATAATGAAAACATGTCCCACATATGTTGGCTGTTACAAATGCTCGAATCCTCCCTCCAAATACTACAACGCTTATTGCGATGTGTGAAGTAGTTGCAGCTGCTGTCTGCTCGGCAGTTGCCAGCAACTTTTGCCAGTCCGCCATAATTAATAAATTCAATTTGGATTTGGAAATTATTCATAGTTCTTGGCTCGGTTTGCACGCTCCGCGCCGCCCCAACAGATGCCAGACGGCGTCGCTTTTAATATTCACTCAGCATTTGTGTGTATTTTGATATGGGTTCGCTTCTATTATGCTCAGCGTTCAATTACACATGCCGGCACTGTCTGCAGCTTGGCATTTTTATCCGACATCTCCTATATATATATATATATATATATATATATATATAGATTCAATTAATTTATACGCGGCACGTTTCGCATTTCTTTTGTGCTGTTGCGTCATTAAAATTAATTAGGCCGTACCCCAATCCCATCTCTAATAAACTTGACTCAGTTATTGATATCGTGTCTATTTGGCATTTTGCAGGAGGGTCCACATTCCACATTGCCTGAGGATGAGTTCTTTGATGCGGTCGAGACGGGCCTGGAGAAAATCGAGGAGGACATGCAGCTGCGCTTCAAATTGAGGCTGCAATCGCAAATCTCACAGACGCTGGTCAATGTGCCGCACGAGGCCGTTGCCGAGGGCGAGGAGGCACGCGAGGAATTCGGCACCGGGGCCGAGGCCAAAACTCATGCACTCTGGCCGGAGGTAAGCACGGAAATAACCACTCAATTTCCAAAAAGTGGTTAATTGAATTACACACAAATAAATGAATTTTTGTTGTAGATTGATCGCGTGTGCAAGGAACAGCTGCACTATGCACGCGAGGGCGTCGGTCAGGATGGCAATGGCTGGCAAATCTTTGCCGATGAGGGTGAAATAAAAATGTACAAACGCGAGGAAGAGGTCAATGGCATGGTCATGGATCCCCTGAAAGCCTATCACTGCGTGAAGGGCGTCACAGCGCGCGAAATGTGCCATTATTTCTTTATGCCCGAGTTCCGCAACGATTGGGAGAGTGAGTCTGCAATTTATCTATATATATAAATCAAGTTGAAACAGTTCAGCAAAGCTAAGGCTAAGCTTACTTTGGACTCTAGTATATACAAATTGGATATATTTGTGATATATATATAAATATATATATATATATATAAGCAATTCCTGTAACTGCTGCAACTTGTTTGTCGTTTTAGCAACGCTGGAGGATTGCACAATATTGGAGAAAATCTCAGCGGACACATTGCTATTTCTGCAGACACACAAACGCATTTGGCCTGCGAGTCAGCGCGATGCACAATTTTGGTCGCACATGCGCAAAATCAACGATGGCCTCGATCCGGACACACGGGACATGTGGGTGGTGTGCAACAACTCAACGGAATATGCCAAACAAGATGTGAGTGTAACAAAATATTCGATGCACATCATCTAATCTTATCTCTTGCAACAGTCGAAGAATGGCAAATGCGTGCGCATCTTTCTGACAGTCATACTCGCCTGCCAAACACTGCTGCCCGATGATTATGTCAAGGGCCAGCCACTGAATCGCGATGATCTAACCTGCAAAGTAACCTACTGCTCTGTGGGTGCGTATTTAATCCAAACAACTAGCTAGCGTATCTCATATAATCAAAGTTCATCCTTTGTCTTTTAGTAAATCCCGGGGGCTGGGCACCGGCGAGCGCCTTACGCGCTGTTTACAAGCGTGAATATCCCAAGTTCTTGAAACGCTTCACCGGCTATGTGATAGACCAGTGCAAGGATAAACCGATTATGTTCTGATATTTGCCATAAGCAACAAAGCAATCAAAACACAAAAACACAAACAGAAACAACCAACAAAAAATGTTAATCGTAAAAGAATGTTTATAATTAGTTTAACGTTTAATTCGTAAGATGCCGTTTAACTTACAAAGTGGCTTTTTCATACTTAAAGCCTTCTTTTTATACACCATTTAAACTTAGCTGCGAAAGCGCAACTCCCAAAAAGAAGAAGAAGAAACCTCCTTAATACTACTACAACTACTCTGTAAATGTGCTTTAAGTGAAATGTTAATAATTTCTGTTCATTTTATAATCCAAGTAAAATTGCTGTTTAGCCTTAAGTTATTGTTAAGTGAATGCGAAGAAGAAGAGAACACAATCATTGTATAGCGCTCAGCTCATTTTTTTTAGAATTTCTATGCCGTTGTGTTTATGCAACATTAATAATTAATGTCTAATGTCTACAAGCTATTGTGAAATGCTTTAAATGCAAACATTGCAAAGAATTTCGAAATCAGTCTGTATATGTTAATCAGCTCGATTCCAACTCGATGCGCCTGCATCTACTTAATATGCCTTTTTTTTTTCTTTTTGTAATCTGCTATTTCGAATGTAAATAAATGCAATCTATTGTTATCTTTGAACTGCAACAAAACAATAAAAAATGCAACTCTTTGTTTTTTGGCTTTCATCATAATATCATGTCATGTATTTTTTTATTACGTTTTTTATTTTGTTTTTTAATTATACATTGAACAAATGTACATCAACTGTGCGGTTTTTCTTTATAAGTATTTTCCATTTTTCGTTTTTGTGTAATTTTACAATTTTTCTTCTCAAATTTTTACAACCAAGTATTTTTTATTTGAATTTTTAAATGCCAAAATCTGTTTTTTATGGTGCAGTCTGAATTATTGCATTGCCAGAAAATGTTACTCCGTAGGTTTTTTTTTAGGTAGTTATGTATTAGTTCTTGATAGATCATGTTTTATATGACTAGAGATGTGTGTGTGTGTGTGCGTGTGTGTGTTCTACATCGCTGTGTATTTTTTTAATGTATTTTGTTGCTATCATATTGTCATGTAAATTGGTTGGTTTGTAGTTTTTTTTCTTTTGGCTATTGTAAAATATAATCAAGTATGCGCTAGTCTATATCATTCAGGAGCAGTATGTGTGCGTGTGTGTGTGTGTGTGTGTGTAAGCTATGGTCTATAATTTGGCAAACAAGAATCGGCGCTATATATGTCTAACTTTGTTTATCTTGAGCAGCTGCTTGATTTTTTTATATATGAAAATGCATGCTGGCTGACGACTTTGGCTTTCTAAATTTTCCACTAATATATATATATATATATATTATATATATAAATGATTTGTATAATTTAATGTTATATACTTAGCTATGTACAACAGTTTCATAAACTATTAGATGCATGTGTTTATTTGTTATATTTGATCGGTTTTTCATAAATTAATTTAATTCATTTAAATAACTAGCTAACATTTGTAAAGTATTATTCCTTCCATTCATTTGGTTAACTTACGAACTGATTTGGGGGAAAGAAACAATTAAACAAACAATCCAACAAAATGCTCTTTAATTCACTACAAATGTATGTGTATATGTATGTGTATATAGGTATGTATGTTTTTATGTTTTTTATGTATTTTTTGTATTTATGTGTTATTCACCGCTTAGCACAAAGGCCATATATATATATATATATAGTTTCCATTCATGTATTATCGTTTCTTTCCTTTCAGATTTATGCTCTGCATTTTAAAGAGTTTTTTATTCCTGTGAATACTCTAACTTCTTGTGTAGTTCTCTCAGCTATGCAAAACATTTTAAACACGGCCTGCCGCAGTTTTTCTTTCCAACTTTCTCGCTTTACATTAAATGCTTAACTTATGCCATAATATATTATTTTAATATCTGTTCTTCGTTTTAAGTTCAACTAAGCATAATCAGTGTGTAAATAAGTCTTATTGTTTATTTTGTTTATTTTCTTCTTTTTTGTTTCGTTTTGTTTTATTGGGCAAATATTTTGTATTATTTTTTGCTTTCGTTGAAAATCAAAATACGCTCGAAAAGTTTTGCTGTTTTCACTTGTTGTAAATAGTTGTTGTTTTTTTTTCGTTTTTGTTTTTAAGTTTTATAAATTTAGTGATTTTTTTCAGTAATTATTTAATTAGTATGTAGCTCGTTTTTATGTTTTTTTTTTATTATTAACAATATGTTGTAAAAGAAATGCAGAAGTAGTGTTTTTTTTTTCTTATCTGCCAAGTGTGCCTTATATATGGTATATATATATATACCATATTGATTTTTGGGTGGATTATACAACAAATTTTACAAATTTTTCATTCAACGCTTTCGTTTTTCTCATTTCTTTTCGTAACACATCTTTTTCGATATTCGTATTAATTTTAAAATTATTTAATTTATATATATGTGAATTTTTTTTTATTTATTTTGTTTTTCTTTTGCTTTTGGTTTGTATTTGGTTTAGTATATATGATTTAGACATTGATTTGGAAAGCTTCCCTCGTTAGTTTCTGATTGGCACGCATACGTGGCGACGTTTGTGTCTTGGACTTCTCATTGGCATCCGAGAATCGCGCTGGTGGATTTATGTGGTCCTGATAGTTTGGTGGATATTTGGATATGCTAAACGTACAGGGTTCTAATTATGTTTATAGCGACAAATTCACATTGTTAATCAGTCGTCATTGCTTACCTAAATGTAGTCTCTTCATTGTGGCTCGAATAGCCACTGGAACTGCGTACGTGGCGTTTTCCACTAGTGCCCGGCTTGCCCGATTTTCTTGCCGCAAATGGTGGCTTCGACTTACGGGTCATGCTAGTTGGCGTCGTCTCCGACGAAGACGATGTCTCATCTTGAGTGTCTAAAATTTATAAAAAATAAATAAAAATAAACAAAAATATTAAATGAAAATAAAATGCACTCTTATCAGAGAGCTGCATGCATTGTTTGCAACAACTTCGGTTGCGCGGATTGTTGCAGCTCTCTGAGAACTTCTCATGGAAAAATTCTTTATTTTTACTCCGAGTGCTCTATGATTAATATCTTTACTTACCGCGTTGTGCGCGATATTTGGCCGAGTTAAGAGCGCGTGCAGACACATCGTTGTCGGACTCGGAGCCGAGTGTGTCATATTCTGTAATTGGTATGTGAAGAGTTAGGATTTTCCTAACTTCGGAATCTGTTGAACCTGGATTGTCCGATTCTAAAAAGTTTAATACGATGCGATGGTATTTTTTTTTTTTGATTTTTTTTTTGTGAAGTTTTGAATGTGAATGTTAGTTGTTATTTGAAGTTGAGAATATTGTGACACAGAAACAATAAAGTGGATTAAATTCAATGAGATATGAAGTGAGCAGAAAACAAAACTAAGAAAGAAATGTGCAAATTTTGCTTAAAACTACATTACACTAAGGGGCATCACAAATGAAAATCATAATGATAATGATCATGAAAAGGATTTGTGGGGTTTTGTTAGCTACCTTGGCTCTCGGAGTGAGGATCGCGTAGACGACCGACTTTTCGGCGCACCTTTGTATACTCCGGCTCCTTGGACTGTAAAATAGTAGATCATTAAATATATTCTTTATATACATGTATATTCTATAATCTTACATGATAGCTCTCTGGCTTGACATCGTGATAGACAAAGGAGCCGCGCACGGAGTGATAAGGACCGCTGTAAACGTTGCCGCTGTAGGAGCTCTCGCTGTATGTCTGTTTGTTCAGTTGAAATGTGGCATAGGGACATATATCTTCTATATACTCATTGCCCTCCGCCTTGCCAAAGCTGCCCGAATCGTTGGAATTTGAACCGCGTGGCGCCGAATTGGTTGGATTACAACGTACGGCCAAATATTGCTGATCTCGATTCTGTTTGTTCTGCAGATTGGCCAAAGAGGGGGATTCCGACATCGATGAGCTCGCCAAACGCGCCTGATTAGATAGTTCTGTAAATAAAAAAAAGGTATTTAAATATGTATCAGCAATATATAGTTATAGATCTCAGCTCATGACTTACTTCGCTTGCGCAGGAACAAAGCGGCTGCAATCAGCGCCAGGAGCATCAGCAGCGAGACGCAAATGGGCAGCAAAAGTTTGAAATTGGCATAAAAGGGCAGATCGCTCAAATGGGAAACGGGCGTGGAATGATCCGTATTATAAAGCACTGCAAGAGAGAAGAAGAGACATCAAGTAAAGTACTTATTTGTTCCAATGCAGTACAGCATCTTGTACTCACCACCCTGTGGGGAGAGTGTGGTGAAGTTGTAAACAGCTGTTGTGGAGCCGGCATTATTGTGCGCCGTAACCTTGAGCTGATATTTGGTGCCCGGCACCAGATCACTAACGGTATAAATGCGCTCAGTGGGCGGTATATGATTGGAGACAACAACCCAAGTGGAACGGCCATAAACCCTCGATTCGATCATGAAATAGAGTATGCCGCAGCCACCATCGCCCCAGGAGTCGAGCCAGCAGGTGACACTCGTCGAGTTGTTCGTTATCATCTGGGAATGCTTTGGCTGCACCGGGGAATTGCCCTTCGTGTAGGAGTTGACAATGTCGCAGGGCAGCCCCGTTCCGATCTTATTGTACGCCGTAATGTATAGTTGATAGCGTGTGCCGCACCACAGATTGCTCAACAGATGCGAGTTCGTTTTGGCATCCACCTGCAGCTCCTCCCAGTCGCCATTGTCCCGTTTGTAGTTGATGACATAGCCCAGGATGGGACTACCGCCATGGCTATTGTCCTGCCACTCCAGATGCAAGCTATCCGTATAGGTATTCACTACGGTTAGGTTGGGTGCCTCTGGCGGCACTTTCACCACAATGTTGTAGACAATTTCGTCCTTGCCCCATGTGTTCTCCACGCTGCACGTATAGTTGCCCGCATCGTTTGATTGACACTCTCGCAGATACAGGGTGCCATTCTTGGCAATTGTTTTCCTTGTACTCGTCTCCATATTGTGCCCGTCCTGACGCCAAATGGTGACTGGAGCAGGTGCACCCACTTTGCGGCACGGCAACTCCAAATGCTCCTTCCACGGCGTGACAATGCGTTGACTGAACGAGACAATTCGCGCTGGCACCTTATTATTCGGTGGCACTGTCACCACCTGCGTCTTCTCGCCCTCGCCCATTTTCGTGGATGCAGTTAACCAGAATTGATAGGTGGCCGATTCCTGAGTCCGGACTGTCTCGTGCATTTCCACATACGGGCCGAGCAGTCGCTTGTGAGTGCCCTCCTCGCGACCACCCTCCAGCATGGACATGTAGAACGTGTAGCCAGTCTGCAGACGGAGCAGTTAATAGTTAACAGGTGAGTTTCAGATTGGAATTGGAAGTGGGACGGGGTTTGGGAGACCACTTACGATGTCGCCATTGGGCAGATCAGGCGGCAGCCAAGAGATTATGATTTTCGTGCTCGAAGCCGGTATTGCCTTGATTGCTTGGGGTGCCGAAGGCACTGTGGGAAAATAAGAGAAAGAAGTGGGAAGATTTCAACAAAAGATAGTCGACTTGGTAATACTCTGATATATTGCAGTCAAAGATAATACTCAGAGCTGGCTAAAAAACTGAGTTAGCTCAAAATGTAATATATTTTGTTGCCAAGAACATGCATATATAAAAAAATATGTGCCAAGCTCAGTTTCAATATCCAGACTGTGCCAATATACTCCTTTATCAGAGCATGGCAAGACAGAAAAAAATAAATAAAAAATGGAAATGCATATAAATAAAAGCAATTGCAATGAAAACTAAAAAAAAGCGAAGCACAGAAATAAATAAAAAGCGCTGCATGAAATTGCAAACGAGGCGACGACGACGACGACGACGAGGATGATGATGACGACCGAATGAGAAGGGGTTTTGCTGGAGGGTTAATGGGTGGGACAAGAGGGAGGGAAGGGGTAGGGATGGGGTGATGCCGTGCCTCGTTTGCGTTCATTGAACCACGCTGAACCACTTACCATCCTCATGGGTGCGGCAATAAAATGGTTTGGTTTTCATGCCATCGCCCACTTTGGTGTAAGCCAAAACCCAAACCGTGTAGTTTGTGTATTTGCGCAGATTCTCAATGGTGACGTATTGATTTGTTGACTTGACAACCTCCGGCTCCGTTTCTGTACAGTACGAGAACGAGAGAGAATATATAGCCAAAAACCAAAAGCAACAACAACAACAATTAGCAGCGATTGGAAATATGAACAGTGTCTGCTAATTAAATGGACAACAGCACAAAAATGATTTATTATCCGCATCCACAACTGAAATCTTAGAAGATGTACAAGAAATACAACAAATGGACATAAAACATGGCTAAATTGGACAAGCTTTGACAAGGTTTGCTTAACTTGCACCTCAAATGGGAGTTGGTTTATTATTTTTTATTATTTTTTATTTATTTATTTATTATTTAGCAAACTGACCAGTGAAAAATGTTTAAGTATAATTTAAAGGAAAAAACTTGCCAAGAGCTACACAATAATTTTTAAGGAACTGTTTTGAGCTCTTCTAAAATACTCTCGAAATAAATAAGAGAAAAATAGACAGAAATTAAACTAAATGAGCAACTTTTTACATAAAATAAATTTAATTTATTTCATTTTAAATAAAGCTAACTGAAACTTAAAACAAACTTTTATTGAAGAGCACACAAAATACGAATTATTTTTATATACTCTGATGAATTACAAAGAAGAAAAAACCCAGTTTCCTTTCGACCATAAGCAAGAAGCTTAATTAAAAAATAATTCGCATAAAATATTTTTGAAAAATTCGCTCAGAGAAGAAAAGTATTTCTTTCATCCTTAATTACCTACGCATAAAATGTTAATCAAGCAAGAGTTGGAAAATTCCAATTTGAATGTTGATAGCATTTTGCGCTGTTGCAGGTTAATGGGTTAATGGAATTGCATAATTGCTCTGAAATGGCCCCAAATACCGTTGCCAATCCGACGTGGGGGTTTGGGGGGAGTGGCAGGCAGTTACTGACTTACCGTAGAGCTCATCGACCGATATGTAAAACACTTTGTAGCCCTTGATTTTGCCATTTTGTCCGTCAATATCCGGCGGTGACCAGGTGATATAAATCGATGTGGAGCCAAGCACATCGCATTGTGGCGACTCTGGCGGCGATGAGGGCACTGCAAGAGAAACAGAGAGAGAAAAAGAGGCGGGGGGAGGCGGGTGTTTCAAGTTTATTAAACGTTTTGCCCAGACACCAGAGAGAGAGCGAGAGAGAGACGCCCAAAGAGCTTGTGGCGCCCCCAATTGGCCTCTGTCCAGTTTTTGTGCACGGCCAATTAACAAATCCAATCAATGTGTGAAGCCAGACTGGGTTGGGCGCCGCACGGTGGAGTGGAAAGGGGGGGTGTGTGTGTCTACCAAACTTACCATCCTCCATTGTTTGGACAGCTATTTCCTTGCTGGGCGGTCCACTGCCCTGGCTCGTATAGGCCTGAACAATGACATGGTATTGAGTGAACTTGTTGAGATTGCTGAGCACCGTCTCGCCACCAAAGTGGGAGCGCACCTCGACCGTCTTAAAGCTGAAGCCCTGCGTTGGATTCACCTCTTTGTCCTCGGGCGTCAGGGACATTTGATAGCCAACATAGTAGCCCAACAGTATGCCGTTCCAATGGTCACGTTCCGGTGCATCCCATGTCACCGATATCTCCGTTGAGCCCTTGGCCTCGGCACGCACCTGCAACGGCGGCCCCGACGGCACCTCCTCCAGCGTCGTCACCTGCACCACCTCCGAGAACTCCGATGCGCCCAGCTTGTTCTCCGCCGACATGCGTATGTGATACGCCTTGGCCGGACGCAGCTGCTGGATGTTGATAACTGTCTGAGCCCCACTTATGTCAATGTGCTCCGCATTCTGCCAAATGTCTGCAGGTGAAATCGATAGATGCAATTGGAGAGAGTTGAGTGCAAAGTGCTCGTTACAAATAACATGTAATTAAGGACGAAATGGCAGGTGAACATGTGCTTGAGCAAAACCTAGATGAGGTCCACACACCATAAAATGGCACATCGATGGATCACCAGCATACTTCAAGCTGAGCTAACTATCGAAAACCTCAATAAAGATTTTTGCATTATTCTAGGAATTGGGTTTGATGGGAGAGCTGTATGCTCCGAAGTGGTTCCAATAGATGCAACTAACTGATTACTCACCTGAGATCTGTTTGTAGTAGATGTGATACTGTTCGATGGGACTGTTGCCGGCAAATGGTTGACTCCATGTCAGTTGCAGGCTGCGCGATTGCTGTGAGTTGATGCGCAGATTCTTTGGCTGCTCCGGCACCTCCTGCACGATTAGCTGTATCGACATCTCGTCCTGTGCCACAACAACAAAAAAAAAAGGGTTAGTTCAGCTGGACGCTCATTTGAGTAGCCAGCGATAGAGTTGGGGCAGCAACAGCAGCAGCAGCTGGCTTACTCAAATTGCCATAAATTAGGGTTAACAAGTGTTGCCAGCTGTGGAAGCTGGGGCAGCGGCAACAACGACCCCACATTTACCGAGGCACGTCTGGCTGCCCCCAAAAGTACACAAACTGTGTGTTTGTGCGTTTGAGGGTGTGAATTTGAGTGTGTTTGCTGTATTTGAGTTTTAGGGTTAACCTGAAGCGATGATCGAGCACTTTTTAAACACTGTTTGAAATTTACTTAGCAGCTATTAAATCTGTGAAATATGAGCTTTAAAAACTTTGATAACATCTGTTGTTTTTCCTCACTATTATTATTTTTTCATTTTATGATAAATTTAAGTACTTTAATTTAGTTTTTTCTAATCATTTTAAAGCTTACTTATCTTAGTATTGATTGCTGGTGTTTACCAATTTACAATTTTTCTCATTTTTTAACTAACTTTATACAATTTGCAGAGACTATAAGAGCTAATATGATAACAACTCAAGGTTTGGTCAAATAAATAGATATAAATCGATTTCCAATAGCAATAAAATACAATACACAATATCAAAGGCAAAGCCTTCCAATTGATGTAGAATATAATCAGGTATTTTATTTATCAACTGTTCGAATTTTATTGAATTCGTATGAAGGGCAAATTTTGCTAATCAGAGCGAATTTTCATATTTATCATCATCATCGACTTGCTGGCATTATACTTTTTTTTTCTAAATACAAATTAATTTCAAAAAAATCAAGTAAACTAAATTTGAAGCATCGATTTTGTTGTTGAGTAGCCGAAAATAAGTAAGAAAAAATACTTGCAACACGTAAATTAAAGTTGTGCTAAAGTTCTGATTGCTTTTCGGGTTTTTCCCACAACCCTGGCAGCAGTTTAAATATACATATGTGTGTGTGTGTGAGTGTTGTGTGGCACAAAAGTGTCAGCATGCACTTACCTGTCCAAATGCATTGTTGGCCTGACAGATATAAATGCCCGTATCCTGGCGATATGTGTGCGAAATGCCCAATTCCGAGACCATGCCGTCGTCGAGCACTTGATCTCTTATTGTGTAGCTGTGTGTGCGTGATTTATACGCAAGTGAATGCATTTAAAAGATACAAGATAAACACACACGCACACACCCGACGACATGCAGATACACAGATGCAGATACAGATACACAGATGCAGATACAGATACACAGATACAGATACACAGATGCAGATGCCGAGATACGGATACGTGTATTTGCGAAACGTGAGCGATGCAATGCAATTTTATAACAATGTTTTTTACGTTGCAGTCGTCGTTGTTGTTGGTTTTGTTGTTTGTTGACAAAGACGAAGACGAACGAGGCCAACACACGTACATCCATACATAGGTATATATATATATATATATATATATGAATATACATGAGCAAATGGCATAAATAAATAAAAATGCGTGTTGCGTTCAGTTTTCGTTGTGATTTTTTTTCGGGCAGCACATCCACATCCACAAGTGAGGGTAGCGTGTGGATGGTGGGAGGGAGAAGAAAAGCCGGAAATACACATACATTAAAATACTTACAAGAAACACAAGTGGAAAAATACTTGAATGGAAAACTAAAGCAGGTTTTAGTGCTGCTCAAAGTATAAATACAAAGGCCTTGATCGAATTTTGCTCATAAGATTTATTTGGCATAACCATTGACTGGAATGCGACACACGCACTCATTCATTCATTCATTCAGTCAATAAATCATTCACTCACTCACTCACGCACTCATTCATTGGCTGATTGAAAAATTGAGACTGGCCCTAGCAACAGCGCAGATTTTGTACCTGCCACTTAGGTATTTGCACAGCTCTCTTAATTAAAAGCAATTTGCAGCAATACAATCGACTTGGAATTGATTTGAAACACTCCGGGGCAATTGCATAGAAACGAGGAAATCAATTTTTACTTGTGTAGAGTCGAATGAGTAAAATACAGTTGAGTTGGTACAATCATAAAACTACTTGTCAAACTTTTCGATATACAAATTAAATGTATCTTTTATATTTTCTCTTGGGGAGTGTTTTTACTCTGCCAAAACAGACATCAAATGAAACAAAAACAGAAAAAATTATCAATTTATTTGTTAAACTTCTCGCAAATAAATAAATTACGTTTCTTCGATGTACAAATTACATTTGTATTATATATTAACCTAAACTTGTTCTTTAGCACAAATAAATATTTTATTTATTTAATTGAAATAAAGAAAATCAAATTTAAGTTGAAAACTGCAGCTATTCAAGTGTCGCGGAGTGTTTTGCCTCAGCTTCTCTCAGTCAGGACAAGGACAAGCTAGACAAGGATATGAGTTGCGTTAAGAGGGACTTACCGTGAATCGAGCGACTCGTCAAGATACTGTTGCGTTGCCTGAATCTTCCACTTGAAGTCAATGGGATTGTCGCCTTGAACGTTGCACTGGACGTGCACCTGTTTGCCCTTTGCCACCGAGATTTGTTTCGTTTTCGTTGGAAAATGGGCGGGCACTGCAAGAAGTGAGGGGGCGTGCCATTAACATTGTATCAAACAAATATTATATATATATAAAAATACACACCATTCACTTTGAGAAAGATGACTTTGCTGACGCCGGAACCAATATTGTTCTTGGCCTCGCACAGAAAGTGTCCTTGCGACTCCTTGCTGATCTTCTTGAAGAAGATGGTGCCATTGGCAAACAGTTGCACGCTCGGCTCATACAGGAAATCCTTGTACTCGCCGGGTGTCGGTCCAATAGCCTTCTTCCACGTGATGGTCGGCTTGGGATAACCCGCAGATTGGCAGTGTAGCAGCACATCTGTGCCGGATTGTGCGCTCGAATCCTTTGGTTCCAGTATCCATTTGGGTGGCACATTTACCGTTAGCGGCACTGTAAATCGCTCTGTGCCAGCCACATTGCTGGCAATGCATGTATAATTCCCGGAATGATCCGACGTAATGTGCTCGATGACCAAACTGGCCGAGTACTCATCCAACCGACGGAATACCTCGTTGCTGCAGGCAGCCAGTTGGGTTACATGTTAAGATTATGTTGACTTTGTTGTTGTTTTGTGCTAGCTTACCCCGTGCCAATGAGCGGCTTGTTGTTGCGCTCCCAGCGAAAGCTGACGGGCAAATCGCCCTCAAGGATCTGACAGGATATCGCCGCCCGCATGCCCTCGCGCAACATATTCGTCATGGCCTGAATGGGCATGATTTTCGGCGGCACTGTAAGTGGCAAGTGGCATAAATATTTATTGAGCCAGTTACTCTATATATAGCTACCCCGTTCTTATAGAAGGGCTAAAGAAGGGTAGTATATATAGTTGTAGATCATCATAAATCATCCTCACCTTATTACACAGAGAATATTTGTCTAAGATAGAGATTGGGTCATTCTAAAAACAATTGTTTTTATTTTCTTTATTCCAGGGTAGATTGTTTAAGAAGCCAGAAAAATATAAAAGTAATTTGCGGTGCTTACAGGGTATCTCAGCTAGTCGCGCACTTTTCGATTGTCGCACTCGCTGATTACTCTGATTACAATTGCCAAGTTGGCTTAAGCACAAAAGCCATCAGGGTTTTTAGGGCCTGCTTGGCTTGGCTATCTCTAGCTGGCTGTTTGTGGGTGTGGCAGGAAGGAGTAGGAGTGCGAGCTGGAGTCACCACATCAATGGGGCTTAGCAACAGCTGGCGCGCTGATAACAGCTCGGCACACAGCAAATGATTATGAAGAGCGAGATGCAGAGATAGCCACAGGCAGGAGACAGCGACACAGACAAAAGTCAATGACTTTATTGTGGCACGCCTACCCCTAAAAGCTCTATCAACCCCTACCTACCCTACTCACTCCCCCTCCTTGCTGTGTGCATGTGCATTTAAAAGTGCTGGCAGCTGGAAATAGTTGCTGTGGCTGCTGTCGCCATGGCTGCTGCTGCTGCATAGTTTTGCTGCCCGTCTAATTGGAATAGTTTCATTGTGTGCAACAGCAGCAATTGTTGTTGTTCCTGTTGTTGATGCCACAGCAACTTTCTAATTTGAATATTGGGAGGGAAAAAGCCTGGCAAATACACAGCAAAGGCATCTCACATATTACGCTGCGTGTACTCACCCAACACTTGAATCTCAACGTTGCGCCTCGATGTCTGCTTCTGCTTGTTCTGCGCCATGCAGGTGTAGGTGCCCGCATCCTCCAATCTCTGCAGTTGCTCAATAATTAAGGTGCCATTGTTGTAGGCACGCTGTCGTCGATTTATGGGCAGCGTTTGTCCATCTTTTTTTGGTGCACAAAAAAAACAAACAAAAAAAATTGGCATAAAAGAAGGGAAACTTTCGGCAATTAATTTCACTCGAATAAAAACAGTTCAACTTGTTTTTATTTACGACGGGCTATTCATAATCTTTACCGGACTTTTATTATTTATACGTTTTGAAACAATTTTGTGTATTTTTTTTTTTGGCTTATTAATTTGTTGGCACATTTACAAATGGAAATGAAGATGAAGAACCCAACAAATAAGGATGTCAAATTAAGATAGTATTTATATGTATGGAAATGGCCACAAACATGACATATAAATATAATGATATGATTTTAAATAACTGAAAGAGCACATTTATGAAAAATAATTTTTGCGAAACTTTATTAAAATTGAAATTCAGAAATAATCGAAATGAAATATGGTCGCTGTCTTGAGCCCGAAAAAAATATATTTTAAAACAGATTTTAAATTATTGCGACTTTAACAAAAAGAGAAAAAGAAACTGCAGCGAATATTTTTGCGCAGCTTTTTTTTAATAATATTGTGCAAATGTGATATGCACAATAACAAACAAGCGAGTTTTTAATAACAAACACGTGCCACAAGCGAAAGCAAACAGCAGCGTTGCAAGCGCATGGAGCACAAATTTGTCGAAGCGCGATTAAAGTATTCCATTTTTTATGAAGGTATTACGAACAATAAAGGTTGGGATTTATTGTATATGTATGTATACAAAAAATGTATTGCTTACCGCGCTCCCAATGTATTTTATCGATGGGATAACCGGCCACAGGACATTTAACAATCAAATCAGAGCCAGAGATTCCTGTTATTTTTGGCATTTCACGTATGTAAGGCAATCCATAGATGTTCACTTTGGCGCTATGCGAGACCCTGCGGCGATATAAAAAACATACGCAAGTCATAACTAACATTTAGCTGGGCCAAAACAGAACAAAAAAAACCTGCACATGTATAGGGGATGGGGTTGGGGTTGGGGGTTGGTTTGTGGGGGGTTGGATGCCAGCATTTGTATACAGTTGTTGCAGCGCTGCTGAAAAGACTGAGTCGACAAATTGTTTGGATTTTATGTCGCTTTCGCTTCCATTGTTCGCATACCCTTTCTTATCTCGGGTATACCCAACAGGGGGTATAGAGTATATATATAGTATGCAATTGTTGAAGTATTGCTTTTTACTATAATAATTTAATATTTTAAACAAATAATGATAAGAGAATTCGGCAGTTATTGAATTACTTTAAAGTATTTTTCAACTATGAAATGCTGACAATAATATTTAAATGATTATTTTTATTATTTACTTAAATAGTATTTAAATTCTTTGCTGATTCGAGGCAAGACAATTACTTAAGTAATTATGAAAGAATTGTTTAACAAGCTAATTATTATCTTTGGGAGAAAAACTGATGTTTAGAATATTATTTATAATACATTATATATAATATATGTAAGATATGTTATAATATTTATTTATATTATATTTTTATTTATATATATATTTATTTTTTATTTTATATATATATATTTATATATTTAATTTTTACAGGACATCTCTCAGTCCCATAAAATCTTGTCAAGCTGTTCTCTCTTCTAGTTTTTCCTATGCTGTGTAGCAATTAAATTTATGATTTAGCATGGAAATGCTTTTTATGCCTCTATCCGAGTGCACACAGCTTTGTGGATGCCACATCCGCATATACATATATGGAATAGCTGTGTTTGTGTGTGTATTTTATTTATTTAACTATGGCCACTCACTTGCCAATCGCATTCTGAGCCGAGCAGGTGTATTCGCCGCCATCCTCCTCCTTGACATTTGAAATATTCACGTGGCTGATGACATCGTCGTGGATGGTAACATATTGACCCACTAAAAACCGAGAGCTGTCTGGTATCTGGAACAGGCAGAGAGCAAGTAAAATCAATAGAGCATAAAATATAGTTAAGATAATGCCAATTAGTTGGGAAAATATTCCCATTTTCGACAAGCGAGAAAAGCTATGCAACATTTATGTAAATCGAATTGATTGAAATTGCACAAAATTTACACAAGCTTGAGAGCAAGAAGAGGAGGAAGAAGAAGACGAAGATGCTGCAGCATCAGTCGACAGGAAAATGTGGAAATTTATGCAAAGAAAGAAACGAAACAAATCCTTGAAAATGCGCCATGGACCATGACAGGCAGCGAGAAAATGCTTGAAAAATGAAAAGGAAAAATAAAACACAGAAAATCAAGTGTAGCAAGAGCAAAGCAAAAGCCACGGGGCATGTTAAGCATGCCCCAAAAAAGAGGAGGAGTAGGGCAAAGGAAGAGGGTAAGTTGCGCCAATTTTTGGGGCAGCTGAAAGAGTAGCTGCTGCAGCGAACGCAAACGCTTCTCGTAAACATTTATGCATATGCGTCCGTCTGTGTGTGTGTGGGTGTGAGTGTGCCTGTGTGTGTGTGGTGTAAGCAACTCCATCATCATCAAGTTGCATGTGACGATAGCTGGCGGAAACGGAAGCGCTGCCTGCATTTCCGTTTGCGATGCATGCCTCTAAGTAAGTGCTTAGTACGTGTGTGAAATTTCTCCATATTCTCCTTCTCACTCTCTCTGCTTCTATCTGTCACTCTCACACACACTTTGTGCTGGCAAAACTTACCGGAAATCCGTCCAAAGACCATGTAAATTGCGGCAGTGGATTTCCGGTGGCAACGCATTTCAATGATACAGTCGGACCCGGCTGCAGTGTTTGCTCTGAAAACCAATAAAGCAGTTCCGGCGAAGCATCTAAAATTGAAAGAGATGAAGATTGAGTTGCAGATAAAGTCAGGCTACTCATCCGTGTGTGTGGTGTTGGGGTGTGTGTTGTCTGAGGGTGTTTCTGTTTAGGGCTCAAGCCGCATATGTTAAGGGTATTTCTCTAATGAGCTCGTCCTCGTGCTTGTGTGCTGTGTGCGCATAGGTGCTAAGTGCTTATTAGAAAGTGCTCAAAAGAAAGTGACCTGCACGGAAAAGGTTCAATTTCAAATCTATAATCAAATATAGAATTTAAATTTCTAGAAATTCCAGAAGCTGTAGCTTAAACAGTGACTGAAACCGGAACCGAATCCCTTTATGTTAATCGACATTGACCGATTGACTAGAACCCAAACCGCATTAGACCTGAACCGAAAACATTAACCGAAATTGACCGATTGAAATTCAGAACTTGAACCGGAACGGCATATTTACTCAATCTTTAAGCAGTATTTACTTAAATATACATTTGGAAATCTCCCTAAAAACATTAGAAATTGTTTTTGAAAGTATATCAAGTAATTCATTATGTCTACTGGCTTCCAAGTAAACTCTAACCCAAAAGTAATTAATTAAGTTGCTTGAATTTATTTTAATAGACGATTTTGAGTCTGGCGATATTTTTTTTTTGATTAGTTTGCCTTCTAAACAGCAGTTTCCAACGGATTTTACTGTGCTCCTAAAGTGTGCCGTTAAATTTTTATAGCCATTGCAGCAGCTGCAAGTTAAGTGCAGCTCCACAAACACACTTTCATCTAAATTCAAATACAATCTATGAAAAATGTCCGCAGTGCTTCTTAAACCCATTTCTCAAAGCGCAGTCTTTAATAAGTATTTCTGTTTACTTTTTATTACTTTTATTGCAGATTTCTAACCACTTTTGTGGTGCATTACTTAAAGCAGAAACTCTGTTGAGTATTTCGTAAGATTTACTTTGATTTGTAAACTGCAATTTGCAACGAGTTTTAATATGACCTCAACAGCTGCATTTTAAGTGCATGTCTCAAAGCACAAAACTCATCTATTTCTGTATATTTATTTCTCGTATTTCTTGCACTTGAATCTCAATTCATATACAACATGTTTCTCAGTGCTTCCAAGTTGCGCTTTCTTTGCTTTGCTGCTGCTGCTGCTGCTGAATATTTGCTGGCAAAATCAAAATCAGATTGCGAAAGTGCTTTTCCACATGTATTTGGCTGCGGCTCTCGGGGGGTGGGGGAGGGTGGAAAAGTGCATCTGACAAGCGAGGAAAAGCAAGCGAGAACGCGAGCAAAAGCGAGCAAAATGTTATCAAGCTGATGAAAATTGTATCAATTTCCGCAACGTCCCAAAGAATTTGGCGATGAAAATATCTGCGCAACGACATTGCCAGTTATAAGCTGCCATATTTATTTGCTACCAGCTAACACGCACACAGACACACACACATAAAGAGGCAGCTCAGTTGACACAATTGCTGCCATATCCGGCCGCTTAATGGCGCTTCTCTGCCTGCCACAGCGCAATTTTGGGGGTTTGACTCTCACAGCTTTTAACACTTGGCTGTGTGTGTGCGAGTGTGTGTGTGCGTGTCTGTGTCTGATTTGGTGTGTCTGTTTGTGTGTAAGCATGCCAATAATATATCGAAATCAATTTCCGTTTGTGCCTAAAAGCAAATCAAAAACGTTGCCAAAGCCGCCAAAGCGACAAAGCGCGAATGTGCGCTGTCTGGAGAGCTGCCTCTGTGTGTGTGTGTGCGTGAGGGTGTGTGTGAGCCCAAGGCTGCTAAATGTTGCTATGCGTTAGGGTCTATGCGGAGTTATTTTACACTCGACGAAAAAGCGTTGTTCTTAAATTAATTTTCAATTTTTCCAGTTTTTAGCTGTTTTCAAATGCTTTCAACTGTTTTAAAAGAAGAAGAATCGCTCTAAATTCAATCCGAAACTGAAAACAAAGAACAAGGATGTCAAATACCAAACCGGAACTGAAACTTTATCTATTAAACCTCAGAGCGGAACCAAATTGTTTAACGCAATCCTGAAAAATTGGCAGCCTAATCGAAACATTGCTTCAAAATTCAAAAATTTTAGTTAAATTCCATGAAACAAAAAAAAAACTAAAATATCTATTATCTATATCTATCGCTGCTTGGTTGTATATATTTTAACCACGTTTCTAATGCCAACATTTTTCAATCGTCAACCCTAAAGACGGATAGCAGTCAGAGAGAGGGAGATAGAATGAACTATGCCCATATATCGATTTTCAGGCTATAATTTTTACTTGTCTTCCGACCTCAGATCACGTTTTCAACTTTAAATGTACGATTGATTTAGGGGCAAAACTATGATCATAAAGCCCTTGCTTTTTAAAATCAGTTGAGTTTTGACGAAGTTATGGCATTTTGAAGTTTCGATCTATGCCCATGTATCGATACATCGATTTTCGGGCTATAATTTGTACTTGTCTTCCGACCTCAAATTTCGTTTTCAACTTTAAATGTACGATTGATTTAGGGGCAAAACTATGATCAAAAAGCCCTTGCTTTTTAAAATCAGATGAGTTTTGACGAAGTTATGGCATTTTGAAGTTTCGACCTATGCCCATACACCGAAATATCGATTTTCGGGCTATAATTTTTACTTGTCTTCCGACCTCAAATTCCGTTTTCAACTTTAAATGTACGATTGATTTAGGGGCAAAACTATGATCATAAAGCCCTTGCTTTTTAAAATCAGTTGAGTTTTGACGAAGTTATGGCATTTTGAAGTTTCGATCTATGCCCATATATCGACACATCGTTTTTCGGGCTATAATTTTTACTTGTCTTCCGACCTCAAATTTCGTTTTCAACTTTAAATGTACGATTGATTTAGGGGCAAAACTATGATCATAAAGCCCTTGCTTTTTAAAATCAGTTGAGTTTTGACGAAGTTATGGCATTTTGAAGTTTCGATCTATGCCCATGTATCGATACATCGATTTTCGGGCTATAATTTTTACTTGTCTTCCGACCTCAAATTTCGTTTTCAACTTTAAATGTACGATTGATTTAGGGGCAAAACTATGATCATAAAGCCCTTGCTTTTTAAAATCAGTTGAGTTTTGACGAAGTTATGGCATTTTGAAGTTTCGATCTATGCCCATACACCGAAATATCGATTTTCGGGCTATAATTTGTACTTGTCTTCCGACCTCAAATTTCGTTTTCAACTTTAAATGTACGATTGATTTAGGGTTAAAACTATGATCAAAAAGCCTTTGCTTTTGAAGATACGTTGAGTTTTGACGAAGTTATGGCATTTTGAAGTTTCGATCTATGCCCATATATCGGCACATCGATTTTCGGGCTATAATTTTTACTTGTCTTCCGACCTCAAATTTCGTTTTCAACTTTAAATGTACGATTGATTTAGGGGCAAAACTATGATCATAAAGCCCTTGCTTTTTAGTAGTGTCGGGTAGTGTCCTTGGACCTGCCCTGTACACATTGTACACCGCGGACTTGCCGATCCCGGTAGCCAGACACACGCTGCTTGCCACATAATAAATAAAAAAAAAAAAAAAAAAAAAGAAGTGCCACTTTTTTTTCAAGTGTATGAATGGGGCGTGGTTGTGTGTGTGTGTATAGTGGCTGTGGCTAGATTTTTAGTGTCGGTAATAAAATTAAGTTGTCAGCCTGCGCTTTATGGCAGCTAAGCAGCAATTTTGTTGTTGTTGTTGTTTGCATTGTTGTTGCTGTTGCCATTGTTGTTGCCAGCAATTTGCTAAATTCGAAATTAATGAAATGCAATTATGACAAACATTTATTTGTGCGGTTCTTGCGGTCATTCACAACGCAGCGGAAATTTCGCTTTTGATTTGGCTTCTGCACCAAGGGGAATGTGCGTGTGTGCGTGTGTGTGTCGGTGTGTGGCCATAAGTGCCCCATTAGTGGGACAACATTGGTGCTAATTTATGACCTTTCCTATTAATATGTGATATGATGTGACAATAATGGTAATAATAATTATAATAATCTAGCTTACCTCCCAATTGAAGCTCAGCTGTTGATTGGATTTGCTCCCATTCGTTGGACACGAAACACTGGTACATGCCCGGATCATCCTTTTGCACCTTCTTAATGATGAGACGCGCCGGATCCGTTAGGATCTATGCACGAAAATGGAGTTTGAGTTTGATTTGGGATAGTTTTAGTTGCTTGTACGCACCTCGACACGATTGTCTCTGAGTATGGGTTTGCCATCGTGCAGCCAGTTGACATCGTGCACCGGATGGCCAGAGACAATGCATTGGAATTGTGCATCCTTGTCCACATCAACGGTTTGCACTTGCGGCTGCAGATGTGCCGTCAGTGGTGCTAGGTGGTGTGAATGAGATACAGATGAGGGTGGGGGGTGGCTCAACTAGCAAACATAACACCACTCACTCACCTGTCACCGTGAGCGACACTTGAATGGTCTCCTCGCCAGCTGTATTGTTTACCCAGCACAGATATTTCCCACTGTCCTCGAGACGCGCCTGCAATGGCATAAATCAATGGCAATCACAATATTTGGCTTTCATTTCCATGCTGCACCCAACCAATGCCACAACCTACCTTGGTGATTTTGAGCAGACCAGCGGATACGATGGTAATGCGTTCGCTCAGCTGCAGCGGCAACAGTTGCTCGTTCTCCTCCTTGAACCAGCTACAAAAACAGAGAGGCAGAAAGAGACAGATAGACAGAGACAGATAGAGAGAGAGAGAGAGAAAGAGAGAGGGAGAGAGCGTTGCATTAAGCAAACAAAAGTGCTACGAGCGGAATGCGTTTAAAATACATTTTATCTTATTTAACTTTCATTTTATGTGTTTCAATGTTCCTTTGTGGTCTTAATCAAATTAATATGCTGATTGCATTATCAATAAAGAACATTCACTGCTATTGACTGAATTCTTCTTCTTCCTTTCTCGCCCACAGTGGCCTTTGATTGCCGCTTGTTGCCTCGAAATGCATTCAACATCGTTTTCAATAGGATGCAAAATGATTACCGCACTTTACGAGGCGAGCACGGAGAGGGCAGCAGCAACTGGCCACGCGCTCAAGGCAATTGTTAATAAAAAACCAGCAAGAGTGCTGTAGGCGTGACAGCTCGACGAGCAGATACCCTGCGGCGAAGTTTGAAGCTATACAAGAGCGTAAGCAATAATAGTCAAATGTGTATGAAAGGGATGATTTATGTACAGAAGAGCCTGGCTGGATCGACACAGCTGTTGAAGCTGATCAGAAATATATATATATATATATATTTATATTATTTATGGGGTTGTAGATGCTTGCTGCAGCCGCGTGCATACTTTTGCTCATATTGAATTGGTTCAGGAAATAAGCCTTTTGATTGCCTTGCTTAACGAGTATTTATCATTAAGCTTTTTGTTATTAGTTTAAAGCCCTCTCAAAATCTGTTCAACTTTTTTTAAATTATATGTAGCTATAAGTTTTAAATTTTCATTTCGTTGGCCACTCATTAATTCTGCTAACAGTTCATTGTTGCCACATATTCTTTTGCTGGGGTAACTAAATATTATTTTATGCAATTCGAGAGCATTTTAAGTTCGTTTTGTGCACATTTTGTTTTCATATTTTTTCGAGCACATCTTCCATTATTTTCCATTTTAATGCTGCGCAAATATCAATTGCGAAAATCAACAGAGAACGTGCACTTTTCCACAAGTGCGTGCCATAATCTGTTTGATGTCCCTACCTCCATGTATTACTTATCCCCCCTTATCCCTCATGCGTGCTGCTCTTCACATCGCACTCAGCATGCCCCGTTTGCAGCAATGTACAATTTATATGCAGCATTCTGTTGCATTTTTAATCAAGTTATTGATTTTAATTTGGCATTAATTGCTTTTGAGTGCATATCGCATCTTGTGGCCTTGTGCGTTGCACGCGGCAAGCTGCTCGGGCATTTTCTTAATTAAAATCTGGCGAAAATTCACATTCATCACATTAAGAAAATGTCATATACTCAACGCTGATCGATTAACAGCGGGGGGCGTGTCTGCTTTGTGGGCTACACAGAAAAACTATAAAATATAAATTTACTTTGTGAGCAATGAGTAAAGATGAAGGTGATGTCGTTGCAGATGGAAGGCGAACCGCAGCAGCAGCGTCAAGCAACTTGCCAACTATTTAAACATTTATGAGCAGCAGCAGCCGCAGCAGTGGCACAACCAGGATGCGGACGTTGCAACAAAACAATGCAGCAGAGCTCAAAACAAAAGTCGCCTCGCTGTTGTCGCCTCGCTGGCTCCCAACTATGATTGTTCTTGCGGTTGTTTTGGTTGTTGCTGCTGCTACTGCTGTTGTTGTTGTTGTTGCTGTGGGCATTGCACATCTTGGTCTTGGTTGTCGCTCAGCGGGCGGCATCAAATAGCAAACAAAAACCGAAACCAAATGAGAATATTGCAGTTGCACTTGGAAACGACGAAGGAATACTCTGCCACAAGAAGTATCTGAGTTGAGTGACTCTAAAACTGTGATTCTTAGGCAATGACTTGTAAAATGTAAAGGATATCGTATTGAGACTGGAAGACCTTTAAAAATGATAAGTTCTAGTTCTGGAATTGATGGACAAATACAGTTACGATTATATAGAATACTAGTATCAAGTCTGTAAATCTTATTTCACTTTTAATTTTATTTCAATTAAGTTCTAACTTTACTTTAAAATTTGAACTTTTATTTTTTGACTGTTTGAAGTGTACATTAAATAAATAAAGATTTCAAATCCAATCAGTTCCTTTTCCATCTTAAGCAGAGTATACTAAAGAGAGAGAGAGAGAGCAAAAGAGAGAGAGAGACAGAGAGTGGGTGAAGCGTGACAGCGGCAACAGTGCATATCGTAGCGTATCCTGGGCATGCATGTTTTATGCATGCAACACCGAAGGACATCGTCGCTACAATGACCCATTATGCGCTGCTACATTTCGTCCTTCGGCCCCATAAAAAGCAATGCATGTTTTAGCACTCCAACATTGCCATGATGATGAGCCAAGTGCCAAGTGGCGACTGCCAAGCCAAGTGTCCTCTGTGCCACCGCCCGATGTGTCCCGCATGTCCTGTGCCCAGTGATTACCTTTGCCAAGCTGTCTTTCAGCTTCAAGCGGCACTCAGAAAGCAATTTGCCATTTTGGCCATAAACGTTGCTCATTTGATTGATTTGTGCTTGACAGGAGCAAAAAAAAAATAAATATTTGTTTGAATTGGCCCCCGGGAAATCTACATATCGCCTGTAGGAAGGCGACTACTTCAAAGGGTCCTTCACTTGGCTAGAAGATAAATGCTGGCGCCTGCCACGTATGTGACACGACTCTCAAGTGCCTCAATAAACAATATTTGATGTATGGTGTCAAAGGTCAGAGCAGACAGCTGCCGGAGCAGCAACTCAAGCGGAAAAGCAGTCAACAGGCTGCTCTGACAAATGCCTTTGAACTGCCAGTCACGCAGCCTCAGCTGTAAAATGCTTATAATACAATTTTTATAATAAATATTTATTGTTTTTCTCGAGTTTAGATGCCTGGCCGACTTGTTTAAGGTGCGGCGATAAACAGGAATTCATTTTAACAAAGAATTTATATCCGAAAAATGTTTTCTTTCGTAAGGTGAAACTGTTTGTGTTTTTCTGACTGCTCAGCTGCCATAAATGATTGCGATTTCTCGCAGGAGATGGAAGACTCGAGGATTAATTTAACATCTTTGGCAGACATTCTTTATTCACTGCTCATCTTTTATCTGTTGCTAGAGCGACAATCATTAAATTATTAAACAAACATTGACAGCATTGGTTTTGGATTTTGGAAAATTGATTGCTTCAGATTCAGGCCGATTCAGAGTATTAGCTTGAATAATAGAAGCTTTGTGCCTCTGACAAGTCTAATTGAAAATGGTCAAGGATTATATCTTCTGGACGGGTGGTCTGACAGGAGTCTCTTTATTATGCTGGTTGTATTAAATTAAAAATGAATATCCGAATTGTTGAGCTATATCCGATGCCAAGTCCTGCAATTTCCTCTGCAATGTGAGCAACGCAAATATCTTGTTTCAGTTATTTGCTTGCGTTGAGCAGCTGTGCTAGGACACTCCTCTCCTAAGAAGCTCGTTCTCAAATTCTTGGCTGTGCCACAACAACATGTTCATTTATCAATATATATCTATATATATATATGTATATATTTACTTATAAAAAACATGAGAAATGGGAAAATGGGAATAATCTATCAACAATACAAAATACGTGTTATAAATATGAAGTTAGCTGGTTTACCAGATGCCCAACAGATGAGTGCGATGAGTAAGTATAATTGACATATGTCAGCCGTTTTCAGACTCGATCTGTTTCTGCAACCATTGGCATTGCTGACAGCTCTGTTGAAGACGGGCAAGTTTGCCTGGAAACTTTGGCAACTGCTTTGTTTTCCAGTTTAATAATATTCTCGATTCAAATTTATGTCTATTCTTTGCCTTCTTTTCATATCTCGTTTAGTATTCTAGTATTTATGTTTGTAGTTTTTCGATTCGATTCGTTTATTTTCGACTGATACCGAGTGCAATTTTAATGCATATACTCATTAATATAGATAGATATACTACTTTTGATAAGACTTTATATCCTGTTCAGTCTGTTTCTGTCATGACAGTGTTCACTGCTGAAAAAAGCCAAGCATTTTTTTCGTTTTCAGTGCATTTTTAGCTTTCATGTTGCTCACATTTGACAATTTGGCTGACATTCTTTTTCGTATTATGTTTTCGCTTTTTGCTCGTTTTTTGGCAGGCGTGCTAAATATTTCACATTGTCATAAAGTGCGCGGCAACTGTGCGCATGCCACGCCCCCCCAACAACCCACACTGTTACCCCTTCAGCAGATGTGACCTGCGTGACAGCTGTGGCAACAGCCAAAAAATAAAACCTCTTCTGCTGCTGCTGCTGCTGTTTTTTTATTTTTTATTTGCTTGGTTTGCTTGGCTGCTTGGTTGCTTGTTACTCACCGATATGTTGGCACCGGATGTCCTTGAGCAATGCACGGCAGCGTGGTTTGGCCATTAAGGACGACATGCCGCATCGAATGCTTCTCAACGTTAATGCGCGGCTGTACCATGCCCTTGGGCTCCGTTACAATAATGCGACCGGGATATGTCGAAATTTGTATTTCACCTGTTAAAGACAAACAACAACAAAAACAGGTAAACATATGTGGCAACAACAGCTACAACAATTTAGACAAGTGCCAACTGGCACCTGACGCCTTGTGACTTTGCGTTAGATTTAAGTGTGTGTGTGTGTGTGTGTGTGTATGTGTGTGTGTGTGGGTGTGCTGAGTCCACTTAACGCAGCATATAAATTTATATATATATATTTTTTTAATTAATTAAAAGTAAATGATAGCAATCAAGCTGATTGCCCCCCCAACTTGCAGCCACAAGATAGCCACGGGCTATGGTGGAGTGGCAGAGGATGCGCGAGGGGGCAGAGCAGTTAGGAGATAGAAGAAGTCCTTGCATTCATTATGCATGCACATTATGGTAACCTGCCCCTGAGTTTTGTATAGTTTGCTCACGAAGTGAGAAGCTGCCTATAATTTATCTACTTTCATTTTAATTTCAGATCAGCAATATGGGCTAATAGAAAAAAGAGGGGGGCGGGGCTGAATTATATTGATTTTCATACAATTATCCTTGCATACCGATGAGTGAGTATTTATAATCCTGTATCCTGCAGCACTTGTCTGCCTGTCTGTGCAAACTAGTCCCGCAGCTACCTCAATGAAACTTGTCTTTTCTGACTGAGTAACTAACTTGCCTAAAATAACTGTGTGAATTATGTTACTTGACCTTTAACCTTTAAGTAACATATATTTATGAATTCTGTTACGTAATCATGAATATTGTAAGCTATAACTGTAGTATAGATTTAGTATCCTAGAGAAAGGAAGGAAACACTCATTCCGCCAAAGATTCTTGCATTCGTGCAGGAATGGGTATTATTGGAAAATCCCCATCCAATAATAATAACAATCATAGATTTGAGAATCATTATGCTGACTAGACACACTATCTGCATTTTGATAGAGTACGCAATTGTCAACTAGGCACAGCCTGTTCTGTCTGTTCTGTTGCCATCATTATTTAATGTGTGTCCTTTTGTTCGACCTTCGCTTGTGGCCCGCTCCGGTGGCCTGGTGTCTGTGGACGTGGTTTAATGGCAGCTGCTTTAAATCATGTAATCGCATCCATTTCTATTTCTGTTAACGCAACGTGACAGCTAATCCAGGAGTGCGTTTGCCTCCCTTGGCCCACTTGGCCAACAAAATCTGTTTGCCATGCTCTGTTCCTATTGTCCTTGTTCTCTCTCACTCTCTGTCTTCCCCTCTCTCTCTAGCTTGCAATTTAATTTATAATTTCGCACGAACATCATGATCATCTGCAGCAGCATAATTATTATTATTATTATTATTATCAGCAGCAGCAGCTATAGCTCTTCCCCTCTGCCACCCTCCCCCCACCCGTGCTCTGCCGGCTTGCGCCATTGTGCATTAGAAGTCGTATTATTGTTAGCCGCCATTGTTGTGCACCTTATTGTGCAAAATAAATGGATTTTTGGTTTAAATTGTAATTATGCGCTGCCTGCCCAGACACACACACACACACATTCGCTCACAGCACACAGGCAACATATATACAAAACTGTTGCCTGCTTTTGAGGGCACCAGGTAAGGCCAGCCCTTCAATGGAGCGTACACTCGCCAAAAAAGTTGATAATTAACAGCTATATCTTAATTAAAGTTCAAGGATAATACAAAAGAATTTTTCGCCAGATTCAAGTTTTTTTTTCTTATTTTTGTTGTCGTATATCTGATGACTTAGAAAATCAAATTAAATTTATAATTAAAAAAAGATTTCAAAAGATTTAAAAGTGAATTCTAATTCTGCTTTTCTGCAAGTGTAGTCTGTGTATGTAGATGTGTGTGTATGTGTGTGTGTGTGTGTAGTTGTGTATGTGCTTGTTATCTGTGCTAAATGAATTAGTTATGGCCAACTCTGCCGCTAGCAGCCAGAACTGTTTCATGTTACACTTTTAATGAGTGCACTTTAAGCCGTTTTTAATGTCAGCCAGCAAGTGTGTGTGTGTGTGTGTTGGCGTGTGTGTGTCCTTTGTGTGTGTAATGTTGGTCACTGGCATAGTTATTGTTTAGCACTCGTAATTAATATGCGACGGTTTACACACACACACACAGACACTCTTGTGTTGGCGGTTTTTGTATGAGAATTTAATGTAATTAATTAAATGTGCAACAATTTGGGGCAAAGTCTTAAGAAATCAATGCTTTGGAATAGGGCTTCCCAAAAAGGGTCTGTCGATATTGTTGCAGGATAACACAAATTAAACTTGCAGCGAACTGTAAATAAACTTGACCAACAAAGGAGATAGTGTGGGGCAGGGGAGGGGAGCGGCAGGGTTTGGCTGTGGGCTTTGTGGCATCAACTTTTATCGCATTGATTGATGATGTGTAATATGCGCCACAAAAGCTAATAGAAATTCAGCTTAAGCGCATTTTCACACACAATAAACTTCAAATAAGCAAAACGACGAGTTACACACATTGAAACACACACACACACAGTCACACACAGACAAAAAGATCTCACGTATTGACTTGGACTCTATCTCCATCTCGTTGGCTTGCCACAATACCCTTCCACTCTGTGTGTGCGTGTGCGTGTGCGTGTGTGTGGGTCAGCAAACATTTTGTGTTGTACATGTCTCTGACAAGCTGAGAAGTTGGCAACAGCTTTCCCCTTCGGCCACACTTTGCGCATTGCCCTTTGCCGGGGATTGAATGTCACACATCATAAATTATGCACAACAAAACTCAAATTGACTTGGCCAAACAGCAACTATAAACTTTAGATTTGCAGACAACAACAACAACAAAAACAGCTAACAGCAATCGAATTGAGTTGGCCAAATAATTTAATGTTCTTGGGCAGTAAAACATGAAAAGGAAACTATTTATATGTGCGTCTAACATAAGGCAATCAACAATAGAAAACTCGCCGAACTCGAGTGGAGTGATGAGCTCAATACACTCACATATACACACATATATATATACATAGATATATATATATATATATGATTTATTGAGCGTAAATGAGAATTTATGACGTATGCTCGAAAAATCATGGTAATAAAGATTGTTTTTCTTGGTTTGTTGGCTTGAGTTGGCAAAGTGGTTTTTGCCAGGATTTTAAAGAGGCAAACTTAAATTAAAAAAATAAATATTTTTTGTTTATTTTTTAAGTTGCCAAAATGCCTATCCTTATATCCTCTGGCTTCGATGAAAATTTAAAAATTAAAATAAAATTGATTCTTTATTTTGTAAGCTGCCAATTTCCGTCCGAAAATCTTCTTAAGATTTTTAAAGAATTTGTTTAAACTAAAAGAACTAAATTAAAGTTTGTTTGCTGATTATGAAAGTTGTCAACCAATTAGCTGATTAAATGATTAAAGTCACTAAGCTGACATTTAAAATTTAACGTTGTTACTAAAGTGAGAGCTGTTAAAAAAGCATATCAAAAAGGGTGTCAAGCCGGAAACGGAAGCGTTAACGTAAATTAACCAATTTAAATGCAGAGCTGAATCCGGAAGCGAACTGGAATTTTAACATCATCATCAGGAATGCTTATCTATTTGAGTTTTATTATTGTTAGACTATAATTTAGCTGTAAATAAAACAAATGCAATAAACCCCTTTAAGTCTGAGTTGCAAACTAACTTTGGGCACACTGCCACATGCACATAAATAAAACAACACACTTCAATTTAATGCGACCAAACTTTTGGCCATAACCAAAAAACTGCTGAAAAGCAATTTACGAAAATTCCCACTTTGCTGGCATTCAATTTTAATATTGGCCCACTTATCAGCCAATGGGTATAATTTTCAGCTGCCATTTGCCCAAAGCTGCTAATTAATTCAACTTAATTATGTGTCAACAGAACTTGCCACCAAGCCGGAGTGAATGGCTGAAGATGAGTAGTGCTGGGTGTGTGTCTCAGTGTGTGTGTGTGGGTGTGTTAAGGGGAACCAGTGAAGCATTGCTGACTGGACGATTAAGCTGAAAATGTGATTATCACGTGCCACGTACCTGTCAGTCTATTTACAGTGCGGCATGTGTAGCTTTTGTACGCATCATTGGCTCCCGCATTATTTATGTACAATTCACCGTTGGAGAGCACCGTGTACTTGCCACCGATGTCCGTATTTGGATACAGATGCATGCCCGTGTCCTGCACCCAGGCGGTGACCATTACAAATTCCGACATGTAGCTGGGCACCTGTGCCACACAGAGAGGCAGATAGAGAGGGAGAAAGAGAGAATGGTTTAAGATAAGCAAATTTGATCAGTGTTAAATTAAATTTGCGTGTTGTAAGCATTTTGTGGCAAGCCTGAATTTCAGCTGCAATTGCAGTTGCAGTTGCAGTTCACTTTCACTTGACTAGCTCGAGGCAAGCTTTTAGCAGGGATGTTCTTTTTTTATTTGTTGTTTTTTGTTTGCTTACCTGGCATTTCAGCACAGCGGTATTCCCTGTCATCACGTATTCGTCGTGCACCTGCACCGTGTACTTTTGGTTGACAACTGTAACAAATCGTTGGCACAAAATGTTTCGACTTTAATATATGGCGCAACTGTTCCAACAACAATAACAATAACAATAACAAAAAAAAGGGATCCACAATTATGTTGCGTTTTTATTAGCCCAAAAAATCCCTTTTTGTTTAATTTTTATTGTGCTCACATAAAAAAAGGTTTAGAGTCCGGTGGCGCCTAAAGGGTCGTTCGCCCTCTGACGGTAAAAATATGTCGCACATTAAACACACAACCACATTGAGTCCTTTGTCAAGCCACACACACACACACACACACACACAAATGTGTCCAGGACATTGTGACACTTGGCCAAAGTGTGACCGACGACAGGCTCCGTTAAAAATTGGATGCGGCAATTTGAGTTGAAGATTTTTTTTTTCAAACTCTGCTGTCAACTCTGCCCCACACACAACACAAAATTAAGAATGACAAGGATTCTAAAACAGCGAATGCTTGCCGCACAGTGGTACGAATGTGAAAGATTGAGATAAGCACAACAATGATAAGCTCAAAAGTAATTGATGTTGTTCGAGTGTCTCTACCAAAAAGGGATGCGCGAACTTTGACCTCGCACTAAAGATGCTTATCGGGTTTGAGCTTTTGTGTTCAGCATTTAATTAATGTTTGAAAGTCATGTTTGAAAGTCAGGCGAACTACTATCTATAATTCGAGTTGGGGTCAAACCATTCTGTGGATAAACTTGAATCAGAGTTTACTCCTTTTTTCGAAACATATTTAAACTCAATTAAATTCTCAATCATTTTTTTAGCTTTTGCACCACTGTGCGTCACATTTCCTATGCTTACCACGAGCTGGCTAGCATAGGTTTAGCAATCGTTTCACACTCCCCCTTTCCGCCCACTCGTTTAGGCCCATGTCTCGCTGCCGTTGGCAGTTGTAAATTAATTAAGATGGACAAAGGCAATTTTGTGCACGCGTCACTTGAAAAAGTGTTTTCGAAATGCGTTTCGCGTGCGATGTGCGAATTGTTTGCTTAATCTTCTTATGTATTATTAGCTTAGGCCAACTGAATAATACATTATATATACATATGTATATATATATACAAATAGGAATGTAGCATGCTGCTCACGAAATTTTCGTTTTGCTTAAATATGCTAAAAATTTGGCTAAAGTTTAATTTGAAAAGTTATTGTTACTATTTGGGGGGCTTATTTGTTGTATTATTTTGCACGTTTTTTATTTGTGTTGCGAATGAAAAACTGGAAAACTTTGTGACAACATTTTATTATAATTCCACTGACCAAAAGCGTCTGCTGCTTTTGCTGCTTTCAGTTGAGTTTAGTTGTTGTTGTATCTTCATTATTTGTATTGCAGGACTGCCAGGACTATCTAAACTGTCTCTCTCTCTCTCTCTCTCTCTCTCTCTCTCTCTTGTGTATATATTTTTCCCAATTCTTTTTTTTTGTTGCATAGTTTTGTATTTTCAGCAAAGGCAAAAGTTGCTTTTTTTGGTGTGTTGCATTTTGCATGGCGCATTTTGTGAGTGAGCGAGTTTTGGGGGCAACATTGTGTGGCAGCATAGAAGGACAGGAACAGGACAGCTTGGCAGGAAAGTAAATATGCAAGCTAAGTTTATAGTCACCACACAAAGCAGCAAAGAGAGAGAGAGAAGAAGAGGAAGGAAGCAGAGGAGCTGCTCTTGAATTTCTGGTTGGAAATTCATTTCCGCTTTGTTCTGTGTGTGTGTGTGTGTATTAGTTGCTGTTTGTGTGTGTGTGGCAAACTTTTTGTTGCACAAATTTATGTTTATGATGTGCGCCGGCGGAAAGATGCTTTTGCTAGTCGCCAGTCTTTGGCTGATTTGCACTTATTGTGCATTAAATTATGGTGTACAAAATGCGAATTGCATGCACAATGGGGGTTGATTGTGGCTGCGGGGGTTGGCCAACTGGGTGGGAGGTGGGGTTGTGGGAGCAGTATAAGCATGCTCAACGATGTGCATTCAACTAATTATGAACAAATTACAAGCGGACGCAAAAGAGAGTGAGGAGAGAGCCCAGGTGAAAAGCAACCTAAGAAACTTTTGCAGCTCAATCACAAAACTTTGATAATAACACAATGTGGCCAGGCAAGCGTGTGTGCATCTGTGTCTGTGTGTGTGTGTGTGTGTGTGCGTTGCATGCATGCAAAAGTGCAAGCCAAGTTGCAACTTTGTGGTATTATCATACATCAGCATCATGGCAGACTCGCAAAGTCCTTGGCCTGACAAAATCAAAAGTTTCCATTCCCACTCCCAATTCCCGCCGTGGATTGTCTAGCGAATTTGTCAAGAGTTGGGTAATTGTTGATTTTGTGTTTCAATTCTTGTTTCTGGTTCTTTTTGCTTGCTTGCTAATTACGCGCACTTAAGCGAAAATGCCACTCAAGAATACTGTCGAACTAAGCGCTGGCAATTAAATAACCAAACTGCTAAGTTCTGGCGCCTTTGCCCAAAAAGTCAACTGGCACATATTAGCTAGGAAATTAGTCGAGTCCTTGGGGATGCGGAGGGGGCTGCTTGGACCAGGCAGTTAGGAGTAGGGGCAGCTTACAGTCCTTGGCAACTTTTGCAAATTAGGCAAAACGTTTTGTGCCAAATCCACGCGTTGTCAAATTGTTCAAGCGTAAAACGTTTGTGGTCACTGGACCAGAAATTAACTACCAAAAGACAACAACAACAATTTGCTACACTGGTCGAAAAAGTGATGAGCTTCGCTCAAATACAGCTCGTTCAAAGTAAAATGTTTGAGCTTTGCAAAAATTACTCAATACAAATCAAAATAAGTTCTAGTTCTGAAAATAAGTTTTCCCCAAGAAATAAAATTTTTGTCTTAAGAACCAAATCCAATTTTCGCTTGAATATAATATTGAATTTCGTTTGTGGTTCTGAATTTCCTTTGGTTTGGTTGCGGTTCCGGTTATGTTAGGAACGTGGTTATTTTACGATATTTCAAAATATCTTTGCGCTGTGATTTCAGAGCTTTGCACTACATTTAAGTACAAAATTCTTCATATTTTTCTGAATGTGCACACACACATTGAACACACACACACACACACACACGCGCACACACATGCCGAGGAAAGGCAGACAAAGCGACCGCAAATAAAATAAGCCAGCGACATGGCGTATACGTAACGTTGACTTGACTTGAGTTGAGTTGAGCTGCTGAAAAATGAGCGCAGGACGTTGAAACTTTGCATGTAGCCAGACTGCGTGTCTAAGTGTGTGTGAGTGTGTGTGTGTGTTTGCGTATGTGTGTGTAGTGGGTGTGTTGGGCAGCTTAGTAGCATATCTTAAATGCTTTGCGGTGGCGACTTCTCTTCTTGTTTTTCTTTATCTGTTTCTGTTTCTTTCTTTTTTTGCTTTCAGCACTGTTAATTAAAGCCCAAAAGTCAAGAGTCATGAGAATTGCCTTTGAAAGTTTTAGTACGCAATTGTCCTTTCATATCTCTTATAGCCACAGTGCTAATTGTTGTTTCTTCTAGTTGGCCAGTTGATGTACTGGCCTTTTGCCCAATGAGCCACAAAATCCAAGCGACATGCGATGCTAATCAAACTGATTGGCTGTTGTCTCCTCCTCCTGCTCCTCCTCCTGCTGATACTCCTGCTCCGCCCGAATCCCCACTCAACTGCTGCCCAATTGCCGTTCATTAATGCACTTTAATAAAGTACTCGACAAGTGCCTAATGAATGACAAAAGTTTCCTGTTTAAAACTGACCCAAAAAAAGAAAAAAACAAGTCGAAGTTTTAGTGCGCTTGCAAAGTAGTTGAAGGATTTCACAAATTTCTGGAAGTTGACAAGAGTTTTGCTTGTTTTTTTTCAGTATTTTTATACACATTTAATGAGCAGCTGAAAAAATGATTTTCAAGCCGTCTTGAACAGCATTCTTACAGTATGAGCGAATTTTTATTGTTTCGAGTAGTTTTTTATGCTCTGCATGAGATATCTACGAAGCCATAGAACATATATATGCTTGATCAGTAGCTATAACAGAGTCAATATAACTATCTGTGAATCAGTCTTGAAGTTTTCTTTATGAATATATTCTTTATCCTACAGGATGTAAATGTGTCTGAGCCAATGGAATCGAACCCAACCATATCAATTTTTTGGCAATTTTATTTATTTAATTTTTCACATCGTTTTAGTTTGTTTAACATTATTATTAGTTAAGTTTAGTTTATGCACATAAATGAAAACATCTTCGCTCTTGTTTAATTTGCGTATTTCGTAGCATTATTTTAAAGTTTCAACAGCAATTTTTAAATATTGTGCGCGAAAGTTATCCAACTGAATAAAATAATTTTGTTTTTTTTTTTTCAATTAGTTATGGAATTGTGTGTGCAACAAGCTAGTTGCCTAGCAATATGGAAACTCCCAGTGTGGTTAGAGCATCTAACCGAAAAGCCGAAGTCAATTCTCTCGCTTGGGCGCCAAATTAGCGCCGTGGGGTGAATTGGGGATGTGGGTGGGGGTTTTTCGGCTTGTTTCCCGTGGCTCGACAACATTTGGCAGCAGTAATTAAAACTTGCGTTGCCTGCTTTTAGGCGCTGCTTTCGAAAACTTTGCAATTAAGCCAAAGTTTTTGGATAGCCGACGACGAGCTGAGTTAGCGCAAATCAACTGCCGCTATGCGGCTAGAAAATGATACGTAAATTAATTAAAAATTTGCTAAGCCGACATACTAAATATATATATATATATATATTTGGATGTAATATGCTTCTACTTACCGCCTCGCACATGCACTTCGCGACTTAAGACCGTGCCCACCAGATTGCGTAGCTTGCACCTGAGAATGAAATATTTCATTATAATTTAAGTATACGCAATGTTGGTTGTCCAGTTCAACTCACCTGTAAACGGTGGCATGCACCTCGTGTCGATATTTCTCGGCGGTAAACGGATAGAACATCATGCTGCCATTGGACAGCTGAAATACCATGTCCTGCTGCGGCGGTATGGGCGTCCATTCCACCTAGCAACGAGGCAACAAGAGAGAGAGGGGGGGAGTGAAGTGGCGTGGAGTGGGGTATTAGTTTTGGGCAGTCAATTAACTTGGAAATGAGGAACGCGGCGAGCAGACAAGAATGGCATGCATAATTAAGCAGGCGAAAACAAAAAGCAAAGAAAAGCAACCAAAAATAATATAGAATAAAGTATGCAAAATGCTGAAGCCACGCCCTTTACTAGCAGGTACACGAAATATATTTGTACTGCAAGTTAGTTTTAGAAATTTTTAAAAATCTGTGAGAACAGCAAAAAGTTTCAAATAGCAATGCTACGCTTATTTTTCGTACTACTTTATGTGGCAAATAGCGAATTTAATAAAATTTTCTGCTATAAATTAATTACAGATTTTATTTTTTATTTGTTTCCATTATGGAACTTATTTTGACTAAGAGGTTATTATGATTGGTAACTGTAATTGGTTCTTAAGAGAAACCAAAAAAAACTAAAAGCTAAGTTTCTTTATGATGACATTTGGCATATTTGATTATATTTGATGCGCTGATCAGCAATCAGTCAGCAGTCAGTCAGCAATCAGTTAGCAATCAGTTAGCAATCAGTTAGCAATCAGTCAATGATCTTGTTTATCTAGCTATTTATGGCTAAAAGTACTTACCTCTGGTGGGGGGCTGCCATGGCCGGAACATTCTATTAGGCCACCCGAATTATTGGAGAACTCAACGCGATGCGGCGGCTCATGCAGAAATATCGGTCCCTGCAGATCCAAGCCATTAACTATATAGCTGCTCTCAGCTGTAAAATAAAGAGAGAGAGAGAGATAGAGAGAGAGAGAATAATAAAAGGAGAATGTCAGAGTTTGTTATAAATAAAATGATGGCAATTTGAGAAGTGTAATGCACGAGTGGCCAAAAGTTATTTTCAATTTCATTTAAGCCACGAAAAAGCGAGTGGTAAACTTTTTGGCCAAAATTAAGTGGCAGTGACGATGTTGTCCTTGTTGTTGCAACATTAGTTGTTGTTTTTGTTGTTGTTGCTGTTATTGCCCAGCGGCTTGGCCTAAATTTTAATGAGCATCTCTCGTGGACCACAACAAAGGCACGCACACAGCGCCAAAGACAATTGCTTTCTACCTGTGGCCAACGTGCTGCGGCTTTTGTTGTACTTGTGCGGTAAGGGAGGCGGGGGCGTGGCAGATTCCTCTCTAATTGCTATGACGCAGCCGTTGGCCAGGCTCTTGCATAATTTTATTTGGCGTGTTTTAAAGGCCGCTTTTGATGCGGCTCTTATGCCTTATTTATTATTCACTTGGTAGTCAAGGCAGCAGCTAAAAAACAGCACCCACCACTCCCACCCCCCCCCCCCCAAAAAAAACCAAGAAAAAAGTGCAGACTTGCGTGGGTGTGACTTTTGTGTCTGACTGTGCGGGTGTGGGTGTGGGTGCGAGTGTGTCAGACTATATTTGCATTGCGGTTGCCTGACAACTTGAGGCGTTGCCTCAGCAGAGCACTGACCCGTTTTTGTGCCACACACACACACACACACACAGACAAATAATATCGTGTAGGAAACATACATTTCTTTTTATTTTGTTGCTATCTAGCAGCATGAATAATTTAATTATTTTCAAAATATATGAAAAAAGTTTACATGACTCTGGTGGGTTTCGGCAAGAGACAAAAATTGTGAGCGGAAAAAATGTTTTCACTTTATTTTCTCTATTTTTAAACACAAAAAAAGAGAGAAAAGATAATGCTGCCTACTTGTTTATGACGGGATTAATAAATCTAGTTTATCTTTTAGCAATCTTTAAAACAAATAAGTTAGAACTAAAGCTATGTTTAGTACAGGAGATCGACAGACTAACATCGCTATATGGAAACGGCTAATGATACTGGTCAAGTTTATATATCAGAGATTGAAGACTCTTCCTTCGATGTGCCACACACTTCAAGACAAAATTATAATAGCCTCTGCAAAGCTACAACTAGGAAAAATTGAGTCCAATCTACAACTGGCAACAATTCGCCTTGGCTGCAATTTCTACTTTGGATAAATTTCTACTTTGGAAAATTCGAAGAAAAGTGTGAGAGAAATGCGAAGTGGGAACATGTTCTCGCTATAAAGAGTTTTCAAAAGCAGCATGCAGCGCATGCAACATGAGGCAGCAGCAAATTTGTTAGCAATTTTCAGCCGCAGCAATAAAATGAGAAATTGTTTTGTCAAAAAGGCATTGGCCAAAAGATAACGATAAAGTGAACTGGACAAGTCCCAACACCCCAAGACCACCAGCTCCACTGGCTCATAACCCTACCAAAAAGTGTTGCAAACTTTGTGCCACTTTCGTTGCGGTTGTGTGTGTATATATGTGTGTGTGTGTGTGTTTGTGTGTTTGTGTCGAGGCTGTCAACTGCAATGCCCAACGGAAATGCGACGAGCAGGGTAAAAATGTTGGTGAAAAGTAGAAAAGTGTTTGCCAGGAAGTTGACTGCCACAACGGGGCAAGCACATTAAATTTCCAGTTTCTAGTTTATAAGTCACTTAAGATAAAGTATTCCTCTTTTTCTGAACAGTTTTTTCTTCTTCTTCTTTTTTTTAGCTGGCAAAGTTTTGCGGAAAAAGCTGTGACCAGAGATTTGCGCGGCGATGCGAACTAATGAAAATTAAATTTGTCATCTGAGCAATTTGCGGATAAGTGAGGAGCAGAGAGCCAGATTAGGTTAGAAACAGGTAACAGCTGCTAAAAGTGAATACAAAGCTGTCAGCTAATTGGAGACGCAAACAAAAAGCTGTTTAAACGTGCAGCCAACGTCAGCCACTGTTATTTATGGGGCGCAGGCAACAGGGGCATGCTGAGGCGACGGGACAACAATGGAAAACAGTCTGATGCTATCAAAATGTGACATGAAAACATGCCCCATAAATACACGAATGTGCCACCAATGTGTATAGTCTGTGACTGTGTGGCTACACTGGGAAAACACATCTTAAACTAATTGTTGATTTTTACTTTTAGTTTTATGAATTTCTCAAAATTTAATCTTTAAGTCTGTTAAAAAATGATCTTTTTTTTTTAAATTTTATATTTAAACATTTTTTTTTTACTGATTTACTTAAGCAAATCTTTTTTTGACAATTTTTAGTTTTCTTTTATTTTCTTCTGAGTGTAGATGCTGATGATGTTAATAAAGCAGTTGCTGCTGTTGCTGCTGCAGCATTTACTGTTGTGCAGAGTACTGTGCTGCCTGGCTGCCTGTCTGGCTTTTGTGGCGCGTGTGTGTGTGTGTGTGTGTGGCACTGACAATGCTGCATAAACGCAACACAATGACCGTCTGATAAACTCGATAAGGCTTTGCTTTGTCGTTCTCTCTATCTCTCTCTCGATTGTATTGTGTTGTCGTCACTGAGTGTGTGTTGCACGTTTGTTGCGTCGTGGCCGCTTTGTTGCCTGCCACTTCGCACATAATTGAATACACGCCGCTCCATTTGTCAGCGTTGTCAATCAAAAGTGGCCAAAGGACAAAGCAGAAGCAGCAGCACCAGCCTCCTCTGCAGCCACGCCCAAATCAATTACGCGCAGAGGAAGCAGCAGAGAGAAGCAGCCGAGAGAAGCATGAAGTGAAATAAGAGTAGTTCTCTAAGCAAAATGCCAGCGGCAGCTGCCTCATCATTATCACGGATCATTAAAAATTGCTGTGCATTTAAATAGAAACGCTGGACGGGAAATGACTGGCAGCAAGAAGAAGACGACCAAGTTGAAGCAATGAATGCGAAGAAGAAGAAAAAGCGACAGGCATCAACCTAAACACAAAATGCAAATGAGCAGTCAGCCAGCCATCCCCTCACCCCCCTCTCTGTAGGCATCCCCCACATAGAGTTACAGCTTCAGCTTTTATTTCAGTCGGTCTCCAGCTCCTCCTCCCCCCGGCCACAGCCCCCCTTTGCAGGTTTCTATTCAGCATTGCAGTCGTAATAAATGGCAGCGAACTGAAAGAAAGTCCTCGCGTAATTAAGAAGAAAATCCGTGCAGGCAAAAGCAAAAGGAAAACCAAAGGAAATAAAACAAGCAGAAAGAGATTTGAGAAGATGAAAATACCCTTGCGGACATATGTATGACAAAAACTAGAAATAATAACAAATTGAGATATGCTCAGATAGTGAAAGTAGTGCTTGCAGAGACTATCCAAGCTAAGCTTCATGTTTGGCAGTTCCTCAACTATTTTGAAATGACCTTAGACCTTAAGATTTCTTGCCACTTACAGCACTTTTTGCTATACAATATTTGAGGTTAAGCACAAATCTTTGTTATCTTCCACAATTTTTAGGTTCTTCTTAGCAAGCTGCACAAGATGTCCATGCAATTACTACAGCTATCAAAAGTTTCACTTCGACCAATTGCAAAAGGAAGGATCTAGACAAAGTTCAGATCTAAAGCATTAACTCATTCTGTCTATATTTCTATTAAGTTTTTAACATCAACTTTCTTCTACAATGCTTCAGCCATTACAACATCATTATACCTGGAACCTGCTAAAGTATATCGCCAGCGGGCTGCTTGAGTTTACTTTCGAATGAAGTCAGGAAAATGCGTAAATAATGACAAGCTTGAAGTTGGCTTCGAAGCGCACTAAATCAAAAACGCTTAAGTCCCTGAACCTTAAAGATGTACTACCTTATGCAGACGAGGGGAGAGGCGGGAGGCGGGTGAGTTAGCAATAAAAAAAAGCAGCTACAAAGCTGGGAAAAGTTCTTGCGTGCCGCATTTAAAAGCAAACGCAATTCCGAGGCTTTCCAAAAAGTTCAAGAAGACGAAGAAGAAGGGGAAGCAGGGGAAGAGGCGTATCTAGAAGTGGCAAGCTGAAGAAGACGAGGAAACAGAGGAGTAGCAGCATCAGCAGCAGCAGCACACATTAAAGTTGATTTGCATATGCGGCACGTGGGTGAAAGATGTGCCCGAAGCTTCTGTCTGCTGCCAAGGGGTGCAACTTGAAGGTGGCATGTGCTGTTTTTTGGGGGAGCGAGGGGGCTTGGCAAATGGGAAATGACTTGACAAATATAAACAGCAGTCAGGGCCTGAAAACAGCGCCATTTGATTGAGGCAGTGTCAGTGCCCCAAAAAAAATAAAACAAGCGGAAAGAAAAAGAAAAGTAGGCAGCGCTTGGCATTTAAAGCGTTTCAGTGGCAGCTTTAGAAACAGCTTCTACAACACTCTTCCCTCTCTCTCTCTCTCCATCTCTCTCTCTCTAGCACACTCTCTCCCTCTCTCTCTCTCTCTGTCGGTTCAAGTGCACGCATTTTTCTGCTTAAGAGCCTCGACTAATGCGAGGCGTCTGCTTCAGCGAAGCGTTCCACTGCCTCCATCTCAAACTCTGCTTCTTCCGCTGCCTCCAATCCTCCCTTAACTGTCTCGGCGCAACAGAGCGTAACGGTATTTTTATATCTATGTGTGTTTACGTGTGTGTGTGTGTGTATGTAAGTATGTGTGTGTGCAAAGTATATTTGCTTAGGTCATATCACGCACAACGTGATGCCTGCCCCTTGACTTTATTCAGCTGTTGCCGCATCAGCAGCCAACAACAAGTAATGCAAACTTTTGTTAAAGCTGACCGACTAGCAGATAACCTAGAAATACTTGCCACAAATACTTTACTGTTTAGATATGACTTAAAATAAGTTTAAAATTTGTTTTGAACTATTTAAGTCATGCATCAAAAGTAGTTCAGCTTATTAACGAATAAAGAAATATATTACTTATAGGGTATTATATTTTAACATTTACTGGAAATGTTAAAATTGCAGGGTATTCTATTTTAAACCTACCTCTTTTATGTCTTTCATAGTAAAGAACAATTGACGCTCGACTCTGAGTTATCCTCTTATTGCATTGCTTATTAAGCTTTGCTGTGACATTCTTTTTAATCACCCCTCATACCTTACGCGTAAAGTTACTCAGCTTACAGGGTATAAGGTATATATAGCATACATTTTTGGTGGCCTGCTCTTTCGTAACGAAATTGAACTAAATCATTTTAAGGCAACATTCGAAATCTGATATTGACTGCGAAGGGAATGTTGCACGGCTACTGCTGTTGTTGCAGCACATGTTGCAGGTTGCAGTTGCACGTTGCCTTGCGGTTGCCTTTGTTTGCTATGCTCACAAAAGTATGCAATTAAATCGCAACTGCCAAAAGCAGAAAAAAAAAGTGAAAAGCATTTCAATTAATGTTACAGACGCTGCTGCTGCTGTTGTTGCAGATGAATTTATTGTTGTGACTGTTGCAGTTGCAATTGCAATTGCTGTTGCTGCTGATGTTTCGCTAATGAGCACCGACTTTAAAAGTCAGAAATGGCAAATGAATGACAAAAGTGTACGTCACGTTGAGTTTGTGCCATAAAACTGAATTATTGAAAAGCACACGTTTCACTTTTGTTTGTGTTGCACAGCTCAAAGAAATGAAGTCAACAGCAACAGCAACAGCAGAAGCAGCAGCAGCAGCGACTGCTGCAACTGCAACAAACAATGGCACAAAGTTTTGCATGCCTCGTGGCAACTTCGCCAGCGACGGCGTCATTTACAAGGAAACTCATAAAACTTTCTGCCGCTGGCGTGCACCAACACTTCAGGGCACAAAAGCAACAACTGCTGCAACAGCAACAGCAACAGCAGCAACTGCAACTGGGATCAAATGTTAATTGCAGTTTTTTCTGTTTCTTTTTTTCTTCTTTTTGTGAGCAGACGCAAGACATAATTAGAGCTGCTCATTGTCTAATGTTTCACGGCATTTAGCAACCGAATATGCACCGAGCAACGCGCAACGAGCAACGTGCAACGAGCAACGAGCCAAATGCACCAAGTAGTCAAGGAGGCGTTACAAATTTACCGAGCACATGCAACGTGCAACAGTGGCAACAAAAGCCAAAGTTTCAGTTTATCATTTGCTGCTGTCAGTTATGACTTTAAGAGAAGGCGATGAACTAAACAGTTTCATTTACCATGCTACTTTTAACACATTTATTAAACATATTTTAACAGCTTGAAGAACCTTTTTAATTTAAGATCCGGTTCCGGTTCCATTCTTAACTGTAAAGGTTTCAATAAGGGTTATGGTTTACGCTTCGGTTATTGAGGCTAAACTCCGCTTCCGATTCCGCTTCGGGCTCTGATTTGCAATCGCTTAATTTCGGTCAACGTTTCCAGTTCATCTTTTTCGGCCTGGTTAACATATTTATAGCTTTTATTCAAATCGAAGTTTTCGACCAAGTTAAATATTCTTTTGTGTAGAAAACAATCGAAAATTGTAGCTGCTGAATTGTTGTATTTTAAATAGAATCCAAAAACTTAGCTTTTTATCATTGGAAAAGTTGAGTTTTTAGCTATAGTGCAACACACCAATACCAACACAGAAATGCACAACCAACACCAAGTTCAACAACACGCCCTCGAAATGTGAATGACCTCGAATGTCACGTTGCAGCAACACACACAGCTGTTGAGTGGGTTGCGGGTGGCTGTGGCAGTGGTTTATCACAGGCGAAAGACTGAGAGAAACAAACAGGCTGGCAGGCAGGCAGCTAGGCAGCTTTTGTGTAACAAAAAGGCGAGCCAAGTAAACAGGCTGAGCTGCAAGCAGCAAGGAGCTGAAAGCAGCGAGCAGCTAGCTGCAAAGCTTTTGTGGCAAGCTGCAGGGACAGCATTGTCCAAGGCAGCGACATCATGCAGCGCATAATCAGCCTCATCATCAGCAACAAGCAGAGACCCACACTGTCACAGTCAGAGACCAGTAGAAACAACAACTGCCACAGCAACAACAACTGCCACTGCAACAGCAACAACAACAACAACAACAGCCCGCAGTCTTTGGCTCTGGCAAAGGGATAAAAACAAAAGCGCCTACGGCTGCCAGGAGGCAGCTGGCAAAACGTTGCAAGACTCAACGCTGCCGTTGATCTTTTGCTGATAACTTTGGCTTTTTGAAATGCGCACAAAAACACAAGAAAAAAAGACAAACGAGCAGAAACCTTGCAGGCGACCCCAAGCAACTGAGCAATACTCTGTGCCCAGTGTGAAAACAGTTGGAAAATAATTGGAAAATAGTCTGCTTGATTTTTAAGGTTAGTGAGGAGAATTACTCCATGACTGTAATTGATTTTCATTACTTCATTTTAAGGCATTACATATAAAATAAATAAAAGGAAACCTTTCGAAGAGGACTTTTTGAGACTGGCTTAAGCCCTAGATGTTCCATATCCAATTTCAATATCAAAATTAAACCCCCAAAAAGTGCTTGTAGGGAAGAGATGAAATTGTTCTCCGAGATTGAGCCGATTTATAAAAACCAGTGCTTTTCGATCATTATTCTGCCTCTAGATTAATGCTGCATTCAGGATTAAAAAGGATAATGATAATGTTAATTTCATTTTCAAATTGCTCGTCATATTTACAAAATGTTGTAATTTAAGTGCAGAATGAAATCATATCGCTTTGAGCCAGCCTCAAAGATAAAACGGAAATTGCGAAAAAAAGAAGGAAGTGAAATACACTCCATTTATCAGCAGGATCAGTGTATCAAAAGATTGAAAAAGAGCGAGCGAGAGCGTGCGAGGAAGCCGTCATGGCCTTTCCTGCTTGCAACGGCTTGTTAGCCAAAGTGGACAAAGTGGCTGTGTGGGAAGTGTTGCAAGCGACAGCGCACAAAGGACAAACCAAAGAAGCGACACGAACAGAAGCAGCAGCAGCAGCAACAGCAACAGCCAACGCAACAACAGCAGCAGCAACGGCAAACAGGGAAATGTAGAAAAGTAAGAACACAAAAAACTGGCAACGCAGCTTAATTATTTTTAGCCAAGAACAAAAAAGTGAGGCCCGAATGCTCAGGAATCAGTCGCAACTTGAAAAGGCCAGAAAAAGAAAAACAAAAATAGGAAAATGTCGTATGTATGCAGTAAAGACATTGAATGGGAAATTCCAGATGCTGTCGGCTGGCTGGGAAATTGCTTGAATGAAGTGGCATAGGGAGCGTATGGTTAATACGTGAAGAGTCCTGGCTTGGAGGAGTAGCTCAGCTTGTGGTTATAAATACTCAGCACATCAATTAAAAGCGGGGCTTGTCAGATCAAGAAGCATTACTTTTGAAAGCCACTTTGGAGAGTTTACAATGGAAAAAGCCTTAACTTAAACGAGATTCAAACAAATATCAACTTTTCAAATGGAAATGCAGTGTTTTTCCATGATTTTACTTTTAAATCGGATGAGTTATGACAAAGTTTCGGAAAACACTGAGTTTTTAGAGAGTGCTAATCTCCAATCAGTCCTCACTCAGCACTTTATTTATATTAACTATTTTACAGTTATATAAATACACAAACTGCATTTTTTATGCGCTAACAAAATCAATATTTTTATATTTTTTTCAGAGTTGTATAAAATGTATAAAAATTATATGTTTGTAGTATACAACAAAAAAAAAAATGGTATTGTTTTGGCTGACTGGTGGCAGTGGAATGGCCCGGTCATTCAGTTAAATCAAATGGCAACTCACCTCGAATGATGTACAGGATCAGGACAGCCTTAAAAAGGCTGTGTAAATCCATTTTTTATGAGCACTAATGCTTTCCATTACATTTTTTATGTGTGTGTTTTAAACGCCGAATTTCGCTGGTGTTTATTTTTATTTTCCCTTTTTGTTTTTTGGTTTTCGGTTTTGGTTGTATTTGGTTCCTTTTGATTTGTTGATTTGTTTGTTTTACGCTTTCGATGCTCTCGCTTATTTAATTTCTTTTCTGTTTTCCGTTCTCCGTTTTATTTATATTTTTGGCCTTATGTGCACATGAACAGATTTCCGCTGTGATTGTAACTTTTTAATGGTTCGCTTGTTTTGTTTTTTATTTATTTTTGTTTTTTTGTTTTTTATTTTTTATTTTTGTTGTTCTTGTTTATTTATGTATTACGCGCTTTGAAATTCATGAAAATGCTTAATGCTTAATGCGGCTTGAGGCTGTTGAGTAAAATAAATAGCGATATTTATGTGTGAGCTCAAAATCATCAACCTAGCAAAGTTCAACTTTGAACCCGCATTGCTGTAAAATTGTATACTAAATAATGTGTGGCACATGCAAATATTTAAAGTTGCGCTGTGTTGAAGCTGAAGTTTGTTGCAGCGCTTTTGATTTCACTTGACGACAGTCAGTCAACTGTCAGCGGGGATATTAATCATGTCACACACACAGGCACACACACAGGCACACCCATACGCACGGACAAGCACTTGAGAATGAAAGATAAACGAGGCAAAGGCATACAGTCAAAGTCCCCTACAGTGATGCAATATATTTTCCATGCTTTCTTTTTTTTTCATTTTTTACGCTCCCGGATTTTCCGTGCTTTTCCTGGTTTTGGCTTTGGCACTCCCCCTTCCCTTCGAGCGCATTTTTATGCGAGCCGGCAAAAATTATGCATCAGCGCGAAATTGGAGCGCCATAAGTTGAGCTCAAGTGAACAGATATCATACTCCTATGACAAGCCACCCCCAAAAGCTGCTCCCCTCTAAGCCAGTCTAAGCAACACACAGCAAGAATATGGCAGGGAAGCGTAAGCCAAGTCAAAAAAAGGAGGAAAAGCATGTGTGCTGCAAATCGCTTGACAAGACATTAACTTGTCCTCTGACTTGTCCAACTCCGACAAAATGTTTATGCCAGAGCGTACTAGTCCCCGAGGTGACGTCTGCGAGAAAAATGCGTAACGTGAACTATGCAAAAGGGAACAAACGCTTGTTTGATAAGAAGCAACAGTGAAACAACAACAAAACCCCCTCCCCCCAAAACAATGAAGACAACAACAAAATAAACAGACAGCAGTAAAACTGTCAATAACGATAAACTCAACTCAGCGATGGGAAATGGAACTGTGGAACTGTGGAAATCTGGGGGGGTAAGCGACGACCCCAAAGAGCAACGAAAATGCCGCTTAAGCAACATGGAAATTATGCCCAGTGCGAATATCAGCAGCAAGCGCTATGTGGCAGCAACAGAAATATAAAAAAGAAAGGCGACACATGAAAATCTTTTCCCCACTGCATATTCATTATTTTTTATATATCGTTTTTTTTTTCGATTTTGGTGTGTGTAAAAAATCCTGACTTGGCAATTATGCGGCAAATGTGCGCATTGGGCTTGCACAGCAGCAAACAAAAGTCAGCTGTAGCCATAGCGACGGAGCGACAGGGCGACAGATAAAAATGGGGAGCCGTAGATAGCAGCATAAATATAACGTATACGCCGCATTGCACTGGCAACGTTGCTGCTAAATTGCTGGCAATTAGTTTAAAAGTGCGACAGCAACAATAGCAACAATAGCAACAGTTGCAGCAAAATAAAAAGCAAGCAAATTACACAAAATTGCAGGCCTAAGCAGCTTTCAAAATGCAATTTGACGCAACTAAAGCGTGAGAATTATGCAAAGCCTGACAAACGCAAGTGTTGCGCCCAAAAGCACAAAATCAAAAATAAACTAAAAATAAAATAAACTAATAAAATATATACACAAATTACAAAACTGAAAAGTAGATCACAAAATTTAAGCATTAAAGAATATTTATTTGTTTATTAAAGTAAAGTAAATTCTTTACCTGCTCTGCATGAGATTTAATTTAAGAGATGCTCGAAACTTATTCCATTATCTATCACAAATAAAACATATGCAAAAAAAAACACAAAAAAACTTGTAAACTTAATAAACGAAAACTTGAATTCAATTAAAGTGAAACTTCATAAAACACAGCTCGCTGTCATAAAAACAAATTGCCTCAGATTGAAAAGACTTTCGCCTCAATTTGTTATTTCAAGCGGAAAATCCTTAAAATTTCCAATGTGCAGACTTTAAGAAACATTTGAAAAGCCATAATGGGCAGCCATTTTTCCTTTGCTCAACAAACACTTTCAAATTTGAAGGCACAGCTCAAACTCAAACTGGAAAATGTAAAAAAAACTGCAGCAAAGTAACAGGAGACTAATGTGTCTTCAATAGCTTGTGTGGCCATTACTTGTGAAGTCTTTTGAAGGCTTAGCACAAAAATGGGCAAAAAAGCAAAAAAAAAATAAAAAATGAAAGAAGAAGAAGAAGTACGTAAAGCAGTTGGGTTCTTAAGTGTGCGCAATGTCATTTGCCTTTGTAAGCGCTGCTTATGTCTATTTCACTTAGTTGGCAGCTCTCACAGCTCGTTTGTCTCGGCCTTGGTTGGAAAAAAGGGCTTAAACACTTGCCAGTCAAGTTCGATTTGTTTATATTACACTTGACGATGTCTCCGGCGGAACTTTATTTTTTTTACTAGTATTATTTTTGCCTTTTCTTGTTTTTTTTTTTTTTGGGGTGCCCGACTTGGCTGTCAGCGGCAATTTGTGCTGGTTGCCAAAATGAAATTTGCCACATAGCCTGCACAGGACTATGCAGGACACACCCATACACACACACACACACACACACACACACACAGCAATTTATTGACTTCGACACTTGGCGAAACTTGCTCAAGTTTGCCGTCGCCTGTTGCCAAATACGTGATTTATTTTAATAGATAATCATTACGAGAACGATTCTGATCATGTCTCAGCTTTTGCTACAGCTTCAGCTTGTTGCATGTGGCCTGCTGCTGACTGGGTGCTTGCCTGCCTGCCACGTACATAGCGTCAATAAATCAAAAGCAAATTGCTTTTAGTTTATTGTTTTTGCGTTACCAGATATATAAAGGAAGACCAATAAAAAAAAAACATCACACACACACATTGCGCATACGCCGTAGGTCCAGGCAGCAGCATACCGTTGCATGCGGCATGTTGCACGGTTCATTCACATGGCAGCGCGTACTCGTATTTAAATTGCACCATTATACACTCGAAGCTACCTCCAGCCAGGCAACCACAACTCATACACTCACCAAAAAAACTGACGTTTTTAAGTTTATAGTTTAGAAAACTTGAAAATATTATTTTTACCATCGAATTTGGAATTTGTAGAATTCAAATTCCCATAGATATTATATATTTGAACTTAAGAAATAAGTGTCTTGTGGGATCCCATAACAAAATGTTCTCAGTGTGCAGGTTGAGGTCCAGAATGCCGAACCCTTTCTCACTAATGACTTTTTATGGCATCTGTGGGCGGCTGCTGTGAATGGGTTGCCCGCAAAAAAATCAATACAATGCATATGGCCAGTGAAAGAGAGGCTGGACACGGCTAGAGTACTAACCGGGCTAAAAACAATGGCCAACAACATGGCGCGGGCAGCAGGCAGCAGTTTTGGGCCTGTCTGTTGCATAATTGTAACACTGGCCGACCGAGACAGGCCGGCTAACTGACTGAATGACTGACTGTCTGACTGGCCACGAACAAATGCAGCCACGAGACAAAACGCAGCAATACAAAACAAAAAAAACAAAATGAAAATCAATATACCAAAAGCATGAGACAAACAAACAAACAAATAAACAAACGAATAAACAAGCAAATGAGTGCAACAGCGAAACATATACGGAAATTGTGAGGCAGAGAGAGCTGAGAGATAAGATTGAAGATATTCTATATGCAAATAATACGACAACTATTTAAAAACAGACAAAAATGTGACTAGACTGACAGATACCCTGGCCGACAGCTGCGGGGAATATAATAATAACTTGTATTTATGGCTAAGAAATTGGCTAAATTGAACATAAAAGATGAAGGCAGAAGAAAGCATCTATATATACATATATATTCCTGATCACTAAGAAACACAGAAACGTATTTTCAAATTGCACAAACCTAATCAGCGAGCCTACTATGCATTTAGCAACTGAGTTTAGGGTATCTGCCAGCTACGCTACGCTCTGACAACTAGTGCGTTGCAACAGTTGCAACGTTCTTAAAGATAGTAATAATTATAATAATAATAATAATAAGTTAAAATATGTTTACCCTATTATCTCTTAAATAAGCTTTCTATTAACTCTCTTTGACTATAACCACTCTCATCTGGACTACGTGCATTTGATTAAGTAAGTATGCCCTTCCCATCGCCCCTCCCACAACCTATAACCACACCTTTCAACCATATTTCCAACTACCTTGCACATTTGTAAGCTGACAAATTGGCAGTATAAACTAGATTATATCTGTTATCTAATTGTTAAGCTGATCAATGTGCAGTCCAAACGATATCCTCCCACATCGAGAATAGTTGTCATTCATTATGCTACCACGCTCTGCCACAACTCAATGACACACCTTTTTAGCCATATTTGTAGGGTATACTCTTGGCTCTCGTTGTTGCCGTTGTTGTTGCTATTTTTGTTGTTGTTTGCTTGCGACTAAAGTGCACATAAAAATCATTTAAAAACGGCAGCGATGCCGGCGTCGCAGTCAGATAGAGAAGTAGCTGCAACAGCAGCAGCAGCAGAAGCAGGAACAAACCTAAGGTAAGGCTTGAAACGACCTGTTCGCTGCGCCCTCTGTCGCACCCTTCCGCAACACGCCCCCCCACTCCCCAACCTGCCCACCCTCAGACATTTAGGGGCTGGGCTTGCTGCTGTGATTCAGTGCAAAAAAATTGAGTTCAGCGTCGCCGCCGCATAACACACAAAATGGGTCTAAAGTCATAAACTTTTTGCACATAGCAGCTGATGCCAGCCAGCGTTGAGTAGTTGTTGCTTTGCCTTCTTGTTGTTGTTGTTGTTACTCTTGTTATTGTTGTTGTTGTTGTAGTTGCCTGCCTGCTCAGTGATTTTTCCTTGCCTTTGGCTTTTACTACGCCACACTCTGCTGGGCTTTTGTTTTTTATGACTAACGAGCAAAATATTGGGTTAAGTAAAAATGCGAGTGGGGACGAAGTAAATATGAGGGAGGGTTGCAGCTGGGGAGGGGGGCTGGAGGGTGTAAGCTATTGCCAAATATGTGAGCTAGGGCGATGCAAAAGTGCAAAAACAATTGGTCTCTTGAGCAGCAAGCTGACATAATAAGTAGCTTCTCTCTCTCTCTCTCCGTCTCACATGCTTTCTCCCTCCCTCTGACTGATATCAGTCTTTAGGGTTGAAGATTGAAAAATCTTGGCATGAGAAACGTGTTTAAAAAATATACAAGCAAGCAGCGAATACATAAAATATAAAAAAGAAAATATATTAACTTAAAAAGCGAGCGCTTTTTGATCATATTTTTGACCCTAAATCAATCGTACATTTAAAGTTGAAAACGAAATTTGAGGTCGGAAGACAAGTAAAAATTATAGCCCGAAAATCGATATTTCGGTGTATGGGCATAGGTCGAAACTTCAAAATGCCATAACTTCGTCAAAACTCATCTGATTTTAAAAAGCGAGGGCTTTTTGATCATAGTTTTGCCCCTAAATCAATCGTACATTTAAAGTTGAAAACGAAATTTGAGGTCGGAGGTTAAGTAAAAATTAAAGCCCGAAAATCGATATATCGGTGTATGGGCATAGGTCGAAACTTCAAAATGCCATAACTTCGTCAAAACTCAACTGATTTTAAAAAGCGAGGGCTTTTTGATCATATTTTTGCCCCTAAATCAATCGTACATTTAAAGTTGAAAACGAAATTTGAGGTCGGAAGACAAGTAAAAATTATAGCCCGAAAATCGATATTTCGGTGTATGGGCATAGGTCGAAACTTCAAAATGCCATAACTTCGTCAAAACTCATCTGATTTTAAAAAGCGAGGGCTTTTTGATCATAGTTTTGCCCCTAAATCAATCGTACATTTAAAGTTGAAAACGAAATTTGAGGTCGGAGGTTAAGTAAAAATTAAAGCCCGAAAATCGATATATCGGTGTATGGGCATAGGTCGAAACTTCAAAATGCCATAACTTCGTCAAAACTCAACTGATTTTAAAAAGCGAGGGCTTTTTGATCATATTTTTGCCCCTAAATCAATCGTACATTTAAAGTTGAAAACGAAATTTGAGGTCGGAAGACAAGTAAAAATTATAGCCCGAAAATCGATATTTCGGTGTATGGGCATAGGTCGAAACTTCAAAATGCCATAACTTCGTCAAAACTCATCTGATTTTAAAAAGCGAGGGCTTTTTGATCATAGTTTTGCCCCTAAATCAATCGTACATTTAAAGTTGAAAACGAAATTTGAGGTCGGAAGACAAGTAAAAATTATAGCCCGAAAATCGATATTTCGGTGTATGGGCATAGGTCGAAACTTCAAAATGCCATAACTTCGTCAAAAATCGACATACTTTAAAAAGCGAGGGCTTTTTGATCATATTTTTGCCCCTAAATCAATCGTACATTTAAAGTTGAAAACGAAATTTGAGGTCGGAAGACAAGTAAAAATTATAGCCCGAAAATCGATATTTCGGTGTATGGGCATAGGTCGAAACTTCAAAATGCCATAACTTCGTCAAAACTCATCTGATTTTAAAAAGCGAGGGCTTTTTGATCATAGTTTTGCCCCTAAATCAATCGTACATTTAAAGTTGAAAACGAAATTTGAGGTCGGAGGTTAAGTAAAAATTAAAGCCCGAAAATCGATATATCGGTGTATGGGCATAGGTCGAAACTTCAAAATGCCATAACTTCGTCAAAACTCAACTGATTTTAAAAAGCGAGGGCTTTTTGATCATATTTTTGCCCCTAAATCAATCGTACATTTAAAATTGAAAACGAAATTTGAGGTCGGAAGACAAGTAAAAATTATAGCCCGAAAATCGATATTTCGGTGTATGGGCATAGGTCGAAACTTCAAAATGCCATAACTTCGTCAAAACTCATCTGATTTTAAAAAGCGAGGGCTTTTTGATCATAGTTTTGCCCCTAAATCAATCGTACATTTAAAGTTGAAAACGAAATTTGAGGTCGGAAGACAAGTAAAAATTATAGCCCGAAAATCGATATTTCGGTGTATGGGCATAGGTCGAAACTTCAAAATGCCATAACTTCGTCAAAAATCGACATACTTTAAAAAGCGAGGGCTTTATGATTATAGTTTTGCCCCTAAATCAATCGTACATTTAAAGTTGAAATCGAAATTTGAGGTCGGAAGACAAGTAAAAATCATAGCCTGAAAATCGATAGTGGGCATAGGTCGAAACTTCAAAATGCCATAACTTCGTCAAAACTCAACTGATTTTAAAAAGCGAGGGCTTTATGGTCATAGTTTTGCCCCTAAATCAATCGTACATTTAAAGTTGAAAACGAAATTTGAGGTCGGAAGACAAGTAAAAATTATAGCCTGAAAATCGATATATCGGTGTATGGGCATAGGTCGAAACTTCAAAATGCCATAACTTCGTCAAAACTCAACTGATTTTAAAAAGCGAGGGCTTTTTGATCATAGTTTTGCCCCTAAATCAATCGTACATTTAAAGTTGAAAACGAAATTTGAGGTCGGAGGTTAAGTAAAAATTATAGCCCGAAAATCGATATATCGGTGTATGGGCATAGGTCGAAACTTCAAAATGCCATAACTTCGTCAAAACTCAACTGATTTTAAAAAGCGAGGGCTTTTTGATCATATTTTTGACCCTAAATCAATCGTACATTTAAAGTTGAAAATGAAATTCGAGGTCGGAAGACAAGTAAAAATTATAGCCTGAAAATCGATATATCGGTGTACGGGCATAGGTCGAAACTTCAAAATGCCATAACTTCGTCAAAACTCAACTGATTTTAAAAAGCGAGGGCTTTTTGATCATAGTTTTGCCCCTAAATCAATCGTACATTTAAAGTTGAAATCGAAATTTGAGGTCGGAAGACAAGTAAAAATTATAGCCTGAAAATCGATAGATCGATATATGGGCATAGGTCGAAACTTCAAAATGCCATAACTTCGTCAAAAATCGTCATACTTTAAAAAGCGAGGGATTTTTTATCATATTTTTGCCCCTAAATCAATCGTACATTTAAAGTTGAAAACGAGATTTTGGGTCGGAAGACAAGTAAAAATTATAGCCTGAAAATCGATATATGGGCATAGTTCATTCTATCTCCCTCTCTCTGACTGCTATCCGTCTGTAGGGTTGACGATTGAAAAATTTTGGCATTAGAAACGTGTTTAAAGTATATATAAGCCAGCAGCGAATATGTAAAATATAAGAAAGAAAATATATTAACTTAAACCAGTTGATAATATTGCATTACTACTTGGATTTAGGGTTGGAGGTTGAAGAATATTGGCTATCGAGAAAGTCTATAAGGAAATTGAGCCCATTAAAGTATAAAGAATATATATTAACTGATCTATGCATTTAGAATTCAAGATTAAAAATGTTTGGATGCTGAGAACTTTAATAAAACTGATTATATTAATTTGCTCTATATATTTAGGATTAAACATAGACAAATCTTGGCATATTTTTCATAAAATATATGCACATGGAAATTGAGAACTTAAATAACATATCAAATATGGAGATACTAAACAAACTGTGTAGTCTAATATTGTTTTGGACAAGTTTAGCAAGTTTACCAATGGATAAACCTATTCCTATTCCTGTTCCTATATTCCTATAACTATATGTGTAACTATAACAATAATAACTATAGCTCTACCTATACTTATACCTATACCTATACTTATACCTATACTTATACCTATACCCATACCTATACCTATACCAAAACCTTTACCTATACCTATACCTATACCTCTACCTATACCTATATTTATATCTATACCTATACCCATATCAACCACACACTAAGTGCTTTTCAATTTCCACCACATAACGGCTCTTAAGTTTCAACTGGTTTTCCTCTTCGCTGCCCCCGCCCGCAACTGGCTCAATTGGAAAACTTTTCGCGCTACGCTGTCAGCCATCGAACGCCTTTTACTTTGGACCTTTCTTGACACTTGCTCAGCACCTTTGCCTGCCTCCCTGCCCTGCCACACCACGCCCCCTTGTTGCACATCAATCATGTTCATAGACAGACATAAATATAAATGCGAACATTTAAAATAGCAGCTCGCGTTCCTCTGCGCTGAAAATGTCACACGCCAATCACAGAAATTTGTTTGCCAACTGTGTTGCAGCTCGTTACCAGATACAGTTATTTATATATATACGTAGATATATATACATATATATATATATATATCTTCGCACATTGTGCTTATATAACCAGTTATGTATACAGCTATATAATATGCATATAAAGCCCATTCATGTACATTTATCAGGTTGAAGTGGTGTCCCCTTTTGACATTTGTTTTATGCAACACTTTTTTTGGGGTCGCATCACTTTTAGGCCGTCCTTTTTTGACAGGCGGATGGCAATTTTTAAGAGGGGGGTTGAAGGGGTTGGATGGGAATACAACTGCAGCCTGACTTGCACACATATATTTATAGAGTTTTGTTGCCGGCGGGGCGAAAGTGATTTCTTAATTTGTTACAACAAACTTGGCAGTCATAAGCCGCATGCCTCTCCACTTGCCCCTCCAGCTTTTGCCTGTTAGTGTGTTAAAGTTACATGAACTTTCTTCCGCGTGGAAGTTTCCTTTTCAAGCTCAGAGGCTGCTGCAACTGTTGTACGTGACTTTTGTGGCAAATGATGGATTAGGGCTGACGCCAACAGCAACAACAACTACGACGATGAAAAAAAAGTGAAACTTGCTGCTGAGTTGTGCACAGCTAATTAATGGCAGCAACAAACGTTGACGCTTTACCAGCTTTATTTTGTGTGCCACAGAAAAAAGGACACGACAAAAAATAAATATGCAACATTTTTTCGAGCTGGACGAGAGCAGAAAATGCATATTTGAAGACCGAATAAGTACGTTTCTTACTAATTTTAGGACAGCTGAGTTCTAATTAATTCTTAGTGAGTATATGTATTTGCAAGAACTTAATAATTTTCGCTAGCACATGAATGTAGCGCAGCTAGTCTCTTTTCTCGCAGTGCACATACGCACATTACGTCTACGCAATACGAGCCATTGCAGCTGTTGTCCAGCCGAAAAAAATAACAAAAAAGGAAAATGATGCTTATATATGGTAGTAGTAACTGTTAACTGCTGCACGTAAGCCGCATGCCGCATGCCGCACGAGGCAGGCAGCAGAAATTTAAATAAACCAAACCATTTATCGTTGCGTTGCCGGCTGTTCTACGATTACTACGAGAGGACAGCAACAACAGCAACAAATTCAACTACAACTACTACTACTACGCACATGGGCGGCCATTTTGTGTGTGCGTAAGTGTGCATAGTTTGTGTGTGTGTTAGTGTGTGCATGGTCACTTCCGCATGAAATACGAGAGATTCTTACTACTACACATCAGCAACAGCAACAGCAACAGCAGCAGCAGCATCCAATCGATAAATATAGTGTGTGTGTGTGTGTGTGTGTGCAGCACGTATATGGTATATATATATTGTGTGTGTGCGTCTGTTGTATATGCCGGCAGACAGATTTATAGTTTGTCATGGCGGCAATGTCCAAAATAGTTTTGCAGCTGCTGCAGCAAGCTTCGTTCATAAAATCAATAGGCAATGTGCAACGTTAATTTGCACTCTCTCACACACACACTCACACAAACACACTCTGGTAGCTGTTTGCCGGCCGGTATAAGCATTATTTATGTGCTGCGTTAAGCATAAGCTGCTGCAGTCTCAAAATGTGCTCGAAAAACAAAAGCAGTCGCCAAAGAAAGGAAATGGCAAAAAGAGTTCCAGGTGAAAATAATGCAGTAAATAAGTCACTTGATGTGTTTGGGCTCTAATTGCTCGGCAAAGGCAGCAGCATAATGAAAGAAAATTTCAAATTCTATGCACAATGTGAAAAGCGTATTATATAAAAATAAAACAAGAGAGCGAGCGAGAGAGAGAGAGAGACATAGAGCGAGAGAGAGTAGCACAGCACACAAGGTGAAATGTCAAACAATTAAACGGCAATTACGGCCAAAGGTTGAAACCAGCAAAAGCGGCAAAAGCAGCAGCATCAGCATCAGCAGCAGAAACAGAAACGGCTACGTGAAAGCGTCGCTAAACGTGTCTTCCAATTTGCCAGCACTCGGAAAGGATTGCGAGCAGTGGGCGGTGGGCGAGGCACATAGGCACTTAATGGGCGACACACGCAGAAGTGGGGGGCGTTGGGGGCTTCGAACAATAAGAGTAGCAAGGATTACATATGCCAGCAGCACATGCTTTATTGATGAGACGTGTACCCCATCCCCCGGGTTAGCCAAAAGAGTCATGCCATGCTTATTTAAGGCATGCTTCAAATGTTTTCATTTATATGGCAGTGGGCAAAATTCTAAAGTGCTAAGCAACAAATACCTAAGGGAAAATGTTGAATAAAGCAAAAGGTTGCACAATAAAAGGCATTAAAAATGCTATAGAAACCCAGCTTAGGCCACTTACATTGGTCTTTTAATACGTTTACAAATATTTGAATAGGAGTTGTTAACAAAAATTGTCCAAAGAATAAATAACTTTCTATGAATCGACTGCTTGAATCGGGGACTAATATTAATATCAGCTTTTTGTGACCTGATACCAGTAAAAATTAGGCAAAAAGTTGTGCATTAACCTTTTGCATAGCAAATTATGACAAAATGAAATGTCATCTTTTTTAATGTCCTGAACCCATTAAAAATGGGAAAAAGTTATTCATTATACTATGACATAGAAAATGCTGACTAAAATAGAATAATTTAACTTAAGTCAGGAACTCTCCGAAGGTCTCTCGAAATTATTTATAAATTGAAGGCACTTCGGAAACACAAGCCAAATTCTGATATTTAAACACACCAAATAAAATGGTTCGACTAAGTTATTAAATTCGAATATTAAATAAATTTATTATGTTAAATAACATCAATTTTGATTGATGTGAAATAATTAAAAATATATATATATATATATATATATATATAAAATATATAACACTTCTGTCATTAGCTCAATAAAAATACCTGCATTTCAGGAGTATTTTAAAATATGAAATTTTCAAGTAGCAACTTCAACTTCAATTCGCAGCATTCAACTAGTGAAAAGCTTGAGATTGCATTTTATTTTTTTGAGCACACACAAACGTCATTAAAGCATAATCTAGTCGCCATGCACCACACTTCAGATAGTATTTGGTTTGCAGCGTGCAACATGCGGCAACGTTCAGAGTTCACTTAAGTCATGTAAAATAAAAAACGCGCTGCAATATTTGAATTTTTTGTAGTCTTAATTAAGTGAAATTTGCATGCAATTTACTGAAAAACACTTTTGCACGTTTACCAACACACACACACAAACAGACACAGCAGCAGCAGCGAGCGGAACACGGAATCAAAAAGAAAGGCAAGTCGTGCAACAAAGTTGTTGTCGTTGTTCTAGCTTAGCTTGATTTTTGCACGTTGTTGCAATTCAATTTATTTTCAATTTGCGAGCATGCAACGCAAAAGCATAGAGTGGAGGGGGGGTGGGTGGTGAGTTTTATGGGGAGGGGAGGGGAGTCTGGTCTAGCACCTTTCATTAGACAACACAACTTTATCAGCGAAAATTTTGCGCGTTGTTGTTATTATTCTTGTCGGTGTTGTTGTTGTTGTCTTGTTGCCGGCGCTCGTTGTTTTACACACACTGCAGTTTCTCGTAGTAGATACTACACCAACACAAACACAAACACACACACACACACAAAAGTACATGCATGTATATCTCTACACATAATTGTTATTTACATAGCGTGCACGTTGCCGCTGCTTCTGTGTTGTTGTTCTTGCTGTTGCTGGTGCATTTTTCCTTGCTATTGCACTTTGCTGCTTTGCATGCTCTTTCGTACACAAACGTCAAATGCGACAGCGTCGGCGCCGCTCTCTTCTGTTGTTGATGTCTCTCTTTACGCACACACACACACACATCGAAACACAAGCTACCGTTTGTTTCAGTGTATGGGAGTAAGTCCCGTTCTCTGTCTCTCACTCTCTCTCTCCCTCTCTTTGTCTCTGTCTATCCCACTCTATCTAGTGTGTAGAGTGCAGGGAGCCAGGCACAACCGCACGCGAGGAACGTCAAACAGCAACTGAATTCACATTGCGCTGTCCATAGCCAAGGAGATGCCTTCGCTGCCAGTTGCTATGGTCGCCATGGACTTTAACTGTGGATGCTGTGCTCCACTGCGCAGAAGCCACGTGTGTGTGTGTGTGGGAGAGAAGGATGGTGGCGGGAGGGAGGGACCAGGCAGTCCGCAAAACGTAGTAAAATTCGTAGTAAATTGGATGCTATCCGAATTTCATTCATTTTTTTATGCTGCCACCGCTGCCAGTTGCCTTTAAACTAAAGTAAAGCTTTGTCAGAAGTGCCTTGATCCGTTATCAATGCACACTTTGCGATCTGGCATTTTGCTGCAAAAACGAGTTTTTAACTAAAAAAATATGTAACAACTTTTCGATTATGTGTAAGCAACATTTACGATATCGATAAGCGATCAATAGATAAAAATGATAAGGAGATGCCACACAGTCGCAAAATATTAATAATAGGTTTTCATACTATTAAATCAGCCTTTTGCCTTATTGCTGGCAACGCCAATTTGAATGCGCTGCAATATCACATGTTGCAACACTGAAGTTTTTTCTTCTTGCCTTGTGGAAAACTAAACGACATTTGTATAAGCAAAATGTTATCACTTGGTTTTATGGAAGTCTTGGAAAAAGCAACGCTCCTTTACTGTGGCGACCTGCAAGAAATGCGTCGATTGCACGAAGAAGGCTTTTGGTTGGAGAAATTTTTAAAAAAAACGCTGAAAAGAAATAAATCCGAGTTTCACAAATATTTCGATCAGTTGCCCAAATGTGGTAAGCAAAAATTGCAACTGCTTATTAGGTTAAATTTTATTATTGTCTCTCAATTCACAGCCTCTTCGGTGCACGAGATTAATCTGCAATTGCCCTGGAAATTTGAGATATTTTTGCCCATACGATTGCCCTTCTCGCTGCAGACCAGATTCAATGCCTCCGAGGGTCGTGTGCAATTAACCAAATCGAATTCGAAAAACACCGTTGGACATCCTTTTTTCTTTGGCAATGTACTGAACGCGAAGCACATCAACATGCTCCTCGAGCATGATCTGATTAAGGCCATCGATTTCTTGCGCACTTGCCCTGACTCCTCGTCTAATATCATTGTGATGGAGTACACTACACTCTGCAGCAATGATGTTCCCTTTGTGCACCAGTTGTATGTGAGGGAACGGGGAGCAGATGGTCGGAGCATGCGCTTCGATTTCATCTTGGCCATTGAGTTTGATGGCGCGGAGATGCCGTTGCCGGCTTATTTCAATGCGCCCATCACCGATAAGTGGTTGGCCTACGGATTGCCCTACACTGGCAGCGCCTTCGACTGGGCCGTTGTTCTGCCACGCTGGCGCGCAGACAGTCGTATCCAAGATCGCAATCACAATGCGGTGCTGCTTCTCTTTCGCGCGCTCTACGCGAAGGGCTGCTTCACATTTGCCACGCCCTTTTTTGTGAAGCTCTGCTTCTTCATGACCACAGTGGACTATGGCAAGAGCTACAAGTGTATGCCGGCTGCGGATCTCATGATAGACGTGAGAGATTGCATATCCCCAATTAATATTTATTAATAATAATTATCCCTTTTCTTTATTCTCTTACAGACTTTGGGTCAGATGGTCTTTCACAACTTTGTTGAGCTGTTTAAGTCGCAATCCCATCCGAATTTAAATTCGCACCTGTTCGAACATCAGATCATCGCCAAACAGATCTTTAACACATTCAACAGGGTCAAGAATCTTAAACTAAATAACCTGTTGCTGATAGTGGAAATCTTTTGTTTCGACTATGAGCCAAGAGAGAAGAAAGAAACAGTGATGAATACTGAGGAGGGGTGGGAGGACGTCGATGATGAAGGGTCGGATGACTTCGATGAGGAAGTGGAGGAAGAGTGTGATGTTGAGGAAGAGTGGGATGTTGAGGAAGAGGAGGAGGAAGACGAGGAGGAGGAAGACGAGGAGGAGGAAGACGAGGAGGAGGAAGACGAGGAGGAGGAAGACGAGGAGAAGGAAGACGAGGAGAAGGAAGACGAGGAGGAGGAAGACGAGGAGGAGGAAATCTGTGGTTTATAATTTGACGGGATTGGGTGGGAGGTTCAGGAAGAGGAGGAGGAGGAGGAGTCTTTGGAATGGAAGGAACTGCAGTACGAGGAGGAAAACAAGGCAATGGACGAGAAGAAGCTAAAGGAAATGGATGAAGAGAAGGTGGTCGAGGGACCCGAGGAGGAATTTGAGGAAATGGACGAGGGGAAGGAGGACGACGATGAAGAAATGACCGAGGGCAAGGATGCGCAAGAGATGCTGCTGCCAGAAGGGATGGAGAACGTCGATGAGTAGGGTGAGGAGGGTGAGGAGGAGGACAAGAAGGAGGAGAAAGAGCACGAGTATTTGGAATCAGAGGAATTGGGCGAGGAGAAGAACGTGTTGGAGGAGTTGAAGAATTTGAAATTGGTGGAAATGGACGAGGAGGAGCACTACGACGGTGAAATGACCAAGGAAAAGGATACGCAAGAGACGCTGCCGCCAAAGATGCTGCAAAAGGTGCAGCCGCAAGGGGAGGCGCCGCATGAAAAGGAGGCGCACGAATCGCGTCGCAAGAGTTGCAGCAGCATTTAAACACAAAAAAACGTAACACAAAACTCGACTCGAAGTTAAATTGTGCATGAAGTGGTGCTTCAGCTTTCTGCAGCACAAACCACACCAGACACCACACACCCGTAACACCCAGCACCCACTGCACCCCCTACGTATATAATGGGGGGTTGTTAAAGAAATTTGAGTTAACTGTAAATTGGCCAGTCGTTTTTGTCGAGGGACAGGCAAACGTCTCAAATCTCAGTAATAGCGTAACTTTTATGCCCAAAACTAAGTGGAACTGTCTGAACACACACACACACACATACATATATCTATTTGTAGACCCAAACACAGTCACACACACACACACACACACACAGTTACCCATCCAAAAGTTAATAAAAACCAACTAAAAACTAAAGCTCTGCTTGGGCTACGTGTCCTTGTTTTCCATGCCCATCCTTTTGCTGTGTATCTGCCTGGCAAAAAGTTAAATTGCAAATAGCATGGGCTCCCTTACCTCCCCACATCCACACCCTTAAGCACGCTCGAGGGGTGACATGAAATTTTAGAAAAATTTGCTTTTATTGTTGGCAAAAAAACAAAAAAAAAATAAACTGAACACAAAAGGTATCTGGAGTCAACTAGGCGTGGGCGCATTAAATACACACACATCCACACACACACAAAAGGGTTTAAGTTGGAGTTGATACAGATATGTACACATATATATATATATGTATATATATATACAAATGTGTATTGTTGTTGTGCCGAGTCACTGGGCTTGAAAGTTTTTTCGCTGCCAGCATTTTGACATTTTATTGTTGTCAACTTTTAACTAGTTTTTGTGTTTTTTTTTTGGTTTCTTGTTTTTTTCTTGTCAGTTTTGTTAATGTTATTTTTATTTGGAAATGCAAATGGGCGCTGGCAGCAACAACAATTGTTGTCGTTATTATGAGCAATTGTATTTATATTTTCCAAAATGATACTTGATTCTCTCGATATTTTTATAGCCTTAAGGATTGCAATGGATTGGATATATCTTGGATAAGCGACCTTAGAAATTAATTGTCATAATTTGCAAGAAACCATTCATTTTTGATTGTAGGTTCAAGGGTATTTGATGTACGGTGTGCCTAAGGTACAAGTTTTGAGTCTGTTTTATTGGTTTGTTGATGCCATAACCATATTTATATCTCGTGCATTGTAATAAATTTAATTACAGCCGTTGCATCTCACCCAAGCCCAACCTTAAACAAATCAAATGCCTATAATTGCATTTTAAAGCTATATATATATATATATATATATATATATATATATGTATATTTATGTGTATATGTATAATATTGAAACATGATAACGATATGAACGTGTTAATTTGTCGAGCTGTTTGTCAGTTTGATTGTCAATCGAGAAATTATTATTGCATTGCGACTTCTCTCGTTATTTTAATTGCATTTCCAGAAGCAATCTGCACAAAACTCAAGCGTTTAATGCTCTTCGCATATATATCTTTATCTATATATATACATAATATATCATGTCTCATTTATTTATGAGTGTATGGATGTACATCGAATGCTCATAAATAACCTATGGCCAAGTTGACAGCGCTTATGCAAATTTATTTGCGCAGCTGCAGGGAGCAAATTATTAAAGCAAAAATATAAATATTAAACTTTAAAACCCAAAAAAGGAATGATTTGAGTAGCAGTCGAAATTCCTAAAAGAAATCCAAGAGTTCATGGCTCATTGGCAATATCAGCTTGATAAACGAGAAATTCAATGAGTCTTTGAACTGAGCTCAAATCGAGCAATGTGTAAAATGAAAAATGTAAAATCAATTCAATTTTGCAAACACAATTTGAAAAATATAAATACAGCCATTGAACAGACGAAATATTTTCTAAAAAATACATTTTCACAAACATATTTTTTATTTTTTTGGCATAACAAATTGAATACACAAAGAAAAACTAAACTAAAGTTAGGCAGACTTTGGTTAAATAAATATGGTAAACAATTTAATATTTAAATATTTCAAAAATAGTTTATTCAATAATACGAAAAGTTGTCAGATATTACAAAACATAGATTACACGAGCTGATGTTTTAGGAATGTATTTTTGATCTCAGTGTACGAGCAGCCATCTAAATAATTTCTTATCAAAACATAAAAGTCATTTTAGCCAAGAATTCGCAGCGTCCTCAAGGATGCTGGCCATTTATGCCATGGCTGTCAACAGTTACTAAAGGCATTTGGGGGATAAGAAAGGGCTTCCCAAATGGTTGCCTGATGGACAGCCCAACCAGGACCAGCACCAGGAGCAGGAAGAAGCGGGGCACATCTTTAATCAAAAAATAATTATGAGCGTCCGGGGAGCTGGTGATGGCAATGAAATTACATTTGAATTATGACGAAAAGTGTGGAGAGCAGGGGAAGCAGGGGAAGCAGGGGGGCAGGGGAACGTAAAGCGGCAAATGAGCTAAGCGGAAGCCAAGTGAAATTTGAGTGAGGGGAGCGACAATAGACAAGAGAAAAGATAGCGCAAATAAAAAGCAACAAGACCAACAAATGTGGCAGCAATTTACGCAACAAACCGAGCACTGAAAGTTGCACAGACGCGACACAGGCACTCGCAACCAGAGGCGGGGCAAGAATGAAAATGTTTATGTGAAATGGCAAAAAGAAAAAAAAAATGAAACCAGCGACAGACAATTAATTTGTTTTGTGACCCAAACGTGGGAGCCGGGTGGGAGCAGTTGAACGGGACAGGACAGGACAGGGGCAACCAGGACACACACACACAGGACAAACAATTTCGTGCTTGTTGGCAAAGAAAATTTACGTGGCAAAGACAAGTCGCTGGACAAACAAAATAGTAAAACTGTATGAAAACCCCAGCTGGAAGGAGCAGCAGCTGGAAAATGGTCAAACATTTTACGCTTTTTGTTTAATTAAAACAGCATCAGGAAAGAGAATGAGAAATTCTTAAAGCAGCAGCGGCAGCAGCAGCAACAGCAGCAGCAGCAGTAGCAGCAGCAGCAGCAGCAGCAGCAGTAGCAGCAGCAGCAGCAGCAGCAGCAGTAGCAGCAGCAGCAGCAGCAGCAGCAGCAACAGCAGCAGCAGCTGGACAAATGTGTTTTTTTCTCGTATGTTTTTTTTTTATCCAGCTCAGCGCTTTTTCAATTAAGCTTGCGTTGCATTTAATATAAACTACAACATTAGTTTGCTTATCTGCAAAGCCAAAGCCCGGAAACGGAAGTTTGCCGCCGCTGCCGGGCATGCCGTTAACTTTTATTTGCCGCAGCTATTTGCTTAAAGCGCTCAACTCGAAGCCAAACTATTTGACTTGGCATATTAACATCAACACAAATAGCCAGCAGCAGCTGCAACAGCAGTCCCTCTTGTTGCACGTCCCGTGTCCAGTGTCACCTGCGCATATCAATGCGCATACACTGAAAACAAAGCACGTTATGACAATGGCAAAGGCTGAAGTTGTCAGACCCATACTAAAAATCTGGTTGCAAGAAAGTTTGGCACACAAATTGATTGGTTTTATGTCTTTGCGACAAATGTAGTTATTATGAGTATTTTATACTTATTCTGGATTTGTCATTTTTAAGCTACAAATATGAGTGAAAAGTGTATTTTTTACTCGATTCGAGACAGTAATATGCACCAAGTTTTTGTTAAAGTGTACAAACTGCATGCATTCTTGGCTTTCACGCGAGAGGAATTTGCCACTCATATTAAAAAGCATACAGGAGTCGTCAAGGAAACGTGTTGGCGCCCACTGTGTGTGCGTATGTTTGTGTGTGTGTGTGTGCGTGTGCTGGCTAGTGTATCACGTTCGTGTCATTTGGCGAATGCCACTTCATAATTCAATAAAACAATAAAAAGCCAAATCCTAACAAATTACAACAATCACATCATATCCTTGTGCATTTACGTATAATACGTATGTGGTCATGTCCTGGCGCCCAAGGGGAACGGGGCGTGTTCAACATATTTTCATAAATTGCTTACAATTTGATATGCATGGCACAAAGGACCACGCCCACACAGCCAGCATGGGGGCGATGTGAGACAAGAGTGCGCACACGACGCGACAGGACAGCAAAAATGGCCAAAATTATGGCGCAAAGGATAATCGCAATAAAGTGAGTGGCAGGATGGGAGGAGAGAACATAGAAGAGCCGAGCATGATGTGTAAGAGTAGCGTGCAACGGTACTTACAAGCTAGTCCTGCTCTGAGGACGTGCCGACTTTTATGGCCGAAAGGCGACCGACTCTGACAGCTACTAGCTGCTTTCATACAATGCTTTATTTGTGCTACTGATACATGTTGTACATGTTATGTTATAGAGAGAGAGAAAGGTAGAAAGCGAGAGAGAGGGGTAGAGGTAGAGATAGAGCTGGATAGAAGATCGCAACGTGCTCATCTCTACACCCCACTCGGTCATAGTTTCTGTTTACAATCTGTATATACAATTGGAATTGTGTCCGTTGTGGATCATTGCATCCGAGTGCACCTGATATTGTAATTGTCCCGAGCGCAACTGCAGCAGCTCCTTCATTTTGCGTCCAATTGCCATAATTGCGTTCTCATGGAGCGAGTTCCTGGTCCACAGTGCTGCAAAGTGTAGACGAGAGTGGTTTCATTAGAGTGCGAATAGGAAATATAAGATTGTCAGTAGTAGTGTTTGGCTATGGTATTTTGGCCGTAAAACTCTGTTTAACTACTATCCTTTATTACGTAGCTGGCTTATTCCTGTGGGCGAGTGGAAAGTTGGCATTTAAGCCATATTTAGCTGTACACTTTGAAACCAGACAATAAAAACATGCAGCCAACTTTTTAGGCAGTGTTGGTGCTTGGTTTTTATGATTTGATCAGGAATATATATGCTTGAGCTATTGGTCTGCCAATAATTTGCACTTAGCAAAATAATTGTAGTATAAACAACTTGCAACACTCACATATTTTGGCGGCCTTGTTACGCACATTGACCGCAGCGCCACAGATTTCAAAGGGATACTCGAAGCTCTCGCCAAGTGTGCACAACAGCTATAAGGAGTATAATACAATTATATATATATATAATACATAATAATATAATGCTCATTCAGTTACCAAATCATGCCACATACTGTCCACCAGCTCCTTGCACTCCCTGTTCAAGAAAAAAATCCAACGGCCGCCTTTTCTATTTTGGTCATCTTCCCACATGGGACTGGTGCAGGAGAGTAAGCAATCAGAAATTGAATATATATCGAGTCTAGAGAAACTGGAAACTAACCGTATGCCATCCTTGAAGACCATATAATCATTGAAAGGCTTCAGATCCGATGGTTGCTTAATAAAATTGTGGACACTGCAAAAAACACAAAGAGATCGCATTAAATGCCATTCTCAGTATTCCATTACGGGTATTCTCACCTAAAGAAATCCTCGACGGTATTGAAACTGGTCACATTGCTGAGCATTTCCTCCCAGCACTTTAGGCGGTCGGTCTGCCAGTGCCACAGTGTCCAAGTGTGCTCCAGCGGATGCTTCTCGCACGGCTCGTAGTCAATGGAACTCAAAGCACTATTCAGAGACGGTTGCAGTCCGTCGTCGACGGTGCCGGAGAATTGCTTGTCGGCCGTAAAAGTTTGCTGCCCGGATTCGGCTACCTCGGGGCCCTTGTAATTATCGAAGCCCATTTTCTTTTATCCAATATTTATGTAATATTTTGCTTTTTATGAATTTTTTTGGCTTGTGATTTTTTTTACGAAAAAGTAAAAACTAAAAAAGGTTTGAGTAAAAATAATGTAGAAAAAAACTGCTCGTGTTGTTCGCGACAAACCTACGAGAATAGTGAGAAAAGTTGTAAGCGGCAAGTCATAGACGGCAAGACAATCGACAGTTGACAATAAAAATAACGCCAACTCTTCGTTTTCCAAGTAAACTTATTTGAGGTGTTGCCAGATCGGTGAGTTGATCTATTGGCGTTGCCAAGTCGGTGATTTGATCTATTGGCGTTGCCAGAACGTTGCGTAAAATTTGACAGCGTTCCCTGTGAATGCAAATTTAAACTCGAACAATTTAAGCGAAGTGCACTTAAAAGAGGCAGAAAGGCGGGTTCGATCAATTGAAATGTCACTCCAATAAAATAAAATGGCAGCCAAGCCGTACGATAAATGCACGAAAATAATAAAATGTGACTCAAATGAGCGAACGCGACAGACAAAGCCGCAGGGCGAGCAGGAGTTGGCTGGCTGCAGGCTGACGCCTCACAGGCGCTTGGCAACCAGTGATGCCATTTTAGCCTTTTTTTATATGAGATTGTTTCTCAATAGTATTTTTAACTGAATTATTACAAATTTGCTTCACATTTATTGAATATGAACTAAGCCTGTGCAAATTAAGCTGTTAGCTTAAAATTACCTACACAAATTTGAAAACATTTCAATTTAAAATTGTTCAAAGACTATTCTAAAAATGAGTTCAATTTTCTAAGCCCTTAAATTGTTTGTCTTGGGTCGCTTCTGGCAATCGACAGTTGGCAGTTGGCAGCACACGTTGCCAACTCATGCTATATGTATGTGTGGTGTGTGCATGTGTGTGTGTGTGCAACAGTTTGCTTGCAGTCAATAATCGAAATCGACTTGGGCTTGTGGCCATAAAAATTTGTCTTCGCCGCTTAAGTTTTGCGCCTTGTTGCACAGACAGGCAGCGTGCAACACACCCACACACACCGTCCACACACACACACAGACACAGGCAGACACACCACACATCCTTTCTGGCTGATAATAAAATATGTGTTGCCACGCTGGCTGCTGACTGCTGGCTGTGTAAGTAGCTTTGGGGCACTTGTAATGTGCACCATTTGTTGCTGGGGCGACGCGTCGCCTTCGCGTAGAATGTAAAAAGTGCCACTAAAGCCACTGTGTGTGTGGCTTTTCTACAAGTTGCCGGCTCTATGGCCATGTCTTGTGTCTTGTGCCCTGTGACTGGTGTCTCCTCCGCGCTACTCATGCCACGTGCCACGTGCCTCCTGCCCCATTTGCTGTTTCGCTGTGAGTTATGTTGGCCAAGTTTGGTGGAAAAGTGTAGATTGCCATCCTGACTCTGTTGGACGCTGCAAATAAGTTTCGCTGCTTCAATTTACTTAAAAATTCTATTTATTTTTGGGTCTTATTCCCTCCCACCCCCATTGCCACACTTGCTGCCCCTTGTCCCTTGAGCTGGGCCTGAGCGATGTTTTGCTATGTTTTCAAGCAAATCGCATGCATTTTAAGGCAGCTTCGGTTGAGCATATTTGCAATTAGATTAGCCCAATTGAAGCCGCTCAGAATATATATAGCAGCTAGTCACGAGGCGATCGGCTCAGCTTTATGTACAGTGAAGCCTGGCAAAGTATGACTTAGGTATCGTACAGCAAAGAAAGACCAGTTTTCACAGAGGTTTTTATGAAGAGAAGCCAAGAAGTTGGAAACATTTTTAATTTTCTAAAAAATTAAACTTAATTATTATTTAGTTTATGAACATTTCGTCAAGTAGATTTCCATTTAATAATTTATAGAAATAAATAATAATTTAATTTAATTAATATATTTTTATTTGAAATATTTCATTCTATGCTCAGCTTGGAATAAAATTCGAGCATTCTAATTGCACAGCGAGCATGAGTAAGGAAAAGATTAATATCATTTGGAAAATGCATATTTATCATTTTGAGTTATAAGCCAAATATTTAGTTTCCTGTGTTTGTTCCGTGTCCGACTGCAACTATTGTTAAATCCAAACAAATGTTTAACTTGGCGTTGCAAATCCGACCCTTCTCCAGGTGTCCTCCGCCCGCTGAGTATACGTAATATTTTACAGCGCTTTGCACTTTGCCAGCAGTCAGCAGCGTGTACAGCTGTGGCTGTTGCACACTGTTGGGTCAGTAAATCTCTTAAAATATTGTAATGTTCACAAAAACTAGCTATGTAGGGAGGGACGAGGGGGAGGGACTAGAGGGGAGCTTAAGCGCGTATAGTAAAAACGCCCACATACACAAAGGCACAGAGAGCGAGGGAGAGGGAGAGGGAGAAGGAAGCCTGGCTGATGTCTTGAGAAGCTCGGGGCAGACAAGCGCCTGGCAAGAAATGGAAATGAAAATGATTTAAGGCATTAGCTGTGACTAGTGTTTCCCGCACTACTACCCCCTCCCCCCATCCTTGCTCTATATATTTTTGGAGTACAAAATTGCTGGATGATTGTAAAAGATTTGCAGCGTTGAAAGGCGCCAAAGCACGCGATGATGTACGATAGGAGAAGAGCTCGTTTATTTCGCAAAACTGAGTGATGGAGATGGCAGGAAGCAGACGCGGTGGACAACAGCCACATAAAACAATAAAAGCACAAGGTGCTAGGCTACAACAGGCTACACTCAGGAATTTATGTATGTATATGAAGCACACATTTATGGGCAGATGGGGCGACACATCCTGCAAGCCACAAGGCCAAAACTGACAAAGATAAAAGCAACAACAACAACAACAACGACAACTACAACAAAGAGCTTCTTGTCAGCAGGACCTCACCTGGGCAAAAAAAAAAACATTTATGTATATATAAAAACGGAAAGGAATCGTGTGCTAAATGCTTTTGTTGCCGCAAGAGCCGCAAGCACAAGATGAAGTTAACGCGTCTGCAGATGAGACATCGCTGACTCAAAGACCCCAACCACAACCCCAACCCCAATCCCAACCACTCCTCCAGTCAAGCCCAAAGGCCAGGTGAAAGTCATTTCACGCTGTTGTAGCGCAAAAGATTAAAATAATAGCAGCGCGTAAATTAAACAGCCAGAAACCATGAGTTCTCCCACCTGCACTCAGAATAAAGATCGCCCTCAATTCTCGAAATTCTCCAGAGAATAACTCAACAAAAAAAAAACAAATTTTTAGAATTTTCTTATATGTAAAAATTATGTTTAAAAAGAAGAAAAACTTTTTAGTTTTTAGTTAAATTTCCTAAAAGTGAATGCGTTATTTTTCTGAGTGTAGCTGCTTTTGCTCCATGCTTTCGGCTTCATCTCCAGAACGTAGTCAGTGAAGTGGCAACCGCAGCGAGGCGACGCACCAATCACACACGCACACTTGCCACATTCTTTTGTCTTTTACCTGTGTGTGCGTATGTGTGTGTGTGTGTGTGTGTGTGCGTGTGTGTGTGTGTGTGTATGTGGTTTGGCTCTAAGACCGTAAGACGCTTAGCAGCAGTCTGGGCATGGGCAATACCAGCCCCATTCGCACCATCTGATGTGCCAACAGCAACAACGACAGCAGCAGCAGCAGCGGCAACATTGCGTTGTCAGCACTTCATTTTGAGGCAACATGCCGCGTGCTTCACTTAATGTGACTGCCAGCAGCAGGGTTGGTAGGGGATACGGCTAGGGGTAGTGCCGATGGGGATGTATCAGGTGTAAAGCAAACCCAGACCCGCTACAGAACTACAAACCTCGAACTGCAGTTGCATTTCTTTCTGGTTATTATGATTGCCAGGCGACCAAAGTTAACATGAGTGAGTGTCGTACCAGAGACTATATAGATTATAGCTTCATAATCCCTTGCAGTAGCTAGGTACAGTTATAATCGAGGAGTACAGTTATTCATTTGGAAAGCAAGTCAGTATTTGCTCAAGGTCTTTACAAATAGAAGGTGCCTTCTAAGTCCTACAGCTTGACACAACAGACTGTGTTCAGTCATTATTAATAATATAATTTTGATTGATGAACGTCTATGATTGATGCTTGTATCGCTTGCTTACATAGAAATTTATGCGAATTATTTTGCTGACTTTTGCCAACTTTCTTAACCTCTTTTCTACTCAATCTTAGACTAAGCTGCTTGCTCAATAACTAACTTAACTCCTCTATCTCTCTCCCTCTCTCTCTTTCTCCTTCTGCAGCATTCTCACTCACTCTTCCATTTCTAAATCGACACATTTGTCGCCTGCACCAAGTGCAATCGCATTGCGCACACCCGACATAAACAGTGCACTGTGAAGCTGGCGCTTAACGGTTGCTTCTGGTTGGGTTGGTTGACGAGTTGGGGGTATTCCCCGATTCGTTAAGCTGGCCCCCCGTACGCCCTTATAGCAACCACTACCCCCCTGCTGTCAGCATGCCACACACTCATGGCTCTGAGTGGTTGTGGCTTGTCTTTTTCGACTTGCAGCTCCTTCTGCTTCTTCATTTGCTTTCTTCGCTGAGCTTTATGTTTGCCAGCTTTTAGCTCCATTGTTGCTGTTGCTGTTGTTGTGGTTGATGTTGCTGCTGTCGTTTCTGTTGATGTTGCTGCCATTGCAAGGTACTTTGCTTTTGTTCGATGAAACGTAAAAATGGCAACAAGCAAACGAAAACTCATTTTTAGACAATGCCGCATAATTCCAACGGATACGGATGAGGGATCCAACGAGCGTCCCTTTTCTGTTGCTGTAATGAGGTATTTTGTTGTTGCTGTTGCTTGTGTTGTGTCTGTTGTGGCAAGAAGCTTCTCCTACTTATATTTACATTTCAATGCGTCTTTTTGCGTAGCTACCTGCCTCAAAGAAACCGCATGAAGTTTCTTACGCGTTGTCAGTTTCTATAATGAATGCTGAGGGTTGCAAAAGAAAGAAGAAGACAACGAGACTAAGCCCAATCCAACCAGCAGGAAAATCTACATATTCGCCCAGGATTTGAGCAGCTTTAACTTTTCAAACCCTTTCACAAAACAGATACACATGTATCTGCTGCCCGTTGCCTGTTGCTGCTGGTCATTTACGGCCATTTAGCCACATTTAACAAAGTCAACAATAAAGTCTAAAACTTTTGCTCGGTCCCATTCAACTTGTTCAGTTCTGTTGCTGCTCTTGCAGAACGATAATTGCCAAAAGTTTCTGGCCCAAAAACCCTTGCCGCACTGACTCCCGCTGCGGACCAACGCTTATCAGTTATCAAGTGGCTCAAAAACTGGCCGGATTGCTGCTGAACTGAAACACCCACATAATTTGGAGCGAATCTGATCTGCCTGCCGACAGACAGCACTCGTAGACCATTAAATCATCATCAGTAGTTGGATTACGTACGCTGCTGACGTATTTGGGTTTCAGGCCTCATTAACGACGACAGTAAATGTAATATTAGTAACAACATCAACTTCAGCAGCATCAGCATCATGAGCAACATCGGCCGCATGAGCAGCATCAGCAGGTGTCAATTTTAATTTAGTGCCTCTTCAAGGATGCCATCTCCAATGTTGCCTGTGGCTGGCCTTTGTGCGCTAGTTGCCAGCTGCAAATGTGGCATTCAATTTTGGAGAATGTGGCATTTTGGCAGCTGTCTCATATTTTGTGAGCATTGCGGTCGCTGTGGTTATTTCAGGTAAATAAGATACATTTGTAGCTATCCAAATGGGAAGAGACATAAATTTGCAGATGGTTCATTAAATGCTGTAAACGTTAAACAAGGCATAACTTTTAGGAGTGCTTACAGCTTAGATAAATCTTAGATAAATCATAGATAAATCTTAGATAGATCTTAAGTTATTCGAAATTATTGAATATGTCAAAGTTTATTACAAATCTTTAGTTTAAATTAACAGTTATCAAATTAATATAACATATATAAAAAAATCCAAAAATGGGCAAAAGTTCTCTAAGCAAAAATAATCTACTACTGATAATAATTAATAATTATTCTTAAGTTTTTTAACCAAGTTAAGCTGCATTTAATTTGAGAAGGGAATTTCCTGATATGTATATAAATAGTACAAGAATAACTATATAGACACTGATATCAAGATATACATATGTGTACATTATAGCCAAGTACATATATAAATATGTCACAGATTCAAGTATGAAGACGAACTTGGCAGCCGAGTTGACTCTTCATTTATATGCAAGCCAGCAATTGGCTGGAATTGAGGCTATAATGGAGTCTAGCTGATATGCTCATTAAAGAAGCTAATGAAGCAGCTGAAATATTTGCGCCAAGAAGCGCTGCGCATGCCAAACGAGGCCAAATTAGACAAAAGACAAAAACTCAAAAATATTTCATTGAAACTTAAACTTTTATTTTATGTCGTAAACGAAATCACAAAATGGAATGGAAGCGTATGCCAAAATAAATGCCCATGGCTTAAATACATGGCGCACTATTCGCAAACACTTTTTACTTCTTCAGCAGGAGGGGAGCGGCGGCGGCGAAGGGACGTGCCACATAGGGGGAAGCAAACGGAGCGCTGTAGGCCAGCGGCGAGGCAGCGGCATAGCGGGTGTAGGCAGCGGTGTAGGGAGCAGCGTAGGGAGCAGCGTAGGGAGCGGCATAGGGAGCGGCATAGGGAGCGGCGAAAGGTGTGGTGTAACCGGCGGCAAAGGGAGCAGCAATTGGAGCAGTGTAGGCAGCAGCAATCGGTGCAGTGTAGGCAGCTGGGAAGGCGGCGCTGTGTGCAACATGGTGAGCGGTATAGCTGGAGGCGTAGGGAGCCACATAGGCGGCGCTGCCAACAACAGCTGCAGCTGGTGCGGTGTAAGCTAGAGGAGCCACAATGCCGGGCTTGGCAGCAGCCACAGCCACAACAGCGAAGAAGCAAACAGCGAACTAGAATAAGAATCAAAGGAATTATATATATATATATGGCTGGAATAATCCCGATAGATTGCTAGACAACTTACGTAGTTGAACATGTTGATTTGGGTTTGGTTTTTGGTTTTTGGGTTGTCAGCTAGTGAATGACCAGTTGATTTGTGATGGCAAAGTGAAGACAACGCTGCGCTTTTATAGCCAACTCGCTCAACACTTACGCTTTTCGGTGGTGTGTGCGAGCTACTTAGGAATGCGTGGCACGCAGCAACAAACGGTTGCAAAGTCAACGACTTGGCGATGGCAACCACAACGTTGTCCATGTTGCGCATGCGCAATTCTTGGCCACAAATTCGAATTCCGAGACCGATAATGTCTTTGACTTGGCTGGCTGCTTAGCCCGTCCGTTACTTTTGATACCTTTTTTTACTTACTTTTACCTCGGCTTTTTAGCCATGACCTTGAGCTGCAATTAAATGGTTTATTTATTTATATTTTGCGGGGATATTACCGCTCTGAAAACGGTAGCACTTGCCGCTACTTGAAGGTGTGATTAACGATATCACGCTTGCAAATTGCATGTTTGATTTCTATTGAAGATTATCTGCTCAATTTCAAAAGAAATGTTTGCAATGCGATGACCTCGAAATGTCCGCAGTGAGTCAGCAAAGCCAAAAACTAATTAAAAGTTTATTTTGAAAACGACTTTAACAATAGAAATTGTTTGTTAGATACTAGTTTGCTTAGCTTTGACTTGGTACAAAACTATTAAATGCATTTCAAAACTTATTATTATTATAATTGGGGAACCAGCACTGTGACCTATAAGGTCTATGTGCATTGAGGATTCCTCCTCGCTTCCACAAAACCTACATGCATCGCTACTATAAATACCTAATTTACTTAGGTGACTTCTCAGTCTTCAGTGTCCTGTCAATAGACCGGTGAGTAAGCTGAGTTCTTCCCCATGGTTATTACTTGCTTAAATCCTTTTTGATTATAGCCACCTAAAAGACGTCTGGCTTGTCGGAGTCCTGGTGCCTCTGCCCAGCTCCGTGTGTCTTCCTATGCCACAATACGGTTCAGATCCTGTCAGGAGTCTCTCTGCCCCCATTCTTGCTTGCTCGCCAGTTTCAAAACTTTAGTTTGCATAGAAATACTTTTGGAATTATTGGAAATAGAATTTTACTTTTTTAAAGTATTTCGTGCATTTCCTAAATGTTTAAATAAAAATTGCTGCAATTATGTTATTTGAATTGCATATTTCATTCGCTGCATTTTTCAATTATGCTTTTTTGCCGCTCATTGATTTTTTTCCGCTCAGCTTGATTACATTTTTTTAGCCAATCCTTTTTTTTATATAAAATGCCACAGCTAATTCCTTATCGAATGCGATGTCAACGCAATGCAAGTGCTTAAGGGATTATTGATAAACCGCTCCTTCCAGCCATAATTCAATGGAAAACTAATTAACAAATGTCATAAATTGCAAAATTACACAACAAAAAAAGGAAAAGGGGAAAAACAAGTTTCTTGGGGGTGGAAAATGCAGCGCTTAATGCGCCACTAATTAGAAGTATCGAGTGTGTGTTGTGTGTGTGTGTTGTGTGTGTGTGTTGTGTGTGTGTGTTGTGTGTGTGTGCGTGCACTGGAACAAGGTGTTTACAATGCCAAACAACCCAAACACCCACATGCGCACACACACACACACACAGCCGCACACACAAACACACACTCCAAAAAGTGTTGAAGCGTGAATTTTGCTTAAAAATGCCAATTACGCGATTTTGCAATGCGACGGACAAAAATTGAACGGGTTGGAAAGGGGGAAGGATGGAGGGGGTTTGTGAAGCAGGATAAATTTGCGGGGGTGTGTGCAAGGCTGTAGAAGGCTTAAGTGAGTGTCTGTAACATGCCACAGCGCCAACAAAGTTTGTTGCTGTTGCTGCTGCTGCAGCTGCTGTCGATGATGATGTTGTAGCTGAAGGATTTGCCCCCCGCTTCCCCTCTCGAGACTGCCTCAAGTGTTTGCCTTGTGACTGTGCATACGCACAGCCTCAAATGTTCGTCTGAGCTGGCTGTGTGGGCGTGGCGCTGCCCTACCCGCCTACTAAATGCACAATCATGATGCCACAGCTATTGACAATTACCCAACTTTGCAGCTGCAACAAAAGGCACAGCAGCAACATATTTGTGTTGTCACTTGAATTGGTGTGGTGGGAGGTTAGGTGTGTGACATGTACACACACACACACACACACACACAAACACACTAGCTAGGGCGACGCTTTCATTGTCAAGTTGAGTAAATGATTCTACATATTGGTTAATTCGTCTAAAAGCTTTGATGCAAAAAACAGAGAATAAAAAAAACCCTGCCACAATTTCAAGTGCGGCGCAGCAATTCTCAAGTGACCCCCCGGGCAACATATCAAAGCAAGCTAAGCCCCAACCAGCCCCTGCACCATTGTGGTACATGGCTAAGTGGCAGCGAGTAATTAAAAAAGAAATGTGCGCTCACAAAAAAAGGCGCAAAAGAAAAATGGCGTTCCACAAAGCGCTTAAATACGAACTCGACTCCCTCAACTCCCTCGATTCCCACAACTCCCTCGACTCCCAGCCCTGCTGCTCCCTCTCCCAGACTTGCTGCAGCCTTCGAACTCAAAGACCTCGCTTCAAGTAATTGGGGCAGGGGCATCCGTGGAAGTTCTGTGTGTAAAATATGCGCCACTTTCTGCTGCCTTCCTTCCTTCCTTGCCCCGCCAACTCGCTTTATTGCCATAATAAAGGCGTTTCGCTAGGTGGGCGTGGCAGCAGCTGTGCGAGCGCGTTAATGCGTCGTTCAAGTGCCGTAAAACGTGAGTGACACACGCACACACACACACACACACACACACTTACACACACACAGTCCATTCCCCTGTGCAAGTCTATTATAAATTTTGTTTTGAATTTGTCTAGAAATGCGTGCGACATTTGACGGCAACTGCTGCCTTTAAGTGGTTTCAGCAAATTATTCATGATAAAGTGCCAACCAAGAAGAACCCATGCGCCAGCTGCCTGAAGGATTTGCCAATTTCGACGTGCAGCAATTCAGATCAGGGCTGCAAACACCAAACACTAAACACTAAATACCAATTGCAAAAGTTTGCTGCCTCCTTGGCTTGCTGATAACTTTAATTAATTAATTTATTTAATTAATTTATGCATTTTTATATATTTATATATTTCTAAAGATGCTGTTGATTGCTTTTCAGCCCTGGTCGCTGCCTGCGTCCTGCTTTCAATCGCTTTCATTTGGGGTGTGTGTTGTGCGTATTTCAAAGTTTTGTATTTTATAATTGGTTTATGGCTTTTGTGACACAGGCAAGGAAGCCGCATTTCAATTGGCTTTTTGTGCAAAAATTAAAAAATAAATAAAAAAATATCAATGAAAAGAAAACCTAATCAAATTAACCGAAAGGCCGCAGCACGTGCCAAATGCGATTTTACATGCGACAACAGCAATAATACAACAATAATAAAAAACTGGCCCAAAGTTAACCGTCAGCTGTTGTCAGCCATATGCCAGCTGCATTTTTAAGTGCAACCTTCGGTTGGGGCCCTGGATGAGTCAAGCTTGAAGCTGAAGCTTGAGGCGACGACTATAAAAACCCGCCAGCTGCTCAAATTCAATATCAAACAAAGCGCACAGCTTCAAGTGTTAACAACCAAATCCAAAACAACCAAGACAACCCAAAAAATCATCAACATGAACTTCGTAAGTTGTCCAAGGAATATTTGCAGTCACTGTTTCATTTTCAATTGATAAACTTGCTGCTCCTTTTGCAGTTCGCCGTCTGCTTCTTCGCTGTTGTGGCTGTGGCTGCTGCCAAGCCCGGCATTGTGGCTCCTCTGGCTTACACCGCACCAGCTGCAGCTGTTGTTGGCAGCGCCGCCTATGTGGCACCGTATGCCTCCAGCTATACCGCCAACCAAGTCGCCCACAGCGCCGCCTTCCCCGCTGCCTACACTGCACCGATTGCTGCTGCCTACACTGCTCCAGTGGCTGCTGCTTACTCCGCTCCTCTGACTGCTGCTTACTCCGCTCCTCTGACTGCTGCTTACTCCGCTCCTCTGGCTGCTGCTTACTCCGCTCCTCTGGCTGCTGCTTACTCCGCTCCTTTGACTGCTGCTGCTTATACCGCTCCCGTTGCTGCCGCCTACTCTGCTCCCATTGCCGCTTCCTATGCCGCTCCCTATGCCGCTCCCTATGCTGCTCCCTATACCGCCGCTTACACCTCTCCCGTTGCTGCTGCTGCCTTTGGTCGCTATGCTGCTGCCGCTCCTCTGGCCTACAGCTCACCCCTCGGTGCTGCCCCAGTCCTGCTGAAGAAGTAAGCTGCAAATTTGTGAACATATTTTGATAAACCGCTTTTTTTGTAAATAAATGTATAAAGTCGAAATTAAATCGTTTTTTTTGCTCAGCTCGAAACAAATTGCGTTTCGTAAGTGTAGAATTAAATCTCAAAAATGAGAAAAGTTTGCTGTATATATAAATATAGATATATATATGTATATATATATAAATACAAGTATAGCTTTTTTAAAGCTTGCGAGGATTCTGCTCAATTTGTTGACACAGAAGCATAACAAGTGCTGAGGAGATTCCTCTTTTTCTACAGAAATCCTTACAAGGAGCTTGAAGTCTATTGGCATCAGGGCCGACTAGTCAATGGCCAATTACGGCGCGGAGTGAGATTCCACACAGATCTCCACAATGTTTTGTATTTATTTTGGGCCAGTTTGCGTGCTGCCTTCTATTGTTTGAAGTGCCTCTGTTGTGCTCCTTTAAATAACTAGCTTGCAGATAGCCAGGAGCCATTAATATACCCTGCTTATCTGTGAGAGAGGCGGTACAGTAGTCTCTCTCCGTGCAAGCTCATCAGCTCAAAGAAAAAAAAATTATGCTTACATAAATTTCTGCAAATTAAATTCGTTAAATATTTCATTTCAATTATAGCAGCTAATAGTTTGCTTTAGCGCAGCTTCACTGTACATACAGCAAAGGGCAACTGTAGTAAATTAGTTGATCAAAGTGAACCCTGAAAACGTGGCAAGCTCCTGCTTTAAGTTGTACTTTTGCATGGCAACAATTTGTAAGTGCTAAGGTGAGGGAGGGGGGTAGAGAGGGGGGTTGTGCCTTATCGAAATTCAAGGATCTGAGGGAGTCCACCTGGCACAAGTATTTCTTGCTTGGATTAAACTTTCTATTTAAAAGGGATTTCTTTTATATGAAATATGCTTCCTTTCAGCGCTTCCTGTGCCGCTCGCCTGCCCCCCACTACCCCACCCCCCCAACAGGCGGCAACTCAAGTTTTCTGCTTGACTTTGTCTGTCCGCCTGCCCAGCGAGGTGCACTCCCCCCCAATCCCCTTTGCCATCGCCTCATGCGCGTTGAAAGCCTGAGAGCGCCCTGGGCAAAGCAGCTGGAGATGATGACGATGGAGGCGACAGCGATGCCGGCGCACTGGAGCTGCTGCTTATCATAACTTTCGCAACGTTCCTCCGTCCCTTCCCCCCTCCCTCCCTTTCCACACCCCCTAAGCAAGGTAGTAAACGCCAAGTAGTTGTAAAGTTTTCCTGTGCAACGTAAGCGGAAAAGTCTTGTAAAAACCCAAGTGCGTGGCGGAACCAGTCCCTGGGTGGGGGGGAATCCTATTGGGGGTGGGTTGCGAATGGGTATGCATTCAGAATTCCAAGCGGAGTGACTGCAGCATTTTCACAAACTTCTCGGCAACAGATAGCGTCCAAATTTAATGACCTTTTATTCAATAAAACTGCGACAAGCTGAAAAGTTGCTTGCCACAAGGCAACGAAAAAAGTAAATATATATATATACATATAAAGTAGAAGGATGTATTTCCCATAACACCGACTTTGCACACACTATGATCATAAATTCAGAAATGCATACAAATTGCTCTCAGTGTAGTCAAAAGTGTGCAAGAATAAATTGTGCAATCGAATTCAGTTGATTTGTGTAGCTTTAATTGCTGGCAAACATTCTCGTTTTTATTGGGTTTCCTCAAAGATTAGAATATTTGATTATGCTTAGATTGTGTTCAATTAATTAAAGTGAAAAATGTAAAATGAAAAATGAAAATATGCAAAACTAGAAACCAAAAACAAACTAATACAATTCATGAAAGCAAAAGGCGTAATCAGAAATTGTAGCAAATGTTTGTCTGGCAAGCCCCGGTAAAAAGCAATAAAATTGAGTAAATAAAATTTGTATTCACTTTATATAATTTTGACGATTTTTCAAATCAAGCACTCACACACACACACACACACACAGACAAACACACAGACCAACACACAGACAGACAGACACCTGATGGGAAAGATTCCGTTTCGAAATAAACACAATCATGTGCAAACGTGTTTTCAAATGGATTACATGAATAAAAGATTTATACACGTAAGGTAAATCAGTAGCGGGTTACCAAGATACACACAGACATCTCCCCATCGCCCCCCCCCCCCCTCCCCGCACTCACTCTCTCGATCCACCTGGCTCAAAAGGAAGACGTGCAGGTGAAAATATGCGCACATGTAAGCAAATTTCAAAGGACCAAATGAAAATCCCTCAGCCATTGCTCACAGCTGCGGCAAAGATACACAGATACACAGATACAGATGCATAGATACATGGATACAGCTACATTTACGGCTACAAAGAGATACACGGATACGGCTGCTTTGGCCTTTTTATTGATTTGTTTATAACTCTATGTGTGTGTGTGTGTGTGTGTGTGTCTGTGTGTATTGATGTTGATTTCATAAATGATTTTTATTTTTATTTATTTACAGCAGTCAATCAAATACAAATCGCATCAACGTAAAAACAGCGTAAAATATGAGATTTTCACGCAAAACGTGTTAAAATTTAATCAATTTAATCGTGTCCCAAAACAGGATATATATATATACATATGGACATATACATATGTATTCAATATACCCAAGGGCTTTTATATAAAAGAAAAAAAACAGAAGGCTCATCGCCTCCAATAGGAATAGTAGGCGGGATATGCGGCATAGGAACCGTAGTATACGGGCGGATACACATACGATGCATATGCGGGATAATAAGCAGCGCCTACGGCTGCAACGGGCGCCGCTGCTGTTAACCATGGGGCGCCTCCGGGCGTTGCATAGCCAACAGGCGCCACTGCCAGCCATTGTGGTTTAGCATCGCACAGCAGCCCCATCAACCAGAGCGTCATTGTGACCTGCCAAAGATATCAGTTAAATTAGGAGACTTATACACGCAAACACACACACACACACACACTTGGAGAAAAATATGTACCAAATTCAAGTATGAACAGTATAATATTTATTTCTACTCAGACATAATTCGTGCTTAAATAATTATAAGTAAAAGTATTCTTCAAGTTGATTTTTATTTTTCTTATTTTTATTTCTGGATTGATTCAAATACTTAAAGTAAGCATTTAACAACTTATTGCAAGTGCTGAAGTTCCGACTCTAATTTAGTTGTTGGCGAATACACCAAAAATATACTTGAAATATTGAGATTATCGACTCATTTCTCGAGAGAATGTGACTCAAATTAAGTAGTTTCGAAACAAGTAAAAGTCGACTTGAAATATTGATTTCATCTTTTCTTATCTTGCCTTTTATTTGGAGTGCACTCACAGAGCAAGTTAGTTATGATTAGCGGCAGATTAATATGAGAATCTGACTTACGTTAAGTAGTTTCGAAACTGCTAAGAACACGCTTGAAATATTCATTTCTTTGCTGCTCATCTGGGTTTTTCTTTAAGTGTACTCACAGAGCAAAATAGCAAAATGGATTTGATTAGCAGCAGCTGCACTTGTTCCACTCACCAGCACTTTGAACAGCATTTTAGTCCCGATCCAAGTTGAGGCGTGTTGTGCGAATGATATCCAAAATTTGATTGACAAACTGGTCAGCCATGTCAATCATATTTATAGCCTTCTCCAGTTGCCCAGTTGCCCAGTTCTCAAGCTGACGTCAGTTGGGAGAGCGTGAGATATTCATTAATATGTCGGCTGCTTTGCTGAGCGCATTTATTCGCATAATTGTTAAATAAAAGTTCAATAAAAGTATAAGCAATAAGAAATGCGGCAATATGTTTAAGCATATAACAATCTATAAATACTCTAACAAATAATTTGAATACTCTTTAAAAATCAACCAAGAAATGTGAAGCACTCGAAATCAAGTTCAAGTTCAACTTATTCATTTTAATAGAAATTATTTATTTAGTTAACGTCAATTAAATTGAAAGATAATAATTATTATGAAAAAAACCCCAGATGTGAAAAGCTTAGATAATAATTTATATATATAATAATTTATTCTAACATATTTCATCATTTATCACCTCTCCCCTCAGCAGCCTCTCAAATTGAATATATCTTTTGCTTAAGATACTCTTCCTTTAGAATTTGCAGTCATATTCGGTTTGTGTCGGCCACCTTCTTGGGACTGTCATTCATTACAGAGACGGTAGACAGTAGACAGAGCCTGTACCCCCCTCAACCACGCCCAGTTGCCACCCGCTCTGCGCCCCCAACTAGGCTCAGTCGACTGTTGAGCTATGCCTCGCTTGCCTTTATGCATAAGATATTTGCGTTTATTTAGACGTTGTAAAAATTATAATTATGTGTGCGTGCTTCGCATGCAAATGAGCCAAAAACAACAGCAAAAAATAAGCCAAAAAGAAAACTACAAACAAGACCATATTTTGCGATCAATTCTATTAGATAAGCCAAGAGGCAGACGCCCAAAGGCGTTGCCTCACATCATCATCAAAATTCGCAAACTGAACAAACAGTTGCTGCTGTTGATAATGATGATGATGTTGTTTTCAGCTCCCAACTACTATATAGGACTATACAGTATGGTGTTGGCGTTGGCAAGGCAATGACAAAGTTGAGCAACATGTTTCACAAGCCATAAATAATTAATTTATGCAACCGCAGACGGAGCCGAGAAAGCTGTGTGCAAATGCCTAAATATAGACCATAAATTTACATAGTCAACAGCTGATGAAGCCATTTGTAATATGTATGTGTATACGTATGTGTAAATATATATATATGTGGATATACATATACGGTGCAACATAAATATCAATCAGTTGTGATAGTTCTTTAACCAGAGGACTGTGCCCAACTGTTGATAATAAATAAGTATATTATATACATAAACACACATATATGTATATACACATACATATTTGTGATTATGTATATATAAGTATAATTTCCATTTAAGGATTCGGATTTTGATTGCATGTTATATTAACAAATACCAATATTTTCCCAACTTTCTCCGTATTTTATTTTTTGTTTATTTTCATTATTTTGCTTTTACTTTGCTCATTATAGGCAGTGTACACTGTACTGTAAGTAAATCCGTTTTGTAGGTTGCTGCAACTATGACATTTGTGGCAAGTTCATTGACCATTTGCAATTTGCGCCTGAGCACGCCCACAACGAACGCAGCAGCAACAGCTGCAACAACAACAGCTGCAACAACAACTACAACAACAACGATAACAGCAGCAATTGCAACAACAACATTTGGCGACAGTTCATTATGAGTATTTTTTGTTTGTTTTTTTTTATTTTGTTGTTTCTCTGATTTTCCGCTTTTATTCGCTGCTAATTTCAACTGCTTACAAAATGGCGGCACAGCTGGCAGCCATATTTTTGTTGTTGTTTTTGTTTTTGCTTTTGCTTCTGTGTTCTTTGTTTTTGTGTTATTGTTGTCGCTGTTGCACTCTGTTGTTGCTGTTTTAGTTTTTGCTGCTGCATTGTGCTGCATTGCATAATTAAAAAATATTAGCTCCTCTTTGCGAGCAGAATGTTTATTTTTTTTTACTCCCTCCATTTTCTTCATTTCCCTTTGGGCCATTGTTGCTTTGACCAGGTTGTAATTTAATAAAGCGCGCAATCTAAATTAATTTATAAACAGCTGGCGTTAAGTGAACTACTTGAAGCCATGTGGCCAGCGGTAATTCTTTTTAATAAGTTTACACTTATTTGGCAGCAATTCCTGCAACTCCAGCAACTCTGTCAAGGATCCGATCGACTCGCTTTATTCCGTCGGACAACAGGCTGCGTCAGTTGGATGGCTTTGGTTTGGTTTTCTTATTTGCCTCCGATTTAAGTGTCGTTTGTGATTTTCTTATGTCCTCATCATTGATTATGGCATCAATAATCTTATTCAATTCCTGCATAGGATCGGCTGCAACTCGTCTGTACAATTGATGGGAATCAAATGTTTCGTTTGCCTCGGGCCCAACTGATTCGTTCATGTCCTTGCAACTATTTTCATTACTCATAGTAGCGACTGGAGGCTTAGCTGATTTCACCTCTGGAAAATAGTTGTGTACTGTGGTTATCCTTTTAGTCTTCTGCTTAATATTTGAATCAGGATAATCCTTGGATGGAAGCGCTTTATTCTCTAAATCGTCATTTGACTTTGTTTTGAGCGCAACTTCAGCATTTTGAAGGAAATTGTTTTCATTGTCAAGTAACAGTCTCAGAGCCTCATTGCCCACATTCTTAATAGGCTGACGTGATTTTTCTTTTTCCTCTAGATCTTCACCGAGCTCCTTATTGATTAGAGGCTGTTCCTCAGACCCATCCAATATATCATTTCGATTTTTCACAACAGCGAAGGACTTGTTCTTTTCACTTTCATCGCGTGCAGCAGCATAATTTTGACTGGACTTTTCTTCCGTGGATATTAGGAGTCCCTTACAGCTATATAATGGTCTATTACAATTCCTTTCTTCAATGTCTATATCCCTGAATGCTTTATTCCGTTTCTTTTCATCCTTGCCTGTTTCTGCTTCGCCTAAAGCAGCATCCTTTTGATTAGACTTGGCTTCCTTCGATAATGTCAGTCCTTTAAAGTTATCATATATTTTATTACAATATTTGCCTACAATTGGCATATCCTTGATGGCTTTATCCTTTTCCCCTATGTCCTTACTTATCTCTGCTTCGTAAACATCCTTTTGAGTAGACTTATCTTCCTTGAATAACGGCAGTCCCTTGCAGCTATCCCCGAAGGACTTTTCTTTTCTCCTTACACCTTTGCTTGTCTCTGCTTCGTAAGCTGCAACATCCTTTTCCGGCACTCCCTTATAGCTGTCCAATATATCATTGAGATCCTTGCCAATATTACGCATGTCCGTGAAGGGTTTCTGCAAATAGCCGATCTCACTTAAATGCCCATACATGAGCAGCATTAGGCAATTTCTGGCCAGTTTCTGGGAATCGGGTGCCGCCGCAAGTATGCGCAGCCAGCACATTAAGATCTCCTGATCCGATTGGCACGCCTTGGTCCTGAATACCGTTTCATATTCCTTGAATTGCTGCATAAAATGGTGATCCAATTCTGCCCCACTTAGTTCTTTATCCATTTCTCTTTTATTGTTTTTTTCGAATTTGTTGAATATTTATTAAATGAAAGATAATTGAAATTGACTTGTCGACTGCCTCAGGCACACAGAGAATAATTTTCACTTAATCAATATTTCATGATCTGCTGTCAGTTTTCGTTGACTGCACAAAGCTGTTTGGTTCTGCCTCTCAAACAATACATCATCAAGGCTAACCAAGGAGGTGCTGCACGTAGGAGGTGGGGATTATAATGGGGCACAACTTTCACAAGCCGCAGAGGCAAAGGCAAAGGCAAAGGCTCAAGTGGAGCTGCTGTTGGAGTGAAGTGGAGTGCTTTGATGAGAAGGTGCTGCGTGCACCTTGAAGTGCCAGAATCAGCGCCCATGTCATTTACAATAAGCACAAGAGCAGCAACAACAACAACATATCATGTGGTTTGCCTGCATTGCCACGCAAATTTTCATTAGTGTTGTGCGCGTATAAATTAGGAAAATGAAGCAGCCACAGCAGCAGCAACAGCAGGCACTTGAGTGCATCAGCAGCAGCAGCAGGAATGGGCTGCAGTCTCTGCTAGACTTAAGCCTGTCTCCCAGTGGGTGGCACAACCGCAACAACAACAGCCGTTACAAAGTGTAGGTGCTGCGGTTTCGTGGCTGTTTCAAAGTTGTGTGTGGCCTGCATTAATTTATGTTGTTAAGCCTGAGCTAGAAAAAAAGCACGCACAACCTGTCCAAAAACAAAGCAACGGCAACAACAACAACAACAACAGCAAGAGCAGCAGCAGCAGCCAAGGCAACCAAATGGAGCTTGACATGTGTGCTAGAAAATATCCAAAAAACGAATAAAGCATAAACAGTGACAGTTATTTGGCAGTCTTTTGTGCATAAATGTCGTGCAGCGTATTTAATTTCAGTGTTGATATGATGCAAGTCAATCTGGTAATGCGGCAGTGATGCCAATTTAGCTTTTTTTAACAGCCCTGTTTTTGGCATTGTTAAAATTATGTTAATTAACATATATGTAAATATCGTATATCTAGTGCGTTATATAATGAATATATATAATAATTACCGTTAAATATTACTTAAGTGTGTTTTGAGCTGCGATTTATGAGGCAGTAATAAATAGAATAATTTATTTTACATTATTCATACTCATCCTCAATGAATTGGGCTGCAGGCTGAATGATAGCAATTAAAATATGAAATATGTCCTCTATGCGACCAATCGATAGCTAGCAGCTCGCTGCACTTGCACATCGAAAACTTCTGGCAACGCTGTCATTGTTTACCAGCGCCTAAAATCAAAGCTGGCAACAATATCCAGCACACCGATCTCAACGAATACACAGCTTTCGCGCACGCGTTTCTTTCAGTTTGCAAATGGATTTGGTGAATAATTATTGGAAGTATCAACTGAAAGGCACCCTGTATGTGCGCACCTGGCTGCCGCTGACAGATGTTCAGCTAACGGCGCTGGAGAGAGGAGCCGGGGAGGTGCCGTCATAAATGATCACAGATCAGTTGTACAATTTCCATCTAATCGTGTATTTGCAGTTATTTCTCTCAAACATCAACCAAGAAACGACGTCGGACGACATAATGCGAGTGGCCACTCAACTGGGCGATGTTTACCAGCTGCGCTTCAAGCTCAATGGCGCGAACATGTCACGCAGATATGCCTATTTGCAGTACATCGATGTGAACAACATGGCTCTGGCACTGGTTGCGTAAGTTGAAGAAGAAGATGAGGCAGAAGCACGAAACTCACATTTAAATTTCAATTGGATATTTTCGGGTTTGTTTTTTAGCTTGCAGAGTTACTTTCGTCGGGCCAAGTTGAAAATTACAGTGCAAAAATCGAAAAATGTGAAGCATCTGCTCCTCCGCTATGTGAATTATTTGTCACCGCTGGATGTGTATGAGGCACTGCGTCTCGTCTGGCGCTACGAAAAGTTGCACGTGCTGGAATACAAGCCGATGGTGTATTTCTATGTCATCGAGTATCGCAACAATGATGAGGCAGCCATCGCCCTCCCCATCCTTAGAAGATTTAAGGACAACTTTGGCAACAACCTCTGCATTGATTGGATGGACAATTTTGAAAATTCACCTTTCTTCCATCCAACGGCCAATTGTTTAGCTTCTCTGCCGCAGCACCAGGGAAATTGGATGAACTTGCCGCAGACGCATTATCCGTGCTTTAGGTTTTAAATGCAACATCACAAACTCCAGTTAACTGTAAAATATATGCATAGTCTTATGTAATTACACATATGTATACAGCTTTTATGATTACATAAATATGGATGCTGTGCAGACAACCTCATGTGTGTTGACTCTTTTACATAAGGTGTCCGGTCAAAAGCAGCCGCACCTTCTTGACTTCATTCAAGTCAATGGAACGGGACGAAAAAGTGTGTATATGAGCTGCAGGCTCATCTTATACTCTGTTTTCTAGACAGGGTTTTATGATTTGATAGCTGGCGACATTCCAGCCTATAAATATTAAGCGTGAGCAGCAAAAACTATTATATATACATATACATATATACATAATATATAATCAACATTATCATAGATTTTAGAAATTAACTTTCTGAATAATAAGTTTCTGATTCAGAGTTTATCTGAGGGCATTTCAGAATCGGCATTGCGATGCTAAATCTTTATTCTTTCTTGTTCATATGCAAATGAATGCGGTGAGGCTGTTGCTATTGCTACTGTTATTGTTGTTGAGTGCTCAGGTGGGGATGTGTCAAGTCAGCCAGTCTACCACATGCCACATGCCACTTGCCACTTGCCACTTGCCTCACCTGCCCAGCCGCACTTAAAGGCAATGTGAGAGGACCTGCGGCATAATGCAATTAAATGAGTGCATTAAGCAGCAGCAACAGACAGGAGTGGCAGCTGCCACTCACTCTGTAAATATGCAGGTGCAATGATCGACATGCAACATGCAACATGCCGCGACTGCAGCTTGCGGCTCGAGCCGCAGCTCATCCATCCATCCATCCTGCCATCCACCAGGGGGTGACAAGTGCAGCGCATTCTAATGCGATTGTCGCAGCTTGGGCGGATTGGCGGATGTTGTGCCACAGCGGAAACGGATGCTGTCGTCCTTGTTGTCCCTGTTGTCCTTAGCAGTCAGGGCACCTGCAATTAAATTACAGCTTGAAAATCGAGATGCAGTCGTTTTTCTTTCATTTTTTTCAAAACCAGTCCCAAACCAGCTGTGAAAGCCAAAGTGCGTCGTCTCCAGCAACAAACAAGTTAATAAATATTCATTAGATTTTCAAGCGGAAAGCGCACAAGTCGCTTATAGGTGTCGGGGGCGGGGCAGGTGTTGGGTAAACAGGATGGAATGGGGGCTGCCTGTTGTTATGCACGATTTGCATTAATTTGTTAAGTCAAGCGCAAGTGCCACGCCTACAGCAATTCGCCCCTCAACCTAAACAAGTCACTTAAATGCCATTAAAATTTCAAAGGTTTTCTCCAATAAATCGTGCGGCCTGAGTGCACTGAGCAAAAAGAAGGGGATTATAGAACTCGTTTGCGTAAATAGCGAACAAATTTAATTAAATCTTTTAAATTTAAATTCTTTCCGATTCAACTTTCAATATGTTTAAATGAAATCCAGTTCTGAATCACCTCTTCGGAGTGGGATTAAATGTCTGCACTGAAATTACGCAGCTTAACTTTGAGTTTGTATATGTTGTGGCCAAATATTGAGCTGTCTTTAGATGCCATAACTGCGCAGCTTAAAGTCTAGCCGGATTTTGGTACTTCTCTGCAGCAACATTTGTGGCCTATTTAGCTGGGAGCAAAAGCCAAGTGGAGCAGAGCTAAGGAAACGACTTAGCCTTACCCAGTTTATGGAGGCAAGTGCCAATATTTGTTTTACAAACATGCCACACCCTTCACTCCTTTTACAGGTAGACTGAGACTGAGCCGGAGCCGGAGCCAAGTGACACAGTTTGTTTATGTCTTTAAGGCGTCACTTACACTAGATGGGGAGAATGCGAGTGGGTTGAGGATTTGGGTCAGAGATTATGTTTGGCATTTGGGAGCAGGGCCGCAAGGCAAGGAAAGCGAAAGTTATGCACATATTGAGTTCAGGCTTAAAGCCAACATTCAGCTAACCCTTTTTGCGTGCGGTCTGCATTTTTTCCTCCATCCTTTTTTTTTTGCGCATCCCCCGCAAATTTTTCCCTCCGGTTTTTTGGTTTCAGCCGCAGCCAAAAGCAAAGAGCATTCCAGATGTGATTGCGGCAACAGAGAGCTACACAGTCCAGCACTTAGCGTCACTTTTGAAGTGTGTTTGTTTTTTTCCCTCGAACTAGTTCTCTTTTGGCCAGTTTTCCATTCTGCAAATGCCATTAACAAGATGCGTCATGCATATGCCAAAGCATGCAACACTCTTGCTGCAACTGCTGTGGTTACAAGAATGTCGAGAAGAAAGTTAAAGAAAGTGAGAAGCTTGTCAAATGCAAATACATCATTTCCAGCAAAAACTTAAAATATTTGTTTGTGTTTTGCCTTGGCACTAGCTTAACTGATAAGAGGAACACGCTCGATGGCAATCGACAAGAAGCAGCTATAAAGAAGATTTAAGAGCAAAGCTTAAACTCAACTGATTTTAACTCGGGCCATAAACAAGATTTAAGACCAATATCTAACTTCAACTGTATAACTCTGGCAAATAAAGTCAGCTGAGAACAATCTCCAGAATAAACCAAACTTAATTTTTACCACAAAAATTAATATTGCCATTTGATGATGCCAATCTTTGCAACTAATCCCAGCCAGTCCAAAAAGGCAATCGAATAATTGTTGAAGTTTGAAGGGTTTGTTTTAGAATCATCATGAACTACACAAAATACCAAAATCCCAATAAATTCCATTTAAGGTATGCAAATTGATTACGATTGAGCCATGTGCAGAAATAAATGCGTAACAAACAATTGAAATAAATTAAATATTTGCTTAGTTTGTGTTATTTAGAGCATAAAAAACATTTGCTAATTGATTATGGAAAGGTCGAAATGCAGAAAAATCGGAATATTTGGACTTTAACAAAAAAAAAACATGGCAAATTAATTTCAAACTTTAGTTATTTCAACAGCGGGGGGAGGGGAGGGGCGAGATGCTATTCAATATTTTATTAATCAATTCAATTTTGGCACCAAAAAAAAATTATGTAAACTTTGGGCACAACCCGGGGGCATAAATTGATAATGACTGTAGGCTGGCAAAAGTTTGTGGCAACATTTTTATTGACTTTTGTGAAAGCAGTGGGGGAGGGGGGGAGGGAGTGAGTGAGGGAAGGAAGTGGTTGCTTAATCGCCATGGCTAATGCGTGAGAAGCCGGTGGGTAATTTGTGCTGCTGTCGAGTTGTTTTTCAAAATTAATGAAAAAAGTTGTGGGCGCAGTTGTGGGTTAGCACTGCTGACTTTGACATAGAGCAGAGCAACAACCAAAGCACCAACAGCAACAACAACAACAACAACAACAACATTTATGTATATTTCATGGTATCCTTAGTGTTTGCACTTGCTCTGTGAAATCCTTGAGGTATTATTAAAAAATTCTTTGCTGTCCCTTAAAAACGAGCAGCTGTAAGCTCCGAGCTGTGAGTTGTTGTTGTTGGTGTTGGTGTTGCTCCCCAAATGAGTTTATGAGCGTGTCATGTTGTTGTCGTCCTTGTTGAGCGAGAGAGAGAGAGAGAGAGAGTCCTTGTTGCTGTGTTTATATTGCATATTAAATAAATTTTGGCAGCATAACAATTCTCAACTCTGAGGTCCTTTTGGCTCTTCTTCCCTCATTCACAGGTTTTGCTCCGTTTTGTAACTTTGCTTGTTGACAATAAAATAACATTTTGCACTCACTTATCCAGCTGGTTCCATCTCTCTGACGCTGCCACTGCCGCTGCCCCTTCTGCTTTAAGAGTTTTAATGAAAAAAGTTTCGACTACCATAACCGTATATATACCCAAGCAAGTACTTATAAATATATATGTATGTATAAATATATCTATATATATAGCAATCTTACAGAAATTGGCTCCGTAATAGTGTATGACGAGTGAGTGAGTGGCACCACCAATGAACTGTGCCCCATTGCCACAAACTCCACTCCCTGCAGCTATTTTCCATGGCTGTTTGCTTCATTAAAACGCATGCCAATAAACACAATAAAAACACTTCATCATTGCTTGAATTTCTTGTGCAAACTTCCAACAAGCCAAAGCCAGCAGTTCAAACTAAACTCGACGTGGCCATCATCACAATCTATGCACACATACATACATATATAGAAATATATATATATATTTATATATTGAGCATATTGAGCATACGCAACGTGTGCCTGGCACGCCGGCACGTCACGACAGGAGTCAAAGCTAGAGCTGGAGCTGGAGCTAAAGCTGGAGCTGGAGCAATTGGAGGAGCTGGAGCAGAAGGGGTAAGGGGTAAGCTTTGGCTGATTGTCTGTTGCTCTGACGGAGCTCACTTTATCGCAACGACCATTGAAAATCAATCAATAAAACTCCAAGCGAAGTCAATCGTAAGGAATTTCAATACCCTGTAAACATACAAATGCGCACAAGGTGCTTGATGAGTTTGCCACACATGATGTAACATTTATGTATTAAAATTTAGCTTTAATTTAATTCAATTTATTTTTACATTTGCGAATTTTTCTAAATCAACTAAATTAATAAATATTTCAAAAGTATGCAAGTATATGACGAACAGGGTATCCGCTCGTTTGGTTACCTCTGTGCTGTTAATACATGTATGAGTTGAATACATACTTACATGCACACACATATACACATACACATACACACACACACATGCACATACATACCTATTTTTGAAATACCATGTGCAATGTGGAGTTTTCAAATGCTATGCGCAATATTGAAGCAGCTGCTCATACTTTGCCCAACATTCCAAACAGCTGAAAAGTCAAACAGAGACGGGCGGATCGACGGCTGGACGGACGACAGGACAATCATTCAAGCTGACTGCGAAATCGATTATTTGCAAGTGTCGTGTAAAAAGCATTAAATTAAATCAAATATATGGGAACTCAAATCAAATAAAATGAACTCAAAAATGCTTATAATAAAGACTCCAACTTTGTGATATTATTGCAATCCCCCATCCCAGTCACTCTCACCTCTCTCTCCGCTCTCTCTTTTAACACTCCTATTGCTGGGCTGTGAGTGTTGGGAAATGCCAGGCAGTTCTTCTGCCGTTTAATTTCATTTCAAGCTCGCGTTTGCCGTTGCCAGGCAGCTGCTCTGTTCCCCCTCCCTATTCCCTGCTCCGATTTTCTCATTCCCTGCTCTGCCCTTCCCTTTCCCTGCTCCCCGTTGCTATGTGTTTTCTGCTATTTCATCTACTTAGTTTCGCATTATTTATTGTGCAATAAAAAAATGCTAGAAAAAAAAGAGAAGCACAAAACTTTGCATAACAACAATATACTTGCAGCTCTCTCGTTCTCTCTCTCTCTCCTCTTTTTTCTCTCTTTTTCTCTCTTTCTCTTGCGTTTTTTTTTTGGAGTCACACTTTCGTCTACAATTTTCATGCCAGAATTTCATTATCAACGGATGTCGCTTAAGTGCACATTGAATTCAATTAAGAGTCACAACACATAGAGCCAGCAGGCGGGGGGTGGGTGGCGGAGGGTGAGTTCGATGCATAAGCTTTATTTTTATGGCTGCCAATTGCAAAATTGCATTATATTATATTATTTTCCATATTGTGACCACATGCACAAAATCCTTTGAGCAACTGGCAAGCCAGAAACCAAAAAGGCTCAGCATTCACATAAAATGTAATTTTAATCTCAGTTGCGCCACGACTTTGGGAACTTACAAAGATATGAACTGTTGCAAGCAGCTAAATCAGCATTCTTTGAAAAATAAAAGTATAAAATAAGATTTATCAAAATATTTCAATTTTAACAATCTACACAAATTTGTTAAGCCAGTCGTGTAAAGATCAAAGGTGCTAAAATCAATCGTACATTTAAAGTTAAAAATGAAATTTGAGGTCGGAAGACAAGTAAAAATTATAGCCCGAAAATCGATATATCGGTGTATGGGCATAGGTCGAAACTTCAAAATGCCATAACTTCGTCAAAACTCAACGTATCTTCAAAAGCGAGGGCTTTTTGATCATAGTTTTGCCCCTAAATCAATCGTACATTTAAAGTTGAAAACGAAATTTGAGGTCGGAAGACAAGTAAAAATTATAGCCCGAAAAACGATATATCGGTGTATGGGCATAGGTCGAAACTTCAAAATGCCATAACTTCGTCAAAACTCAACGTATTTTCAAAAGCGAGGGCTTTTTGATCATAGTTTTGCCCCTAAATCAATCGTACATTTAAAGTTGAAAACGAAATTTGAGGTCGGAAGACAAGTAAAAATTATAGCCCGAAAATCGATATATCGGTGTATGGGCATAGGTCGAAACTTCAAAATGCCATAACTTCGTCAAAACTCAACGTATCTTCAAAAGCGAGGGCTTTTTGATCATAGTTTTGCCCCTAAATCAATCGTACATTTAAAGTTGAAAACGAAATTTGAGGTCGGAAGACAAGTAAAAATTATAGCCCGAAAATCGATATATCGGTGTATGGGCATAGGTCGAAACTTCAAAATGCCATAACTTCGTCAAAACTCAACGTATTTTCAAAAGCGAGGGCTTTTTGATCATAGTTTTGCCCCTAAATCAATCGTACATTTAAAGTTGAAAACAAAATTTGAGGTCGGAAGACAAGTAAAAATTATAGCCCGAAAATCGATATATCGGTGTATGGGCATAGGTCGAAACTTCAAAATGCCATAACTTCGTCAAAACTCAACGTATCTTCAAAAGCGAAGGCTTTTTGATCATAGTTTTGCCCGTAAATCAATCGTACATTTAAAGTTGAAAACGAAATTTGAGGTCGGAAGACAAGTAAAAATTATAGCCCGAAAATCGATATATCGGTGTATGGGCATAGGTCGAAACTTCAAAATGCCATAACTTCGTCAAAACTCAACGTATCTTCAAAAGCGAGGGCTTTTTGATCATAGTTTAGCCCCTAAATCAATCGTACATTTAAAGTTGAAAACGAAATTTGAGGTCGGAAGACAAGTAAAAATTATAGCCCGAAAATCGATATATCGGTGTATGGGCATAGGTCGAAACTTCAAAATGCCATAACTTCGTCAAAACTCAACGTATCTTCAAAAGCGAAGGCTTTTTGATCATAGTTTAGCCCCTAAATCAATCGTACATTTAAAGTTAAAAATGAAATTTGAGGTCGGAAGACAAGTAAAAATTATAGCCCGAAAATCGATATATCGGTGTATGGGCATAGGTCGAAACTTCAAAATGCCATAACTTCGTCAAAACTCAACGTATCTTCAAAAGCGAAGGCTTTTTGATCATAGTTTTGCCCGTAAATCAATCGTACATTTAAAGTTGAAAACGAAATTTGAGGTCGGAAGACAAGTAAAAATTATAGCCCGAAAATCGATATATCGGTGTATGGGCATAGGTCGAAACTTCAAAATGCCATAACTTCGTCAAAACTCAACGTATCTTCAAAAGCGAAGGCTTTTTGATCATAGTTTTGCCCGTAAATCAATCGTACATTTAAAGTTAAAAATGAAATGTGAGGTCGGAAGACAAGTAAAAATTATGGCCTGAAAATCGATTTATCGATATATGGGCATAGGTCGAAACTTCAAAATGCCATAACTTCGTCAAAACTCAACGTATCTTCAAAAGCGAAGGCTTTTTGATCATAGTTTAGCCCCTAAATCAATCGTACATTTAAAGCTAAAAATGAAATTTGAGGTCGGAAGACAAGTAAAAATTATAGCCCGAAAATCGATATATCGGTGTATGGGCATAGGTCGAAACTTCAAAATGCCATAACTTCGTCAAAACTCAACGTATCTTCAAAAGCGAAGGCTTTTTGATCATAGTTTTGCCCGTAAATCAATCGTACATTTAAAGTTGAAAACGAAATTTGAGGTCGGAAGACAAGTAAAAATTATAACCTGAAAATCGATACATCGATATATGGGCATAGGTCGAAACTTCAAAATAGTTAATCTAATTCTTAAATTATTCAAGAATGCTATCCAAAGACTTTAATGTCATATTCCCAAGCCAACGGCCTGAAGTTCTTCGCGTAGCGATGCAATCTAAAATCTGGCGGCTCAACTTTACATCCATAAAGTTAAGCATATGGCAATTATGCTTAAGTGCCAACACTTATGTAGCTATTAGCTTATGAGGATCTTAGTTAAAGTGCTTTTATTGCAGAGCGCAAAAGATTCAGCGAGCTGAACTTTATTTTTGTGCTCGCCTCAAAATTGTTATGCTGCATAGGCCACTTGGAGTTGGTGCCCAAGATGTGCTGCTGTGAACGCTTCCTGCATTCTGTAGTATCCGGTGGCACGACCACGCCCTCCGCCTGCCGCACACTGCACCTCTCAGAGAGAGAGAGAGAGAGGGAGAGGAGGCGGTGGCAGCTGCTGCTGCGGTGGCCATTATATCCTGTATTTAATTGCACTACTCTCAGCTGCGGTTTTCTGCTACATTTGTTGCAGCTTCTTGCACCAACGCCAGAAGGACGATAATGTACTTTGGCCAAGCCAGGCAAACTTGCCCCACCACACCTCACCTATGTCTGCTGCTCCTCTTTTTTTATTTTGGCTGCATTTCATTGTTTTTTGTTTTGTTACACTTTTTGACGTGCTTGTTAGTCACTTGGATTGGAACACAGAGTGGGTGGGTGTGGTTGTGGGTGGTTGGAGTGGAGCCATCAAATGATTTATACTTTAATAAGCGTGCACAGGACATGCGAAGAAATTAGATGTTGTGTGGCAGGCGCTCACAATCCAAGGAGACTGGCTCCAACTTCGCCTTCGTCTTGTGGCCCACAAAAGGAATTTGCGCAATTTATGAACGAGGCAAAGAAAAAAATGCCAAAGGAATTAAACAGGATGGCCAAGGATATTGCCAGCTTATCGGCAGCAGGATGTGCGCCAACTTTTCTCTCTCTCTGTCATTCTCTCTCTCTGTCATTCTCTCTCTCTGTCATTCTCTCTCTCTATCTTTCGTCTCTTTTAATTTCGCTGGCAGGTATTTGAGGCATTTTTGTGCAATTTTGTTGGCCACCAAGGTGCGAACAGTTTGTGGAGCAAGAATTGCCATTGACCTCCGTTATAATCGACACTAGAGTCCCTTTTGCAGGACCGCTTCAATGGCTTGCTAAATGTATCCTAGCTGTAAACTTGAAATTCAAGTAATTTGAATAGTTATCAAATGGCGACCCAAGCGTCGCTTTGCATTTTCATTAACGTGGCTTGGCAAAAAAGGGTTTAGAAGCCCGCCGGAAATTAAATTATCAACAATTTAACGCTAGAAAATGAAGAAATTGCCGTTAAATGAAGGGACTAAGGGAAAACGAGACAAAAAGAGAAAAAAATGGATAAAATTAAATTTAAATTAAGAAGAAGTTCAAAGCATAATTCGTGAAATGGCTTAATTTCTTTGAAGCTATTTGAATATCTCTCGCTCTCTCTCCCTCCCTCTTTTTCTCTTTCTCTCTTACACTCTCTATTTTAACCTCTCTCCTGCTATATTTCTCTCTATCTCTTTGCTGCTTAATTTCAATTTTTAAACATCTCCATTTCAATCTCTCTCTATTTCTTTTCTCCACTTGCCATCTCTCTTTCTTAATGATTCTCTCTCTCTCTCTTTTTTTTCTCTCTCTCTCTATGAATATAATCCCAGACTTAGAAAAACTTTAACATAGTTCCTTTTCTATAACGCTCATTTCGAGTCAGTTGTGTACTCTTCTTGTAGCTTTCAAACAATCTTTGAAATATAGAAAATTTCGAAAATATATTTTAAATTCCTGAATCAGTTGATCTATAAATCTATACAAAATGAGTGAAATGAGCGAGGATGCCTTGGATCGTCACTTCCTATCCCAGCTACAGATAATGAGCCATGTTTATACGGACAATCCCACCTTTGAGATGAGCCAGCGCTGGGTGCAGAGATTCCACACGGCGGACAAGGAGGACAAGTATGCCAGGAACTGTCTGATGCTGCTCATGTACAGCCAGTTGAAGGAGATGGGCAGACTGGGAATGCCCTTCACAGACATGGACAACATGCGCAGACAGCTCGAGGATGTGCTGAGTGCGTATCCTGGCAAGGTCAAGGATGAAAAGCAGCAGCAGCAGGAACCTTTAAGGGATCAGCACACGCCGGAACTGCATATTAATGAGAGTGATGCTGAATCGAGTATGGATTCAAATAGAACAAACTATGGCGGTGGCAGCAGTCGTTATTCACTCACGGAAAACACTCCGCAGCTCTACTCCGGCACAAGGGACACCCATTTTGATCCAGTCTGTTCTACCGCACAGGACTTCTTCCCGGTCGAGCTGCAACCAGCACCAACTCCAATCCACGCCCAACTCTCTTCGAATACTCGACAGACTCTCGCCTTGAATCAGCTTCAGTTTAGGCAGAGCGATGGGCTGATTGAGCTGCTGGCGGCTGCTACTCCCAACCAGCAGCTGGAGGATAATGAGGCGCTCCACAAGGAGATTAATAAGTTGCACGTCCGCTCCCAGGAGGATGAGCAGCGTTACAGGCAAAACGGCTCCAACTGGCAGCCTAGCAGATCCCTGTCTCAACTGGAACAACGTGCTCCTCGCAACAATCAATCCTTGCTGCCACAACTGGAGCGCAACACACTGAAGGCCATCCGTCATCTGAAGGATTGGACGCCCGCAAATGGACCGCTGAACTTCCTAAGCAACAGTTTGAAAGACCTGCTGAACGATGCACCAGCAATGAAGCACACACTGACTGACCTTGATCGCAAACTGGAGCATGTGCTGCACAATCTGCTGGAGCAGGCAGGAGAGAGACGAGAGGGGAATCTACGCATTCTATACGATCAGCTGTTCAAGCAACAACGGGAAACGACGTATCGGGAGCAGTACTCACTGGATGTGGCACGCGAGCAGTTGGAGGCGCGTGTTTTGGATCTCAAAGAGCGGGAGCGCATTTTCTGGGAACAGCAGGAGGCGTCAGCTGTGCGCTGTTGCCCACCAGCTGACAGCTATCAGGATAGCAAGCGGACCTCGCTCAACCAGTGGAGCAGTGGTAGCAAATCGATGATTTCCTGTTGCCGCTGCCCGGATTGCCATCCGGAAACAGAGTCCCCATCATCAACGCAGCTAAAAAAGGATGTGTCCCAGTTGCGAGATGCACAGATTCGCCACCAGATGGAGAGCTTACTGCGAACTCCATGGGGCGACGGTAAATGTTGAAGCAGCGTGAAAATTGCTCAAATTTTATATTTTATATTCCATGGAAAGTTTTCAAGCTCTGCTAGTTTTTATCTGTGATTTAAAATAATAATAAAATAATAAATATCATTACTTAATTTGAATTTTCCAAACGAATTTCTTTTTACAAAATATTTATTTATTTAAAAATAAGGTGTCTATTTGAGAATGTTGATTTAGTTGAAGCCATTCTAAATTTTAGAACTTTTTTTTCATAGTTGTATAAGTTCTGAATTTATGTAAGTGTAACACGCCGTCAGTTTCTTAATTAATATTATTAAGGCTAAGAAAAATTCTCTTATTATTTTTTAATACTAAAATCAATAACGTCTTGGGAATTTCCGGTAACACACTCAATTGTCAATTGCCAGGAACTGGACTCGCCAAAGTTTTAATGTAGTTTTAATTTGCTCGTAATCAGTGGAAACTTGGCCAGCACAACAAAAACACACAGGGCACAACTTGGCTGGCTGCAATGCACTTGGCGAAATTCTACGCACTTCGCAAAACAGCAGCAAATGGAAGCAGCAACAACAAACAGCTTTGCTTCTAATTAGTTCTTAAGCGCTGCATGTGTGTGTTGGTGTGTGTGTGTGCTTGTGTGCTTGGCATTAGAAATGACAGCATGCAGTTAAGCACTTCTTAACGACAATGCTGGCCTGGCCTGGCCTGCGTGGCTGCCGATAATGGACGCCGCGATAATAAGTGCAATTGATTTTCTTGCCAAGTTTCGCCAACTTGGATTATAGTTTACTGCCATTTGCTGCACTGCGCTGGCAACTCAACGACACTGCAGTCCTACATAACTATGTGGTGTCTTGACAGTCGCGTCCCATAAATTGATGCAGCCTTGTTGTCAATTGTCAATTTCGCCTAAGAGTATGCTATAAATATTAAGTAAAGATTGCTGTGTTGCTTTTGAGCGTCAATATTATTCTCAGCAACTAATAATTAATAATTGCCTTAAAGTTGTCTCAGCATACAAATCGAAAAAAAAAATCATCACACGTCCTCCTCTCGTCATGCCCACATTGAATCGCAAATGATTGTGAAAAATATTTAGATTAAATGTTCATGTTATACATCTTTAATGCACATTAGTGTTTAAATAAACAATTGTTAATCATTTTCAGTTCGAGCTCGTCAAGTTTGCTTAAAATGTCCTTCACATGGGTCGAATGCAGCAGCCATTTCCTTCCGTTCTTGTTGAACCTCCTTGTTGAACGCATCTGAAGCGCATTCGTTGCACGCAGCTTGAGAGTCGCCTAATAATATTTTCATGGCACGCATATGCCATTGCATCTCTGATTCCTGCCACCTAAGGTAACTCCGGCATAACGGCATTTTTGGTACCATAGACAAATTGTCTCACATTGTCCCATTATAAACAGGCACACAAATATAGCGAATTTTAAATACGTCCTTGCAACCATTGTTCTGCTGTCGATTCTGGATCGATTCGTACTGATTTAATTAAGTATTCTATTCACCTTTTTATACACATTTGCGTTGGCTCTTTTTGCAAAAATTAATCTGAATTCTGATTAACATAATTGAGTGGTCTTCTTTTTGTTTTGAGTATAATAATACTTGATGGCAGTTGACTTTTTGGCTTCAATCTGCTGTATTTCATTGCAATTGGCGATTAAAAAGCTGCACACAATGACGATTTTATACTCATCTTATCATAATTATTATTATATGTGAACTTTTGTAGCTTTGCCCATTTGAGACAAACTGCTCAAATTGGAGTGTATAAATCGATAACTTCGATGATAACAAATCGATAAAAGCACATATCTCAGAATTTTGAAGCCACATATTTTCAAAGATCGATCGAAAAAAAAGAATCATTCATTGAACACAATTTAGAAGTGAAGAAAATATTGGATAGATTTACAGAGATTAACCTCTGAACTGAGGAATTGCTGTTTTTGATGTGTACAGTTACCTACATGTAGTATATTTATGTATGGAACTGATAACATTTAAATTCTTGGAATGACGTTCTGAGAGATGCTCTAAGCTTCTGCGAGATAAAGATGCTGATCAAGAATAAGACACATTACGACAAATTTGTATATTAAAAATAAAAACATATTAATTTGACCAAGCAAAAATGTGGCTCGACTAAGTAAAAACACAGAAGAACAAAGAACAAAGTTCAAACAGTTCGACGTCAGTTGTCAAAATATGAGAAAGAGTTTATAAATTAGATAAGGCAGAGGCTTTTCTTTTGTAGAACTAACTTTAATATACATAATATATATAGTACATCTACAAATGATTGTTGCCAGAACTTCCATTCATATTTCAAGTGAAAAACAAAACGGCCATAAAGTTGCGGCTGCATATAAAGTTGCAAAAGAAAATGCATCTGCAGCAATGTTAGCAAAAAAAAACCCCTCTACCACTCCGCCCCTCTGCCGCCCTTTGCCTGACAATAGCTCAAAATATATAACACCAACTGTCGAAGCGAGAGAGAGAGAGAGATAGAGATAGAGAGAGACAGACTAAAAAGAATTACGGGCGAAAAAAATAAGTGTGCGAAAAAGTTTTCCTTTTGGCTTTAATGATGCGCACAGACAGCAAAACTTTCGGTCCAGACTAAGGGGCTTACAGCTAAAAGGGAACGTTTGCGGGCAGCGGGGGGGTGCATTAAACATAAAATTTGCAGGGAAGCAAAAAGAAAAGAAAGAAGAAGAACCGCGCGGCAACATTAGCGACATAAAATTAATGACAAATTTGTGAGCTTATAGCGAAAGCATTGTTCCCAAAACAATTTCGGACTATTAAGCGGAAAATGCGAAATGGGAAAATATGACAAAAGTGAAAAGTCACCAAGGAATATTTATGTGCGCTGCCAGCAAACCCAAGCAATTACGACCAAAAGACTTAGTTGCCATTTTGCGTATGACAAGAAGCACAAATGGGAGCAGTGGGGAACAGGGCAAGATGCAGCAGCAGCAGAAGCAGCAGCAGCAGCAGCTGTGGTCTTTTCTGGACCACAACTTTCATTTCATGCCATTAAAATGCTCAACAAAAGTTGCATTCTTGCTGCTGCTGCTGCTTCTGCTGTTGCTGCTTGGCGAGGTGAACTGCATAACCATTAGATTGGTGGAACTGAGGAGCATGGAGTGCGTCAGGAGTGCCAACAAACCAACTACCACTGAAACTACCCATTGGAGTCGAAAATACGACGCTTGTTGCGTTTATCACATTTTGCACATCTCGCTGGCAACGATGACGCTTAATGGCTTCCTGCTGCTGCCATTGCTTGCATTGTGGCTGACAACTTTGCTTGCCCAGTTTTCTTGGCACAGTGATGCAAGGCAAGACGAACATAAAAACTCTCCATTCCAACGACATCGATTCAGAATCATAAACACACGCTTTTCACTGTCAAAATATTCAAAATTAAAAATATTTCTTTTATTTTAACTAGTGGTCTATGGTCTCATTGTGGTCTATTAAGATGTAGAAAAATAAAATAAATATTTATAGGACAATTATAAAGTCAATTTTTTTGGATATGGAAAAGGGCACTTTCTTGACATCAATTTATAAAATAGTTTAAAGTTCATCAAGTTACTTTTTTTTACTAATTGTAGAATATTTTTAAAAAAATATATTGGACAATAATAAGGAGGTTCCACTGTACCAACCTTCCAGCTGCATGAAGCACACAACACTTTGGAGACTGAGCGGTGTTGGTTATTGTGCCTCAAAGTGGTTGTTAGAGTGCGGCCAGCAGAAAATTGCACTACTTTTTCCATGGGTCGTTAAGGAATACATTCTACTATATTTAGTCTATATACCTTTATATATATACATATATATATATATAAAGAGGCGCTATTACAATGTGGTGTCCTTGTGGTCAAAGTGCCGCTTGGCAAAGGTCTCGCCTACAATGAGGGGAAACACGAGAGTGGCTTCGGCATACACCTTGACCGGTGTCGCCTCCCTGCGTATCTTGCCCCAGGAGACGGCCTCATCCGGGCGTGCACCACTGTCGCTGCCATCAAACTCGGATGCGGTGTTTATGAACACGGAATAGTCGGCGCCATTGCGCATCAGATTCGCATTGCAAATGTGATGCTTGATGAGCCCACCTCCGACAATAATCATGCCACTGTTGACCGCCTTAACGGCCATCGTATTGAGGCGCCTCAAATCGGACAATATGTCCACAACGAGGCCAGGCTGCCGGTATGAGTGAAAGTACATCATGTCGCCGAGACTGCCATCGGTTAAAGCGGGACAAAAGACGGGTATTTGATTCTTTGCCGCCCAATAGTAGATCGAACTGGTATCTCCGATTCTCTCGCCCAGCCGCTGGATAATACGTGAGGGCGACCAGACGGTGCCCTTGCTGCGCTGCTCCTCCAGCATTTCGTCGAGCAGCGGCATTAGCCAATCCTCAAACTTGCAGTAGTTGTCATTGGGTACCAGCAGATTACCAATGCGATTTATGCCACGGTCTCGCAGATCTCGTCCGCTCAGCTCAAAGGAGCCCAAAAATGTCGGCGCCAGGCACTTGATGAAATCCTCCTCTACGCCACCGGCTGTCGTCACAATGCAATCGATCATACGGTGCTCGGCGAGGAAGCGGAGTGTCTCCCTCAAGCCCGAGGACACCAGATTCGATGTGTAACCCAAGAAAATGGTGCATTTCTTGCGACGCCGGATAAACTCATCCGTCTCGTGTAGATCCTCCTGTTCAGCATTCAGCGGCTGAGCCCTGCAATCCAACTGCCAATGTTTAGTATTGTTTTTTTTCACTTCAGCTTAGCAAAATTAACTTACCATTTTGTTGATTTCGTTGATGGCCAGGCCGAGATTTGTGGCCTGAAAACCGGTGCGCAAACAGGACTCTAATAGCTTGCTGTAGTTGATGCCCTGGTTAAAATCATAGCCGTGCACCTGCGGCGTATCCAGTGGTATGGGTTCGCTACGCTTGAGCACGGCATCTTTGGCAATTTCCGGCTCGGCAGACATTACAAATTAAATTATTTTGCTTTAGCGCGTTTCACACAACGTGTGCGGCACAATACTATCGATAGACAACATCGATGCTTATTATTGTTATCAGTGAAGTGTTGTTAAATTCTAAAAATATCGATGGTGGCAATCGATAGTAGTGGCATTGAATGACAGGCAGAGAAATTGAGAGCTATGAGTTGTAAGAAGAAGCAATCACTTGAAACAAGCAAACCGAATTTCTAGGTAAGACAAAAAAAAGAAGGAAAATTCAACCGAATGACAAATCGTATAAATATTTATTAACAAACCCACAACGTGTGCACAACCCTCGAACGTACAACAAAACAGAAAGAAACAAGCAGACTGCAATCGAATCGCAGTGATTAGCGACAGAAGTCGAAGACGACGACGACGACGCCAGCAAGCAGCGCCAAGCAGGCAAACAAACATAAAGCAAAAAAAAGAAGACAATACAAATATGATTAAACTTTTCTCGCTGAAGCAACAAAAAAAGGATGGCGATCAAACGGCACGCGGCCAGCAAAAGAAGGCCTCCGCCGCCCAGCTGCGCATACAGAAAGGTATTAAATACACATACACATACATATATATATTTATTTATATATTTTTTTTGCTAGATATTAATGAACTGAACCTGCCAAAAACTTGTGCAACGGAGTTTCCCGATAGCGATGACTTGCTCAATTTCAAATTGATCATTTCACCGGATGAGGGCTTCTACAGAGATGGTCGCTTCGTATTCAATTTTCGTGTCGGCTCCAATTATCCGCATGAGCCACCGAAGGTCAAATGCGCGACGCAAGTTTATCACCCCAACATCGATCTGGAGGGCAATGTGTGCTTAAACATATTGCGCGAGGACTGGAATCCAGTGCTGACCATAAATTCCATTGTCTATGGCTTGCAGTTTCTCTTCCTGGTAAATACTGATGCAATCAACTATTATACGGCTAAAATAATATTTGTATTACTTATGCAAGGAACCCAATCCCGAGGATCCGCTCAACAAGGAGGCGGCCGATGTGCTGCAGAGCAACAAACGCCAATTTGAACACAATGTGAAGCGGGCAATGCGCGGCGGTTGCGTTGGGGAGACCTATTTTGAATGCTGTCTCAAGTGATATAGGAAATCAAAAGTCTTTAATTTAAGTAACGGCCTCTGCTTGCTGCCTGCTGCCGCCGCCTGAGATCCAATCGGAATAATGCCAACAACAATCCCAACAGCGGACGCGCTTTTATTAGTAGTTATACACAACACTATCAACAACAACAACAGCTGCTGCTTGCAACACGCTATCGGTTGCAGTTAGCAGCAGGCAGATTTGGCCGCATCAGCAAACAACAAATTACAGTAATAAAAACAAACACTGCGAACCTAAAAAACAAACAACACATGAGAAAACCGAGTCGAGTCAACAATTTTTTAGTCCAAAAACCATTTGCAGTAGCATGCATTAAATATAATATATATATATATACACACACATATATATATATTTATATATTTATATTATTATTTTTTTGTCATCCATATTTGTAAAATGCATTGTGAAGATTGCCAAGAACTAATAATTGTCGCTCCTCCTCCGTAGCATGACCTCGATATATATAAATAATAGTATTTGGAAGCGTTGCATCATATTAAGTTTAAATAATTGATTAAATACAAATGGTTACGGATCGGGCGCATATATACATCGAAACAAGCATAAGGTACATTTATTTTAATTTTTTTTTTATTACGCATAAGTTTATATATAGTAATTATCAATTAAACCCGATAAGCCATTTGTTAGATCTGATTGATCAGCCCTCGCTGCTCACAGGTGGATGCTGTGCCGCGCCAGCTGCATGTTGCGCCACAGACACAGATCTGCGACAGCCGCCTGACGGCCGCTTTGCACTCGCAGATCGTAGAGGCGACTGATGAGGCCGACGCGTATATCATCGGTGACCAGCACCTTCAGCAGCTGTTGCATCAGATTTGGGGGCAGCAGGCGGAGAACGGGCGTCACTCGCTCACCGCCGCACTCGACGAGCAGCGAGATGAACTGATAGACAAAGACGGCCTTCGGCGACAGCTCATCGCCGCTGACGAATTGCAGAAAGACGCGAAAAATGTGCTTGACGCTCGACTGCAGTGGTTCCTTGAGATTGACGGGTGTGGCACGCAGCAAGTCGGTGCTGGGAGTTGTGCCACCGCCCACCATCATGGAGGCGACAACATTTGTGGCGGCCTCATTGGAATTGTCGCTGCCATCGCCTAACACTTTGCGCACCTTGGCCGCATTCGCCGCCAGCAGTTCATCCTCGTCATGGGAACGCGAACGCTTCTTCAGTGCGCCGGCAGCCAAACTGCGCGTTTCCAAGCAGGAAATGATGCAGTAGACGCAGAGACGGGCCAGCACCAGAGACTGCGGCTCATTGATGTCATCGCTGCAGGGAATCCGAATATGCAATCAATCGATGAGTAAACTCGTTTAAGGATTACTTACCCCTGGCGACGTAGTATCAATGGTGCCACCACATACTGCAGCAGTGCCTCCGTGCTGCGCTCAATGTCCAGATGCATCACAGCGAACACAATGTCCATGCACTTGGCCATATCCCTCATATACTTGCAGCTGAGCAACTGTTCCGCCAGTTGGGTGACCAACCAGGAGGCACCACCAGCCAGCAGCAGCGATTCCAGTGTCTGTGCCGCACGCACCGGCAGATGTCCGGCATCGTGGACACTGCGCCAGCATTCGCGAAACTGCTCGATGAGCGGTGTGTGCGAGATGAGTCGGGATTTGGTGTTGGGCGCCGGATGCACATCGTGCTGCATTTTGCGTATGACCTGGTAGGAGAGGGCGAGGCGTTCCTTGGAATTCTCCTGGCTGGATAGCTCCTCGGTGGTAAGTGGTGCCAGAAACTGTTGAATCATATTGAGGGGCTTGAGCAACTCCGTTTCCCTCACGGAATACATGTAGGCGCACAGAAAGGAGGTGGCGCAGACGGAGAAGCTAAACAGACGCCGCTTCATGTTGTCCAAGATGCTCTTGACATCCGCCGAGGACAGAGTCTCCTGCTCCCAGGCAATCAGCACGTGATGCAGCACACCGGGCAGATTGAGACAGATGTCCTGCCAGGTGAGACTGCTGGGCTGTTTCAGTTGCGCCGCCGCCTCCGGTTTGCTCAGACTCAGCAGCAGTTCATCCACAATGCTATCGTCACACAGTGCCAAGATCTGACGGGGATTCTTTAGCTTATTGCGCTCCATCATACATTCGCGCACCCACTTCTCGAAGAAGGAATCGCCGCGCTCCGACAGAACAACCTGCAAAACACACACTTGAAATACAGACAGATCAAAAGAGGAATAGGCGTCGACTCACATCCGATCCGTAGGTCTGCACAATGCTGGTGAGCATCAGGAAGGAGACGTCGAACAGCGTGGAGCGTATTACGGACAGTTTGCCCAGTTCTCCAGGCATCTGTTTGGAGTTCTCGTTACACTGAATCAGCCGCGAGACAAATGTCTTGAGGAGTCCCTCCACGGTGGCCACAGATAGTATCAGCTCAAAGTTATTGCCCACTGGCACTTGGCAGAGTACATTCACCATGTCCTGCACCTTATTGGTGCAGAGCGTTTTAAGTACGCCCGAAAGTGGCACCTCGGCCCGCTTAATGTAATTTATGTTCGACTGCGTCTGTTGGCCATTGACGCATTTCTTGAGCAGCAGCGAAGCGGCCTCACTGCAAAAGAAATGGAGTTAGTTACAAGGAGGAGATCTGTACCAAGATTCTTTACCGCTGACTGGCGAATTTCTTGACATGCACATCGTTGACTAGCTGCTGTTTGGTCCAGTCGTTGAGCAGGAAGTCAATGATATTGCACGAGCATTTCGTGGCCATAAAGTCCAGCAGCAGATTATCCTCGATGAGCAGCTCCAACGCCTCGACCAGCTCCGGTATGTAGTCTGTGGCGGGCAGCGGCTGCTCGCCCGGCACACGTTGCAGTGTGTGCAGCTGTTTGATAATGTGCGGCATTTTGAAGAGCATAAAAGCACCCCACATGGTATCTGGACTGGTGTCCGCCACATTGCTCAGCGTGAGGAAACCGGCGCGTATAATCTCATAGAATAGACGGGTATTCGTGTAACCCTTGAGACGCTGCAGCATTTGCAATTCGGCCACATAGTATGAGGTGTCCTTGCAGGGATTGAGCAGCACCTCAACCGCAAGCAGTGGCTGAACACAGCAGGAGATCTTCTCGGCCGATGGCAGTGGATTCAACGATTGCAGCTCCAAGTGCTTGGCATCAATGTACGCCAATTGTTTCAACTGTTGCTCCGCGGTGGCTGAGCTCAGCGTAAAGTTGGAGTTGGTTAGCGATCCCTTGATGCTCGCATACAGTTCATGCATCCTATCCACCGAATCCATTTCCTCGTGACAGCCCACATTCAACATGGCCAAAGCGAACTGTTGCTTCGTCAGGTGCTCCACGAGCAGACTGCTCTGATCCAACATATAAGATTGCTCGGCGCTCAGCTCGCCACGCATCTCGTATTGCAGCAGTGTCCTGGCAAAGATCTGCATGACCCACAGCACCAGCTGTACCATGGCACCAGGCAGCAGCGTCTCCTCCGATTTAATGCTGTCAAAATAAGATTTGCTTTAGATTTGCTCTTGAAGTTGATCCTAATTGCTGCACGAGTGCAAGAATCTACGTTGGGTTGAGCGTTACCATTTCCTCCGAGCTTTGGACACTTACCGACAGGTGATGCCATCTATGATGCTGACCAGAAACTCCAGCAAAGCAGTTACACAGTAGACGCGTCCCAGTTTATCATATTTGGCGATGCAGCGAAGAACAGCCGCATGCGAGACAAGATGAGCGCACAGCGAGTGCTTCAGATAGTTCAACACCAGCTAATTGGTAAGGAGTAAAGGGTTAGCGAAGTGGTCTCCGTGTGATGTGGTTCCTCACTTACCGGATTCGCTGTGGAGCCAATCACAGCCTGCTGCAAGAGACAGTCGGCCAGATTGTAAACATCGCCGCTGACACCTCGTGGCAAGACCTGTAATGTAGCAAAGGAAAATATTAAATTAGTTTCATAATGCAACTAATTAATTAAAATGATCATTAGTGTATCAATTACAGCTGCTATAAATGAATGAATCTCTGGCTATGGACCTATCCAAGTGAGAGTTGTGTAAGGTGTCATTCGAATTTTGAGATTCGTATTTACTGACAAACAAAAAACAAACTTTAATTTGCAATTTAAGCGCACAAAAATACACACAATATTTATATACAAGTTATTTTTATTTCCACAGCGCGCTAAAGGATGTTACGTCCAAGTTTGCTACGTATTCAGGGTCATTTAATGAGTTGCATTAGGGGATCATTAAGATTGAGGCGACAACCACTGCTGCAGCAGATGCCTTTGCGGCTGAAGCACAATGAGAAACAAGACAAAGCCGGCAGTGGATCGCTGTGGAAGCGTCTGATTAGTCAATATCAGTTTCGCACCAAGAAGGATGTCTACTATCCGGACCGCAGCTCGGAGATGAAGCGTCAAGGAATGATGGCGACGAAGCAGTCGCTGCCTATTCCGAGGCCGCAACTGCAACGTGGCCTGCCCAAGGACTACTACTACAAGGTGCTGGGCGTGAACCGGTATGCGAGCGTCCAGCAAATACGCAGCGCCTTTTATGCGCTGGCCAAGCGTTATCATCCAGACTCCATGCACTCCGAGGAGAAACTGAAACACTTTCAGGAGCTATCCAATGCCTACAACATATTGACGGATGAGACGAAACGTTTGGAATACGATCAACTGGGTGGTATTAAGGATGAGCAGGCATTTCTCGAGCAGGCAAGCAATCCAATGCACATGGACATGTCGTTAAAATTAGATGATGGAAGCGTTCCAAGTCAAGAGGGTAAGGACTGCATTCCCACTTATAGATTTCATCCACAATTCTCTATCTTTCTTAGAAATCCAAAAATTGACCAGCAGCGAGTTCGATTTGCCGCTGACATTTGTGGAGGCCACCATTGGGTGTAAGAAGCGTTTGGATTTGCGTTATTTGCTCAAATGCGATGTCTGCAAGGGCAAATCGCAGCTAATGGCCCATCGGGATGTGGGCAAGGAGCCATGCAGACGCTGCAATGGCACCGGCAAAGTCACAACCAAAACAGTCACCTACACAGCGGTCAATACTTGCAGCCAGTGCAAGGGGAAGCGTTATATCAATCGCAATGATTGCGATACATGCCACAATCGTGGCTATGTCCTGGGCAATGTGGATGTGCTCATCACAGTGCCGGCGGGCTCCAAGGCAGGGGATGTGATCAGCGTTGATAATCCGAAGACAAGGCAACGGGTCAACTATCACCTGCAGGTGCCATCCAATGATTACTTTCGTCGTGTCGGCAACGATATACATACGGATAAGTATCTAAACATATCGGATGCGATATTGGGCGGCACCTTTTCGGTCCGCGGTCTCTACGAGAATATCGAAGTGCGCGTCGAGGCCGGCACCCAATCCCACACCAAGGTGGTGCTCAAGAATAAGGGAGTGCGCACTCGCGAGGGTGCCGGCAATCACATCATAACGCTCAAGGTGCGCATCCCATGCAATTTGTCCGTGAAGCAACGCCAGCTGGTGCTCGCCTTGGCCCAAGCCGAGGAGCCCGTTTTCGAGTTCCACAAAAGTAATGTATAATTCAGGGCGTTAGGGTGTAGTAGTGATAAATGGTGTTCAATAAAATTCTCAATGTAAACGCTGTATTTGTGGCAATTCAGCTTTGAGTGATTTATATATGTGTTTTTTTCATTTTTTTTTACCTTCTTTATGTTAATGCCCCATTGTGAATCGGACCAGCGTTCACGCCACGCCACATTAATCAGCTGAAGGATCTTGTTGTTCTCCTTCATAACGTTCAATTACTGCCCAATGCCAGGCACTTATTGCATTATGTGCAGGACACAAGTTCTACAAACAATTTATACAAATAAACAAGCGAGAGCTGTTTATACTTTTTAGCCGACCGTAATTCTGTCTGTGTGCGTGAGTAATTTCACTCTAGGGATGGTGCATAAATATCGTATGCATTTCTTTTATGGCAAGAAACTACTCGATTTATTTGAAGTTAGGGTTGATTCATAACTATCGATAATCGTTTCAATTATTGACTAGGGCTTCCATAGTGGATTGCGCGCGAAATTCAAATGACCAAATAATAAATCAAATTTGTAATTTATTGAATACAATAAAGTAGCGCATGATTGTTTTTTTGTTTTTTTTTTTGTAAACTGCTTTAAATATTATGTTCTAAAATGTTTGATTTTGTACAAAATATATATTTAAGAGTATATATATATATATATATATGCCGAAAATTGTTCCTCCATTGCGCACTTCAAATTTGATGTTTTCACTCAATCTTTTGTGGTTTGTTAATATTTGATATTTATGTGTAATATATATAATTGTAATTGGAAATATAACATTAAACATGCTAATGCGCCGAGTAAAGCTGTGTGTAGTAGTTAACAAACAAATTATAGTAATGCGTGAAATTTGTCGGTGGATTGTCGAGGGTTAAAACAGAAATAAAAATAAAGTATGCGTATTTATAAATTTACAAAGGCGATTTATTTAATAAGAAAGTGATTAAATGTTGAAAGCAAGTGTGTAAATATTAAATTTAAAAAACTATAACAGCTAACTTAAAATTGTATGACAAAAGCATTTTTTCTACCAATGGCAGCGCCACGAACATAACTTAAAACTATAAAATTGCTTGCTTGAGAAAGGTTTTTTCATTTTTTAACTTGTCACTCAATAATGCTTGGATCTATATATGTATGCTTTAACTTTTTACTTATAAACCGAGGAAGAATCGTCATTGATTAATGTTAAAAGCTAAGTCTAAGACCTATTTCATTTATTTACTTATTTTTGTTTGCGCCACACACACGTCGCCAGCTGCATGACCCAAATTCAATCACTTTTATCATCGTCGTCCTTGGTACTTTGAGGAGTGAGTTCTGCCTTTTTTCTTTCATTCATTCTTTCTTTCTTTAAGTTGTGTTTTATGTACTTCTTCTTCTTCTGTTGCTGTGGTTGGTTTTGAGTGAGTTGGTTGAATTGCACCTAAGTGGAGGAGGTGGTGGAGGAACCGGCCGCCGGTTCATCGCCCTTAACGGCGGAGGCATAGCTGGCGCCAGCGTTTCCACCGCCCGTTGAGCTGCCTGGCTTGTCCGTTGTCGCCTTGCCATCGCCTGCAGCAGCAGCAGCAGCGGCTGCAGCAGCACCACTTGGAACACCGGCAGCACCACCAATGCTAACATTACTGTTCAGACCTGGAGTATGAGGTGAGTCAACTAAATAATTTGTTTTTGATATTAGCGTGTGTGTGTGGGTGGTGTGTGTCTGTGTGTGTGGGTATATTGCATTTACTCTAAGCACCTTTGACATCCATGGCATAATTATCGTCCAAGCGCAGATCATGTCGCTTTATCAACTGACACTCTGCACCCTCAATCGAGGGTATGGAATACACATACAAATAACCATCCTGTGAAGCAATCAACAGCCTGCAAGGGAGGATCATCAGGTGACATATATATAATAATATACTAAGAGTGGACTCACCTAAGCTGCTTCTGTATCGTGGTTATGGCGCACATGCGTCGCACACCCGCCTCCGGCAGCGTGACCGAGGCAAAAGCCCGTCCCTGGCTGAACACATCGGTCACCTGGGTCGGCAAGTAGCTGGTCACCGTTTTGCTCAAGAATCTAAAAAACGAGTAACTTGCATGAGAGAATAGATTTGATGAGTGGTTGTGGTGGTGGTTGGTGGTTTGTTTTTGGGTGGTTTACCAAAAAATGAAAGAAAAGAAAAATAGTTAAATGTCAAGTGCAACACACAACAACAAAAAAATGGATTGAGGAGAGTGTATATGTATATAAATATATATTTATATGTATATATGTACTACATACACCATCACCAACAGACAACATTAGGTACAACAACTATTACAAGCTAGTACAGTGGTCGCTCAAATAGTTAAACTAAAGCTCAAGAGCTGATATTAAATTGCGACAAATTCGAGTAATTAAAAATGGATTTTTTTGTAAAAGCAAAGCTAAAAATGAATATGAATTAAAGATTGATTCGAAATATGATAATAAAATAGACAATACTTTCTGGCAATTATAAAATATCGAGCGACCACAAAATAAAAAAAAATGGAACAACTCCCAACACCTCCTCACCCGCTGCGCTTACCCCATCCAGTCGTCGCTGGACTGTTTCCCATGGTCATTGCTATCGGCAGTGCTGCGATCCAAACGGAATATGTGCACCGTCTCCGTATTCGAACTGGATACCAAGTAATCGGCGCAAGAGCTGAACGACAGCGAGACAATGGAGACGCAACGTTTGAGACCACGACGCAGCTCAAAGAGCCGACTGCCATCCTGGGCGCTAAAGACCCGAATCACCGTGCCACGCTCGCTGGCCGTGGCAATCTCTGTGCCCGACGGGCTGAACGCTATGGCAGCGAGTGGTGTATCATGGGCCGGTATCATTGTCTTGGCATGCAAATTGATAGCATCAAAGATCTGCACCTCGCCCGAGGTAACGCTGCCCGGATAGGCGAGATAACAGTGATCCGAAGAGGAGGAGAGCGCACACAAGCCCAACGGATTGCAGGGCGTATCGCGTATGGTGTGCACTACCTTCATGTCCTGTATATTGTGGATGTACAGCGACTCCTCCAGGCAGACAATCAAACGTTCGCGATTCAGCTTGACGGCCAGGATTGTGTTCGAGTACGAATAATTGCAGATCTCGCTCTGCTTCTTGAAATGACAAACCTTCAGTTTGCGTGGCGCACGCTGCGACACAATGGCAACCAGAGAGCTCTCGAAGAGACGCTCGATCAGAAATAGATCATCGCTCTTTGTGGTATAGATTTTGTCCAGCGTTGAGTCAACGGAACCGAGACCATAAAGACTATAACTGCCACTGGTTGCCACAGCCAGAGAACTAAATAAATAAGCATACACATAAAAGATAAAGTCTACCATATGTGTATATTAATTAAAGTTCAATTTCACTTACGTTATGTTTTGATTGAAATTGACAAACACCTCGCCCGCATCCACATCGGGTCGCCCAAGCAGGCTCATCATTTTGTCTCTGTTTCGCCTGCAAATAATAACGAAATCGAAATCTATTTTCAGTGGGTGGAGCCAATAACAACAGAAACAACAACAACAACAAACAGCATAACAAAGTTCAAGCCAACGGGAATTAACTTCAAAATATGCTGCAGGGCTGGGCAGGCATTCTTTTGTGGATTGCGTAGTATTTAAGCGAAGTCACAAAGAGATATAGAGTTATATATATATATTTATATACATATGGGGAAAGGTGTATTTTGAGCTGATAAGCACCAACAACAACAAAACAAATCTAACACGTATGGGCAAACGCACTTACTTGCCTGTGACTCGAACACCTTCTATATGCTATCAGAACTTTGGGCAGCTCGTGCTCGAACACAATAACAATTGTTCTATTGTTAAAACTGTCTAATATTATGGTATTACTAAAAATTATTTCTATCGCGCAATTGTTTTTGCTATGTTTTGCACTAGAGATGGCCTGGGTTTGATGGCGATATTCAGCAAAACATAAATATCGATATCTTGCATCGATAGAGTTCGATATCTGTAATATTATTTTTTCTTTTGTGTGATATATTTTTAATATGTGAAACATAAACAGTTCTGGCATACTGCAATATGATCGATAACAGCTGTTCTGTTACGACTCTGTTAAAATTTGATAGTGCTACTCCCTTCAGCTAGATATCAGCTGTTAAATTAAATTAACGGCGGTCCTTCCTGTTTTCAATTCTTTTTCAAAGCCATCTATCAATTTATTATTAAACTAAAACATTGCGAGTCAATCTATAATTGCAAAACAATTTGATTTGATTTTAAGCAGAACTAAAAACGAGAAAGTCTACTAAATAATCAGTGGCCTCTGCTAATAACATGAAATATGTAAAATGCTAGATATTAGGGTGCCCACAGCTGTTCTTTTACCGTGTATGTATGTATTATTTACTGTGTGTTTTATTTGTGTTAAAAAAGTTCTGTAAATATTTGGCGTAAACAGATAAAAAGCTAATGCAAAGGCTGTAGATTTCTGGCAATCCACACAGCCGCTTGGATAATGACAATAGCAAGCCATGTTTTGATGCGTGCCAAAAACAGTCGTCGCCAGTCAGTATACGAGTCAAAGTTTAATGGGCGCAAAAATTGCAATATGCATAATAGTTAGAAATGCAGACAGCAATTATATACGCTTTAACCAACGTTTTCTTCAACACACGCACACACAAATTGCTGAATAAGCGACACGGCTAAAGATGCAGACGGGCAAATACAGACAACAAAAGCCATAACAAAATACTATAAACCAAAATAAATGCATATGCATGAATATATATATACATATATATATATATATATATATGTACATGTATGTATGTTATGTGCATAGCGAAATGTGTTGACTGAATTCTGATTGGATCACTGGAATATACAATTAACTGTGTCGAATATAAGCACGCTCCTTGATTACATTTACAACTTTTCAAGATCTTTACGAATTTTTATGTAAGTAGAGTCCACAGAATTACGAACTTATACACATTTATGTATATATATATATAATATCAACAAACACACACCCCCCTTGTTGCTTGTGATAAGGCTGCTGGCAATAAATGGGAACGCGCACTAAAAACGTGCATCTCTTCACTATGAGACATTTTTTTTTATTGTTTTTTCGTGTTTTTTTTTTAATCAGGCTGTTATGTCGTGATTTTAGTAATGTTAACTATTTACTATTTGCCAAGTGCACACACTACGCACAGGTCCGTTATCTCGTTATTGTACTTTTCCGCCGCGCCAAGTGCCTGCCAAGAGGAAGTGGACTGCGCGAGCGAAAGAGATGGAGAGACCACATTGAAATTCTAACTGCATTCAGAGTGGATTGTTTGTGCAGCGATTTAAAATTTTTTAATTTTTTTCATTTGCATACCCTGTGCACACTTGAAACTGGTAAACGGGTATAATAGGTTTGCTAAAAATGCTTGTCACATGCAAAAAGAGATATAATTGATCATAACGGTAAGCTGACCTAATCTGCTTTGAATTGATGAAAAACAATATGCAACAATTAATTTTTGAGCATGCTCAGGGTATCTGTTAGTCGAAACGAAAGTGCGCTTAGGTTCTCTTTGTTGTTGTTGATACGTTCATTAATAATTAGAAGTGTTGCTGCTTTTATCATTCGACGTGTACTTTTGACATTTCAAATCCAATCAGAAGCACTGATTATGCAAATGTTGAAATTCTCCTGCTAGTTAACAGTCATCTTATTGGCCATTAACAGTGCTCCTTGTGGTGGTTAACAGTAATCTTCTTGGTGGTTAACAAAGTGATTTTTTTGATATTTAAAAGTGTTTTCTTCTCGTTGCAGCTCAAGCAACCAGCAATCGAATATGTCCGACGGCATCAGCGTGCTGCATATTAAACAGGAGGTGGACACTTCATCGGCTGGTGGTGCCAGCAATTCCTGCTGTAGTCCCAGCTCCAAGCCAACGACGACGGCTGGTGGTGGCCACAACAACTCCAGCAATAGCAACAGCGGCATGAAATCCTCACCATCTGTATCGCCAGAGCGCCAACTCTGCAGTTCGACCACATCCCTGTCCTGTGATCTGCACAACGTCTCCCTCAGCAACGATGGCGACAGCAAATGTGGCGGTGTCTCCGGTGGCGGTGCCAACAACTCGAGCAGCGCCAGCGCCAATGCGAGCAGCGGCTCTGTGCGCGACGAACTGCGTCGATTATGCCTGGTTTGTGGCGATGTGGCATCGGGATTTCACTATGGCGTCGCCAGCTGCGAGGCCTGCAAGGCCTTCTTCAAGCGCACCATTCAGGGCAACATCGAGTACACATGTCCAGCCAACAACGAGTGCGAGATCAACAAGCGACGTCGTAAGGCCTGCCAGGCGTGTCGCTTCCAGAAGTGCTTGCTCATGGGCATGCTCAAGGTATAGTTGATAAGAAATCGAAATATGCATAACTTAGAATACGCTTTAAATAATGTAAATGTGGGTAACGAAGTGGCGGACAAACAGATGAGAATGGGGCCAGTGAGGCAGCTAACAGGACTAAAACCGTTTTGTGATATAGGAAGATTTGGAAGGAAGCATAAAGGAGCTTGACAGAGGTACCAGTTACCAAAGCAAAAAAACGATTTAAACACTTAATAGCCAAGAGAATGAAAAGACTTGGAATACTTACGAGTCCCTGGACAGCACATAGAAATCCTCAACCCAACGAAGATTCCTGCATTCGTGCAGTACTTAGGATTGATGGAAGCGCTATAAGCTCACAAGTGGTCAAAAATGATCTAATCTGTTTAACAGATCTAATAAGGATTTAACTTTGTATTATAACCAGTCAATTCCTGTATTTTCTTTTGCAGGAGGGCGTGCGTTTGGATCGCGTGCGCGGTGGCCGGCAGAAATATAGACGAAATCCGGTGTCCAATTCGTACCAGACGATGCAGCTGCTTTATCAGTCGAGCACGACATCGCTGTGCGACGTCAAAATACTGGTTGTGCTCAATTCCTATGAGCCGGACACGCTCAGCGTTCAAGCGCAGCAACAGCCGCATACGACGACGACGACGGCGACGAGCTGCAATGATGAGGCATCCTCGTCGTCCGGCAGCATTAAGCTGGAGAGCAGCAGCAATAGTACACCGAATGGGACCACTTGCATTTTTCAGAATAACAACAACAATGATCCGCACGAGATACTTAGTGTGCTGAGCGATCTCTATGACAAGGAGCTGGTATGCGTTATTGGCTGGGCCAAGCAGATACCTGGCTTTATGGAGCTGCCACTGAACGATCAGATGAAACTGCTGCAGGTGTCCTGGGCAGAGATTTTAACGTTGCAACTAACATTTCGTTCGCTGCCATTCAATGGCAAACTGTGCTTTGCCACCGACGTCTGGATGGATGAGCTGCTTGCCAAGGAGTGCGGCTATACGGATTTCTACTATCATTGCGTGCAGATCGCACAGCGCATGGAGCGCATTTCGCCGCGTCGAGAGGAATACTATCTGCTGAAGGCACTGCTGCTGTCCAATTGTGATATACTGCTGGACGATCAGAGTTCGTTGCGTGCCTTTCGCGACACCATCCTTAATTCCTTGAATGATGTTGTCTACCTGCTGCGCCACTCCTCCGCCGTCTCCCATCAGCAGCAGTTGCTGTTGCTGTTGCCCTCGCTGCGCCAGGCGGATGAAATACTGCGTCGCTTCTGGCGCGGAGTGGCACGCGACGACCTTATCAACATGAAGAAATTGTTTCTCGAGATGCTCGAACCGTTGACCAGGTGAAAGTGAGCCAATTAAGAAGCAACAGAAATTGCCAGTCGATTTAGATTTTAGGTCCAGGTGCAAATATTGATTTAAGTTCTATATGCTATATGCTAGTTACTAATACTAATTATAAGCAATCAAGGTGTAGCTCATAAAGTGTATATAGTTCATAGTAGCGTCGACAGTCAGTGCGTAGTATGTGTATGTGAATTATATATATATATATATATATACTAAAGTAAAGTAAACTAAACTATATATATATATTGTATTGAAAACTTAAAGCCATTTAATCGACTACCAAAACTACCAAAAACTACTTGACTACTAATTATGCACAAAGGCAGAATTTAACACACAAAAAACACTGATTTCAGCTTAAGCACTAATTATGAGTTAGTCGAATTTATGTAATTCGTTAAGGGTATTCCGTGTTTGAAATTGAAATCATTATTTTCTTTAACTCGGAACTTTAATACTACATTCCGTGATTGATGACAGATGGCCTTATGAATACCCTTAGCACACCTAAACATTTAACAAGAGGAGTCTTTTTCTGATCAGGAAAGGTGAAGGAAATGGAGTTGAAGGAACAGGAGAAGGAGCAAGGCATATGATTAGCGCTATCGTTGGTCTTATTTACATTTTGCAGACTAGAGACGTTACCAATTACATAAATTGGCTCTTACAGGCACACACTTGACATTTCTATGTAGAACTGATGTTGTGACATTCGTATTCTATATATATATATGTACTACGGTCGACTGCGTTGCAGATCGGGCGACTCAAAGTACTTTCGGGAGCTCTCCTGAAAGCGATCGCTGCGCGCCAGCTCATTGCGAAAATAGGATATGGTCTGCCTCAGACCCGTCTCCAACGGCACCTTTGGCTCCCAATTCAGCCGCTTCTTGGCGCGTGTGATGTCCGGCTTGCGCCGTTGCGGATCATCCTCCATTGCCTTGATCTGTTTGACCTCGCTGGTACCACCCACCAGATGCTTAATGATTTTCGCAAATTCCTCAATCGTCTGCTCCACGGGATTGCCCAAATTCACCGGCTGCGTATAATTGGAAGCCATCAGTGCAATCATTCCGTCGACCAGATCCGAAACATATTGAAACGAACGCGTCTGTTTGCCATTCCCATACACGGTGATCGTCTCGTTGCGCAGGGCCTGCAGTATAAAATTGGACACCACCCGGCCATCGTTCATGTGCATCCGTGGTCCGTACGTATTAAAGATGCGCGCCACGCGCACTTGCACCTTCTCCTAAAAGCAATAGAACGAGGCAATTCATTAAATGGTGTAAAAACAGCTTAAACAATCTCCACACAAGCCAAGTAATTTAATGTTTTAATATCTTATGGTTGCGCCTTGTAATTGCGATGCTCCGACACGCTAGCAGGCGTAAAGCGATTTAATTACGGAGCGGGCAGACCCGTGAGACTTGTGCATGCAGTTTGTAACTCGCAATTTGAAAGCAATTTGTGCCTTTTCTTTTTATGAACTGTTAATGCTGATAACGGCAGTTATTTATACATATGTACAGTTTGTATATATATTTATACATATATGTATATATATATATATATATATATATATATAAAGCATATATATTTTTTATTTCGAATAGATGCTCCACTTGTTAGGGTATTCAAACTTCGCGCACATTTCCCATCTTTTTTGCTCGCAATTTGAATTTAATGCATCGCTGCACTTTTTCCTAAATTCCAATTAAATTGGAATCCGGAAAATATCAAATTCCCACATTCCCTTACCTGTTTGGCATAGGCATAGCTGAGCGTCTCGGAGACACGTTTGCCTTCATCATAGCAGGCGCGAGGCCCAATGGGATTCACATGGCCCCAGTAGGTTTCGGGCTGTGGATGCACCGTGGGATCGCCATAGACCTCAGAGGTGCTGGCAATCAACACCTTGGCCATGACACGCTTGGCCAGACCCAGCACATTGATGGTGCCCATGGTGTTCGTTTTTATCGTCTTCACAGGATTATACATGTAATGTGGCGGAGATGCTGGTGACGCCAGATGATAGATCTCATCGATCTCGATGAAGAGCGGATTCACAATGTCGTGATGGATGAGTTCGAAGTTTGCGTGCCCCAGCCAATGTTCCACGTTACGCTTGCGACCCGTAAAGAAATTGTCCACCACAATGATCTCGTGACCCTGTATCATCAGATCGTCAACGAGATGGGAGCCCACAAAGCCGGCGCCGCCAGTGATTAGAATGCGTTTGCGATTCTTATAGTTGAGGTACTTGACTTTAGGATATTTGCGGGGCGAGCTCGCCTGCAGGGTGCGCACCTTCTCCTCCAGCTGTGCCAGCTGCTCCTTGGTGTGCATCATCTCCTGTCGCTGTTGATGCAACAAAGCATTTTGTGCATCGTACGCAATTTGCAGATTACGCTGCACTGCATTCTCGGTGGGTGGCCACTGCCTCTGCTCCTCGACGGGCACATTAGCCAACGGACTGGAGTTGGAGCTGATCACAGTTTTGTACAAATAGATTAACACCACAAGTGTTAACGCAGTGACTGAACCAATCTTGATGCGTTTTTTCATCAAGCTCATTGTGACGACGACAACAATGATGACAACGACGACGTCGACAGCAGTGTGTGTGACGATGTATATAGAAATGAAACGAATTCGCTCTCCGCTGCTGGGCGCTGCTGCTAGTTCTTCTTATCAGCAAGTGCGCGTCCCACACAGACACCGCATGTTTATTTTGATAGTTTTGTTTACCCACAAAGCGAGTCGAAGTAATTTTCAATCACGCCGAGCGACGCTCAGCTGTTTTCGCTTTGACAGCTGTTTTCGCAGCCCGCTCAAAATAGAATCAACAGCAGCGACCTTTACGAAATGCCTCGTTAATCTGTCGTTAATTGTTTTTCCTTATACTCAATTTCAATCCATTTATTGTGCAAGGAACTTCAAACGGTGGTTTATCGACTCAGAACTTTGAAATTAACGTTAGCTTCCTTCACTACTCGAGTTAGAGGCGGCAAAACTATCGAACTATGTTTTGTATTTACTTCAAAATTTATTACAATTGTACACAATATTTACTTGTTAGCGCCCTGTCTCTCTTGTATATTAAATATTTAACAATTTGTTTTATTGTGGATTGCGCATCGGCATAACGCTCGATAGATGTGTGCTTAATCGATATGCGTTCACTAAGTTAAACAGCTTTTTTAAAGTGACCATTTTGTCGATTTTGCTACAGCAGCTTGATAGCAAGCTCTGCTGTCGTTCTTTTATGCGAGATCTGGCAGCTGCGTTATTGAGTCAGCTGCTTGTAGTTTTGCGATTTCATTGCAATTATTTTTTTTTGCTAAAATATTTATTAATCCCCAATATAAAAATTCCAAGCGTAAATCAAAAAAAGATGCCGAACGAAAATGCGCCCGCTGCCAGTCCAGATGATAACAGCGAACAGAGCGAGCTGCAGCAAAAGGCTAAAGAGGTAGCAACAGCATCGGAACAAATACTGGCAAGCGCCATTGCCGGCTTGAAATTAGCGGGGCCAGGGTCAACTGCCTCAGCGAGCACCAGCAATAATAGCGAGCCGGCGGATCAGACGACGACGCCAACCAAAAATGATGACAATTTGCCGTCAGACTCCAGTAAGTCGTTAAAAATTTCGCAAGCGTTGAAATTCTGATTAGAGTGAGGTTAGGTTAACTGCGTTAACCGATGATGTTTATGTGTGTGCGAGTGTGTGTTTTTTTTTCTTGTTTTGATGCACGCATAAATTTGTTAATTAATGGTTAATTTGGAATTTGTAGGCAAGCAAGCGCTCCTGCAGGCGGTAACCGATGCGGTGAACATCACACGCCAACGGGCAAAGACATTTACGTTTTGGTCAACGCAGCCGGTGCCAAAGCTGAACGAGGAGGTGACCACCAACGAGTGCATTGAGGCCAACAAGGATTTGACGGAAATACGCGCCGAACCGTACACCCTGCCCAGTGGCTTCAAGTGGGTAACGTTGGACCTGAATGACACCGCCGATCTGAAGGAGCTGTACACGCTGCTGAACGAAAATTATGTTGAGGATGATGATGCCATGTTTCGATTCGATTATCAGCCCGAATTTCTCAAGTGGTCGCTGCAGCCGCCCGGCTGGAGGCGTGACTGGCATGTTGGTGTCCGGGTGGAGAAGTCCGGTAAATTGGTTGGCTTCATTTCGGCCATACCCAGCAAATTGCGTGCCTACGACAAGGTCTTGAAAGTGGTCGACATCAATTTCCTGTGCGTGCACAAAAAGTTGCGCAGCAAGCGTGTTGCTCCCGTCCTAATAAGGGAAATAACGCGACGCGTCAATCGCACTGGCATCTTTCAAGCTGCCTATACTGCTGGCGTTGTGCTGCCCACTCCGGTGTCCACCTGTCGCTATTGGCATCGATCACTGAATCCGAAGAAACTGGTCGATGTGCGCTTCTCGCATTTGGCACGCAACATGACCATGCAGCGCACCGTTAAGCTCTACAAACTGCCCGATCAGCCCAAGACGAAGGGTTATCGTCGCATCACGTCCAAGGACATGGACAAAGCGCACAAGCTGCTCGACGAGTATTTGAAACGATTCTCGATGGGACCCGTATTCAACAAGGAGGAGTTTCGTCATTGGTTCACGCCCAAGGAGGGCATCATCGATTGCTTTGTGGTCGTCGATGAGAAAGGCAACATCACCGATTTGACCAGCTACTATTGTCTGCCTTCGTCCGTGATGCATCATCCGGTGCACAAGACGCTGCGCGCCGCCTACTCATTCTACAATGTGTCGACGAAAACACCGTGGCTGGAGCTAATGAACGATGCCTTGATCTCGGCACGCAACGTACAAATGGATGTCTACAATGCCCTCGATCTGATGGAGAACAAGAAGTTCTTTGTGCCTCTGAAGTTTGGTGCTGGCGATGGCAATTTGCAGTACTATTTGTACAATTGGCGCTGCCCGCCCATGCAGCCCGAGGATATTGCATTGATACTCATGTAGAAGCGTTCCGCATTTGATCCACCATCCCCAAAAAAAAACCCAACCAGAAAGAAGCCGAATCACAAAATTGCACTTTCCTCACACGCAAATGAACGATAAAAAAACTGAAAAAAAATCGAAAGAAAAAACTGAAACTTCACATTCTCGTCGAGTTCACGTTAATTTAAGCGCAAAGTTCTGTAAAAGTCTAACTTTAATTGATTAATTGAATTAAGTATATAGTCAAATGTGAAATTCACAAGCGTTTCTGTGCTCGCTATTATTATCGCTCTAAAATATCTGATATTTGCATCTTGTAATTCCTCGTTTAACGAATTCTGTGTCCACGCATTGCACGCGTTCATTTGATTTGAATTTCAATTGTTTCCAAACGTTTCCAATGTCATGTGGAATGCATTTTTCTATTGCAGTTGCTAAGCTTTGAATTATTATTAAAAAAAAAAGAATAAAATTGATAACAAAAAAAAAATCAAACACGCTGTACGAAAACCTTGAGATTTGGCGCGCATTGCCTGCTAAAGTGGTTATATTGCAAAAATGTGGCAACGCTCATGCAACAGTTTAGCAACACTGGCAAAAAAGAGCGCGCTCAGCGAAAAACAGGTGTGTTATGATTGTGTATGTTTTTTGCTTGGTTTATTGCCAAACTGTCTGTGTTTAAATGTAGGTTAAAATTAAACCTTAACCAACATGGACGAGTCGATTTTCAAAGAGAAATACCAAAAGTACAAGCTACGTGTTAAAGTATGGGAGAGGGACTTCAAAAAGAAGCACGGCCGAGTGCCATCCAAGGTACAATTTACTCCAGATTCCAGATTATTTTAGAGTAAAATATAATTGTGTTTATTGCAGTATGATATAAGAGAGGCCAGTCAAGAGATACGTGACTCGTACAAAATGTATTACAAGCTAAAAACATCATTTCTGGAGGAGACACTGAAAGATGTGCTGTGCGAGGATGGTTTCGATGTGTTGGAAATGACTCAGGCCGATGATTTGGGTGTTACATTATTGGATGAGAGCACTGGCACAGAGAGCGTCAATGGAGGACCACAGTTGCCGCTGGATATATCAGCACTGGTGCAGCAAAGTAGCGACAATCACTTCTCCAACATTGCGGAGCTGCCCACGCCACAGGCACTCAGTAATCTCACCAATCGTGATGAAAATCATGTCATACGCAAATTTGAGCCAATCGCAGAGCTGCCCCAGAATAAAACTGCCTGGGGCGAGAGTGTCAGCAAACCACCGCTTCCTACGGTTGTGGAGACATCCCCAAATGAGACAGTCAAGCTGCGGATGCCCAGCATGAAGGCTAGCGTCAGCAGCAAACTGTTTCAGTCGACGCGCAGCTTTGTCAAACGTAATCCCCGCAAGCCGCTCTCGCGCAGCTCCCTCAATCTGAGCGCCACGGGCGCAACGGCTGCTGGCGCAGGCGATAGCTCAGCAGAGCAGTTGCCCGATTTGGAAACGATACTCATACGCAAGGCGCACGAATACAAGGCAGCGGAGTTGATAGCAGCAAATGCATTACTAAAAACGGATCCCAGCAAGGAGCAAGCAATAAAAACGCATGTGGATGAAGGTTGGCTGCAACGCAACACGGCACAGTACTCGCTGGAGGAGCAGTTGCCGACAACAACACTCAAATCCGAGCCGAACAATAATCTGGCAATGCCAGCCAAGAAACCCAGCTATGGATTGGCAAATCTAGATTTAAGCAAACTGAAAACAAATCACAACCCAGATCAGCCAGTAGCCGAGGTAGAGCCGGAGGAACAGCCAATAGCTGCAGTCTCAGTACCGACTCCTAAAGATTCCGATTCAGATTCCGTTGTGGCGGACAGTGAGGAGGAGGCGGAGCAGTCGGAATATCGCCACATAGCCAAGCGGCGCAGAGTAATGCCCACTAATAATGAATCCCCACCAGCAGTAAAGCCAGCTGCAAAGCCAGCTGCAGAGCCATCTGCAGAGCCAGCTGCGGAGCCAGCTGCAGAGCCAGAGCTGTCAGATGAGGAGTCGGGCAAAGATTTCTCAGCGGATGAGGAACGCGATGCCACCTATGAGCCGGAGCCGTCCCGCAAATCCAAGCGTAAGCAGGCAACAGCTAAGCGTCAAAGGCCAAAGGACGAAAATAAACCAAAACCCGAAAAGAAGGAAAAAACCGAAAAGAAACTAAGACCCGAAAAGAAAGCCAAGTTGGAGAAGCAAGTGAAACCCCGCAAGGCGCCCACCACAAAAGCAAAGTCCAAAACAGGAGCTGCTGCTGCTCAGGTAGAAGATCAGCAGCCAGAACCAGAGGAACAGCCGCTCAATCCACAGGATCTCAAATATGTGCTAGCCTTAGAATCGGGAGACATTACCTCCGTGCCACGCATCAAGCTCGACGAACTCGAGCAGGCTGATGAAATGGCACAGCGCTATATTAGCAACTTTGCCAGCGGATCGCAGCAGACCAAAGAAGCCTTAGCGCCTGGACATAATATTGATGAGAAGCGTGCAGTGGCACGCAAGAAGCTGCAGGAGAAGATTGCGTCCGGCAAGCTGAATGAGAACTTTGTCACTATTAATATACAGAAGAAGAAATTTGCGCGCGGCAAGAAAACGGTGAACTTTTCGAAATACAAAAAGACGCAGTGGCGCCACAAGAAGCGAGTGGCAGCCTTGACCGGTCCCGATATGGATATGGGTGGCTGTGATGGTGGTGTGCTCACCTGTTTCCAATGCGGTGGCGTTGGACACTTTGCCCAGCAGTGCAAAGTCAAAGGCGATGGACTGCTGCCGCTGAGCGCTCAGCTCGAGGAGGATCCATCGCCGTTTCCCACGCTCCAAGAGGTCGAGCAGATGGCATCGCAGGGCGCACTGGCGGCGCATAGCCGGAACATTGCACGGCTGCCACAAGCGGCCAATTCCAAAGCCATCTATCAGAGTAGCAGTAGCAGCAGCGATGAAGAGGCTGTGGCGTCGGATAAGAATGAAGATGAATCTGCTGATGGTGACATGAACTTGTCCAGCGATGAGCAGGACATTGATTTTGAGGCCTTGGATGCGGCTGTGAATGCGGCACAGCAGTCAACTCAAACTCAAGTGTCGCCCATCAAAAGCTATGTGGGCCACAAAATACCCGAGGAGTTCCTCAAGCAGGCTGGTCTCGATTCCAGCTCAGCACCGAGCACCCGTGGCGTTAAGCCACTCTATGATCTCAAGTCAGATGGCACTGTGCAGGACCTGACGGATGAAGTAACCGAAGCGCTTCACATGTTCGGACACAACAGCTTTCGCAAGGGTAAGCGCCATGGTAATCCTCTCTGGAAATGTATATCCCTTTGCTGAATACACTTGTAATTTAGGTCAGGATCGTGCTGTGATGCGCATACTCAGTGGCATGTCCACACTGGTCACACTGAGCACGGGCAGCGGCAAATCGCTTTGCTACCAGCTGCCTGCTTATCTCTACAACCGGCGTCAGGGAGCAATAACATTGGTCATATCACCACTGGTGTCCCTGATGGAGGATCAGGTGACGGGAGTGCCGCATTTTCTGCGCGCCCAGTGTATGCACACGAATCAGACGCCGCAGCAGCGGCTGAAGGTGCAGCAGTTGATTGCCAATGGTGAGATCGATATATTGCTCGTCTCGCCGGAGGCTGTGGTCTCTGGCGAACGGGCGACAGGATTTGGAGCCGTTTTGCGTCAGCTGCCGCCCATTGCATTCGCCTGCATCGATGAGGCGCATTGTGTGTCGCAATGGAGTCACAATTTCCGGCCCAGCTACCTGATGATCTGCAAGGTGCTGCGCAAGAATCTGGGCGTGAAGACGGTGCTGGGCTTGACCGCCACAGCGACGCTGCCCACGCGCATCAGCATCATCAATCATCTGGGCATTGAGGATGGCGAACGTGGCATCATCAGCGATATTCCGTTGCCAGACAACTTGATACTATCCGTGTCCAAGGATGAGAATCGCGATGCGGCCTTGCTGCAGCTGCTCAACAGTTCCAGGTGAGTGGAGGGCAGATCTAAGATATATGTTCAACTAATCTTGTGTTGCTTTTGCAGATTCGAGAGCTGTCAATCGATCATCATCTATTGCACGCGACGCGACGAATGCGAGCGCATTGCTGGCTTCATCCGCACCTGTTTGCAGGAGCGCAAACCGAACACGGCACCGGAGCAGACGAAGAGGAAGCGCAAGCGGGTCAACTGGCAGGCGGAGCCTTATCATGCCGGCATGCCCGCCTCGAGACGTCGCACCGTGCAGAACGCCTTTATGGCCAATGAGCTGCGCATTGTGGTGGCCACCATTGCCTTTGGCATGGGCATCAATAAGCCGGACATTCGTGCTGTCATCCATTACAATATGCCGCGGAATTTCGAGAGCTATGTCCAGGAGATTGGACGTGCTGGCCGAGATGGTCTGAACTCGCAATGTCATCTCTTTCTGGATGCCAAGGGCGGCGATCAGAACGAGCTACGTCGCCATGTCTATGCCAATTCCATTGATCGCCATGTGATCCGCAAGCTGCTGCAGCGCATCTTTGTGCCCTGCTGCTGCGACAAACAGCTGGGCAGCAAGTCCAGCAAAGAGGTTGCTCCTCCAAATGAATCAGCGGACGGTGCACGTATCCACGTCTGTCCCGGTCATGAGATTGGCTTCTCGGTGGAGCAAACTGTCGAGGAGCTGGATATACCAGCCGAGAACATATCAACGCTACTCTGCTACATGGAACTCGAGCCGCGCTGGGGCATGAATGTCCTCAGCTCCGCTTACATCATGGCCAAGGTGATCTCATACGGCGGTCCCAAATATTTAAAGTATGATCAACTTTTATCAATATGAACAAAGTTGCTAATATTAATATCCCTTCACAGACATGCCGCCAAGGAGTGCCCACCACTGGCGATGGCCATTGCGCTGCAGATCAAGCACAAGACCTTCAAGGAGGATGCGAACTTAATTGAGTTCTCCGTCATTGACATTGCGGCGGGCATTGGCTGGAACAGCGGAGTGGTCAAGTATCAGCTGAAGAACCTGGAGTGGATACAGGGTATGTCATCATCACCCACTTTACCAACTGCTATTTAAATAATAATCTTAATCTCGTTAGTCAATGGGTATCCGAAGCGATCACCGATCACTGTCACCTTTTATGATTTGGGCTTTCGTATCAAGGCGCCCGGAGATTTCAGCGAGGCGGAAATTGATGATGCCCTCGATACTCTGTACTCGCGTTCTGTGAAACAGGAGCGGACGCAGCTCATCCAGCTGCAGTATGTGGCCAACGGATTATCCGCGATGGCATACACTACGTGTGCGTCTTGTTGCAGCGACGATTTTCCCCAGGATCGCTGCACCCAGCTGAAAGGCATTGTGCGCAACTATTTCCGCAACGATTATCCGCAGGATCTGGAGCTGGAAATTGAGGTAAGTGTTTGCAGCACAATTCTTTAAAATGTTCACCATAACTCTTGCCGTCTCATTGCAGCCCAGCAATGTGCCGGATGACCACATAATTGCCGATGTCCATGCCCTGATCAACATGTATCCGGACAATACATTTAGCGGACGGAACATTGCCCGCATCTTCCACGGCATACAAAGTCCCAATTACCCGGCTGTGATGTGGGGACGCTGCAAATATTGGCGGGCACACAGCAAAGTCGATTTCAATCGCATCCTCAAGTTGGCCAATTTCGAGATTGTCAAGCGGCGCACGTGATAAATATTCATTTATATATATCCTGATACCGTTTTGTTTAAGCTTAAGTTTTATTTATGTTTTTCTTTAACAGCAATTTGTCCTTTGCAAATGTCCTGTGCTGGCAAACAGAATTCAAATATATTTTTGTATAACCAGATCTATAGCATATTTATAATTTTAAAAAATATATGTTAATTTCATAAATCATAAAAAAAAAATCAATTTCATATATAAATTATTATTAATATTACAGTAGAAAATAAGTATGTAAATATATTTATTTATATATCTAAACTTATAATATGTTAGTAAAAAAGTAATTTTAATTGTTTTTCGTTTAATTTGGGGGCGTCCAAGGAACTGCATCCCGTAGCAGACATCGGGTCCATTTGTGTAGATGACGTATATATGACGTGTCCATGTTTGAGTCGCCAACTGCTAAAAAGGAAAGTAGTATTAGTAAATATGCATTAGGTCAATATTCCCATTTGAAACATTTAAATTGAAATTAATCGTATCATGCTGAAAATATCGAAACACGAATCACGCGATAGTTTTTAGTCGGCACATCGCTAGCCGGCAGTTTACTTGTTGTATAGCTGGCGGCGGGTGTTGTTTGCTTAATCAACAACAGTTCGGAGAGTTAAAATAAAAAATTATTTGTTAAAAAGGTAGCAACTGGATAAACAAACATTACTCAGCACAAAAGCAATAAATGCGGAAGGGCCATCAAAAGCCTCACATAATGCATCACATAGGTCTCATTTTCTCTTTAAAAGTGTTGTTAAATTTCAGTTAAATTTTTATTGACAACTTACAAATTTATTGTAGTTGCCACTGGCCGCGAATCAAACTGATAAGCGTATCAATTGCTCTTATCAGAGGTCTACCCTTTGAATTGCCTCTTGGTCGGAAGTTGGGATAGAATTTTGACTGCGTGGCTAAAAGTGCGTTTGTGTGTGTGTATGTGTGCGTGTGTGTGTGTGAGTTAAGAGTTTTTTGTGGGTGTTTTCTGAAGTTGAAGGCGTTGCGTGTCAAATCGGAGTGAATTTAGCTTATTCTGTTTGCAGATCAACCAGTGGCAATATGCACAATTATTGGTGCTTAGGTTTTCTACTGCTCGCTGCAGCAGCTGTTGCAAGTGCTGAAGACAGCGATTCCTGCTACTCCTTTGCGGGTGGCTCTGTCTATCCAGCTGGCGAGCCCAAGGGCGAACATCAATTGCAGTACACAAAGGCAGTCAGTAAGTGAAAAAAAAATCGAATATATAGTAATATTATATTATGTATTTAATATTTATTCTCTGCCATAGTTTCAAAGCCGGCGCCACACTTTGAGGGCACCGCTGTGGTCAACAAGGAGATTGTGCACCTGTCGCTCTCGCAATATCTGGGCAAATACGTTGTGCTACTCTTCTACCCGCTCGACTTGTAAGTTGTGCAGTTAACGCGAATCAAACATTTTAATAAATTCCACAATTGCAGCACATTTGTGTGTCCCACGGAAATCATTGCGTTCTCGGATCGCATTGCTGAATTCAAGAAGATCAAAACTGAGGTAATTGCCGCCAGCGTTGACTCTCACTTCACACACTTGGCTTGGATCAATACGCCGCGCAAGGAGGGCGGACTGGGCAACGTTGAGATACCCCTGCTCTCCGACTTGACGCACAAGATCAGCAAGGACTACGGTGTCTATCTGGAGGCAAGTGGGCACGCCCTGCGCGGTCTCTTCATCATCGATCAGCGCGGTGTGCTGCGTCAGATAACGATGAATGATCTGCCCGTGGGCCGCTCTGTGGACGAGACAATACGCCTCGTGCAGGCTTTCCAATACACCGATACACATGGCGAAGTGTGTCCAGCTGGCTGGAAACCAGGCGCCGATACGGTAAGCAGGGATCTGCCTCATATGAAAAGTCATTTCCAGTTGTGTAATTAATATTTGCCTTTCAGATTGTGCCCAATCCGCTGGAGAAAACGAAATACTTTGCCAAGAACAACTGAATTGCTTTAAACATTTCATGCAGTTTGTGATGACTTACATTAGACAGCATTTCCATTTCGAATGTTCACGGCTGTAGTATCAAAAGGATTCCACTTATCGCTTGTAAATATAAACTATAAAGAAGTCGCAATTTGTTTTATATAGAATATAATTTGTTTTTATTATATCGCATAACTAATCAAGTGTGTGCTGTTGGTTGTTCAATAGTGCAAATGAATGCAGGTCACATTGTAGGTTCCAAAAAACGTTAACAATCGATTTCACTGTCTTTAAGTACATACAAAAATAGGATTAACTCTCTGGGGCCTCGATTCAATTGAGGTATATACTCGTGAGTGGGGTCTGTTTTTGTCTGGCTGTGTGGTGGGGCAAGGACATCTTAAGGCACTCTTTCTCGTTTGTATCAGTGTGTGTGTGTGTGTGTAGGATGTGCTTAGGTCAGGTAAGTATCTAAATGCCAACCGAGTGTCGGTGTTTAAGATAATATACACACATGTACATTATAGTATATAAAATTTCATAAAAATATATATATATAAGCTATGATGAACAGAAATGCATTCAAAATGAAAATTGTGCGCATATTTTTCAAAGCGTCATCAGTGCTAAGTATATAAATAAATAGATATATAAGTAGAAAGGTACAACGAATATTTGATGCACATAGCTGGAGATTCAGTTAACGGGTCAGAGATTCAGATAACCAATATAAATTTGAGTTGCCAAAATGATAAACTTAAGTGTAAGGACAGGTTCTAAAAACTAAGCAGTCGATTATGATTTTTGCTGAATTATTGCACTTGGCTTTTAGCTGCCTAATTCTCGTAGAGAAGAATGTTCTGCAAAATATAAAAATGTTCACAAATTAATTGGTTGGTGTTTGGTGAGTATTTCAGTTACTTACAATCAAAAAGCCGGCGGCAAGGAGAAGAGCCTTCATGCGCACATCCAAATTCAGGGGGAATGTGACGCTAAAGTAATCGGCGTCGCTAAACATTTCCTTAGCGGGACCGGACCAATTTTTAGTTATCTTCCCAATCTCTTCGTTGTTCACGCTGAATACCTGAAAGGCCCAAACAGATATGCACAAATCAAACAAAGTATTCACCAGACACACCCAGCAGCAATTTAAAATTCATTTCGCATTCGCAGTCAAGCATAGCGATGTTGTGACGTGATTGCTTGCTTGGGCTGCAAGACCATATATGTATCCCTATATAGAACCAGTTGTTGTTGTTGTTTTAGACTGACCTTCATGTCGATATCTTTGCAGCATTTCCAGGGTCCACTGACTGAACCCTCAATGTTCATCATAACGTCGCCAAACGAGTTTTTAATGAGAAATTTCGGTTTCATAAAAAAGCAGACCTTCTCCACAGTCCCGATAACTTGTCCAGGTGGTGCCGATACCTCCAACATGCTCGAGCAGTTGGGAAAACAGCAGAACAGATCGCATCGCATTGGACGATTCAAGTGCAACACCTCATTCTGGAAGTTATCCAATATTTTCATCTCAAATGGACGCAATTGTTGCATCATGGTGCGGCTTAACATATTGCTCTCCTCGTAGGCATAATACAGATTCTGTCCCAGCGAGTTCTTCACTTTGAAGCGATTCCGCACCTGGTCAACTTCTCGGATTTTCTGAGACACAAGCAACTGATCAAGGACGGTTAAATATTCAAGGCCCTGCGGACAGTCCCTGCCCACTGGAATGCTCATCCATGACTCGCCTGGTTTAAAATAAAAATATATGTATTTACTTTTAATTCACATAATTTATGATTTGTTTTTCATATATACATAGTATATACGTATTGATATTGTTCGGGCAAACGCCCACAACAAAACACACACTCAAAACTATGTATATTTATTTCCGGGCATATGTGTTTAGCTCACCTGGACTAGTGGCATTTGCTGGTTCTGCTGGCGGAGGCGCATGCTGCGGCACTTCTATATATTGTTGTTCCTTCATTAGTGCTTGTTAATATAATTGAAACAAAATAGATACAATTTTGTTTTTAGAAACACTGCAGCAGGCCAGCGTTACAGAATAATCGATGCTTATATCGATATCGATTCACAATTAAATATTAATGGTACTCCCTTCTGATTTAGATTCAGCATTACCAAATTTAAAAACGGAAGTAAATAAATATGAAAGGCAGTTGCACAAGCATTAAATAACTAGCGAAAATTTACAACTGCAACTGATTATTAATTCTCTATAATTTTGACAATGTAAAGCTGTATGCTAGCTTGCAATGCGGGGGGCTGGTCACACTGCTCGCAGCTTAAGTGCTATCGATAAGTTGAACAAAACCAAAACAAAAGGCACAACACGGCTTGTCTATACATACATGCATATAAACATATATATGTGTAAAAAAGTATATTCTTGGACGACAAACCAAACAACGACGACATAACAACGCCCTTCTTTCACTCTCTCTCTCGCTCTCTCCCTTTGCAGACGACAGTCAAGGCTGTTGCAGAATAGATTCAATGCCTTATCAGCAGTTTGTTCCGCATTTATATATATATATGTATATGTATATTGTTAATACATATTGATGGATTGAGATATTGCTAGATTCCTTTTATTTTTGTTGTTCTCAACTGATCGTCTAAATATTTTAAAATCTTGTAATACAATTACCCATAATGGCATGGGTTTTAGTTGTCATTATTAAATATAATATAATATATATATGTAATAATAGTAATATTTTAAAATGTTCTTTTTTGTTTGTTTACTGTACTGTATACAAAGGAAGTTTAACGATTTGTGTTTATTGTTTATTTTGTAATCAATTTTAAGTTAAATTGTATTTGTAATTTGCTTTCATTTTTTATTAGGTGTTTAAATTGTGTTGTTTTTTTGCACTTGCAAATTGCATTCTTTATTACATAAATTTATTTTGTTTTGGCGCGCTAAACGTAAAGCTTAAAATTTAAACATATTTGTTGGTTGCGTATGTTGTTTGTTGTTTGTTTTTGTTTTGTTTGCGTAAACAATGAAAACTTAAATGAAATACTTAATAAAAAAGATCGCATGAAACAATGTAGGTGTGTGTGTGTGTGGTGTGTGTGTGTGTGTGTATGTGTGGGTGTGTGTGTCAGCATTGGTTGTATGTTTTGTGCTCCGGTGCGCAACCAGAGATTAGGCACACATAAGTCCAACTCCAACTCAACGGCAGCCAAATTAGGAAACGTAAAATAAACTACAAGAATAAAAAATATATAATTGAAATTAGATTTATATAAAAATAAAGATAATTTTGATTCATCAATTTACCCATCTAAAATGATCGGAAACGCAATCGTTTGAGCTCCGTTTTCTATTTGTTGTTGATGGACAAACGCTCGACGCTGGCGAGCAGCTCGTCGGCTGTTTGGGAGACAACCTGCTCCTGATCATCACTGGTGCTGAGGTTCTGCAATCGCTTCTCGAGCGCTGAGAGATCTTCCAGCTCCTGCTGCTGCTTGACCATATAGCGCAATATCAGCGTTGTCAGCATGCACATATCCTCCAGAATTGTGGCGGTCTCCGGTGTCGGATGATCATAGCGATTGCGCAGCAACCGCAACTTAGCCTCCGCCAATTCTAGCGGAGATTTACCACTGCGATCATACATATGCACACTGGCACCGCCCTGCAGCAGGACACGCACAACCACATTGAAATTATTGGAGCTGGCCGAGATGACGGCCAAATGTAGCGGTGTATTGCCCAGTGAATCCACCACATTCGGATTGGCGCCATATTTTAGCAGTTGCTGGACAATCGGTATATAGCCACGACAGGCGGCCAGATGCAGTGGACTGCGATTGTATTCGTCGGCGGCATTGGGATTGCCGCCCGACTCCAGAATCCGGTTGAGCAGCTCAATATTGCAGGTGGAGGCGGCTGTGCGCAGCTTGCGATTGTTTGACTCGGTCAATATGCTGTTGTAGCTGCAGTACATTAGACGCTTCATGCGCGGACGCATCTTGAAGCTCTTGCTGCTCGAGGGCAGGGTGCTCGGATGTATCAGGCTTGGCAGATAGTCAACGTTCAGCGGCAGTGGCGGCAGATGCGGCAGGGCAAAGTGTTCCCGTTCCCCACTAACCCCACCACTAACACCACCACTAACGCCACCCACTCCACCACCACCAGCATTGCCGATTCCTGGCCATCTGGTCTCTCTGGTTAGCTGGAATGCGTTCGCGTTTAGATTTAGATTTGGCCATTCGCCGTGTGTGTTGGGCGACGATGTCGGCGTTGGTGGCATCAATGGTGGCGGCGGCGTTATCATGATACCCTTCGACACGGGCATTGTCGGCATGGACATCATGTTTGGCAGCAGCGCCACCTCTGACTCCTGTTGCAGTTGTTGTTGTTGGTCTTGTATTAGTGGCATTGGCAGCTCTTTGCCCGTGTCCACACGGTGGTTATTGGACATGACCGCGTTATGTGCGTGCGCGTCTATTGGCGGCGGCGGCGGCTGCGGCGGCAGCTCCTCGTCTGTCAATTATTGCGTTTCTTTCTGTCTGCACACCAAAAATATTCTTTTTTTGTTTTTTTATCTTTTTCTTCACGCGCTTCTTACTTTTGTCTGTATTGTTTGTATTTTTCTCGATTTTTTTTCCTGTTTACATTTTGTGCGCCAGGCTGCCAACGCGTCGCGATTCGTGCTGCTAGCGCGTGCGCTCCAGGTGGCAACGCTGCCATCACCATTCTTTCCATTTCGCGATACGCGAAAAGCTTTTCCTTGTTGTTCTGTTAACTGTCTTTTTGTGTGAAAAACAATACTTACTCCTCTCATATCTCGTGGATTTTATCATTTGTCCTATATATTTATAAAATTCCTTTTTTGCTCCCAAAATAAAAACTTACTAATGTATATTAAAAACTGCATCAATGTGTGCAACTCAAATGTAACTGGAAATTTGCATTATCCGAACTTTTGAATATTTGGTGTATTTCAAAAGAAACCAGAAATTAAACATCACATCAAAAAGTTTTATTTAAAATTCGTGCTCGTGTACAATGTATATTTAAACGCCAAAGCGGCACGGAATGTTTACATCATACAGTATAAAACTTCAATTAACGAAAATTAAAATACAATAAATACGCATAAGAAAAATACATGAACAATAATTAATTTAACATAAGATTCCAAGTTTCTAAGGATTTTGCAATCCAATAATAACACAATACATTCATAGCGCAACTGTTCAAGTGAATTCTCTAGCCACATGGCAATATCTCAATCTTACAATATTTCGTATCTATATATATCAAAGGTTTTACGGTTGGGTAGTTATTTTGTGTGAATGGGTGGCATTTTGTGTGTGTGTGGAGGATTTGATTTAGACCGCTAGGACGAGGTGCAGGAAAAGGAGGAACATATTTACACGCAGTAGTGCGGCAAGTGGGGGAATACATCTAGAGTGGAGGGGCAAATGTGGCAGCAACTGGCCGAATCTTGCGCGGTCTAAATCCGTCTTGCGCGCTATTTGAGGAAATTGATCATCTCGATGATTTTGTTGCGATTGATGTGCATGTAGGCCTTGGTGTGCCACAGCATGTTGATCAGCTTCTGGTCGTCCTTCTCGTCCATGGCCACATCCTCGCTCAGCTGCGGATTGAATCTGAAGTAGGGTACGCCAATCATGCTGCACCAGGCACGAGCACGATCCACCACCCGTCCATCCGAGGAGGTGGCTTGGTCCACAAGCAATGCGCCTGCGAAAGATTAAAATCAATTTAAAATTCTATTATACAAAAGATGCATTCTCCATTTACCAATTGTCGATATGCCATAGGCCAATTTGGCCGTATCCCAGATGCTCTCTGGGCGGAACACATCGATGTCCTTCAGTTCAGTGACTGGTATATGACCAGTGCCAAGGGAGACGACAGCTGAGACGGGCACAGCCTCGGCTTCGCGACCCACATTCCTCAGCGCCATATTGTACTCGTGTATCTCAGTCATGGCGTCCAGTGTGGGATTGTTGGCGATGAGACCGCCGTCCAGGAAACGACCAAATGCACGAAAATATGAGGGAGCTGCGCCCGTAGCACGTGCAGCACGCCACACCAACTGATCCTCGGGCTGGGGCGGCGGCACGCGTCGATTGCCTGACCACAAAAAACAAATAGAGTATTCAATGATACTGAACTCTAGGGGAGATTGCATTATCGACTCACTTATGGAAGTCACAATGCCCAGAATATCACTGGCACTTGTGTAATTGCGAAACAGATGCAAGTCGACCGGTTTACGATCCGCCATTACACCAGTGACCATAATCTTTGGGTGCTTGATGTCGGTCATCACATTGAACTCGCCGAGGTTGTCCTTGAGGATGCCCTCGAAGTACTCGCTCTGGTATGGTCGCGAACCCACAAAGCACTGCTCCTTCATGCGCAGATAGAGACCCATGCATTGCCGCATATTCTTGCCACAGCCCAGACCCAGCGCAAGGATGCCGCCGGTGCTTGTGCCGGCGATCCAGTCAAACATATGAATGATGGGCGTACGCGATAGCTTCTCCATCTCGAGCAGCATTTGGACCAGGACTAGGCCGCGAATGCCGCCGCCATCTAGGCATAGCAGACGTCCACGTCCGTACGGCTTGTCACCAATCTCCGGAGGAAACGGTGACATTAGCGAGGCCAAGTGTTCCTGAATACTTTGGCCCGATTGTGGTGTTGATGCTGCACTGGCCACATTACTCGAAGAGTCCTCCTTCTTCAGCTCATCCGCATTGACTTTGGTGGTAAACATGCCCAATAGTGCATCCATAATGCTCTGTCCCTTTTGCTCCTTCTCCGTATCAACCACGACGGGCACTCTACAAGAATTCGAAAATAAATAATTAACTTTGCTTTCGAGGATTAGTTAAATGATGATGGGTTCTTCGTTCTTCGCTCCAAAAGTGATAACAGATTGATTTCAATATACAACTTACTGTGCTGCTTGCGGCTGCTTCTCCATTTGTCCATTTACTGCTGCGGATAGCAACCCGCTGACCATTTGACGGCTGGTCGTCGCCAGCATATTTTCAATGTGTTCGCGCTTCTCGACAGATTCGGGTGCCTCCGGCGGTATGCCATTGTAGGTGCCTTTGGCATTGCAGCCGGGCGGACACTTTGAGTTAGCCTCGGAGCAGCGTTTGGCCCCCACCGAATGCAATATGTATAGGATTTCGTCATCCTTGCTGCCGTCCGCATCGGTGCCAACCATGTGACGCGGTGTTTTCCCAGCCTTATTCTTCAAATTGATGTCACAGCCAAAGACGACCAGACACTGGGCAATCGGCACCAGTTTCTTCTCAATGGCAATGTGCAGTGCCGCATTTCCCTCCGTGTCCAGCACATCGATGTCCGCATCGTGGGCGAGAAGTGTGACGACGCACTCGAATCGATTGCGTGCCACCATCACATGCAATGCGGTTCTGCCATCAAAATTCGTGGCATTCACATCGCAACCCTCCATGATGAGCGCTTGCAGTGTTTCACGGGAGGAGCACCAGTGTAAAGGTGTCCCTCCATATTTCATATCTTGTGTGTACAGTTTGCTGGCGTTGTTGCGCAGGAAACTAGCCACCGAAGTGGGTGTCGATGTTTTGTATAGTTTGCTTATGTTCGTCGCATTCAAATTAACATCGGCGCCGGCCAGCAGAAGCGCCTTCACATTCTCCGGCTTATCCGTCACACAGGCCAGATGCAGCGGCGTGTATCCATCCGAGTTGAGGTGGTTCAGATTAACCGTGCTGTTTGCGGTGAGCAGCTGTAACGAAAGGCTGGTGAATCAGTAGTTGTAACAGATATTGATTAGTACTTACATTGATGATCTCTTTGGTGGTGCTGGCTGCATAGTGGAACACCGAGTTGCTATTTATGTCAAAGTGTTCCACTTTGCTTAGGGGCAGCAGCAGCTTAACCATCTCAATGTTGCTCTGTTTGATGGCCAGCTGGAAGGGTGACATGAGCGTCGTGTGATCCGCCACATCGACGCACTGCAGCACTTTGGGATTGCTGATGTACTCGGTCAGATTGAAGTAGGCAACCAGATGGGCCAGCGTCCACGACGGATTATCCGAGAGCACATCACATATCTTTTGCAAGCCATTCACATTGTAATACTGCAAAAAGACAGTGGAGGTTTTAATAAAGTACGACTAGGAGATGATCTAATTAGGCCATCTATTACCTCCCTGACGAGGCCCACAAAGACGGGCAGTCGCTCCATAAATGTGTTAAACTTTTCTTCGGCCTCCTGCTGAGTGGGCGAACGAAACAAACTGAACGAGGTGGTGTTGGAGTCGGAGGTGGGTCGCTGCAGCACAATCTCGTAGACGGCGCGTTTGTCGCTGCTGTTGTACGGGGGAGCGAACAGGACCATTGCATCATCGCGCGCCAACACCTGGAGGGTGCCCAGGGATTCACTCTTGATTTCCAGAACTTTGTTCGGCGGACTATCACCGCCCAGCAGGCGCTGCAGTACTGTGAATAAAACAGATATGGTTCATAAAAATTGCGATTTAATTCAAATTAAAAACAGGACAGATTGGCAGGACGAAAAAGATGAAGAAGAAGACGATGAACAGCAACAACAACAACAATAGATAATAAGCAAAGAACAACGAACATTGAACATTGATAATAAGCAAATACCAAAGCCGGAAGCGAGAGCTCCAAATCCCAACCACGACATGGCTTCCGAATTTGCTTGCTTTTTGCCTGTTGCTGTTGAAATGGATGGATGAACTTTGGAATCTTGATGCTGATGTGCAATATATATTTATATATATATATATATATAGTGAGTTCAGAAATGTCAGTGCGATGTGAGATTTGAGTGTAAAAGCGAAGGGTCTGCTGAAAGTAAAGTCAATTTGTTAGTTACGTCGGTGTGTGCATATTTAGCTGAAGGTGAACACATTACTAACTAAAGACGCACAGAGAAATGCAATAATACAGCCAACAAATCAATATAACATCCGATTCTCTGCTTTGCCCAAGCGCCCGCCAATTAGCTCTGTTGCATAAATCCACTCAACGAATCCCAAATGCCCTCAAATTTTGTCTCACTTAAATTGCGTCATATTTCACTGGAATTTTCTAATGGTAGGCAATTACTGCTAACTGTTTGATGTTGATTGCGTGTCAGGTAATTAAAACATACTTGTCTTTACAGCCACAAATACACAATTACAGAGAACCATTTTATTACTAGCTCAAATTACGCTTAGTTCAGTTGTGATTGAAAAAAGTCCCCTTTGCATTGCAATGAACCGGGGAAAGAGTATCATATGTGAGGGTACCCTCATCAGTTCCTCAACGATCCGTGACTCAAGATTAACTGATTACATATATATATTATATACATATATATACATATTGTCTACATAACATACACTTGATATACTTTAAGTGAAAATGGTGTGTCAACTTGTGTGTCTTGCAACGCTCCCTTTAAACGAATTTATTGTTCTTTCCCCAATTCTATTTCGTTGGCAAGTTAATCAATATAGCCAAGGGGAATGACTTATAATGTTATCTAGTTCGGATCTGTGTATGCATGTGTTAGTGTCTGCATGGGTGTATGCGTGCGTGTGTATTTGCATGTAGTACTCGTGGTCAGTTATTCTAGTCGCAATTTAATGCAGCACAATTAAGTCACAGCAGTTATATCAAAAAGTAGCAAATGTAATTGCATTCACATTGGTCTAACCATTAAACATTTCGCCGATTCGTACGCAAACACTAAATTTATAATTCACACTTTTACAAATTCACAGTAATTTTTTTTTGCGCTCTTTCTTTTTGTTAAGTTACTGCGTTGCCCTGCAGCAAGAGGAATCACTTTTAATAACAAGTTCGCTCGTGGACCAATGTTCATCTGAGTCACTATATCACTGGTTCTGTTCACTTGAGACGTGTAGCAGCGAGCAATTTACTAACAGTTACTCAACTGTTATTCACTAATTAAAAACGGGATAAGTGCAGGTAATTTTACTGTCAGTTGGCGAAAAATAAGAACGACTGTTCTGCTCTGCTGCTGATTCACAACTGTTATGCGATATAAGATTATCGATATCGATATTAACAGTACAATCGAACTGTGCGTGTTCAAATATTTGGCGCTAAATTATGATTGGAAAACTGAGTGCAATATAAAATAATATATATATATTTATTTATGATGATAACACGAAAAATATGTGTACTTGAACGATATTTATTATTCAGCCGTGCTTGCACTCGAAAACAAATCAGCTAGTGTAGAAATGTAATTTAAAAGCACTTCAAATAAGGTGAAGTACTCTTACATAGTCTACATATTTATTTAATTTAATTCAAAATGTGAATCACTTGAGCACACTTAAATCGCTCGAATTGTACCACTGATTAAAAAGTCGGTATTTGTTCCTACTCCTGCGGGGCGTGCGGTTTTCCGTTGCTGATTGCAAAATGTAGAGATTAAAGCCTTCTATATAAGGCTGAGTTCGGAAAAAATGGGACATCAGTTGACTGAAACAATAATCATGAAGTTCTTCATCGTTCTGCTTGCTCTGGCTTTCGCCGCCCCCGCTCTGGGTCGCACCATGAACCGTTGCACCCTGGCCCGCGAGATGTCCTCTCTGGGCGTTCCCCGCGACCAGCTGAACAAGTGGGCTTGCATTGCCGAGCACGAGAGCTCCTACCGCACCGGAGTGGTTGGTCCCGCAAACTCGAATGGCTCCAACGACTACGGCATCTTCCAGATCAACAACTACTACTGGTGCCAGCCCGATAACGGTCGCTTCTCCTACAACGAGTGCTCTTTGAGCTGCAACGCTCTGTTGACCGATAACATCACCAACTCCGTCCGTTGCGCCCAGAAGGTCCAGCGCCAGCAGGGATGGACTGCATGGTCCACCTGGAAGTACTGCAACGGTGCTCTGCCCTCCATCAACGATTGCTTCTAAGCAATTCGTCCACTGACTGCTGATGATTTCAATAAACGCATTCTAAAAATTAAATTTTCTCGTTTTACTTCGATCTTAGAAAATTTCAACGTCCTGAGATTTTAGACGGATTAGATTGAAAACTTTGACTTTCGAGATTCGAAAAAAGATTGCACATTTAAATATCGATTTAGTTTTGTTTACCATGTCAACTAAATTATTTATTTGTAATCGCATATAAAGAATATATAAATATGAAATCAATTTAAACACACAGATAAGAAATGGTTAATCCGAGACTTAAGTTTAGGGGACCCGATTGAAGCTGCCACCGAATCTAAGCTAGGCAATACTCTAACTTGGTACTAATCTTAAAATGTATTTCGAATTAATGCAGGAGCTGATATGGATATACTTATAGATAGGGCTGGTTGTTTGTATTGCACACAGGAGGCGGGTTAGGATTAGAGCTGTGGTCCTGCTCCTAATATAGGCCAGAGGGCAGGTCTGTAACCTTGGAGCCCTGCGTGTAGGATCTCGTGCGTGCGGATATATTGCCACCAAGCTGACCCAGAGCTGGATAGTCGTTCATTCTCATTGCCGGATTGCTGCTGAAATAGATGTGTTGATTGCTGCGCGACTTCTCGCGGGCCATGCCGGGCTCGTTGGGAGTGTGATCATCGTGGCTGGACGCAAAGGCCGCCTCCAGACGCTCCACATTCTTGGTCACTCGGCGTGCCTGGATGGCCGCTGTGAGATCTGGCTTGGGATACTTTTGGGGGGTATTCATGCCGGTCATAAAGAAGACACCGTTGAAATGCTGAGCTGGTGGCGCTGGTGCTGGTGGCTTCCCGGATGGTCGTTCCAAATGCTGTGCATCCTGGGCGCTGTTGTTCCTCAGTGCCAGCATGGTGGGATCGTGATCATCGTGCCGCGCATTCATGATGACATCGAGCAGCTCCCGATTGGTGCTCGCATTGTAGGCTGTCGCGGTGGCATTCGCCTCCGCTTCGGGCATGTCGGAGGAGGGTGGTGCGTCCAGTACGTAGGATTGCTCCGTGTTGCATGTCGCATCGTAGTCCACCTCGTCGAAGAAGGTGTGCATCGCAGCGAGACGCTCAACTGCCGCTGCATCGCCCGGCATGCCATATTGTGTGGCATCCTGTTCGGAGCAGTCCGTGCGTTGCACGAGGTGAGCCAAGGATCGAGATTTGCGCGGTGGCTGAGGCACAATGTTAACGGGCACAATATCCTGTTCCTGTTCCACGGCCAGACGTAGCTGTTTCCCCTGCTTGACTGCTGCTGCTGCTGCTGCCTGGCTCGAGATCTGTTTCTCCGCCTCGCTAACAATGTTGTCCAGTTCCCCGATGACATCCTCGATGGTGGCTGCATCATCATCATCTTTATTATTATTGGCACGGTGAGGTGTTATCACCTTGCGCGACTGCTTGTGATGCTTGGACTTGGTGGGTAGCACCAGAATGGGCACGGGACTGAGGGAGGCACCCGTTTCGGAGCTGCTGATGCCCTCGTCTTCGTGCTCCGAGCAGCTTTGTTTGCTGCCCCCCGCTGTCTTCGATGTGGGTGGCACCTGACGCGGCAGGGCAACAGGCTGATGTGCTTCGACTGGCTGGAAGCTGGACTCCTGTGCACCCTGCAGGCGAAAGATTTCCCTTTGCAGCTCTGCACAGCGTTCCTGCAGGCGTCGCTCCATCGATGTGAGCACGGTCTTCTCCTCATGCAAGATCTGCACTCTCCGCTCCAGGATGACCATTTGACTGCGCACCCTATCCGCATCACGGGCCTGGGCCATCATCTTGTCCACATCGATGTGCAGCTCATTGAATCGCTTAATCTCGCTGCGCAATGCGTCCAGCCACGGCGACGAGGAGGATATGGTGCGTGCTAGTGTGCTGGTCTCCAGGCCAGCCTGGCAGAGCTCCGCTTGAATGTAGAGACGCTGCTGCAGACTGACGGCGCTCTCAATGAATGTGTTCAGGAATCTGCAAACAGGATTAACAGGATTACTCTCAACTGTGGCACTCTTTAGTTGCTCTCCGTTCACTTACTTAATGCCGGCGCATTGTAGTTCCCCGGAACCGCCACCGCTGTTGAGGATGCCGATGAGCAGTCGGAAGCGAACCGGTTCGCTGCAGCGTAATCTCAGCGTGGACATCGCCTCCGTGACGGCTGTGTGACCGGCAGCACTTATCTTCTGGCTGCCATTGCCCTGGCCAAATGGCTGTCGATCGCAGGCGGAGGCGAGCAGCTGCAGCGCCAGGATGCGACCACGTATACCCTGACCCGTTGCCGAAGAGGCGAGCGGCATCAGGCCCACCGGTGTGTTGCCTAGACGGGCTATGGCATCCAAAGAGCGGGAACAGCAAATGCTCAGGCATTGCCTGGAAAAGGGAGAGGAATATGTTGTAATGCTGTCCAGTTGATAAATCCTCAATCTTACTTACAGGCAGGAGAGCTCGTCGAGCAGGGCACGTCGCTGATAGCTCTGCGGATTCCTGGACATGGCCAGGGAGTTGGTGCCCGCCGCCATTGGAGCAGGTGCATTGCTTGCCTGGGCCATTTGTATTGCTCGAAGCACCTCCAGCAGATGACTGATGCCATCCGAGGGGGTGGCCACAAACTCCTGCACAAAGCTGCAACGAACACAGCTTAGAATATTGTGGCAGAGATAAGGAACAGTAGCTTACCTGGGAAAGGATACACGAAGATCGGCACGCAGTTTGGTTAATAGATCGGTTATGGAAGCAAACTGTCGAAGGGTCATCTCACTGTCGCTCTCAGGCGGCGCCGCAATGGGACTTCTGTGGGAGTGAAAGACGTTATTATTATTTGTTGAGGTCATCTGCTAGTCGGATGTAGACTCACTTGTAGCCAGAGTGTTTGGCTGGCAGTGTGGCGGATTTGTAGACATCTTCCTTGGCGCTGGTGGTGACACCATTGATATTAACATCATAGATCGAATGCACTTTGGCCGATCCGCTGCCTTTGGTGAACTTGCGCAGGGAGAGCACATAATCCTCGGGATTGTAGACGGGTGGTCGTTGATTCTCCTTGCTATAAACGGGTGCCTGTGGCCAACTCTGCTCCGAGCCGGCCATCTTATACGAAGCCAACGAACCATTCAAACTGCTCGCACCACACTTATTCGTGCCCGAGACACTGGAGCCGGGCTGCATCGAGGGCTGACCCGGACCCGTGGACGCAACACCCACAGTTGCCGCACTGTGTGGCGGCAATTTGGGCGAGGTTTCGCACACGCTGGGCGCCATCTGTGCGCGTTGGCGATGGTGACTACTAGGCGATAGGTGGCGCTGCAGCGTCGAGCTGTCACTGCAGGAGAAGAGGAAAGAGAGAGAGAGAGAGAGAAAGAGTCGTTAAATAAATGTTGTACGTGTTTGACATATGCAGAGAACTTGAATTTGCATTGGGCCATAAACTATAAATGCTGGCCAAAACAGGTGTTTGGGGATTCGTCGACTGTGCTCAGTCCTGGCGCACGTAACGCACCGGAAAAACAAGCCATTTAGTTTGTTAAGCATTTTGTGTGTCTGTCAGTTTGCTGTCAACGACACCAACACGACTGGCAACACCAAGTGGGCGGGGCTGTGCTGTGCTGGGCTGTGTTGTGCCTCCGGTTCCTTGCCCCAACGACGACTGTCAACTGATTGAATCTGCAGATTGAGTCTTCGCCTCGCGTCGTTACTCAACTTATTTCTGGTGATTTCTTTTGGACTGGTGCGTAAGCGAAAATATTGTCCAAAAATTAACATGTCAATAAACAAATGCGACTCGAAATAAAGACACTTTCACTGGCCAAAGCGACAGTCTGTCTGTCTGTAAGTCCGTCAGCTAGTGAGTGACTTAGTTCGAGCGATAAAAGAGTGCAACCGTTAGCTGCGCTCTAACGGTAACTGAACCGTCTGTTTCTCTGTCTGTTTGTCTGTTAGTCTGTCTGTCTGCTTGCATATGCAAATGAGCTAAAATGTTGGAAATTATGATCAAAACCTACTCATGATTTCGAACATTTTTATCAATCATTTGCATCCGTCACGTTTCAGCTTGCTTAAGCATTCCATTGAAGTATTCTTGGGCTGCTTCTGGACAGGTGCGGCCCTGCCCCAGGCGGTACATAGAGGCCTACATGTCGGCATGCCACGCCCGCTGAGGGAGGTCGTTGGCAACGGGTTAATTGATAATTGTTGTAATTGATATCGAGAGGAGACACTAACGATGCGTTGTAAATGCAAATTTCCCAGCACGCCGCAGCTTTCGATCAGTGTCAGCGACTCGCAGGCAAACAGTAGCCAAAGAAAATGCACAAAAATTGGAAAGAGTGTCGAATGATCAGGCTGAAGAAAAACACAACCAAACCAGACGAGCAAAATTGAATGCCAGAGATGCCTGGTGGATGAGAGAGTGGCTGGCTCCACCAGTTGCATTTTTGATTTGCATACATCAAATTGAAAAAACTAAATTGGGATCAGCAAAGGCGCCGAGCATGACACAAAGTGATAATTAAAGTGAGCCTAAAGCAAATGCATTTAAGTGCAACATTTCAAACTCACTTCAAACACACACCCAGACAAGATAAGCAGTTGCTGCCTGTGCAACACACTCATGCCACCATTCATCGCTGATAAGTTCAAGTTTCAATGCGAACTGAAAACTACACAGATCAAAAAAATAAACAAAATTTTTCATGTTTCCCCCATTTGATAATAATTCATTTTGCAAATTATATTTTGGCAAATCAAAAATCTTGTTATCAATACCTGGCAATCAACTTGGCTTGCACGAATAAACAAAGTTTTTTGATAAGCAAATCAAATGATTTGCGAACAAAACTTAAACAAATCAATCAAAAACGCAGCGACTATCGATGTGCGCGACGCTAAAATACCCTGTAAACATAATGCAGACAGTAACTACAATTTACAATGCATCTTTGTAACGATCATGCTTCAAAGTTTGCCAGTTCCTGAATAAAAGTTTCTTTTTACTATTTTATTATTATTATTTTATTATTATTATTTTAGTATTATTATTTTATTATTATTATTTTATTATTATTATATTGTGATTATTTACTTGGTTTCTTTCTGTTACAAATGCGTAAATGAAAATGCCAAACTAAATGTTTTCCACATTTTTCATTCATTAACTAACTATTTTGCTTTGGTGTGAAGTATTCCCATATTTCAAGTGTAGTTATACTATATATATATGTATATAAAGCGTGATCAGACCACAAATTAAAGCGCTTAAGTGACGCAAACGTGTTTCATGGCTCGTTTGTTGGCCAACGAATGTGTTTTGGGGAATTTAGAAACCTTAATAATTCCACAAAATCATGTGTAAAGTTGCAGCTTTTATTTGTCTCTTTTTTTACAATCAACAAATACAGATCTGAACAATGTGTGTGTGCCCACAAAAGTTCATTGCATTTGGTGGAGAGAAAGGGAAAGACCTCGATAAGCCTGATTAGCATAATTGGTGTTATGGGTCTTGAGATTCCAAAACATTTTGTTTTGCATTTAGAAGGGGCATTTGCAGTGTGTGAGTCTGTGATGATATCCCGAATGGGAGTGGGTTTTGCAGTAATCAAATGATAGGAAGCCTGTTTTGGCGCGTGCACAAAGTCAAGTGGAGTCAACAGCAGATAAAAATAAAAAATCAACAAAAAATAAATGAAAAAATAACAACAACGAAAAAAAACTGCACTCGTCTAGTCTAGTTGAAGTTAACTCAACGCAGTCGGACATTAAACTTGCGCCGTAAAACGTGCAAAAAAGCTGGGAATTTGGCCTCTCGGGTTTTTGCACGTGAAAGAAAAATCAAGTGCAATTTTCAATCTCAAATTACTTGAATGCCACCACACAATGAATAGCCAAGAAACACGCCGAGCATGCAACCTCACAGATTGCATGAACAAAGCTTCCAGCCCCAACACCCCCCACTCCCCTCCCCTCTTCAGACGAGCCCAGACAATGCCACATGGCTAAATATTTGGAATTAGTTACGTTATGCGGCTCGCAAAAGATAATTGCAACAGCTGCAAACATGCGTGCGAGGTCATGATTAGAGTTTAAAAATGAATATGAATATGAATTCAGAGTGGGATGTGAGTGCGAATGTGAGTGCGAATGTGAGTGCGAATGTGAGTGCGAGTGTGAGTGTGAGTGCGAGTGTATGAGTACTTGTTTTACTTCATGTGCACTGTTACTGGTCTTAAGGAACCCTTGGCAACAAAAGTGTGGCAAATTTCTATGCAATACGATTTTTTTGACAGTGTAGACTCATTAATTAATTAACTAGTTATAACAACTGATGATCCACATTGCAATTTTGATCTAAATTGCGCATTGTTTTGAGAGAAGAAAGGAGTGGTGAGCAGTATTTGTACTCAATAATGAGTAGATTCATTTCTTTGATCAAAACAATAAGGTACTGAATCTGAATCTGAATCTTATGGATCTGATTTGCATATAAAATTGTTTTAATTAAGTCATTTGTGTATTATAATTGTAACTATAATGGATTATTTGTTTAACTGCCACACACATAAGCAAATCGATCAACTATAAATACTGCAATTCAGTCAAGAAAGGGGCAACAGTCGGACGAGCTCCACACAAGATGAAAGTATATATTGTTGTTGTTGCTCTGGCAACCCTGGCATCGTTGCTTGCACCAGGCCTGGCACGCACCCTGGATCGCTGCTCCCTGGCCATAGAGATGGACAATTTGGGCGTACCCCACGGTCAACTGGCCCGCTGGACCTGCATCGCCCAGCGAGAGAGCAGCTATCGCACAGAAGCGGTGGCAGTTAACCCGGATGGCTCCCAAAGCAACGGCATCTTCCAGCTGAATGATCGCTGGTGGTGCCAAGCATCCGATGGCCGACCGTCTAGCAACCTTTGTCATCTCAGCTGCGATGCGGTTGTTACCGATGATATTACCGATGCGGTCAGATGTGCCCAGAATGTGCTCAACACTCAGGGTTGGTCAGCCTGGAGTTCGTGGAGATTCTGCAATGGCACTTTGCCCAGCATTGATCCTTGCTTCCGGTAGAACCAAAGACAATTTGTAAAACTAACCACATTTATTGTCGACCAATATGAGTCGACACAGAAAAATACGAAAAGTAAAAAATAAATGTTACAAAATTAAATGCAAAATGGTGCAACATTTGTTGCATAGATTGGTCCCATAAGGTCGTCATCGAATTTCTGCGATCAACGCTTAATTAAACTAATAATTTTAAAGATGACTTTTTATTATTATCATAATTAAATTTATGTTCGACGCTAACAATGTTTTCCATCGTTGAGTTCTCAACTTGACAACAAATTAATTCATATTGTGTAAGAGAGAAGAGCAGAAAACTTTCCACTTGTCTTAATGACCAACATTTGCAGCGATGACAGTCAACACTCGATTAACGAACTCATTAAATATCCAGTATCCAGGGTTGTACTTTTTGCGAAACGAGAGAAGAAATTGCAACTAACAATTATAAAACGAGCCTTTTTGGACGGCAAAAGATACGAGAAAAGTGAAATTTTATATAATGGCACAACAACACATAACCGAATCATTAAGACAGTTAACTTGGCCAAAACGAATGATGACTATGTGTGGCACATTATTGCAAAATGACTGGTGTACATCTAACGACAGTTATGCTGCATTGGGCATGACATCGAAGAGCGTGCAAGTTGTAGTTGGAATCGGAGCTAGAGTTGGACTAGGAGTTGGAGCTGGGGTTGGCCAGCAGTCAGTAATAATGGCTAATGGTAAACAAGTTAATTTCATTTACCAATTGTAAAACAAATTACGTATGAAAGCAAAGCCGTTATCGTTACATTTATCCAAGTGTGCAGCGCAAATGTTCAAAGCGGCGGCAAATTAGATGGCCATTACTACTACTACTACTACTACTACTATTATTACTTCTACTACTATTATTACTACTACTATTATTATTACTACTACTACTATTATTACTACTACTATTATTACTATTATTATTATTACTACTACTACTATTATTGCTATTATTATTATTACTACTACTACTATTATTACCACTACTACTATTATTACTACTACTATTATTACTACTACTATTATTACTACTACTATTATTACTACTACTATTATTACTACTACTATTATTACTACTACTATTATTACTATTCTTATTATTATTATTATTTATGGCAGAAGTCGTTGGCTTCTTCGATCGACTTAGGTTTTCGATTTGATTTATTGAAAAGCAATTTCACATCGATTACGCTTCAGGCCCAACTCTGTCCAGTTCGGCTTAATCGCTCGAGATCAACTTGGCCATTTTCAGGCCTTGTCATCGTTGTCATACCACAAAAGCAGCGAAAATATGTTCAATAACAACTTGACCAGAAAGGCAACAAACATTGTAGCAAATTTGTATCAATTCTCAAGGGTCTCGCCACGAGTTGAATGACTTTTCACATAAGAGACACGATCAGTTTTGATTTTGTTCAAATCAAGCTAGCAGCAACTAAATTTAAGCTCAAATTACCAAATTGGGCAACTAGAATTGTTGCCATTGTTGGCAGCTCAAGAGCACAACTTGTTGCGCATAATTTGTTACCAAGCAACAAACGTATTCAAGTTGTGTCCATATGAAGATGATTCTATATGCCACAGGTATGTGGTCCAAGCTGGATGAATCTGTTAACTTATATCACAAATGAAATTAATTTGTTAAGCTTCCTGTTTAACAGTGATTAAGAACAACTTTAATCAATTAAGCCAGTGTCACTTGCCACTTGTGGAAAGTTCTACATTGGAATTCACTTTTGGATATGTCTGCTGTAATGTCGCTTAAGATTGTTGGCCGTGACAAGAAGCCTCACTCTTAATCCCGAGTGATAAATGGCCTGTTCTCTGCTTAACTTTCGCGTCTTCGTAATCCCCTTTTAATCATCCAGCTATTGCCACGTTCTCTACACAGCCACTTGGCCAAGTTAAGATTTATCGCAGCCTTTTTTTTGTTTTGGACAGAGCTCATAATGTTATATGTCGTGAAAAGTAGAGTTTCTCCGCGTGTTAAGTCGACACCTTGCCAAATTGTTTGCAAGTGGGCTGCGAGAGAGAGATGGGGGGAGAGGGGGAGAGGAAGAGAAAAAAACTTGGCCAACAACAAACGGGCCTGTGGCTGTTTGCCCCTTTTTTAAGTGGTTTCATTCAGATGCTGCCACAGATACAAAAGTCAGCGTTGAAATGACATGAAATGTTCTCATGGCAGTTCCATTTCTTTTTAGCCCATTTGCATACGCAACACACATTTGCAACTCACACAGAGAGAGACAGAGAGAGAGAGAGAGACAGATAGAGAGAGAGAGACAGAGAGAGAGATAGATAGATGGATAAAACTATTAACAGAATTTAGCAACAACAATGCTAGAGAAATGTGGCCACTTTTCAGTTGTCAGGCGACGACTCAAGATCTGCGACAACAGTTTTCCCAAGACCTGTCTCAGCTGCTTGAATTGTGTTTGAGATTCAATACCCGTTTCCCCATCCCCATCCCCGTTTCCCCAACCCCATCCCCAAAAAAATACAAAAAAAAAACACTGGCTGTTTGTCAGCACGTTTTTTGATCGTTTGCTGTCATGCTTGACAGCGCCAGTGCTTGACTTCATATTAAACTAAGTCGCACGGCGCTAAACGAAGCTCAAATACTCTAACTATTGCATAAGTGTATCTAGTTTGGCTTGTTCAGCTTGTACGCCAGTTTTGCTACCCAGATCTTACTCAATACTTGTGTCATCTTTAAAGCTTGTACAAATTTATTGACACATCAATTGCATGCCTCAAGTAACTCAATAAACACTTATGTCACCACTAAATACAACTTGTGGCAAGTTATTGAGATATACTTTCGTATTACTCAACAAAATAAAAGCAGTTTTTATCAATTAACAATTACAATTGAAAACTTTGTAAACTTTTTTAAATTTCCATCTCAAGTAGACTTCAAATTTAAAGTACTGCTTAGTTTAAGTGGGAACAGACACACTTTTAAGTGGCACTCTCCACAATATTGTGCTTGCTTCAGTTTGAGTTTGAGTTTTGTGGCAGAGTATACGCAAAAAGTGTTTGAAGAAAATTCGAGTTTTTCCAAGAGCTCATTATGATGATTTTCACCAGAGATTTGTTTGCTACAGATTGCGCCTCTTGCTGTGCAATATATCAACGGAGCTGTCTGTCTGTCTCTCTGTCTGTCTGTCTGTCTCTTCTCTAATATAATTAGGGTCTGTTGTTGAAATAATATCGCAGGGGCATTTGATACAGTTGCGTTTTTATGGTTTTTTTGGGTGTCTGGGCAGCAGGTGAAAAGTTTATAATTTGTAAGTCCAATCTGTGATGTGACAGGTAATTGATGCCAAAAGTAGCTCAGAGCTCAGAGCTCAGAGCTCAGAGCTGGGAGCTGGGAGTGGGGATTGTCGTTTCAGCCCGGTTAGCGTTGACAATGACTAGTCAAGATCATGTTTACTTAACCAACTGGAAAACAACAAACATTGCGTAATGCAATCCGTTTGGACATTGTGCAAGTTTAAGCAGAGCTTAGGCATCTGGACTCCATCCAGACACAGCCAGAGTAATCCGAGAACTTCGAGCACAGAGCTCTATGCAGATCTTTTGGAGCTACCTTTCTCCAAGACTCTCATCATTTGGTTGCTGGACACTTTTTCATTGCTGATAAGAGTTTAAAGCAGTCAATATTTTAGTGCAACTGCTTTTGATTATTTGCCAAGTGGCAAACACTCGAAAGCACTTGAAAGTGAGTCCAATAAGTGTCGGCATAATAAACTCTGCAAATAATGCACAGAGATAAAGTTGCTCCAGATTGGACTTTAGTTGTTGTCTTACGATAATTGCGTTGGACTGTAAGATATTTGAGATATATGTATGCAGCTGCTCTAGATTGCATTTGGTTTCTTCATCTTCATTTATTATAATTCAGTCCTGTTTTCGAGGAAATTGCAGAGATTCGCTTTAAACTTGGCTAATTTATTACTTTGGTCTAGTTGTGCTTCCTTCTTGGAGTCAAGGAACATGTTCTGCTGCACCAATTCTTTGCAGCATCTTGCTTATGCGCTGCTTGCTTTCTTCATTCAATTACGGTATGTATGTACACTCAGAAAAACAATTAGCATCAACTTTAAAAAAGTAAACAATAATAATTCTAGATGTATATATTGCGGATGTTCCCAGATAGTTGCAACAAATAGTTTTCCCCCAACAATAATTCACAGTTTTCAGTCAGACATTTATCCATTTCCCAATTTCTCGCTCTGCAGCGCTTTCTAATTTACCTGTGCGTAGTGGCAGTTATCCAACCAAGAGTTCTACCCCATCTTTCGCACTTCTACACACATCAATTAAGACACAGCCACAATCCACAAGCCACAATCCCTGAAGCGAGTACACAATAAGTTGGATAAGTTGGAAAATTCAACCCACACCACGTTTTTCCAGTGGTTGTTAGTAGCTTCAGACCGTCATAACTTTACGGCAGAGTGATTTTAGCCGCAGCAATTGTTTTAAGCACTTAGTTGACCCACACCATGTCGTCATCGCCATCGCCATCGTCATCGTTCCTTGGAGGGGGCGCCGAACTCTGGCCCTTGTGGCAATTACATATTGTTGGCTGTCCGCTGTCTTCTTGGCCATTTGTGCTAATGTGCACAAATTATATGGGAAAGAGTCGTGTCGAGAGTCGAGTGTACTTTGCACTTGGCAGGAGGAAAAGGTCTGCTGACAATTCAGGTCTTCTTCTTCTTCTTCTTCGGCTGCATCTGCTTCACCCCTTCACCTGACGGTGTAATTTTCCAGTCTTTGGTTTCCTGCTTTGTTTTAGACTGCTCACTACAAGCGGAGCTCTCCAAGTGTCTCTGCTAATGCATTGCGACTTCCTTAGCTTGAATTCTAAATTCCCGTTCCCATTCCAGCTTTCCGTTTCCCGCTTCCCATTCCCTGGCCAGCTGAGACGGACGTCTGCTTGTATAAATTATTGCCCACCAAGTTGCCCACTAATATGAATTCACTGACCGCTCCAAGTCAACGGCCCATTATGGTTCGGCCAGCTGGTTCGGCTGGAAAAGTGGAAGGGAAGCGTCTGGAAGTCCATTGCTTTTACTCTAAAGCGTCTGTTCGATAGATCGATTCTTGCTTTCGTTACTAGTCTCTCTCTCTCTTTCTCTCTCTTTGTTCGATTCTCTTTTAGAAAGCAAATACGACGAACACGCGGAGAGACAGCCAATTAAATCTCGAACCTCGATCAACGGCATTCGACTCTTGACTCTTCTTGATGGCCAAGAATTGAAAAAGATGTTTTCTTCTTTTACGCTGCATAAAGATAATGGCTCAAAAGGCAATCTTTGATTGCGAGTTGCCGTTGCAGAATTTTCTCCATTCAACTGCCAACTGATGTAAGCCCTTTATCGACACAACAAACTAATAGTTTCCAATAATATATGCATCATTTACATGTAGAACTCATTATGTAACATTTTTATCGCTTGAGAATTCTTTAAATTTCAAATTTCCCGCTATTGTTTAGAATCGAGCATATTATGCATATGATAGATCTGATAGATATGAAATTGATAGATCTTTTCAAATTGGAAAACATATTCCACATATTTATGTACATAGGAAAATCAAATGTTTCTTGAGTATTGAGGGAAAAGTTTCTGTTGATGGAGGGCAGAGCACCGTTATCGTGCTGGAGCTTAGACAAACGGATTTGGGACTGGGTCGAGATTTGCGTCAATCAATGGACTGAGACTTGCCAAACTTAATGAGAAGGAAATAATATGTTATCTGGCTAATTTGGCCAAGAGCCGATGCTGCAAATGCCATTGCATTTTGGTGGTTATACATTATGTGTTGTAGCTCTTATGTTAGCCAACTTTATTTGGCCATTAAGCCAAATGCCACTAGTCAAATGCTAACCATTAACCTGGTTAACCTTCGCTTAGTAATTACTATGCTTAAGATTTTGTTTTCGTTTCAGCTATTGATATTTAAACTAGGCTATGAGCCATGTGGCAACTGCAACGCTTTCTTGAAAGAACTCAATTGTGCGTGTGTGTGTGTGTGCGAGTGTGTGTGTGTGTGTGCGAAAGTGTGCGTGTGTAGATTGTAGTACGATAGTAGTACTTATGGTTCACGTCTCATAACGGTCACAAGTTGAATCGTAAAACCAGCGACTCGGCACAGACCCCAAGGCTTCCTCCACACACACATCACACACCTCAAACCCATCGCACATCGCACATCATCAACACAACACACAACACACAACACATTAGCGCTAACTATTTTTTTCTTTTTAATTTTTCTCTCCCTCTCTGAACATGGATTGAGGCTGATAGATGGCAGATGGCAGATGAAACATGGAACATGGAACAGCCTCAAGTCTAAAGACCCAACCGCAACTATGCAAAACTCCGGTACGCGCTGTTATATTAACCTCATTCGAGAGAGGAGCGCATGCTGCCAGTTGGATGCATCTATCATAAATAAGTCAAAGGGGGAGCAGCAGGTTGGGTGGGGGAGGGGCAGCGTCAGGTTTTGCATATTTCTTGTTAGCGGCATTCCTCCCCGGGGGAGCAGCACTTGTTGATCTTGAGGCGACCACAGAGTTTTCTACAGTAAGAAAGCTGTTAACCTCTTCATTTGGTTTTGGTTAGCTTTGGGTCAACAGCGAAGATAAATGACAAAAGGCTACTGTGCCGTATTTGGTCTTTGGCCAAAATGACTGACGAAATGAAGTGCCAACAGCACAAAACTGGCTTTCAAGCCACTGTTAACCAATTGACCCCCTCTCTTAGTTATAGCCATGAAATATCGACATCGCTTTGTGAATTCTTCGTAAGAGCAACGAATTCACTTTTACTTTTCGCTTTTTGGTATAACTTACAAAGCCTATTAGCGCTGCGAGCGTCTCGTATCAGCTATCAGCTCAAAATGGGTCAACTAACAGTTGTGGCCAAGAATTTTGAGCCAGAACTCATCGCATATGCATAAGTTGTTGAACAGTTTGTGCCACGAAGACTGACCAATTATGTGTCATTAACATACAAGTCGCGGCTAATTATCTAACTAAGATGGCCAAAAGAAAGTACGGTTACAATAATAATAGACTCTCGAAGCCAACTTCAACAACAACAGTTCTCACTCAATTGTAGACCCAGCCGAGAAGATCTTACTAATATTTCTAGCCATATCAAATGATTTCTTACCAATTCCGAAATGAAGGCTAATCTAATTCAATTCATTGTCTCGTCCATAAAATAGAAACTTTTTGCCAAAGCAACAAAGAAACAAAACCATTTGTTGCGTGACCATAAAAAAAAACCTTTTTTTCTGCACACATTCAGCTCTTTCATAGAAAGTAAACTTGACGCCTCACCTGAATTATAAACACCTGAGTCAAGTAACAAACTTGGCTTACAAACTAAATATATCACAATATTATAATATATCAGCTAACAACTCTGCAAGTCGAGGAGTTTATGATGCAGCTGCTCCTAACATTCTCGACATCTATGGATATGTTTTGGAGACTCTTTTGATCTTTAAGTCCCCAGCCAACCAATGGCACATTCAGTGAAAGCAGCAACAGAGCACTTAATTGAATAAAACAATCTTTGTTTCAAATCAAACCCACAGAGACTCAGAGCCATTAAAGCCAGAGTCTGAACTCATTAAGATTACAAATCGTGCTTGTTAACAGCCCTTTTTCAGGTTATCATTTTAGTATTCAACTTTAAATGAAGTATCAATCTAATGGTCAAATCAGTGCTCAAAAACCTTGGTCCACTTTTCTAGGTTATAATTTTCTATTTTTTTTTTATATTAAGAGAAATACTTTTTTAGCATCTCTTATATAGGCCAAATCGGCCAGATAACACTTTAGTCATACTTTGTTTACCTTTCGAGTATTTTTCCTTCTCATTTACTCTACTTATCTCGACCCGTTACTTGGAAGCAAATCAATTCAATTAACCAACCCCTTTGTCTAATCAGTAGTCCACTTGAGATAGCGCTCGGATAGCGGATAGCGCTCCAGATAACTGCCAGCTATAAAGAGAGGAGCGTTTCCCACAGGCGACATCAGTTGACTGAAACAATAAGCATGAAGTTCTTCATCGTTTTGCTTGCTCTGGCTTTTGCCGCTCCCGCTCTGGGTCGCACCATGGACCGTTGCTCCTTGGCCCGTGAGATGTCCAATCTGGGCGTTCCCCGCGACCAGCTGGACAAGTGGACTTGCATTGCCGAGCGCGAGAGCTCCTTCCGCACCGGAGTGGTTGGTCCCGCAAACTCGAATGGCTCCAACGACTACGGCATCTTCCAGATCAACAACTACTACTGGTGCCAGCCCGATAACGGTCGCTTCTCCTACAACGAGTGCTCTTTGAGCTGCAACGCTCTGTTGACCGATGACATCACCAACTCCGTCCGTTGCGCCCAGAAGATCCAGGGCCAGCAGGGCTGGACCGCATGGTCGGTCTGGAAGTACTGCAACGGTGCTCTGCCCTCCATCAACGATTGCTTCTAAGCTGATCGAAAACCGAACGCTTTCATATCAAATAAAATAAACAAAATCTTCGCTTTTAGCACGCACCATTTCAATGACATGCGAAAACTTTCCTAAGATCACCTTTATATCACTTTCTAATATATTAATGTGGCCAGAATCACAAGAGAATATTCATAGATGAATTCGATGGGGCTTAAATTATTTGAGAAACTTGAAGAAAATTAAAAAGCGATTTATTTTTATACTTTAATGTTAGCGAATTCGAATTTTCACCCGAAGAAAGTAAGCTTGAAGCTCTGATGGTCACTCAACAACCACAAATCACGACAAGGGGTCAACCCCAATTTATGGCCCAGCCCCAAAACATATTAATTATGAGGCATTTGACGGCGTTGAATCAATGATTATAATAATAATAATAAATAAGCCAGAAAAAACCAGTTGAACTGGTGTTTAAATTTTGATTACTATTATGATTGATTTACATAAATAGTGCAGATTTCCGCATGAGCGGTGAATAGACATAAATATATCGAAGGTAATGCTCAAAATGAGTGGACATAACAATGTCGTATTCATTAGGCAAATTGCAGCTGGTCAAGCTTTGTTTGATGGACAGATGGATGCCTGGGGCATCCTCGAGCTGTGTTGGAGGAGCACGAATAGTGCGGCAATTATAAGGTGATTGGAATCTATAATCCAAGTTTGCCCCTGGCCACACAGATTGGCAGCAGCAGCGTCGCAAATTGGGAGAAAGTGGTGAGCAAAGCAATTTAAGTGTCTCGATTCGGGTTTGTTTACAAAACAAAACAAAACACAAGAAATTATATTTGGATGCATCAGAATAAGTCATAAAAAACTAGGCAGCTGCTGAGCCGATCAGCAGAAACAAATCTGTGTTCAATTTAAGCATTTATAAGGAAAATTAGAATGAGGAAAACTGAGCTTAGACTAAGCATCTAAGATAATAAGTTGCAAAGCTGTTTCAGTTCTCCGGTTCTACTGTACCACTTCTCAGCACAAACAATCTTAAACTACTCTTAGCCAAGTGCACACTGAATTTAATGGCAATGACTAATTGACTGACTTATCTCGAGTACCTTCCCATTGCCTCCGACTGATAAGCACTCTTCAATCGTTGAGTAAGAAGTCAAACTGTCAACCTGTAAGATATCGCAACTTCTTTTTGCAGATAAGATGCAAATTGAGTGCTTTTGTGTGGACAGCTGGCCTTTTAAACTCAATTAGCTGCTGATGGCTAAGCTGGGAGCTGCTGCGTTGAGCCCAGTTCCCCCCATTTAGTTCAATTAGTTGGGCCAAAGAGTAAGCCCTATTGCCCAAGATGCCTAAATTTCTAGGCTATAATTTTATTTTCGACCCAGAATCGCCTTCTTCAATATTATATTAAGAGAAATACTTCTTTAGCATCTCTTCTATCGGTCACATCGGCCAGATAACACTTTACCTTCCGAGTATTTTTCCTTCTCATTTACTCTACTTATCTGGATCCGTTACTTGGAAGCAAATCAATTAATTTACCCAACCCCTTTTCTAAACAGTAATCCATCCACTTGAGATAGCGCTCGGATAGCGGATAGCGGATAGCGCTCCAGATAACTGCCAGCTATAAAAAGAGGAGCGTTTCCCACAGGCGACATCAGTTGACTGAAACAATAATCATGAAGTTCTACATCGTTCTGCTTGCTCTGGCATTCGCCGCTCCAGCTCTGGGTCGCACCATGGACCGTTGCTCCTTGGCCCGTGAGATGTCCAATCTGGGCGTTCCCCGCGACCAGCTGGACAAGTGGACTTGCATTGCCGAGCGCGTGAGCTCCTACCGCACCGAAGTGGTTGGTCCCGCAAGCTCGAATGGCTCCAACGACTACGGCATCTTCCAGGTCAACAACTACTACTGGTGCCAGCCCGATAACGGTCGCTTCTCCCACAACGAGTGCTCCTTGAGCTGCAACGATCTGTTGACCGATGACATCACCAACTCCGTCCGTTGCGCCCAGAAGATCCAGGGCCAGCAGGGATGGACCGCATGGGCCGTCTGGCAGAACTGCAACGGTGCTCTGCCCTCAATCAACGATTGCTTCTAAGCTGAAATCTTCGCTTTTAGCACGCACCATTTCAATGACATGCGAAAACTTTCTTAAGATCACCTTTATATCACTTTCTAATATATTAATGTGGCCAGAATCACAAGAGAATATTCATATATATTTTTTAAACTCAATTAGCTGCTGATGGCTAAGCTGGGAGCTGCTGCGTTGAGCGCAGCCCCCCCCCATTTAGTTCAATTAGTTGGGCCAAAGAGTAAGCCCTATTGCCCAAGATGCTGCTGCTGGTGCTGGTGCTGCACACAGCGAGTTTCTTTTAAAGACCAATTTGTGGTTACTCAATCCACAATCAACAATTGCCTAATTTGTCAGGTGTCCAACAGCTGTCTGACAAATGTACTAAAAGTTAAACAAAGAATTTGCCAACTAACCGCAAAACTTTAATGAAAAGAAAATTTTCCATTTTTTGTTTGTTTTATAAACCTAATTTTTGGATTGTATTTTTGGGGTTTTTTGGTCGAAAGTGTGCTGGCCATTTTGTAGGCTTTGCGTGAGACGCCCAGTTGTCCAGTTGGAGCGTGTCCAATGCATAAGCTATTTATTATTAACAATTGTTAAATCAGACCGGAACAGTTTCAGTTCAGTCTAGCTCAGCGCTAAGCACATAAGTTTGCCCCTATACATACATATATATATATATATATATATATATATATATATCTATTTTTTTCCTTCTGTTATTTGTTATGTGTGCTGCCCACTGATGTTGCTTTTATTGTTTGTCTTACACTTTACTGGCATTGTTAGCAGCTGTAACTGGGGGCTTGGGGATTGGGCAATTATAGTTATTGTGTGGCATGTCTCGTGCCGTCTCAAATTCAATTTTCATCTCAATTTTTAGCCGCTTTCGAGTACGGTTAAAGGTAATTTGTTTAAGATTTATTATTATTATTTTTATTATTATTTTTATTTCTTTTTTTTATTTTTGTATCAAACGCACACGTAGCTTTAAAAGCGTTTTTATTGCTCGGGCTAACGAGCTTTTGTTGTTTGGTTTGATTCTTGCTGCCCACACATTGACTCAAGATGACTTATTTTTTTTTATATTTTATTAGTGTATACACTGTGCGAAGAAAGTTGAGCCCTATTTGCATATGCTTTGCCCAGTTGCTGCACTTAAGATCTGGTTTAGATTTGGGTTTAGGGTTGTGGCCTATGTGGGCGTAATCTGTCAGTCAGGCAAGCAGAACAACAGACTGAAAACAATGGGCCAAGATGGGCACACAGTTAAAAAAAAAGATTTCTTTTAGAATTGAAATTTTAAACTACTGAAATCGCCTCGAAAAAAAAATGACTTGGCATTAATTTTAATCATAGATCAAATCAAACTAATGCAATGAATTTTTCGGTCAGTGCATGAGGAGTGATCAACGGATAAGCAAGCTGAAATATAACCTTGTCTATTTGACCACTTTTGTGTCTTACCTCGTTTGGGGTCGGTCTTTTGTTCTCGCTCGCTTTTCGCTTTACGCTTCTAGGCCAAATACCGAAATCCAATTTGGAGCAGCGTTGCAGCAAATGCGACTAACACCAATTCCAATTCCAATTCCAATTGGGCCAAATGCAGAACGTACTCAAAATGTCCAAGCACTCACACACGCACACTTTTCATATTTCGTTTTGTTTTTTTTTGTTTGCGAGCATACGAAGAAAAGTTGACTTTGGCAGCGTCATCGAAGAAACGAGCAAGCCATAAGTTGAGAAGATTAGCACAAAGCAAAACACGGAAAGCTTCTATGCTACTTAGTTACGGTTGCAATTGTTGTTGTTGTTACTGTTGTTGTTACTGTTTTTGTTGTGGATGCTGCAATAGGCCAACCCGAGCAAGAACTGAGTGAGAGAGACAGAGATAGAGTCAGCCTCAGAGTGGAGATTCAAAACGGAGAGTCGTACTCGTTTTACCGTTAGAATGCAATCAGCGCGCGTTCGCTCGCTCGCTCGCGATGCTGTTAGCTTAAGGAGAGTAAAGGAGACAGGGAGTCAGGGAGGGGGGAGAACGGACACAGGCACTTTTCTATCCAATAAAAAAAAAACTTGCACAACGAGAATATTTATTTATGTGTATATGTATTATATGTGTGTATATCGCGTAATCGTTTACGGCACGTAACAAGGTGAGATATAACTGCGTGTGTGTGTGGAGGAGATGTTGATGAAGTAGCAGTTATTAATCAACTGTAGTAACAGTTACAGTTTAAGCTCCCAAAACGATAGCACTTCGTTAAACCTTAAGCACGGCTAGCAAAGCCATCGTTATTAGATTTATCCAACTGATTTAGATAGACAATAATAATAAGAATGAATTAAGCGCTACTCTCGCCACGCACACACGTCCGCTTCGCTCGGAAGTCACGCACTGACTGAAGCCAGGCAGGCAGGCAGACAACCGCTAAGCTTGGCTTCAACTCGACCCAACTCGAGCCGCTGTCGATGACAGTTAGAGTTCGACTCTCGACTCTCGGCGCAGCGGCCACTTTCTCAACTCGTTTGAGCGAAGCGCTCTCTTTCTCTCTCTTGTCTTATACGGTGTACGAGTATAAGACATGACTGTTATTGATTATGCGCTTTGCTTTGATTGAAATCCACTATTTTTTGGCTTATCATTTTCATATTTACTCTTGAGTGCTTAACATGCAGCTGAGCATCTGTAATCGCTGGGTGGCAAAGCAGTGTCGCAGAAGGCCTCCCTCTGCCCACCTCCCCAATCTTGCTTTGGTTCAGGCCAAAAATATAAAGCACCCTTTTAAATTGAAGCTTTTTAAGTATCATATCAAATTTATTGTTTGTACTTTATAAAAGGTAGTGAATTAAAATGCAATTCCATTTAAAGAGCCAAATATTTAAGGCAAATTTTGGGTAGATGTAATTTTTCCGTCTTTTTTACTTAGATGGAAAACTGAACACAAAGTGTGCAGTAAATTTGTTTGTGTTGCTAAAAGTATGCAATTCTTCTAGAATTAATTTTCTAAACATTTTCAAATTTGATCTGTACACATGCAAGCAGTGCACCACTGCACAAGCAAGCAGGGCAGTTAAACTTTTGTTGCAGCCAGAAACTATGCAATATTTATTTTCCAACAATTGGCAGCTGACAAGAGCTGGCTGATGTGGCAGCGCCCAAGTTGCTTATTTCGAATTGATATTAAAAGATGTAATTAAACTCACCTGTCTGTAATTGATTTGGCACGTTCGTAAATTGAGTCGAGCGAATATTCATCCGCATTCGAGCTGCAGGCATTGGTGCGATTCTCCACAGCCTCCTCGTAGCAGTAGCTGCAGCTGCAGCACGAATACTGCGAGCAATACGAGGAGGCATCCAAATCAGTGATTCCAATCGAACACTCCTCATCCAGTCTCCGCTGTCGCTGCTCCATTTCCGCGTTGGAGACTTTTTGGGGCATCGAGCGACTGTAATAGAGAAGAATTTGAATTTATCACTTGATTAAAGAGGAGGAGTTCTATCTGAGTACAATTAATGATCTCTCCAGTTGGAAAGCTTGGAAAGAGGCGTGTCTCTGTGAGCAGAATTAATGCTACCAAACTTTTAGCTTTTTTAGAGGTTGTTTTAGCTTGTAAACAATTATTGGTTGCTATCAGATTTTATTGTAAAATTGTTATTAAAATCGAGTCAATTTTTGAGAGGTAAAAGGCTGTGAGCGAGTGAGCTCGACTACAATATACCCTGACAAATGTATTCGAATTTTATTGCCAAATTTAAAAATATAACTAAAATAAAAAAATAAATAATAAATGAAGGAATATTATATAAATATATATATATATATGTTGCAAGACCGATTGACTGATTGATTGATTGACTGATTGATTGACTGTTTAACTAATCCCGATATTCCCCGTGCACGTTTAATTCAAAGATATGAAAAATATTCCATCAATTTGAAAAAGTTCTCGCTTATCGGATGATCACTGTAGGAGGTATGTGTAAGGGGCAATTACCTTTTGGTGCGTGTGTCCATCGAATCCATGACGACGTTCCAGGTGCGGTGTATTAAGTAGAGCAGAAACAGAATTCGCGAAGTCTCGCCCCCATTGGGAGGTGAGCTGCCCGAGGTGCCCAGGCAGCTGCTGGAGCCGAGGGGGGCGGACTGGGGGCTATCCACAGAATCGTTGGGCTGCTGATAGCTGCGTGCTGGCAGCGTCTTGGAGCGATACTCGTCTTGGAGGCAATAGTCCCGCTTGTGCTGCTGATAACGACGACGCGTATTAAACTGAGATCCACTTTCGACGACGCCAACTCCAGCTGAGGATCTGTGTGCGATGCGGTTACCCATTACGAGGATTGATGCCAGTCAGACATTGCCTAATAAGACAGGGACAAGAATCCGTGTTAATAACACATGTAATGAGAGTGTGTGTTTTAGTGTGTGTGTTTTAGTGTGTGTGTGTGTGTGTCTACCGACATAGATTTTAACCAGTTTTGAAGCAAAATAATCGCAAAAGTGAAGTGAAGCTACCAAGATCGGAGAAGGGGCATCCACGGAATTGGGTCAGCAGTGTGGAGTTCTTATTGAGTTCTCCGCGGCCGCGCATCAGCTCTGATTCTGGTTTGGAGACAGAGAATTGGGGTCGCCACTTTGGAGTTGACCAACAAGACGAGTTGCAATAAGAACATGACACTCAACACGGCGGGCTACTCACTTAATGCGTTTCATCTGCCGGGTAATTCCGATCTGGCTGATAGTTGATGGATGGATGCATTGCGAGCGGACAACTGAACCAGTTTTTGGCTATCTATTTGGACATGCGAGTTGCAATGAGAATCGAGGAAATTCCAGCTAATACAATGTATGCAATATATGGGAGAATGTATATATATATGCATGTATACATAAGGAGGTCACGCATCTGTCTTTAGGTCAATGGAATTCATCAAATTGTCACTAGGCACAAATTAGTCAACAATTCTCAAGAGTACGCGACCAAGTCTTATCACTGAACTCCAAGTGTGACCGCTAAACGACTGTGGTTGCCCTATCTGCGACCGACTACGACTATCTGAGAGGTAAACCCAAAGTGTTGGCAAACAGTGCTTATCAGCATACAAAATATACACTTTTTGGCGTATGTTTAGAATCATATTCAAAATGTTATTTAATTTAGTGTTAATATATGTGAAAGAAGGAAGCATTTGTAACTTTATCTTCATTCTTTTGATATATATATAAAATAAATAATCAAATAAAAAATAGGTATTCCATTTAGTATTAAGCTAGGTACTGCCTTAGCTCATTCTTTTTATTTATATCAAATATATATATATTATTATTAAATTTACTATTAATCTAAAGCTGAAACCACAGTTTGAGTTGGCTTAAGATGAACAATATTTTCCTTCATATACATATATCGCTCATATCTCTATTAATATACATCTATTAATATATATTTATTATTATTAAATATACTTTTCAGCTTGTTAAAGCTGAATATGCATTGAGTAGGCCATCTGCTCTAAATATTCTGCACTGCAGCTGAGCATTAATGTTCAAAGAATTTCACAAACATTCTCTTCTAACTGTAATCCATAGTGAAATGGATCAAAGTAAATGCGATTTGGACTTTTACAGGCAAAAAGCAACATTAAATGCACACAAGCGTTGATCAATTTTGATGGCCTTCTCACACAACGGCCTTTCGAATATGTTAAACAGAATGCAGAAGCAATCTGTGCGTGTGTACTTTGTTATCAACATTAAATCAAACAACAAACAACAAAGTCACACAACACCAGCTTAAAGAGCAACCGGTTCTTAAGTGACCATAAAAACAGAAGGTGAAAGTTAAAACATGCGTGAAAATTTTGGTAGGGTAGGTTGAGGAAAGCGAAACCTATAAAAAAAATTAGCTGCTTTAAGCTGGGTGATCAAAATTATATAAAATATAAAATGTAGGTTAACAGCTTATTCGACTTTTTATGTCTTCCTTGTTCGCAGTTCATCGTGGTAGAATCCAGATATAAATTCTAATGAAGTCAAGAAGTATTAAGATAGTAATTAACAATGCAGCGTGGTAGAAATTACATTGTGTGGTTTATCTTATCGCGCATGCGACACACCCTGTACAGCGAGCGAGCATTGTTAACTACGGGAGAGAGGACAACAGTCAAAAGCTAAATGCGACGTGTTCGACGTTGTCGTTTCGCAGTCGCGTTTGCAACAATCGAGCGCACAGATCTCTCGCAAAGCGAAGCGCGCAGCTGGGATTACGAAAAAAAGGAGCCAATTTTGGAAAGTAAAGAACAATACAGAAAACAAAACGAATGATGAGCACGCAGAGTCAACTGAATACAGAGCAGTTAGTGTTCGAGGAGAAGCCATTGCATGTGCCCTCGCTGGAAGAGTTGCAGTCAGGTGAGGCGAGCAGAGTTACACAGATACCAATCATGAGCACGAGAACACGAACTCGAGCAAATGACCTTCACACAAGTGTGTCGAACTTTCCATAGCCGGTTTTTATTTTTATAAGTGTTCTTAGCGTGTCTTGTTGTAAGCAGAAAGGGTATTTAAGAGTAATTATGATTCGCGTGTAAGTGCGTAACGCATTGGTAGAGTAATTTGTAAGTGTATTTGCATATATTCTTCATGTTAAATATATTAAATTAATATTTAGAATATTTCGCACACATCAAATGCGCAATATGAATATTTTGAATGAAGAGTATTTAATTCTCGACTTGTCGCTTTTTAACTATACTTTGTTGTTTGACAGAACATATGAGCTGCTTAGCTGCGAAGCTTTTTTCTCTGCTTTTTGCTCGTTGTCTTGATTTAGGGCGAGATAAAGCTTTTTCCAATATTTACGTTCTCTCTTTCTCGCTCTCTCACTAGTTATACAGGGTGCACTGGACAAGAACTTTGCCACTGCCAGTGTAAATGTGGGCGCCTGTCCAGATCTGAAAGCGACACAATTTGGCCTGGTCGAGTCAGGGCTGGGCGGCAAACCGATTTTGCTGGAGGTGGGTGGTCCGCCGTATTTGCTGCCGCTGGTGCAGCGCGAGAAGTTGTACAACATTAAGGAGATCACACGCAGGGCACAGGGTACACAGGGCAAAATATTTGCCATAGGCGCCGGCGCCGGACCCTTTCCCATACGCAACTCCAACTGCGAGGGCATCTACAATCTGTCCGTGAGTGCGGAGGGTGAGCTCAACAATGGCAGCTATACGGCCACGGTGCGGGGCGAGCACGAGGAATGCGTCCTGGAACGCATACCAAGCACTGAGCCACGCTGTGCCCTGCTCTTGAATCTCTTCGTGTGCAGCGGCGAAACGGGACCCGTGCTGAGAATCAGTGCCAAGCGGCGCAAGGGCGAGTTGAATTTTGTGGAGTGCATACGCAAGGGATTGGAGGAGCACTATGGCGACCAGGTCGTTGGCCTGGGTGGCATCTTTCTCGTTAAGAGCGGAGCCGTTCATCAGCATGTGATGCGGGATTTTAGCACTACGCCCATTCATACGGATGAGGAGGTCAACCAGTGGCTCAAGTTTTATGAGATGCCCGCCCAGCTGAATGCCGTCGGCACACTGGTCACCAAGGAGCACGATCTCGATCTGCGACTGCAGCACTTTCACTCATTCTCCTTCAGCAACTGGGGTGGACACTATCACTACGATACCACGCCGGACACAGTCGAATACGAGGCATATCTCAATGTGGCTGAGCGTGTGGTGCGCGTTGATCCCCCAGCCGACACCCATAAAGTGGGCAGGGATTGAGTCGCCTAAAGCTAAGTTATTGTATAAAAATATACATTTGATAGACGAACCAACAATAAATGTGTGAAAATCAATGGCAGCGTTTATTTACCCTGTAACTTAATTAAAAATGGGCTAATTGTGTAGATGTGTGCAGTGGGCAAAGACTGAAATGTTTTAAGCACATTTATTTATAAAAACCCCCTTTTCAGTTTGCATTGAAAATTCCACAACAAACTCACAATAATGAGTACAGGGTATCTACAAGCCGACCACTCTCCACCAAACCACTATAATCTATTTGCCTTTATCTTTGCTTTGTTTGGCCAAACAATTATCTTATTTTCGGCTTATCTATAAACACTTTATGTAATTGCGAACAACAAAAAAACACAAATACAAAAAATAAAAAGAGCAGAAAAAACCGAAATTGGCAGATGAACTTTCTATGCGCCGGCTTCGTCAATCAATCGCAAGAAGATCTAAGCCGAGAGTAGGAGAGACAGAGAGAGAGAGAGAGAGAGGAAGATCCAAAGCAGAGGTAGAGGAAGAAGAAGACGATCTGGAGATAGCTCACTTAATGCGGGGTTCTGGTTTTATAACTCCGTTGAACCATCACACTAATGAGAAGAGCCAGAGCTACAGCTATATCTTTCGCGATGAGATACGGCGACTAGCTAAGCAGGCCGTAAATAATGCAACGAGCATGCAGCAGCAATCTACTCCGCTTTTTTTCTACTTTTTTTTTGTTTTTTTGCATCGCTGACCATTAATTATTTAATCGCTGTTTTCTGCAAGTGGCCATTAAGTTGCTGTATATACTTTTTGCTGTTGCCAATTTCTCATCTATTTCGCTGCTTCAAAAGTTGTTGGCTGCCACAATTGGCAGCGAGTGTGATTAATGGCGACAGTTGCAAATTGTAAATAATAAATATCAGAAATATCATGTCTTATTTTCAACTTACCCAGATTTTGATTCATTCGATTCGTTTGATTAATTTATTCATCCAGAATTTGAATTGTGGGTTTTAGGTCGACTGTTGGCGCTCCTTTTGTTCTGCGACGATTTAACGGACTGATTTCTAATATTTGCATTTAGATACACATTTATTATTCAAATGCGAGGGCAACCTTTCCGTTTGTCCGAAAGCAGCAGCAGCAGCATTAGAAGAAGAAGCAAAAGCAGTTATATGCAGATATGCAGAGAGAGAAATGCAAATACGATTTCGCCTGCGCGCTGCCCACGTAAAAGAAAACAACAATATTTAGTTGCTGTAATCGCTTTGTTATTGTTCGCTGTTGTTTTTGTTCGCTGTTGTTGCTGATGTTTTTCTAGTCGCTTACACAGTTGTACATTTTATACAATTATTAAACACATAATTAGCACTTTTTATGAGCTTGGCTCGTTTTGATTGACTGCCTGCGATTGTCTGCTTGTCTGCATGACGATCTTCCTCGCTTTGAATTGGTATTGAAGACCGGTGATCGGTGATCGCGTTCACGTCTGTTCGGCTCAAGCTCACGTTGCAGACTGAATCAAGCTGTCTGCTATTGCTGCTGACTGCGCTGCAGCGACTGCGTTGCGTTTATCTGAGATGTTGTCAGTCGTCGTCGTCGTTGTAGTCGTTGTTGTAGCCGCCGCCTTACATTGATTGAAATTGTCGTTTTAGCTAAATTTGGACACTTTTGTTGAGAGCGATGTACAACACTGCATGAAATGTAGCATGACTAAACGGCGTCAAGTGCATATAAAACAATGCAGTCGACTTGAGAGCTGCAACAGTTTTCCAATGCTCAACCAGTTCCCATGCGAAACTTGCACTTGCAATGCCAAAGCCAATTGGACAACAACAACGAACAACAACTTGCTGCATTGTGGAGCGCTCCTGTTTTCGATGCTGCCCAAAGGCAACAAATAAACCTGAGCTCCTATCAAAAAAAAACGTACAATGAACCATGGAATGGAAATCCAACAACATTGAAATTTCCTTATAAAACCAATTTAGATAGCAGATTACATGTGTGTAGAAATATACACTGTAGTAACTCGTTTGATATTTTAATAAATTCATAGTTTAGCCATAAAATGTAATGATCTGGGGACGATCTGGATTTGAGACCAGCAATTATGTTAATTGAGGCATAATATGCCATATAGAAGCCATGTAGTTGTTTGTCAAAATAGCTTCCTTCGTTGGAAAGGCGTTGCGTAAATAATTTAGTTATTCAGGCAATTGGACCAATTCCAGGCTGGAATACATAATAACTAGTTAGCTACTGCTCTTCCACACTGGAATGCATAATGCTTAACTGGCTGGCACTATTTATAACTAAGATTGATACGTTTTGAATTAATACCATATATCAATGGGAAAAATGTTGTTTGTTATGAAAAACTTTCGATGCAGGTTTCACTTTAGCCTGAGCTGTTTACAGCATCAATAAATACAATAGCTGCTACATCATGCATCAATCGTCCAATTCCAAGCAATCAAATCTGGTTTTCCAATTATTGAAGTGAGCTTCCCTTGAAATATAGAGTGCTAGTTTGTTCTTTATGCGCATAACGTATTTAATTTTTACTTTAAATTGTTCTCATTTTAGATAGGTGTATAACAATAAACTAGTCGTCGCTGGCTAAATGTTAGTTGATTGGAAATCTCATCGTACAATTGGTTTTCTTTGGAGAAGCTGGCATTCGATGCCTAAAGGAAATAAATGTTTTTAAAATTATACAGTACAATGCAATCAATTGGTTGTTACTCGATCGATAATCACAATTTAAGCGACCACTTTAACATAATGATTTACAATAACTCTGACCAATAATAGCAGCGACAGAGGAAAACAAATGCAGTTATGTCTTAGGGAGTCAGCGCTCGACGAGCAAATCATCATCTAATTAAAAATGCAGGCAGACGCGTCTCTCGGTGGACGTTGTTCCGGTTATTATCACCGTTTATCGCGTCTTTATGAACAACTCGTCTATTGGTAGCGGGACAACTTGGGCAGTGGGGCAAAGGCTGTTGCTGCGATTATGGGCGACTGGGCGACTTGAGAGCTACAAGAGATATAGGTAATTGATAGATAAGAGATAAGCAATGAGATAAACACGTTTGATTAGCACCACTTACCGCCAGAAGAGCGAGCTGCCGCGTTTGAGTTCCCGACGCGACTGCAAATCATTCCAACAGTCAACCCAACTGCTGTATCGCGGCATTAATGGCGGCTGGCTGGCCATCAGGCGTGAGCCGCTAATTGAGGAGCATGTGGACACCACTTGCAGTGGGTACAGCACGCTCGAGAAGGCGAACTGCGTGAAGCCAGCATTATATTGCCGGCCCACCTTATCCTTGATGAGGTATTTGTTCAGTATGAAAACCGTGGAGCTCGTTAGCACCAAACAGGCCACATCGCACAGCAGTTTGGGGATCAGGCCGGAAAAGAAGCCCAAAATACCTTCGGTATTCCAGATTTCGGCAATGGAGCCCAGTATTGAATTGTAGAGCTTCTCACGGCCCACAAACTGGGCCATCATGCGCACCGAAATCACATGGAACGGATGCGAGACAACAATTCCGCTCACCGTCAGCACAATGTCGCGTTTCAGAATGTACTTGAATTGCACATACCTGGCAAGGGAAAACATTCAATTAAATCTTTGATTGCTGAACAAATACCAAACTCACATCTCCTCGTCGGTCAGCTCGGACTCGTCCTTCTCCTCCACATGCTCAAGTCCCAGCTTATCGGCAATCCGGTCACTCAAAAACATGCTCATCACGGAGCCAACCAATTTGGGTGCCAAGCCGCGATAGCAACCATAAAAACCATCCACCTTTTTGATGTGACCAGCTACAAATTGGAGCAAATTAAATGCCGGCCGGCAATAGTTAGAATCGATAAGCGGCTTCACTTACCGTACTGGAAAATGTTTGGCAGCACCATGATGGGTTTGCCCAGCAAGGATTTGCCGGGTCTGGCGCCAATCGGTTCGTAGCCAATCTGTATTAGCGTTTTTGAGTATTCAAATGGATGCAGTGCAGCGCTGACTGCCAGGCGCATTCCAAACTTAACCCAGCCATTTGCTTCGGTGTCCTCATTCGCATAGTCATTGAAATTTGACATTGTTGTTAATTGAGTGATGCGATGTGTGAAAAATATTAAACGGTCGAAAGAATTGTTTGCACGCCTGCCTGGTTATTTTTCGCTTTAATTCGGGTTACAAAACTTTGACAACACACGTATCGATAGTTATACAATATGAACCGTACGATGTTCGGCAAACTGTACTGTCGACTAGTCGATTTTTTGTGCGGAGCAATCAATGACAGTCGCGGGCGAGTAAGCTAAACGTTTAAATAGGCTTAACAATAAGTTTCTAACTTGCTATTGTTATCATTTATTATATTTATTTTATAAGAAATTTAAGTATTAAAGCAGCACAACTTCTCAGTTTAACTGTTCTGATAAGACTGAGCAATCGGTTAATCGATAACAAAACATATGTTTTGCGTCCTTTCGATAAATGCGTTTTGGGGGTGTGGGTGTAAAATGCATAGGTATTTACTCAACATTTCGTACATTGGCACGAAATTTCGGTGAGAATTGAAACATCTGCGTAAATGGAATGCAGAAATGACATCATATTACTTGTAGTGGTATACAAAAGACGATAAACAAGTTGGAGGAAGCTCGACTGGACACAAATTCAATACAGGGCTGCTTGGAGTTGGCATTGCGCGTTTTTCGACCCAAGAACGAAATACAAACGGTGCTCTCCAGTCGGTAAGGGCTCCCACTCTTTGCTGGTATTCTTATATAATTGGGTTCATTTAATTAGCACAGATGCCGGTGTACACGCCCTGCACTCGACCGTTCATGTGGATTTGGAGCGCAGCGATGGCAAACCCTATGACACCAGCACATTGACTGGCGTGCTCAATCGAACGCTGGACAAGCACAATCTGCCCATACGCATCTTGAGCAGTCAGCGTGTGGTGGACACATTCCACTGTCGCTATCACGCCATCGGACGCACCTATTTGTATCGCGTGGCTGTGGCAAAGAGTGTGCCTGAGGCATCTTCGGGGAGCAGTCTAAAGAACAAGGGCTACGAATCGTTTGTGCCCGTCGAGGAGATCGATAGATGCTATTTTCTGCAGTAAGCAGGCAATTATTGAATCCTCGAATCCCTATTAATCCCTTGCCACTTGCAGTTGTGACAACTTCGATATAGAACGCCTCCATGGAGGGGCACGCATGTTCCTTGGCCTCCACGACTTTCGCACCTTTATGAGCGTCAGTCGGCAAAAGAGTCCCAGTCGTGATCATCCCATGTTCACTGTGCGCAGAATCGATGAGATCAATATACGTCCGGGACGAACACTGGCACTGGGCCCCAATGCAACATTGGCCACACAAACCTATGACTATTGGGACATAGAGATCAAGGCCAAGTCGTTTCTCTACAAGCAGGTGCGTCGCATTGTGGGCACACTGCTGGCACTGGCCAGTTCTCGCATTGACGAGCGCTGCGTCTACCAGATGCTAACGATTCCCTCCAAGCACAACTGGGATAGTCGTGTTGTTGTCGCACCCGCTTGCGGTCTCTATTTGTGCCGTGTCCATTATAGGGAGACGGCCTTTGACCTACCCGAGGAGATTAGTCAGTAAATATTATGATTCTGCTGTATGAGCTGCAGAAGCGTATGGCCAATCTGAGGCCGACCACCACAATTGTGACCACACCCACCGGTGCTCGTTATGTGGAACGACGCAGATCCTCAAGTGGCGAGGAGAAGGACACCAATGGCAGTCCTGTGCAGCTGGAGGCACGTCAATATGGCTTTGTGGTGGACACCAAACCCGATACGGTGCCCGCCTGCATATTGAGTGAATTTCTCTATTTGGGCTCCCAGGATGCTGTCAGCGCTGAGAATGTCCTCAAATATAAATGGACGCACATTTTAAGTGTGGGCATCGAAATACCCAATGCGGAACTACCGCCAACGGTCAAGTGCAAGCATCTGCCTTGCTTGGATCTGCCCGAAACGGATCTGCTCCACTACGTGCTGCCCGTCGCCATCGACTTCATCGAGGAGGCGAACTCTGTCAAGGGCTGTGTCCTTGTCCATTGCAATGCTGGCGTTTCGCGTTCCGCTTCAGTTGTCATCGGCTATCTAATGAAGCGGCGTGACATGCGCTTCGAGGAGGCCTACAATTTGGTCAAATCGTGGCGGCCTTGCATACAGCCCAATGCAGGATTCATGCAGCAGTTGAAGAAATTTCACAAAACATAGTAGCAATATTTGCTTAATTAATAAAGTGTTTGTTTTTGGTGTAAAATTTATATTTTAAATGTGGGCGAAGGTACATATGAAATTACCATAAAAAGTTCATACCAAAAAGTCCATTCTAAATATAGTTTCTATATTACTAATTACATTTAAGTGTTCAATTTAACAATTAATTTTAGAATTCACTTTCGATGTGGCGCTCAAATAGTTATCGATTATCGTTATAGTTAGCTGTCAGCCCTGGCGCTCAGCTGAGCCGTCGCCGCTACAAATGTATAAAATAAAAGCTGCAATTTTATTGTTGGCCGTGATTAGCCACTATGCAAATGCTGACTGCGGCTGCAACAAATTGGGTAGAGATGCTGCCGTTCCGGAAACCACCAGCCAGGAGCAGACGGATCAACTGGTGTGCCAGCAGCAGGCGCACAACAAAAACAAGCACTATCTAGATTATTACGGGGAGCTGGAGCCCGAGATTGAGGGCATGTCTTTGATACCAGGCGGCAGTCTGTACATTGGCACCAATGAGCCCCATTTCGAGGCTGATCACGAATCTCCCGAGCGCCTGGTCAAGGTGCATGATTTCTATCTGGACAAGTACGAAGTGTCCAATGCGAATTTTGCCAAATTCGCGGAGCAGACTGATTACAAGACCGAAGCGGAACGTTTTGGGGATAGTTTCCTATTTAAGACGCTGTTGACGCCAGAGCAACAAACAGAGCTGGAGGATTACCGTGTGGTCAACGCTCTCTGGTGGTATAAGGTCAAAGGCGTCAGCTGGCGCAAACCCAACGGCATCGATAGCAATCTTCAAGGTGTGTAAGAAAACTTCAAAATACAAATAAATACTTGTCATTTTGTCTCTTGCCAGGCTTGGAGCAACATCCGGTGGTGCATGTGTCCTGGCGCGATGCTGTCACCTATTGCGCATGGGTAGGCAAACGCTTGCCCAGCGAGGCGGAGTGGGAGGTGGCCTGTCGCGGGGGCAAGCAACGCAAACTCTATCCTTGGGGCAATAAACTATTGGCCAAAGATCAGCACTGGCTGAATATCTGGCAGGGCGAGTTTCCCGATGGCAATACACAGCAGGATGGCCATCAGTTCACATGCCCCGTCAATGAATTCCGTCAGAATAACTACGATCTGTACAACATGGTAGGCAACGTATGGGAATGGACTGCGGATCTGTGGCAGGCGGGCGACACCAGCGAGAGTCCCGCTCGTGTCAAGAAGGGCGGCTCCTATTTGTGCCACAAGTCATATTGCTATCGCTATCGCTGCGCTGCACGATCGCAAAACACCGAAGACAGTTCCGCCGGCAATTTGGGCTTTCGATGTGCCAAGGATGCCTAGTTACTGATAAATATATATATATATTATATAGGAAAAAAAAATTAATTATTGTATATACATTTCTATTGGAACGGACATCCAGCGACTTCACCTTACTAACATCTTATTAATTGTACCATGTGCTACTTTTGGAATTGACGAGGATACGGCTATAATTACTGTCTTCGATCGCATGGGCGTTGAGAGCGTCTCTCTCATAGAGTACGCTTTCCCGACGTTTTTTGCGGCTCTTTAGAATACGGATTTGTCGTCTTCTCGCCAAGCTGGCCTCATTTTTGCGCGGCGGTGGATCTGGCTGATATGGCAAGGGTTCCTTACGCATGCGGCTGGAATAATTTATTGAAATTTTAGAGGATTACAACTTCTCAAAGCTATCCGCGTTACTAGTACCTGTTGCGGCAGACGGTGCATCTGCCATTGACGGGATCGCTGTGTTTATCCCAGAAAACATCCCGCACAAGGCTGCCGCACCAAGCTTTCGTGTGCAGATGTATGAAGAACATGTCATTCTTAAATTTGGGATCCTGTCCGCACATTTGTGCATGCCGCAGCCAGCCTTTCCTCTTGGAGTGATCGACACCGCAGCGATAGCAATGGGTCCATCGATTTATTTCCGGTATGGTCACCCAACGAGGTTTCTTAATTATTTTTGGCTTCACATCTTTAATTTCCGGTAGTTCATCCGAATCACTAAATAGTTCAATGGTGTCCTGAAAGTCATCGACCTCCTCGTATGCCTCCATCTGCAACTGTTCTGACTCTAACCCGGCCTGGCACTCTTCACCCTCCAACTCGGCCTGCAAATCTTCCGCTTCCAACTCGGCCAGCAACTCTTTTGCTTCCAAGTCAGCCTGTAACTCTCCGGCCTCCAACTCGGCGTGGAACTCTTCCGACTGAACTGTCACTGCTCTCAGTGACGGAAGTGGTGTCGCATCGGGAAACGGTGGCCATGGTTCCGAATGGACAAACACGTGCAGCGCGCCCTTCGGACATGGTCCGTGCTCCTCCATCAGATCCAATTCTCGCCAAATGCTGCAGTTAATGCATTTCAGGCGAGGCGGCTGTGCACAACAGAAACAGTGGATGGCATGGCCATTAAGGCCATCTCCAGTTGCCAGGCAGAATGTGGTATTTCCGCTAGAATTTAGCGTGCCGCATTTGCAACAAATGCATTGCATTTTGTGTACAAAACTGAGATCCGCAATAACAAATTATTGTGTGAAAGACATCTGTTGATAAGATGATGCTCAACTTGTGTGAATGGCAAAATGTGAAGAGTCAGCATTTGCTTACCAAAATGGCGGAATGTTTGAAATTTCTTCGAATGTATCGAGCTCTTTCCAAAGAACACCTGTCAATATCGATATTTAGATAGTTTATTTTTATTAGTTTATTTTGTTTTCTGAGAAACATTCAGAGCTATACGTAATTGCCCATATCGTAAAAAATTGAAAAATAACAATTGAGAATGATATAGTCGAATATCGTGCCCGACTACGAGATGCCCTGAACCCAAGTCTTTACCTCTTACAAGTCTTAGTTAATCAAGCCAACTATATTAAAAACAAAACAACAACAAAAAAACGCTCACACACATTGTACACATGTATGCGTGTGTACAAAAAAAAAAATCTTGAGCTTGTGCGTAGTTTGGTAATAAATTAATATATGATTTCATTTCGATCTTGGTCAAAATTGTAAATCGAAATGTGTTTTATTGCTATCGGTAATTGATATTTATTGATTGCACGAAACGTGTCGATCGATATATATATACAGTGGATCACAGTTCAAGACGACCAGTGTCAAAGAAAAAAAGTATTTGCCTGCCATAAGCTAATTATTTATTATTTTTCAGAAATTCCAAAGACCGTGGACACCTGGGTACCACAAAACCCGGATTTTGTACGTAAAGTTGAGTATTTCCGGTATAAATAGACCAATCCTTCGTAGTCAGTTTAGTTATATCCTGCATCTCGGGTGCAACAAGCCAACAAGGACTATGGACAAACACACTACTATTGCACAACGGAAACTCATCCTGGCACCCTTCAAAATCGGATATTCACATCGCCAAATAGCTAAAATGGTCAATCTGAGCAACTCAACTGTGTGTAACATCATTCGGCGCTTCGTCGACGCAAATCGGATTGAGGGCAAGGGCAGAAATGCACCAAATAGGATTTTCACCCAAGAGGAGGAGCGAAGGATCATCAGGAAAATAAGGGGAAATGCCAAGCTATCGGCTCCAAAACTGACTCCACAGGTGCAAGATGAAATGGGGAAAAAGTGCTGTGTGGAAACTGTGTGCAGGTTTCTGCGCAAACATGTATATATATATAAATTAATGTGGGTTTGGCGTATTCATACAGACGGACATTTGTAGATCGAATCGGTTTTTGATGCTGATCAATAATAATATACATAAATGTTTATATTTGTATAATTTAGCTTCAGCTTACATTTGCTATTTTCATTAAATATATTTTCAATGGGTTCAGGGTATTCATGAAAAAAATTCAATATTCTATGGGCGTTTTATGTAGAATAGACATTAAATACACAAAATGATGTGACGCGGCCGAACGAACCGTGCCACATCCATTAACTTAGGGAACTATGCACTGTGCACAATGCACTATGCTGATCGTTCAGTGTCAATGTGGGAGTGGTGACAGCATCACCAGCTGCATCATCTGCAAACGTGGCCGCATCATCTGATGTCGGTACTTCTGCAGCAGCCGCATCGGCAGCAGGAGCAGCAGTAGTAGGCGGCTGCGACGTGGCAAGCTCATCGGTCTCAATGGGAACGGAGACAGTTTTGGCAGCATCAGTAGCGGCCGCATCTGCTGCAGCTGATGCAGGAGTTGCAGCAGCAGTAGTTTTATCAGCAGCTGCAACAGTCTTTGTCGATTCCTCCTTATTTTCATCCTTAGCTGGCGACTTGGCTTTAGAAGCCGGATCACCAGCAGCACCAGCTGTAGCAGCAGGTGTAGCAGCAGCAGCAGCAGCAGTTGTAGCAGCAGCAGCAGTAGGTGTAGCAGCAGCAGCAGTAAGTGTAGCAGCAGCAGCTTCTACTGCCTCAGTTTCAGTCTTTTCAGTGATGCTCTCATCATTGGCTGCCTTCGGTTTGGGCTCCAACTGTTGTTCAGTCTTGGCCTCAGCCTCAGCAGCAGGCGCCTCAGCCTGCTGCCCATCATCATCTTTTTCGACTGTAGCTTTCTCTACAACATCAACAGCAGCAGCGGATTTCTCTAGTGACGCTGAAGTTGGTTTTTCTGTATTTTCCTCTGGCTTCTCAGATGACTCCTCCTTGGACTTATCAGCTTTTGGCTCCTTCTTCTTGCTTTCATCAGCAGCAGCTGCTGCAGCTACATCAGCAGCTTCGGTTTCGGCTTTAGCTGCGATTATATCGCACTTCTTATCTGGATCCGTTTCCTTTGTTGGCTTTTCTGCATTTTTCTTGCTCTCCAGCTGCTGCTTCTCCACGATTTTCGATGACTCCTCGGGTTGGACTTGGTCATCGGCATCGTTTAATGGAGCCTTGGCCTTAGTATCATCGGCTACTTCTTTGGCTGCATCGCCCGTCTTGCTCTTCACATCGCCGGTCTTGCTCTTCACATCGCCGCTGTCCGCCTCAACGGACTCGGCCTTAGCTGGAATGTCTGCGGCTGACTCTGGTGTCTTCTTAAGTTCCTTAAGCTCCTTGTCGTCATTAGATGTCTTCTTGGTCTTCGGCTCCTCCTCGTCGTCCTCGTCGGGATCCTCTATTTCGGATGCCTTTTTAGCGGCATCTGTCCCCTTAGTCTTTCGTTCAATTGCCTTAACTGCAGCATCATGCTCATCTTCCACATCCGCAGCATCGGGAGCCTCGGCCTCTACTTTAGTTGATTCTGGCTTGCCCTCAATGGCATCTTCGTCCCCATCGACATCATCACGCTCATCGCGCTCATCCCGTTCATCCTGCTCATCCTGCTCATTCTCATCGTAATTAAACTTGACCTTCTTGGCCTTGGGTTGGAGTGTGCCGTCGGAGCGAGGGCAGCTGGCTTTAAGGGCGCCGCTGGTAGACTCCTCGTTGCCATTGCCATTGCCATTGCCGTTGCGCTCGTCACCATTGTTAAACATGTTCTCGTTCTCCATTTCGATATCAATGTTGACCTCCAGCGAGAGATCCCCATTGCCAACAGAGTCCACGGAGACGCGCCTGCGTCCCGGGTCGATGGTGCTGACCACAAGTATGTTCTTCTCGAGGGCTCGCATATACTTATCGATGCGAGAATATTGCTTGCGAGGATCGATGAGCAGCTCGCACAGACGCTGCACGGTAAATGGAGCCGCATCGAACAGATCGAGAGGCTCCAGCAGCGAGGACTTCATGGTCTCATAATTGAATGGATCCACATTCGGATAATTGGGTATCTCCTCGAGACGCTGCGAATCCTCATTGAAGAGCTTGATCACATTGAGCAACTTCTCGCGGAACAGATACTTGAGGCTGGACCACTTGAAGATGGTCTCACCCGTTTTGGCCACATATTGCAGGTAGTCCTCCAGCTCTTTGGGTATCTCCTTCTGCTTGAGCTGTGTGAAACGCTCCAGAATTTGCAATATCTCCTCGCTATTCTCCATGGTAACCATTTAAGCTTGCTTCTCAGGCGGTTTTAGCGTCACAAAAAACTCTGCAAAAAGAATTGCTGTTTAACCTTGCTTGCCTTGCTGCTGGATCACTCGAACTTACTTGTACTTAAATTATTTATTTATTTTGCACCGCTCACTACAGTGTAAGCTACAGCTACACTGTATATATACTATCGATATGCCAAGCACAACGATAGGGCGCGAGCCCTATCGATAACTACAAAGCATTAGTGGCGTGTGAATTTGAATAGAAATGAGAAATGCTACAAGTGATTTAATATAGTAAATTTTATTATATTTCATTTGATAGTCTGCACTTGAGTTGCAGTTGCACAGTTGCAGTCACGAAATTATTATTAATTATTACATCCAGTAGATAGTATGGCTAATGTGTATATTTTTTCTTGTATATTGCTGACTATTTTCCGAGCGCAAAACGACAAATGTTTATTGCAAATCTTTCAGATTTTGACTATGTATGTGTTATATATATATGTATTTATATATTTTTATGCTTATGCTACATGCTAGGTTTGCGTTTTATCAGATATTATTGGTTATCGATACGTAAAGCTAAACTACACAATATATATTAACTGCTGAAATGCTTCACTGATACAAATTACACGATTATTCAGCGGGAAATACAAATGTACAAAAAACCGACATTTAAGAAAGGTGAGGAGTGCTATTTACAGAGGACCTAACATAAAGCTATGCGCTGACTATGGGTTCTAATAATAAATACAACTAAATCGTAATCGTAACTAAATGTTTACATCATTGTATATATATATATATATATGTGTATGCATCGAATTATATATACATATGTATGTAGTTCTTTTTGTGTGGAGATAAAGACAATTGTTTTGGGGGGGGCTGTGCATTTTCTGATGTTTGCTCCAAGAAATATCACAATGCAAATAATAGTATATCGAGGATCGAGACGCGATATCTGCCGATATGCGATATGCGGATATGCCGAATTCAGAATGGGTCTGGGATTGTTGTTGCATAGCATAGACAAAGCGTGTGGTAAGTAAGGAACATATGCGCCGCCAGCCTGGAAGACTTTGTAAGCCAAGTCGTTGAATAAAATACTGTCTATGTGTGTGTGTGTGTGTGTGTGTGTTTAAGCTCCATCTCCGGCGGATAGCTGCACGGCCTGCAGCATCACTTTCTTGAGATCATGCGCCAGATCATTGATATGATGCACTGAGTCGACCATTTCCTGGACAGCAGTGCCGCTGGGAAAATGGGCAGCTGCCTTCTTCGACTTGAGCACACAGGTCTTGAGAGCTTCCGACAGCGAGTTAGTGCAATGCAGAATCTTGTCGCGCAACGCCTCCTTGGAGATGTTGCGATGCACATTGTCACCAATGGTGACCAGATTGTGGGCGCTGACCACAACAAATTTGCCATAGGCAATGAAGTACTTTGGCGCCTGATTGTTCTTCACCGTCTCCAGGAACGAGTCGATCGCCTGCAGCAGATTGCCCATGTGCGTGGAGATCAACTGGGCATAGTATCGCACCAGCTTCTTATCCTTGTCCGTCATCTGGGGCGATGCGGTGGCCACCACACACGGGGTCGTCGGCGTCGTTGGCACCGATGGCGTCGTTCCCATCGCTGTACACTCGGCAATCTTCAGTGCACTGTCGAACTGTGTCTTCAATCCTGCGGGGATGGCATCCCTCAATGCCTGATTCTTTTTGGCGGCCGCATCCTTGGACTCAAAGGCGACATAGTCATAGTCCTCCAGCCACTCGGCGCTGCCGCGTATGCATCCATTGTGAGTGCTAGGACTGGCGATTGCTGCCTGATCCGGTGGCAATTGTCGCTTGAAGAGCAGCGAGGCATTGCCCTGAATGAAGCTCGTCGTGGAGCGCACATCCTCGGTCAGGGTCTGGGCACAGGCCATCAACTGATCCAAGCTGTCAGGCGGCCGGCAACCGTGCTTCTCATCACTCCGCGACAGCTGCTCCACCGACCAGCCACCGCCCTGGGCATCCAGCGCATCGGAGGAGTCCTGAATCAGCTTGTTGGCATCCCTCAAAGCACGAACCAGCGGACGCAGCTTCAGAGCCAGATTGCGATCCTCCGACCGGTGTGCATTGCCCAACGCACCTTCACCGAACTCAGCGAGATCATGCAGCGCCGTGCGCAGACGCAGTGCAGCCAGTTTCAGTTCCATAATGTTTGGCTCCAGCTGGGCACGGGTGCGCCAGTGAGGCACCACAAAGCTGAGCAGTCTTGTGATGGCCATCGTCGTCTCCGACTGCAGTTTGGCCAGCGTTTCCAGCGCCGAGTTCAGCTCCAGCGGCAGTTCCTTGTCGAAGCACTGGCTCCCATTGCTGCTGATGCTGCTTTTGGGCTGTGCCTGCTCCTGCAGTGGCGGCATGATGCTGTGGCACGCGGCATGATGTGGACGCTGATGCGGACGCACTGGCAACGGGTTACGGCGGGGTATATCATAGTCGGAGCTGTTCGCCAGCGAGCTGCGATTCGAGCTGGAGAAGCTCAGCGACAAACTGTCGCTGGTCAGCAGCGATGATGCCGAACTGCTGGGAGTCATTTGGTGTTGCTGCTGCTGCTGGTGCTGCTGCTGTGTGATTAGTGGGCGTGGCACATCGTACGATTCCTCCTCAATGGACATCGATGCCCCAACGCTCTTCAGCGATTCGAAGCGTGCACCCAACGCCGAGCCCGTTGTTGGCGTCCTCACGCCCCTTGCCACACCCCCATCATAGTTCGGCAGGGGCACAGGAGTTGCCGGCTTGGGTATATCATAGGTCTCGAACTCGCTGCTGCTGCTGCTGCTGGAACCGTTCACGTTGCTCCCATTCATCATGCCCAGATTCTGATAGATGCTTTGGTTGCTGTAGATCTGCTGCTGCTGCAGCTGCTGCTGCTGCTGTTGTTGTGGATGCGGTGAGCGTGGCGCTCCAGATAATGATCCCCCCGGGCAGTTGTTGTAAATGTAAACATCACCCTGTGGCCGCTGTGGCGTAATGACCTGTAATCAATACCAAAACAAACGGAACGGAGAATTAAATTAACGATTGGCCAGAAGAGCATATTTGGTAATTGGGCTAAGTCAAAAATCGTTGATTAGGCTCGGAACAGAAAACAGAAAAGATATATTTTGAACTTACTTTAAAAAAGAAAACTTGGCACAAGTAATAAAGTTCTTACTTCTGTCCAGATATCTATTTGTCTTACTTTAAGTACTCAAGCCAAATGTTGAACTTCAACTTTGCTGTCATTTCCAAATGAAAACTTAAATAGATTTAAGTCTGAACTTAACTGGTGATTGGAGCACAAATAGTGACTCGGTTTAGGGTTTGGCAGAGCAAATAAGTCAATTTATATATATATAAGGTATATAAATATGTGTATATGTGGTCTGAGGCTGATTAGGACTGCCTTCCTGCCTGGTTGGCTGACACATGCAACACACAAGCGTCTGAGTGAGTGCCACCCACGCCCTTTCCTACTACGACTATGACTTATCGATTTTCACAAATGTTGTTGCCAAATTTTGCGGCGATTTTTGTGAATGAATTACAATAGTTTGGGTGCTGGCTGTCTCGCAGCTGTCTCACCTGTCTGCCTGTCGGATTGGCTTTGTTGCTGTCAATTATCACATTTTGTTGCCAATTATTGCCAATTAATGAAATCCGTAAAGAGAAAAGATGGCATAAAAGAAAACTGCTCGGCTCAATGGGAAAAACTTGACTGTGAAAGGAGTCGCGTACAACTCGTGAAGCAAGCAGCACGCAAAAGAAAATAGTGGGTTATATTTTGAGCATGCGCACTGCTTGACAGCCAGCCAACAAATACAGGGATGTTTTTTTTTTTCCTTTTGTTGTCGATTGCAGTTCAAAGCGATTCAGTGTCAAGGTAATTACAATAAAGTCCCTGAAACCGGGCAAAGGCAAACAAGGCGAGTGCAGCTGGGGAATTGCAACTGAAATGTTGTTTACTAATAGAAAAGGGATTAATTATCACCAGAAAGAAAAGCGATATGGCAAAGAGGCAGCAATTTCGGACGCCATATGTTTGATGATATATTATTACAGCATATGCCAAATTCATCAATTGCTGCTACTGCTGCTGCTGCAGCTACCCTCGTTTATTGAGCATGCACCAAACTGCCACGCCCACAGACCGTTAGCGCATTGAATCGATTTCCAATAAAGCGAACCGTTAAAACCCCCCAACCCCCGAAAGGGATCGCCAGAGCAGCTACCTGAAGTGCGTCCACTTAACGTCCCTTGCCACATTGAAGTACCTTCAACACGAGTCACAATTCGCAAACAAACACAAAAAAAAAAAAAAAAAACTATAAAAGTCGATCCTTGGCAGCTGCAGCCACAAAAACACGACATTAAAAACATCGCTTATCAAGTCGAGAAATCAGGGCAGCTGAACAAAAAAGGAGCAGCGAAAAGATTCTTTTTGAGGCCGCAAAGGAAGCCGAACACATAAGTTGTGTAATTTGTTGCATAAGTTCTGCTTCTTTCTATTGTTTTTCTTCTTCTTTTGTTTCTGGGTTCGGCCTGGGTTAGTCTTTGTGAAATGGGACACAGCGGGCAGCGCTGCTGTCTTCTAGGAGGTCACTTTTCATGCTGATTTTTCCCAGCGCACCATTTTTGCGTGACTTTTACTTTGCGAGGCATTTTCATTTTATGCACCGTTATGGAAATCATTGCTTAGATCAAATATGTTTGTTTGTTTTTTTTTTATGACACATTTGGGGCACTTTTAATGGCCCAGATACCACTTGGGCACGGCCTGCAAGAGAGTTGTGTGAAAAGGGGCGAATGACCGCTGTGGGCCAAAGCATTATAAAAGTTGGCAAAACGCTGCACGGTTTGTTTTGACTTATTTTGCTTATGGCTATTTTTAATTGGATTTTGATAGTTGCCAGTTGGAAATTCACAGCACGATCTTGGATCTTTTTATATCTCATTTCTTACTTTTTATTTCTCATTTCTTATTTGTTCCTTGTGTTTTTGTGTGCATTTTATGCAGGAGCGTGTTGCTTGCGTCAAATCTCTCCAAATCTTGCGCTTGTCAAAACATTCTATGGATTTTTTTTGGATTTTTTTAATGCCCCTGTTTATATGTGCGGTAGCAGCATAGATTTGTATCTTTGATGCATTTCAATGACTCCTCTCACACCTATCGCACACCTGCCTAAATACCCATGAAAAGAGGCCCGCGTTCTTTTGACAAATTTCAGCATTTTCTCACGTACGCTGATGACACGAAAAAACATTTGTACAAAAAAATATATGCAAATTGCTGTAACGAAATCAGTAAGCTGGTCAACCCAGAGCTGGTGTGGGCAGACATCTAAAAATGGCCGCAGGCCCTCTCCAATAATGTTTATTGTGGCGTCATGTAGTGAACTCAAAAATCCACTCTTCAATCAGACTCGCAAAAAAAGAGAAGAAAAACAAATCAAGTGGCTGCAAATTGAGGCTTAATTAATGGGCTATTTATGGGAGACGAGGCAGCGAGTGGTTTGGATCATTAAGCTGTATTCACCGTTAATCCCTGGGATCGGCACTTGTGACCTTGGCCAGTTTGGAACGCATACCTCCAGCCATATAAACGCAACAAATTTCACAATCTTTGAAATCCGCATTGCAGCAGCTATCATATCGGTGTTTTAGCCAGTTCTTGCCATAAGTTCCTCTAACTTTGGTCAGCATGCACAAATCTCAGCAGAACCAAAGAGGCAGCAACAACAACAACAATAAAGAGTTATTGTTGTTGGCATTTTTGACCATTTTTGGTCATTGAAATAAAAATGACATGTTTTCCTCAGACACACACAAACACAAAATACGACAAACTCTTTTTGGAAATGCTCCAGCAGCAGCAGCAGCAGCGGCAAGCAGCAAGGCAACAACCACAACCACATTGCCATAAATCTTCACGGCTTGGTTTTGCCTGTTTGCCAGTTGGCCAACCTGACTTGGTCTGAATGCGTTTTGCGGACGCTGCTTTATGGGCAGTGCGTGACCGCACTTGGCTCTCTGCTGCTGCTGCTGCTGCTGCTGCTGCTGCTGCTGCTCCGACTTATGTGGGCTCAAGGAACTTGAAATTGTCACATTGTCGGGCTGGCAACTGGCTAACTGGCTAACTGGCTGACTGCCTAACGGTGGAGCCAAGTTGCTGGCTCTCAGTTGTATCTCAGTTGCCAGTTGTCTCAGTTTTAGCCACTGTCCGCTGGGATTTATTTTTGGTCAGGCCGACAATGAGTCTTAAATATTTATGCGCTTTTTCTCTTTCGCCACACATAGAGAGAGACAGAGACAGACAGAGAGAGAGGCAGAGAGAGAGAGAGAGAGAGGAGAGAGAGAGTGTGTACTGTGCAATTGGCTTGTAAACATTTATCAACTAGTTTGTTTTGCACTTGTATACAAATTATTATACCAAGTCTAGTTTTTGAACGCCCTTGCTTGTTTGAGTTTGGGGCAAGTTAAGACAGTGGAAAGTTAAGAGTTAAAAACATGCTTGCAACTGTAAATTATTCTAGAGTTTATTTAAGCAACTGCTTTTGAAAAACTGCCAATTGAAAATTTGGCCTGACATTTTTTGGGGTGCAGAATCTTAACTGAATTTTCAGCTCAAATTGCATTTGCAACATTATTCTGGTATTATTCAAGAGCTCAAGCCATGCCCTTGCCACGACCTGGCTCAGTCAGATTCCATATCTAAAGTTCTGCAAGGGTATTTAGGATTCGTCACTCAGATTGCAGGCAGTGCTCAACTTATCTGGCTGGCTGCAAATAGATTTGTTTTTAGAACGTGGGCTGGCAACGAGAGGCAAAAGTCGCGACACTTGTCGCACTTGGTGGCAGTCCAACAGTTGCGCAACAATGTGCCACAGACATTTCCGTTCTCAATTGAGTTTTGGGGCATGCAGCTGATAATCATGTGGCATATGGCGCACAGATCGTTTGTGGGCATACATATCTCATAAAAGGCATAAAAATCACTTCAGAAATTGTTTAACACGTTTCCACCTGTTCGCAGCACCCAATAAAAGAGCAAATGAGGTTTTATGCGCCCAGTCAAGTGGATGCAGTGCATCATCTGCAGAAACTTTTTGACGCTTTCGAGTGGAGGCTTTTCAATTTAGAGTTTCCACAAGTCAAATCAATATAAGCTCAACAACAGCAGACAACTCAAATTGAACAAAAGCGGCATTTAATTTTTACAGCTGCCACTTCAAAAGTTAAGGCTCTCCCCCCATGCCCCATTCCCCACTCCCCATTCCCCAAACCAACAAAAAGAGAAACAGCTATAGCTTTATGGCCAGCGGTGTTTGTTTGTCGTGGTCTCGTCTCCATGGAAAGGTTTCACCATAGACGCAATCTTGCAGTCTGCCGGTGGCAACGAATCCGTTGCAATTTGCAGTTGCAGCTCTTTGAATTGGACAGACAAGAAATCAAATGCTTGCACTGGAAGGGGGGGGGGGTGTAGAGGGGGGATGGGGGTATGGGGGAATAGCTGCGATTGTTTCTCCGCTGGCGCAGCGTTTATTTGAATTTGAATTTATGGTTTCACTTGCCTCCATGAAGATTGATAGCTGCCGATAATGCGAGGAAATGTTTACGACTCTGTAATTTGGACTCGATTTTATTTGATTTGCGTTTGCCGTTTTGCGCCAAGTGCGAACGAAAGCGAAAGCAAGTCTGAGGAGACGACCCACAACCAAACTCAAAAACGCCCATCGTCTGTCAAAAAAACTCCCAAAAAAAAAAACATAAACAATATTCACAGATGGCAAAGTTCAAAGCTGAATGGCACCGCTTGCATGTGGTGCTAATGATAATGGACAATTATGGATGCAATGGATGCAATGGATGCTGATGTCTTATGCAATGGCCAAATGCGCGGGAGGATTGCCAACTGAAACTGAAAGGCCCCAAACAAAGCAATTGTCTGCCGAGTGGGTCAAATGTGGATTTATATAGTTAACCACAATTGAGTTATCTGGTCAAGCATTAAGGCAAACTTCTATGATTCAAAACGAAGAGTGAAAGAAGACAAACGATTTCCTTGAGCGTTTGTTCAAAGTGCAAATTATTCATTTCCTTTAATTATGGACACAGATTTTTCAAATCAAACAGATGATGCTGCAGCTGATGAAGAAGGAGCCGAAGCAGCAGATGTGGCAGTTGCTAAAATGCAAATAAAATGCATGTCCAGCTGACAAATTGGCAAATTACGGGCCATATGCAAAAGACAGGCCAAAAAGGAAACCCGTTGCACATGCAACAAAATAAAGAAAAAACAGATGCAGCTGGACAGCAGCAACAGCATCAGTAGCAGCATCAGCTGCAGCATCAACCTCAGATGGAGTCTCTCAGTGCCCCAGCAATGTGGCCTCAACACGGGTCTTATTAATTGCACAATTACGACACGCAATTGACGTGCAGACTGAACGATGGCCGGGCATAATGATGGAAAACCTGCCGGAGTCGAGAAATTGCTTTCTTTCACTTTCCAGACGGATATCATAATTCACAACAAAAAAATGCAGTAGCTGCCGACCAAAAGCCAAAAATAAATAAGCCAGACGATGCCAATTTCAAAAAAAGTAATGAGTGCTGTAGTCGAGTGTGCTCGACTACGATATACCCTAAGCTCAGTTATTAAATAAGTTCCAGTCTTATTGCCAAGTTTTGCTCCCATTTTTTATGAAAGAGAGGAATTCTTGTTCCAAATTTGAAGTCTCTAGCGCTCTCTGAGATCTGCTCGGCTGTTGATCCTCATCAAGAATAATTATACTTCATGGGTTTGGAGATCAATCAAAACCACTTCTTCCCATGTTCAATGGGTATGTAAAAAAAAAACATAATACAAGCTAAATGAAATCAATTAAGAGCAGCACTACAAGGAGGAGGATGCTTGGAGTTGAGACCCTCCAGGAAATGCCGACGAAGCGTTCAATTAAAAAATCAGAAATCCAACAAAACAACAAAAAACTCACCTTGTTCGTGGATTGATGCCACGATCTGCGTGCACCACGACCCTGACTGGAGGAGAAGGAGGAGGAGCCTGTTGAGGATGTGGATTGGGTCTCCCCACCCGATGCACTGATGATGGAACCATTCTCATAGATGTCCGTCGAGCAAATGGAACTGTTCAAGGTGGCGGTGCTGGCTGCCAGCGATGGTATCGGCGAACTGGCCGGCGACGGTGAAAAGCAGCCCGAATCGTACGAGTTCAAGATGCGTAGCCGGTTGCCGGGGCACAGACCCTATAGGAAATATATAGAACAAAAGATTTAATAAGCGAAAAAAAGCAATGAAAATAAAATTCAGCAATTATTATTGCAAGCCATTAAATGGAATTCAGGGCTGTTGCTCATTGAGTTCAATTGATTTTGATTGATTGTTCTTTAATTAACTCAATGCTGAATGCATTTTTAATAAATACATCAAATACATATATGTATATGTAACAAATATAATACATAAATATATACCGTAATCAATGGCAATTTTTTAATTGCCCGTCATTCTAGCTTAAGAATGCAATTTTTCATTGACAGTTTTGGTTTTTGTCGATTTCTTGACAGACATTTGTGTGAGACTTTTCAAAATGCGTTCGAAATGTGCCCATTAACACGAATAAAGGAAAACTGGAAAACTGGAAAACTGAAAAACTGAAATATGTTGTCAACATGTGTTGCAGCTCTGCTGCTGCTGCTCATTTCAATTTTATTTTGGGCCGTCAACAACAAAAGTTTTTTTTTTATTTTTTATTTTAGCAAGTGACGAATAATTTATGCTACCATTTTTTTTTACACATTTTTGTAGTTTATTTTTTTTTTTATATTTATGTGTTGTTGTCGCCACTCAATTGGCTACTGTTTTTTGTTGTTGTTGTTGTTTTTTTTGGGTTAATTGTTTCCATTAAAAAGTGCGGCTACTTTTTAATTAACGGCAATTGGCCGACATAGTATCTATGTATCTCTATCTATGTATGGCAATTTTGATTTCCATTTTGATATGTGTTGTGACACCAAACAGCACAGACACCATAAATTGCCATGAGTGTATTCACGAGTGCCTGTGAGTGCCGCCTCTGAGCCAGCCAATTGAGCTCTTAATTAAAAATGTGTTCATTGCCGCAAATTGTTGTAGACGTGCAGAAATGTCTGCGAGCTGTGCCGTTAATCAGTTTTTAATTTGGCAACTGGGTGTGCTTATAACCACATCGAAACTGATATTGCCTGAGTAACTTGCAACAAAGCGTATCTCTCTGTGTAGTTGTTTATTGTCTAATCAAGGTTGCAATATGTGTTCAATCAAATACCACGAGAAATGGTGTTCTAGGAGATATTAAGAAATATGAGGAATCTATTTCAATTAGTCAACATACGATTGGAAATTATTAGAAAAATGAGGAATAGCGCGAGAAGAATCTAGAAAATATTTGAAAATCTATTTATTGTATATTCAACGCATGATTTTGGATACATTTTACAACTCAGCCAACCCATTTTGGCCGACTATTTTCATGCCGTTCTGACCAATTATTGCGCTGCTTTTGTATAAGCCCAACAAGCTGTGAAACATTTCCACTTTGTATGCAATCCAACTAACAATATCGACCTCCTTTCTGCCACTACACTTTTCACACCCCAGTGGCATTATGGACATAGGCCAGAGACCATGTCCAAAAATGATGTTATATGCAGTGCGGTAATCGCATGTAATAATGCTCGCGGAGGCATTATGGGGATTATTATTACAGCTGCAGACACAATTAAAGTGCCAAATGTGATATTTATGTGCAACCAAAAGGGGGGTGGGGCCCGCAGCGAGCGACAACTGAATGACGTCGTTTGAACATGCAACGGGTGGCGCAGCCACGTGCCTGGCAACGATGATGGTGTTGCTGGCTGAATCATAGCTCCGACTTTCAGACCACACACCCCACTAGCATGTGCAGTTGGTTAACTACAAAATTAAATTATAATTTCAAATTGAGTTTTTTCGTTTTTTTGTGCGAAATGATTTGCTGGGGAACTTATGCAAATGCCTCAATTGGTTAATTGCAGATGCAGCGCTGAAATGGGCGTGGTTGGGAACCCATTTAGCAATTAGGAGCAGAAACTCAAGGGGAACTCAGAGCGAACACAAAAATCAAATACACAGCTCAAGCAGAAGGCGTTGCCCTTTAGGCCTTTAATGGTACACTGGAATTCTGCCGACTGGCAGCAGTTTGTGTATATAGTAAGGATTCGAGGAGACTTGACTCACCTGCCGATTGCGTAGCGAGCAGAACCACCAGCCCTCGATGCCTTCGGTGTCCTGTTCGATGACGGTGAGGACGTCGCCCTTCTTGAAGGGCAGCTCGTCGGACGTATCCGCATAATTATCATAAATGGCTCGAGCATAAAGTTTCTGCAAATACAAAGAAATAATAAAACAATTAAAATTGTGTGCCTTATCTGAATGAAACAATTCTTTGGCCAACTGCCTAAACATTCAACATTTATAATAACCATAATGAACGACTGCAGGCGAGACAAGTTCTAAGAGGCCGCAACCGTAAAGTCGAAACGAGTCCAATTTCAATGGAATTTCAAAGGCCTGACCCCGACTTTGACGTTAACATTCATCTCAACTCCAACTCCAAGTCCAACACCAATTCAATCTTGGTCTGGGGCAAAAAACATCATTTATAAGAACTCGTCTGCGCTTATTTTCAGGTAGCATATTTGGCAAACATAAATCGCAACAAAAAAACAAAAAAAAAAACTGCACAAAATGCAAAAAACGATTTTGTTTTTTGGGCAAACTGAAAAACAAAGCGATTTTTTTTCATTGTACTTTTGTTTTGTCTTGCGCTTCATTAGTTTAGCTGGAATTTCAGGTCAACTGCGGACGGTTAGAGCCAACAATAGACACTGTGGGCAGACAAAAGAGGAACACATACACTTTAATTGAATGACGGCATTCTCGAGTAATCAAGCAGATTGAAATACATATCAATTTAGTTGTTGTTGTTGTTGTTGCAGTTGTTGCATTCCTAGCACTTAAAAGATCATTTACTGCACTTGAACAGCATTTACAGCAACAGCGTACAACAGTTTAGCGGTATTGCATTCATGCAACTCCCCTCCCCCTAACGTAAACATCAACTGCAGTCCATTCATACGCATTTATGCGCTGCAACTTCCCTTTTACGGCTCCGTCTCTAAATCACTGCGCACGACTGTCCCTTTGTACTTGCTCCATATATGTATGTGTGTGGAGTGTGTGCAAACGTTTCTTCAATGAATGGGGCAGATATATCCATGTGCTTATCTGTCCCTCTGTGTGTGTGTGTGTGTGTGTTGTGCCTCGGTCTCAGTTTGAGTCTCGGGTTAAGCGTGTTGCTTTTAATTTCGCCACCGCATCGAACAGAAAATCCAAAACGAACGTTTTGAACTCAAACCCAAAGCCGACAGTTTTGTTGTTGCTGGTTTTTTAGTTTTTTTCAAGAGCGTAGCCAGAGTTTTTTTTTATAGGGTACCCCAAAACCCAAGACCTTTGACTTAAGAGTTTCCTCATAAGCATATGCAGCTTATAGATAATAATCGTATAGATAAAAAAAACTTTCATGAAATCTTTCTACCTAATTTTAAAGGCTTTTGCAAAACTGATATAATCCAATAAATAGGTACAATAAAAACTATATAGGAATAGAATAGTTGTTATAAAGAACTTCTTACTTAAAAGTATAAATTTAACCAAGTTCTGGTGGGCAACAACTGCTCATTTTGGCCCCCTTTTTGGCCACGTCTATGGTGGCTGTTGCCGTGACTGCCACGCTTGGCAGTTGGCTGAGTACTACACTAGTACAACTTGTACCTGCCCCCACTCCTGCTTCAACTGCCTCATTTAATATGAGCTGCGCATATCGCACAGCGACACACACACACACACACTCGCACACTCGCACACACACATAAGCAGAGAAAACTCAGCGATTACAATATCGCACGATGAATCGCCGTTGAACTTTCAACTCGCTGGTTTTGAGTTGAAACCCGTTTCGGCAACAACAAAAAAAAATATTGTACAACAACAACAATAACAACAAAAAAAACTATCATACAACAACAACAATTACAACAACAGTTATGGTCAGGGGTCTTGGATTTTGTATTCTACTTTTCAATTTCGAAAGCTGAAACCGTTCAAATTGTCAAAAGAAAACGAGCGCACTCGACGAAGTTCATGTGCAACGAGCAATTCATGTGGCATCCACATAACTGCCAATGACACTTGAACGTTGCGCTGTTCAAACAACAACCGACAACCAAACAATCGACAACCAAACAATCGACAACCAAACAATCGACAACCACAAAATGTGAGCTGATCTCGAGTAATGTTTGTCAATTTGCCTGCGACAATCTTAATCGATGTGAGTGCGAAGAGATCGAGAGAGATTGAGTGAGGTAGAGCGAGAGAGAGCATTGTGTAGATTGCTCTCCAACTGTCCAGGGTTGTCATGTGCTTTGAGTTTACTTAGCTTTCTTCTTCAAGCTGAATTTTTAACACGCCGCTAATTGAAAAGACAAGTATGTATTTAAAAAGGGCTCTTAAATTCCAGTTCCGCTTGTGGATCTGTGGTTTCAGTTGTTGTTGTTGCTGTTCATGTTGTTGTTGTTGTTGCTGTTGTTGTCACAAGCAAATAAAAATCAAATTTCAATGGATTGTTGTTTGTTTTGAGGCTCTTTAATTGGTTTGCTTAGCGTATTTCTTGTTGGAACCTAGAAAATGGATGTGAAAAATGTGAGAAAAATAGCTGCAAACATTTTGGAAAGATTCGTTTAAGAGTTCTACAAAAGCTTTCCAAATATGTGGAAAAAGTATTCAACTACAATAACCGACTTATATTCAATTCACTTCACATATGTAGATTTATGCCTTATAAATTGCATTTTACAAATTATGCAAAATGCTGCCAATAAATCAGTCGAGAAATTTAATAAAAGTAATTTCGGCCTTTGGGCCATTTTGCGTTTCATTTCGGTTTCGAGCTCAAAGTGAAAGAGCCCCACAGATTTATGGGTGTTCGTTGCAACAACTACAATCAGCATGTATCTATAAGCAACAATACTCGTTCCACATAACTTGCATATACGCAGATTTTTGGCATCAAAAGACAACACATGAAAACAACAAAAGTCTCTCGAGTTTTATGTTGTTTTATGATTTTTTCTTTATTTCGGCTTGGCTGTTTACGTTTTCGTTTTTTTCGGTAGGTTGTTCACCATTTGGCCATAAAATAGAGACAGTCAATTTTGTTTGGGGGAGGGGAGTGGCGTGTAGAAAGCAGAGTTGGACCCAGCACAAATGTTGTTCAATTTACGATCTCCTCGGCGAGTGCATGACCTTACCAAACTCAATTCGTTCGGCTTCGTTTTGCAATTTTTTAAGCACATTCACAAAGCTCGTAAATAACAAAATCTACCAACATAGACAAGTGCAAGAAAAAAAAAAATAAAAATAAAAAATGAAAAGAATAACAAACAACAGCAAACAACAAAAGCCGCCGGCGATAAAGTCTTAATGAGCTCTTAAAACCCCAAAAATGATGCGTGTGTAAAAATAAAATGTTGGCAAAAAGTTTGTCAAAAATGTACACAAGATCTGATGAGTCTTAAGCCGCTGCTTGACTTGACAATTTGACTTTGAGGAGCACCTTAACCGCATTAAGCCAAACTGAAAAAGATGAAATGCCAAAAGCCCAAATAAATACTTCAACAAACTGTTAACTGTTAAATGTTAACTGTTGACAATTAGCAGCATGCTACACAGAATTTGCTTTAGTCAATACCACTTGATACTGATAACCTGTCCTTGCACAGATAAGAATACAAATATATATATATATATATATATGTGTATATATTCGTGTCATTCGCGTGACTGATAAAGTTTTGTGGTTTTGCTTTTGTCTGGTTTTTAATTAATCCAATTTGTGGCCCACTATCAGCGGAGGAGCGCCAGCTTAATATGATTTTTCGATTTGCCTTCTTTAAACTTTGAGCTTCTTAGCCGAAAAACTTTTAGTGAGTAGACGCGATTTATTTTGGGATTACCAACGCGTCATATTTTGATACTTGGACCTTTGGACATTGGCATTGGCTAAATGGAATTCGACTGATTAAATAAACCCTGGGGATTTTACACCATTGTTGGTTCTGAGGCAATACCTTTTAAGAAGAGATGTGCGAAATGCCTTTGGTCAAATATTTGAACGGCATAAAGTCATATATATACGCACAAGTCGAAAATAAATTTTGAATTTAGCCCACTTGTGCTGGCAATATAAAACGCCATATGTCGCGTTGAACTGGTTTTATTGTGGTCTTGTTTGTTGTTGCTGTTGGCTAAAATAAACAAAATGTTTACTGGCTGACAGCTTCGGCCATTTCGGCACATTTCGTCAAGCCGTGTGCAAAAAAATGTGACAATAAAACTTTAAAGCGGGCCAAAGAGAGAAACACGTTCCCAACAACTGCCCAACATCAGATCAGTCGGAGCAGCTGGCCAACTGTTAAACTTGACGTTAAAATGCGTTGACAAGTGCACAAAATCCAATTCAGATGCCAATTACCCCCCCACAGATTCAGTGAGCTGTAAGCGAGTCAATGAAAGTGCAACTGATACTCAGACTCCGATGCAACATCCCACACACACACACACACACACTCACACACACAGACTGGGGAGACATGTCAACAACAATGAATAGTCAGGACTGGACAATGGGTGTGCTGCAAGTGTCTGGGCTGATTCATCATATCTTTTGAATCAACTTTAATGGATTTGACTCAAGCTTAATCTGCTACGGCTGTGGCATGCCTCAGTCAAGCTGACCCTCGAGACTTGGCTGCTAAATTCAACCAATCTAACTCAAAATGCGATTTTCACAGAAAAGGTCTAATTTAGGTTCACATAACTTAAATGAGCTAAAAACTACACTCAGAAAAATAGCACAGTTAATTGAGTTTTTTGTTACTTAATACTGCTTTCAGCTAATGCTCGTGGAATAATAATTTTTTTTTGTTATATCCCAAGTGTGCTTGAAATAAATTAACTTGAATATTGGCAAAACGCGGCTCCCATTTCTAAGGGTCTGTTTTTTATGTACAAGCAAAAAAAAACCCCAAAAAAAAACCCATGACGATTATTTCTGTTACTTTGACTAATCCCCCGTAGCGAAAATTTCGCAAATTTACTCTTGACTGTTGTTATATTAAAGAACAAATAAGCCGTTTCACAAAAGTATTGTCGACCTTCGCAAACAAAGAAATACAATAAATAAATGAGATAAAAAAGAAAAAGAAACAAAAAACAGACTTCAAGTGAAATACGCAACGCAAAAAGCGTTGTTAATTGACTTCCCCAAAAAGACTAAAATAAAAATCTACAAAACGCAAAAGTTTCTTAGCTCCGTGAATCAACTGGCAACAAATCAATTGTAAAGTTTTTTTTGCTGTTTAATTCGAAAACATTTTTAGAATTTTTTATTTTGTTTTTACTGCATTTTTGACAAACACCAAAAACACAAACCGAAACACATTCCCAGCAGATTTGGCAGAGAACAGAACCGCCATAAAACTTTTTGAAAGCCAATAAACAAAGATCAATCATTTGATAAACAAACAAATAATAAAAGATTTGCCGCAGCCAAAACGCCAAGCCAAATACAAATGTTGCAAAGTGCCCTAGAGCACATGGCAAAGGGGGAATTGGGAAACATAAAAGTCACAAAAACAGTACCATAAAATATGCATAAAGCAAACGACAAACAAATTAAAAAGTCATTGTGTTGAATTTGTTAAACATTTGTCTGCATTAATTAAGAGCCAGACTTTCAGCCAGAAGCGTCAGTTTCTACAGTTTCTGCCAGCTTATCTGTAAATGTGGCTTAAACACTTTGAATAACTCCAGCAGACAACAAAGACAACCAATTCCGTTGATACGTCACATGTTTGTTATGGATCAATCATTGAGTTTAAGATTAGAGCCGCGGAATACCCCGGATGTGAAGATGACTCATCTGTAAGCTGATTGCGGCATGAGACATCAAATTTTTGTTATTGCGCTCCTAACCAGTTTCTCTGGCGTTGAAGATCGTTTGCCACTCCAGAGCACCTACGTAAAACGGACCTTGAACCCCAGAGATGCCCTCGGCTAGCATCCAAGCGACACTTCTCAATGTTCATTAGGAGTCTCGTGATGGATTACAGCCGAAGCTTATGTTTGTGCCCAACGCAAATGTCTGAGAAGAGCAGGGCTCAAACTGCACAGATGGGAAAATGGGTAGAAAAGTAAAATAGTTGCTTTTTGAGAGTGTGTGAACCATTTTGTAAAGGAAATGTGACAAGCAGGAGTACATAGCTGAAGTTTGAAGAATTGATAAAGATTTCCTTAACTAACATTATGACAAAAATCATTATACTTCTCCATAGACAAAATGAGCAGCAATAAACACAACAAACTATAAAAAAGTATCGCTTTTAAAACACTCTTCGAAAACCCATAAAACGTGCACTTATTGAATCAGCTTCTAAGAATTTCCAGTGTACATTCAAGCAAACAGCTAATTAGCATTTTATTGGCTTGGTAACAGACTGTTATAGTTCAACACTATCAAAGAATTCCGCTGACTCATTGCGGCAGTTATGTCTTGTGGCGCATTGCAGTAGCCACAAAATGTGGCTAATTAAGTGGAGGCGTGCAAAATGGCTGCAAAATTATGGCCTACCCCCACTTCTGTGTAAACTTTTATTACTCAGCGCCGCACTCAAGAGCGATACATTTGTCTTATCTAAAGCAAGCGAGAAGAGCGGCCTCCCCCCCAACTAACAAGGTATTGGCCATAAAGGTTGCCGTTGTCGCTGTCGCTGTTGTCATGCCATAACCCATTTCCGGTGCTGGCCATAAAAATTGCTGTCGCTGTAAAAATATTTATGTGTATTTGGTGCACTCGCTGGGCAATTTGCAATTGTTTATTTATTGTAAGTATTGCGCTGTTTAAAGTTTTGTTTTGTAATTACAACTCAATGTTGTCACTATGCATATGAATAAATAACTGGCTAACCGGCTATGCCGCTGCCCATCTCAACCTCGTTTCAGGTGTTGCCTAATTAGCATTGCATCAAGTACGGCAACAGAACAATTTCTTTTGATGACTAAGCCCTGTTGAGGTCTGTGCTCCTCCTGAACGTGACATGATGTATCTTGTATAATTTTTCATAAACACACAAAACTAACTGACGCGTACTTCAACAGCGTGCAACAGCGTGCAACAACAGCAACAACAATCGCAACATTGACAGATATTTAAACATATACATACCCATTTTTTTGTATCTGTCAGATACAAAAAGAAAAACCGCAGCGCACTTAGCTGGCTGATAAGACAAAGCGCTAGAAAAGCAGCAACAGCAACAACAATAAAAGCCCCGTCAAGTAGCAAAGTTCGCGTGCATGTAATTTGTTGTGTTTGTTATGTGTGTGTGTTGTTGTTGTCGTTGTTGCTGTTGTTGTTGTTGCCATGTTAACATGCAGAAAATGTGTAAAATGCCAAAAGGGGCCAGTCCCATAGAGCACCCCGCCTGCACCTCTTTGAGAGACACTGCGTGGCCTCAAGCCGTTTATCACCAGCCCCTTATCAGCGTCCACATTTGTCTTGGCTCGGCACCAACTGTCAGACGACACAAGTGACTGCCTGACTGCCCAACTGTCTGACTGCCCAACTGTCTGACTGCCTGCCTGAGAAAGTGCAGAACGAAGACTCCAAAGGCCGACAGCAACAGGTGTCTCTGTCTACACTTGCAAAAATAATATGCATAAATAAAGCAGTTCAAAGTCAGGCCTACAATTTTTACAGATTTTCTTATCTAACAAATATTTTTTATATTTCAGCATAATTTCTGCCTCTGAAAATCAAATTTAAAATGTTTGCAGATTTTTCTAAAATTAATAAACATTGTTTCTAATATCCAAAAATATATTCCAGCACATTTTTGTTGAGTGTAGACATTCCACACATTTAAGTGCACTCGTAATCCATTTTATTGACATGTTTGCCGAGCTCTCAGTGCGCAACAAAAATAAATGCAAGCCAAATTGATAACTTAATTAATGGATTAGCAAAAGACTTAAACGTGAACTATGCTAATGAGGCTCTAAGGAAGGGGTGGAAAAGGGGGAGAGGGGGGTGGCAAGGGGAGGGGCAGCCATGCAGTTACTGAGCACTTGACTGCCTCCGCAGCTGTCCAGTGTTAGATAACAACAAATGTGTACGCAGTCGGCCATTTTGCAAATAAGTCATAGATGAAATAACTCAAGCCAAAGGTAAGCGAAAGTTTTACTTGGACTTTCACAAGGCGCTCAATTTACTTGATATGCCGGAAAAGATGAATGACACAAAGGGGTGGGGCCAGTAGGGGCAACACTTAACAGTTGAGAGAGTTATACGGGGGTTAGTTCATGATCTACTAAGCTCAACTATGTTCAACTTGTAATAATTTTAACACACAGTTCAAGCTTTGGGCCATTAACTTGTTTCAAATAACACACAATCCAAACGATTACAAAATCTGGCACACTTTTTGTACTTTTGTACAATCGTTAGAGTTCACTATAAGTTAATTAACGCGAACTTTAACTATGCCAATTATTAGAGCCTGCAATTTAAAACAATTCAGGTTTCCAACTCGACAATTGCCGACTGTCAGAGGTAAAAATTAAATCGGACTTAATGGTTGACTATAATCATCAATGTGCCCAAACAACAACTGCCAACAATATTGACAACATGTCTATTATATTTTCATCAATAAAACAATATATATATCTATGTATATATATATGTATATATGTATGTGCGGATGCTTGGGGCGCGACAATGCTTTCGACGCCAAAGCGTTCAATCAATTTCAATTTCTGGAGACAGTTGTTAGTTTTCTTTTTGCTTCGTTACGTTTTCTTAATTTTCCAAATTGAAAACGCTGACGCCGCACGCGCACATTAATTCTAATCAATTTCTTCAGGCACTTGTGGCACTAAAAAATAAGTGCCCAATAACCACAAAGATCCCTTAGTCTGTGTGAGTCCAAATTGTGGCCCTGCCACCATGGGACGCCACTTAATCAAAATGTGGAGAGAGATATTCCCAAAGGACGGCTAAGGTTGAGATAAACTCCGAACAGGACCTCCTCAGACATGCTCTTAATTAATGCCCGAAGACATCTCTGTGGTATATTTTTTTGGCTACCACTTGTCGCTGGGTTTTCGATAACAATTTATGGTGGCGGCACAGAGCCCAATTAAGTGCGATTAGATTTGCTCAAAATCGAAGAGGAGATGCTTGCTGTGTTAGAGATAAGGTAGCCATGGACTTGCCGCTTATCTGTGGAACAGGTCACGTCTAAGCATTTGCCGATAAGACGCCAGTGAAGGGAGTGATACGAGAGCTACGTGAGTGGCCTATCTGGGCAGGATTTATGGCCTTGAGGGTATGTTGTCGGTATTGCTTGTTATTTATAGCTTGGCACTTGCCGCCATGCAATTGCCTTTCAATCAATTGAAATTAGTTGGAAATCAACATCAGCAACACAAGAACGCAAAAGACTATTAATAACTGATTTTATTCGCTGGTGCAAGCAGCGCCATTAATTTCTTAGCCCTAGATGGACAGCTGGCACTCGGACTCTGGTTGGAGGATAGTGCAACTATTAATTGCCAGCAGTCAGCAGCATGCTAATAGACCCTTATGCCTACTCCATCTCCATCTCCATCTTTATCTCCATCTTCATCTCTCTACCTCTCTCTGGCTAGACGTGAACGGAAAGCCATCTGCAATGTTTTCCGCTCTTTGCATTTTGAAATCTAAGCTCTTGTACCCCCCCAATTCATCTTACTCCCCCCACCCCCATCGGCAATCTGCAATGGTCTTCTCCGGCTAACCGGCTTTGGCTAGGAGCGTCAATTACTTTTCGCATTTTTGCGCATTTGGAGCACATTTATTTTAATCTCACCTGGGCCTGGGCGTTGTTTGCTCATGTGATGGATGCAGCTGCAAGTGGACTTTACCGCCCCCTCTCACCTCTCCCCGCTCCCCTCTTCAAACACTTCAATCTCCTGAGCTCACTCAGAGCATTGTGTATTGGCTATCTTTAATTACGGCAGTACTTAGTGTGAACGACTGTTAGACTAAAACAAGTATTGCCATCGAGCACTTACCTGCCTTTAAGATCATGTCTTGTAATTAGTTTTTGCTTGCAATACATTAAGAAGTCTAATACCCGGAAAGAGAGGGGAATGAATGCTCTAAGAGCTCATGCTCATGGGTTACCAAATTTATTATTACTTTATTGATCAACTTGTGGAAACAGCCCCAAATTTGTTTAGCGGCTACAGTTGTTTGTTAGAACTGATAACAGTCTATAAATATTAATTCACTTTCAAGGTCAGTTGTAGAGAAATATTTGCAGAGAGGGTAGCAACGGAAAGTACGTCATGTAAATATGCGGGTTTACTTTTAATTATCCCAAAACCTCAAGACAGCAAAGCTAAAAATGCAACGGAATACTTGGAACTTAACAAGGGGAACGAATCATTCGATTTATTAAAGATTAAATAAAAATAGGATACAAGGAAATAGCCTCAATTTATGTATAATTATAGTTGACCAATAATGTATAATAAATATAAATTCTTTTATATTATTATTATACACATATATTATAAATATAATAAATTCTTATAAATGTATTTTTATGTATTTCTAATAGATTAAATAGCCTTCGCTTCCTGCTAGTCATAGCTAAGTTGCTAAACGTTATCAATCCTTTGGCTATCTAATCATTATCGCTGTTGCCAAACACGTCAAGATAACTGCGGGGAGAAACACACACAGATACAGTGATGAACTCATTGTTTTCACGAGTGTTAACTATTTTCGCAGTTGTGGCCTATGGAAACGGGCCAAGGGGCAGCTGTTGAGAGTTATCACACGGCTCTGAAAGATATCGCACCTGAGCAATAAATAAATACATATATATGTATGGGCGTATATATATATATATATATATATAATAAGTATAACTGGCACATCAAACGGTCTGCTAAGGTGATAACGAATGCAAAATTGCGGAAATTTTGCTGCTGTTGCTGCTGCTGCCAACTGGAAAACTAGAAAAGTGGCAGCTGCCTAGCTCAATTCGAGTGTTTATTTTCTTTTTTTTGTCAAGATAGCTGAGAGATCCGTTACAATTTCCGGACACGAACTGCAGTTGAACACGCCTGTCACAACAACAAACTCGAAAGGATGCGACTACCACCTTCCCTGTCAGATTTCTCTGTTAATGAGTTGTCAATGGCTTAATCGGAGTCGCTGCATCTTGCAGATATATACAGATATAAAGTTAGTTGGTTTATTGGTATGATTGGCTAAGCGATACTAACCGATTTAATGCGAACGCGACGAGAGACGGGCACATCGTAGTCCAAGTCCGTATTTGTGGCATTCGAACTGCAGCAGGATTCAGGCACTGAGATTAAGCTTTGATTGTCCAGCATTTTTGATGTGTCTTCTCGTTCGTTTCGAGTATTAACTTTGATTCATAAACAGTTGCTCGGCTTATTGCTGTTGCTGGCACATCTTGCTCTTGTTGGTCGTTCAATCGAGATACCCAAATATATTTAATCCAGGACAATATAGGTAAAGTATCTCGACTTTGACTCGATCACTTCACTTCACTTATTTATCTGTGTATCTCTATCTTCTGCACAATGCTCGCATCAGCATATGTTTTTGGACTCTTTTTATTTTTATTATTTTTGGGTATTATTTTCGTTTTACTGCTTTTTGCGGAATCAGCTTAAAAATTCAAGTTTTAACCGCGGGGCCACAACAAATTCGCCAAACGCAAAAAAACACACACTAAAAAACCATTCGTGAAGTTTTAACAAAAGATGACCCAGCTACAATAACAACATCAACCGATTCAGTTGGCTTTTTTTTATTATGCTGGCTAGCCAACATGTGTTTGCTGTTTGCTGAATTATGGCGATTTATATCGCTGCCGTCTTATCGCCTTCTTACTCAACAGCGTTTCTAATCGACCGAAAAACAATAAGAGTCTCAACAAAATTTTCAATACGACAATAATTTGGTTTGTCGTGCGCTGTCCGCTCAGCACTCAAGACGCTCCGCACTGTTGGAAACTACACAAGCAACTGAATTGCTAGCGGATTGTAGTGCCCTCAGCCGGTGTTGTTGTTCACCACCAACATTTGTTGTGCTTATACCCTTACGCAGAGTACCACGATTAGTTGGAGCGGCAGATGAGAGGCATTGTGAGGCAAATATTGTATACATAAATACTCAGTAAGAGTATGCAGGCAGCGCACTTACACATATTTTTGCCTGCACACATTTACTCTCTTCTGCTCTCTCAACGACATGAGTTCGGCAAGCGTTCGGCTTGCGTCTGTGTTAAGCCGATTGTGTTCGAACCCAACTCGGCTGTGTTCGTACTTTTAGTACTATTTCAAAGCGCACTGTGTTTGAAAAAGGTAGTAGATAACTTTGCTACTATTTGATATAGTTGAGGTTTATAAAATTGGAACGATTTCATAGAATTTCTGTAACTGTAGCAGCTTATTGGAATTCTAATGAGTATGCGATCTACTAAAGAGTAACATCAAACCTTTTATCATCGATGTCTCATTCGTAGTTCACTGGCCCCTTCGAATCCAATATTCTATTTGTGCTGAACGTCTCAAATATTATTAGGCTATATGAGAAACGAGGGCCCATCAAATTGTACTTAGCTATATCTATTGTAAGAGAATACCCTTCATATATTTGTCATAACATATCGAATGCAGACAGTTTTTATGAGCCAAACCTGAGTTTAGCCAAAGATGATACAAGAAAGCTCACATTACCCATAAGTGGTCGGGTGGGGGGAGGAGGAGTAGGAGGTTGAGTAACAGTAGCAACTGCAGCTGTCCAAACAAATCGAGAGGAACAATTCAATTCGTGTGTGTTTCTCTCTCTCTCTCTCCATGCCCCTCTCTCAGCTCGTGCCAAAGATGGGGGCGTGAGTTTTTGTCGCCTTCAACAGCTGCAATGTGCGCAGACAATGACAATTGATGCCCTCCCCCCGCGAAAGGGACAAACGGACGCATATTCGTGTTGTGACTAGCTTTGGGCTTTGCTTTGCCTGAGCATGCATGCTATTACGAAAGGGTATCCGCAACCAGTCAATGCCGAAGAAGGTCAGGCAACCCGTTCAACACGAACAATGCCAGCAATGAAAGGAAGTCGCAATGGAAGCAGAACCAGAACCAGAGAAGCGAGGAGACGAGAAGACGAGGAGAAGCGAGAAGAGTTGTGAGCTGAGAGCTTGCAGCTGCAATCTGTGAAGTTGGTAGTGACATTTGACATGATTTGCATGCCAAGTGCCACGCCCACGTCACTCAAACTGACAGAACAGAGAGACAGAACAGTAAAGAGTTAGTATATGTTCCGGGTGGGTAATACGTTGATGAACCCGAACCCGAACCCGAACCCGCAGTTGCCGTCACAATGACAGACACTCGCTGAGTTTTTATTGTCGCTTTCAGTTTGGATTTGATTTAATTTAATTTGATACGAGCTAAAGAAGAAGATGCATTTTCAGATTGTTTCTACGTCTTCGCTTTCTATCAATTAGTTTTATTGGTGAACTCTTTTGAAGTTCTTATCACAGTCGTTAAAGCTAACCACATATTGATATTTTAACCAGGGCATTTGCGATGCGTGGGTTATGATTTGGGTAAGCGTTTTATAGCCACAATTTTCTTGTATTCTTACTTTGAACATTTTCAAATAGTCACTGCTTATTTGGCACTCTAATTGGACAAGAAAAAAACTCTATATCACTATGTCCATCTCTTTCTGCTGTGGTATGTGCATTATCCTGCCTTGAGGCCATTATCATTATGCCATTGTCTGTTTGGCAACAATAACAGCATGTCCTCATCTGCGTCCCTTTGACGCTGTCACGCTTGGGTATTCCTATATTCCATATGTATACATACATATATATATGTGTGTGTGTGCATGTGTGTGTGTATTTAGGTGGTTCCATTTCCATTGCCACTTTCCATGCCATTTGTTTTTCCATTCCGCATGCAGAGCTAGCTGCTTTTCCATTTTCAAGCGAACAATTAAACGAGAGCCTCCGTTTTTCTATCGAGGCCCGCATTCCATGGAATTAGTCGGCAAAAAAGGCAAGGGTCAGAAAGGTCAAAGGTTATTAGTTGAGGGGTGGAAAATTGCCAGCAGCTGACCACTGGACCGCATCTCTAATTGCCTTGTTACGAGTTCAGTTTTGGAGCATCCACTCAGTTCTTAATGCCACCTACAACATATGTCTTTATTATTTGCCACAATTTGGGCATATCAAATATGTAAATGGAATCCTCACTCTTGCACCCGCATGACACCTCATAACAACTTGGAATGTCGTTGTTTGCAATTTGGAAGCTGAATAAATAATCTATGCAAATGCGACCACGCATCATAAACATAGACTTACAAAATGTACATGTATATATATATATATTTATGTATATGTATAAACAACTTCTTGGCATCTGCCCTGCGTTTGCACAATACAAATTTGTAGGCGTCATATCATTTAACTAAAATATTGTGTTGTTTATTTTAATTTTGCCCCATGTTTCCCTCTCTCTCTCTCTCTAGCACCTGCTTGTAGCAGGTAACAAATTCGATTGCCAAACAACATGAGAATTGAAAGGCCCCAACATGTCCATTTCTCAATATAGCAATCAGTGTCAGCAGTGTTTATAGCAAATGTTTGTCTCCACATAATTGAGCAATTTGTATGGCTGCTGAGCAACAACTGAAGAATGACTTTTTATTGCACATTTGTGTCACCATCTAGAAACTGGAATCTACCCTCAGCAACAGAGGAAAACTCCACACACACACACACACACTCACACACATACACGCTAATGAAACAGCCTGAAAGTTGAAGCCTCCCCTGGGCTCTGTCTAACGATGTCGCTATTCAGCTGTAACTTTATTATCCTATTGTATTGCAATCGATAATTGTGCCAGCTGATAGGACTGTTCTTCAAACTTCAGCAGGATCAAATTTCTGAGGTTTTTGCAAATAATCGAAATTGAAGTAAATATGGTTTTTTGAACTCTCTTTTGAAGAATTGCCAAGTTGTGTATATATATTTACTCAGTTTGTATCTATTTTATCTACATACAGATATTAATCTATATTTCACTTGAAAAGCACCACCGGCACCACCATATCTGGGGTTGTGGGTCGCATATTACGAGCACTCAATAATCTCTTGTTACATAAGCCAAACGAGATAGATCCCTCAGGTATTAACTGCATGCGGGGGAAAGGAGTGTCGCCCTTCTGACCATAGTCAAGGCTTGTCCCAGACACCAGTCACCAGTCAGCAGTCACCAATCAGCGGGCCATCAGTCGAGGTTGACTTTCATTAAGATGCACATCTTAATTGCGCCCACAGCTGTGCCTCGTTGAAGACGATCCTTTCAACTTTCCAACCAAAAATTGGGCACGTCGTGCGGCATCTATTGTTTTACACTTAGCGTGGGGAGGGGAGAGGAAAAGTCCCCAGATAATTGATGAATTTATGGCACAACATGAAGTATATACTTCCAAACATTTTGGACTGTTTGCCACATCACTTTTACTGATTGCGATTGCTGCTGCGGCTTATCACGCCTCGCTGCAGCTGATGAAGTGCAGCCGCCTGTTTCTCTAATTGGACTCTCCCTCTCCCTCTCTCTCTCTCTCTCTCTCTCTCTCTATCAAAGAACGCCACTTGCCGTTGGTTGGCTTAATAGATTCTTGGAACTACAAAATGCATTTTCGGCTCTGCTTTGCCCCATTTCCAATCTGTGTTTATTGCGCTTTGTTTCCGACATTCGACTCTTGATGTTCTTCGGCTATTGAGATTGGGAGGCTTTCCAGTGGCAAGCGCATGGAATACCATTGTTGATGATGTTGTTGTTGCTGCTCTTATTCTTTTTATGGCTCTGATTTTGCATTGTTTTCGAATGCGGCACGTTCTGTGCATTTATGGAGCACGCATTGCCAATCTCCAGACCCAAAAAAAAAGTTGACCACTCTTTTGAAAGTCAAATCCGCAGATAGGGGAATAGCAGCAAATTCAAAGTGTTGCACAACATGTGGCAAAACATAGATATTTACACACAAACATATGCTTATCATTTGGTAAGTAAAATAACATCACAAGACAAAAATATAATATTCCAAGAAGAATATATTTATTATTATTAATAATATAATGAATAAATTCACCTTAATACATTTTCATCCCTCATCCCATTACATCTATCTCAGATCTCATATTTCCAAATGCTAAACAGCTATTAACATCTTTGCCGCCCTCTGCATCCTGTTCCCCACAACTCAATGGGTTTATTGGCCTGCCCAGGCAATTTAGAAATAATATTAATGGTTTTCTGCGTTCAAAGAGTTAACGACTTCATCAACGGCAATCACATTTGGGCGACTTCCAAAATAGACGAGGCGTCGTCCATTTTTCACAGACGCCAAAAAGGCAATAAGCAATAGGCAAATTTCACAGAGTCCGCCTCAAAGTCTGTCGGCGAATTTCACACATTGTGCAAGGCCTAAAAATAAGAATGAAAAGAAAAATAAAGAAATCAAAACAAAATAAAGAAAAATATGGCATTTGGGTGAATAAATATGGCGAGGAGCACATTTGGGGGCCCTAAGCAAATCGTTGGCAGCTGCGGCGCCTTTGACAATTTGCCGCCTCGCCTCGTTCTAATCTGACTTGGCTGCTGACTCCTAATCCGGAGCTGTGTGGCAGTCTCTTGACGCGATCGCTGTTGCACATCACAGTGTGCCACCCAGCGATAATAACAAACAATTTGTTTGTTTGTCCACACACACACGCACACTGACACACACTGAAAGAGAATGGAAGGGGGCATGTCAGCATTTTGCTCGTGTTTGCATAATTCATGAGATTCGTTTGTTGCCAGTTGCCAGTTGCCAGTTGCAAGTTGCACCCACATGGCAGCGACTTCTACACAGATCGCATGCCACAGCCAGCCATTCATTACAAGCACAATTGCAAATTGAGATACAAAACTGCCAGCCGGCAAAACAAATGCCACGATATGTATATATATGTATATATAGAAAACAAAAGCCAAAACGGAGTCGACTCTTCCCATATCGATATATGGCAGCATAAATAATGTTTCTACTCTGCGTGTTCTGTGCGGGGGTGTTTGCTCTGCCAGCGAAGCATCCCAGACCCAAACAGAATAAAGAATTGAATTTCAATTTGCTGACTTGCCATTTTGTGCTCAAGTTCATAGTTGCAACTTCTCTCAACTGCTTCAAGTGGAGTCTGTCGTGGAAATGTGTTTGCGAACAGTTTATTGCATGACTTGGCGCTGCTGCTAGAGTTTCCTGAACTTCCTTCGACAGACAAAGAGCTGAGGAAGTAGAGCTGAGATTTGCTCTCCAGCAACAAGGCACAAATTGTGGAAAAATAGAGATCATGTCCAATATCGATCTATGAAAACAGCTAAGGGTTATCGACCTGTGTTAGTTCTTTCTGAATGAATCCTGAATATTTTTATACTCTAAAAGGTAAAGGTGGCAAAGTTATGGCACTGGAAAGATTGGCCGGAAGCATGGCATTTTTAGTGTCTTCAATTTTAGCATGAATTTCGAGCTAAAATCGTGTTTCAAACTTAGATTTCTCAAATGTATTATTCTAGAGGTCAAGTCAATAACAAAGTAGCCTTGGATTTGAAAATACATTCAGTTTTGACAACGTAATGGCATTGGAAAGTTTTGCTCAGTCTCAATAAGTTATTTTCGGAGTATCTTGAAAAGTATTTTCAAATATAAATTTTTTTTTCTGAAGCTCAAACCAAAAAAAAAAATCTATTTTTTTTTTTATTTTTTTTTGTAAGTATTTTATCTTTAAAATTTACGTATTTTTTAATTTCATGTTGCAAATTATAGTTTACATGGTACAACATTCTCTGGATATACATATATGTGCTACGGTTTCCACTAATAAGTCATCAATTGCTGCAATTGAAACCAGGACTGCGATCTTTGCTGACCTTCACCTTCACACTTGGCTTTTTAACTTCGCGTCGGGCTTGCGTCGCATCCAGGACCATGGCAATCAACATCTTCCCTTTCAAGCGCTTCTAGATACTTGATGCACACAACTTCACAGGGCTTACAAGTGTACAGCATTGGCTACGCCGTCATTTTTTCGCACACGCAGCAGGGTTTGCGGCGCTTATTTTCACAATGAGCTTTACAATTTTCCGACTATTGGGTTCACACATTTTCCACAAAAATTAATGAAATAAAAAAATTATTAACTTCGAGCAATTTTTAAAACTTATTTGGCAGTGGGATGCTGATGGATGTGCGCATCAGGCGAGCACCAGGCGATCAGTGTAGCCAGCGGCGCCGCCTATGCAATTGGGATTGGCGGCATTGTTATGCTTGCCGCCAGGGCCCAGGGCACGCTTAGCTCGAATGTGAGTCCCAAGTAGGTGGCAATTAAAGCCAAGAGCACGGCAAACTGTCCGCTAAATAGACATATGACATAGATGGCACGCTGCCAGGCATGCTGCGGACTGAGCTGATCCCGTCGGCTGCACATCGTGTGAATGATGGCGACAAGCAGATAGGCAATGCAAAAGCGCTGCAGAACGCCCATCCGACGCAGTTGCTCCAATTGCGGGCCATTCACTTAATTGTGTGTCTTGTTGATGCCACGTTATCATGATCAAATCCAGGATCTGTAAGGATCTGAACTACGCAAGTGGAACATTTTTAAGCTTACTTTTTTTAATTTTTTATAAGTGTGTTCAATGTTCATCGAAGCTATATTTCTGTGCTCTTATGCTCAATTTTATGGATGTTCTACGGTAATCTGAATGGCGCATCTACCACGTCAAGCAATCTGTTAACAGACGCGTTTTCAATTTGCTTTGTTCCCAGGCATTTAGAACATCCTGCATCAGGGGCAACGTGGCAGTCTCAGCTCCGATGGGGGACTCGGAGTCGTAGTCGTAGTGGAGTCTGTGTCTGAGTCTGAGTCATGCGCATGCGTGCAGCATCAACAACGTTGCATGCAACCGAGTCCGGTAATTGCAACGGCTTATGTTGTGCAGTTGTTGTTGCCGCTGTCGGCTGTCAACTTGTGTATCCATGAGATACGCAGCAGCAGAGCAAAAACAAAGCGCATTGATTGCAATTACGCGCCAAAAGTGTTGGCGACGCACAATTGATAAAAATAAAAAGTAAAGAGTAAAAAATGAAAAATGGAATCCCATATGTCCATGTGGGCACGATGATGCTCCTATACACCAGCAGCTTGTTGCTCAGGCTGAGTTTACTGGATGACTTCAGCAACCAGTTGTGTTTCGCCCTTTTGGATCTACACGCTGCTGCCGTGATCTGTATGTGTTTGCGCCAAGTAAGTTTCCTGTCCAGATACATACCCAGGTAGCGAACATGGTTCCCCTGAGGTATGATCGTGTTGCTGAGTCGGACGGGTGGACAGTTACCACTCCTGAGCGCAAACGTACAGTGCTGAGACTTGTTCTCGTTGACACAGATGTTCCACCGGTTGGCCCAGGTACTAAAATCATCCAAGAATCTTTGCGTAGCCGCTGCTGCTCTCCAAGCAGTGGAGGAGTTAGCGAGGAACACAGTGTCATCTGCGTATGTGGCAAGCAGCGTGTTTCTGGCTACCGGAATCGGCAAGTCCACGGTGTACAATGTGTACAGGGCAGGTCCAAGGACACTACCCGGCGGTACACCCGCTCAGATCCGGCGGATGTTTGATCGCTCGCCCCTAACTTCCACCATAAAAGAACGGCCAAGCAGGTAGGACCTGAGCAGTAAATACTGCGCCGAAGGTAGTAGGGACTTAAGCTTAAAAAGCAGGCCATCATGCCATACGCGATCAAACGCTTGCTGGATATCCAGGAAGACAGCAGAGCTGTACTGCTTATTTTCCAAGGCCTCGAGGACATGCTGAACTACTCGATGAAGTTGCTCTGGTGTACCATGGTGATGCCCAAAGCCAAACTGATGATCAGGAATGGCACTCTGGAAGCCACTTACTGCCGACAATCTTAGATTATACGGCCTGCCAGGTTTCGGAATCATAGCAATCACAGCACACTTCCACGGAGTGGGGAAGTGGTGGAAGTAAGAATTATAGCCTGAAAATCAATATATGGGCATAGGTCGAAACTTCAAAATGCCATAACTTCGTCAAAACTCATCTGATTTTAAAAAGCAAGGGCTTTTTGATCATAGTTTTGCCCCTAAATCAATCGTACATTTAAAGTTAAAAATGAAATTTGAGGTCGGAAGACAAGTAAAAATTATGGCCCGAAAATCGATATATCGGTGTATGGGCATAGGTCGAAACTTCAAAATGCCATAACTTCGTCAAAACTCATCTGATTTTAAAAAGCAAGGGCTTTTTGATCATAGTTTTGCCCCTAAATCAATCGTACATTTAAAGTTAAAAATGAAATTTGAGGTCGGAAGACAAGTAAAATTATGGCCCGAAAATCGATATATCGGTGTATGGGCATAGGTCGAAACTTCAAAATGCCATAACTTCGTCAAAACTCATCTGATTTTAAAAAGCAAGGGCTTTTTGATCATAGTTTTGCCCCTAAATCAATCGTACATTTAAAGTTAAAAATGAAATTTGAGGTCGGAAGACAAGTAAAAATTATGGCCCGAAAATCGATATATCGGTGTATGGGCATAGGTCGAAACTTCAAAATGCCATAACTTCGTCAAAACTCATCTGATTTTAAAAAGCAAGGGCTTTTTGATCATAGTTTTGCCCCTAAATCAATCGTACATTTAAAGTTAAAAATGAAATTTGAGGTCGGAAGACAAGTAAAAATTATAGCCCGAAAATCAATGTATCGATAGATGGGCATAGATCGAAACTTCAAAATGCCATAACTTCGTCAAAACTCATCTGATTTTAAAAAGCAAGGGCTTTTTGATCATAGTTTTGCCCCTAAATCAATCGTACATTTAAAGTTGAAAATGAAATTTGAGGTCGGAAGACAAGTAAAAATTATAGCCTGAAAATCGATATATCGGTGTATGGGCATAGGTCGAAACATCAAAATGCCATAACTTCGTCAAAACTCATCTGATTTTAAAAAGCAAGGGCTTTTTGATCATAGTTTTGCCCCTAAATCAATCGTACATTTAAAGTTGAAAATGAAATTTGAGGTCGGAAGACAAGTAAAAATTATAGCCTGAAAATCGATATATCGGTGTATGGGCATAGGTCGAAACTTCAAAATGCCATAACTTCGTCAAAACTCATCTGATTTTAAAAAGCAAGGGCTTTTTGATCATAGTTTTGCCCCTTAATCAATCGTACATTTAAAGTTAAAAATGAAATTTGAGGTCGGAAGACAAGTAAAAATTATAGCCTGAAAATCGATGTATCGATATATGAAAAGAAAATAAGAAAATAACATAAGGGAAGTGAGTTGTTGTTTGTTGCTGTTGCTGTTGCACGGTAATTGCATGTGGCATGCGGTATCTGTGGCTGTGGCTGTATCTGCATTTGTATCTTGTGGATACGCACGCATTGTTTGTGGTTGTCACTTGAAGTGCTTGTTGAGGTCGCAACACAGTTGCAACACTTTCTCAAGAATTTCAATTGTGACGCAAGCAGCGCGCCAACTTGTAGCTACATTTGTATCTTTGTATCTCACAGATGCAGCCGAGACACGAAAAACAACTTTCGATAGCTTGAGTTTTTTCCTACGTTATTTTTCTCTTTATTTTGTTCGACACACGATACTCGACTCAGTTTGTTTTTCTTTCTGTTTTTTGTGTACATCAGAGTTGTCTGATGAAGTTGTCGACGTTGTCGTTCTTTTGGCAGCCGCGTAACAGTAGCTCAAGAATGTTTATTCCCCGCCAAGTATCCGTTTGTTGGCCTCCTGCAGCGAAGAACGCTTCGCTGCTCTTCGACGCTGCCTTCAATTACCGCAAGAGTCAAAAAGTCGGTCGCCGTCGTTTTGTAATCGAATCTGTGTCTGGACTGCGATTACACTCAGAGAAAAGTCGACTTTTTTTATGCATTACTGACCAATATTCTTTAATGAATTTACATGACTCGCAAATTATGTCTGATATTAGATATTACTTTCAATTGCCATAATCACCAGCGTTTTCTCTCAGTGTGTGCCATTGACTTGATTCTGGACCTGGCAGTGACGTTAGTCATAAAGTTCCATTGATGGAAAAGGCAGGCAGCCTGAGAGACAGGCAGACAGACAGACAGACAGGCAGACAGACAGAGACCATCCGCACTCAGACTGACCACATGAATGAATGAACGGACGAGTGACTAACTGAGTGAGTGAATGAATGAATGAATGAATGAATGTGTCCAGTCAAACACATTGCGAGCGTATGCTGATTTCTTCACTTTGTACTTTCCGCTGAAAGTGCTGTAAATTTAACCCAATTCCAAAACTCAGCTCTTCGTCGCTTCTCTAAAAACAAAAACAACTTTTTTATGGCCAACTTGGTTTGAGTTGAGTTGAGTGTTTACGGCACATTCCTCCTGGCAGTCATTTTAGGGATACTCCTCGTTGTAGCCAGCAAGTCGAGTGTTTCTTGGAATTCATAGTTTTGTGATTCTAGACTCTTCTGTTTATTTTTCATCTTTTGCTGCAAATAGCAGTTTGTTGCAGATACACTCTTTGTAGCCATCCACTGCCACTTTCCAGCCTCATTTTTTGTTGTTCTTGGCTGCACCGCGTGTTGATTGCAATCGTAAAACAATGAAAAGAAATTTCTTGTCATCTCACAGGCAGCGTTTGAGCCAAACATGAGTAGCATATAAAAACATGAGTCAGCATATATATTTAACACATTTGTTTTAGCCATTCTAGAGCTGATAATTAAGCGTAAATCCATCTAGTTATAGGCCTTATAGTGTTTCATAAAACTAATTCACAACCTGCTCAAATACTGCAAATGGCTCAAAGTGTTATTATAATTGGGGAGAGTTAGCACTGCAGCCTATAAGGTCTATTGTGCCCCGCGCAAAGTGTTACCTGTTTTCCTTTTTGGATCAATGAGCTAAGACAACGATTAGAATTGGTAATTCTTTAACCAAAGTGCGTTAAGTCGTCTGATATAAATAAATCGATTGACAAATCAGTTATTTTGTTTTGTAAACAATGTTTCTCATTGACGTCAAGCCCATTTAGGGCGGAAATTCTTGTGACGCGTTCGGCGCTGACTAACGGTACAGGTACAGGTGGGTGAATGATTTCATTTACACCTTATCAACATATATCAGCTATGTTAATATCTTTTATGACAGACACAGACGCAATGGTGCCATTTACACATTTCGTCAGCAGATAGCAGCTGGGAGAAAAAATGTGGAAATTGAAGAGAAGATTGCCAGATGATGATGACGATAGCATGTCAACAGAGATTGGAGCTTCCAATGGAGGAGCAACATCAGCCAAGTAAATAAATCAATCAGCTGCTCATCGGCATAAACCATTTTTGTGCTGATGTATCTTTGCGTTCCAGAGTCACGTCACGTACATGATTGATTTGTTTATATTTTTAGTGATAGTCGGCGAGATAAACAAATTTATTTATATATGGTCGCATAGGATCGCAGGTTCTGTTTTGGCTATTTTTATACGATTGCCCAACGATAGTGCAAAAATTCCACGAAGAGTACACATTTTATGTGTGTGTGCCATTCACTGTTATCTTTGATAATGTTGCACATTATGCCATATCTTTTCACGTGGGGTACAGCTGACGCTTGTGGCTGAATAGTGGGAACAAGTACAGTCAGAAAAACAATTGGAAAATGGCTTTGAAAACTACAAAAATATTCTGGCTTATAGAAAAAGTTTCTTAATGAATGAATTAATTGAATATAGAATAAAATAAATAAAGTATAATCATTTTCTTTCCAGTGTAACGTATATCGCAGTTTGGCCGAGTTATACAAAATAATCACGCGTTTCAGCAAAATAAATAAACAAAAAATGTAAATGCGTCGCCAAAAAGCGTTGATAAGATTAGATAGTTGAATCAACGTTGGAGTAGAACGCACTCAACTTTTATGGCCAGTGGGACACAACAGTCCTTATAGGTCGTAAATTGTATGGCACTTTCCCTAATTATAAAGATATTCTCTATGCTGCAGTTATATAAATCCATAAGCTATCAACAGCATTCAACATTTGCCCAGCACTTGAAAGTCGGAACCTGACTTGAGCAAATATCCATGTTGCAAAGTTGCAAGCTTAATCCCAATTCACACACGAAATGTTCTCATGATTGCATAAATATACTTCTCTGGAATTTCCCAAGATAAGCGTATTTGTTTATTTGTTATTTGATTTTACGTAGGATTGCAGATTTTTTCGTCGAAATGGAATTGCAGATAAAAACCGAAAAGAAAAAAAAACATATTTCAAAAACTCAGATTAAATTATGGCCACAAATGAGCTCATTATTTGATCTCTGATAATAGAGGCTTGTCGAGTCTGGGCTAAAAATAGTCATACTTAAAATTAGTCGAGGGTATAAAAGTCATAAATATGGGATTATGGAATAAGCCCATGTTCGAAAGGCAAACACTAATTTGACACACTTACAAAGAGCTGTTCATAAATGGCAGATGCAACATATAAAATGTTACAACAACAATAAACAAATTTTAGATAATTGAGCAATAAAATGCTCTTATGCACTTTACACGATTATGAAAAGTAAATCCTACCAAAGAGAGACCATGTCATGTCAATGTTGTTTGTTGCCTGCCTTTTCCAATTTGTCAAAGAGAAAACCAAATTATTTGATGGCTGCTGAAATGGCCAAGATAAATCAACACAAACGGCGCCCGCCCGCGCCCATTGCGTAAATCAAAAATTTATGTTTAGATTTTTGAAAAACTACAACTTTATGGATTTCCCTTGGTCGCCGTTCGAAATCTTTTGATTGTGTACAAATTCGATGCCCCCCCCTCTCTCTCTCTCTCTCTCTGGGGTTTTTCAGTGTATATTTGTCTGATTTATAAGGTCAACGCGAGCACCGAAAATAAACGCAACACCAAAATTGTAGATGGCGGGGCCAAGACGTGGGCGCCCCCTCGATATCATTAGCACTGCCAGCTGACATCTTTCGGATTAATGGGTCAGTTGTAGTTACATATGTGAGGCAAGAATGCCTTTTTGTTGGCCTGGCTAATAATGCTTATCGATCTACATTAAATACGCATTTGGGTGGCAACACTGATCGGCGTTGTCATCGTTTCTTGCTGGGACCTCTCACTCATAAATCTGGGGCACTCTGCTTCTTCTCACTCGCTTATAGTTTAACAGCAATTTATTAAATGCGCCGAGGCCAGACCTTAATCTGCACTGAAAAATCTTCGAGCAACTGCATAAATTAATTAAATGCGAGAAAAAGCGTCGAAAGAATGCGTGAGATATTTTTGTGGAGCAGCCAGCGATGCTGCGACCCCAACAATTTGCCAAGATATATATATGTATATACATATGTGCAACTGTATCTGTTTGTGCATCTGCAACGCTTGACAGCGCTGATTAGCGGCGCATCCAAGTTGCCGCCCCGTCCAGCAGCAGCCAAATTTATGGCAGCTGTCTTCAATGGACGCTGACGACGTCTCCAGGCGCAGCTCCTTGGCAGCAAACACATAGTTTTTCCCGAAAAATTGTGTAACCAAATGTTGCTGCCGCGCAACAAGGCAGACACAAAATTCTTCAATGTGCCACACGTAATCAACATCAAAATTTGTCTGTTTGTTTTCGGGCAAGAAGTTTCACGTGACGTGAGGAAAATTGTTGTTTTGCGGCTAAAGGAAATGCCGGCAGGTAAGTACAAGATGTGCATCTAATTTTCTCTCTATGAATTAAGGAATTTCCAAACACGTACACATAAATTCTTCACTATGCGCTTTCCACTTTCTTTCCACTTCGCCGTTGCATTCTCAAAGATTTATTTATTTTCTTTGCTTTTTTTTCTCCTTTCCTTTTTTGTTCTTTTTTTCGTTGTTGTTTATGCAAATTTTCGCAGGCAACGCTCATAATTTCAATGCGACAGCAAAATATGTTGGCGCCAAGCAGCTGAGAGCGACGCGTCGCTGACTTCCATTAGCGCCACTGGTTGAGTGGTGCACTGGTTGAGTGGTGCCATGGTTCTATGGTGCTGTGGTGTAGTGGCGCAGTGGGAAGGGTGGGCAGCTGATCGGTCTGACTGGTCAACTGCCACTGTTGTTGGTGATGCCAAAAACTGCAAAAATCTGCTTAAATGCATTTCAATTTACGACCCCCAAAATGTTTGCCATGCGCAATTTTTGCGTCTCAAGTGGATTTTGGATTATTTGCAATGGGTTTCCACTCGAAGCTCAATGACCGTCCACCACAAAAGCAACAAAAACAACAAAAACAATGAAAACAGCAAACAAACTGCAATTCAGTTGACTTTGCACACACAACACAACAACATTTTCAATTTTTGACATTGGGCCACTCGTAAATCACAAATCTGTCTATATAAATACTCTTGAATATATATACGAGTAGCTGCGTGCTTTGAGTGGCTATATTGACATCAATCAGATTAAAGTTCAAGACTAGATGATTGATAGTTGGATGCATTTAATGACTTGCACATCTGCCTCACACTAGAGAAAGTTTTTAGGTGCTTTCAATGAAATCTTATTTTCAATATTTTCATTCAGTTGTAGAAAAGTGTTTATAGCCATAACTTTGTCAGATTTAAAACAAGTCTCTTTTTGATAATAGCTTGACAACTACAATAAAACAACAATCAAAGTTGAAAACACGATTCTGACTCGTAATACAAGTACTTTAAGAAAAATATGTGCTTTAAGATATGCGCACTTATGTATATGTAAATCGCAAACAGGATTGTCAATCTTGGGTCACGTGCTGTGTAACAAGTAGGGCCATAAATCGTCCCTCAAACTAACTGGCTTTATTCTCAGCAGACAAGTACAGCTCGTAAATTCAATTGTGTTTTGTTCATTATACTTGGAACATAACTGAAACTGTGAGCATCTCAACATATTTAGCCAGCTACAGTTACAACTCCGGGCAGCAGCTCCAGAAGGTTGATTAACCCCTCGAGATGGTGCTGGGCCAACACAAACACGAAGTGCGAGATGAAAGACGCACCAGCATAGAAGGATAACCAACTCCGGCCAAGGCAAAAAGACAAAAAGCCAAAGGGCAAAGTCAGCCAGGCGACCCAAGAGATAAGAGAGAGAGAGAGAGAGAGCAATGAGCGAGAGAGCGGTCTCTCAGATAAATTCAGCAAAAGGGATGCCAAACGCTGAATGGGAGCGAGGGTTTTGGGAAGTCGCAACAACCCCCAAGTTGAAGTTCAATTGCGGGCAAGTGCAAGGCTGTCGGCTGGCAGGACACGCAACCGGGCAAGGACGATGGCAGGCACACAGCCCAGGCAACCACCCAACCACCCACCCACACACACAGGACACCAAACTAAACGTACATGTGCCTAAAAAAATCACAATCGAAAGCCCAAACAAAAGGATGCAAACGATGTCAGGGATAAAATTGAAAGCAAACATAAACAAGATTTGGAAAAACCACCACCAAAGCCCAAGGGCTGCTGTCAGCAAAAGGCGTCAGGAAAAACTTTAAAGAACAAAAGAAAATGCCTCAAATAAGGAAAAGGTATTTCTTTACCCAAGGAAGTAAAGTCGGGGGAGCCATAGCGATAAAGAGAGCTCTAAACATAACCACTAAACATAGTGTATGCTGAGTGGCATAACTTGCAGCCAATACATTAGCTATGCGGCACGCTCAAGTGCAACTCGACTCAAAGTGGCAAAATGCAAATGTAGTGGCTTCCAGCTAACAGTGCTTTGATTTGCTGGCTGACAGAGACCACCCAATCAGGCAACAACCCACATAAACCACACACACACACACACACACACACAACACTAAAGCTGCCTGAATCTAGAAACTAGTAATACTATTTGATTTGTTAATAAACAAAACATTTATGATTTAATAATAATGATTTAATTTTTTAATAACATTAGAAATATTTTCCATTTTTGAGAACATATTCTAGGGATTTTCCATTTTCTAGCTCACATTTTGTTGGTGAGTGTAGCAGAAGAAAATCGTTTTGAATGGCGTCAACAAATTTATTTCGCATCAGAGCGCATCTGATGAATGACGTGACTTTGACAGGCAGGCAAAGCAGCAGTAACAAAAGCTGAACAAGGAGCAACAGCAGCAATCATGACCATCATGAAGCGAACCTCAACCGCCTGCTGCTCCTCCTCCTCGTGCTCCATGCGGCATCCGGCAATCGGCAGTCGGCAACTGGCAACTGCGTCGTTGCTTGCCTCGGCTACGTCGCTGGCTTTCGTCATCAGCAGTCGTCGCAGCCACCTTGGCCAGACTCCCGGCAATGTTTACATAACATGGCTATGACGACGCTTCGCCTGCCTCTTCAGCTGCAGCGCAGGCTAACACGCATGCGGCTAGCTCCATTGAGCCGGCCCAGGCCAGACCTAGCCGACGACTCTGCTCGTGTTTGCCGGCAAAAAACAATTGAGTAACAGAAGAAAAAAAAACGCAACATTCACAAATTTACGTTACGCACCCTGCACTGTGGTTATATACATATATATCCATCTCTATCTATACGTAACGCACACATAGATACACACACACACACACACCTACACACATGTATCTATAGGATGTATGTACTCGGATTTTGTATTCACTCTCACAATGTCCTCGCTGCATTGGGCTTCATTGATGAGAGGGCAGCTTGGTGCGTTTTGGATATGCCCAAATCGAGCAATGCTCAATTGAAAATGTTGCGAATAATTATTAGTTCCAGTTTTGATAAGACGAATTCTATTTGGATTTGAAATTTTGACAGCAATTGTCAACTGTTTGCAGCTTTTCTATAAATAAATTCATATTTGTGAAAAAGGGTTGAATTTTGTGAGAAAAACTTTGTTTTTTAAGAAGTGAGTTATAAATTAACTAAGATAGCCAATCTATTAATATACTGGATGGGATCTAATATATGTAATATATATAATACAGTTAAGAGCTGGAGTACTAGCTACAAAGGCCAACGTCTCAGACAGCTGATTATGCCCACAACTATTCCACACCCGATCTCAATTAGATGTTTCCCCTCGAGTACACCTCGTGTATGTCAGTATATTATATATATATATATATATATATTTGTGTGTCCACTGCAGATTTCGCGGTGAGCTGGTTAACTTTCAATTAACGTCACATTTCACGTACCTGTGCACTTTTCTCGCGATGCAGATGCAGAGTGTTGCCGGTGATGATTCCCGCGGTGGTCGCCTTCGCATGCATTGCCACTGAATTTATGACGTACTGCGTCTGCTTGGACAGACCTGAAGCTGTAGCTGTAGCTGTAGCTGAAGCTGAAGCCGCTGCCAAAGCTGGTTGTGGTTTATTCAGCGGCAAAGACAACGACAACGACGGCGACGATGTTGGCGATGTTGGCGATGTCTGTGTTTTTGCAACATTCCTAATTGAGTTTTCTGGTACTCGGTTTTCACTTTGGCAGTTGTCCATTGAAGCCAATGCCGTTTCGTGTTGCTGTTGTTGCAGTTGTTGTTGTTGTTGCTGTTGTTGTTGTTGTGTAACTGACATGCTCGTAATTAGCTGTTTGACTATTTGATATTTGGGATTGCGTTGGCAATTTATCTTATGTCTAACACCAAATCAATTAGCTGAGAAAACCGATACACCAGCCAAAGATACACGCATGCAAATTCACTTTTTACTGCGAACGTTTTGTCGAAATTACGCCGGGCTTTCAATTTACCGGATATACATACATATATATATATTTTAGCTGGTAACGTTCGCACGGGCTGCGAGTTGAACTGTTACTGAAACGCATTGCGAACAGCGTCCTTCGCATCTGGGTGGTGGTTTCGTTAGACGTGTTAGCTTTATCTGGCTTTTTATCTAACGTAACGAGAGCGAGGGGAAATTCACAAGGATTCAGGGATTCGTGCAGCACTCCAATGCCAAGACTGAGTTGGGGATTTCATTATGCGACTAATTGAATGTGGACTGATAAGAACAGCTGTCTGAAATGATTACCCAGATGGATTTGCAGATGGACCAGTTTGGCCTCCCCAATCCTGCCAACATTTAACATCAGCTTTTCATTGACTTTGCCTCATAACACAAAAAAAAGCCAAACTTTAAGTGATATTTATTTGACGAGTCGAGCGACAATATTTGGAAAGATTTAACATAGAAAACTTAAAGATGTGGCCCGCATCGAGCATGAGAAAAGAGTCCGATGGCGAACATAAATATACACAAAAGAAATCTGTGGCGGTCGCTCCTGATGTACTGGAAGAGCCAACGCCGGAGAAGGAGGAGGAGCCACGTCCAGCCACACACTACTATGACCAGGAAATAAATAAGGAAATCCAATATCGGACGCAGTTCCGGGTGCGTAAAACATGTGAAATCCAAATGGATTGATAGCTAGATCACACTGTTTAGGTGCTGGAGACCATTGATGGCAAGGAGGTCGATCTGACGCCCAACTGTATACCAGATTTACCGCAAGCAGAGAAGTTCTTTAGACTTAACTTGCAGCTGGCGAATGATATCAGCAGCTTGCCCGATTTTCACAGCAGAAACAGCTCAGTCCGATCCAGAACACGCTCCAGCGTGCGAGGAGGCATCGGAGGCAAGAAGCAGTCCATTGATGATGTCATCAGCGGGGTAAGTGAGACCAGCACTTTGAATCTTATCTCATGCCCAATTGCGGCCTCCACATCCAAATAGATAGTAAATGAGACGATCACATTTGAACCAACTACCGCCGAGAAAATGGAAGAAATGCACATTCCGGTGCCCTACAAGAGGTCCTTTGTAAAGGTCACGCTGCGTAAATCGGAATTTGTCGTGTTGCACTCACAGATCAGCAAAACGGTGGCAAAGGGCACCGGCCCAGGCGATGCTGTCGAGGCGGACAACAAACTCTACGAGTATCTGACCGTCGGCAAGGGCAAGGTGCGTCGTCGGGCCGACAACGATGCCCAGACCAATCTGGTGCTCACGAACAGCCGAGCGGTGAACACGATATTTGTGGACCACGCCACGGTGGGATCATATGTCTCCAACTTTGAGATGTATGACACGCTGCAGGGTCAAAAGCCAAAGCTCCAACACACCATGTACAGCTTGGCCAAGCCGGATGGGGAGACACAAACTGGACCGGGTGACGTTCCGAGTGCCATGGACGACGATGATGAAAAGGAGCATGAAAAGATGCGCTTGATGGTACTCCAGTTGATGAGAAGCCCCGAGTTTATACAGGCCACACGAATCATTGGACGTACACTGTCCAGTAATCAATTCAGTCAAGGCATGCAACGTTTTCGCAACTCTGTAGAGGATGATCGCTGCTCCCTGAACGTACAATTCAAGTACTCGATGAAGCTGCTGTTCAGATTGATACCGGTGCTCGGCAGGGATGAGCGGAAGGGGGTCAGCGATATCAGTTTCTGTGCGAGCAACAGTGACATTTTGGCCATTGGCTACGGTTTGTTCTCCTTCTCCTCGCAGCATGTGCCCGTCACGGGCGAAGTGTACGTGTGGAGCATTAAGAATCCGTCTGAACCGGAACGTACCTATTACTACAACCAGCCCGTGACTGCTGTCTGCTTCTCCCCATATCTGCCGTCGCTGATTGCGATCGGGCTGTACGACGGGAGTGTTGAGGTGCGCAATGTGGCCGATCTTACGAATATGCCCATTGCTGTATCTCAACGGAGCACCTCGCCCAGTTGTGCGCCCGTTATCGCCGTACGCTGGCTCAAACAGGAGGACAAGGATAGCAGCGAAATTGATCCGTTTCTCTGCCTCATGCAGGATGGATCCGTGACACGCTTTCGCGTTGTTAAGAGTCCGTATCTGTTGGGCTTCACACAGATGACGCTCGACCGCATCGAGGGCCATCCCGAGGGCATAACGGTGCCGATATCGACGACGACAACAACTGTTGCCGCCAACAGGCATCCGCAGGGTTTGTATATCACCATCCATCCGGTGCTTAAGGATATCTATTATATACTGACCGACGAGGGCTGCATTCACAAGTGCTCCATCAACTATCAGCATCAGTATCTGGAGGTGCTCAAGTGCCATGATGGCGGTGTCAATGTCATGGAGTTCTCACCCTGGTCACCCAAGCTATTCCTCACCTGCGGCAACGATTGGTAACCCCATCATCTCCGCCCCTTTCCCCTTAACAGTGCTAGTTAAATGTATTCTCTTAATCCGCAGGTATGTGCGCATCTGGGTGGATGGCATTACTCGACCCCTGATCGAACTGCTGGATGACTTTCAGCCCGTGCACTGGGCCAAGTGGAGCCCCACACACTCCACAGTGATCGTGTCTGTAAATCGAGATGCCTGCAGCATCTGGGATCTTCGGCGTAATATCTTAAAACCCATGGGCAAGCAAACAACAGACTCCTCCTTCAACACAATTGCCCAGTAAGAGGAACACATTTGGAATTGCCCGCAACTTCGCCTGTTTAATGTGTCATCCTTTGTAGGTTCTCCAACAGCGGCACCGTTCTGGTCGTGGGCAACGAACGTGGCAATACTCTGTTCCAGGCCATCAATGAGATGCCCTTTTCGCCGCATTTCCAGTATGACGAAATTGAGAAGACCATTTACAGAGCCATTGGCAATGATCAGGAATTGTTCATTGAGCTGAAGGGCATTGGATTCTTTGGTTATCCCAATAAGAAGAAGCACGAAGACTGAATAAATTGGTTAATAAATAAAGATGAAGTCAGAAAGGTTTCCAAATAAGTTAGGAATCGATACAAAAAGAGACTTATAAATATGGAAACATATTTTTTACCTCATTTGGGCAAAGGACTCAAATAACAGGTTAGCTCAACAAGTTAGGAATAAATGAAACCATAACTGAAAAGGACATCAAACTCAGTGGTTCAAAACTAGCCGTTACTTATTTACACCCCTCTCGCTATATATATATATATATATATACATATATATATATATAACGGGCTGGAATTGGATCAGTTGATGGTTGATCTGTTCCGCAGCAACAGCTCAAATTACCGCATCCAAACAGGTAACTTAAGACGCAACTGATCAACTAAGCTCTGCTTCGCAGCCAAATTCAAAGGAGACTGCTCTCATCGGGAGTGTACGACTAGGAGATACCACGTAGACAGTATTATTTAATGAAGAGAATCGCTTTTAATTGCAGAAATCAGCAGTCGATCAGCTTCCAGCAAGCCATAAACTAGTTCATCCATTGGCACAACTCAAGATACCCCTTTTGATCATTATTAATGTGTACAGGGTATTTAAAACGATTCGGCAAATATGATGACCCCCTCTCTCTCACTCACTCTCTCTTTATCTCTCTTTCTCTATCTGTCTCTTGAGCTCTGATCTCTTGAGTGTTTTCAGTTGTGTCTGAGTGTGGTTTAAATGTCAACCGCCTGCCCCAGGAATGGTGGTGGTCATTGTGTGGTTTCTCGAGCTCTGGGGGAACGGGTGTTAAATAACAAATAAACACTTGTGCACACATTAGCATACAAGATGACAGAGGCAACGAGACACCAAAGAGAATTTATTAAACAGAAATAAAAGACAAGAAAAGAAATGGAAAATGAACCCTGATCAAAAGGTTGCGACCCCAGGTAGAGGTAAGCTGCGTGTTACAGTTTTTGGGCACATTCAACAAATAGAAATAACTGTCAAAATTTGTGGCTCGTAAATAAACCAGCCAGTTGCCTGCCCATCGGGCTGCGGGTTCCAAGGGACCACACAAACACACGCTCATCAGCAAACGCTGGCTGTAAATTACACAGCACATTCCTCAGGCTCGAGGAGGAGACCTAACCAAACCAAACCAAACCAAACCAAAGCGACGCTGGATGTCATCATCAGTGGCGGCCGGCCCCAGCTGTGGCAGACCAATCCTTGTCCAGCTAAACACAGCTGCATTAATTGTTGAGAAACAATCTCAGGCTTGTCGTGGATGTCGCATTTAATGAACATTTAATTGCAGCCCACATGTGCGCCAAGCAATGACCACAATGTGACCACACTCAGAGAAATACTTACTTACTTGCCACAGAATTCAAATATTTTGCTGAAACTATGATTGCTCGTTTAAATTCGAAAATCGATTTTGGTTTTTGCAAATATTATTTATTTAATAATTTTATTTAATAATTTAATCAAATTTTTAAAAATTCAAATTTCTGAAACAGGCATTTTTTGAGCAGATTTTTTTTAAATTCCGAAAAATCGGTTAAAATTATACTTTACTTATAGGGATTATTTGTGTTTCTACCTTGCTGAGTTAGTAATGATTGATAATTACAGTTTTAAAAAATGTCTACATTTTTTCGAGTGTAGCCAAGCCACAGAGCAGGCCGGAGGCAAACTGGAGGCCGTTGCACAAATTGAAAACAAAGTGTTATTGCCCAATGGACAACGACAAAAGACGGTGATTATCAGCCTCCTCCTGGTCTTAGTCGTCATCTTAAGAGGGATAGAGAGAGAGAGAGAGAGAGTGTAAGAGAGAGATGACAAGGAGACAAACGAGCAAACAGTAGCTGATATGGCCACGACAAAGATGATGAGGCAGACGCGATGTCATTTTTAACAATAAAAGTTGCGATTCATCAGAATTGCTGAGATTCCCATCAACAACTTCTCATCTGCCGCCGACTTGAGCTGAGTGAAAGGTGCCAAAAGAAATGGAACGAGGGCTCGAAAGAACAACAAATTATTCCTAAAATTATTTAATATTGTTTTCTTTCATGCTCTTTAGCGGAAAAATAGTTGGCATCTTCGCGATAGGGTTGGCTATGCGGCTCATCGGAAGAATCACTGCAAAGAGTAAATATCCTGATAACCATAAAGAGTGCTTCAGATACCAAATCACTTACCCAACATCGCTGATATCTGTAAAATCCCCATATCTAACCCGTGGATTACATAGAACACATTGGCAGTTCGAGTCCAGGAAGCAGGACTGACAGTAGACCCCTCGGCAGTCCTTAGTATCGCAATCGATGCAATCAGCTCTGGCAAACCAAGACTTTTCATGATATGATAGGTGAGAAAAGTGAGTTAAGATCTTACTTGGTTAGGGATATATTGCAGATGATGCAATATTTGCCCAGGTATGCGCCTAAATAGCCACACGACAACCTAGCACAGAAACTTAGTATTAACTGTTGGTATTACGTCAATTACCCACCTGTGTATACAGGAAGAACACTGCGTCAAGAACCTGGAAATTCTATTCTCATATACATAGATATTCTTGGAGCGGGCTCGACGTCTAGCCGGCTTTAAAAACGTGTCTGAAATAATACACATATATGTATATATACATATATATAGTAATACAAGTTTGATAAATCCACCTTTTTCAATCTGTAGATAGCGATACATGAAAGCAGCACGCCGCTCGGCGTTTCTTCGATAGAATGCGTCGAGCATGCGATGGCGCAGGCGGATGGTGTATGGCTCCAAGAGGACCAGGAGCCAAGCCAGACTGCATAGCACAATTAAAGTCCAATAGCGAAAATAGTTGGGCAAACAGGGCAGAGGAAGGCAACGTTGAATGTCCACAATCAGGTTCTTCGCGAGTGGCTCAAAGGCTTCGCTCAAATCACGCAATAGGCCACCGATAAAACCACAACTCCTAATAATCAGCTTTGTATATGCAGGAGCTGCAATCATTATGTAATATTTTATAGTCTCCAACACTGAGAGAAATTGTAGCTTACGCTGCAGCTCTGCTGTCTGCTGGGAACGATGGGCCATCTTGGCCAACATCGAGTAGAGACAATGGTCCACAAAGCAAATGGTAAAAAGCTGCAAGCAGGTGATAAGCAGAAACAGCACAGATCGAAACATAAAACCCAGCTCGGAGGGCAGAATGCGCCAGGAACCTAGCTGTAAAAGTAAAGATAAAGAAAGAGGAAGAAAAACTGAAGCTTAGCTTAATACATATCCATATTTCTTCTTCCCGATGGGCAGCTTATTATGGCCATATCGAAGCTGCATTGCATTGTTGAACTTGGTGAATTGGCTCGTTAGATACACATTATTGAAGCCATCGCTGCCCAAATAGCTGCAGCGATAATAAATGGAACGCAGGATTATGAGCAGGATCAGCCAGAAGATCACCAGCTCCAGCCAGATGCAGGTGAGCTGCAAATGCTTAAGATGCAGTTGGAACTCTTTGTCCAATTGCTGTTCGAGTTCGTGGCTCAAAGGATGGCGATCATCGCTGGAATTTGTGCTGTGATCGAATGTGATGCTGACCTCGAACATGCCACGGATTGTGGCAGTGCTCTCTATAGGTGCTGCAAGTAGAAATTAATCACAAATTGCAATTATTGGAGTAAATGTTACCTTTGAAGATGTGTTCGGCAACTGCCTGCTGCTCCTTCAAATGGACATCGAAGAAGCTGGGCAACGCCTGCAGCTTGGCACAGAACCACTCGAAGCGATTTCCAAGATTGCAAATCTCCTTCCGTTGATCCTTGAACTTGAACTCACACTCCCGTATGCTGAGGGTGCCGGCGCCCAAACATCGATCATAAGGTGAACCCATTTGGTGATCGAACCAACTCTGCTGATGTTGCAGCCAAGCATCGCAGCTCTTATAGGCACCATCTGCACCATGGAGGGGCATTCAGTTTGATCTGTTATCGTGGCGCCACTCAACTTACGTATTCTAATAATTGGCGCCTCGAGGCGCCTCAGCACACAATCCAAACGCTCCATGATCCCGCGCACTTGGCTCAAGCAATAGTGGACGGCATCTTCGATGGCATAGACGGGTTCGCCCATTATCTGGTGCATGGGCGTCAGCGCATTCCTCAGCAGCGTCTGGCCACAGGAGAGAGTGTGCACCATGATCTCAATATTGTGGATGATGTTCATCATGGGTCCTGCAACAGCTAACAGCAAAGCAATGACTATGATCAGCACCTGCCCCCTGCAGCCGGCCACTAGGGGCACCCATAATGACCCAGTGGATCTGCAAATAAAGTATATATAAAGAGAGTATATATAAGAGATCCTCACTCACCTGGTCATCCGGTTGCACAAAATAATGAATATCAGCAGCACGAGCAGCACAATGAGTAACCACCAGAAGTTCAGATCCCTGGAGGCCTTATGCAAAAAGACCTTATTGAAAAGATACCACAAGAGGACCAGGAATATGCCCAGTATGTAACCCAGTATTAAATAGATCATTAGATAGTCGCAGATATTGGGTTTGTCCACAACTGTTGCCCTGACATCCCTGCCAGAGCCAGCAGCAGATTGTTCAGAATGTTCTGGATAAATCGTAGCCGGCTCCTCATCGATTTTGCTTTTGATTTTTACTTTTCGCATCTTTTGACCACGCCGCTTGCCGTAGTAATAACTCCTGATCTTGCCATCCATTTTGGGATCGATTGGCTTTTGTGGCTTTAGTTGATTAGTCTCAGCCTCCATTTCCTCATCAATGCTCATCTCATCATCGGAGTCGTCGGCTTTGCTCGGCGGCTTCTCCTCTCCAGCGTGCGCTCGCTGCGACTCAGCCCCAGCTGAGGATGCCAAGGATTCAGCGCTGCTACTTTTATATAGAGGCATTATTTAATCTTAATCGACTTCAAAATGAGTTTCTCTAATAAATACACAAAAATGTGAAGTAAAAGTCAGGCAACGAATAAGTAACTTAAAGCAGATCCTGTCAAGCGCTTTATTGGTCATAGTTCGCATCAGTTTAATGATGGATCAGTTAATCAAGCAGTCAATAATGATAATTTTATGTTCCCTTCTTAGCTGCCGGCGCAGAGACTAGCCTCAAGTTGTGTGAATGATATCGCATCCGGGTCATCAGAGGAGTCCCTGAGGAGCAGCTGTTTAGATTACTTTGCTGGATGTGTGAGTGATGCTTACTGCACTTCGGAGATGTCGCTGAGATCGCCATAATCAATGGGTCGCTGGCAGAGGCAACATTTATTGCTGGATCTGCTGTAGCACACCTCGCAGTAGAGTCCCTGGCAACCCTCGGTATCGCACCTGATGCGGCTGGAGCTGAAATGGCAGTCCTGAAGTGAAACGGTTTTTACTGATTGGTTGCAACACTAACGAGCTGAGCTGCTTGGCGCACAGAATGCAAACATCTCCACGCGGTCCTTCCATTAGACAGAGACAGCAACAGCACCTGCAGAAGCAGAGGCAGATATATACCATATATAAATATGTAAACTCGTTCGCTTTTCGAGTGACCACTGTAGCACTGTACTAACCAGCATAGCTTGGCTGTTAGCCAACTCAGGCAGCTGTTTCGACCATGCGCCTGTTGATATCTAAAAACAGCCCTCGCCCTGCGACGCGCCAACTTCAAGAAGCTGTCTAGAAAGAGATGGAAGATAGAGTGAGTAGGATAGACTGATGCCATTTGGAAGACGGCAGCTACCTCTCTCTTTCACAATTCGCTGATGCAAGTAGAGCGCACGCTCGAAGGCCCGCTCCGGATAGAACCGCTGCATGATCAGATGACGCAGTCGCAACATGTACGGCTCAGTCAGCAGGATCAGCCAGGCAATCAGGCAAATGATCAGGATCTTTAGATAGTGGCCATAGTTGGGCTCCAACGGCTGCGGCAGACAAGCCTTCGTGTCGAGTGTGCTTTTCTGGGTAATTGGCCGAAAGGCCTGAACAATGCCTCTCATGATGTCGCCCACAAAGCCACCGCCCTTGACCTCCACATCGACATAGGCTGGAATCTCCAATTCGTCCTGCTGCTCGCCATAGTACGCAATGGTGTCCAGCAGCCAGAACAGACTGTGGTCCACCAGGCAAATGCTGCCCAGCTGCACACAGCTGACGGCCATAAAGAAGCCATTCTCCACCAGCAACAGGCACTCATGGCCAGTTAGACGCAGACTGGTAAGCTGAAGAATCGGGGATTTAACTATATACCATATACAAATTTAGATATATATACCCTTAAGTATTTGAGCCTCTCCAGACGCTTGAGTGGCAGCACTGCTGGTTGTCCCTGTTGCTGCCACTGTCGATCGACTTCATAAAAGGAGCTCATCAAATAAATATTCTGATAGCGACGACTGAGCATATAGCGCAGATAGAAATAAATAGCCCTGATTTTTTGGGAATGAAAATATATATATATATATATATATAAGATTATCTATCGCCTACTTGATGAATACGGCGCACAGCATGAGCCAGCAGAGCAGATCCAGCCAGCCTTGGAGCAACGTGAATGGACCCAGACGATCGCTAATATCCTGGATAATCTCTTCACCCACATCCGAGAGATTCTTCGAGGCGTTCGTTTGGAAGTGAAATTGGTGCTCGAAACTAATCGAAACATCGAACATCTGCTCGAGCTGAGCAACAAACTCGTAATATCCTGCAGGATAACAGTTGAAGCACGACAAGTGACAAAGTCTTGCAACTTACGCTCCAGAATTGTGTCCAAAATATTCCAGCTGGCATCCCAGAAGGCTGAGCAGAAGGCATCCACCAGCTTGGCAGGATAACAGAGGGCGAGGAAGAGCTTTGTGGCATGGCAAATGGACTTAAAGATTCCCATCTTGGCCCGACATTTCGCCATTGTCCCCACCGCTGCCCGCTGGCAACGTTTCCACGGCGTTCCCCCCTGCGAGTTGCACAATTCCACGACAGACTTGAGCCACGCGGCACAAGTCTTTAGAGTATCGACTGCAGAAGGTAGTCGGGCACGGACTAAGAGATACCCTGTGTTCTGTACTGATTTGTACTCACTAATTATTAGCAGATAGCCTTGAAGTGCTAGCAGCAAGTCCATCATCTGTCGCAGGACACGACGCAGCTCATTCAGAAGGAGCTCAATGGCCGATTGGACGGCGCGCACTGGTTCCAGCGCCACGTCCAGCATCTGGCCAACTGCTTGACGCAGCAGCTCCTGGCCACAGGCGAGGCTGCGCAGCAATGCCATCAAATTGGCCAAGATATTCGCGGTGGGTCCAAGACCGGCCAGGAGGAAGGCCAATGTGATGAGCAGAGCACGTCCCCGCGAGCTGCTTAGAGAAGGCAACGTCAGTGCAAGGATACAACTGAAAAGCAGATATTAGGGAAGGATCAGCAAGGGGAACAGTCGGCTTGGCTCACCGAACGGTTCGACTAAACAGCATCGTTGTGCAGAGCAGCGCCAGAAGGACGAGGATCAGCCAAAGTTGCGTTAGATCCTGTCTCCTTTGAGTCGGATGCCATTCGTACCAGAGTAGAATGAGTCCCAGGCCCGTCAAATAGCCACAAATGATAAGGGGAATAATCCATTTCATTGGCCAAATTTCGGGAAACTCTTCGGGACGCTTGAAATTATGCATTTTGTTTGTAGCAAATGCGCTGGACTGACTTTTAAAGCAAAGCACAATTCGCTTTTTAGCTGGAGATGTCAGTTAATACTTTAATAATTCATTTTTTGCATTAGATTTTCTCGAATTTTAAATTTCAAACCACGGCGCGCTCGTTGCTCACACACAAAAGCTGAGTACCACAAAACTCCAGCACAACGTATGCTTGTCTCGCTCCAATGTAGTCTCCAAACATTTCCCTCTCAGCTCGTACAACGCTGCTGCGTGTAGAAGACTAACTGCTGCGAAAATCAAGTAAGCCTAACCGTTAAAAATTCAAACACATGGGACTTTCTCTCTTTTCTTTTCTTCTCTTTAGCGTCACGTTTCTTTTTTATTTTCACTCAACTCTTTTTAGTGCTCAACTGTTTTACAAATCTCAAACCTTAATTTTCATTAACAAACTGTTCCTTTTTTTTTTTGGTTTTGTTTTTTTAGTTTTGATTTTGAGTATATTTCATAGTTATTTTTGGTTGTGTTGTAAGGGAAATTTTTGAAATGTAACGAACTTTAGTTTTGCTCTGCGTTTTTTTTGTCTTTTGTTTTGTTTTCTGTGTTTTGCAATTTTAACTTAGTTTTAGTTTTTCGTTTTCTCTGTTTTCTTTTACGTGCTGAAAAATACAACATTGCAGTCGAATTTTAAACGGCGACTTCGAACTTACTCTATGTACTGTGTGTGTGTGTGTGTGTGAGTGTGTGTGTGCATGTGTGTGGTGTGTGTGTGTGTGTGTATATTTATGTATCTTAAATATGCGATAATAATTTATCCGTTTTCTGCTTAAAGTCTATATATGTAAATATATAGTCGTATATAGTATCGATGTGTGAGAGAGTGTGGGAGTGTGGGTGTGTGGGTGTGTGAGTGTGTGTGTGTATAATATAGTTATGTAATGTTATGTATACCATTTTTAAGGTTAGGTTTAGTACTTTAAGGGGATTAAGGATTGAAGGACGATAGGGATATAGATATAGATACCTATGTATATGTATTTTATGTTCTCATAGTATTCAATATGTATATATACATATATATAAGTATTTCGATCTTATATGCATACAAATATATATACATACGTTGCGAGTTAGTGTTTTTTCTTTTGTTTTTGCATTAGTTTTATTTTAAGTGTATTTTTTATTTTTTTTTGTGTATTTTATACTTTTGCAAGGTAGTAATTGAATTACGTTTACGTTAAGAGTTGTTACGATTGCGGCTTAAATAACTCAGTCTAGCACCCCTAGAGATTGAACTTTGGATAAAACGATCGATTCGCTCTCGAATTTATCAATATACAATTGGAATGTTCAAATATATATATATATGTATATATATATTGATATATATATGCGTGTATAGATATATGTATAAGTATTTTATGTATGTATAAACTCGTATAATATTGGCTATATATATTTATATATACCATATATATATACCATATATATATATATTTATTTATGCTTGTATATTAACTAAACGGATAAGGTTTGCACTAAAAATTTGCCATAACTAAAATTACACACACACACCCTCTCACACACACACCCTCACACACACACCCTCACACACACACAGTCGTCCATTCACACAAATTGAACACGAAAGAAATTCCTTGATTTTTCTGGTTACCCTCTAAGAAACATCCAAAAATTGTCGTTTCCTAAACTCAAATCGTATACTTATATTGCCAGGCGATTTTCAATATATATATAAATATATATGTATGTGTGTATATATGTGTATGTACATATAGGAAGTATAACCGGGGAGAGATCGACTTTTTTTTTGTTTTTTTTGGTTGCTGCTTCTACTTCTGGTTCTTCACTAGGCACTTTTCATCTATTTTGAGTCTTCTCAAATTTTTGCTCGGTTTTTTTTTGGTGTTTTGCTTCTTGGTAGAAAACTTAACAAAGCTACAAATGATTTGGGGATAAAAATGTTTGTTGTATGAGTCGGAAGTGTACAGATATATAGATATATATATATATATATATATAGATGTATATAACTGAGTGTGTATATATATATTTTGTTTTTGTAGGGTTTACAAATTGGCGTCGTCTTCCGGTTGCAAAGTCTCCTGTGTTGGACTTTTCTTAAGGTACTGCAGCACATAAGGTCGAAATCAGGAAAATCTAAACTGTATTTTGTATTTTCTTCTTCTTCTTCTTGTCTTGTGTTGAATTCAATTTTTTACAGTGTAGTTGTTGTCGAAACCTATTTAGTAAGTTCTGTAAGTTTTCAGTGTGTTTTTTGGGGGGGATGCGGGGAGGGGGGGATGAGGGGCAGGCTAAACTTGTGTAACCAATTCCAGTATTTTTGCCAATTCAGTTTCAACCAAAAGCGAAATAAAAACAATTTGTAAAATTTTGTTTGTTTTTGAAAATGTTTTTCTTTTTTTAATTTTTTTTAATTTTTAATGATACGTTCTTTTTTTTGTTTTTGTATTTTGTTGTTGACCAATTTAGTTTTTTATGCATATATTGGTGTATGTATATTATATATATATATACATATAGATATACATATATATATATATATGTATGTATAATAATAATTTACATGTTTGTATCTCTCTCACTATTTAGTTGCTGCTGCTTACATAACTCTCTTTGCATTTGTTTTTGCTTTTTGTTTTTGTTTTTGCTTTTTGTTTTTGTTTTGTTTTTTGTTTTTGTTTTTGCTTTTTGCTTTTTGTTTTTTGTGTTTGTTTTTGTTTTTGTTTTTGTTTTTTAATAAATTATACAATTTAATTTAGTTGATTTAATTTAATTGAATTAATTGTATACTTGCGTAACTTAGTGATCTAAATAGTTAAATTGCTGCTACGGCCACGCCCACCAAAAATGCGGGGCGCGATATGTATGTACAAATGTATTTTTTGCTTTCTTTCATTCTCCTTCGTTCGTTCTCACATAGTAGCTTAACACTAGATAAGGGGGGGCGGGGGTGAGTGTGTGGTGTGTATGCGTGTGTGTGTGTTAGGGGCGTGGTCTAGGCGTAACTTAGGCTTTACAATTGAACTAATACGCGCGAGTTTTAGAAACTGTTCCATAATTATGAACGAACACAAGATCTGCCGAACATAATATATGTATATTATATACATATATATATGCATATATATATATATATGTATATATGTATAGTTGATGTTACATATCATCATAATTATTATTTTTTTAGTTTTTCTTTTAGTTAAAATTCAATTTTATACCTGTATATATATATAACTTTTGAAGCTAACTGTAACTTACACTCCTCCTCCTCCTCCTCCTCCTTTCTCATTCTTTCTATATCTTTTTCTCTACAATCTTATGCAAAATGCAAAAAAAGAACAAAAACAAAGAAAAAATTCATGTACAGAACACAAAATAAGCAAATTCAAACTCAAAATTATTACACTGCAACAAACATAAGAGCACAAATACGAATACAAAAATTATTTATTTTTTGCACGTGTTTTTTTTGCTGCTGAGACGAGCACAAAAACAACCAAAGCCAAATGTAATTTCAACTAAATTTCAACTCTTTTCAACTCCATCTATTTTTCTAGCTCGTTTTTTTTGTTTCAGATATTTTAACTTTTTTTTTGTATATGCATTTGGTGTTTTATTCTGTTGTATATAGTATATTTATATATATATATATATATATATATTTTGTTTTAAATTGTTTTTTTGTTTTCCATTTGATGTTTTTCTTGTTTTCGTTTTTCTTCTGCTTTAAATAGTTTCTCAAAGTCTTATACGTTTCTTTATAGGGCAAAAAAGCATTATAAATTAATTGTAAAAATCAAAAAACTAGCATACAAAAATTCTTACTAGAAAGTTGAGCGAAATTCGGAAAATGACGACGACTGGCGCCATCTGGCGACCCATTGTCATCATCTTCCTCTTCTTCTGCCAAACTATTCGTTTGTTTTCTTTTTTTCTCTATTTTTTTTTAGGCATTTTTCTTTAGACGTGCGCATATAGCTAATGTACAATATCTATTTATATATATATGTAGTTATATATATGTATCGATTTACAAATTTACAGTTAGGTGACATGACAAACACACTCCCAATATAGATATAGATATATATATATATAGATAGTTTTTACAGTTTTACAATTTAACATACATAATTTGCTAGTTACGCTCTTTCAACTTGAATAATTTCTGAATACAATTTGAATTTAGTTTTGTTTTTGTTTTTGTATTTTGTTTTTTGTTTTTTGTTTAGTACTTAAGCCTGGAGAATGCGTTCTAACTGTTGTTTCTTTGGCAGGCACTTACATATACATACAAGTAATGTACAATTGTTTTGGCCGCCAGATGGTGCCCAGCGGCTTTAGCTTCTCTTTCTCTCTTTCGGCTACTATTCATTTAAATTGTGACTAACTACGCGCTAACAAAAAATTATATATATATATATGTGTGTGTGTGCTGGCGCCATCTATTGGACTAAGCCCTAACTATCTGTCTGCCTGCCTGCCCTGCCTGTGCACAGTGTGACCATACACATTCATTTCTTTTTGCGGTATAAATATTTTTTTCTTGTTTTTTGTTGTAATAATTTAGTTTAATTTAGTTACTATTTAATTTAGCTTTTAAATATATTCATATATATATGTATATATATATATATATGCTTATTAATGTGTAATGTAATTATTTTAGTTGATTAAATATTAACTATTCTTTGCCAAACTTACGCTTTACTTGTATTACTTGCTCTATATTATATATATATACGTATTTTCATATGTATGCACAAAATGCACAAACAACAAACAAAAAAAATTGATATTTGATATATGCCATGTGTGTGTGTGTGTGTGTGTGTTTATAAACAAATTTAGAATTAGCACTAGACACAATTCTTGCATTTATATATATATATAAACAAATATATATATATATATATCTGTGTGTGTGTGTGTGTATATATCTTTATATGTTTGCTAGATGTGTGTTTTTTTTTGTTGTTTTTGCACTAAATTTCAACTAAATTTGAATTTAATTTGCATTTAAATCTAAGGCGACAAGCGGCGAGACACGTGTTCTTCAGTTGGACGCTGTCTTTTTGCCCCGCGCTGTTGTCGGTGATGTTGATGATGTTGTTGTTGTTGTTGTTGTTCCTGCTGCTGCTGCTGTTGTTGTTGTTGCTATCGCTGTTGCTTCCAGCTGCTGCTTCTGTTGTTGCTGTTGCTGCTGCTGCTGCTTTTGCCGTTGCGCAGGCGAACTGCGCCGCGCTGTTGGCGAACTGTTGTTGGAGGCGGGTGAATTCGAGTTGTTCGCAGCACTGCAGGAAATGGGCGCCAAACTATTGCTGCTGGCAAACGATGAGATGCTCGTTCCAGTCGTTACCGTTCCCGTTCCAGTCGAGTCTGCATCGCTGCCGCCGTAGCTCAATTTCGACATATTCTCAATAGCCTCCACCCACTGTATGGCATAGCCTTCGGGGTCGTCCAAATAATAGGTGCGATTCGGCTGTAAAAAGAGAGAGCGAAAAATAAGACAAACGTTTTAGATGTGTGTGTGTGTGTGGTGTGTTTGTGAGTGGTGTGTTTGTGTGTGTGCCGAATAAGTGAGACCAAAAGTCATTAAAAACTATTTGGTTGCTTTTTATCTGCGTTGCGTGTGCAGTTTTCAATGTCGCATTTAATTTAGTTTTTTAGTGGTTTCTGTTGCTTTATGTTGTTGTTGTTGTTGTTGTTGTTGCTGTTGTTGTTGTTGCTATTGTTGTGGGTCGTGGGGTCATAAACACGTGCCGGCGCCATAAACTGGACCCCCAATTGAATTATTTGTGGCTGTGGCTGGAGGTTTATTTTGACAGATGCTGATTACGTCATCGTTTGTTGATGGCTTTGCCTCAAGTTCAACAAACTGTCAAGTGCCAGCAACAATAGCAACATAATACAAAGTTGACCAAACCAAATCAGAAAAAAACACCAAAACAAACAAATGATTAAATATCCCACAAAAGAAAATACGCTGATTAATTTCAAATTCCCTTGGTTCCTAATATAAACAGATGCTAAAATTCCCAATTAGCCATAAATAAATATACCCAAGCGACAAAAGTCCCACAGATAATTTATTTGAAATAGCCCAACCACAAAAGTCCCACAGACAATACAATTAAATATCCCAAGTCTCGCTTTCAAATGACCAACAAAAAGTTTCCTCAGATTTGTTCGATTTTGGGACAAACTAATTAAATTAATATTAATTTCGATTATTAAAAGACACTCACCGTATGCACGAAGAAGATCTTAAAGTTCTTCACCTCGGCGCGCAGTTCGGGACTCCAGGGAATTTCGCCCTTTTTGATCATCTGCACGGGATCGATATAGATGAGGCGGGGTCCCGTGGTGAGGAGCAGCATCCGCTTGCGGGCAAAGAGACCCTTGCGCTTGTTGACGAACCCACGCTTGAGGATCACTTCGCCATCGGCGAACACGTGCCACTTGTCAGTCTTTTGTGCCTCCAAGCGTTGCAGCTTCTGTGCATCGCTCAAATCAAAGGAATCTAAATGGAGGAGGAGCAGCAAAAACAGAGATTAGTGGAGGATTCGAAGGGGTATCAACGGGACACTTACTCTTTGCCGTCGAGGGCTTGTGGGCGGGCTCCGCGGTGCTGCTGCCCACTCCCAGCATGGCGCTGAGGAGTCGCGTCACCTGCCGCTCATCTAGACCCGGTTCGAGATCACCGCTGATGGGCAGACAGGCAGAGGAGGAGTTGGTGGTGCCGCCGTTGCCGATACGTATCTCCTCGTCCTGGCTGACGCCGGGCAAATACGGATAGATGGGCGGCGGTGTCTGCTGGCGCAGCGTCTGCCAATCGATGCCGGCGAAGAAGGGATGCGACCGAATGCTCTCGTAGTAGCCAAACTCATCCTGGGCGCCCAGACGCTCACGTGGATCGATCTTCAGCAGTTGACGCACCAGATCCTCGGCATCCTTATCGAAGCCCTGCGGAAAGTCAACGGCACAGGCGAGAATCTCCTTGAAGATGACATAATCGTTGCTGCCCCTAAACGGTGGCAATCCCGAAATCATCTGGTAGACAATGACGCCCAGCGCCCACAGATCAGCAGCTGGCGTGATGGGCGCATTTTGGAGCACCTCCGGTGACACATATTGAGCAGTGCCCACAAAGCTGCCACGTCTCGAACGCATATTGGGATAGCGGAAGCGACGATTGCGCGGGGAACCGGCTGCATCCACATCTGCTCCCGCCGAAGTCGTCGATGTCGTCGTCCTCGATGCGGACTCATCCACATTGTTGTCATCATCATCGTCATCGTCGCCATAGTCAAATCGACGATCTACATCATCTTGATCGTCATCATCGTCCAGATCATCGTCCAACTCTTCGCTATCCTCCTCCTCATCATCATCGTCGGAGCTGCGTGCCGATTGTCGCTGCTGCTGGCGCCGTCGCTGCTGCTGCTGTCCACCAGCTGGATGATCACAGGTGCTGCTGGCGAGCATTGCTGCCGCCTGAATGCGTTCACGGGCCGTCATCACCTTGGCGGAGCCAAAGTCAGCGATCATCGTGTGCATATTCTCGTCGAAGAGAATGTTCTCCGGCTTCAGGTCGCGATGGACAACGTTGCGACGATGCATGTGCTCGCAGGCGAGCAGCAGCTCGGCGGCATAGTGGCGGGTGCAGGCGGCATCGAAGGAACCGACGCGATTGATGTAGGGCAGGAGGTCGCCCTTGCGGGCGTATGTCATCACAAAGTATAGGGAACGCTGGTCTTGGAACGTGCACGAGAGATTCACGAAGCCGGGCACATTGGTCATCATGTGCATCACTTCGCGCTCTCGCTTTATGTAATCCTGTTTGTGCTCTCGCAATATTAAACGCTTCTCGCACACTTTGACTGTAAGCAGAAGAGAGAATGAAAAAGAGAGAGAAAGATTTTGATTAGTCAGTCGGCAACAGCAGCTTGAATGAAATTTGAATCAACTGTAAAATTCCAATATATGTATAGCATTAAATAATGATAATTAAAATACATATATATACACACACACGCACACACACACAGCCAAATAAAAATCAAAGCACGCTCAATTTTTGTGGTGCGGTCGACAAATTTGTCAACAACTGTAAGCCGCACTTGGGTGCACAATTTGCAAGCGACGCTTTTGTGAGTACATCATAAAATTACTCTCTTTCTTTCTCTCTCCCGCTCTATCCCAGCTCAGTTGCACTGGCGACAATGTTGTCTCAGACGTTAAAGCTACACTCAAGCGCACAAGTTGCTTGTGTTTGTTGGTGTCGCCTGTGCCGACGACGGCTCGTTGCTTTGATTTCGTTTCATTTTTTTTCTGCTGTTTGTATGTACGTAATGTATGTAAGTGTGTGTGTGTGTGTTTCTTTTGTCTTGTTCTTGTTTCAATTCGGCATACATATTCCTTGTGTGATTTATTGAAATGTATGCAAAAAGAGAGCGAGAGAGATAGAGCGCCAAACAACGTGCAAAAAGGGAAGCGAGGCAAGACAGCAGCAAGCAAGCAAAAAAAAGGAATTTTGCTCAAATTGCTAAATTAACAGGCAGGCACAAAGCAACGAAAGCGAGCGCGCTTTGGGAACTTGTTTCCAGCCCCCCGCGCGACCTACTCTATATCTGTCTACTGTGTTGCTGCTGCTCCCTTAGAAATTCTAAACTGGTTGTTGAACTGCAAACAGACGCACACACACACACATATATATATATATATAGACATGTGTGTACGCTTAGCTGTTTGGCATTGAAACATTATTTATTGAGAAAAGTGTGAAACGATATGAAGGGGGGCGGCGGGGAGGGAGGCAGAGGTTAACTGCTCTTTCATTCGCACTTTGAATTATGACCGCTTAACGGCAGTTTTCCACCGTTTTGTGTCAATTATGCATAAATTCAAGTCTCCTTTCCAATACGATGATGAAACGTGGGAAATTTACGAAACCAGAAAGCCCAAAAACAACAATTGAGATTTGCCAAAAAGTTTCTAGACACACAACAAACAACAACACAAACTTAAAACGTAAATTTGTTGATATAGCGAATAAACAACACAGAGCTGAATATAATAAATTACGCGCACGATATCTACACTAAATATTGTGTGGATAGGCGGCAGAGGGCCAATAGAAAATACAAATATTAAATTGTTTTTTTATTTTCCTTTGTTTTTTTTTTGGTTTTATTTTGCCTTTTTATCAAGATCGCAACATTATTTTTTTTTTTCATAGTCTAGAAAACAAATCAGGGGCGATAAGCTGTCGAGTGGCGGCTAAATACACACACACACACACTCGCACACTCACACGGCATATGTGTAGTTAAATCCAAAAAGAGGAAAAACAAAACAAGCGCAATTAAAAGATTAACACAAATAAAATAGCAACAACAAACGGGCGCGTTTTTTATGCGTTTTAAATTTCCCATGCCAAAAAAACAAAACAAGAAAAAAAAAGTGCGTAAAAATAAAATTGACCTTGAAATTTTGGCCGTTGGGTTTTTTTTTTGTTTTTCGTGTATGTGGTATTTTCGCAATAGTTTTTTTTTTGCGTGTCTGCCTCCTTCCAATCATTGCATTAATTGGAACGTATTGGAACATATTGGAAGTGAGCATTTCTTTCCATTTAATTGGCAAGTTGTTGTTGTTGCTGCTGTCATCGCATTATTTATTTTAATTTTTTGCGAGCCATTTGTTAAGCTGCGGTTTAAAAAAAAAACAACATAAATAATTTTAATTTTTTGTCTGCTTTTTTTTTGTTGGGTTTAACGGCCGACTCGGCGACGCTGATAACACAACGAAAGCGCAGCCTTGAACTTGATGGCGTCGGCGGCAGCGCATGTGCAAAAACAACATCAGCAACAACAACAACAACAACGACGACTAGAAGAAACCCACATAAGTAAATAGCAACAACAACAACAACAAATGTAGCGCGCAGCTGGCAAAAGTAAAACACAGCATAAATATTTGCCCAATATGAGTTTCCAGTGTTTGCCCCACTCACTGATCAACAGAGCAGAGCAGACGAGTGAGTGTGAGCGGGAGAGGGACCGAGACAAATTCCAAAAAACACAAGCACACACACACACACAGGCAACCACACACACGCACACACAGTCAGGCACATGCATTAAAGCAGCATTAAGAGCGCATTGCAACTTGTTGCGTCTCGATTGGAATGCAGTGCAACGAGTTTGACAGAGAGACAAAGAGATAGAGAAAGACAGAAAGAGAGAGAGGGAGAGGGACAACAACAAAAACAGTACATAAATTGCAATTGTAACCAGTTGTTATTGTTGCTACTGCGAACGATTCTAAAAATAAGACAGAAGAAGACGCAACTGCAGCAAACAACAAAAACAACAACTCATTGTGTGTTGGGAGATGAAGAGGACAATGACCAAAAAAAAGAAAAAAAGACCCAGCAAAATAGAAAACTGTACTGCATCATCAGCAACAAATGTGGCTGGATTGCATTCCAGCAGCATCCACAAAGAGAGAAAGAGAGAGAGAGCCAAAAGTCATAGTTAGTTAATTGGGCGCAAGGCCGTTTGGGTATGTTTTGGAATTGGAACACGCGATAAACAGGAAGTCAATTGAGGTGTTTGAACTGAGAATGAGAGAGCAACAGAGAGAGTGCAAGCGAGCATAGAGATCGCAAAGGAGAAACTCTTCCCACATGCTCAAGCAACTTCCAATGGGGAGCAGCAATGCACTTTAGGGATTTTATTTATATACACTTCTTTTTTTTTGTCGCAATGGAAAATTTCTTGTTTTTCCTGGAAACGAATTCTGACCTGGCAATAAAAATGTTTGCCAGAACAGCGCCAGATAAAACAACGCATGACGAAGCAACAAACAACAACAACAACAACTCCAATGCGACCCACGCGTCTTTTATGGCCAGTTTTCTGTTGTTGTTTTTTTTATTCGCTTTATTTATTGTTACCGGTTGCCTTTTTGGCACACGACAAAATTGACATTAAACTGACAAAAATTGCTATAAAATGAAGAAGAAGAAAGCCCATTGCAGGAACACAAGTTGTGTGTGTGCGTGTGTGTGTGTGTTGTGTGTCTTGTGCCATTTCGCATTGTTTCGCAGAGCATTTCAATTTCATTAATTAGACTGCTGCCGTCCACCCAAAATTGGCAAAGAACATTGGCGGCAACGGCGTCTGTTCTTCCTCCTCCTCCTCCTCCTCTTCTTCCTTCTTTCGCTCTCTCTCCGTCTCTCTCTCTCTCTCTCTTCATAATGACGTAACTTGGCGTAGTTTCGGTTTTGAAACTCATTTAAATATGTCACCGAAAAACCAAACAGATTATGACAGTAACAAGAACAACAGACACACAGACACACACAGGTAAGCACAGTGGAAAGGTGGAATGGGAATGCTTATGTGGAACCTGGGAACAAGCCGAGAGAGAGAAAGAGAAAAAGAGAGCGGGACAAACTGAGTCATAACAAAATTTTGAGTGCGCCTCCTTTTTTTTTATTATTATTATTTTTGTTGTTGCTTGCTGCCTGTTAGACCAAAAGTTTATTGCCCTTTTGGGATGTGTGTGTGTGTGTGCGATGCGAGGGAGGGGGAGGGGGTAAGCGACATATTGACGGCACGCAAAGGATTTTTGGTAGTTCGTTTTTATTTGTTTATTTTTTTTTCTACTGTGCAAAATGGGTTGTTAAATAAACGGCAATATGCACAACAAGTGAGCAAGAGAAGAGACAAAATGCTGTCTCTTTCCCACACATGTGTGTGTTTATGTGTGTGTGTGTTGGAAATAATAATAAAAACAAGTCCAAGGCTTAAGGAACAACGGCATCTTTCCCGACTTCCTGGCGCGGCTTAATTTGCTCATAAAACCAGCGCATGGAAGAGGGGATGGGGGAGGGGGTGTAACTGGCCTTGCCACGTGCCTCTCTCAGCTCACCGAAAAAAAACAACAGCTGCAACAACTACAGGAAAAAAAGTAAAGTCGCAGGTGCAAAAAATAAAGAAGCAAAAAAAATATATATATTAAAGTATGGCTATGAATCAGCCAAAGAATTAAGGAATATACGAAAAGGATCCGTCTTTATTGGGTTGAATGACCCAAATTCATCAATATTATGTTACAGAACAACAGAGAGAGAAAGAGAGAGAGAGAGAAAGAGAGAGAACGAGCAGAGGTTAAATACCCTTGCAGACAGCTGCGACTGCGCAGCAGCAGCTGCTGCTGTAATTAAAAATAACACACGAAGCATAGGTAGAAAAAGAATGAAAGAAAAAGGAGCAAAAACGAAGACATACAGAAAGACGGGCAGACAAGCATTTAAGTGTGTGTTTAACGATTTTTGAAAGTTCAGTGGCCAAAAATCGACGTGTGGGAAAAAATACATGTATGCATGTATGTGTGTGTGTGTGTGTGTGCTTCCAGTGGAATATAGGAACGTCTAGAAAGGGGAGCAGCAGCAGAGAGCATAAACAGTTCAACAGCCGATCGTGAGATAAGTTGTGTTGTGTGTGCCAATGCCAATGCGATCCAGCAACAAGTTGCAGTTCAAAGTTGAAAAGTTGCGTGGGTGCAGCAGCAGCAACAACAGCAGCAGCAGCTGCTGCTCAGCAGCACGTGTTGTTGTTGTACACCAATTTCTCAGGTAGCAGAAAAAAAAATATGCGCGGAAAAACTGCCACAGCTGCTGCTACTGCCCAGCAACAATACAAATTATACACAAAAACCCAACACACACACATAGACAAGCACACACAGGCGATTTGCGAGGAATGATGAAATAGGCAAAAGCAGACAATGTGAAAATGCGTAAAAGGAATTTGCGTAGCGCGTCAAACAGACGCCGCACAACAATAATAACAACAGTAATTTGGGCAATGCGTAGCAACACAAGCTCACAAACACAAGCAGACCTTTGCGTGTGTAAGAAGCGCTCACCTCACCATGCATATGACAACAAAACGAAATGAAATCGAAATTTTGCTGCGTTCATCATGAGTAGTATGAGGGAGTTGATTGGAGAGAGAGATAGAGCGAGAGAGTGATGTGGGCGTATAACAACCGTTGGCAACATGTTGCCAGACACAAGTGCCATAAAATGTTTATAAGCTAATTAAAAACAAAAAACAAGACGAGTTCAAATCACATTGCGCTTGTTTATTGCTCCAATAATAAGAATAAAAATATGGGCAAACGTGAAAATGTGTGCCAATAAAACAAAAAATATAGCAATCAAACCCAGACTGGGTGGTCTTCAAAACAAAAAATATATATATACAACACATGTTGACCTTCAAAAAAGTCGACTTCAATGTTTTTACAATCATTTATTGTTATTTCCAAATGTGTGTGTGTGTGTGTCTGTAGTAAACAGTAAACAAAAGTGCCAAGTCATTTCAAATGAAAATGTTAATTTCCAGTAGTGCGAGCGAGTGAGTGAAAGAGATATACGATTAGCAGCAGCAGTAGCATCGGACGCAGCTGTTGCTCATCCGCCGTCGCTTGTTGTTTTTCTTGTGTTCTATTTTTAAAACAGACAATACGAAATATGCACGCCTGCATATGTCAATAATAAGCAGCAACAACCACACAGCGCACCTCTATCTGTTATTTAACTGACTTCTCTCTTCTGCCTTGCATTCGCTGCTCGCTCTTACTCTCTCTCTCCCTCTCTTGCCATGTCCAGTCAAAGTAAATAGTCGAATTGCGTGTGCAGCGCTAAGCTAACTGTTAACAGCACTGCACACTGTTGTTGTTTACATGCACCTGATGCTGCTGTCGCTGTTATTGTTGCTGTTGTTGTGCTTTATCAGCCAGTCAGAAATGAGGAGGAAAGCAGCAGCTTATTGCAGACACGCGCCGTGTTTTTGTTTTTTTTGCTTATTGTCTTTGCGTTTAGCTTTGTGTATTAAAATGGAAATGCAAACATTGCACATTTGCAGCAGCAGCAGCGACACGTGCCGCAAGTTTATTGATTTACCGTTGCTTTTATTTTGCTTCTAATTTGCATTTTCTGTTATTGTTGTTGCTGACTGCAAAAGCAAATTGGCTTAGCACAAATAATAAACATAAGAGAGAAGAACAGTTATTTGAGAAGGAGGAGTAGGAGGCGTTATCGCTGCTTTTATTTGCTGTGCGGCTGTCTGCTGCTGCTCAGCAGCAGCTGATCTTGAGCGACGTCAGACTTTTGTTTTTTTTGGTTTTTGTTTTTATTTCAATCGATAAACAAACAAAAACAAACTACAAAACAATGAAGAAAAACTGTCGTCAATTGCGTGCGGGCGTCAGGCGTTATCACATCAGCGAGCGAGATAGAGAGAGAGAGGAAGAGATAGAGAGAGAGAGAGGCGAGAGCGCTTGTGTTGTTGATGTCTTGATTATCAAAAGACGTCAAAGTCAAAAGTATTTATATATGTATATAAATATATAAATATATTTGTCTGTGTATGTGTGTGTGTTACCCCCCGCGCACCCCACTCGCTCTATTGTTGCGAGATAAAAATGCTATTCGGTTTTTTCTCGTTTGTTTTTGTTTTTTGCCTGGCCAATACAAATGAATATTTATGAATGTGCGTACAGCAACCCAAAAATTAATAAGAAATAAAATCAAATGAAATAAAAACTTGAAATCTGCTCACGTGATTGCCGCGTGATGAACTAGACAGAAAGCAAGACAGAAAGAGATCGAAAAGGAGAGGTGACAACTAATTAAATTTTTGCTGCAGCATCTTGAAATGAATCTCACCTCCTCCTTCCCTCTCGCTCTCGCATTGTCTGTCTGGCTGTTGTCAACTGACTATTCATTTCACTTTTATTTACTTAATGCACACACACACATAACTGTTTCGATTTTCTTTCTTTTTGCATGCGTTCGTCTAGCCACCCACCCGACAAAGGCAAACGTTTTCATTAGCAACAAGCAACAGCTGGTTTCAGTTTCAGTTTGTGTATGTGTGTGTGTGTGTGTGTGTGTGTGTTTGTGCGTGTTGTGATTTGTTGGCAGCAGCCACAAAAGCAGGTGACTGCTGGCAGCGGCGCTTTTGCTCTTGCGTTGGCGTTGGCGCCGCTGTCGTCGCCGACGTCGTCCGCATTTCTTTGCTATTTGTCGCCTGGCGCCACACAAACAGCAAACACCAGCAACAGCAGCCACACAAATGACAAGGGGGCGGGGGTATTTGTTTAAAAAATAAATTAGAGCAAAGGTGAATTGAATATGCAAATAATTATAGTTATTTTTGATTTTGTTTTTTGCATAAACTATTTAAATAACTCCACATTATTTCTGCTACATATTCTACATTTACAGTTGAGCTACAGACTGGAAAGTACAGTTATATTGGATATTGGTGTACGGTACTCACTTGCATACTCGCGCCGCGAGTGAATATCGACTGCCAGGTAAACCATGCTAAAGCTGCCCTCGCCAATATAACGGCCAAAGATAAAATCGCGTGGTGACCTTCGAGGAGGCGGCGTTTGTTGCTGTACTTGTTGTTGTTGTTGTGGTTGCTGTTGTTGCTGGGCTGGCGGTGTTGATGACGTTTGCTGCTGTTGTTGTTGTTCTTGTTGCTGCTGCTGATGGTGATGTTGCTGGAGTTGTTGTTGCTGATGATGATGTTGCTGGTTCTGTTGTGGCTGTTGTTGTTGTAGCTGGCGTTGATACGACGGCGATTCACGACAGCACATTTGGATACGCTGCGGCGTTGAGACGACTGATGAACTGTTGTTGCTGGCTACAGCTGCTGCCAGTGGCGATGTGAAGCCTGCGGGAGAAAGAGAGGGAGCGCTCAGCAACTTGTTGCTAAATGTTTTTATTTTGCGTGTTTTGTTGCTTACCGTTTTTCAGATACATGTTGCTCCCTCTGCCGTAGCGACTGTTGTTGCTGTTGTTGTTATTATTATTATTGTTGTTCTCTGTGTTTGTTGCTGATGCTGCCGATGCGGCGCCACAGCCACATGTGTGTTGCTGCTGTTGCTGTTGTTGCATACGCGTTGCAGTCGTTGCCATTGCGCCGACAACAACGGTAAACTCTTTGAATTTAGTGAAATTTGATTCGCTTAAGGACACGGCAGTTGTTGCTTTTTCTTTTGGCATTGCCGGCATTGTTGCCGCTGTTGTTGTTGCTGCTGCTGTTGCAGTTGCTGTTGCGGGTGCAGCAATATTCACTTGTTGTTGCTGTTGCTGATGTTCAATGTTGCTAGTGGCGGCTGCGCTGCTGCTCGAGGCAGAGACGACAACGGCGGCGGCGGCTGCGATGCTAGCGGCGCTGCTTGGCGATTGCAACTGCTGTGTACCGTTAATCTGTAAAGAGAGCGAGAGAGAGAGAGAACAAGTGTAAGAGAGCGATTTAAATCAATGCTTATGAGAGATCGCTTGTGCGTGAAACGCAATAAATTAAAATGCGCGCAGTCGCAGGAAAAGACTCAAAACACAAAAACAAAGTCAAAACAATAACAGAGACAAAGTCAACGACGGCCGCGCAAAAGCGGAACTTGGAAGAGAACCAAGAAACAGGTCCACAAAAGGCAGCAGCCGACAGAACATAAACGGCCCCAGCCAGACGGACAGACAGAGACAAGTAGCTTTTTGTGCTGCTGTTGTTGTTGTTGTTAGTGTTTTTTTTTTTTTATGCCTATGCTTTATGCGCTGCTTATGGCCGCCATTGACGTCAAGTTCAGTTGACGCTGTCTCGCTTGCTCCCGTGCGCTTTTAATTGCTGCTGTCTTGTTTTGGCCAGTTGCGATTGTTTTTGGCAGTTGGTTTTTTCCGGGTTCAAGGACTTGAGCATAAAAATATAATAAAGTTCATTGCCACCTGCTTACACATTTTTACCATTAAAAACTGAGCATTAGAAATTGTTTTTTTTTTGCCGATTTGCTTGGGGATTTTTTTTTAGTTATTATTTATTGTGTGTGTGTGTGTGTGTGTCGTAAAAACGCAAAATTATCAAATTATGCAAAACGCATGCAGAAATAGAGAAAAAAAATTAAATAAAAATAAAACACAACAAAAGCAAAAACTCAAATAAAACCAGCAAACAAATTTAAATAAAAACAAGGTGAGCAAATGCGTCAATGAAAGTCAAAGACAAGCGTCAGTTAATTTAAGTCACAAATTCACAAATGGAAAAATGGAACCTGGCTTCCACACACCAAGCAAAAACACACACACACACACACACACAAACAATTTCAAAGCGAGCACAAAATTTAATGTATTTTAACTTGGAGACTATTGCAAAAATGTCTATTCAAGTGTTATTTGATTCATAGAGTATTCACATTTCGACTGCTTGAATGAATTTTTTATTATTTTTATTTTTTTTTATAAGAAAAAAATAAATCCAGTGAATTGCTACATTTAATTATTTCCACATTAATTCTATATTGGTTTTGTATTGTTCAGATTATAACAATTTTGATACTTTCTCGTCTTGGGGGCGAACAAAAACCCATCAAAATCCACACCCATAATTTATGTCAAAAGATAAGCTTTTTTCAACGGGAAATTCACAAAAAAAAAAAAAAAAAATGTGTGAAGCAGGTGTAACACATAGTTTTCATGTTAGGCAACAAACAACAGCAACAACAACAAACGCAACAAAAAGCTTAAACGTGTTCGCTCTCTCTCCCTCTCTCTCTCTCTGTCGGTTTCTCTATTTTTCTCTCTTTTGTTTTGTCAATGAAAATAGTTGTTTTTGGTTTTTTTTGTGGCTGTCTTCTTCTTCTTTTGTGATAAAGTGCGTCACACTTTGGAATGTTGTTGGTTGAATTTCTCAAGACCTTACTTATTGTGTATTGTTGTTTCTCTGCCCCTTAAAGAAGGGACAAGGGAATTTGAACTGCTTGATCAGCAAAGTCAAATCTTTTTTTTTACATCTTTTTTATCTTTTTTATGAGTTTATTTTATAAATTTACTATCATTTTACAGGGTAACTTCGCAGACAAGCAGCTCTTGACGTCACGATTTAGCTTTTGCCACGCTCACACACACACACACACACAAAGCCTGGTCGCCGCCCACAACTATTCAAAAACATAAAACAAATCAACAAATAAATAAAAAAAAACCATTCAAATACCATTTATTTTTGTGTTTTTGATTTGAATCTTTCATTTTCTCCTTCGTTTTCATCCCACCGACGGGGATGATCTCTTATATAACCCGATATAACCCTTTACCCCCGATATAATCCTTTACCTTTTCGCCTCAACCCTCAAGGAGTCGCTCGAGACGGATTTGGAGACTTTTGCTAGACTTCGTAGGTTAAGGCGACTTTTGGATGATATGTGGAAACCAGTTCTATGTTTATGTTATAGATATAAAATTCACTGTTATTACTTATTCCTCTACAGCACAATGTTTTATAGCCTTTCAATGGGTTGATTAAAAAAATTCTTTCATTTGCTAATTAGCCGCAGAGGAATTGGAATTGGGCCCCGAACTGCGTCAGACACAGATCGAAAGATGTTCGACTTTTTTTTTTCTTTTTGGTTTTTTGGGGCGAACACACAAAACTGGTCAAAAGGCCATAAAAATAATGGTAATAAAATTGGTAGCCGCTAACGGGCAAGCAGGCAACACAGCAACTAGCTAACAGGAAATGTCAAAAGCGAGGCGTCGGCTACAAATATTCCAAATTTTTAACAACTAAAGACATGAAGATATATCTGCCGATATCTTATATAACAAATCTTATTTGAAAGTTGTAGTTTCGAATTTGAAAACATTTTTTTTTTTTTTTAATTATTTGATTTAATTAAAATTAAATATTATTTTAGAAAAATGTTCAAAGTTGCCACAAAATTTTCACAGTGCAAGAAAATTGTGGAAAATTTCGAAAAACGCACAAGAAAAGCGAAAAAAATCGAGAACGCGCCCCCTCCGATTATTTGTGAGTGTGGGCGTGGTGCTTAACACACAAAACATATGACCGCAGACTTTGCCCACATTCTCTATACTATATATATATATCTGTATATCTGTGTATCTAAATATATATATATTTATATCTATTCTATACTATCGCGATCTGATCCGACGTCGTCGTTGTCGTCTAGACAAAAATGACATTTAAATGAATCTATTTTATTGTCGCTTCGTCGCCATTTCAACAGACGCCCCTCCCCCCCCCCCACTCCCCTTGCCCAGAACCAACCCACTCAGTCTTCAATTTGGTTTTATAAATAAAAATTCTCGTCTAGCGCGCGAATTGCAACCAATTGAAAAGAAAGAAACCAAAAAAAAAAAAACCAAAGAAAAGCACAACGAAAAAAAAATGCATTGGAAATGCAGGCGAGAGGGGAACGTTTAGGCGGGGGGGCAGAGTGCGGGGGTGTATTACAAGGTGTTTGTCTATTGGGTGTCGCCTCTCTTTCAGAGCCTTCTTTTGCTGCAGCACAAGAATCAAGCTAAATACACACTGCGTCAAGATAGTTTTTTGACAGCAAATATTCTTCATTTTGTACATATTTTTTTCAATATTTTCCTAATTCTAATTGAAATTCAAAATATGCATTTTCCAATGTGTCAAAATGAAATGTTCATTTTTGGCAATTCAAGAAATGAGCTCTACAATTTACCTGCATTTTTTCAGCAATCTTGAGCATATTTTGATATTTTGCCGCTGTCAAGAGACTTTTGTGACCCAGTGTATGCATGCATATGCATATAAACAGCGTTTATTTAAACATTAAATAACCATAAGGAAAATAAACTGAGCAGATATATAGAAATAGATATTCAAAATATATATATGCCTGGTTTATTTCTCACCAAATGCTTGTTGCATGGAATGTGGCACGTACGCCAAAAAGAAAAATAATACACGAAATTTTCGAAAACTTTTCTTTTAGCTGCAGTAGCTATGAAAAATCCAAATGCAAAAAATCTAAAACATATGGCATCATTTAGGATCAACTATCATTTTCATCCCCACACCCCCCCCTCTGAGCACCAATCCCCTCACCCACGTCCACCTCTTCAATCAAGTTAATTTTTTTTATTTTTTGTGTTGTTTTGTGGGCGTGAAAAATTAATAAAAAGCACACATGGAAAAATTCGCAAGGAATTATTTTTTTTTTGTTTCGCTTGTTGCTGTGCTATTCTTAGCCATAAAAGATACAAATTGTTGTTGGTTGGTGAGTCGAGCAAGCAATAATAATAAGAGTATTTCAATATTGTTGCTGTTGTTGTTGCTGTTGTTCTCTTGCGACATGTTTTGCATAATTTTATTGAGGGGAAATTGTATTTTTTTGCTTGTTTTGTGGGTAAAACCAAAAGAATTTACGATTTTGTAGTTACGATACCTGCATTGCAAAATCTAATGTTAAATGTATCTTTCAAAAGCGCCTCTTCCCAAGTTGACAGAACGTAAGATTTCAATCGCAAGAAAAAATAAATGTACTTTTTCAATTAAACAATAAAATTTGGATTTACAAAGTGACGGCGATGGACGACAACAAGCGCAAAGCCAGCTCGCTCACAGTAAAAAAAATAAACATAAAAAAAAAACACAAAACGAAAAAAAAAGCACACAAAGCTAACTGTATATAAAGGCGGGCAGGCAATAGTAAAAAATGCGCTTTATGAATGAAAATGCACAACGCAAACACAAACACTAACAAGAACAACAACAACAAGCAGCAAGCAAGCAAGCAGCAGCAGCATGCAAATGCAAACTGTGAATTCCAATTGGAACATGCTCGCTCGCTGCTCTCTTTTCTACTACTACTACTACAACAACTACACAACTCTGTCAAACAAAAACTCCTGCTCCACATTCACTTGCTCTCTTTGAATCGCTCCATCTTGTTTGCACTTACGTCGCTTGGATGTTGGGAGCGCGCAACGCGCTCGCTCGCTCTCTGTTTGTGTATTTTATATGTTGTAATTGCGTTTCACGGTACAAATTCCAATGGGCCACGCACTGAGAGTGTCTCAGGCAGGCAGGCAGGCACGCAATATAAATAAGAGGAAGATGCGCGCGCGTATTTTTTTTCTTTTTTCGTTATGTTTTTTCTTCTATTTGGGATTATGTGTGTGTGTGTGCGTTTGTGAATTTTAATTTATTTATTTGGCGCTCGTCGTGAAATTTGCTTACACTAAAAATTTCGCAGCAATTTATTTATTTATTTTTCTATGTATTTTGTTTTTTTTTGCACTTATAAATTGTGTGGATTATACAAGGCGGAGGAACACGCACAATAAATTTGTATGTATGTATTTTGGCTAGGCAAAATATTTCAACGAAAAACACAAAGCGAACGGAGCAGGAACAGGAAAATACGACGACGAACACAATCAAAAAACAAAAAACGATGACGTTTCTTGTTGTTGTTGTATTTAGGAACTTCTTTTTTTTTTGTTATTCGTTTTGGACGAATTTAGAACTAGACGAGAAACGCAAAACGAAAACTCAAACACAACAAAATTTATGCAATGAGAACACTTTACTATTGCTGCTGCTGCTGCTTCTTCTTCTTTCTCTTTTGATTTTTATGTAATTTGTTTGGCCTTTTGTGGAGTATTATTTAATCGCACTGAGAGCAGGAGAGCACAAATACATGTACATATACACATACACAACTGTGGGGCGTTTCGCATGTATGTGTAAGTATGTGTTGCTTGGTTTGGGTTTTTTGAGCGAAACGCGGGCACAAAAATGAAACGAAACGTCCGGCTTCAAAGCGCCACAAAAACTAATCAGAAGTGAAAAAGCACAAAATGAATTGAGCCCCAAGCTAACAGCAGCAGCAGCACACGAGAGAGCAACGAAACTCAACGACGACCGAGAGAGAGAGTGAGAGAGAGCGACAGCGAACCGAGGCAATGTTATGTTCATAATGGGGCCAAAGCAGCGCAGTCGCCGCTCAATGAGATATTGTAGTAGCTAATGTTGTTGTTGTTGTTGTTCGGCTGGCGCCTTCAATTTTTACAAGGCGAACAAGTTGTGCGCCAGGTCGGTCGTCGTGAGCGAGAGCCGACGACGACGACGAGACGAACAGAGATTTTTGTGAGAGACCGCGCGCAAGAGAGTAATTGTAATTGTTGTACATATTATGTATATTGGTCTAGGTTTTCCAAACAGACACCACAGATGGAATCCACACAACATTAGTCACCCCCCTTTCCCCACAAATAATGCTGTCCACAACAAAACAACGAATCCACACACAAGTAGATGTGAGAGAGAGAGCGCGTTTTGTTTTGCGTTGCGTTGCTCTTTTTTTCGTATTTATAAAGAGGCACCCGCATTCCTAACTGTAAACAAGCAAGAAGAAGAATGCATGCGCTGCTGCCTGGAAAAACTCGTTTTTCCCGCTGGAAAAATGTGCGGCGTTCGAAACATACAAAACAACAAAAAAAAAAAACAAGAAAAAGAATTTCAAGAATTTGTAGCCCACAAGAGAGCGCGTAAAAATAAACAACACAAAAGTCGGGTGGAAAAACACGAAGGCACAAAATGTACATGTGTATGGGAAGAAGAAGCAGAAGAACGGAGAAGAAGAAGAGAGACGGGTGACAAGGACAAGGAAGCGGCGAACAAAACAAAATTCATGCACAAGCGTAAGTTGCGTATGTGTGAGTGTGAAACGAAAACGAAGGCAAAAGACAAGACACAAACAAGAGACAATAATAACGCTAACAACAACAACATACAGAGAGACAGAGAGAGGGAGAGAAAAAGGCTGTAGTAAACAAAACAAATGGCGGGCGCGGCTGCGAAGCCAACGGCGACAGCGACGTCAACGTCAATGTAAATAAATATTATAAAATATGCATTTGTACGTGTGTGTGCGTGTCTGTGTGAGACATGCACAAGTGAAAGGCGCAAAAGGAAACAAAGTGGGAGTGGAAGAGCGGGAAGCTGGAGAGGGTGTTGAAGTGGAAGAGGGACGGACAGAGAGGGAGAGGCAGAGAGAGAGAGGCTGATTACGGAGTGAAAATGAAATAAATAAATAAATTGATTTATTATTTAGTTGTTGCTTCGCTTGTTTTTTGTTATTGTTGTTTGTTATTGTTTTTACTGCCTGCTGCTTATTTTAATTGTCAATAAAGAAAAGCGAAATAACAAAAACAGCTGCCACAAAAAGAAAAGAAAAAATATACGATTTAATTGCATTTTGTGTTTTGTTTAAAACAATTGCCAAGTCCAACAACAACAAATTGACAATTTTTTGCGCACTGTTTTCTATCAAACTCAAGTCATACGCATTTGATTGGATTTATTATTGTTTTGTTGGCTTCGACATTTTTTTTATTTTTTCGAGTTCTGCTTTGTTTTTAGGTTAGAATCGTTGCAACAAATTATGCGTAAATTATTGTTTTAACAGAAGTTATATTAAATTATTATTAAAAGTTCAACCAAAAAGGACATTTGATTAACAAAAATGCCTCATTAAAATTAATAAAACTAATTTTTAATGTATTTTTTTTTTAATTAGAATTATTATCCATATATAAGAAGTTCACAAATGGACTCAAATTTTTCAAGATATTTTTTATTGGTAAGAAATAGAGTTTAATCTATCAAGATTTAAGTCAATTTTCGGAAACTTTGTATTTTAATATTTTATATACAAAATTATAATATCCTGATTAATTCAGTTAAAAAATTAAATTTTTGAAAATAATTTTTATTTTACATATTTCATTAAAAAAAATTTATAATATTTTAGACATTTTTTTTCTTTTATTATTTTTTAAAATAACTTAATTTTGCTGCTGATTTTTACAATTTTTTTAAATGGTTTTTCTTTTCAAATTTTTAAAAATTAAAAATTTTGAAATATTCTTCTGATATTATAATTGTTTTTTTTTTTAATATTTACCTTTATGGATTTAAATCTTCGCACAACAAAATTGTTGATTTTATTGGACCAACTTTTGCATTTCATGAGTAGGCCGTTGTTGTTGTCGGGTGGGTGGCTGTTGGGTGCTGGGGGTCATTGGCTGCGATCCCGATCCCGATCTGAACACAGACTCAACACTCAACACACACACTGACAAATTGGAGATATTTTTCCAAATGTAATTTGTTTGTTTGTTAATTGGAGTTTTAGTTGGCATTAATAATTGTTACAGTTGTTTGTTGCTGTTGCCATTTCTTGTTGTGTTGTCTTCACACACACAAACGCACACACACTTTACACTTTACAGTTAACATTCACAGTTAGAGACAAAAGATAAACACGACGAATAAATTGTTTTTTTTTTTTATTCCTTATATTCCTTTACAAGTTTGGCGCGCGCTCGAAAAACAGAAGAAGAAAACAAAACTCTCGATGTAATTTATTGGTGGCGAAAGAAAACAACCAAAAAGTGAAACATCGGCCTAGGCGATATAATTTGTGTTAAATGTGCCGCGATGCGCGCTCCCAACCAAACGGTAAAAAGTTTCAAATGGAACTGAAAGAGCTCTGGCAAGAGGCTACCAAGTAAACCACAACAGACAGCAGTTAAACACTTGGCATGTGAAACACAAGAGCAGAGTAGCGTCGCAACGAATAGCAATGAACTGAGTGTTCCGATTCCACGTTGCAGTGCAAGCAGAAGCAGTGTGGCCTGTGGGCCACCACTAGCACCAACACCAACACCATAACACGACTTCTACTCAATTGCAATGCATTTGAGATAGAGCACATAGCTCCTTGCACACGTTTGTGTGTGTGTGTGTGTGCAACTGTCTCAGAATTGGGAGCCAACGCCGGCGCCAAAGGAGTGGATGCTATTGTCAGGCACCGTTAGGAGCGCTGATCGCACGCATTGAAGAAGCAGCGAAAAAGGGGAATGGGGAATGATATCCAAATTCCAATCGTTAGCAGAGGTCAAGCAGCGCAGCGATAGAACTGCTTGGAATTTCCCCTCCTACATATACAAATTCAATGAGCTTACCGTTATTTCTGTATTTCTTTTTTGCATATGAAAAAACAATTGGCTTATTTAAAGCAAAGTGACGCATTTGTTGTGCATTATTATCTGCAGATATTTAAATTGGTAAACAAGAATTTCATCAGAGTGACTCAGATTAATATTTTTTGGTCACTCGAGCTTTGTTTGACTCTGCTTTTTATTTTTTATTTGAGCATATTTGGATGTTGTTCGCTTCCCTCAATTAAATGCCCAAGTGGAATTTAAACTATTTGTGCTTGCGATCGCCTCTTGTGGCTTGCGTTCATTTTGTGGGAGACGGCAATGCGTTCCACACACACACACGCTCCACAATTCACTCGCAGAGCCAGAGAGACAGAGCGAAATAGAGAGAGCGCTAGTGTTTCGTTGCCAGAACGTTCCTTGTTTTGGTTTCCATTTCATGTGTGTGCAAAGCGCGCGCATTTTTCGTTCATACGTTGTGTGTGTAGAAATTCACTTGTCTATCTGCCGTCTCTGCTGCCGCTGCTGCGGCTGCTGCTGCTCTCGTTTACGTTTTTACTACAAAACGAACGGAAGTCGAACACGCTGTGAAGCAAGAGCGCATGCATGCGCTGCCAGCGAGTGCGAGCGGGACGCAGCGAAAACAAAACATTAAATTTAAGGGGAAGCTACGTTTGAGGCCAGGGCATTCATTGCAGCCTGCGCTCGAATTGCCCGCGGCCTGCGTCGCAGTCGTTGTCGACATCGGCATCGCAGTCGGCGTCAACGACAGCATCGTTTCGTCACTAGCGCATTTTTCGGCCGCTTTATGCTTTTTGCTCTCTGTTTTTGTTGCTTTGTTTGTGTTGCATTTTTTTTTTTTGAGTTATACCTCGCATAATTTAAATAGAAATTTCTAGCGGAACTTTTGTTTTGCTGGAGAACACAACTTGACAAACCGATAATCTAGCTAAAAATAAAACTTTTTGGTGTGTAGAAGATAAGATAGAGTCCACAAAAATACCACTAAAATTTAGAGTGCTACTAAAAATAGTCAATAACGAAAATTGCGATTGATGAGGTCACTACACCACCAACAACAACAACAACAACTGTTATACACAACAGTTATATGACAGTGCTGCGCAATGATAAAATTTCAAAGCTGATGAAAAATGACGAACCGTCAAATTCTCGACAACTTTCACTTGTTTTCAAAACAAACACAAAAGCGGGGGGGGGGGGGGGGTAATCAATAAAAAACTACGACTAATTAAATCGATATTGTAATCAATATATGCTTGAAATTTGATTGCAGCGAAGACTTAATAAAGTTAATTTGTGGCTTTATTTAATCTGGCATTATTTAAGTTTTATAGTTTTTCGTTTTTATTGTATAACTACATTTAAAGTAGTTTTTTCTGGATTTTCTCAATGTCACGAGGTTTTCAGTCAAGAGAGGATTTTTTTTCTTTTAATTCGTTGCTAAAGGCATTTTTTTTGTTGTTGGTTAATTCATTTGTTAATGAGCAAACAAAAAAAACAAAAAAATGGTTGCTATTTTTGAATTTTATTGGCAAAAATATTTGTGGGAAATTAGCATTTTTAATGGGCAACAAGACGAGACACAATGTCGCCGGGCCTGACTCGAAAAAAGAGCCGAAAATTTTAATCGAAATTGAGATTTGCATAAAAATCGGGCGCAAGCAAAGACAACGTTAAAGTTTAGGAGTTTATATATATATAAATATATATATATATATTTTTGTGGTTTAGCATAAAACAACAATATCTCAAAAATCGGAGAAGAAGATGACTTCTCCACATTCCCCGAGTCATTAGCGCGAATTTTTCAAACTTGATAAATGAACGGCGCATATTTGAACAGTTTTTTTTTGTTTTTTTTTTAATATTTTTTGTTTTTGTAGGCCTTGAGTCCATAGAGATCACATCTCGTATCGCTGATCACTTTGTTCACCTGTTCCGTTTAATTGGCAGTTTCCCCACCTCTCTCTCTCTCTCTCTCTTCCGCTCGAAAGAAAAAAAAGCCAAAACCGGTTAAGAGTTTCAGTTTTTAGCTGTTTTTTGTTTTGTTTTTGTTTTTGTTGTGACTCAATTGAACGCACAACACTCATTTAGTTGTCACTAAGTTTAACCCATTAATAAATGTGCCCCAAGAGCACAACGCGTTTTGACCCTCGACACCAAATAGCCAAGTTAATTATGATTGAATATTTTTGTTTATCTTTTCTACTTTTTTTGTTTTTTATATTTTTGTTTACAAACTTTTCACTGTTTTTGGTCGAATTTACTCGTAGAATTTAGAGCATTTAACTAACTGAAGTTTAAAATGCTGAATGTATGCACAAATCGACTGGTAAAAAAAGCTAAATAGTCAACACTGTTGTATGTGAGAGAGAGAGAGAAGAGTGGATTAAGCAACACCTTTAACGGCATTTGCTCTTGATCCTTACACTTTCGTTGCTGCTTATGCAGAATTCGAGTAAGTGAGAGAGTGAGAGCAATGGAAGGTGTGAGAGTTCACTTGCTTTCCACTCTCGTGGAATGCGATTGTCTTAATGCTTTTGATCCCGTTACTTTGCCATGGGTGAGATTACTCGTCAGCTTAGCGAAAGGGATGCGATCAATGAGTGCATTTAGTCTGTGTGCGACTGCTTTTCTAATCGGTCGTGTGTGTCTAATTATTGTTTTCTTGCGAAATTCAAAATGGCGTGCAAATGACTAGGATCCACATCGCTTGTGGATTTTGTTTGACTATTTTACGCTAAATCTAAAGCTTTTTCATATGAAATTGCTTATAACTTGTTTAAAATATAATTGAGAACATGAAAGAAAATAAATTGGCTTAGATATACTGGTTGCAACGATGACTTTTAATAGGAAAAACCAAACATGAATGAAGAACATTCATTGAAGTCTGGCTGAAAGCGCAACTGACAACATAATCAAATTAAAAACTATATACATATATGTATGTAGAGAGTGGGAGAGAGAGAAAAAGTTGCATTGAACAAATCTGAAGCCAGCTTTCAATTTCGAATTGTGAGTTTGGCGCCAGGCGGCGTGAAAATCAAATTGGCGCCAAGTGAATTCGCAACGGTCAATTAAAAAATACACAATTACAACTGGCATTAATAAATTCTAAAAGCAACGTAACTTTTGTTACTGCCAGGTTATGTCTGTCGATATATATACACATATATATAGACGACCTGTGGGCGTATCGAGAAATATTACGCGGCTAATACAATAAATAATCGACAGAGGCGCCAATTGGCGGCAAACTTTTATATACGCTTCTCGGGAGTTTTACCAATCAATTGGAGAACTAAAATAAAAATCACCTTTTTATACTCAAATAGTGAAACTAAAGAAGGATAAGGAATTGCAGCATGAAACAATATTCATCTATGCCTGGGAAATCGATAACATCGATAACATCGGTAAGTCGATTAAGCCGCTCAATTTGAATTTTGGAATTTGAAAAATGGAATAAGCAATCTGAAAATGGAATTTTGTTCCATAAATTTTTAATTTGAAATCTAAAGTAAATTTGGAAGGTTTTTCACTCGGAACTTGCTAATCAAACTAATCAAACTAAATACATAATAGATACACTAATTAAAATAAGTATTAGATACTAAATAAATAAATTCTTTCGTTGTTGTTTTGAATTTATAAATAAATTATAATTAATTATGAAATGTGCCTCATTATTAATTAGGCTGAGGAATCTAATTCAAATAAAATATTCATTTGCATGCATATGAATGTATATAAATACCCTGTAAACTTGAGAACAATATAAAGTGGAGTTTAGCTTATATTTCTTCGCTGCTCAAGGAAAGTCTGGATATTAATAATTTGTTTTATATAGAGCTTGTTCCGTTGCAGGAAATAATAATAAAAGTGAATAAAAAATATTATAGGGTATCTGCAAGTCAACCCTTTGGCCAGCTGTCGCGTAGTTTTCCCTTTCTCGCGGTGTTTTACGAGCATTTTCTTGAAGCGCAATTGATGATTGCATGAATATGTTTTCCAATTGCGTCGCAGCAACGAAAAGTTTGACCAACTTGGCCCAAAAAGGGGAAAGAGATGGGGGGTGGGGGTGCGGATGGGTGGTGGGCGGTGGTGAAATGTTCGCTGTGGGCGACACTTTGTTGGGTTTTCATTTCTTTCTAGTGCGTTCTGTGCTGCTGCCACTGCTGCCACTGCTGCTTTGTGTTTTCCTTTTTTTCTTGTTTCCCCGTATGCAGTTGCGACGACATTGCGCCATGTGACCTTTAAATGTGGGGTGGGGTGGGGTGGTGTTGGGTTGGGTGTTTAGTCAAGGGGGTGGTGTGCGAGTTGATTGCCTGAGTTGTTGTGCGTGTGTGTGTGTGTGTGTGTTTATTTTTTTGATTGTGGTTTTGTGCTCGGTTGCAACTTTGACCTTTATGCGCTGACATTTTGCCGCTGCTAGTTTGTTCTAGAAGCCAATCCTTAAACATACCATATCACCTTTTTCATATCCGGGCAAAATGGCGATGTCCGGCTGCGATGTCCTTGAGCGACCAACAATGGCAGCAGCACTTGCCAATTTTCTAAGTACACTGTTCAAAACACCAAACCAAAAATACTGATAACCAACGATTCTGTTTGTTTTTCAAGTTCAAGAGCGCGTTATGGAAATGCAAACGGCCTCTGACCGACTGAGCTGCTTTTGCGCTGCAGGCGACGCTTAAATATCCAACAAAACCAAAAGAAAAATTATTCATCAGCAACAAAAAAAAAAAACAAAAAAAAAAATACAAACAGACAAGCCAAAGCAGCGACGTCGATGTCGACGTCAGCGTTGACGCAAGCGGCAGTTGAGCGCCAGCGTCAGCGTCAGCGCCTACGTCTGCTAATAATCCCCAGTGCAGCAGTGCTCACAAATCGAGCTGGGGAAAGGGCAGTTGCAGGGTGTCTGGGTTGCCATCATACACTCAAAAAAACCAAGAAATTTTATGTAGCCAACAAAATTACAGGGTATTAATCTATAAAAGCAGCAAATTCCTTTTATTTATGTATTTATTTGTAATATATAATAAAATGATTTATTAATTTTCAGTTTGTTGTGTTTGGACTGATTTGAATATTTAGTCACATATATTTTTCTCAGTGCAGTTCTGCGTAGGCCGCAGACTAATGGACTTTGGACTTGAGGGCGCTCGACTGACCTACCACCCAACTAGCCAACTAGCCACCACCCACGTGTCGCTGACAAGATGCGCCTTTTGAGTGGGCGGTTTCAGCCTTCAACGTGACAAACAGCATAAGACTCAATCGAGTCGCCTGAGTACTCAAATGAATGCAACAAAACACTCAAAGATTCCAAGTCAGCAATAATGCCAGCATTTTGCGCAATGATTGACTGGAAAACGGGTGCTTCGGAAAATGATTCATAATCAAAACGTAAATTTGAAAAATGTGCAACAAGTATTCAGAGATGTTATTGACTGATTCATTCATTCATTCAAGCTGATTCTTCACAAAATAAATACAAATGAATTCTTTATAAAATTGGAAAAGCATTCATTAGTTGACTCATTCAGCAGCCAAAGCAAATGAATGTTTTGTGAATACTTCAAAGCTGCTTTTCCTCATTAAGTTGAAAATGATACTTTTAACAAATATTTAAGCAGCTTTCGCTTAATTGAATCACACTTGAACGTAATTAATACAAATAGTTTGACAACTGCTTGACGGCTGCCAACGAAACTGAATGATTGTGGCATAAAAGAAGAAGAATTCGATGAAAAGAAAGTGATAAATTGAAGACAAAAGATAATGTCGAAGATCAACTGTGAATTTATAGAGCATTTTTGAGATTTCCTTGACAATTTTTAATTGTTTAATTTATTTATTATTTTGTATTTTATTTTTCTTTTTTATTTTCCTTTTATTTTCCATTTGTTTTCCATATATTTTGGCTATTTAGTGGATTTCCCCTTGAACTCAATGCTTCCACAGCAGCTACAGGCTGTCACGTGCAACTGTACTTGCCACCCCCACTAAGCCATTGACATGACCTACACACACACACAGCCTATATACATATGTGTGCATGTGTGTATGTGTGTGTGTGTGTGAGTGTGTGTGTGCTTGTTTCCAGCTGCACATATATTGCAGTGTCCTATTAACCTTATTTTTACATGCTGCAGTTGATCAATGGAATCGGGAAGTATATATGCTTATGTGTATATATGTATGTATATCTATATATATATATATATATCTGTATATTATGTGTAGTATGATAGATTTGATCTTTGGCAACGTGAAATGAGTTGTTCTGGTTCTTGTTTGAATGACGACAAATAAGCTTTGCCGATTCGATGCGATGAATTTTAACTTAAAATTGCTTATGGGCGGGGGGCAGGGCGGGGTGGCATTTGTGACGCATGGCTTGTGTGGGTTAAAATCGGTTACAGTTTACAGTTTACAGGCGAGTCCAATTTGACGACGACAGACGACAGACGACGTTGAAATGACGAGCGAGTGTCGCCCTTAGAGGCTCACGCTGATTAGTGCTGGAGCCGCTCTCGGTTTGGAGTTTCAGCGCGTGTACAACTCGGCGTATACGTAATCTGTATACGTATACGTAACAGTTGCAGACGCGTGTCGCATGTGACGTCATTGTTTTTTGCAGCCGATACGCCAACGAACAGCCAACGAATGCAAGCTCGGCAAGCACATGGCACATGGGCAATAAATGCCAGAGGAATAGGGTTGGGTACCGTTAGGATTATCACAGAGTATATAGAGAAACAAGGGGCGGGCGAGCGGCGGCGGCCCGGCGGCGTGGGTGTTGCTCGCTTTTTGGTGCTCGTTTTTATGCTCGTATTTGAGCTCGTATATAGGTTACTACGCTGCCACGAAGATTTACGCTAGAGGGGGGAGGGGGAAGGGTTGAGTTGTGGATAAACATTCGTCACTCAGTCGACGAGGACGACGACGGCGACGACGACGTCGTCGTGTTACGTCACTGGCCTCATCGTAAATGGACGATGACGGTAAATGGCCGTTGAGAAATGCATACACACAGCATACACCCACGCACACACACACACACCAACACACACACACCAACACACACACACATTAATACATAAATTGAGTGTGTATATTAAACGTAGAACGTAGCGTAACGTAAAAGCTGAAACAGGACAGCGTAAATGAATTTTGCATTGAATGATGCTGTGCGGAGAGTGAGAGAGAGAGCGCGAGAGAGAGAGAGACTGTGTGCGAGAGAGCAGCTTGAAGAATGAAAAAAACAGTTAACATTGTTAACTTGCTCAGGAAAAAAGAAAGAAGAAGAAGAAGAAGCAGAGAAACAGTAAAGAATGAAATGCGACAAGCTCAAAGCGAATTCATTCAAGCACTTTGAAAAGTGATTGCAGTGCAAATGGAATTTGATTCATTACAGTCATCAGCCACTGCAATTAATTATTTAAATGTGCAACTTTATTAATAAAGATTTTTCCATTTGGAGCGCAAACGCTTTATAATTATCTAGATAAAAGTTGCGTCTCCCCAAACAGCCATCAACATAAATGCATTTTTAGAGAATTGTTTTCAATTAAGTTCATCCAGATTTAATTCAAGCCCACTAATGAATTTTGTAACAAATTGTAGAATTAACCCCATTCCCTCCCTCCACCCTAAACCCTAACCCCCCGCTTAGATAGCCATCAGAGATGGCTGAGTAAAACCAGCAACAAGATAAGCTGGCTGTAAAAAAGGAGAGCAGCTAGGGCAAGGGGGGAAACGTGGGTGATGCGCGCGGCATTTCCATAATATAGGCAGTGGCAGTGGCAGTGTGGCAGCTGTGGCAGCCAAGGAAGTTGAAATGTTTAACTTTTGTTGCCGCAGATGCCGTGGAAAGAACTCGGGGGCATGGCACAAAGCAAACGTATCTTGTAAATATTTTATTGCAACAATGTAGCGACGAGATGTTTATGCGATGCTAGGCTCCGCTTGCCTAGCTTAAATGCCAGCCAGGATGCGCGGGGAGAGTGGCTCGCGAGGGGGCGGGGCTGGGTTGGAAATGGGGCAATTGCTCTCGTTTCGACTCGTTAAAAATTGGAATGCAACTGGAAGGTGGAAGGTATACATTATATGCTATATAGTCGTAGTAGTGGAATAACTATATAGGCCAATCGCATATATACAAACTGTACATAAGGATATATGTATATATACATGTGTATATATATATTTATGCATAAGCGTAGAGCTGCAGCAACTGCTGTGGCTTCCTCTTCAATGGAAACGTATTTAACCCCTTGAGTAGAGTGCGAAATGGCATTGCGTGTTTTCACACCCCCTTCCTGCACACGCACACACACCCCACCTCCACACCCAGCTTGCCAGCTTGCCAGCCCCCAGCATGACGTAACTGCGTGGGCGCAAAACTAATGAAAATTAATGCATATCGTCCAGCGACGTAAGTTGAGTTTGTCTGATAAAGCATTTGCAAACAAATTGAAGCCTAACATTGTTTGGGGTGGGGTTTTTGATAGCACACTGCTATATATAGCTCTATATAGAGCACAACTAGATAAAGCTTATGGATTGCAGCTGTTAAGCAGTGCAATTTGCAACCACTCAAGTGTTTGCCGTTTAAATGGGTTTTGGCCTGAAAGTAAGGTAATAATGCTCTACTCGATGGAGTCGATCCACAACCCTAACGATCTTAAGCAGATGCAGCTTAATCAGTAATCGATTTTTATCGATATTCGGAAAGAATGATTTTTATTCAGCGAGAACTTATGTTCAAAATTTAAAGTCCCTAATGTCTCCAGAATGGTAGTTAGTCAACATCACGTACTATATACTATATATATATATTTTTAGGCAATTTGTCAGTGCGAGTTAACAGCGGGTCAGTGAACCCTAAGGAACAGCTCATAAATTAACACTGCAGCCGCATAGATCAAACTTGAAATAATTCAACCTTCGCAAAGTTCATTAAACTGGGCAAATGTTTATTTGTTTTTTAGAGCGTCCATTAAGAGATGTGCTTTTTGTTGTTGCTACTCTTAAGTATTCGCTTAAATGCGATTAGGCAATGAATTATAACAAGTTGAATGCTTAACTGGGGGGGGGGGCTTTATGGGGTTAACTTATCCAGCTGTCCTTTGAGTTATCTCAGTGCATTATCTTGTAGATGGCAAACAATTAGGATGATTTATCGATTGGTCTTGTCGCTACTTGCGAATTCAGCCGGAGCTGCGTTATCCTTGCAGCTGTGGCATGTTCAGAGCAACTACGTGACAACTCCCCTCCATCCCCTCCCCCTTTCCACCCTTGTCCTTTGCTGCGCTGTACGATAATAAACCGCAACAGTTTGTCACCAGATACATCAATGTCAACTCAGGCAATAATGTGAGACGAGTGCGTGGAGGCAGCACTCGGCTGGGTTGGGTTTTGGTGCTGCAACAGCAGCGTAAAACATTTAAATGGCAACTTATTTGCATAGATGTGGCGCGTGCGGCTTTTGCCACAGCTGCTCGGCAATGGATTTTGATGGATTCTCAATCATTTTGCATGCCGTAAAACTACGAGGGTAATAATAAGCAACAACCGACGAACTCTGTGCATTATGAGTGAGCAGAGTGGGTGGTGGTGGTGGGGAGTCTCTTATCAGTGGCACGCCCACAGCCCACACACACACATACACACACAGCGTTGTACTTTTCTTAGCGCTGATTACAAAGTCAAGCAGAGTTTTTCTATTTTGGTCTGCCCACGCGACGCACAGGATGTGTAATATATCAAGGCCAGCCTACGTCATACAGAGCGGCGGAGAGAGCGTGTAAGAGAGAGAGGGAAAAAGAGGGAGAAAGGGAGAGAGAGAGAGGGCGAATGAGATAACGAGCAGCTGGAGCCACAGGAAAAGCCGTGGGCTGCTTTATTCACATATCCTGCGTAGGTGACGCCGCAACTCCAGCAACAACAGCAACACCAACAGCAACAGCAACAACAACAATAGCAACAACCACAGCAACAACAGCAACAACTGCTTCAGCAACAGCAGGCTCAACTGAAAGCTCCAGTTTCAGTTTCAAATTGGAAACATGCGTGGGTCTCTGATTGCCTCTTACCAGGCGTGAACTTTATTAAGAGCGTCAACTGCAACAAGAAGAAGAAGACAATATAACGAACATAAGTTCAAATGATAGACTAACAGATACCCTAAGCCACAGTTACCAGTAGCTTCTTCAATATGAAAATGTGTTTGGGCTAAGATAAAAATCTGAGTTTAAGCAAGAATATGTCTGTATATAAGTCTATATTGTCACAAGTCAGACTCTTATTGATATTGCAAATCGATTTTTATCGATAGTCAAGGGGCAGAATTATCGTTGGTCCATGGCTCTTTTAAGATCTCTATGTATTGAGTCGATTATTGATGTTGATCAGGAATATATATCGGAGATGATTAGCTTTGCCTGTTACATACTTATAGTTCATTTCAAGATACCCTCTTGCTCATTTCATAAGGTATAACAAATCTGAGGCCATAGCTTAAATGCTGTGGCAGACATATTAGCTTACTGAGGCACATTTACTTGCATTTATTTGTAGAACTTAACGTTGAGTCGGACGGGTGGACAGTTACCACTCCTGAGCGCAAACGTACAGTGCTGAGACTTGTTCTCATTGACACAGATGTTCCACCGGTTGGCCCAGGTACTAAAATCATCCAAGAATCTTTGCGTAACCGCTGCCGCTCTCCAAGCAGTGGAGGAGTTAGCGAGGAACACAGTGTCATCTGCGTATGTGGCAAGCAGCGTGTTTCTGGCTACCGGAATCGGCAAGTCCGCGGTGTACAATGTGTACAGAGCAGGTCCAAGGACACTACCCGTCGGTACACCCGCTCCGATGCGGCGGATGTTTGATCGCTCGCCCCTAACTTCCACCATAAAAGAACGGCCAAGCAGGTAGGACCTGAGCAGTAAATACTGCGCCGAAGGTAGTAGGGACTTAAGCTTAAAAAGCAGGCCATCATGCCATACGCGATCAAACGCTTGCTGGATATCCAGGAAGACAGCAGAGCTGTACTGCTTATTTTCCAAGGCCTCGAGGACATGCTGAACTACTCGATGAAGTTGCTCTGGTGTACCATGGTGATGCCCAAAGCCAAACTGATGATCAGGAATGGCACTCTGGAAGCCACTTACTGCCGACAATCTTAGATTATACGGCCTGCCAGGTTTCGGAATCATCGCAATCACAGCACACTTCCACGGAGTGGGGAAGTGGTGGAAGTAAGAATTATAGCCTGATACCGATATATCGATTTTCGGGCTATAATTTTTACTTGTCTCCCGAACTCAAATTTCGTTTTCAACTTTAAATGTACGATTGATTTAGGGGCAAAACTATGATCAATAAGCCCTTGCTTTTTAAAATCAGATGAGTTTTGACGAAGTTATGGCATTTTGAAGTTTCGACCTATGCCCATACACCGATATATAGATTTTCAGGCCATAATTTTTACTTGTCTTCCGACCTCAAATTTCGTTTTCAACTTTAAATGTACGATTGATTTAGGGGCAAAACTATGATCAATAAGCCCTTGCTTTTTAAAATCAGATGAGTTTCGACGAAGTTATGGCATTTTGAAGTTTCGACCTATGCCCATACACCGATATATCGATTTTCGGGCCATAATTTTTACTTGTCTTCCGACCTCAAATTTCATTTTTAACTTTAAATGTACGATTGATTTAGGGGCAAAACTATGATCACAAAGCCCTTGCTTTTTAAAATCAGATGAGTTTTGACGAAGTTATGGCATTTTGAAGTTTCGACCTATGCCCATACACCGATATATCGATTTTCGGGCCATAATTTTTACTTGTCTTCCGACCTCAAATTTCATTTTTAACTTTAAATGTACGATTGATTTAGGGGCAAAACTATGATCAATAAGCCCTTGCTTTTTAAAATCAGATGAGTTTTGACGAAGTTATGGCATTTTGAAGTTGCGATCTATGCCCATATATCGGTACATCGATTTTCAGGCTATAATTTTTACTTGTCTTCCGACCTCAAATTTCGTTTTCAACTTTAAATGTACGATTGATTTAGGGGCAAAACTATGATCAATAAGCCCTTGCTTTTTAAAATCAGATGAGTTTTGACGAAGTTATGGCATTTTGAAGTTGCGATCTATGCCCATATATCGGTACATCGATTTTCAGGCTATAATTTTTACTTGTCTTCCGACCTCAAATTTCGTTTTCAACTTTAAATGTACGATTGATTTAGGGGCAAAACTATGATCAATAAGCCCTTGCTTTTTAAAATCAGATGAGTTTCGACGAAGTTATGGCATTTTGAAGTTTCGACCTATGCCCATACACCGATATATCGATTTTCGGGCCATAATTTTTACTTGTCTTCCGACCTCAAATTTCATTTTTAACTTTAAATGTACGATTGATTTAGGGGCAAAACTATGATCAATAAGCCCTTGCTTTTGAAAATCAGATGAGTTTTGACGAAGTTATGGCATTTTGAAGTTGCGATCTATGCCCATATATCGGTACTTCGATTTTCAGGCTATAATTTTTACTTGTCTTCCGACCTCAAATTTCGTTTTCAACTTTAAATGTACGATTGATTTAGGGGCAAAACTATGATCAATAAGCCCTTGCTTTTTAAAATCAGATGAGTTTCGACGAAGTTATGGCATTTTGAAGTTTCGACCTATGCCCATACACCGATATATCGATTTTCGGGCCATAATTTTTACTTGTCTTCCGACCTCAAATTTCATTTTTAACTTTAAATGTACGATTGATTTAGGGGCAAAACTATGATCACAAAGCCCTTGCTTTTTAAAATCAGATGAGTTTTGACGAAGTTATGGCATTTTGAAGTTTCGACCTATGCCCATACACCGATATATCGATTTTCGGGCCATAATTTTTACTTGTCTTCCGACCTCAAATTTCATTTTTAACTTTAAATGTACGATTGATTTAGGGGCAAAACTATGATCAATAAGCCCTTGCTTTTTAAAATCAGATGAGTTTTGACGAAGTTATGGCATTTTGAAGTTGCGATCTATGCCCATATATCGGTACATCGATTTTCAGGCTATAATTTTTACTTGTCTTCCGACCTCAAATTTCGTTTTCAACTTTAAATGTACGATTGATTTAGGGGCAAAACTATGATCAATAAGCCCTTGCTTTTTAAAATCAGATGAGTTTTGACGAAGTTATGGCATTTGAAGTTGCGATCTATGCCCATATATCGGTACATCGATTTTCAGGCTATAATTTTTACTTGTCTTCCGACCTCAAATTTCGTTTTCAACTTTAAATGTACGATTGATTTAGGGGCAAAACTATGATCACAAAGCCCTTGCTTTTTAAAATCAGATGAGTTTCGACGAAGTTATGGCATTTTGAAGTTTCGACCTATGCTCATACACCGATATATCGATTTTCGGGCCATAATTTTTACTTGTCTTCCGACCTCAAATTTCATTTTTAACTTTAAATGTACGATTGATTTAGGGGCAAAACTATGATCACAAAGCCCTTGCTTTTTAAAATCAGATGAGTTTCGACGAAGTTATGGCATTTTGAAGTTTCGACCTATGCCCATACACCGATATATCGATTTTCGGGCCATAATTTTTACTTGTCTTCCGACCTCAAATTTCATTTTTAACTTTAAATGTACGATTGATTTAGGGGCAAAACTATGATCACAAAGCCCTTGCTTTTTAAAATCAGATGAGTTTCGACGAAGTTATGGCATTTTGAAGTTTCGACCTATGCCCATACACCGATATATCGATTTTCAGGCTATAATTTTTACTTGTCTTCCGACCTCAAATTTCGTTTTCAACTTTAAATGTACGATTGATTTAGGGGCAAAACTATGATCACAAAGCCCTTGCTTTTTAAAATCAGATGAGTTTTGACGAAGTTATGGCATTTTGAAGTCTCGACCTATGCCCATATATCGATTTTCAGGCTATAATTCTTACTTCCACCACTTCCCCACTCCGTGGAAGTGTGCTGTGATTGCGATGATTCCGAAACCGGGCAGGCCGTATAATCTAAGATTGTCGGCAGTAAGTGGATTCCAGAGTGCCATTCCTAATCATCAGTTTGGCTTTGGGCATCACCATGGTACACCAGAGCAACTTCATCGAGTAGTTCAGCATGTCAATATGTTAAAACCAATTATTTGTTTATGTTATTAATTTAAATTCCCTGTTATTATGTATTCAATCTTCAAAACAATATTTTATAACCTTTCAGTAGGTTGATCAATATTAAATTAAACTGCTAAAAAAAAAAAAAAAAAAAAAGAACTTAACTTGCAACTAGTTGGACTCATCAATTGAGGCACAAGTCACTTTTAAATATAAATATTTCCAATAGCTATCGTTCTCAGTCAGCGAACTGAAATTCTAATTGGATATGCTGCCAGACACAAACTGTGGCAAAATTGGTAAAGCCCCCCCCGCCCCTAAAGAAGAAGGAGAAGAAGAGTTTGTAGTGAGTCAATTGGATTATTCGGTTTGCGTTCAACTAATTAGAATTACAGCCAAATATTGCAAACAAAATTTTAATGAAACTCAACTCAATAAAGCCGCAAGCCTTTGGGGACTTTGTGGTCTTTGTCTGCGCTGCAAAATGTATTTTAATTAATGGCATTTCTGCTATTATAGTCGACCAAATGAATATTATAGTCGTGCCAATTATTCGATATGTATTATCGCAACTGCTAATTGCTGCAACTCACTGAAAATAGTTTAATTGCATTGCCAAAAAGTTGATTGCCAAACAGCAATGTGTGAAAATGCAGCTGTGAAATGCCGAATAACAGATGCCAAATAAATTAAATATTTCACATATATATTTGAGTTTTGGAAAAGACAGAGAAAGACTGAGCAAGCGCCAAGCCAATCTAGTCTAACTTAACTTAATTGGAGATCATTGAAGTTTAATTTGTACATAAATCAACTTTCATTTAATGGCTTTAATAGCTTATGGCCAAAATCACACCAATAATGAAAAGGTTTACAGTTCTTAACTGTCAAATTTAATATTCTTAAAGCTTGCTTTTAAACTGAAATTTGATTTCGTGTAATATTTAACCATATATTTATTTATTACTCGATCTAAACTCGTTTCAGCCGTGGTTCATTGATCTAAACTAAGGTTAATTCTAGACTGTGGCCCACTACTTTCAAAATATGACTATCATCAAATTGGCTACTGGTTTTATTATGGCTTAAAAGGCTTGTCTTAATTTCATGCAATTTTCGATGCCATTTAGATTTGTATCTGGTTTACACAAAGCCAATGCTCTGGCCATGGCCAAAGAAATAACAAAAAAAAATAAGCAAACCAACTTTTACTCTCACTAACATTTGAGAACCTGCTTTCACACACACACACACACACACACACACCTTCTCTCATAATTCACCATATGTGACAAGCGGCAAAAGTCATTCGAAATTCGTGGGACGAGCTTGAAAACATGCACATAAATCAAGTCTGCAGCCACATAGATCACCTGGCTATGGCAACCGAATCCCTCAGCTCAGCTCAGCTCAATTCGCCGCAAATGCTAAAATTTGGTGACAGAGTTCGTTGAACTCTCACCAACAACAACAACAACAACAACAACAACAACAACAAGTGCATTTTACACATAAGTTCAGTTTATGTTCTCTGCTCTATTTTTTCAGAAGCCTTTGTCGAATATCAATTAAATCGATTTGAAAATGGCTTCCAGTCGTATTAGCTGAAACTTGCCAACGGTCAATAAATATTGTACAAGCTACGTCTTACCTCCCCCGCCCCGCCCCGCTCCTTGCTGCCTGCCACTAGCCGTGGCCGATAGCCATGTAAATAATACGTCGTTTTTGCGCATGTTACACAAACACAAAGGCGGCAATTAATTTAATTGAATGAGAGATTTAGATGTGATTATAATACAGAGTGCAGCCAGTCCAACTGCCCACAGGGCAAGGAGGGAAGAGGGCAGCTGAGTGGGGGGCAGCTGCCCCCCCCGCCCTCTCCACTCATGTAAACATGAAAGCAACCACAACAACAATCAAACTGAACAAAGAAGTGAAACAAATATGCACATCAAAAATAAATCAACTACAACAGCGTCTAATGGAAAATCTACAACATGTTGTGTACTCTATGTACACATATATATATATATATATGTATGTATATATATTCATGTAAATCAATGAATGAATCTAGTGAATGAAAGGCCCCAAAACAAAGCGACAAGCGCCATTAAGTTGTCGTCTATTTGTAGTTGTTGTTGTTGTTGTTGTTCATTATTGTGAATATTACGCTTAATGGCACAAAAACTATATAATTGAAAAAAAAAAAAAAAATACAAATAAAAAACAATAAAACGAAGCAAAAATACACTGCAATTAGTGCATGCATAAATCATAAAAGTGCGTTCAAGATTTTTCCAATATTTAAGATGGCGAATAATTGATGAGAAATTTTAATTAGTTGCTGTTTAGACTGGAAATAAATGAAGCCAACTTAAAATTAGCCACATCAATGCCAGAATAATAAAGATATATATATATCTAATATTTATATAGACATAAATCATGCAGTTTGTTGGCTCAACCCTTTGGCTTAGCTATATTTAGTGAACTTTAACAGCTTTGCTGCTCAAGATCCTTGGCACATTGCAATCCTTTTTTTTTTGGTTTTGGGTAAAATTAAGTGTTTGGCTGAAGGATAAAATTTGCAGACACATTTATATTTATTGTGGTACACTTAAATGTCTGAGGGCTGTGCAGGCTTCATCAAATATTCATTATACCTCTTAGACCCAAGTAGGCATATGGAAATCTCATAAACAAATCGCATCTTCTATATGCTGACAGCAGCCACCCAGCCAGCCAGTCAGCCTACCCCCACCACGTCTCCGCCCACCGCCCAGAAACAGCGGCAGCTTATCAAATTGGCTAGCGGGGCGTCTGTTGGGGTTCTGGGGTCAGATCTTTTTCACTCTTAAAGTGTGTGTGTGTGCTGTGTGTGTGCTGTGTGTGTGTGCTGTGTGTGCTGTGTGTAATCAGCGAGTTGTTGAATGTTTAGTGCTCGACCTTTGTGGTTCTCATGTCGCGTTTCCCTTACATTTGTTGTTGTTGCTCTTTTTGCTGCGGCAAACGCGTCGTATGATTTATGTGTCCACAATTTGCCTGCAGTTAGTTTTGATGATGTTCGTTTTGTGTGTACAACAAAAAAAAAAAAAAAAGAAATAAAATTGTATTATTATTATTTATTTACACAAGTCTATATGTTTACCCGTCTGTCTTGCTATGCGTACGTGTGTGTGTGTGTGTGTGTGTGTGTGTTTGTCTGTCTGTGTCGTATCTGCGAATCTGCGCTATGCCTCTCTGGACGACCTCTGATAAGTGATTGCCTGTCCGAGCAAATAGAAATCAAAATAACTCCGCTGAGAAAGACACACAGACAGACAGACAGAGAGACAGACAGTGAGACAGAGAGACAGTGAGATAGACAGAAAGACAGGCAGATAAGCAGCATAACGGAAACTCAGTGGTAATAAAATGTTCTTAGTTTTGGCATTTGAACTTATTTTTGGCTAAACGCTAACCGTCAAGCCGAAAGGTCAGCGATTCATTTGCGGTTTGGGTTTGATTTTGCTGGGTGGCAGGTGCAATTGTGCCTGTAAAGCTGAATCTAATTAGTTGGCATACAATAGTCAGCACTTCAAATGGATTGGTAAACAACATTCTGATTAGCCGACAAGCATATGAATGTAACGCTTCCCGAGTGCCCTTCCCATCTCTGGGGACCCATTTCGAAACGAAAGAAAGTGTATATAAATATGTAGATGTTGTTCTTGTTGTTCTTGTTGTTCTTGTTGTTGTCGATGTAATTTAATTAGCATGGCTCTTATGCTGATTAGCCAGGGCCAGGTCTAGAATATAAAGTGAAATTGAGTTGTTTAATCAATTGACTATTCAAACAGTTTGTGTTTGCTTTGTATTTTAATAATTGGACAAGTTAACAGCAAAGCGTCTGGAAGTGACGGCCAGGTTACCCTATAGGCCTAGGTCTAATTAAATAATTACTGACTCGTCATTAAAATGTTTAATTACTTAAGTAATTGCATTTGCTGTCTTTCTGTAATTACCTATTTAAATACCAAGAAAAATAGTAAAGCTCTAATGTTGAATTATGCAAATCAAAGCAATTTGTGCTTAGATGCAGCTGAGCTAGATATAGAAAGAGAGAGATGGAGAAAGAGAAAGAGAGAGAGAGAGAGAGAGAGAGAGAGAGAGAGAGAGAGAGAGAAGAAGACTGTACCCCAAATGAATGATGAGGTTGATGGCGCCAGTCTTAAATCAAGAGACTCTTCTCTTCTCTCCACTATCACCCCGATCTCAGCCGCCGTCGCATCTGATTACAGTGTTTGTCAAAAATATTTGGCCAGCAATTAAAAAAGTGCAGTGCGCAGTAGACGGTGACGAAAACGACGACGATGCGACGCGTCTCGAGGCGTCTCGACGGCCTCGAGGCGCAATTGCCGATGACGATGATGATAACGATGATGATGATGATGATGATGATGATGATGATGATGTTGATGTTGATGGTGGGTAAAAGTGGAGGAGATCGGTTCGAGCCAGACAAACAGTGCTTGGCTGGTTGGCTGGCTGGCTGCCTGCTAACTGGGTCGATTCCAATTGAGTTTCACAATTTCGAGCAATGGGGTTTCTTTTTTAGCACGAGAAATGGCGCAGCATTCTTTTTTTTACTATCTAAGTATTTGTGTACGCTTTTGAGCATTAGTCAGTTTGATGATGATAATTATCAGCGACGAGTCTGACGTTTATCTTTAAGATGTTATTACACTAGCTGAGAAGAAGGCAACCAAAACAAAGCGACGCAAAAAAAAACACACACACAAAAACAAAAAAACCCAAACAGAGAAACCAGTGAGAGATAGACAAAGAGAGAGAGAGAGAGAGAGAGAGGGAGAGAGAGAGATCTATAGAGAAAGATAGGGAGAACAACTAAAGGCGACGGTTCGGAGGGGTGGAGGGTTAAAGACCTTATAAATCACACGAGCGTGGCATGACTGGGCGTTTCGAGTGTGGGCCATGGGATGTGGTATGGGGCAAATAGACAGCCAGACTGAATGCTCACTTCTGTATCTGTATCAGTATCTGTAGCTGTAGCTGTAGCTGTATCTCTTGGTGTATCTCATAGATGCGCAGCGCACTAAAAATAGACACGCTGACTAGCGATCATGGAGCGTTGGGGCGGAATGGAGTATGTGTTATGAGGTAGGGGAGGTGCGAGGGGCGGGGAGGCGTGGCAAATGATACCTTGGCGAGGCTGTTGCATGCTGCCAGTTGATGATGCAACAACAACAACAACAGCAGCAGCAGCAGCAGCAGCAGTCGCAACCAAAACAAAACTCAAACGACGCAGTTGCAATGAATGCGAAAGCAAATAGCAAAACAAAAAGCCAAAGGGGAAATACAGATACGGATAGAGAGAGACAGACACAGAGATAGAGCGAGAGAGCGAGAGAGGATGATTGTGAGAGGGGGCGCCACTTACGGCCTGGTTTTCTGCTTGTCTGGTTTTTGCTTAGATGGGCGAGCAGAAAATTCGCGACGTCGAATTTCACAAGATTGCGACACACCAAAAAAAACAACAACTTCGCACTTTTGTCGCGCAATTGTAGAAAAAACACAACCAAAAAAGCTCGACTAGCAGATACCCTACTTAAAAATAAAATGAAACAAATTAACACAAAAAAAGTTACAAGAGTTATGCAAATAGTAAACGTTTTTGATATGAGGACAGACATAGGAAATTCGATAGCTCTAGCTCTTACAACCATAATGAGATGCTCAAAAAAGAATTTCAAAAATCAGATTTCGATATTATTGGAAACTGCAACTCAATCTGCTCAATGTGGACTCGATTTAGACGTAGACAAAATCGGATTGAATAGGATCAACATCAACTGACATAAATATGCTCAAAATGTAATTATATTTCGATCTTTGGTATAGTCTCATAAACATTCCAAGTTTCAGCTCATTAGCTCTTTCAGTCTCTCAGAACCGACTAATGAGGCTGATCAGGAATCCATATACATATATGAAATAGATAATAAGCATTTCCACAAGTTTGCAAGTTGTGCGGGGTATCAAAAAAATGAGAGAATAAGGGAAAAAGATAAGTCTACTTATGTAGCTGTGACAGTCGACGTATTTGTACATGTATTTGTTTTTGTAGCTGTATGTGTGACAGCATCTTTAGCTATATCTGTAGCTGCTGCTATAGATGTATCTGTATCTGTAGCTGTAGCTGTAGCTGTATCTCGTGCTGAGTGCATCGTTACCTTGGCTTGCCTCGTCTTTGCTGGTGGGCGACGCCAAAGGGCGGAAACTCAAGATGCTGCGCAATATGTTGCCTGTGGCGAGATGAGAACGCTGAGAAGGCCTTTCAGAGGGGTTCAAACAGGAGGGGGAAGGGGGGGGGGTTGGTGTAGGGTGGGCGCTGCTGCATTTTCACATGCGAATAAACAAAGTGATTGGAAATTTTTCGTATTTGCGCCTTGTGTAATCGCTCGCAATTGGATTTTAATTGTAGATTCGCCTCAGTTTGATTGCAGCTTATGCAATTCGCGTAATTCTAAACCCAATTGTAATTGCTATTGTTTTTACCTACCAACCCGATATGCATATTATGAAATGCAACTCGCTTGGGAATATTTATCTATCTATCCATCTATAACTATATACACATATATTTATGGGGAATCGCAGCGGGTGCAGTGACTTGAACCTGCTGCACAATTGATACGGAAGCCAGCTGGCCTGGCTAATGCATATTCGTGATGCCGTATGATAATCAGCTGCTGTTTTAGCTGCTTTAGCATTTGATTTGCCATTAGAGGCATTCGTTCAATTATAGGCACGGAATTGGCCAAGCGCAGCATTTTGGAGCAATGCTAATGAGTATTTAATGAGTGATCATTGCAATGTTGCAAGGCTGCTGCTGCTGCTGCTGCTGCTGTTCAGCAAAAAAATGCCACATTCATTAATTTGGCGAAAGGGAATTGGCTTAGCCAAGCAACATCAACATCAACATCAACTATAACTGGAGCAATTGTTACATTGGCTCAAAACCTGATTGTTTGGCTTGGCTAATTATTCAAACACTTTCAGACCGTTATTGCAAGACTCAATTTGCATACCAAGAAGGGAAATGAATTCATTTTTCGATTACAGTTTGATATTCGATTTTTATGGCATTACATGCCCATTCAGACGTATGTAATTATTATTATTATTTATTTATTTATGTATATTAGGGTGTTGAACCTTGAGAATATTTTTCGCTATTCATTTAACTGATGAACTAATAGTATTCTGGTTTCTGTAACTTCGTATATATTCCCAAATATTGGAGAATACAAAATTTATTGTTCGTCACTTTATAATCAAAGGCAGACGTAGCTTGTTGTTCAATTTCTTTCATCTCTTTGTTTAATTGTAGAAGTCGTATCTCAATTTCACCTTTGTACTTGCCTCCACTTTCTTTATTACAGCGAGTGAAAACTTCCGGTTTTCCCACATTCAATTGTTGGCTCGTTTGGCTGCATTTCTCACTGGTCGACTGGCAACCACAATAAATGCGATAACTCATGGCGATTGCTTTTGCTTCGATGGAATTTCCATTTTGTAACAGTTTTGTAGCGCAGTTTTGCCCTCTGCCCTCCACCCCGTCGCACACTCATTGTGTGTATGTGTGTGTGTGTGTGTGTCTGCCTATCTCTCCTTTGGTTCACCGCTTATGTTTTCATAAATACGAAATTGAAAGTTTTTTCAACCGACGAAAATTCTCATAAAAATTGTTCGTTGAAACCGCACAAGCACAAAAAGCACCACTTTTGAGGCACCCTTCAAGAAACAAATACAAAATGTAAAGCAAATTGTTGGCTGCTGTTTGGGGGGGCGAAGGGGCTAGTATAATTTGGGGGGTCAGAAAGCGGAGACAGATGACCGTCTGAACTGAAACGGGGCGGCGGCATTTCAATCAATTGGCGGCAACAGCTGCTGCCACAGGCACCGCTGCTGCTGCTGCTGCTGCCCACGTTTTGTGGCAACAACACAGCCATCTGGATGCTTATGTTGGATCTCTCTCTCTGTGTGTGTGTGTGTCGCCATTCCGAGAAACTCATAAAAAGCTCCCACGTTGTGACGCGACGGTTGTCGTAACTTTCCGTTACCTGCCCAATCCTCCGCAACCGATCCGCACAACACCCACCTGAACCTGAACACTATATTTTTGCTGCATGCCGCCGGCGCCTCCGCATCAGCCTCCCGCCTCCCACTCCCCCTCACCGTAGCCTTTGCGGCGTCACCTCAATCGTTAGTCGTTAGTCGTAAGCACCCTCGGTTATTGTATGTTAAATGTAATTTTTCGGTCTCTTGGCTGCTGCTGGCTCCTTTTGCTGCCTGCTGCATTCAGCTTGTTGGCCATGTTGCTGCCGTTGCACGCCCAAACGCAATTGTCGTCGTTTTAATTGCTGTTGCTGCCAAGCCGACGACGATGATGATGTTCATGATGATGATGATGATGATGATGACGATGGCGATGACGATGAGTGGGCAACACACAACACACATTTGGCTGGTACACAGATTAACGCCCCCATCGTTTCCGATAGCCACACATTTTTGGCCACTAAATGAATCTCCCCAAAAGAAAAAAACCTGAATGCGGCGAATGTTCAAAGTGAAGTTGGCGATAAAGTGGCAACAGCAATGCAGTCCCAAGCAGGAATGAAAAGGAAAGATTCAGGTTTATATAAATATACTCAAACCAATTACATTGCATTGCTTTGCCAGATCTCTTCAGTTTTGGCAAAGTTATGGCTGTTTAAAGTTTAGAGAGAGAGAGAGTGTTTCCACCTTTGAAACAATAAATGGATTGAGTTTTGGAATAAATAAATAAATACCGATTTTCGGGATAGCATTTTGAAATAATTTTCGTTTGGCAATAGCATTTTTCAAAATCGTTCGAATACTGACAAAGAGCGTTTTTAGAAAAGATAAATTTGAAGCATCCCATTCTAAAAAATTGCATAAGCCCCTGGACAACAAATACTGCAAATAATACTGCACTCGAGTGCAACCAATATTTGACTTCAACTTCTCGCATGGCTGACAAAACAATTAACAAAAATCACAGCTGCAACGTCAATTTGCCAATTCAACTCACATTTGGCCAAGTCAACACATTTTAGTGATGGTAGCGCATTTGTATTTGCATTTACCACTTACATCTTTATGGCTTATAGAGTTTTTTTTTTTTTTTTGCCCATTAGCGTTTGAGGGGATGAGCGAACATCCATCATTATTTATGTGCCATTGTCAAACAGACATTGGTAATCATTATTTTTTGTTGTCTTATTGATTACAGTTCTAATTTAATGGCACTTACTATCTTTTGTGGCTACATTGTAATTAAGCTTTTTTATGGGGCTTCCCTTTTGTTGCACACAGCTTTAAATCCACTAATGAACCTTATGCATATGCAATGAGCAATTAAAAAGATTATTTAAATTATTTTCACTCACGCGCTCAGCTCTCATCTCTCAGCTCTCATCTCCCATCTCTAGTTGGTAATATTTGGTCGCAACGACGATAATTCTGGCTACAAAAGTGTGTCAACACATCATGAGTAGTATCCAGCACAGCACCCCCTACCCCTACCCCTACCCCTCCACCAGCTGCCCCTCTTACCATATGACATCGTTTTATGGGCCATAACCAAAGTCACGTGCATGTTAATTTTATATTTTTAGCGTCTGGGGCCCAATATGTGAGTGTATTATGACAACTGTCACGTGGACGCATCAAGTGGCATTTGCTTTTATTATATGGCTAAATGACTGCAGGCCCCGTCCGCACACCTCAGGTCCCCCTCCCCCCCTCAACATTTCATGGCTGAAAAATAAATTAAATACAACAATAAACAAACAAAAAGTGATTTATGAGCTGCCGCGCTGCATAAATCTATTTACAACTAATTGCCGAAACGTCGCTTTTTTAAGACACGCGGCATCGGTTTCATGTCTGCGCTCGAGGGGGTGCGCGGGAAAGTGGAGTTGGATTGTTGCATAATCGATAGTTAATAGACCAAGATCTGTAAAAACGGCAGATTGATAATTGTATTGTGTGTATTACTTCCCTGTATCTCTTCTTGTATTTTGTTGTAATATTAAATAATAAAAAATTAATAAACAAATTTTGTGTTATTTTCACACTTTTCGTTCAATTTCATGTTGAAATTTTACCAAAAGTAGTCGCATATAGAAGTAAATTTTGGGAAAATCGATTTTCTTTCAAAATTCATGTTGAATTTGTGCTCACAGCAAAGTCCCATGTCAGAATTGATCTAGTAAATAATTTAATAAGCAGATTAAGTTGCTTGCACAAGTGTTAATAAAGCAAAACTGCATTTAATATTAAAATGACTATAATTAAGTATTAACGCTTTATTAAACCACAACGCACGCTATATTCTTTCTATGTGTGTGTGTGTGTGGGTGTGTGTGTGTGTTCTTATCCCCAGCCAAATGGCTCAATAAGCTCAAATGCGGCACTTAAATGTGGCACGCCCATCTCGCGCTGAGATACTAAAAGGGCCGACTTCAATATTGTTTTGTTCGTTATATGGTCGGGCATATTACTTCTGTATCGCGGCTAGATGTGGATTTATTTTTTTTCACTTTTCTCTGCTTTTTTCTCTGCATTTTGCTTTCATTTTTTAAAGTGCCACGCCCATAATTATAAATACCGCACTTGCCGCCCAGGCGCCTAAAATGCTGTTTATGGCACATTTAAAAATGCATTTAAATTTGTGCGAAGTTCTGCCGAGTCGAGTCTGCTCGCATTTGAATATTTTAATCGGCAGGGAGTGTATGGAGGGGTGGGGGTTGCAAGGTTGTGGGGGGTTGTGGGGGTTTGTCGATTGTATGTGGAGGATTATTATTGTTATTCTGATGCTTTGGACTGGCAGCATTCGCTTGAGGGGCGTGTGCAAGCTGCAGAGTTTAGCTCTACCATCATTTCCTGCTGCTAGTTGTTGCTGCCGTCATGCTCCAACCCCTAAAGGGGAGGGGTGTGTGCTAGGGGGGGCTCTGGCTGTGTACTGTATATGAGTGTGTATATTTTATGCCGTTAACAATCTCATTAAAATTTTATGCGTGTGTCTGGGGCCCATCAAGGTGATAATAGAAGGCGCGGCGAGCAGCCTGCCGCTCACCAGCAACAACAACAACAATGGACATGGGGGGCGGGGGGAGTGTTGTGTGTGTGTGTGTGTGGGGGGAGGGGGTAGTGAGGTGGGTGTAGGCAGGAAACTGAAGCTGCCTTAAGGATGTTAGACTGGCTGGCAGGCGTCTAAATTGCTACAATTACGCCTAAAATGTGTGCCAAGACAAGAAGATGAAGATGCGATCAGGATAAAGGCACACCCCTAAACCAAGACACACACACACACACACACACATACACACACACAAACACATTGGCAAATGCCTTTAACCTAACGCTAATTGCCATAATTTATTGCTTTAGGTGCAAGTTTGGTTGGACAGACTGCTTAGCAGCAATAATTGAATATGTCACACCAGATGCCATCTGCCTCTTGACGCTGCACAGCAATTTATTAATGTGAAATAAATTTGCATGCTCGCAACGGTAAAAATATTCAAATGATTTCTTTGAGAAATTTCATTTTATTTATACATTTTTTGTTGTTATTCCGTTTGTTAATAATTAACACACATGTCTGAAATTCTGCTGTTTTTTTGTTTGTTTTTTTTTTTTGTTTACTGCATTTCGATATTTACAATGGCGACCCGCCCACATAGCCAGACAGAAGATGTCCACAATGAAAAATGAATGTGTGTGGAAATTTTTGTGAAATCATGCATGTTGGCCAAATGTTTAAATAGCCATAATGCTAAATGCTTAATGGCAACATGTCTGCGAGCATTTTGTGCATTTTGCGTTGCTCTTTTAATTGCCAAAATGGTTCAAGGCCAAATCAGTCAGAAACGTCTAAAGTGGATTTCGATGTTGCCGCCAAAATATGCTGTTGTATGCCACTTGACAGGCGCTGCCACAAACATCCTGACAGATCAAAACAAATACGTACAATGCAGCTATCTACACATAACTGTAGGTGGCAAATATCTGACCTCAATAAACTAAAAATTTATTTATAGCGAATGCATGTTTTTGATTGAAGCAAAAAATATGTTTTTTTTCTGAATTGAATTGAATTTTTTTTTAATGAAACCCGTTTAAAATTGATCTCATTATGTGATAGAGTTAAAGGCTTTACAATTTTGCTAAAATTCAGCGTTTATTAATTACGCGCTTCAATCTATTTAATGGCTCTGAAAAGGTTGCCTTCAAAATGGAATTTTCAATTCGTGTTTCAGAGTTCTAACAATTTGGCAGCTTTGGGGGTCTATTATTCGCTATTCGAGACGAGAGTTTTTGTGTGCCCCTTTCAATCACATCCGTTTTGTATGCGATAACAAATTATTTCAGTGCCACATTCGCATTGATTTTCCACGCTTCTTTGGGCTTTTGCTGCCACTGTGTTGCAGCTCATTTAGTTAAATGAAAAATGCCAAAAAAGCTTCGTTTCTTGTTGTGATTTTGGGTGGCAGCCAAGAGGCAGACTCGAGCAAAGCGAATGCACGACAAATGAAATAAAATGTATTTGGTTTGGAGAGGAGGGCAAGAGGAGCGAGGAGAGACTTTGATTGCATATGGCAATCATCGAAAGTCCAAGGATTTTCTATTGCGGTCCCAAGCAAACACCCCCGATGCGAAAATTTCTTATGAAATCGAAACAATTTGCAATAATGTATCTTATGTCAATGCACGCGTAGTTGATACTACCACGCCCCTTGCACACACACACTAGCCATAAACTCTCGCCCTTAAGTCGAACAGAAGAATCCAAGCCACAGACTCAACCCTTCAACAGTTGCACTACTGCTTGCCGCTTGCCCCCCTTGGGGGAATGCCATTGGAAATTACATTATGGCTGCGAGTCGTGTGAAGGAAGAGGGGCGGAAGCTAAGCCAAAACACATGTGAAGCTGGACATGCTACATGCTACATGCTACATGGTCTCTGACAGCTTCAGGCATTTGCTGCACGCAATGTCAACATAATCAGTGGCAACAACAGGGAGTATCAGAGTATCGTGGTATCGGGCATCGGGGGGTATCGGCTGCAATTCAATTTCCTCTTGATTTGATTCGCCTGCTGATTTCGCGTCGCATTTTCATTATTTTTAGCCAAAAAACAAAGTGCGGGCTGTCGTTCTGTTTGATGTGCTGCAAAACGAAGAGGTCAATAGCTGTCACAGCAACATAGCCTTAAAGGGGGCAACCCGGCAGCTTGGCGCCTTGGAAAGCATCCAACTGCAAAGCGAAATGTTAAGGATTCAATTTCGGCTTTATAAAGCCAGAGTGTCAGAGTCTGGAAGTGCAACTCTATCGGTACAAAATCACAAGTGAAATTCAATTCAGTTCTCGGTATTTCTGTATCAGTCTTTCAACAGAATTTTAAACATTTGGAATGTGTATTCAAAATTTCAACACTTGCAACAGCTCAACGACAGCTCAACGAGATGTTGAACCTCTCAGATAAGATATTAGCTTAACATGGAAGTACAGTGCTTAACATTAAACCAGTTTGTAGACGAGTCGCATACACACTCATTCGGTATCCTAACAAGACACATTCAACATTCAACATTCGCATTCGCATTCGCAACTGCAACAAGCGGCGGGGTGGCATTCTCGCTCGGACATCTTTTGGCAATTCCGGCTCAGACATTGTTCATAATCAGCGAGGATGGTCCGCAAAAGGACACGCTGTCTTTTTGGCAGCGACATGATTTACATTTTTCAGCCATATAAAATTCTATTTTATGTGAACTTTGTTTAACAGCAGTCGTCGCAGTCTCACATTGCCAGTCAAAGGCCATCGAAAAGGCAACATCCATAAAAGACACAAAAAGAAAAAAAACCATCAACAAGATTGCTTTGAGCTGAGAGTGCAATACGTTGACTATACCCTGTAACTGGAAATAATATATATTACTTCTTTGTATCAAATGTGTGCTAAATATAGGCACTAATTAGTTAATCGATATTTATCGACATTTTGAATTATCCTCTAAAGGCCTTGCTTACCGTATTCTACACACAAATTTCAAGCTAACTCTTGCATTTTTGCTTAGCTATGCGATACGCATTTTTTACATCGGTTTCTTTTATGGTTACAGGGTGTACAAAATAGCGGGGGCAAGCCGACTTATGTTGCTCTCGGCATGAGAAGGGGGCGTATGTGTGATGTGTTCTGTGATGACTCCGAAGCTGAGGAAGTGAGCAGCAGTTGCTCGTTGTAACTGCTAGCAGCTAGCTAGCTACAAGCTACATGCGGATCATGTCCTTGTAAACACGCCATAAAAGCTGTCAGAACATGTATTCCGACATGTCGATAAGTCGGCAGCGGGTTCAAGAGTCGCCCAACAACGACAACAGCAACCATGGCGATGGCGATGGCGATGGCGATGTCGATGGCGAGTGTCAAATGAAAGAAGCAGCAGCAGTAGCAGCAGGAGCAGCGAAAGAGAGGAGCTGGAACCGAATGAAGCTGGTGGGAGAGGAACGTTTTTGGCGACAGCTTCCAGTTGCCGGCGTTGAGTTGTCTCAAGTTGAGTTTGTGCTTTGATTTTGGGGCCGGGCCCCAGTGCATTGAGGAAGTAAAAGTCAAAATGCTTTGGGCTCGGCTCGGCCTTTCTCGTCTAGTGTTGCTGTCGTCGTCGTTGTCAGAGGCCAGACAGTAAACCAATTGCCAGTTTATTACTTACAATTTATTGGGAAAATAGTAACGGCCATTTGGGTCTGAGAGAGAATAGCGACTCCCACAGCGTTCATGTCGTCGTCGTCGTCGTCGTCGACAGCCGTAAAAACTCAGCTAGCAAATATAAAATAAATATATATAAAAAGCAAATAGATTGTGAAACAAATTATATTTATATATATATATATATATAAATTCATGTGGTGATTTCGCATCAGCGTCTCCTGAGTCTGTTGAGCCAGAAATAAACAAATGTTGCAGCTGTGAAGAGAGAGAGAGAGAGAGAAGGGGGAATTGGGGAAGAGAGTGCTCCTGTAATGGGCTCAATGGTCGACCAACAAATGGGTTAAGCAAATGAAGTACACCAAAAGATTATTTTAAAGGATGCGAAAAAAAGTATACAAAATAATCTAAAAAAAGAAGAAATAGAAGAAGAAGAAATATTGATTATTAACAATATTAATTAAGAGTTCACCCTGGAAAAATCGAAACTATTTATTAAAATAGTTCACTTAAAAAAAAATATATATTTACACAATTATTCTATATTTGAAGCAGCTGCTTGTCAGTTTAAACAAAAAATGTAAAAATCGCATCAATTATTTGGATTCCCCGATTTTTCTCAGTGCCCACAGATATTAAAATTCGCTCAGTTGACCAAAATACACATATCCTTGTACAAGGAGACACTCGTCTCGCCCTTGCGACTTTGCAAATGCCAATAAATCTGCTGCTGCTCAGTTTTATTTCTTTTGTAAATCATATTAAATGAATTGCGATGAATTATGGATACAAATGCATATGTGTGCGCGTGTGTGCGAGTGTGTGTGTGTGAGTGCGAGTGTGTAATTTCGCGGCTTACAATGCAGAACGGGGCAGCAAACTGCTGGCGGCCACTGTCGGCGCCCAGCTTGTGATCGGGGTCTGTTGATAGCACTGCAGTGATATTTTTATTTATTTATTTTATATTATTTATGTCGTTTTAATATTTTAAATGATGCTATTTCTCACATTTTATTACCAATTTATTTTGCGACTACGCTGTGCGGGCCAGTCGCGACTGCCACGCCCTTGACGCACCCTCCCTCCCCATCTCTGTACACACACATTGAGCTCATACAAAGGGTAGCAGTGCAACAGTATGTGACAGACAGAAGGACGACTCTGCGACCCCAGAAGGTATATCTATCCTTAATTCGGAATTATGTTAAATATGTTAAATATTTAGCAATAAATAATGTTAAAAGTCAACAGCATAAGAAAAATTAGAACTTTTAATCTAAGGGATCTTTAGTTAAATTAAATTTCTCATTGTTTTCTGCCATTCACTTATCTTCTAGGCAGCTTGATTGTTTCTTTTTGTGTGTGTGTGTGTGTATGTCATTTGTGTCATTTGCTGCACTGCTGTGCACTGACATTTAATTACTTTTCTCGACTTTGGCACTTTTTGCATTCGCTAAATGCACTTTAAGGGCGCCGAGTCGGGTTAATGGAGGCATAATTACCTGACGCTGTCGTCTTTGTCGTCGCTGTCGTTGGTGGTAATATTTTGCCGACTTGGGGCATGGCCATTAACATTTTAATACGATTTAATAAACATGAGAACCGCTCACATAAATTACGATAAATTAGCTTTTGCATGAGCGTTGTCGTTAAGCGTATTTCATCAGTCATTAAATCACGCCCAAAGGTTTTCCATACGACATTTGATACGTGAAAGTGCCCAAACACGATGTCATAGGTACGCTTATCGATAAGTAAAATGCGACAATTTTATCTGATAATCCAAACCATAGCATGATGAATGCAATAAGTGCTTGGGGCAGTATAAATCAAATGGAAACGAAGTACGATGTGATTTGACAACCTGATTATAAGTTATTTTAATAAAAAAAAGTATGATAAGTAACTGAAATCAATTTAATATTAAATTGATGAGAAGCGCTTTAAATGTAGATTTTTATAAAGAAAATATATATAAATTAATAAAAGAATGCATGAAACTCAAAGAGTTGCAATTGACTCGATGAATAACAGTGTTAATGCTATTGATATAGCTTATCATATCCGCAGTGATTACTGAGAATCTTACACAGCTGGAGTGGAGGGCAATGTAAATAAAATAGATATATACAGAACGATGTCGAACATAACCGCATTGTAATCCGATAGATTATTTTATAGTTGCAGCACTTGTTCTCGTCGCATATGTTGTATGGTTTTATGGTGGCTTTACTTGTTTATATTTTTATTATTTATATTTGTGTGCTAAACAACATATTCCGAGAAGCCAATCAGCGGAGACATCCGTTCCACTACTGGTTTTAACAAGAAAGCTACTGATAAAACCAATGACCAATAACCAAAGGGCGGTATATAAATATATATATATAAATTTGTATATATGTATATAATGGCTGCACACCTTACCCTGCCTTCGAGGTCTCTCTATTAATCACGCCCGTTTCAGCAAAAATATTTACCTTGCCCTTGTCATAAGATACAACTTGCACCCCATAAAACATTAGGGGGACTCTTTTCCGATTTCTACGTATTCACATTTGCACATATTTGTGTTGTAGTACAATTAGTATATATACATACGTGCGAGAATTGATCGCTGCTGACGTCACAACTGATTTTTCGAGGGGCAACGTTTTTATTTGCATTAGTGTAAAAATTTTGTTTGACTTTCTTGTCTAGTTTTTTTTTTTTTTAAATGTATTTATTTATTTTTTGTTGTATAGTATTTTTTTATTGTTGTGGTTATAGTTGTTGTTGTTTTTATTGCAATTTGATTATTATCTCGATCTATTGACGTCAATTTATTTTTGTTTTGTTCTCGCCTGTGGAGGTGAGGAGCAGCTGGTCGACCATTGCTCTTTCTTTCTCCCCTCCGTACATAATTATATTGTTATGTGCAGTTCTTAGTTTAGTGTGTTTATTTTTCTTTAAATTAACTTTAACTATTGTGTGCGAAACAAAGAAACAAAGTACAACAACAACAACAAAAGTAACAACATAAATTCGCGAGTATTGCGTCCTCGACAAAGTTTCGCAGAATTCATTTATCAGAGCTATCCGAACATTTGTTATTGCTGTTCGATTGTTTTTATTTATCTGTCAAAAGACGAGCGTCATTATTATACACTGTACGCAATTACCTACAACAATTTGTGAAACAATTTGCCACAATTCTCAGCAGTAATACATTTTTACATGAACTGTTTGAATTTAGAATTCTTCATTTCAATATATTTTGAATTTTGTATGGATTAAAATTTAAATGAACTGTTTGAATTTGGAATTTGATAAAAAATTATAAATTTATATATATATTTTTAATTATATATGTATAATGTCAAAATCAAAAGCAAATATTCTCTTCTTTTCTCTCTGTTTCATTTATTATAAGTAGATATATCACTTTTTCCACATTTGAGTTCAATAACATTTTCTTAGCATTTCTTTGTATTTTTCTACTTTTCGCAAATGCGCAACTCAAAGTGTAGTGTATATTGAATTCGTTGCGTTGCGTTGCGCTTGTTGATTTTTATTGTTGGTGTTTCTTCTCTTTTTTTGCGTTTTTGGCACATGTTTTGATTATTTTTATGAAAATTAAAATGCGTTTGCTTGTAATTGCCAGAGTGAGAGAGCGACAGGGTGTGAGATAGATAGAAGGAGAGACAGTCGATGACTGTGTCTGAGGCACGCTTTTCCTGGAAACATGCGCTCATTGCCATTTCGAGCAGCACCGGCACCAGCAGCAGCAGCAATGCTCATCATGATGCTGATGAGGTAATCTTTCGATTGGCGTGCGTCGCAGCAAATAGCATTCTCAGGTACGCAGAGCTTCCGATTATGTGGAATGGGTTGGGTCGCGTTGGGCTGGGTTGGGTTTGGTTTGGTTGGGTTCATTCAATTACTCAGTTTAATTTTGCAATTAACAACTGTTTCGCAGAATGGGCCCAAGCCTTTTGGTGTTGTTCTTCGACTTTGACTAAGTGCCACTTGAAATGGTATTGCCTGCAAAAACAGCTGTCTGGCATCTGTTCGCTTAGTGATTTGGAAAAGTGCAGGTACATGAGCGTATGTATCTTATGTGATTTTATGATAGTAATTGCACTTCAACACAATAACATTTGTGTGTGGTCCAACAAAATGATTACTAATTGGCGAAACAACTGCGCAAGTGCAAGATTCAGCAGAAATTTTACCTCTTCTTAAATGGCATTATAATTTATTTGTGTAAATACTGCTTTCGTGGAGATATTCTTCAATTTTGAAGAATAAATGTTAGTGTTACTGGAAGGAAACTGTTTGGATAGTGTAAAATTCATTAGATAAGAATAGTTTGTTGGTTGGCTGGGTAATTGTTACAAAAGTGGTGTTAAGTGAAGGTTGCTTGAGTGGTATGTGGAGGAATCGAGGACGTGGTAACTGAAACTAAGGTAGTTGATGCAAATCAGTCTATTTCAATTAAGTTAATTATGCTCATGGGAGCTTTAGTGCTAAGGTCTCTAGTTATAATGGAGACTTCCCCCACATTATATTTTAATTATAGAAATACACGGAACATTACCTGGTGCAATTCTTATATAATTATAGAATAACTGTATATTAACCAATATTCGCATTCGCTATAATTTATTAATATTTTTGTATTGAAATTTATATGCATATGCTGAGGAATCAATGATTGATGTTTGCCAACAGGCAACGACAGTCTACAATCGGAATACAATAACTGTGTATTCATGCTCAAGCAATCGAATATACATATTCGATTATGGATGGCGCCATGCATCATTCTCAAATTACCCACACAGTTTATTTATAAGCCAAATGCGTGAAAGGCAAAAAGAAATCTCATTTAAAAATACAATATTTAATGTGCAATTTATAAATGGTGTGACATTAATCAATTCATGCGCTAAATGAAAACATGTTAATTGGGAAATACAACAAATGAAACACAAACAACAACAATGATACCAATAAATAAATTCCAAATGATAATTTACTGCACATTTGGGCTGTATTCAAATATATTCATACCCGCAGCGAATGCAAATAATATTGACAAATGAGAGATTTTAAATAATTATCTCTTGACATATGCCTGCAGTGCAAGTATCTCAGTGTTGTTGCCATCTCTCAAAGATACATAACCCATTAGCAATAAATATAGTCACTAACCAGTTTAAACATTCGACCTTCGTGCTCATTTTGATTTGCCGGTCCAAAAACATACAAAAGTTGCGCCAAATTTTGATTAAATTTGTTAACAAATTAAGCAAGCATAAAGGAAATTAGGCGCGACTTAAAGTTGCTCTGTGGCTGGAAATAGATGTTGAAAAATCTATTTTAAACTTCCAGACAAGAATCGACATCAAAAAAGTGTTGGTTTAGTTCCGCAACTGCTTTCGACACTTTTTACAGGGTGCCTTAAATATAATTTGAGCTGGTTTTCCCCGTCTCGAGAGCTGACAAACGACGTAATATATAATAAACATTTGCGATGCACTTGTTAATGAAGTTAATGATGTTGTTGTTGTTGTTGTTGTTGTGTGCGATTCGTGCCAAGGTGCATCTAACAGATACAAAGCAACTGCTTGCCTACCTCACAGATGCGCCGACAGAGAGAGAGAGCGCGAGAGCGAGATAGCAAGGTAACAACGAAAATGCAAAGCAAAGCGCAATGTGTCAAAAACAAACGACGCAAGCAAAACAAATCAGCGAATAACAACAAATGCAATCAAAACAACAACAACAGCAGCAACAACAACAACAACAACAACAACAACAATATTTGACGACGTTACGTCGCTTCTTGTGGCACACTGCAAACGAGCGCATCTAATGAGGCCGACCCGCAGCCATTTGCCCACAGAGACCCAACCACACGTCGGCTTGATGAAGACTTTGACTTTGACATACCCTGTACAGCCTAAAATGATCAATTATTTAGATTCATCCGGCTTAATCTAAGCCTTAATCATGCAATAAGAGACAGGTGTTTCAACCCTGAAATACCCTGTACATAAATTGACATTACATCACGACGACTTTGACTTTGACATGCACTGCATATGAATAAGCTTGTAAGAAAGCGTTGTAATTGACACATTGTTTATCTCTGAAAACTTAACTTCACTTCTAGTTAAAATCAAGCATTTTAAAATGATTCAACTGTGAAATACCCTGTAAATTAATTTACACTAATTATGATAGCTTTCTGCTAGCAAATTGTTTGGATGGCTTTCAATAAGACAATGCTGATTAACTTTTGTATAGCACATATCTGTCACATACTTAGCTTTAACTGAATATACCCTAAGTTAATATGCAATCTTAGGGTATGTATTACAAACAACCGGAGCTCTAGCGATATCGTGACGTCTGACGCCAACGTCGACGTCAGCTAATGAATGAATTCCGAGAAACAAGCAAATCAAAAACTATCTAGCGATATGGGAATACCAGAACCCACCCACCACCTCCAACACCCCTCAATCTTGCCACCTTATAACTTGCAATTGCCAAACAGTATATTTTGGTAGTTGCATTTAAATTCATGCATTGTTTGGACAAGGGACATTTGTAACACACCGAGCTGCAATTCATCAGTTCGCCGTTTTTTTTTTTGCTGCTCCATAGTTTCCAATTTGCAGTACGTGGAGTCCCTTTCGGTCCTGTGCTCGTTGTTGCACCCAATCCAGTCCTTTCGTACTACACACAAATACAAATATCGCTTCGGGGTATGCGAGTCCCAGTTGATATATGATAATCGCCGGAACATGCTTGTTGCTGGTTTTGGGGGGCGAAGTGTATGCAGAGAGAGCTGGTTCCACTTTAATAAATTCTTTCTCCAAAAATGTGTTGCGATTAAGCTGCAAAAACCGTTTTTCGCCAAATACACACACACACACACACACATCTACTGCATTGTTATTGTGTGTTTTTTAGCAAAGAGGTTTTAATTTTACAGGTGCGTTTCCACATTTAGCTGAGTGAAAGTATTATGACCACAACATGCTTAGCTAGTCATAAAATTTTGATAAGAGTATTTAGTATCCATAAATAATCGATTAGACCTTCCGGTAATTACCAACTGTTATGGCTGTTATGGAAACTTCTTGTTAAAAGCCTCAATATGTATTTAACAAATTCCAAACATAAATTATAATTTATTTGAAAGTTTCGTTTTATGCAATAAACGTCTGGCGATAACATCTTCTTTTTTTTTTATCTGCATGTAAGTTCAAGTTCAAAACTATGTGCATGTCAAAAGATAATGTGTAAATACGTAACTAAAATATTTACGTAAGTCAAACATACTAGTTAATTACTGAATATTACTATTTTAAATATTTGCAAGTGTCATTTTGCTGGCTCACTCTGATATTTGCTTTGGCCGCAATTCCAATGCTCAACTCAATCTCATTTTGAATACAAAATGTTGAATAATTTACTGTTTTGTGGCTTTTTTCACAGCCGTATTTAAAAAGATAAGTTACGTATTTTGTCTGCCGTTATATTATTATTAATGTTTGCAATTGGGTTAAGGAGTTTTGTTGTGCAGATTGCTTTGTTGTTGTGTGTTGTTCTTGCTTTTTCGCACATTTCAATTTATAATCTATTGTTGCTCCTGTTATGGTTGTACTTTAATCAATTTTATTTCATTTTTTATATACTCACTGAGGGTATTATAATATTATCTTGATGTTTGTAGCGCATTAAGACAGATATTGCTGGATCAGCATTTCTAATTGAGTTCACCCGATCGGCTTACTAAATCATATAGTTGCCAGCTTTTGCACTTGTGCAAAAAATCATTAGCATCAGCAGATGCTATCATATAGTTCCCACAGGAACAATCACTCGACAAATGAGATGTTGCTTGAACATTTCTTTTGTTTATTAACTTATCTCAACCAAATTCAGTTTTGACTTATAATATAGTTTCCATGGGAACAATTCATCGGCACATCAATTCCGTTCTGCAAGGGTGTTAAATCTTCGGCGTGCCAAAGACAGACGTTCTTTTACTTGATTTTCTTTCGTTTTGCATTATTTTTACAAATTGATACTACTGACGGTTATTCGGTTATTCGTGAATGTGTTGTTGTTGTTGTTGTTGTTGTTATTGTTGTGGTTGTTGCTGGCTTGCTGCCTTTTGTTTTTGTTTATATTGTCTCTCATTGTCAGTCGGTTTTATTTTTGTTTTTTGTGTTTTGATTACGCAAATTAAACGCGTCTAGACAGCCAGACGGCCAGACGTCCAAGCAAACGGTGGGCGGTGCGGAGTTGGTGATTGTGAAGAGAAGTGAGCAGAGAGACGTGGGGGGATGTGTGTGTGTGTGTGTGTGTGTATGGGAGGAGGTGCTCCCCTGACTCTGTTCAACGTTGTCAGACAATGTGACCGACTGACCGAAGTGGCTTATGCAATTGAACCTAGAATTATGGCAGCCATGGATTTATGAACTTGTATTCCATTTTACTTTTAAGTTTTTTTTTCTGTTTTTTTTTTTTTTTGGCTTTAATCGGGGCCGGGTCGAGGTGTTTATGTAACGTCAAGTTGTTGTTAGGTCTTCGAGCGAAATTAGGTTGTTGCTGTCGTTTGCTGGATTTGTTACGTGGAATTCGCAGCGCCATCGAAAATGTAAACAAAATAAATAAACGAACGAACAAAGTGCAAATAATTATGCGGAATTTTTTGTGGCGTCAGTATCGTTGACTTGACAAAAAAAAACAGAAGAAAAAAACTATAAGAAAACTTGACAAATCAACAAACAATGCGACGTTGCTCTTGGCCCTGGTCAGGGCACAGATCTAATCTATGTACATGCATACGATATATATATATATATATTTATCAGTTAAGTATGTGTTAAACAGTTATCGCCATTTCTAACCACATCATTACCATGTGCCCCTTGGAAATTTGATATGCAAGTGTCAATTGTTGTTAATCTAACAAGCTGCTATTTTTATAAGTCTTGAATTAATAGTATGTCAAGATATTGAAAGAAAAAAAAATCAGATATTCAGTGCACATAGAAAAATATTTTATTTATTCTTATTGCTTCATAAAATATATTTGTATAGAGTATCAAATCGAAGCGTATTTCGCTCTCAGCTTGAGTTTTCGTAGACTGTAAAAGTATTGAATCGGTTTTTGCGGCATACGGGACCGTTATGATATTCTGTGAACTTATAAGATTGGTTTTTGGCTGATAAGCGGTTGGAAGTTGACATGCGGTTAATGCCAATTTTAATTGACTCAGAATCCCTTGAGATATTTTGTTTTCATTTCTGTATTTTACTTGGAATCCATTATATGTGATTTTTTTCACAATAATTCACAGCTTTTATATGCAAAGAATTGCATATGCCATTTCAAGCAAAAGTATTAATTTTTGCGGTTTTATGTAATTGTTTTTTTATAGTTATTTTTGTTGTGGCTGGGGGTTTTTTTTTGTATATTTTCTGAGAAATTTAGACGCGTACGTTTGACATGTATTTGTGGAGGCGCCGCCGATAAGGCGCTCAGACGACAACAGTCACAGTCACAGTCGCAGTCGCAACAGTTCACGACAACAAACCCGACAAACCCACAGATAGAGAAACAGATACAGATACCACCAGGCACTGCCATTGGCACTGGCAGTGGGTACTGGCCCTGGTACTGACACTGGCACCGTCAGTCATCGTCGTCGTCGTTGTCGTCGTCATTGTTGTTGTTTTTCAATATATTCATGCTTGGCATTCAAGCGCCGCCTGTTTAAATTGTAAGTCCCCCCTAATCCCTCACCCCAATCAATCGCTCGTCCGATCAGCGACGCCGCCATCAACAATCTTTGTTGTAAATAATTACGACGATTTCGCATAAAAACGCAAATTGTGACTAATAAAATGACGACGACTACGTCAAGTGGAGGGAAGGTGCTTATTTGGAAAGATTTTGCGTGGGGTTTCCACGCAGAGCCTTCCATCGATAACTCGCAATCGATGCGTATGATTTATGCCCTCTAAATATGCAAAAAAAAAGGAACAAACAAAAAAAAATCAATCTGGAAACAATGTAAGGAGCGTAGAGAACTGGGCGGAATTGAAGGTAGTTAGCCGGCAACGTCCACGCGCCTCCTGCTGGATAATTAAGATGGTCTCAAGCTCAACCTAAATACAAGTGTACCAAGTACACTCAGAAAAACAATGTAAGGTACAGCTGAATACATAATATGATAAGTATGATAATTCATATGCAAAATTTCTTACATTGCTTTCTAAATAAATTGATGACATTTATTTCATATATTTACAAATTAAATGCTGTTTTTTTGTTTCGAAATTCCAACTCTTTATTTTGCGTAGAGTGTAAATTCAACTGGGCGGCTATATCACTTTACTTGTGTTTCCGTCGACTCTCGTGGGCGCTTTAATTGCCACAGCGAAAGAACTGGAGGAGCGCTGGCTAGAGTGGCGAGGGGGACAGACAGCAGGGCGGGGTGTGGTCGACAGTGGTTAGTGAATGTCGTATCGAAATGTGCAGTTTGTGTTTATTCAGCGTAAAATGAAATTATCATCGTCATATTCAATTATCCTGTGAATGCTTGAAAATCTCCTTTACCCCACCATGATGACCCAACGTGATGATGATGATCATCGTCATACTCATTATACTCATCATCAACTACGGCCGTCAGGCGTCGCCTGTTCGTTGACCCGCTTATCCCTGTGGGCGCTGTGAAGGACGCGCTTAAACAAGCATCTCTCCCTCTCCCTCTCTCTCTCTCTCTCTCTCTTGCTCTGTCTCTCACCATACGCTTAAGCATACGTACAAAAGGATTGTCGGATTGTGCCGTAGGCGTTTAAGTGTGCTTGTGTGTGTGTGTGTGTGTGTTTGGATTGAGGTTGCTCATGCGGATAAACTGACCAAATTGAATTGCATTAAAATTCAACTGCAACATTTCAAATATGTCCGCAGTGGCAACAGCTTTACTAATCGACAGTCACAATATTTGTCATAAGTAAAACATACATTTGTTTGTGCTGGCAAATGGTGCGCAAATTTCAATTAAAACTCGATTGAGCAATCGCTTTTTAACTGTTGAGTTATACTTTTTTTTTCCTTTAAAGGTTTACAAAATATGTTCAAATACACAGACATAATAATGATGTTCAGGAATTCTCGATGTACTCTATGGTATTAGGAAAGAATATAGTTCTGTCTATATGTAGTGTCGATTCTGAGGCCTGTTTACTATTTGAGTTTACTCCTGCATTTCATAATTCAGAACATGCTTCGCTTCTTTGTGTGTGGTGTATGTCAATAAAGGTGCACATTAAATTTGATATAATGGCAAACAACAACAAAACTATTAAGACTATACTTGTGCAGTTCATTATCCAGCTCCGACTCGGAGTGTAGTAGTTATGGGCCATAATTGCATCGCATTTACAAATGGACTTCCTCATCGTCTAAGGCCAGCTCGAATTTCACATCGATGGCGTCAAGTGGGTCGGATTTGGAGGGCGATGTTGTTGTTAAAAGCAAATTTAAAAATTACACGCGCAATGATTTTTATTGCATTTGATGAACATTTAATTTTGATTTAATTTTTAATGAGATTTACGGAGACTTTTTTTTTGGTTTGCCTGCCCCGTTTTGGGCGGCTGTCACAATGAGTTTGAATGCTGCTTTGTTTTTTTTTTTGGGTGGGAAGAGGGTGGAGGCTACGTGATAATCGCCGATTACTGCCATTATTGTGGCCATCCACAGGCAGTAAAATAAAATAATCGTAAAGCATAAACAACAACTCAAACACCAGAAAATAATAACAATGCCTAATAACAGACGATAGCGTTGCGATGTAAATAAATAAAACTGCGGCCAAATAATGTAAAATCAAATACAATTTAATGCATATAAATACATATAGATAAAGTGAGAGAGCACTACAAAAATTGAGTTGTGGCTTATTCAATGTGAAACATTTGCAGCTGCATTTTAGCCAAATTGGCATGCGGTTTATCTATTTATTTGTTTTAATTTTAATGATTACAACAACAGCAGCAGCAAACAGTAACAGCAAATTGCAGCAGCCAGTTGCTGCGCAATGCAAATAAACAAATTAACTAGAAACATCATTGAATCTTGCCACTATATTCACTAACTTAATTCACAAACATACTCGCATGTGTCTATGATTACCTTTATTGCTGTTGTTTCCGTTGTAATTTACAAAACGATGCAGCTACCGGCAGTTGTATTTGCACTTGCTGTTGCTGTTGCGGCAGCTGTACTAACTCAATTAATTTAATTAAACCTGATGACTGACTAGCTGCGCATCGATTATACAAAAGAATCTTGCCTTGCCATGCTTTGAATGCCCTTGCATAGGAGAGGAACTTGAATTATGCCAAGCAAATGTCAATCGCACTTTGAAAGCATTTAAAATCTACTGAAGGAACGGAAAGTTAGAAAAATCATCACGAATATTTAAAATATGGATTTAAATGCCAAAAAAGTTGTAATACATTTTATTTAAATTATTCTATATATATATGTTGTGGACAACAAAACGAAGATGATATCGCATGGGGTTTCAATGTTTCTGGATTTTAATGAGTTGCCCAGATTTCGATCTAGAATGCTGTAAGTGCTTTTCAGATGCACCGGCGAAATGATTATTCAGTTCGAGCTCGCCAAATATTTGCCATATAATGCCAGCGAACAGTTTGAACAGCAACTTTGTTGATTTCGCATTCTCTGTTGTGGCCTGGGCAACAATGGTGCTGATATTGGTGAATTATTTGGCTTAGTTTTGGACAAGCCAAAGTTTCAATGTGTCATTTTACAGTTTACGACACGGACGCAGCAGGCGGGAGAGGGACTGGCTGAGGTTGGTGGTGCCGCCCAGTCAGGTTTTGGAGCTGCTGGTGGTGATGCAAATGCTAGTGTTGATCCTATTTTTACCCTGAATGCAACTAGTGCTGCCAGTGTGACAGGTCGTTAAATAGAAAACTTTTTCACGGCATCGGTGTTTGACGGCGGCATTTCCGTTTAAAATGTCATTTGTTAAAGTCCCAGGCAAATATTGCATTTCAATGGTTTCAAACGCCACGTAGTTCCATAAAATTCGGTAGCACTTCAATGGAAAATGACAACAACAGAGACGTGCGGCAGCCTTAATACCATTTAATGCCGTTTTATGAAACACTTTTCAACACCAACACAAACAACAATCGTTGCCGCCACCGACGACGACGACGCCGCCGATGCCAATCGCTTTGCCGCTGTTGAAATCGATACGAAAATAGAAAATTCATCAGCAAATGTTAAAAATATCGTCGAAAATTTCCACATAAATCAAGTGATCAATAAAAAAAAAAACTACAATCATTGTGAAAAATGGCATTTGAGGTTGCGTTTTTTTATATTGTTTTTCTTTTTTTGCAAAAATGATTCGATTGCTTGTTTACACTCCGCGGGGGTTTTTTTTCTTGAATATGTAGTGATAAGATGGCGTTTCTATAAAAAGGGAAGCTTTCAATTTTGACAATCGCTAATCACATTGATCGAGATTATGGCCAATCTTCCTATGTGCGTTTGTTCTGCACCCTACCAGGTGTGCGAACTGTTGCTATTTTTATTACAAACTAAAGATAGCCAAGTTTTTAATTTATTATAATTAAAGTTGGCTGTACAGTTAGTATAATAATAATTCACATAACTAAAAAGTGGAATGAAGGAAAAAATTACGTTTATCAAAGGGCGTCAAGATAAATATGTGAAGAATTACTTTCATTGTGGAACTTAAACTCAAGAAACCTACCGAAATAATGATAAAAATGTGTTTTTATTGAATGAATTATTGCTTTACAGTTTTTCTATGGAAAAACATGCGTAAATCAAAGTCATAAAGATATGTATGTGAACAATAGTTTTCTTTGTCAAAGTTCAAGTTAAGAAACCCAAAATGTATAGATAAAGATACGTTTTTTATGGAAAAAATCCATTGGGATTATTAATATTATATTAAACTTACCAAAGGATTCACATTTTCCACTGCTCGACTTATGCAGTTCTTTACAAATATTTACGCTTCACTTGCACATAACGCTTTCGTAATCTGGCAACAGCTCTTTTTTGCCCAACTCCCCCAAACGAAGCGGTGGCCTTGACACGACTTCGCTGAGTTTTTAGTTATGTTTAGTTTGGGTTTTTGTTCGATAATCCGCCTGTCGCCTGTCTGTCAAGTGGTGACTGTTGTCTGTTGTCTGTGCTCGTAGGGCATCGCCGTAACGCGTGTTGGCCACCGTGCAGAGAAGCTCGCTGCGCACCAGGCGCCTGGTATTAGATAAGAATAACGCTGGTGCCGACTGCTGACTGCTGTGGGTTACGGTCTGCGAGGTAGGAGGAGGGGGCGTGGCGTCCCTCAATCACTCTTTTATAAACGACGAGTCGTGAATTTATGCGGCGTTGAACTTGAAACTGGTCACGTGCTTGGCGCCGATGTGGCGATATACTCGTAATTGCCAATATAATCGCTGACTCGCATTCACTGATAAGCATTTCGTGCGGTATTGCTGGGAAACGAAGCATACGTATATGTACTGTATCTGTATGCGTATATACAGTTATACACAGCTGTGTGTGTGTGTGTGTGTCTAATGTTGGGTGTTGTGACCAGGCTTATGTTTATCAACAATTTAAATTGCAATTGCAGGTGCCAGCTGTGTGTGTGTGTATTGGCCGAGTGTGAGAGATATGGTCAAGTTATGCGTCGATCCACGGTGTAATACCAGTGGGAGCCCATTACACTGATTGACTGACAAGATTTACCATATCGAGGGGGGACTAGCTTGTTTTGTATGGTTGTAGAATGTCAGTTGTTTGGCCGTAATTGCAGCAAAGTGCACCTGATTTATGTGCGCTTCCTGTGCGCTATTTACACTTGCCAACAAATATGTCATAGAATTAAGACAATTTTGAATAGAGAAACAATTGTTTGGAAATTTATATTTTTTGCTTTATATGACATATATTTAAATACAAACACATACATGACATTTGATTTATTTTTTTATATATAAAAATCAGTCTTCTAATTTTGATTTTCTGAGTGTAGATGAATTTGCATGGTTATAGCGGCCACTCCACTAAATGTGTTAGGTCGTAAAGCCAGCAGATATTACAAATTGGCAAGAGTGCGCGTGTAGAGGGACATTAGGCGCCACTGTCTTAAGACATACGATATTCGCGACTTGTCAGTCATAAATCATTCACAACTGCTGCTCACGTGAATAGATACACTTATGTTTATGGACAAACGCATGCGTTTGGTTGAGAGTGCAGCTTATCTAATGACCCATTTCGATTTGCAGTCAGTAGCTGTCTGCTTGTATTAGCCATATACATATGTGTGTTTATACATACATGTATCATGCCATATGCATTGCCATTAGCTTTTGTCTAATCTTTCTTCTGTGGCGCCCCGTTTCAACCTCAACTCGACAAGTGCGCATTATGAAAGCGAATTGCGTGTTGGGGATGAGAAAGCATTTTGCTTTTATTATGTTGCTCACAATTGTTCAAGTCAAGTAAGTCGCAATTGGGGGTTGACTCCGAAATTATTGTTGTAATTAAATTAAACAGAAGAAACAATGCAAATATTGGCATGCGGCTAATTAACGTTCAACTAATTGGCGAGATAATGACTTGAACACACAAAACGAGACGAGACGAGAGGAGATGAGTCGAGAGGAGATGAGATGATGTTGCTTTTAGCTGACCGGGAGCAAACAAACAAATTGATGGAAGCCAATGAAAATATTGCATATTTCTTGATTGATTATCGTAGACAAATGCATCAACATCCTCATAGAAGTGCATTCATAAGTCTATCTAAGTAAATCCTAATGTTTAAGTACAAACTGAGCTTGTAACTCAAAAGCAAGACTCTGTCCAATATCAAGAAATATTTACATATGAACTTTGACTTCCATTTTGAAATGTAGCTTTTATTGCAGTGATCGTCTCTATCCATGAAAGTATCATTCTACCATGAACAAAATGCTCAGGTTTTTGAAAATCGGTTCGCTTTCCACAAAGTTATAGCTGTGCAAAGATTTTAGATATTTTTAGAAGCATTTTTTGAAGGTAAGTCTAGAGATGCTACAATAGTTGATAAACATTTTATACAGATAAAGTGAATCGACATAAGTTTCCTCTTGATATACCTTCGTTTATTTATTTAAAGTATATATTTCAAGTCTTGTTCAACCGATTCGTTTGCTCGTAAAATGCGATACAATAAATAAATGTATTCCATTTGGCGATTACCCGATTTTAGTTTCATTGCCAAATATGCGTCGTTGGAATTACGCAATAGCCTTGGCAATATTTACAGGGCTATAAATAGGTTAACAGAACTGCGTAATGGGTTTTTGTATTATTTTGTGATCGAAAAGTGGTGTCTGGGGGAAAATGGCGCTATTATCGCTAGTTGATTAAACACAGTTGCATGCGATGACATTTTCATTGCGTAGTTTTTCATTTCGCTAAAATTCGCTTTTCAAGTTGTTGCCCTCTGTTGCTGTTGTTGTTCTGGTTAGTGTTGTTGCTGTGTGGTTGCTGTTGTTGTGTTGCTGGTGTTGTTGTCGACTGTAAACTACGCATTTGATGATGTGTAAATGAACGTAAACGTTGCAATCATTAAGCGAAAAATTGCGTCGCTTTTCGTCGCCTGCCCGCGCTCCTCTCTCGCCTAGCCATATGCCATTTGTATCTGTCAGATACTTTTGTGAGTTCGGCTGATTTATGAACTGCAAGGCAAAAACAAATAATTACCGCTGCCAATTGACTTGTGTAAGCGAACTGAAATATAAATATATACACATTATTTAATAATTGTTATTAAATGCGGCACAGCCAAAAAAAAAAAAAACTCTCTTCAGAAACGAGTGCGCCAAAAATAAATGATAAGTCAATTGTGGCCAGATAAATGTAAATTAGCTGAGCATCGAGACCGAGACCGAGTCAGTGTCCGACTCCGAGTCCGAGTCAATTAAATCGGCCATGTGAATCAAATTTGACCGGCTGAAGCAAGGAATATTGGACACGTGTGTGGAGCGATGCCAATTAACATGATGAAGCAGTACTTCAATTTGTGCAATTGACCGATTTTGCCGGGCATTAAAAATAGTTTTTCAATATTTATTTTTGGCCATCGCTCAACAGCAACAAAAACATTAACAAAAAAAAACGTTGCCGTTTGCTTTGATGTTTATTTTTAGACGCCCCAAAGCTAAATGGCTGGACAGATTTACGAAGTTAAGTGGTTGTTTGTTGTGTTAATAACATAAACAACAGCAGCAGGCAGCATCAGGCAGCAGCAGGCAGCATCAGGCAGCATCAGCATCAGCAATCCAACAACAACATGGCACATTTAAAGAGTTTTTCGAGTGGGGTCAGAACCCGGCGAGAGAGTTAAACAGACAGGGGAAGTGAAGGGCAAAAGATCGGAACAAGCTGAGCTTGATAATGGTTTTGTTGATTGATTGCCAGGTGCAAGTGAACTGTCAAATAGTCAACATAAATAGATAAATGAAGCAGCTGTGACTACGGGGCAAATCAAGCGTTGCCAAACCCACACGAAATATAAAAAGCAATAATAAAACAGACTGCTAAGCGTGGGAATGAGCTGAGTAGCTGGCACAACTACCAAAAGCGTTGACTCTAACTCAGTAAATCATTCATAAGAAAACAAATATATATTTTATAAGCATTTTGTATATGCCACAGACGAATGTTGAAAACCTGTTGAAAAATACTCTAAGCAAATTCTTATCTCATAAGGTATGTTTTGAACAAACATACCCACAACTAAAATAAACTATAATTGCATTTCGATTGCTTAAATGCGATAAGATTTTTACAATCACACACCTTGCGTCTAACGGGCTAAATCATTCACAAATCATTTATTATGCTAACCTTGAAATTTGGCATGTGTGGAGTACTTATCTAACAAGTTGGGCAAAAAACATGCAAAACAGTTTTGCAGGTGCAGCTCGCCTGAGATTAGCACTATCAAAATAAATATTTTATTAAATAATCCATAAAAGCGGAAATGTTGAAAAATCACAATTTCTTTTTTTGGGTGACAATCTAAAAATACACACATGAAAAAATATGGCAAATTAAAAAAAATAGCAAAAAATACGCTAAGCACTTATATCAATAGACACAAATTGTGACACGTGTGTGCGAGCTAGTGTGCGTGTGTGTGTTTGTGTGTGGAATGATAGCATCAATGAAAGCGTCATGTGAGCTGACGATGAGCCATGACTCTAACATGAAATTGTCCACTTGAAAGAAATAAATAATCAAAAAAAAAAAAAAAAAGAAGTGTTAAATTGCTCACCTGTTGCACGCGCCAATATCATATTAATCACAACAACAATAATGCTATAATTATTTGATTGTGGCTTTCTTTTCAAAATACTTGTCATTTGATTTTGTTGTGCGGCCGCGCCTCCTTATCGCCTTATCACCGAGTAGATGGACTTTATGGTTTTGGCACTTCGGACTTTTGTGTGTGTTTGACATTGAGACACAATAAAGTAAAATGCTGATCAGCGCAAAGAGTAATCTCGACATGCTGAGCAGAAGAGACTGCCAGCTAACAATGACGGAGAGTAATTTTTAATTTCTGAGAATTTTAGATGTAACGACTACGACGACATGAACGACGGGGTGAAGGAACTTATATCTCACGTTCGCTATCATTGAGAATCTGTGGCTTGTGCTGCTCATTAGGCCGCTCTAGCTCGAGTTGCCTACGATGATCATGATGATAATGAGCTTCGCTTCTCGCACCTCGTGCCTCGTGCCTTTGGCTTCAAGTGAATACAAATAATAATCAAATAAAAAAATTCCCGAAGACTTTGTCCCGCTTCTCGGGTTTGAGTGCGTGACTCGGGCACGCGTTTAGCGCGCGGAGGTTTTTTTTATTTTTATTTTTATGTTGTTGTTGGGGAAACAACAACCATAACAATAATATTAATAACAACACGCGTAATGAATTCGAAATTAATACATTTTTATTTGCCGCTTTGCTGATAACCAACTTTGATTTGCTGCCGGCAATATTTGTGTTCGTTTTTCGCTTTGTTGTGAAATCTTGTAGAAGTGTTTTGTCACCCTCTTTTAATTAGTTTTGCGCTAATAGATAGATAGATAGCCGGCCCAAAATCAGCGAGCAAAACAAATGCTAATTTCGTCAACAGTTCTTCGTCGTATCAGCAAATAACAAGCCATAAAAGAAGAAACAAAAAAATTACTACTCATATGATTGCACACACATTTTGGATGAGTTTATTTGCAAATGCTTAACGTTTTTGCCTATTACGTGATGTTCCACTGTACGGAAAGGGGTGTGAGCTGCATGCAGCGCGATAGACGTGGGCGTGTACAGCCCATCCATCATCATCAAAACATATATATTTGCACAACTCATTGTTAGCTTTTGCCCCGTGCTTTGCGCCAGTCTCGGGACTCTGACTTTGATTGCTGTTTGCTTGAGGAAGATGAGTCCACATGGGGTGCGATCAAGTGATCGCACGTGAACACCATCAAAGCTCATGGTCTGACATTTCATCACAATTGCATAATTGCCGTTTTGAGAGATTGAAGTCCAGAGCATCTAGTACATACACAGCATGTGCAGAAGTCATTCCGACCGAGCTCTTGTTACAGCTGCTTCCATTTAATTCGAATTAGTTTATTATTTATTGCTCATCACCTCAATTGAAAATTAAATCCAAATACAAGTTGATATATTTTTTTTATTAATTATAATTAGGTTAATAAATAATTGCAAGATTTTCAAGAGTTAATTTGAAATTAGTATTAAAAATAATAATTAAATCTTTTAACTAAAAGTAAATAATTTAATTATAATAATTTTACAAAGCTTCAACAATTTTAAATATAACTTTTAAAATATTTTCGAATAAATTTGTGCAAGTGTAAGTTCGAATTAATACGTGCCACAAATGTTTAGGTCTTTCCCTGTGGAAAAACTAGAATTTGTTGCACTAAATAAGGGTATTCCCGAATCGATGGCGCTTTGTGCTTTGTGTATTTAGTGTGTGGGGGCTTTTATTGCATTTTCGGTTGAACAAACAAATAAACAAAATTGTTTTGCACAATTTTCAAAGTTTATGCGTTTTCTGTGAAACGTGTGGCATTAAAATCGCAAATACAGCGAAATTTTTTGCTGTATTTATTTACATTTTTTTCTTTTTTCTTTTGGCAACTTGTGGCTGCAATTTGTGCTATTTGTGAACCAGCGAAAGTTATTTTTGGCTTAAAATTGTAATGCAATAGCTGAACTTGCTGTTTTGGAGATCAATGCTGGGCGTTTGCGCAAAATATCTATTTTTTTTTTTCTATTTTCTATTTTTGTGATGTTTGTTGGCATTTTTTCAATTGTGGCAAAAATACACGAAATTTGATCGGATTACGTGCAGTCTGCGTTGTCAATGTTGTTATAAATGCATTTTGACTTCTTAGTATTTATGTATATACATATAGAAATGTTTGCAAACAAGCTTATTAAGCTGAAAGATTAATATAATATATGCAGCTTAGAATTTTAGGAATTTTTTCTCGGAAACTGTCCGCATAATTGAGCCAAAATGCTCTCATTTTCATATTCGCTTAATCATCTTATTTGCAAATCGTTTAACACGCGCCAAGAAAAAAACCCACATTTTTCCTCTTTCCCCATTACTGGCAAACGTCATGTTTTTCAATAATAATTATTCATACGTATATCACGCATACGCCTCGTGTGTCTGTGTGTGGAATTTGAAGGCAATTCGCATTATCACTCATACGTCATGTTTAACGCACAAGCGATCTACGAGCTGCCTTCCCCCTGCACTTCAACCGTTTTTCGCTCTGTGTACCCGTATTGTGTTTCACATGACGTTGATCAACAGAAAGCACCGACGAGTCAAAAACAAAACCACTTGTGAATTGTGAACACAATGACCCTTCCACACGTCTCCACGCGGCCAGTAGACGCCACAAGGCTTCCCCAGTCTGCACATACGCTCTGTTTGCTTATCTGCGTGCAAACAGTAGTCGTTGCAGCTTGCAGTTGGCCAACAAATAACAAATAGTTGCACACGCCACAAAATGCATGACGCCCACATCCCGAATGCCATTTCATTTGTATGTCCAAACTATCCGTCTGCTGCATATAGTTGTGTGTATTTATCTGACCGCACGCGCAGCCTTTGATCGCCATATGCAAGACGTCAACTTTTGCCCATGAGCAACTTGAGCTGCCCCCGATCCAACCCAAGGGGGAGCGGAACAGGCGAGGGGGGAGTGGTGGCGCATAGATTGTCTGGTGCCGTTGGATCGCATTTTTTTTCGCTCCAATTTTAGCTTGTCGGTTTGTCCTCCTTTAAACATTGCAACGGCTCACTTTCACTCACAAATCATCTCTCTCGCTCTTGCTCGCTCCATCTGTCTCCCTCTGACTCATTTTGCCGCTGTGTGTGGGATCTTGTTTACGCGAATTCCATGTTATTCTCGTAATAACTGCGGAGGCCGTCGCCCCGTCGGCTATTTGGCATATCGTATTCTGCCAACATGGCGCATGGGGAGGGGGTTGTGTGTGCAAGGGGTTGACCAAGTGTAGCGCGTGTGCAGGTTACTGATGTATTTGCTGAGTGTGTAGACAATGTATGTCTATGGAATGCCGCTACTACAGCAACTACTCGACCGAAACCTCAACTTTCCATGCATATTTTTCTGCAAATTTCGCATTCTTTGCAATTGTGCAATCATCTGCAGACGGCAGTTCAAATGTTGATATTAAATTGCATAATTGCCATTGTAAATGTACATGTAAATTAATAAATAATTTGTGAATAATATTTATTCAACTGACTAAGTAAGTAAAAGAAAACAAATAATAATAAAGGTGGTTCGCACTTATGAACTTCTTGGTTGCGTTTCTTGTCTGGAATAACACAACGATTTGCTGAGCATTGAGTTTTGCATAAAGTGCTGATTTTGCAAGTCTGGCTGCTGTTTTTGTTGTTGGTGTTGTTTTTTTTTGCTGCATTTTACGAGTAACGTATTTGTGCAGATTTTATTATATGTATTTTCACTCACATAAGATAGAGAGATGGCCATAAAACTCTATGGCATCTATTTACAGAGGATCATTAAAAAGTTTTTTTTCTTTAATAGCTTCACATGGCGTATGCGTAATTTTTAATGTTGCAAACATTTTGGCTGGTTTCTTCTGCATTTCCTTACAGTAGTTGTCGTTGTTGTTGTTGTTGTTGGGTGTGTTTCATCATCGCGTTTTATGGCAAACAACCCTTTTGCTGCCTTTTGTCCTCGCTTAACGTTCGTGTTTTAGTATTTCTCCTGGTTTTCTGCAAAATTTATGACAGTCGTTTAAACTTGACTCATTGTTGTTGTTTGTTATTTGTTGTTTGTTATGTGTTGTTGTAGCGTGTAAACAAACGCGTTAATAGTTTGCCATTTGTTTGAAACGCACTTGCTGTTGTTGTTTTTTTGGTTTTATTATTTATTTTTTTTGTTTCTCCCTTTTTTTGCTTTTTTGCTTATTGTTTTACTGTCGTTTGCCAGCTCTTTTGCCTTCCCCAATTTTGACGAAGACGTTCATCGTTTATTGTTTAATTCGAAGTTTACTTCTTTTGTTGTTTTTCTTTTTCTTTTTGTTTTTGTTTCTGTAGTTGTCTCTGCTCTTTTCGTCGGCCACGTGCCGTAAATAAAAATTCTATTGACCCCAGTCAAATATTGACAAAAAATTTGCACGATCCGCTCAAAAAAAAAAAGAAAAGAAAAGAATAAAAAAAAAGCCGGCCGAGGCTGCCAATGGGCCTTTTCAGTTCATTTCATTACGACTTCTCAGCTCAGTTCGTTCACTTGAAAATTGAGTTATTGTTTCGGCCCAACAAATATATGCCACTTGCCAAATCAGTCTCTCAGTCTTTGACTTTGGCCCCCTGCTCACAAATGACGTCAGTCTTCGGTGCGTAAGTATCGATATGGTATTGTTGTTTAACCTGATAACTCAGGTATTTTATCAGCAGTGAACACTATAGCAAAATGCTCTTTTCACTCATGCGACGAAAATAAACGTCAACCAGATAACTGATAACCAGATGTTCGGCATTCACAATATCAACTTCTGTTCAACAACAAAATAAAAGACAGAAAGGGGCGCTCAATTTGAATGTCAGGCGGCAGACACGTGCCAAAATTGATAAGATTTGATTGGTCCACAAATGCCCCAGATTCTGATAGAGACTTCCGCTTAACATTACATTGTTGGGAATTCAGAAAGATATTGAATAAAACTGATGCTTATATTGAAATGTATGAGAAAACTTCAGAGGTTTATTTAATTTGTTTTCTATTTTTTTGGGATGCAGCCTGAAAATGCTATTGTATGGCAGGAAACTAACCATATTTGTTTATTGGTTCTGGCTTTTTATATTTTGTATAGTTCTCAAGTAGTTAAGACAATACACTTGAAGCGTTCTGACGTAGTTCTGTGCCTTCTACAGAAAACAGTTGTGCGATTGACATACAAACGTCTTTTTAATTTTAGTTTCTATCAAATATTGGTTGCTCAAATATTTACTTGAAAACTATTTATGAAAACTATTACCCACATAATAAGAACAATATTTTTGTATGACTATTTCATAAGTTGATAGTTTTTTTATGGCATTTTTTTTTTTTTTTTTTTGTTATCAATACACTATTTTTTGCCTTCATCTGTAGAGTAGTACAACTTTTATGTTTTCTATCTCGATTTTCTAGTAGACTTGAGAATTCTTATATGGTTATTTTCATGGTAAATTTAAATTTGTGTCATTTGACGATAGTCGTTAAACATTGCCGTATCTTAATGAACTTGGAGTCTAATCAAATCACTTCCTTTCTGCCTTTCCCTTTGCTAAGTGATGTATGCTTGTGTGTGTGTGTGTGTGTGTGTGTGGTGTGTGTGTGTGTGTGTGTGTGTGTGGGTGTGTGTGTGGGTGTGTGTGCTGTGCTTATACGCATATATTATTACGTCAGTGTGGAGCATTTTTGAGGAAATTTAATAATCATAAAAACAAAAGCGCAGGCACGCAAATAGACAGAATGAATGACAGCATATACTACATGCATAAAATAAAGAAAGAAAGAGAGAAAGAAATAAAGAAAGGAGAGAAGGAAAGAATAAAAGAGTCAACGCGGCATGACAAATGAGCGATAGCGTTAAATAATTTTTATGATGCGTTCGCAATAAAACTGGGCGATGGGGGCTGGCTACACTCGCATTAACACACACACACACCCCTAAGCATATTCATAGCAGACACGTGTACACAGTGAGAAAAGAGGGGTCTCGACTAGGTATATGCGTGCTGACATAGTAAATCATCAAATGCATGAACAAAATAGGAAAAAAAAGAGATTTTTATTAACACAATTTAATTTATAATTAAAATGTTAATCGGCTTCAGCATGCGAACAAATTATTCTGACTAACTAACTGCATTTTATCAACAGTTTTTTGTTGAGCGGGCCAGCATATTATGAAATGAATTGAAAAAAAATTGAGAAAATAATGAATTTTTGAAACTAAAATTAAATTTATAATTAAAATGACAAAATAATGCAATTGATAGTATTTTATTTATAGTTCATATGATTTTGAATTTTTCGCACAGTGTACCCAGCATCTCTGTTCTGCTCTGCTCTGCGCTTATCGCTTGCTGGTGTTGCTGCTGCTGTTGTGGTTGTTCTTATTTTTATTTTCTTGTTGGTGCCTCCAACTGCGTCCCGCTTGTTGACTAATCAGCGGCACGTGTTTTTTCTGCAAAATTGTCACAATTCCCTCTTTTGCCTTTTCACACTTCGTTCGTATCACTTTGATGTTGTTGTTGTTGTTGTTGTTGCTGTTGCTGTTGCCGTTGTTTGTTACTTACGTGTGCTTAGCAGTTTGTCGTGTTTTCTTCATTTGAGCATTTCACTTTTCGCTTTTGTTTTTGTTTTACTTGTTGTTGTTGCTGCTGTTTTTGGCTTGCTTTGCTTTTGTGTTAAGTGCTTAATTTGTTTATCTAGAGCTGAGAATGCAACGCATAGCGGAAGTACGTGCAGACCTTGTAAGCCATCAACAGGCAGCCCCTCCACCCACCCCATTCCCCACTCGCCACTCCCAATTCCCCATTCCCGACTCACCAACCATACATTGTTTGCTTATCGTTTTTTAATTCTGCGCATATTTCGCCATTTAAGTTTTTGTAAATCCCTCTGAAAACAAAATAAAAACTATACGACAAAAAAGTTGACAAATTGCTTCCATGATTTGGCTTTAAGCAAATAGCATTAGTCGGGGGTCTTAGACAGCTGTCTCTATTTAAATATATGTTAAGAGTACTAAAACCAAGGCTGACCTGTGCATTATTGAAGGTTGTGTGAACCACATTGAACTGGCTTCCGCCAATGATAAGGGGCGCCACTTTGTTCTAATATTGTCATTTAGTGTATACGCTCGACATGCCGATTGCGGCTCGTGTGAAAGCGGAAATGTTTCTTGCCAACAGTTTTGACGATATCAGATACAAAAATCATATATTGATAGGTAAAAACAATTTGACAGACGTTAACTTAGAAACTGTTAACAGCGAAAAATTACGATCAGATTGAGAACCAATTTATAACTGAGTAAAACATTCGATATTATGAGATGAAAGTGTGAAATATATTCAATTTAATTTGATCTCTGATATTTTCAGCTTTTTGTGTCAAGGATTTTTTTTAATTACGGTACTTACGACTATTAACTGCACCTCTATACTATATATTAATTACATTGACCTGCCTTGGTGGTAAATTATTTATTGCGCAACTATTATTAATATTTTTATCTGATTTTGACATTTATTCATTTATTTATTATGATTATAATACAACCACGCCATTTTTTGCTATTGCGCACAAACTGTAACAATAATGCTGATTTTTTTTTTTTTTTTTTGTTATTTCAATCAACAGCTAACATTATTGCTAAATTCAGAGTTAGTTGGATAAACAAATTTTGAACACGTGAAAACTGAACGGGGAGTAATTAACATGTGATCATTAATAAAAAATAATTCAAAATAACAGTACATACATGCATAAAAAAAAAATATATATGTATATAATCATTGAAATAATCGACAAGCATTTGAAATTGAAACTGTTATGGATTGTAATAATGGAATTGTTAATTCACTTATTTATTTATGTGTATTTTTGTATTTGAGCCACGAACTAACTGTAATCGCTGCCAATCATACTCCAATTGTCCACTCAATTTGCTGGACTGCTTTTTATGGATATACCATATGCCAACACACATATATATGTACATATCTATATGGGGGGATTCCTCTTATCCAACAACTCAACAAAGCCAACTGCGCTTTAAATGACAGCTAAAAGCTAACGGCTTGTCACATATTCCCAAAATAACACGCAAATTGAATTCGAATTTGTTGTTGTTTAATGTTGCTGTTGTTGTTGTGGTTGTTATTGGGGGCAAATTGTAAATTGATATGACTACCATATGAACAACAATCGTAATCATCTCTACAAGTATAACAATGGATACAATAAGCGTTTGAGGCAACAGCGGATTTCACGTAATTGGCGCAATTTGGTGCTGCGGATGGGATTGGATATACATACGTATACGTATGTATGTATATGTATACATATGTATGTACAGATGTGTGAATACGTATTCATGTTTGAGTATGTGAATGCATTTGGACATGACACGGCTGCCGCACTCGCAATTGAAATCTCAAACGGATGGCAATGACACACTAAAGTGACAACAACAACATCAACAACAGCGACAACAATGCTAACAACAATAACAATAGAACCGCAATCGCAATTGTATCGACATAAGCGCCACAAAAAAATAAAGAAGGAATACTGACATAAAAAAACAATCACCAAAAAAATACACACAAATAAAAGCCTCGCCAAATAAATGTTATACAACGAAAATTCAATACACTGAAATAAAATAAATGTATATGAATAAACTTGTTGAACTTATTACTATTTTGCAAAGAGTATAGACAAATACAAGAGCAGTATATTAAACCTAACGAGCATTTGTAAGCTTTGAAATTACTTTTGTTGAGTTGACTTTCAAGTTCAAGACATGGTCTGTAAGAAGTGTACATACATGACACACCTAAGAGATTGGTAATTACCCGATACAAGAGTATCAATCGCCCAAGTAACTACCTTAAGTATCTATTAAATGAATATGGAACTACGGTTACCTAAATCCCACACACATTACACACAAACGGCAATCAGTAACACACCCACAGAATGTACGTTTGTGTGTCTAATTTCGAACTGGGCGCACATGAGCGTCAACTGTGCCACTACAGATTGATAGCAGACTACTGATACAATGTACAGATACTCTCTCAGCTAGTCAGATGCGAGTACACATGCCACAATGGCCGGGGAACATTTGCACTTTGCCCATAAATGGCAATGCCAATCGACGACGACGACGGCGACGCCAACGCCAAAAACGCTTACTACGAAGCTGTAGCTTTCATTCATAAAATCGCAAAAGGAAGCAGCGACGCTAACAGCGCAGCGACTGCGACTGCGACACATGCCCAAATTTGTGGCATCCGCTGTTGCCGTCGATTCGTGAGCGGGCGATTAGACAGCAAACGGTGAGCGGCAAACTGTGAATGTGACTGGCACTGTGGCAGCGACCTTATTTCCCGTCACACACACACACACACACACACACTGGCAAACACACACACACACACACATACACACCCGTAAATGCTAATTAATATTTTGGTTTGGTTTGTCGCCGCTGGTCGGTTTTGTGAATGAGACCAGACGCGGCCACTGGGTCCATTCATCATCAGCCAGCGTACATCAGCGACGAGCCTCGAGCTCGAAGCGTTGAGCTCCGGTAGCCGCCGCCGCAGCCGCCGTTGCCGTCGCCGCCGTCGAAGCAATTCACAACAACAAAACGTTGACAGGTCCGGAACTGGGCGCTTTTGTTGCGGCTCGCCGTGACAAACGATGCGATCAGTGGCAGCAGCGGATTAGATCAAAAGCAAAGGTCAGTTATTCCATGCGGGCCTCCCATTTAACCAGGTGACCCACAAAAGTCAAGAGAAACGAGACCACTGCCAATTGCATGCAAGATGTGAAGAGATTATCAGCGACATATGAATCGATTAAGCAGTTTATATTTCAGTGCATAAATTGTGAAATTTCTACTTTCAATTGATTATTCATATCAATTTTAAATATACTAATCAGTACTAATTGAGCAACACATAAATAACAACTGATAATATACGTTTCTATATAGAATTGTAACAAACATATTCACAAATACATTATTTGATTTCAAAGTGAGTTCAGGGAATCTATATTCAGCTTTTTCTTGAGGCATACAAACTGATCAATTTAGCCGCTTTCGGCTATCGATCTTTTGTAAGAATGGCACATTAATGGAACCATTTATTGGATTGTCCAGCTTCGGCTTCAGTCGCAGACGCAATGAAGATTGATCACAGTTTTTATATTGAGCTTAACTGAATGGCCAAATGAATGGGTTTTGAAGACACGAAATGACCAGGTGGTCCATTGAGTAATCTGCTCGCTAACGGCAAAAGCATCTTTAATGATATGCCTATATGCTAAATAATTGGCAGCAGAATTATCAGTTTGAGTGGCAGCAACTATGAAAATTATATACCTATAGGAACTGATAATTAAAGACTAACTCAATGCTAACAAGAAGTTGTCTGATTCTTAGACAAGCTCTGTGGATTTTTTTTTCTTTACTTCACATTTTCTTTTTTTAACACATTTTCTTTCAGTTTTCCATTTAATTTCAATTTTTAATCAACCAAATAGCTAAGCTTACTTAAAGCAACTCATACATCTTATACAATACTTTCAGTTCCTTTGCTTAAATCTCATATATGCTTATCATTAACTTTCCAACATCGTAACTTGACTTTATACATACATATATCGTTAAGCACCCACAAAAAAGCCAAATCGTAAGATACAAATACCACCTCAACACTTTCGGTTACCATTCGAAAGGAGATCAAAAAGAGTGTGAGGTTTTATTTTTACCAAAGTGGGGGGAAAAATGGGCAGGGCAATTGGGGGAACTCCCCAAAATGAATTCTTGAAATATTTTCGCGTTGACAAATAGCTAAAAGAAATTTAATATAAAAATGTTCCAACGCTTTGCGTTTGGAGTATTTATAGGAAAATATGTGTAAATATGTAAATACGTAAATACGTAACTATGTGTGTGTCTGCTAGTCTCTCTGTGTGTGTTTCTTTTGTTTGTTTGCCTACCGGCAACAACAACAACAACAAATGCAAAGAGAAGAAAACTTGTTGCTGCCAGTGGTTGTTGGTTGGCGATTTTTGTTGTCGTCTTCATTGCATGGCAAACCGAAACCGGCGCAAAGCAGAACGCGCCGGAAAATCCACTCAACTCTGGTTAGCCACGAGTCTGCTGGCGAGGAGGAGTCAACGGGCTCACCTTCATCTACCAGTTCCCAGTTCCCAGCAAGCAGCTACTCCATCATCCTCCACCTCCACCTCCGCCTCCACCTCCATCATCTTCTTGTTTCAACTTGTTTGCATTGGCCTGGCAATATCAATTGGTACTCTTTCTATATGTATATATATATTTTTTGCGGTTCAGCTTCGACTTCGGATTCTGTCTGTCTGGTTGCCTGCGGAACCGGTCCGCGTCCACAGTCCGCATTCGCGTCCATGTCCACGTGTCTGTGCGTCCGCTTGCGACATTTGTATGCCATTCACATTCCACAGCCGCTGACTCACGAGTGTCGGCGTCGGAACGCTGCCACTGTCACTGTCTGACTCTGCCACTGCCACTGCCTGCGACTCTCACTTTGGTTTGGTTTCTGTGAGTGCCTCTGTGCCTCTCTCTGACTCTGCAAATGCATCCACATTGACGTCCGCCGGCCATATGCATATCCGCCACTCATGCAGGCGGAGTCCGTTGCCCGCCTACCAACACCAACAAGACGCTTGCTGTGGCACAGTGTTTTCACATGCAACGACAAATGTATATAATTGTGGAATTCAATGGCACAAATTTAACACACACATACTGCCATAAAGCAGACGCAGATTTCATTTGATGTTGAATGGATGAATTAATGCATTTACATAAACCTATAAATATTTATGCATTATTATCCAAATTATAAATGATTTAAATTATGATAAATTATATATTCATTTTAAACGGTGGGTATTTCAACTTTGCCGTAAAGCATTGCATATATGCCTGATCAGCATCACTAGCTGCGATGCTCGTATGTCTGTCCAGCAGTTTAGGGGCTATCTTGATTAAACTTGGCAGGTATCCACAAGGAATACATATATTGAAGTTGCCTTTGTTCCTCAGTTTTTGACATTTCACTCCATAATCAAGAGTTTGAAGTCACTGTGCCGCATTTGTTCGCTTGTTGTTCATTCGTTGCATTTTATTTGTTCCGTTTTCCGTGCCGCTGTTGCTGTTCGTATTGCTGTTGTTGTTATTGTTGTTGTTTCTGATGTTGTTGTCAATGTTGTTGCCAGTTTGCTGTTGTTTTTCTGCTCTCAACCGGATGTTGTGGGAATTTTTGCATTCAGTCGAGTTGCTAGTGCAAAGTTGTTATTGTTGTTGCTGCTGTTGTTGTTGTTGCTGCTGTTGTTGTTGCTGCTGCTGCTGCTGCTTGCATTATTAACTGTCATACGCGTTCGCTTAAATGCTTATTTTGTAATAATAAAATGTCATATGTGACAGCAGCGAGCGCCGCCCCCAGACAAACAGAGGCAAAGTACAAGCATACACACAGAGAGACACAGACAGAGACGACTAACTTAGTTATCAACGTTGTTGTTGTTGTTGCTGTTGTTTTCGCTGGCATTTCCTCTGCTCAACGCAGTTGTAGTTGTAATTGTTGTTATTGTCGTTGTCGGTGCGAAATTTAATGACAGGCGTACGCCTTTTTTTTGTTTTTTCGCACATGCCTCAATTTCTACATGCAGTCGACCCCCTTTTAGCTGCTGCTGCTGTTGTTGCTGTTGTTGTTGTTGTTGTAACCGTTTATAGTTGTTGTTTGCAATGCATATGCAATAAGTTAAAATTTGAACGCTATGCGTGCTCAAAGTCTATTTGCAAGATACTTTCCTGCCACAAAAACCTCAACAAAAAAAACAAACACAACTCGAAAACAAAATTGTGTACGCTACGTATACTTAATATTTTGGGGTCTCCTTGCTGTTTGCCTCTTCTCGCGTGCGTCCCTGGAGTTTTTTTTTTGTGTAGTAATGCGGTTGGGTTAAGAGGTTAACCGGCACGAGTCCTTATGCCAGGACGGGTTGTGTTTGTTTTCGTTACGCTCGCTTGCCTGCCGCAAAGTGGTCCCATTTTCAGTTGCATTTTCCTTATTTTGTAAATTGTATTATTTCGACCACAAAAAAAAAAAAAATGAATATAAAAATGTTGAAATATGCTGTGTTGTCCATGGGGAGGTGGAAACATCGTCTGAGGGCAGCTATGAAATTGTTTAAATTAACAGCTCGTTCGGTGCGAGGGTGGCGCAATGTGGTCAAATGGAAAATAAAGGCTCCTTAAGGTGACTCAGCTGAAATTAATTTAATAGCTGCACAGTATGCAATTAATACTTTACTTTCAGCAAAGGGATGAAATATTAGAAAAAGGCCCAAAGCTGCCAAAGGGACTTGATGTATAGAAATCGGCTATCAAGACCTTATAGCTTTATCAAAACAGATTCAATTTTCAAGCTTGTTCTTGTTTATTTTTTTTTTTAATTTTTTCAAAACCGCGAGTCACAGAAAATAAAAGTAAACATAATCCATAGTCCAACCAACAGTCATCAGTGGAAATCAATTCAAGTTCAAAGCTCATCATTTATCGTTTTCGCTGTTTTAAAATATTTATCAAACGCTCAAAGTACCAAAAGGCACTTGAGTCACAAGCAAAAACCGACTCTCCGAAAACAATAAACACACCTTGAATGAAATAAGTGCGCGAGTAAAACATGAAAGACACAATAACAAAAAGCACATCAATTTATAGGAAACTATCTGGTTGAATGCTATGCAATTAGTGATATCATGGTACCATAATTTCCACATAGTTGCCATTGAAGGCAATGCCAAGTTCCGTTTAGACATATTGTTGTTGTTTGTTGAATTTGGTCGCTGAACTTTGCCACAAAAACACACACAAGAATAAGGAACAAAAACGAACTGAGATAATCGCTGACTGGCAGAACTTAGCTCGAATAAAACTTACCCTGTGCTTAAATTTAGTAAAATAAATAAAAAAGTATATAAAATAAATATAAAAATATACATAAAGTTTTGAATATGTGCCAATTTTGGTACTCAAATTTAATTTTAATTAATTTTAATTTTATTTCGTAGATTTATATGCAGCGTATCAAAAGCAGCTTAAGATTTAAATATTCATTAATATAAATTTCACTTTGAATTAATTAATTTATATTTTTCTGTGACTGATATTAGTTCATATTAAATAACAATAAAATCCCCGTGTTTATATTCATATGCTGGGTATCAAAAGCCGCTCTTGCTGCCAAAGATTTTTTTTTGCTGCTGGCGATAAAGTGCCACAATAATAATATATGGTACTAATAATTTCTCACAAAAAAAAAAGAAGACAACATGAGGCAAAAGGCGAACGCGAGATATCAGCGCTGCTCCAAGCTGATAAGAAGCGATTCAAGAGGCAGGCACAAAAAATAATAATAATAAAAACAATAACATCAACTGCAATTAAGATCAAGCATTGTTTAAGGGCTTTGTTTATTTTCTGTTGTTGGATGGGGGGTTATAACTTTAATTCGACATTTGCGAAAAAAAATAATAGCCGCAACGCAAATGATTTGGTCACGCGAATAATTTATTATGCGACCTGTGCCGCAAATCTCGTGACGACGTCGCGACTGCGGCAGCGGATGCGGCCAAGTGGATAGATAGAGAGTAGACCGGGTAGACAGAGTAGACAGAGTCGACACCCACATCCACATGCCCCGCACCCACATGCATGTAGACACAATGACCGCCCCCTTGCACCCGCAATCCCTTCCACAGCCCATTTGCTGCGTCATCCTCAACTTGTCGCTTGTTGTTGCTGTTGTTGCTGTCATTGTTGTTGCTGTTGTTGGTTTTCATTCATACGAAATACGAGAGTCGAGCGTACTATGAGCTACAACTGGCACACAGCGTACTATGAGATACAAGCACTATGGGATACAAAATGCGAGTCGTCGTGCGACTGTGTGCATTCATTATCTGTGGGTGTGTGTGTGTGTGTGTGCGTTTGAGTGTGTGTGTTATATACCCTCCCACATTTTCTTAATGAATGAATTGAAGATAATTAATTCGCTGCCGCTGCTGCTGCCGCAGTCGACGTCGACTGCATTTTGTATCTGAACTGAAATAGATTGGGGGAGAGTTGCCGCTGTCTCCTATTTGAAAAAGGCGCTGTTGGTGTGGGTTAGGCGGTATCGTGTGCAACTTGGCGTGACCAGCACTGCAAAAAGCGATTTTTGTTTCTGTGCTTTTTTTTTTTTTTTTTGTTTTTTCGGCTGTGGTGTGGGGAGCGCTTTAGTTAAGTTAGCCATTGTGGTCATGCAATCATCGCCTCGGCATCGGTTCGCCTTTCGCTTTTCATGCAACACAAAACATTTGCTCACAATTTTTCATATAAAAATTCCACATTTTATGTGAGTCGCTCGTGTTGCCAATTAAGCCAAAGCCAAAGAATACGAATTCCACATTGATCATATGCTCAAGTGCCCAAGTGCCTCTTGTGTGTCTGCGGTACCTTCTATATAATAGATATAGTTGAATTTTTGTATAAATATATTTGTATATATATATATATAGACTTTGGCGTCGCATGATTCACTCGACGCGGCAATTAATCTCGTCGACTATTAAAATGTTATTACTCAATGTCTTTAAGCCCACAACATGAGTGTAGCGCATATTTAGCTAATAATTTCAGAGGCTTTTCGCTATTTGTTTTTGTATTTCTTATCGCAAATTTTTTTGCCTGTTTCTTTTTTTTATATTTTTTTTTTTTTGGGACGCTAATAGTTTCGTCAGCAATGCGGCACGAGTCTATGAATAATTGGGAATATTGATAAGGGGTTCCCTTTTCTGGTTATTGGAAATATTTCAATTCGTGATACGAAACAGGTTTATTAAATGTATTTCAAAATTAAATACCCTGAGCTGTGCTGCGATCAAATTTCTTAGAAATAAATAAAAATGAGTAATGTTATATCAAGTGAATAACAATAAGGAAACTTGGCTTGCACGCCAAGCTATCAATACATTTTTGTATATTTCGTAGCTCAATTGCTCTCAATTGCTAAATTTCTGAAATAAACTATATCGTTGATTTTATATTCAAACTTAAGGACAGACTGACCTTGTCGGGCCTGTTGAAATACCTTTTTTCGACTCATGTCAGCGGAAGCCCATGAAATAAATTTAATTGGTTTTATGTTTGTTTATCAGTACGCTGCACAGTTCCATTGCAATCTACTCCAGTGAGAGCAATAAATTCTGAAATATGCTTGTTTCTGTAGAATTTCGGTTAGCTCGAGTGCCGAATGGCGAATGAAGTCACCGACAAAGTTAGCAAGTCGAACAATGTTGTTGCTGTTGTTGTTGTTCGACAAACGATGCATGCAGCCACAGATGACGATGATGATGATGGCTCGGCGGTGGACTTCAGCTTCAGCTGAGGCTACGCTGCGATTACTGAATTGAAATTGAAATTGGCATCTGAATCGAAACAATAATTGTTGCTGCCACTCTGACGTCATCGGCACAAATATAGACGGGCACATTGCATGCAAAATTTCAATGCAATTCCAATTTGTAATCTTCCCCCTCGAATCACAAGCGGAATCACGTGCCAAGCTGATGACAAACGTAATGACGAACTATATATTTTATATATAGGGGTTGTTAACTCGAACCAGCATATAAAGAACACAAATAGTTGATAAGGCGATGCGAAACCCAGGATTTCCTGGAATTATACAAGTGTGGTGCGGGTGTAAAACTAAACCTCAATTACGTAAGGTCCTTTTCGACGAAATCTGCATGAGCTTTAGCCAGTTGATAAGCTCGATGTGTGTATGTGTGTGAGAGTGTGTGGGGCGGAGGCCTCAACTGTGACGCCAATTGGAGTCTGGTTGGTGGCGATGTCTCCGTTTGTTTGTCGCAAATTCACAAATTGTTCTTTAATTCTTTGTCATTAAATGGTGAGTGTGAGTGCGGAACAGAGAATGACCGCATCTGTCCAAGCTTTGGAATTTATGGGTGTATCGGGCACACACACATATACTCTCTCTCTCTCTCTCTCTCGCTCACTCCTTGTCTTTCTCTCTCTAGCTTAGTCTCACGCTTTCTCAGTCAGTCAGCTTGCGTTTTTATCTGCGCAAATATTTACGCTGAACTTTCGTGTCAATTGATGTCACATTCCTGCTGCTGCCCCACCCCTGCTCTCTGCTTGCTGTGTGTGTGTGATGTGTGTGTGTGTTAAATTGTAAAGAAAAGTGTAGAATTTGTGTGCCAACTGACCCGACACCAAATCAGCTGATAATTCAACATGCGACTCGCAGCTGAAGATGGAAACGATGATGGAGCTGGAGATGGGGACGAATGCGATGCGGGCGACATCGTCATCGTTGCTATCATCGTCATTATCCACATCATCATCGTCATCATCATCATCATCATCATCATGAACATCATTTGGTTCTTTGTGTGGGCGCCGTCGATTTTGCGTTGAATGCTAAGTGAGATTCTATGAGGATGGCTTGTGTGGGTCGGGTCACTGTTTGTGTCTGTGTCTGCGTCTGAGTCTTGTTTGAACTTGGCATCAAATTGGCTAAAACATATTGTGGGTTTATATTTAGCCAATGGCATTACCCAGATTGTTGCACACATTAGACACGTTTGTGGCAAGAGCCAACTGCTCCAGATGGGGAATTGAAACAGCTTAAACTCGGTTTAAGCAACAATGTAAAGCAAAGTGGAGAAGACATAAAGACAAATGTAAGATTTGATCAAGATATATGTAGAATAATATGTTCGTCTATAGAATTGGTTTGAATGATTTTCCTTTTTTAACGAAAGTTGAAAGTCTTAAAGGTTTAAATTTTAGCTGAATTTCAATGTATTCTATTTCATTTAAGCTATGCTTTGTTAGTTGAAGTCTCCAGCAATAAAATTGATATTAAATTTCCGACTAATTTTATTGGCTTTTAGTGTTAACGCTGCCCCCCGTCCCTGTTGACCCGCATATTATTCAGCGGACCAAAGTGTTGACAGGCGACAGCAGCAGACACAAACAGCGACAGCAACAACAGCAACAACAGCAACAACAGCATCAACAACATCAAACCCATCATGATAAACTCCATTTAAGCAATTATTACTTAAATTAACTGTTCATTTCAATAACCGAAACTCAATTCTGATGAAAGTGCGCTATTGGATGGGTTGTTGAATGAATTAATGAATGATTGTGCAACGCAGGGTGCGGGTCCTGTTTTTGGGACAAACTTTGACCAAAACGCATTATTAATGCGATTGTTGTACAATGCCAAAAATGAATTTGCTATTCAACGAGGCATCACTGACAAAATATGCCCGAAAATATGCTCGGGACAGGAAGCCTGAAATCCGGTTCATATTTATATCCCGCATAAATCGACAACGACGACTGCATTTTGACAACGAGAAAGGGGCGTGACCATTATCATCACCAACACCATCACCATCATCATCATCATCATCCAAATGAACATGAAAATGAAAATGTACATTGAACAAGAGGCAATGGCCAAACGGAATCGATATATAAAGTATTTTTGTTGTTGGTTTCGTGGCAAATTGCAGTGGAATACTAATTTACAGATACAAATTGACGAAGCTGTCCGCGACAACGTTGGGCAGTCAGGGGGAGGTGTGGTAGGGGGTATGGGGTGTGTAGGGCTGGGTACTATTATAAGGTCTTTTGTCGATGAGGTTGGTTGCTAGTGAAATTTTCGTTTGTCTGTGAGTTGAAAATTCGAAAATTACGTGACTGCATTCGCAAAAGAAAGGCTAGCAAAGAATTGTTGGAATGTAGAAATTGGGCTGCCGACTGAGCTGAATTTTAAATGACGAACATACTCCGACAGAGGTGTGGTAAGCGGCAAGTGGCAAGTGACAAGGCGCAGAGGAGGGAGTGAGGAGTGAACGAACTTGCGAGACGCTCTAATTCAGAGCCTCGAAAGGGTGCTCACAGGCAGGCCTTGACCAGTGCGGCTCGAAGTCTGGGTCGGGGTCACTCTGTTAAGGGTCTGCAAGTAGGACAGCACTCCTCCGTGCCTTGAGAGCTGGGCGGGTCGTCGAGGGAGTAGGCGTTGGAGTGGCTGGCAGGGGTGGGGTAGCCGGAAACCTCAAATAGTCCGGCAAACACACGAATATAAACCAACAAAAACATTTGGGCAATAATGTTGTTAATTTTTTAAGTTGATAAGGCCAAAGGGGTGTCAGCTGCGCTATGTACACTGAGCAAAACTAGAACAAAGAAAAAATGTGTCAACTTGTGTCAATTGTAGATATAGTTGAATCAGTCAACTTTTAATAATATTATGTATACTGCTGCATTTACTGTTAGTTACAGCATAGCTTTCATTAATATTAACTTTACTTCTTGCACTTTTGGTTGACAAAACTTCGTTGTTTTCCCACAGTGCATGCCGCCATATACTTTTTCCATTTGATGCACTGCGGATATTCAGTCGACTATTTGTGTACGCCTTTTCACGTCTTCTAATACGTATTTCTATTTTCCTTGCTAACGCTTTGTAATGCTCGTCATTTGCCCACAAATTGTTGACACTTTTTCTGTAGACAGTTTGGGGATCAAAAAGTTCTCGTGCGTGCATTCGAAATGGGCCATGTTACAAATTTCTATTTTGCATGGCGGCTTCCCTCAGTTTGTTTTATATTTTTTTTTTTTGTGTTGGTTTTCTTTGTGGATGGGTTACAGAAACAGTCGGCAGCCAAAAACAAAAAATAACAAACTGGCCGACAGGCCAGCGAGCTTAATGGAGTTGTAATGAGTGTGAAAATTAATGTCGTCACATTACTCACGCACCCAAACACGACTCCCTCTTCCAACTAATAAAGGTGAGTGTGGTATGGGGAGAGGGCAAGGGGTCGGCGGGTCAGTCAGTCAGTCAGTCAATCATTCAGTCACGAGTCGCGTTCTAGGAGTTCCGGTGGGGTTGAACTATGCATATATTTGTGCTGAACTGAAATTGAAGCACCCGTAATCAATTTGTGAGCAATCGCCAAGTGGTTCCGAAAGGGGTGGCCCCGTTCTCGATGTTGTTTATGTTATTATTATTATTTTATTTTTTTTCCATCTGACTCATGGTGTCGCAGTTGCAGATTAGATAAAGCCGGGTAAAATATTGTTGTATTTATACGCACCATAAATGCTGCAGCGGGATTCCCAAGCGTAAAAGTACTATGGACTTTTGCATATTTGTTATTTGTTATTTATTTTTCTTATGATATGTTGGAATAGGAATTCATATTCTTAAGAAATCTCTGTGTTTGATAAGTCGTTATAAGCGAGTGAGTGTTATTATTTTGTCATAAGATGTGTGACACTTTGAAAATGTATTTATACATATATCTGACATGCAGTTTTTTTAATAGAGTAAAATTTAAAGAGCAAATTTTTAAAACTATAAACAAAGTTAAGTCAAATAAGTAAGTTTTGAGTGATATCTGAAATAAACATAACCAATTTTAAATATGTAATGCTTATAATAGTTAATATATATATATATTTACATATGCTTGAACAGCATTTATAGTCCAGACGATATGGTACAATAGAGTATAGTTGGACTGCTCCTTAGGAAGAGTATGTTGTGGTCTCGAGTGTTCTCATTAATGGCAATCTTAAGATCACAGATGAATAACTTGTCTGACTGATAAAGTTTATGTATGACATGGATTCTAAAAATCACGTCGTCTTTCAGCTTGGTCCCCAAAACAAGTTTGATTTATGGGCACGCGCCTTCGTTGGACCTTTGAAGAGACAGGCGAGAGAGCGACAGTTGAGATACATTCAAAAATATTTGTATATTTTTGGCGGTTGTAAATCACAGCAGCCAGCAGCTGTAGTGCCAGACAGTAGTAGTCATAATAGTAGATGCAGATGAAGATACTGATGCGGATACGGTAAAGTCACCGAGAGGAGCGTTAACCTGCAGCGCGTATGTTAGTCGAGTAACTGTGAGGTACGTATGTGGTAATTGCTTGCTTTGTTATGTATTTGTGGCAATCTCGGCGAACGACAACAATCCATCATGGTGCATAAATAAAAACAAACAGTTTTTCAAATATTTACCACAGTGGCGCTGATTCATTCAAAGTTCTGCGAACTTCAAGGTGTTCACTTGATTGTTTTGTTTGTGTCGCTGTTGTTATTATTTCTATTAGTGCTCTGTGTGTTTGCCTGCGGTAATTTATCAGTCACTCGTTATTATTATTGTTGTTGTTGTTGCTGTAGTTGTTGCGATTTGAGTTTTTTGATATAATGAAAATGGAAACGAGCCGCGAAACTATTTTATAAATAAACTGCATGCCATGATAAAAATAGAATTGCCAGAGTGATTTCGAAAAAACGCAACATTAATAATAATGACGAAAAAAGGAAAAAAAAGACAATCAAAACAACAACAGCTGCAAAACTGTGCCAGTGTTGTTGTTGTTGTTGTGGTTGTTATTGTTGCTGTCACATTTTTGCCATTTTGCAAAATTTTTCAACCCACACGCGACTCATTTAAAAGTCAACGACGTCAACAAAATCATCATGAGAAACGTCCTCATCATTATTATCATCAACTTTGCAATTATGATAAAACGTTGTTTTCAGCCTGCTCTTAACCATTTATATAACCATCCAACGAATTGCGTTTTTGAAGTCTTATTTTTTGTTTTGTGTTTATTGTTGCATAATTTGTGCTGCATTCAAAAATAGCTTCAAGTTCGAAGACTTGGCTATAAATAGTTAACACCGACAACAAATCAAACTGTTTTTATACACAAAGCAAACACACGTTTTTTTTTCTTAATGAGTCGGGTTTTTGTTTTGGTTTTGTTTCTGGTTTTCTTTGTTGTTGTTGTTGTTGTTGTTGTTTTGTTCTCCCAAACTCGAGATCTTTGGAACAATAACCTGATGAAGCACGAGCTTGGAAAGCGTGTTCTATAAATAACGAGTTGAATAGTTGAAGTTGATCAACTTAAATTTAAATTTCTAATTGGTTGAACATGCAGTTTAGAATTGATCGAGCTTGAGACATTGACGCATTTGAAGATCTTGATAATAATCAATATATTTGGTAGTTCATTTTGTGTTGAATGGCATTGTTGGCAACTGTGTTTCTGTGCTCTCAATACTAATTTGTAAAGATATAGGTTTCATAAATTCTTTTATTAGTTTCACGTCTCAAAATGTTAACAGCAATATGGTCAAAGCTATAACAAATTACTTTAATCTTTCACACACTTGGGCTATAAAATTAATCTAGAAATAAACTGTTGAACAAATTACTTGAGTCTGTCTCGATTGATTAGTCTTAGACTTTTAATTATAGACTAAACGAATGTCTGTGAACACAAAAAGTAAGTCAAATAGTGAATGGTTGTAGTAGTTTCAATATTGAATGTCGTTTATTACATATTTATTTTTAATTTACTAACATCACCTTTGATCATTTCGATGATTTGCATTTTCCAACTGAGTAGATCGCGAGAATAGCCAGACAGAGAGAGAGAGAGAGAGAGAGGGGGGAATGGAACCTAGAACACACGGCTAGTTTGTTTATTGCGTAATTGTACAATTTGTTGTCGACAAACAGACATTCATAGATACAACTATATAAACAATATATATATACACACTTGTATATGCATATATATTTTTTTTTATATAGTAGCTACAAAGTTGCGTATTATTCAATTTTTGGTGATGATGCGAAATCAACAAAACAAATTTGTTAAAACTAAAAATACATTTATAAAAAAACAATAAATAAAATAAGTAGATACACAACCTGCAGCTATAGATAGATAGATACAATATCATGAGAAACATTTAAAGATACAACATTGATAAATTTGCCTATGGCCATTGTTGCACAATCAACTTTTGGCTTCGAGTTTTTGGCTGCTGCGCGACTCATCTCGCGATTTCACCTTGAGCAACTGAGAACCCATAGAACCCAAACAAATAACAAAAACAACCACAAAAAATATCAATAAAAAAAAAGCAGAACAAAACGAAAAGCGAAAATGTAAACAAATGTTGACAAAAGCCAAACATTGAACGGGACTGCGGGCAAATCGTGGCCAGAATCCGCAGCTCCACTTCAGTGTGTGTCTGTGTGTGTGTGGTTGTGTATGTGTGGGTGTGAGTGTGTGTGTGTTTGTTTGTTGTTTGTTACGCATATCTTCCGGCACTTAGTTTCGCTTACCGAAATGACCGAAAACCGCTGAAAAAAAGCCAACCCCAAACCCCAAAACGGAAATGCCTCTAATTTCAATATGGCTGCCACACCGTGACGTTTAACCCAATTGCTGACACAATTTCCGAGATTTATTGCCAGCACGCACACGCAAACAGGACACACACACACACAAGCACACACACGGACAAGTCAACCACATTGCGACACCCACAGAACATGGCGGCATTTGTTGGTTGCCAAAGGAATTGCTGTCCCCCTCCAACGCACACACACACAAACACACACAAAAAGGGACACGCAAAAATAAATCAAATGAAATCGATGATTTTCCTTTTACCGTTATATTATGTCATGTTCTTCCGGCATTGTGGTCGGCACAAAATGTGTCAACAAGGGTTACCTCCAAAATCCCATCGAAACGCAATCGGAATTGGATTGGCTCTGCTCCAAATTTGTGGGGGAAGGGGGTGTTGGGGGGTTAAATAGCATACAGCATAAGTATCCCGTCATTCCACTCGTTTTCTTATTAATGTCACATCGCCAAAGTGGCTCGAAGGCAAAAACTCATCTGCATTTTGGCTCAGTTGCAGAACTTCATAAATGATGCGGAAGTAAAACAAAAAGTGAGCGGCAGGCAGAAGAAGAAAAATAAAAATGACGTGGAGCATTCGCACAAAATGTTGCCTTGGTTATGGGGCTGCCACGCCTCCACCGACGTAGTAGCAGTTGAAAATTTTCATTTGCCTGTCACAAAATGACAAATGAATTTTGAAATAAGCGCTCGTTTCCGTCTGATTGTTTGTTTTTGGGTTTCCAGCTCATTCTCTCTAATCCCCGATACCCTGCCCGATCCCCACCTGATTGCTGACAGTCATAGACGGAACTGGTCGTGCTGCTGCTGCTGCTGTGGGTGCCTAACCATGTGCATAGCAGAGTAATAGAGTAGAGTGTAATATGTGTGTGTGTGTGTATGCGTGTGTGTGTGTATGTGTGTGTGTGGGTTGGTAGACTGGTGTCAATGATTGGCATTGAGCAGAAAGTTAAATTGATTTCAATGCAGCGAGCAATTGAAAAGCGCAGCGTTCGATGAATGCGCCTGACATTTGCATATCGAACGGCAATTTACCGTTCCACTTGACAGACAGACTGACAGACAGATGCCGAGCACGGGAGTTTGGACAGACAGATGCTGATATGCGAGAGAAATACAGAGCGATGGAGATATGCACACAAACTTAATCGTTTTCATTGCTTTAAATCAATGCGAAATATTTCAGTCAATATTATGGCAAAAATTGAAATTAATCTACCAAAATACCTGTGCTACCAACATAAAAAATAAATCTACTAAATTTATGTACTTATCAACACTTAAAATTTAAAATAAGCTGTTTGAATTTATCTTTTATGCGTTAGTAAAAAATTTAATAACCAGTATTATTTCTCTTTTTTTTTATATATTGTTTTTAATTTATCCATCTTAATTTCAATGAAAGTATATTGGTTTCGGTAACAACATAATGTTTATTTCATGTTTTTAAAATTGATTGTTCCTTATCAAAATAATAATTGCAAGCACGTGCTAGTTTTTCACAGAATATTTATAGCCAGGGGACAAATACAGTCATTCTGATATATAAGTATATGTGTCGCTATCTAAATTATATGCTACCTGTCAACTCCTTGTGGCTTTGGCACGCATGAACTGAATCTATATGTTAGCAGAGTGGAGTGGTTATCCATTTCGCAACTGTATGTTTTTTTTGGGGCTAGGGCTTTTCCTAGTAACCGACTCGATGTTGGAATGTTCTTGTTGAATGTTGCAAATTATTTCAATTGACTTAATTCTCATAATTTTACACAAATAACTTTTTTATGACCCAATCAAGGCGACTTCCTCAACAACAACCGCCTGAAAAGGCCAGAACATGCTATTCAGCTCCTCAAATTCAATCCTCTGACTTGCCCTCGATGAGGTTGCACCACCGAGCACTTAATTCTATGCCCTTTTATTCTCACCTGCGACCCCCTGCGTTGGTAATGTGCAAATTATTTGTGGCATGGCATTATGGCAGACGGTGCTTTTTGGAAATATCGAGTAATGCTTTTGCAGTCGCTCGCCAGCCGGTTGTTTGTTATGACAAACATATGAGAATCGGGCTAGGAACAGGTCTATGCCTCATTCCTGCCCCCGCTCCCTCGCTTACGCTAAGTGCCCATAGCCAATGCTAAAAGTTTTCCGCTAATAACCCACGGTTTGGGTACTCTCTGGGTTTCAGTCTACTTGGCTGACTGCCTGGCGCCAGGCGTGAATTTTCTCCATGGCAATTTCTTATTTTTTTTCTTCAAATTTTCAGTTTGCTGCCCGCCTTTTTTAAGTGTCCGTGCGCGACGGCAATAACGAGCCGGCATTTGGTAATTGAGAGTAAATGCAATAATTGCAATGTTTATAACATTAGCGGGGCAAACGTAAATTGCAACCACCGACGCGACACGACGAGACGTCCAATCAACCTAAACAGCAACCCAACCAATCCAACCAATCGACACTCAACCCGTTTTCCACAAATTCTCAATTTGCACACTATTTATGAAGGTGTGTAAATACCATCGGTTGGGGGCGTCAAAGTTACACATAATAGAGTGAAAACGGTTTATTTCGATGGGTAACTATCTCACACCGCTGGTGGGAAGACAATATTCCAATTAGAGTTTGTGCAGCTTTTCAAATCGCTTAAAACTTTGGAGAAATTAACGGATTTGAGTGTAATTAGAATTGGCATTTGTTGAATTGTGCTCAAACAGCGGTGCAGAGTAATGATTGTAATTACTAGAAATTTACAATGTTTTTTGTGTTTGCCATAAAATGGTAATGAGTATATGCTTGTGGGCAGCTGGTAGACTTGATTTAAATAAACGTTAAAAAGTGTAAGCTATAAAAAAAAATATGTTAAGTATTTAAAGAGTACAGTACAACCTCATAAGACTACCTAAAGCAGCAACCAACTTGAATAGCAAATCAAAAATGACTTTAAAGAAAAAATACTGTGGCTTATGACACAATTTTGCCCCAAAGTATTTCGATTGAATTTAATACACAAAAATATTATATATATATACATATGTATATATGTATATATAATAAAAAGTACCATACAAAAACATTTCCAGTCAATTACTATTTATAAATATATTTACTGATTAAAATGAGAGGAATAACAAGTCTATAGTCCAACAATTTAAGACTACCTCAAGCACCAACAACAATTGTGTGAATAACACATCGAAAATATAAATATAATGTATGAATTCCCTTGATAACAATAAACTCGATGGCAATAACTTTTGGCACACTTAAATAACTATAACATTTAGCAATTGCCTTTTTTGCGTTTTATGTACATAATCCATCCACTTCCGAAACACATCCTCTTACAAACCTAAGCAAATACTTGGCAAAAGTGGCAAAAATAACTTCCATGAAAATGAAATAAGCTGTTGCTTATGACACCATTTTCTCCCCAAAGTATTATAGGTAGGTGGTATTATAATATGTACTAGTCCTTTTATGCGGTTGTAGCATCATAATTTGCATTAATTAATTTGTTGGCTCATTCATTCAGTCAAACATTTGTTCATTCATTAAGCGGCTTTGCACAGTAGGAACAACTGAGTGCTGGATGGGCACAGGGGTGAACGCTGGGGAGGGAGAGTAGGGGTGTTGTGGAGAAAGAACATTGTTGTTGTTGTTGTTGTTAATGTCGCTGTTGTTGCTTCGTTTTTGTTGTAAAAGCGACGCAATCGTGTAGGAGGAAACATTTCCCTTTCAAGCTTAATTAAGTTGGTCACTTCGCTGAGGCGCTGACGTTGAGTGGGTGACGATAACAAAGACGACAGCAGCAGCAGCAGCTACAACAACAACAACAGCGACAACAATAAGAACAGCTACAAAAACAACAACAACAACACATTAATGGCGTTAATAATGACGATAATGGCAAAGCTCATCATGAAGTTGACTGGTTGGATTTGGCTTTCAATGGCAACGAAAACGAAACGTTCGAAAATGTTGCCTGCTGCCATCGCCTCTGACTTTAATAGTAGCAGCGTGCTGCAGGGGAAAGGGGCAAGTATAGCTCTCAGTGCGTCTGCATGGGCGAGGAAGTGAATTCTTGTTTTCTTTTCTCATTTTTTTTTTTGCTTGCTTTGAACGTGACGGAAATTGAATTTCCGTTTCTTGGGATGACACTGCCGCCAACGCGGGAGCCACCATTCGAGTCCGCCACTCATAGTAGCTCCAACTCTGACTTTAACATACGGCTCAGGCTTGCCAATTGTTGTCGTTGCTGGTCGCTGTGTGTTGGAAAGTAGGCGAGTGACGCATGCGCAGCAACAACAACAACAACAACAACAAGAGCAGCAACGCCAACACGTAAACGGAACTGGCTGGGCAACTGTCGACTGGGTCATTTTAATATATTATTATGTACATGGAATACCATTAAGTCAAACTAATTATAAGCTACCTACAACAGTTACGTTTTAAGGCGTTTGTTAGTTCACCTAAAATGGTCGACAATGATTCACATAAAATATCTTATCTTGGCGGGAATATCAGTTCCAAATGCGAGTCTTAAACTACTTATAGCTTACAACAAACATGAAGTCAAAGCAATGACCCACAAGAGTCTTTACTCAAAATGTAGTCAAAGCAATGATCTTCCAAAAATCTAATCTGAAAAGTCTGCCTATATCAAACACATTCTTCAGTTTATTTACTGTGCGTTTCTGTTTGTTTTTATTTGTGATCAGAACTTCTTACGGAACATCTTTACAAACGCATGTAATGCGTTCATTGCCCTGAAGTAATTTATTTACTTATATACGTTTCCTAATTGCTGTCCATTTTTGCACTGAGTATTTATATGGCAAACTAATAATAATAAAAGCCTAGTCGAATTGTTAATGCATTTTTATTGGTTTTTTTTTTTTAAAGGAATTTTTTAGGATAACTAACTTTGAAAGCGGACCTTTATTGCTGAGAAGTCGCTAAAATTTATGGTATTCGCTCAGAAAGGCGTTGAGAGTGGAGTTTTATTGCAATTTTTCAAATGCATGGTTGGCAAAACTAGTTGATATATGTATAGTAGTTCGTGAAATCTTGTTAAAAGCCAGGATATTAAAATAATACGTCTGCGAATGCGAGAACGAATTTGAGTAGTTTTTCAAGATTGTAAAAAAAAAAAACACATTCGCAGGCATTCGGCATTCCACCAAATTGGCGACGGCCTTTTTACATTTTTGCGCAGCTTTGCGATGAAGAAGAAGAAGAACGTTAACAACAACAGCAAGACAGGTAAAAAGCAACTATACAGCAAAAGGCCATGGCAATAAGCCGTGGGGTCAGCATCAATGGGGATACACCATATAGCCAGTTACTGCTGAGATGAGAAGCTGCTAAGAAGAAGCTGGGAACTGGGACTATGTGCATGGGCGGAAAGTCAGAGAGACAGAGAGAAAGAGAGAGAGAAAGGGAGAGGGAGAGTGAGATGGAGAGAGGCTTAAGGCTCTTCATCAGCAATTGCACTTGTCTGCAACAACAGCAGCGTCTCTCAACGTTTCCCGGTACGACTTTTGGATTTTCGGTACGGTTTAGTGTGTGAAAAATGATGCAGAAGTGCTGGCAAGAAAGTGGGGGAGGGGTACAGAAAGACAGAGAGAGAGAGAGGAGGGGTAGGTGAAATTTAAAATTTGCACATGTGTAAGAAAAAGAAGAAAAAGAGGTAGAAGCAGAGGCAGAATAAGCTGAAGAGCAGCGATAAAAGGCAATATGAACGTCCGTTTCTCTTAACTCATTTTTATTTTATTTTGCTGGTGTTTATTGTTATTGTTGTTGTTTTTGTTGTTGTTGTTGTTGTTGTTGTTGTTGCTGCTGGTGTTGTTGTAGTTATTCTTGCACGTTCGCCGCTTTGTTTGCACCCGTCCCCACCGCTTCACCTTGGCTTGTTGCTTTTTATTGTTGTTGCTGCTGCTGTGGCTCTGCCACTTTCAGCAAAAATCCAACCGAAACAATAATAACAACAACCATAACGGCAACAACAGCAAAAGCAACAGCAACAACAACAACAACAACAACAACAACAACAACAACAACTGACAGCGTCGTAATGTTTTATGGACTTTGGACTCGCGTTTTTTCCAAGCCCCAAAAAGGCAAAAATTTAACGACGTTGGAGCTGCATGAAAAATGGAAACAAGACACAGCAACGACAACAACAACAACAACATCGAGTAGTATTCGCATGCAACGTTGAAACAGAAACAGTTCCGTAAAGTTGAAAAACAAAAATGCAAACAAGTCAGAAATAAAAGAAAAAACAAAACAATGCAAAAACAAAAACAAAAACAATAACAAAAACAATAACAAAAACAGACTTTAGCTGTGTGTGCTGAGCTGAAGATAGAGCAACCAGTAACCAGCAAGCGGCAACCGCAAAAATAACCTCAAAGCGATGAAATTTGAAGATAACGGATATTTTTCTGTGTGTGTTGAAAATAACCTCAACCGAATTTTTACCACTTCTTAACTGAAAGCAAAAGAATATTTTTGTATATATAAATAAAAAAGTTATATAGTTTTTATGTATTCAGCGTTATGTTGTGTAAGCTATTGAGAAAACTTGAAACTCTTTAAACCAAAGAATAGCACCAACAAAAATTTAATATGGAGAAAAGTTCTCTGTTTAGTGGGTTATGCGAATAGATGTTCGTCTTATTACGTAGTTAAAAGAAAGATTATTAAAAACATTTAGTTTATGACTCAAATTCCATTTAATATTGCTTTGTAAAGCTCAAGTTAAGTTATAGTATACTTATATTCAGACTTCGTTTAAATCGGAATAGTTGGAAAACCTTGTCAAAAAATGTACAGAAAAATATTAAAATAAATTGATTATAAATTATTATTATTATACATTATTCATAATCTGAAAACAAAAATCCTTTTGTATTTTTACATATTTCACCCTTAAGTCAGAAACCTTAACTAGACCTGAAAGGTACACAGCTTACGTAAGCACTTTTCTCACGTCGTTGCCGATGTGCATCCTATTGTAAGCGAACGGATTTAATTGTCTCCCATGTTGACATATGCTGCGCTTACCTATCAAATATTTTCTTAGCATTTCGATATCGGATTTGTTGTTGTCTGACTTTTTACCATTTGCCATTCACAAGCAATTACTAGGGCACACAATTGTACAGGTGAACTGCACTCGCTTCCCTCGCTGCTCGCACCGAGCCAAACATATGTAATGTTTGATTACCTCATTTCTGGGCCAACTCTCTCGTTCAGTGGCTGCCTGTCTGTCTGTCTGTCTATCTGTCTGCTTGTTTGTTTGTCGCTCTTAGCCTTGCTGCTGCTGCTGCTGCTTGTCCTTGTTGGCAGCACCCATTGCTGCAAGTGCAAAGTCAATCCGAGAATGTGCAGTCGACGCATTGACTGCTGTCCCGCAGTGCGTATGAGTAATAACCAAAGACGGCCCTACCCAGTCGAGGAATGAGTGAAGCAAGCCTTGCATGGCCAGCTGGGTAAACTGGGGGACTGTCATCCGGCAAATGGTGGCGTCGCCAACGCCAACGTTCCTGTTCATATCTAACTGTCAGAAAGAGAGAGATAGAGAGAGAGTGAGAGTGAGACGGTGTAGAGAGAGAGAGAGAGGCAGTGTTGGGCTGCTGGCGTCATTTGTTTCTTTTGGAGAACACGCAAAGTAAATGGCACTAGTAACATGTGCATTTACTTGGCATTCATCTTTGGTCTGGTCAGACCGATACCCATTCCCTGGATTCGTCGCAGCTGCTCCACATTTAACGAGAATAATTGCAGCGACAGTGTGGCGCTGTTGCACTTAACCCCAACCCTAACTTTATAAGGTGGAGAGCCTTTGAATGTCTTTGATAAAATATTGAAATTGTTCAAACTGATGTTGGGGTCCAGCCAAACGGACATGGACTGCATAAACATCAAACACACACTGACACACACACACACATACATGCATAAATCTCGGTTGTCACGTGACTGGCTTGCTGGCTTTGCTGATGCTGGAAATTGCCGCTTGTTGGCGTCAAGTGCCTCGTTATAAATTGCCCAATTTAAGAGCAAAGGAAATACATTTTTAGTGTAAATAAATAATGACTTGAACAAGCTGGCTAGCAAAAGTGCTCAATTCCCAGCATTGGTTTGCCAATTGGCCGACTGTAATGCTGAAGGACTGCCAGACGACTTAAATGGCCAGGACACAGGACACACAGTCGCTGCCACTTACTCAATCCCAGACGATAATAATGTGGCTGCAAGTGCATCGCTTTGATCAGATACTAGAGCAACTTAGTCCAGTCAATAGCTTGACTTATTGATAGATACTAAAGTTGCTTATGGCCAAGTTGTAGTGCCAACATTTAAATCAATCGGGTTGCATTCGACTAGACCTTGAGAATGATAGTTTATATTACAACCAGGCTTAAGTCTGAGAAAGCATTGTATTAGGGAATGATTGCTCTGCCACATTAAAGCATGGAATGCCCTTAAATGCAGAATGCGCCAACTTTTCATCAAATGCCAAACGCATTTTTGCTTTTTTTGCATTTTTTGTCCACTTATTACTATTCCTCATTTGAAGATTGTTCGATTTGCAGTTGTCTGTTAATGGAGAGTGCTTGTATTATGCTGAATGGAATAACAAGTATTGTTCGAGTGCGGCTCTCTGTGGCTATCATTGCTGCAAGAATCCAATCCGCCCAATGACCGCCGGCAACAACGACGCCAGACAAAAGTAACGGCGCATTAAGTGCGCCCAGCAGCAAGTAAATTTCATAGAAATCCTCCCCCTCGAGGAACCCTCCCACAACCGTGATAAAAAATAAAAAATAAAAAAAAAACCACTGCTGTTTACAGCTTGTGCAGCGATGCGTTTGCCGCCGCAAGGCAGCACAAGTTGCAGTTTGGAGAGTTTGCAACCTGGGGGTGTGGTGCACCACTTGCCACTCGGTGGCACCGTTGCTCCCCACAGAAAAACCAAAGTCTGATTCTGAGTTTGAGTCACTGTCTGGCAATGCGCCGTGTCTGAAATTTTGCGACCTGCCGCAACAACAACAGCAACAGGGGCAACAGACCATGGCAGTCGTCGCTGGCACTGAGGAATGCTCGCTCCAAGATGCAACCGCTTTCCTCTCTCTCCCTCTTTCTCTCTCTCCCCTTCTCCGCGCCGCTTGCTACCCTAACTGTGGCCAGAGCTCAAATTAATTTCATTATTCTCGTTGGCTGGAGTTTCTCTTTTGATGCGTAATGAATCAGCAGCTGAAGCAGCATTAGTGACCAGCACAATGCTGGTCGCTTAATGATGGGGCACTTGGCGGCTTCCATTCTGTGTGGCTGGCGGCCATCGTCGCGACGCTCGCCGTTTGGTGGCTCTCGCTCAATGCGCCAAATGTGGCCACAAATCATCAAAATTTTCATGCAAATGCATTTTGTATTTCTCTGATTGCTGAATTCATTGAATTAGTGCATTCTCTGACTCTTCATAATTGTTGCCGCTAATAAAGCAGCAATCAGAAAGTTGACCCTTTAATTGCCAAGTGCTACAATAAAAACTCATTTCAATTTCAATTTGGCCAAAGCTTCAATGAATTTATGATAGTTCTCGAGGTCAATGTTTGTTCCCTTTTTGTTGTGGCATTTACATTTTACGATTTGCAATTTAATTTAATTTATAAGTGAAAAATCCATCTTTTATTTATACCTATATATATTTAAAATTCTACATAAATTATAAATCAGAAATATTTATTAGATTTCTGTGTGTATTTAAATGCAAAATGGTCCAACATTTGTTGCATGAATCGAGGAAATAATTAGTTTGAATTGTTATTGAAGTTATTCACGAGATCGGACGTTAAAAAAAGAGTTGTTATTAATAGGACTTATGTCTATATTTATGCTAAATACCTTTTAGTGCTCTCGAAAAGTAACTCACTTAAATGTGGCTCTTTTAAATATTTGGTTGTCTGGTTAAATTTCTACCCCACCATTTGATCTGCTTGCTTAATTAGTCAATTAACTTTTGGTCTCATCTCTACCAAAACACAACTTTATTGATTGTCCTTTGATGTTACAATTCCCTCACAAATATTTCGCATAACCGTCTTGTTTGTTTTTGGGAACGCAAATTGAGCATAACATATTATCAATTTGTCAACTTTCGAGTGCAGCTCGCAGCGAGCAAAGCATTTGAAATGCAACAGCAGCGACGACAACAACTACAACAAATCGGCAGAGAGCAAGAGAAATATGCCTCCACACACACACACACACACACATAGCGTTATTTACAGTCGCTACACCGAGCCCAAAAGCGGGTCAGTGTTGAGCGCCAAGGCCGAAGCTTGCCAGCCAGCCAGCCAGCCAGCAAGCGAATGTAGGGCGTCAGGGCGGCTGCTTGGCCCGAGGTAGGCGTATCAACGCCCTCCACCCCGTTTGAGCGACTGGCGACTGGCGGCTGGCGACTAACCCAAAACCCCAAACCCAAATCCAACACTTAATTCGCGTCGACTGCTCGGAGCGAGAGCGGGGGTACCGGAGCCGAGCGCCCGAGAGGCGGCGAACTGGTTACAGGTTGAGGTTTGGGCTTGGACTGTTCGATGGGTCGCCTCGCTCGGCGGTTCGTTTGTAGGCACGTTCGTTCGCTTAGCGATGTTGTTGTTGCCGTTGTTGTTGTTATTGTTGCAGCTGCCACTACGACGAGTTGTACTCGCAAACGTAACGTAAATGCAATAGTGGCGCCAGCCTAGTCAGCTGTCAAAGTATAATCCCTCTGTCAAGACGTTTGTAACTGGACATTCAAAAAATACAGTCTTACTATTCTAATTTACTATTCCCAGAAATTACGTCTTTTGATTTCTACACGATTCACTCCATTTTGTTAGAAAATACTCTGGGAAACTAAACTTTTGAAACTAGCAACAGAATATTACACGTTTAAGGAAACTAAATAAATGATCACCATTTATATTCAATTTAAGTATTTTGAAAAATACCATAAGTGAAAATTCGATTCGATAACTATTTTAATTTACAATCATTATCACAAGTGAATAGCTTAAAGATACTTCAAAAGATATAGTTGAGAATTATGTATCTTATTGAAGACTTTAGAGCCGCTCTCTTGACAGAAGATTGTTAACTAAGATCTGCCTAAGATCATATTTCCTTCTACTCTTTAAACTATCTTAGATCTTGTAAGTAAACCAATGTGCTTAGGGTGTTCAGAATTCGTTGTAGTATCGTGCGAATTTTCATTGTTTTTGCGTTGCAATTGAGACGATGACGACGCCGACGTCGACGTCGAGCACGTAGTAAACGCTATGCCGTCGACGTCGACTGCAACGTTTGCTATGTGAATGTGACAGAGACGGAGACAGAGACAGAGACAGAGACAGAGTGAGTGGATAGAAGAGGATTGCATTTGTGGTAGTAGATCATGGCCTGTCCGCTTGTAACTGGGGCAGTTGGGGGCGCTTGCACCGAACTGTGGCTGCAACTGTGGCCCTGTGGACGATGACTACTTGTTGTGGATGCCGTTTTGGAAAGTAGGACTCGCTATCGTTACTTATTTATCGTTAACCCAGTTAGCAGCAGCAGTCATCTTTTAGGGCGCAGCCTGTCAGGGGCTGGGGCGTGTCTCAAGTGTTGCACCTTGCACCGTTTGGTTCGTGAGTGCATAATTAGCCAGTCATTTGGGAGATGGTCGTCATTTGGGTGGTGGTCGTCATGTGTGGCCGACAAATACAAATACCACTTGCTGGATTACCGCATGTGCCCGCATTAATAATCGTCAATAAAGCTGCAATTAAAAGTCGATTAAGCCTGCGCACAGCAATTCAAAAAATTATTGGCTTACATGAAAACACAAATTAAAAAATGTACCATCAACAAAAAATGAAGAAAACTTAAGCACCTGCTCCACTTCCCACAACCAAAAAGCAAACAACAAAAAGTGTAAAATAAGAAAGAGAAAAAAAAGTTTATCCTTTATGGCGGAGCAAGCGAGGCGTTTCGTTGTCGAACAATAAAAAACACCCATCATGTCAATTTTTGTTTACCACTCAAGTTGCGGGACAGTTTTCGCCCCGTTGTTTTTTATGTGAGTGGCTCGGATTACTTTGGGCTCGCGGGCTGGCCAAGAAGCAACTCCGAATTGTGGTTCTCTCTTTTAGCAACTTCAACTTTCCCTGCGGTTGTTATCATAAATGGCTAAATACGCTGCGGGGCCACCTTAACCCTTTTTGGCCAACACCAAAAATACATTAAGACCGGCTAGAAACAGATTGTCCAAAAGATATTCCGCAATGAACAAGAGAGCAAATATATATATATATCTTATAAAGATTATTTTAAGTTGATTTCATATATATAATACATATAGATTTATGGAAAAGAATAGAAATGTATATAACAACATTTTGTGCATACCCTTTTATGTTAATTTGTACAGGGTATAATTAGTAGCTTAAGCAGAGAGTTGTGTCGATTTTTGAGTGCATTTTTGCAGCTCTAATTTAACGCTCGGACATCAACCAATACAACACTATACGAATTGTGTTTTTTATTGTGCACACGTGACTGTCTAAGACAGCTCTTGCTCTCTCTTTCGCTCTCTCTTTCTCCGTCTCTGTCTCTGCCTCTGCCCATCTATCTCTATTGTGCTATGTGCATTTGTATTGTGCTTTTGGGGGTCTATGATTTAACCATTTGTTCCCATGCTCCGTCGCAGCACGTAGGCCCTGTGTCATAAAACGTTAAATTAGTTGGATACTATGGCTTTGGTGATTTGGGATTTGAGAAAAGGCAGAAGGGGGACAGGAGGGCAGTTGAGTTTGGCTAAGTAGAGGAATTCCCAAGGCATTTGTGTGTGTGTGTGTGTGTGTGTGCTCGTCAAATGCGTCTCTCGCTGTTGGCCCGACTGTTTTGGCTCATAAAATGCACATGTTGATGGCGCGTGTTTAGCATGGCCAATCCGGGGGAGGGGTTTTTGTGTTTTGGCATCGGTGTCTCTGCTTTGATTCTCTGCCTGCTGCACTATTGTCAATGCTGGGCGCGTGTGTGTGTGTGAGTGTGGTTTCACACACTATCAATAGCCTGCAACCGCCTACATTTCAATCTAGTTTCCCTATTTTCCTATTTGACTTGAATTAAAATAAGTTACGTGAGTAGCTGCTGACATTTTCCATATTATTCCGCCAGTACAGCACACATTATACATGTATCTAGAAGATGCATACATACACACACACACACACACACACACATTGACACACATGTGCCTCCCCTCCCTGTGGGCAGCTGCACACAACATGCCTCGTGGGGGTTGGTTTAGTGGGTGGAAGGCGCTGTTCGCTTTGGCTGACCTAAATTCATTTAAGTCGATCGATAATTTTGTGCTGCACTCGATTGCCATCTCGCTCGCACGCACTCTCTATCTCTCTCGCTCGCTCTCTTTCTTTGGCTGCATGACCGAAAAAGGCAAAAGTATATAGAGCATACTACGTTCCATATAGTACTATATGCCACGTGCTGCAACAGCAACAGCAACAACAACAACAACAACTGCATTGCAATTATTGTGAAATTCTACTACAATGGAAATTGTACGGCAGTCACTGGCAGCTGCCAACGTTAACGTCTCTGTCGACGTCGCTGTCGCTGTCGCTGTCGACGTCTCTGTCTCCGTCTCTAGCTTCCGGCTACACACATACATTCACTCATCCATTGTCATGGATATATATACATATATATATATATATATGTATATGTTGTGTGTGTTTTTCAGTTTGGGTCGTGGGCGTCACTCTGGCATTCCATTGTTAACTCTTGAGCTTCAGCTTACACCCACAAATTTTGTTGGCCAAAAGGCAAATTTATTCTTTGCCTCGCTCTGGCAAACATAACCCAAACTTAAAACTAAAGCTCATAACAGCCCTGAGATGCAGTCTCTTAAATGTGCCACAACGCCTGCCTGATAGTTTGGACAAGGAATATCAGCACAGATTGTCCTAAATATATAGACTTATATATAAATTTATATATATACATATGTACATAGGTGACTGCTGCACAGCACAATGAGCAGCCTTGATTCGAAAGTCGATTGGGAGTGACATTTCAAGCGAAGGTGTCCGCTTGCCAAAACCAAAATAGTTTAAAGAGCATCGTTATAAATAATCCACTGACAAAGTATGACAGTGGAAAACTTAGACTAGTTGGTTGGTTTTTGACTAAGTTATTTGTTAATGTTTTTTATTTATTTATTTTAAATACATTGCAATGGAAAAATATCTTTTGGGTAATATTTTTATATGATTTTCAAACTGAAATAGCGCTTCACAAATTGAATGCTGTATTATTCCACAGATCAATCCATGATTAAAATACCCTTACTTTTGCAAGTCGTTTGAGTTCTGTCAAAGTTATGTCAAAGTTGAGACTGAACATTGATATTAAATTGCTGATACTTCAAGTTGCAGTTTTATTGTTGTTTGGCAAACTAGAAGCAAATCACCCGCGGAATTACATATAGGTGCAGTCGGGACAAGGTTATGGTTGCTCGAGTCTCTGAAGGGCACTTTGAGGGACAGTTTGAATATTAAAATCAATATTCTATTAATATTTATTCTATTAGTATCAGCTGTGCTGCAAGACAGTTGCAACAACATGCTTGACTCTCTGTTTAAGTGGCGCATTGCTCATACGCCTCGTGGGCGGACAGTTGCATGACAAAGTTGTTGGCTTGCTATTGAGAGGGTGGTTTGCCGCTGAATGTGAGGGGGCTTGGAGCCGGTTGGGGTATTCAATGTTGGCAAAACTCATTACGACGCCGCATGAGTGACATTTCCACGTTGTCAACATGACATATTTTACACACACACACACACACAGATGTTGTCTCTCACTCAGTCACGCCCTCTTTCTCGCTCTGGTTGTACACAGATTTTTATATTTTTGCAGCCACATTCTTGGCATGCAAGCCAGTGTGTGGCTTAATGTGACACTGCTGCTGCTGCTTGCTGCTAGCTGCTTGCTACTTGCCTGCCTGCCACATCTCTCCCCATATGCTGCAATATTTTTGCTTGTTTTCCCATTTGACGGCGGCGAACTTTGGAATTACGCCGCATTTCTTCACTTTCGCATCGCTGGCTTCTAAGCAGATTATTGCTCTTGTTATTATTATAGAGACGTCGACTTTGCCTTTTTTTCTCATTGTATGTGAAAATTGAATTTGCCCAGGCGAGACTAGACCAGCTCCAGAGGAGAGCAGAGCAGTCCCCCACCACAAATCTCTCAGTCCACTTCCTTATGCGTGCCACAATGCATGCATCCATCGCTCGGCTAATGGCGACGCATGTCAACATTTGTTGAGCGTTTGTGTTTAAATATTACTAATACGACATGTTGTGTGGCAGCTCGCGTGGCACCAAGCGGCTTAAGAGGCAACCAGCGCGTACGACCTAAGGGTTGAAGTTTGTTAGCTCAAGCTGTAGAAGCAACTCCAGCAGTACACTGAGCGAGAAAAGTGTGGCACTCGAAGTCTGGTGGAAATTACTTTCAAAACTATTTGCTCATCAAATCTTAGACGAGGCGCAACAAAATCCAATAGGAAGTCATATTTATATATATATATTTATATATATAAATAATGTTTTTTAGTTTACCACATTTTTTTCGCTGTGCAACTCTGTTTGGCTTTAAACATGAAGCGTGTGTTGTGGCCATAATTGAATTATGCCTGCTGCAAGTCAATGTTATTGTTGTTCACATTTAGTTGTTGATTGGACTGATAATGTTTTTCAGATTGTGAAATTGATAGTTGCACATAATAAATATATACTTATATCGCCGCTTGTTTTAAAGCGAGTATCTGCCACTTAAGCACTTTCAACTAATGCGACAATTACTTAATTATACAGAGAAACGTTCAACTAGTTTATACGGCAAATTCCAAGCAAAGTAAAACTATCTTTTTGCTGAGTATCATTGACAAATTTGTGTATTTAATTAAACTCGATGGAAAACTTTTTGGAATATGAAATTCGAGTCGCTGGGCGTTGGTTTTCCACCGTGGAATATCTGTCGATGAACAAGAACAAAACTTTAGTTCACAACTAGCATTGTCATAAGTCAAAAGCTAAGCGACAACAACAAAAACAACAACAACAATAACAGAAAGTAAATCAACTATTTTTGAAGGCCTTTCGTGCGACAAAAAGGCTGGCAACTAAAGTTGTTGCCAAAGTGGGGGGGGGTGTGGAGACAAACGGCTTGCAATTGAGAGGTAAAAGTTTAATTGAAACTCAAATTGAAAAATTCAATTCGCAAATTCAATTCGCGTATAATTTCAGTCGCTAAAAAGAAAAATACAAAAAATGAAGGGCGTGGCCCTGCTTGAACTATTTACTTATGTATGGCAGATGCTAGCTGAAGATAGCGGCAAGACAGAGGGGCACAAAACTGAAACTGGAAAAGGAACAATATACAAAGTACACACACACAAACAAACAAACACACACACACACACACACACACAGAGGCACAAAAGATGTTTGCAGTTAAATTAAATGAAAAAGTTTACAACTTTTTTAATGAAATCATTTTATGCTTCTTCTCATTTTTTTTTTCTGTTCCTTGCAACAGCAGCATAAACAAAGCGCTCGACGCAACAATAGCAAACAAAACAAATGCGGCAGTTGCAATGAGACACAAAGACAAGAAAGAACGGCTATCTTACGTAAGCCGAAGTTAATATACCCTAGCAGAGCGGGGTCCATCTGCTGACGTCTAAAGGTCACTCAAATTTGGAAGGAAAAAGCGATTTCAATAAAATCTATATGCTGATGAAAGGTTAAAAGCATAAAAATAACTTTAAGTCTAAAAGACTAGCTGAAAATGGCTAAATCGTCCTGGCATATTAATGATGATCAAGAGTATACATATATTTATATATTATATATTATATGGCTTCAAGAACTTCATCTCCTATGAGTTACACACTTCACAGCAAAGTATATACACCCCATATGGTAAAGCAAAATAAATGAACAAAGGCAGGAACTTGAAAGAAAAACTTGCATGCAAGTTGCAGGCCAAAGAGAAAAGTGAACAGATCCTTTTTGACTGCAATTTTTTTGATTTAATGAGCATAAGAGTAGACAAAGCATGTGTGTGCGTGTGTGTGTGTGTGTGTGTTTGCACAGCTTGCAAACGAAAGTTGGCTCAAGATTTTACGTTTGATTTTGATGTTAAAGTCTTTAAGACGTTTAACATGTCGTATGCGTAATCTGAGTAAATCGAAAACGCATCGAGCTGTAGGGTTGCGACAAGAAGAAGAAGAAGATGTGTAATGTGTGTGTGTATGTGTGTGTGTGTGTGTATGTGTTTTACTTTGAGAGCTTCATTTAGTGAGCGTCCCTAAGGCTAATGATGCTGCCGCCACTGCTACCATTCTCTTGCCTTGCTCGACATTCTCGTCCTTGTGTCCTTGGTTATCATTTGTGTGTGTGTGCGTGTGTGTGTGTGTGTGTGTGTGGGAATGGAAGTGAAGGGAAGCCATGAGCTGGGGTCATATATTTGTGTCATGGCTGAAACTCGGCGCGAGTGCGTTTTGCTTTGGTGGATGGCAGCAAGCAGCCAGAAGCTAATCCAACTGTCACACTCAGGGACACACTGCAAATGGCTTCTGGGAAATATGCCAAAAATTAGCTACGGGAAAACTATCTTATAGTCTTTCGGCAGAGGCACACCCACACAAACACAAACTTAAATGGGGCATAAGCGTGCAAAGCAAGTGGCAGTTAAGTGGTTTTCAACATTACAAATCTAGGCAGTAAAGTCACTCGCCAAGTGCGACAACACCTTCCACAGCTCCACTTACTTACCCATTGCTCCCCGCTCCCCCTCCTGCAGCTACACTGGGAAAAAACAATATGTGCATTCTTCCAGCTCGAATTTGTGTCTAGAATGTGAGATCTGTGAAATTCATAAAATATAAATAAGAAAAAAAAAATTAATTTAGAAAAAAGTTTTTGAAAATGGAGAAAAATGGGTTTTCAATTCAACAATGTTTTCTAAAATTCTTTTTTTTTTTTTTTTTTTAATTTAGCAATTTAATTTAATATTGATCAACCTACTGAAAGGTTATAAAATATTGTTTTGAAGATTGAATACATAATAACGGGGAATTTAAATTAATAACATAAACAAATAATTGGTTTTAACATATTGACATGCTGAACTACTCGATGAAGTTGCTCTGGTGTACCATGGTGATGCCCAAAGCCAAACTGATGATCAGGAATGGGACTCTGGAAGCCACTTACTGCCGACAATCTTAGATTATACGGCCTGCCAGGTTTCGGAATCATCGCAATCACAGCACACTTCCACGGAGTGGGGAAGTGGTGGAAGTAAGAATTATAGCCTGAAAATCGATATATCGGTGAATGGGCATAGGTCGAAACTTCAAAATGCCATAACTTCGTCAAAACTCAACTGATTTTAAAAAGCAAGGGCTTTTTGATCATAGTTTTGCCCCTAAATCAATCGTACATTTAAAGTTAAAAATGAAATTTGAGGTCGGAAGACAAGTAAAAATTATAGCCCGAAAATCGAAATATCGGTGTATGGGCATAGGTCGAAACTTCAAAATGCCATAACTTCGTCAAAACTCAACTGATCTTCAAAAGCGAAGGCTTTTTGATCATAGTTTTGCCCCTAAATCAATCGTACATTTAAAGTTAAAAATGAAATTTGAGGTCGGAAGACAAGTAAAAATTATGGCCCGAAAATCGATATATCGGTGTATGGGCATAGGTCGAAACTTCAAAATGCCATAACTTCGTCAAAACTCAACTGATTTTAAAAAGCAAGGGCTTTTTGATCATAGTTTTGCCCCTAAATCAATCGTACATTTAAAGTTAAAAATGAAATTTGAGGTCGGAAGACAAGTAAAAATTATAGCCCGAAAATCGAAATATCGGTGTATGGGCATAGGTCGAAACTTCAAAATGCCATAACTTCGTCAAAACTCAACTGATCTTCAAAAACGAAGGCTTTTTGATCATAGTTTTGCCCCTAAATCAATCGTACATTTAAAGTTAAAAATGAAATTTGAGGTCGGAAGACAAGTAAAAATTATGGCCCGAAAATCGATATATCGGTGTATGGGCATAGGTCGAAACTTCAAAATGCCATAACTTCGTCAAAACTCAACTGATTTTAAAAAGCAAGGGCTTTTTGATCATAGTTTTGCCCCTAAATCAATCGTACATTTAAAGTTAAAAATGAAATTTGAGGTCGGAAGACAAGTAAAAATTATGGCCCGAAAATCGAAATATCGGTGTATGGGCATAGGTCGAAACTTCAAAATGCCATAACTTCGTCAAAACTCAACTGATTTTAAAAAGCAAGGGCTTTTTGATCATAGTTTTGCCCCTAAATCAATCGTACATTTAAAGTTAAAAATGAAATTTGAGGTCGGAAGACAAGTAAAAATTATGGCCCGAAAATCGATATATCGGTGTATGGGCATAGGTCGAAACTTCAAAATGCCATAACTTCGTCAAAACTCAACTGATTTTAAAAAGCGAAGGGCTTTTTGATCATAGTTTTGCCCCTAAATCAATCGTACATTTAAAGTTAAAAATGAAATTTGAGGTCGGAAGACAAGTAAAAATTATGGCCCGAAAATCGATATATCGGTGTATGGGCATAGGTCGAAACTTCAAAATGCCATAACTTCGTCAAAACTCAACTGATTTTAAAAAGCAAGGGCTTTTTGATCATAGTTTTGCCCCTAAATCAATCGTACATTTAAAGTTAAAAATGAAATTTGAGGTCGGAAGACAAGTAAAAATTATGGCCCGAAAATCGATATATCGGTGTATGGGCATAGGTCGAAACTTCAAAATGCCATAACTTCGTCAAAACTCAACTGATTTTAAAAAGCAAGGGCTTTTTGATCATAGTTTTGCCCCTAAATCAATCGTACATTTAAAGTTAAAAATGAAATTTGAGGTCGGAAGACAAGTAAAAATTATGGCCCGAAAATCGATATATCGGTGTATGGGCATAGGTCGAAACTTCAAAATGCCATAACTTCGTCAAAACTCAACTGATTTTAAAAAGCAAGGGCTTTTTGATCATAGTTTTGCCCCTAAATCAATCGTAAATTTAAAGTTAAAAATGAAATTTGAGGTCGGAAGACAAGTAAAAATTATGGCCCGAAAATCGATATATCGGTGTATGGGCATAGGTCGAAACTTCAAAATGCCATAACTTCGTCAAAACTCAACTGATTTTAAAAAGCAAGGGCTTTTTGATCATAGTTTTACCCCTAAATCAATCGTACATTTAAAGTTAAAAATGAAATTTGAGGTCGGAAGACAAGTAAAAATTATGGCCCGAAAATCGATATATCGGTGTATGGGCATAGGTCGAAACTTCAAAATGCCATAACTTCGTCAAAACTCAACTGATTTTAAAAATCAAGGGCTTTTTGATCATAGTTTTGCCCCTAAATCAATCGTACATTTAAAGTTAAAAATGAAATTTGAGGTCGGAAGACAAGTAAAAATTATGGCCCGAAAATCGATATATCGGTGTATGGGCATAGGTCGAAACTTCAAAATGCCATAACTTCGTCAAAACTCAACTTATCTTCAAAAGCGAAGGCTTTTTGATCATAGTTTTGCCCCTAAATCAATCGTACATTTAAAGTTGAAAACGGGATTTTGGGTTGGAAGACAAGTAAAAATTATGGCCTGAAAATCGATTTTTCTAATTGTCAAAATATTTTTGGAGTTTGCCAATTAAGGCAGGCTGCTGCTACGTTTATTTATTTTTTTTTGTTTTCAGCGCAATTTTCGAATTTCACATTTTTGTGCAAGTGCGGAAGTTAATGCACGCATTTCCGCTTCCTTTCGCCAGTCAGTGAAATTTATGTTTTATTTCACTGTCGTTTGTGGAGCTAGCCTTTAGCATGCTCTGACTGCCTAACGCTTTTATTGGCACTGTGATTTCTGCTCCTGCTGCTGCTGCTGCTGCTGCGGCTGTTACTGCGGCTGTTGCTGATGATGATTCCAGAGGATTACGCTTCCAAGGAGCATAACTTTCGAGTTTGCTTGCTGCGCATTAATCATAAAGCGGTTTTCATTGCTGACACACCCCACCAGCGCACCTCTGTCTTTCTCCCCCATTTGGCATTGCATTTAATTTGGCATTAAGTGCATTCGCCCGGAGCAACAGCAACAGCAGCGGCAGCCATCTCCAGCTCCCTTATGGTACTTAAGCGCTTTACGAGTCTGCCCACGATAATAAAGGAATACCCACCATATACCACCAACTTACCTGTTGGCAAAAAAAGAAAGCGCTCTAACAATTCCCAGAGCTTTGGCTTCGGATTCGCATTGACGACGCTACGACAACGTTGGATTTTTATGGACGCAGACATTATGGCGGCACATGTATTTATGAGGCGTCATCAGGACACAGGTTAAAGGAGCCGTCTCCATCGTCGTCGTCGTCGTCGTCGACATCAGCCTTTGAGCCATGAGTTGCATTCCGAGTGAAGTAAGCAAAATGTAGACACAATGTAAGCAGTCGCTGACAGAACCCAAGAAAATTACATCAACCTTATGTGAGTAAAAACTTTGAGAAACTTGAACAACTTTTTGCCATTGGTGTATTCAATCAATCAGCGAAAATTACCAGTTGAAATTGAACATCAATTCAGAAAACATCTCTTTCATTGATTTCTCTCTCAGAATTAAATAAAATTTCCTAAATTGATTAACAATCTAATTATAATAAATCTAAGTTTCTGGCATAAACACAAAATTGAATGGCAGATGTAGAAGACGAAGAGGAAGCAGCTCCCGTTGGAGACGCAGACGAGGAAGAAGCACCGGAAGCAGATGAAGTACATCAAGACGAAGAAGAAGCACCCAAGGATCTAGAAGAAGCTGCCAAAGAGGCGGACTTGGACGAGCCCGAAGAAGATCCTTTCGAGCTACTAGACGAGCAAATGGCGGATAACGAAGAGGAGGCACTCATGTATAGGGAATATCTGAATCTGAGCAAACAGATCGACTGCCAGAACGCCATTATAAGCGAACTGAAGAATCGTTCCCATGAACTGATGGATCTGCCCTGTCAAACCCGCCAAGAGAAAGCCGAATACAAACAGATCCGCATTTGTCTCGATCAGGAGAACATCAAGTTGAACCAGATGATGCATCGAGCTGTTCAACTGCAAAATAATGGCTCGAAAAGGATATATGGCAATGTGGAGCTGGCGACCACCGACTTTGAGGATACTTTGTTTTTAAATTCATCAGCATGCAGACCCAACGGAAAATGTCCTGCCTCAACCAGGAGACCAATGAGTGCACAGGAAATCTGCGATGCTTTGGACAATTCAGATACTGACTCCGATGATGGATGCTGCTTCTGATGGATGTGTTTTATTTTTAAGATACTTAATATGTATTTTCAACCATTTGCGCTGTAAAGAAAATGCACATTTAAAGAGCTGCTTTAATTGAAATCTTTCCTAAACGTTTCTCAAGAAAGCGAGTACAACTCATAAAGCACTCATGTCTATAATTTATCAATTTCCCCCTGCGCATTATTCCGCTTGAATCCCTACAATTTCTAGGGGAACCAGCTGCGTCTGCTTGTGGTTGTGGTTGTGTGTGTGTGTGTGTGTGTGTGGAAGCTGTGGGGAATCGCTCATTGAGCAATTCATTCAATCGACGAATTCAATAAAGTACAACTAATAAAAATCAAGCGAATGCGAATGGCGATGAGAATGCGAATTGCCAAATGCCACAGACGACTTAGAGGGCCAACAACAACCTCAACAACAACAACAGCTAGAAGAAGACGAAGAAGAAGAAAATGAGCAGCACGCAAGAGAATTACAATTTTCTCGCCATTTGTTTTTGTTGCGCCACGCAACACGTTTTGCTGTCATAATTCGCCCCAGCCAAAGACGAAGGGAAAAGACCCCAAAGAACAGCAGCAATAGCAACAGCAACAACAACAGCAACAACAACAGCAATAACAACAACAGCAGCAGCAGAAAAAAAGGGCAGCAAGAAAATCGCGCGCATTTTGCAGAATACTAAAAGGGGGAGCTTTGAATGCGACGTTTGTGGTCCATCAAATGCTTGTAAACAAAGCCAGCAAACGACTACGTTGATGAAGAAGAGATGAAGTCTAGTGCGATAAAGTGCGGTGTGTTGCGGGGGGGAGTCTAAAAGCAAATGCGAATTGCGAATAGAACGACATGGCAATAACATGGCTTGGCTCTCTCTCTCTCTCTCTCTCTGTCTGTCTGTTGTGCTGCTTTGCTGTGGCGGGCGAAGTGCAATGCAATGGCAATGGGCACAAAAACAAAAGCAAATGCGAATGCCAGCCAGACAGAATAAGGGGATCAAAGCAAAACTCGCAAGACAAACAACCACAACACACACACACACACATGCACAGAACTGAAAGGAGAGGCAGTTGGTGTACAGATAGTGAAGGGGAGGCGGGGGACAGGCTTAGTTTAGTCGTCGATGCGAAGCAGGCAACGGCAATGGGCAAAGTGGTAAATGGCAAATAGCGTACACAGAGTCAAAGTCTGGCATCTGAGCTGTGCTCCTGTTTCGCGCGTCGCCACGCCTCTGATCCGTACCCCCCATCCCCCTGCTGCAGACACAACGCTGCCCGCATGCCTGGCATCCATGTTTCACATCCACTGCGTTCCTCACTTGCTGCGTTCTCTCTCTCGTTCTCTCTCTTTCTGTTGGTCTTGCTGCCTGTCTGTCTGTCTAGCTGTCTCTCGCTCCGGTCAACGTCGCCAAAACAAAGTCAACTCCTCAGCAAAAAAAAATAACATAAAAAGGGGAACGTTTTTGGCGCGCAAATCCAGCATATGAAGCCAACATTCAAAATGACGTTGACTGCAACGGCAGCAGCGACGTTGACTGTGACTGTGACTGCGACTGCGACTACGGCGTCACCTTGCGTCCATTCACCTCGACGTGAATGTGGATGGAACGAGAATGGGTTAAAAGAGAGTGTGATTCGTGCGGTGCGGTGCGGTGTGTTGTGTGGAGGGGGAGGGAGGGTGCGGGAACAGTACAATTTCATTTCATGCGCTTCGATTCGATTCCATTTTCCATTTCGTTCTACTCACTTTGCTTGTTTGCATTATTGTCTGCGGCCTTCCAACGTCCAGTCATGCCTGCCCCCTCCCCCTGTCACTCCCCCGTACCCCCACCAACAGCAGCACAACCCCAAGTGGGATGGGATGGGATGGGATGTTTAGATTGATGGTGGCTTCTTCTTCTGTGCAAATTCTTCTGTCTGCGATCTACGAGCAGCGGCGAGAACGAGTAGCTGTATCTGTATCTCTATCTGTAGCTGTAGCTGTATCTGTATCTGTATCTGTAGCCGAGGCGTAATTATTGTCGATACATGAACACCAGATATTTTACAGCGTAGAGTCCCGAGAGTTGCTTGGAGTTCGATGCACTGTGGCACCCAGCGGAAGAAACGATAGTCACCCATAGAGACAGATACACATATACAGAGATACTCAGATACAGAGATACACAGATACAGATTCAAAGACATTTTCAGATAGGAGCAGTAGATGGGCATCGTGTTGATGTTTTTATATCTATCAGATGTCGATGGCGATGCCGATGACGATGCCCCATTGCCATTTGCTGATGTTGTCTTCGCAATTTGCTGTTCGGTGCTCTGTGGCAAGTGATGGCAAATTGTGGCCACCGAATGGGTCATTTGAGCTGTCAGTAGGGACACTTCTTGGCTAGGGGCATTTCCGTTTACTGACTCTGCAACTGGCTCTGGCTCTGGCTCTGGCACTGGCACTGGCACTTGCTCTGGCATTTATCATGCCAGCCCTGCTAAAATCACTGCTCGAAGCTAAACCAAGAAAATAAATGCTTTGGTGTGAAAGTACTCGACCATGGGAGCAAAAACAATTTAGTTATCTTGAAAGGCTGTACTTTATGACTTCCACAATGAATATTTCCGAGTGAGCATTCAAATTAAACAACACATTGAATATTTGAATCCTCTTTAATCTTCTTTAATCAATCAGAATTCAAAATGAACTGAGTTCTAAAGTTCATTTATCTTGGATTATTTCAATATCATATTATATACATTTTATAATATTCGATTTTATTCACATTTTTAAAAATCTTTCAACATAAGCTGAGTACAAAACTTTGTTAATCTTAGATCCATTTCATTCAATCCTTTCAGATTTCAGACACTTTGGGAAAACCCGCCATATTTAACGGTAAAGCTTAAAGCAGATACTTTTAAATTTGTTGGCACTTCCCACTTAAGAGTGGTTAAGTTTGGCTTGTTCACTCAGAGGTATCACGCAGCTCGGACACTATGTGGAATTTTGAGATTTGGTTGCCAACTTTTCACTTGGCGAATATCTCTTTAAACTTTGACCTTTATGGCTTTCTAAGCCGCATTAAGTGTATACACATACTTAACGTAGGCACAAAACAAACCAAAAACTACCCAAAAAAATGAAATGAAAGTAAATGTACGCCCCGAAACCCAGTCAAACCCCTTCCTCTCTCTCTCTCTGTCTCCATTTCTCCCACTTCTAATGCCACTTGTCGCCCTTTGGCGTCTACACGTGAATTGCGCACATTTTTATTCGGAGAAAAGTTTTCTAAATTAATTTCGCATAAAAAAGTGGCAAAGAAAAGCAGCAACAACAACAGCAAAAACATTCGAACAGCATCCATAAAATGTGATGGGGCGCAGACGCGTCAACGCACGCACAAAGGTCAAAGGCGGCGTAGTGCGAGGGTCAAAGTTCAGAGACGCGTAAATTTACCGTTACGTGCGTAACAGCCCCCCCCCAGACAACAGACGGCAGACAGACAACACACACAAACACTAACACATTCACTCTTTTACGCCATATGCAGCAAAACATTGACAAAAAATACAAGAAATAAAAACTGAGAGATCTTAAAACAAATCTTGGCTACATGTGTTGAAATACAAATGTGTTACTCATCCTCATCTTCATCCTCATCTTCATCCTCATCCTCATCCCCATCCTGAGCTGAATGTTCGCGACTTGTTCGCAATCTGTACAATCAGATGTAAAGAAACAGTGTGCCACATTGCAGCATTGACAACTTGATTTAAGTAATGCTGCCAATATTTCGTTTGTGTCTGAATTCTTAAAGTTGCCTGTCCCAACAGTCTGTAAACAGAAATAGAATTGGGGCATTAACTATGTGAATATAAAATCATAAGACTTTGCTTAATATGATATTAAAAATTACACTCAAATCTCTGATTTCAGCGATGCTTTAATTTTAGCTAAGCGAATAAATGATAAAGTCCACCACAGGCTATGGGCTCAATTTGATTTGCTATTTGAGGATTTCACTTAATGAAAAATATATCTACTCATAAATAAAATAGCTCACGGCTTTGCTAAAGCTAAGCTACTCCTGATTTTCATTTAATGTGAACTTTTTCTCAGACGCAATTGTGACCTTTCATATTTTCTTCAAAGTATTTAGCATTTTGCATTATGCAAGAGCAACAGATATAGAATACTGAAGGGAGAACAGGCAGAAGGGGAGATTTAAAATACTCACTGATCTCTCGATGGGACAGTGTAGACTAACAGCTTACCTACCTAAACTAGCTATAATCAGTAGCAGAATCAGAATCGGAATCTCAAGATCGGAAGACATAAAAACCATTAACCCGTCAAAAATTCTTGAATTCATGCAAAGATCTGGTTTAATGGCATAGCTATAGGCTTCTAATCCCAATAATAATTAACTAAAATAGGCATAAAGAATATATAATTTAGAAGTTGAATGCACTTATTAATATGCCTAAATTGAACATGCTAGTTTGGGGGAGTTTCGAAAAACATAGCTTCAAAACCACGCATATAAATAGAAATCATTCGGTGGAATGATGTTGCCTCAGCCTCAGCTGCTGTTTGGGGAGGCCTAACAGACTTATTTATTGGCCCACGCCAAAGTGTGTGTATATGTTGCTACTTCTTAGCTAAAATCCTAGGTCTACACCCCAGTCTAATCCCCCCTCCAGCCAACCAACCAGGGGGTAATCATTCAAGCCAGCCGCCCGACGTCTGGAAAAGTTCTTTGGTCTTTGGGTCTCTTCTAGTTGGACAACAAATCACTTGAAGTGGAATATTGTCGTCTGCGTTGTCTACGCACCAAAATCGGCAGCAGGCCTGACAAGCACGGCCACCAACCCAACCCCCACCGGCACAAAGATACCCTCTCTGCTCCCCTCTCGACACTCACGTGCGCTGCCACACGTAAACTTTTATTTTCTGCTTATTTCCTTTAGCGATTTTTGAAGCATTTTTCAGGCAGCAAATACGCTTCTGCTTCTTGCTTCTTGCTGCTTGCTGCTTGCTGCTTCGTCTTCTTATTTATTTGGTGCTTTCTTTGTCCTTTTGTCTGTCCTGTAGGTCTTTGTTTGTTTTGTCTGCTGCTGATTTGGCGCGCATATGTTTTGGGAGTCCTCCTTAGACGAGAGACGACATTTGGGATTTCTTCTTTTGCGATTTTTATTTATCTAAAAATGAAAAGGCGCACAGACAAAACACAAGACACAAAACTCAAGCAGTCAGTTTCTGCTCCTGCTCCTGCTCCTGCTGCTGCTGCTGCTCCTGCTGCTGCCTTGGGTAAACAAGACAAAACAGCGAGTGGGCTGAGATAAAAAAGGGGGTTTTAATGTCGCTTTGATTTGTGGCAATCGCGCGCTAAGCGCCGCAATTTTCGAAGTGAAATTGCTCGAATTGTTCGACGAGCAGCAGACAAGATGTTGCCACACAGAGCAGGAGGCATGGAGTGCAGGAAGGGGTGGAGGGCGAATGCTGACAATGACAATCTGACAAGATGCGTTTGCCTTGGGTTGTTGGCTGTACTCGGTGCTTTGTGCTTTGGTCTCTCGGTTCCGGTGCGAATTCAGGTTCCATTTTACGGCCTGTGCCTCGCGAGCTGTTGTCCTTGCTGTGACTCCTTTTAGCTGTAAATAAACATGTTCGGCAATATGTCGCCCAGCGTCCTTTTTGTCCAATAGACAACTACTATTCTGCATAGCACTCCACGGCGACTTGAACTTCCGAGCCAGCAAAAGATGTTGCCCCTGCGGCAAGACGGCTGCCACAATAGGAACAGTAACAGACAACAACGAGCATTGTCATTGTTGATGTTGTTGCTGCTGCTGCTGCTGCTGCAGTTGTCGCTATTTGAAATGCTAAGTTTGCATAGAAATTGAAATAATATAATGCCGGATTCATTTTTGACTATTTTTTGCCTTTTTTTTAGTCTGCGAACCATTTATGACAGTTTGACGGCGCCTTTTTAAGGACATCGACAGCAGCCTGAGATGTTGAGACAAATTAAATTTAATTGATTCAGTGGCAGGCAATTAAAATTTGAGTGTATGAAAGATTTGAAGTGTTCTTCAAATATTTACTCACTCCAGTAACTTATATTCAAATTGGCAACCCGAATTGGAAATTTATTTGAGTATATATAGAAAATAGACACAAAATTAAGCTTTCTTTGTCTGAAAATACTCAACTTACATTTAGCAATATATTTTTATTGTTTGGCATTTTTTGAATGCACACAGAATGTAGTAATTGGAAAGACTACCTCAACATTTGTCGACGGCAACCACTTAAAAACTCATTTAAATTGAGTGCTAAATTCGAGTGTCTGTGTGTTGTGTGTGTTGTGTGTTTGTGTGTGTGTGCTTGCTTGTAGAGTGTTTCATTAATCATTTCATGTGCTCAATTTCAATAATTTCGTATGCCAAAAGTCGAGCCCAATGCAGTCCAGTCCAAATTGTGACCATTGCCCAGCGAAAACCAACTGCGGCCATTGAACTGCGCACGTATAAAAACAAACACCGAAATCAACAACAACAACAACAACAACAGCCACAACTGCAACAACAACAATAAATGCTTTCAACTCACCGATGGGCAGGTGCAACAACTCAGGGCAGGTGCAATTTTCGGGCGACAGACAACAGCAACAACAACAACAACAACTGCAAACAACAAGCGGCGCTAACTGGTCCAAAACACACACAGCCAGCACCAGCAGCAGCAACAACAACAAATTCAATAAACTGCGACAGCAGGCATTGAGTTTTAAGGATTGAGGATAGAGCCTCTCTAAAGGATTGGCAGAGGCGGGGAAAGGGATATCCACAGTCGCATTTAAATGCCGCGTGGTTAACAATAGGCTGTATAGAGAGTTGGAGTTTGTGGCAGACACAGAACGAGAGAGGGAGATTTTGGGACTCCTCGCTAAATATTTAATAACGAAACGCATCATCTGCCAGGGGAGCGACAGCCGCAGGACATGGACATCGACATGGATGCGGATGTGGATGTGGATGCAAATGCGGAGTCAGCTATGAAATTGTTCACGAATTCGACTGCCACAGAATGTGCTACACTTCTTTGTTAGATCATAAAAAAAAGGTTTATAAATGTTAGTCTTCAATAAACCATGCTGAAAGTATCTAATTTATATTTATATCTCATATCACAGCAACGATTAATACGTATCTATCGCTAAATCGATTAATATCGAATCTCTGATTGTGTTTCTCCAATTGCAAGAAGCACAGTTTGGCAAAGTGAAAACTTCTTATTGCAAATTCATCAAAATCTCAACTTTTTGCAAAAGCCGCCAAGCAGACTTTGGCGCCAAAAGTAAGTCTAAATTGTGGCGCACATTGTTTCTCTGAGTGCAGCCTGGGTTTGGGACTTGGCTACGTCTCTGCGTCTCCGCATCTGTCTGCAGTCAGCATCCATCAGGTTGTTTTTGGGCTTTGGAGAGGTGGAGAGTGAGGGTGGGGGGAGGTCAGTTTAACGATTTGTTTTGTTTTGTTTCTCGTCTGCCGCTCGTGAATTTTGCAATGTCAATGACGCCGTCGACTTCGGCGTCGACATCGACGCTGACGCTGACGTCGTCTGCTCTCATAAAAATCAACCCTCGGCAAAATAAATCGCAATAAAGGGAAAAGGCTGTGTGCGTCAAGGCGGTGGGCGAGTAGGCAGGGGAGGGGGCAATGTGTGGAGGGCGTGGCACTGGCACGAGTGGATGTTCCACTCGGACTCGTAGTCGACTGCTCGGACTGTTGTTATTGTTGTTGTTGTGTGCAGATCATTGTCCTTGACGGAGTTCATTCACACGAGCTCGTTGATGATTTTCGTTCATTTTGGCCCAACCATTCGAAATGCCGATTTTAATATTGGGCGAGTGACTAACTGACTGACTGAGTGAGCGAGTGAGCGAGTGAGTGAGTGAGCGAGTGAGTAACCCTCACTGCTGACGCATCTGTCTGTCTCTGTGACTCTGGCTGTGTGCACTTGCAAAAAAAATGGTGGACTTATTTGAGCAAAAGGGAATATTTACAAGTGAATCTAAATTAAAACAGCTCAGTTAGCCATGAATACTTAGAATACATGAGAAGTTAATGTCTCTGTGCAATTATCGTAATTTTTTTTATAGATTTATGTGATTTTTAAGCAGTTTCAAATATTGCAAAGTTTTGCACTTTTCAAAAATATAAATATTGAAATTGCTATTAATATTATTGCTATTACTATTATTATTAATACTATCAAAAATTATTATTATTTCTGATTTTAAGGGTGATTTTGATGATTTTGCAAATGCAGGCGTATATCAATATGTGTAAGTTTTTTTTTCTGAGTGTGGTGGTGTAACCGACCTAGGACTTGCCATGTGGTATTGTCTGCTGCCTCTGCTGCTGCTGTTGCTGTTGCTGCTGCTGTTGACGTTCCCTGTTGCTGTTTTGTTGTTTTGTGTTCGCTGTTGCTTCGCTTCTGCATTTGGCGGGAAAAAGTTGAGCGTCGTCGCCAAACTCGTCATCGGTGGTGGGCACAAAAACGACAACAGAATTTATATAGCCAAAACATAAAATACGCCCCAGACAGCGCAGCAGACGGAGGTGGATTGTTGCCGCCATCTCGCTCTCCCGCTGTCTCTCTGTCTCTGTCTGTCTGTCTGGCCATCTAACCAAGCGCAGCCCCCGAGGCGCAAAATGCAAAAAACCAGAACGTTGTTGAACAGGGGAACAGCAGCGGGAACACAGCAACCTGAACCCGAATCCAAATCCAAAACCCAAACTCAAAATAAATACATACGTATATATAGAGATAAATACATATATATACAACTATATAGTATATTTGAATGTGTGTGTTTGTAGTTGGTACAAAGGCAAAACGAAACGAGCAACGATTCTAAGCTGTGGCAACATCATTACGTGCAATAATGAGGGGGCATTTTTTCATGTCTGTCACGGCAAAACAACAAAAACAAAAACAACAAAAAATGAGCGAGATGCAAGGTGAGGCAGGGGCACAGCGGGACGGTGTGTGTGAAGGGGGCGGGAGAGGGGAGACTAACTACCTATGCCTATGGATTGACGCTCGGCTTGCTCGTAAACTGATATTGAGGTCGACGACTGCTAATTTGTGGATGCGTCGTCGAACGCGGCAGCAAGAATGGGGAGCAGCGCGATGAGGAGAATGTGTGGCGAGAAGAAGAAGCCGCAACAACGTCAACAACATGTGAGAACCCCTAGGGACACAAGCCGAGTACAGTTTTGAGGCGTGTCAGCTACACACATACCTTATCATTTTATCATCTACAAAGCAATTCAAAATTTGCATTTTTGCTGCAAAAGTTTAAGAATGGTATTTTCATATTATAATGATTCACTTAATAATTTGAAAAGGCATATGCTTAAAATATCATATATTATGCAGCAGAAGATGCAAAATTCGACGAAATTTTAACAACAAAATTTAACATAATCGAATTTATTTTTCGCTGAAGCCATTATTAAAAAGCTTTGTTTTTAGGATGCAAATGCGACTATGGGGGTATCATTTTTTATACAAATTACGAACTTCAAATGCGTTTCCAACTTTGAATTTAGTGTTATTCAAATCCAAATTGACATTACTTTTGACAAAGTATTGAGAGAGTTAAGGCTGTGGAATATTTCGGCTCAAGCCAGATTGGAATGCTTGAGGACTAGAATTTTTAGTATGTCTTTCGACTAAGAATCGGATTCGCAGATTTAATGCAGTATTAATCTAGAAATCAAACCTCGAATCGAATTTTAGAAAAATATTTATATTTGACTTACTTGAACTTGAAATAGGTTATAAGTCCAGGGATCAAACTAAGATTAAAACAGTCTTGCCTTTAAAGATTGATTAAGTTTGACAAAGGTTAACATAGCGCCTTTAATGAGCCGACTCTTGCTATAGGGTATCTCGATATCAAATCCAAAACTTTCCACTCCTCTTTTTCTTGACAAGCCACAGGATTCTTTCAAAAACTTCACACAAGAAGTCGCAATTTCAAATATTCTTTTTCTCCCCTCCAAGTTTATTTTTCATTATATTTTAATTAAAATTTTGTTAATGTCCAGCAACAACAATCCGACAAACTGCCCATGCGGGATCAACTAGAGGACATGACACCATCCATACAACAACAGCAATAATAACAAAAGTAAATTTCCATATTAATATCAAATTTCCAGAGTGGTGAGCACTTTGCTGAGTTAACGCGACTGTCCGTAATTTATGGGGTCGACTTTCCAGCTCAAGCTCCCTCTTGCCCACACACACACGCACACACACACACGCACTTGGTATCTCGCTCTGTCTGGTGTGCGCATCTCGGGGTAGGCAATTAAAAGCGTTTCGCAAGAAAATTAGAATTGAATGAACTGCGCCTTACGCACCAGGAAGTCCTTGCGAAAGCAGGTCTAGCAACGAGTCCTTAAGCATAGGCATAGGCCAGGACAACAACGACAACGACAAGAACGCCAGACGCCAGTTGCCAGACGAACCAGGGCCACAAAAGCCCGCACATGCCCTGTTACTTACTGGTTTAGGTTTAGGTTTGGGCTTGGGTTTGGGTTTGGGTTTTGGCTTTGCTTTGAGTTGGGTTTGGTGGTGGTAGTTACGTTGCTCCAGGCGTTGCCCTGGCCCCTTCTGCTACGGTTCGCAGTTTTCCCGGCTCGTCGCGCCGCCAGACGATACCCACAAGCCGAAAAAAGGCGGCCAACGCACGAAATGCGAGTACTTGAAAAGTGCGTTGATATTTTGTGCGTGGCCAGGAAGCGTAAGCGACAACAGCGTGTCGAGGTCCTGAAGCTGAGACGCAATAAGACTATAGGGCGGCAGCCAGTCAGCTAGTCAGTCACTCAGTCAGCCAGACAGACACACACACAAAGACAGGAGCGAGTCCTTGCCTCTTGCCTTAATGCTACATTGCGAGAAATAAATGATTCGCGGAATTAGTTCGAGTTAAGTAGCAGTCTTGCCATTTAAACTTTAAGCTTGTCAGCACAAATATATTAAACAAATAAAATTAAATTTAAATTTTAGCAGCTGTGCTTGTAGCTGACTTTAAATATCCTTTAAAATTTGTAATAAATATTTATTACCATAAACAGCTATGTATATTAATATAATTAAATTATTATTTATGCATAAATATCTGTCGTGGCCTACAGAAAAACCTAAAAGTTTAGTAAGTGATCTTAAAAATCCTTTCGTTTTTAAGAATTTTTTAGTTTAACTATTAACTATTAATAAATTTACTCAAATAGCTTGCTGATCCTTCAGTTATGATAACATTTGTGCGAATTGTTAGCTAAGACATATATTCTTTTCAGTGGCTAAGCTTAAATCAGCTTTAAGTCAGATTTTTTTTGCTTAGTGTAGTTGCAACAATGGGCTCTGTGAGTTTAACGAACTTTATGCGCTTCCTGCCGCCGACTGAATGTTGAGGAGGATCTCCCTCCACCTCCCCGGCCTGGTCAGCTTTTATTTCTCATTTTCGGGCGATTCTGGGCTCATGAGCAATTTGCCAAGCTACCAGCCAGCTCAGGCCGCTCTGGCAGCGTCCAGTTTCGGTTTCATTTCGACTTGCGACACGTAACGAGCACATCCTGGGCCCAAGCACACACAGAAGCACCGTTATTGGCAACCCGCACCCTGCACTACAGTTCCTCCACCTTCTCCGCTTGCCCGCTCCAGTTGCTGTTCTTTTTTTCTTCCCATTCTTTTGCTGTCTGCCTTACGTGATGTAACAATGCGGTAGGTTGGGAATTGCGGCAACTCTCCCCCTCTCCACCACTCTCTCCCTCTATCTGTCTGTGTTTCTGTCTCTCTCTTGCTCTGCTGTTGTTGCCAGCTAAATAAATTTGCAAATAATTTACTTTTGCTGAGTCTGTCTGCTCTCCTGCTGCTCCTGGAGCATACCTTGTGCGGCTGCTTCTGTTCCCGCTTCCCGTTTCATTTTTTTTTTTGTTTTGTATGTGTGTGTGTGTGCGTATGTGTGTGTGTGTTTTTTTTTTTTTGTTACCGGCAAACGTCTCCAGACGTTCACGGAGCGATCAAGGTCAATGTGCGTGCTGTGTCAGTAACCTTTGCCATTGTCGCCTCCGCTCGCAACTCCCCAGTCTTGGCACACACACCCCTCGATCCGCTCTACTTCGTCACCCCTCCACAGCCAGCCGCCCTCAGCCTGCCCTTGTCATTTTTATTATATTTGGGTTTGTACTTATATATATACATTTTTTCCTCCTTTTTTTTTGCGCAACGTCGTCTGGACGACAAAAAAAGAAAGAAAGGAAAAAAAAGTTCTATATATTATTCGAACAGATGTGCAAAATGTTGGAAAGTCGCCTGCGCCTTCGTCTTGATAGCACCAACAACCCCAAGCCCCTCTACAGCAACCCCCGCCCCATGTTCAGCTGCCTCAGTTCGAGCCTTGTCGTTCACGTTACCATTGTGTTTTTGTTGCTGCTGCGGCTGCTGTTGACTCTTGAGCCAAAAGGCATTTGATTTGCCATAATCGCATATTAGTCGTTTGGCCAACGTTATGTATTTACTTTATGTGTCTGTTGCCTGTAATGGCCAACCAAATGGTTGTTCTTCTTGTTGTCGCTGTTTTTGTGTGGCCTGCACATGTAAGCCAAATATTTGAAAGCTGGCTTATCACAAATCAGTTACCAACTCGGTCAAATGCCACAGCCCGAACAACCGGTGGAGGCTTGAGATGATCAAATGGCCCATCAATTGAACAATTTGCTAACTCGGTTAAAACGAGCGTCATTTATTCTGTCTGGACAGATACTTTAGAAAATCTTATGTTCAGCGGTTATTTGGCTGGAGCATTGGAAAAAGATTGGTTTGCGATTTTAGAACTGCAATGGGTTGTGTGTTTCCTGTACTTGAGTTATAAACAAATCTCTTGAAATTGTAATCGTGCTCATCTCAGATATAATACTAAACACATTTGAAGTATGTTGACTATATGAAGCACCTGTTTATGTAGCTACCTTACTATCAGTAGAAAAGATGTATCCAAACCAAAACTCGGGTTAAAGTTAGCTACTTTTACCAACTATATAAATCATATCGTTGGATCGTTGTCCTTTTTTGTCGCCTATCTATCACTACTTGATTCAGAAAGTAAACTTTTTGGCTAATTACCATCCTGACTTCTGCACACTACACACACACCCGACCGAAGCACTCCTGGCTGACAAATAGTTTGAATAATTATACTTGCAACTAGCTCAGTCAGGCAGCCAGCCACTCCACACGCCCATTACTCTCTTCCCTGCGTTTTGGGCCAACAGTTGCCGGCATATTACACTCAATATATCATTCATTATCCGCCATGAAAAATTAGCAATCGCATTTTGTCTGCCACGCTCGTTTAAATGCAAAAGAAATAATTTTTGAAGAAAGTTTTATCAGTTTGCTGGCAGCCGAAGAGGAACCGTGGCAAAAGTAAACTGGTTGCAACCAAGAAATGTTGCCTGGTAATGTGCAACAAGAAGTGGCAAGCCAGAGGACGAGGCCAGGACCAACTTTCAAGTTTTGGCGTCGACAACGGTTGGGCGCATAAAAATTAGTTAATAATGATGGCCATAAAATATGATTTGGACAGTGTGGTAGGCAGCAAAAGCTGCACAAGAAGCACGAGCCCAAAACTTTTCCAATAAAATCAGACACACTGAGAGGTCAAAACCGATGCCAACATCGATCATCTAACCATGGCCGACAAGAACGAAAAAAATCACACACACTCAGAAAAAAAGACAGATGAAATGTGTGCCAAAGTTTGGCAAATGAATTAAAAAAGTTGATGCCTTGTTGGTAATTAACTGAGGATGCTGCTTCAAGTAGACATCCAACAACTACGGCTCCACCTCCTGCCTCACTCAGCGGATGGCCCAAAGAGTTACAAGGAGGGAATTCAGTCTCGAAAATGATTCATAATTATTGCAATGCGGCAAAAATCGGCAGAAATGCCTTGCGTTGCGTCCTGAGCTGTTGTTGCCACCATAAATTTGACAAATGTGTCTGTAAACTTGGCTAATAAAAGGACTCAGTGTCTGTCGCTGTCATCGATGCGGCTGTCCTGCCGCTGTCCTGTCGCGCTTCCTTCACTCTCAACTCGACTCATCTCAACTCAACACACCTCTGCTAGCCTCCACTCCCCACTTGACAATTAGACACATTTTACAGCCCCGCCCACAGCGATTGACATATTTATGTGCAGCCGCCAAAATGCCAAAGGGCCCCCCACATGACATGGCGATAACTGAAACGCATTGGAAAATGTTGTTGTTGTTGTTGTTGGCGCGCAATGTTCGAGTACCGAACAAGGACGAGATTTATTGTGTTCGCCCGAAAACAAGTTAATGAAAATCTGATGATGGCATTTGATAAACACAAAACTCGGCCATATATCAAAACAAGCAACAGCCGCAAAAATATATTTATTTTTTTTTTGTTTTTGGACTCCAACTGGCGGTCATTGCCATTGGGCTTGGATTATTAGGGAGCTTAGACCTTAGATAAGCAACGAATCCCATCGGACAACCCCACACACAGATTCAGATTTTAATGGGTTTTGCGTTGGGCAGCTCAAGAATTATGACAATGCGGCGAGATATTATCGCTAATCGAGACTACTTGAGAGTTCAGTTAAGCGAGACGAATCCAATGCTGCGCTCTCACTTACTGGCCATAAAGCATTGTTGGCTAGCAGCAAGTAATTTATGGTTAGTATAAGTGCAGCCAAATGCCGAGGATGACAACGACAACGATAACGAGGCGGAGATGAGGATGAGGACGAGGATGAGGACGAGGATGAGGACAGTGAAACGTCTGCTGAATATTAATATGAATCATGTGAGTGTCACTGTCCCTCCCTCCCTCTCTCTCTGCATCACTCAGCGTGTGCAGTAAACGAGCATATAATAGCTTCAAGTTTTGGGGTAATGCTTTTGATCATCAAATTATATTTAATATTCAGCCACATGAGCCAAAGTTGAATTATCTGTTTGCTATCTGCTAAAACTTGTCTGTTACAGAATATGTATTTATTCTGGTTAATATTATATTAATTTAAATTATTCTTATTCTAATACTTAAGTTAAGTATGAATATTTTGGAAAATCTATACTTTCTCATAGGTTAAATAGTCCTTCAAAAAATATCTTCCATTCTTCATATGGCATTTTTCTCAAATTCCATATTTTCCTGGTAAATTTGTGAATTGAACATTTCCTTTATGGATTTATTTTTCCATTGAAAAACGTATGTAATCAATGTTTGCTCATTAATTTAAGGATAGGTCCCTTTCAGTTTCAGAGTGTTTTGTTACCGAAAATGTTTTAAATTTATCATTGATAAAATGTGTGATGTTGATTAAGAGCGTCGATGCAAGAGGCATTAATTTTCAAGATTAAATAGAACGGGAGTCCAAGAAGGGCACACTTTTGAAATGACCGACACAGTTCCAGGAATGTCCAGCGACCAACAGCGAGAGAGTGAGAGCAAGAGATTCCCACACACAGACAGACGGACAGACGGACAGATGGACGGACAGAGAGCCGTAAAGGACACGCCAGGGACAAGATTTGTTGGGCCTGGGCGTTAATGTGCAAAGTGCGACTGAATGAATTTCAGCAGAAATGCTGTGGCTGCTCTATCTGTATCTGCATTTGAACTTAAATCTGTTGTTGTATCTGTGTCTATTGAATGTGTGTTCGTAGGTAGGCAGCAACAGCAGCAGCAACAACAACAGCAGCAGCAACAACAGCAGCAGCATCGACAGCAACAACTCGCAAGGCGCATAGAAAGGATAAAAGGTAAATCACCTTTTGTTTGTTGCCCTCGAAATGACCGAGTTCATTGTCAAGTTCAGGTATCGTCTGCAAAATGCGATTGTGTGTGTGTGTGTTTGTGTATGTGTTTGTGTGTGTTTGTGTGTGAGTCTGTGAATTTGTTGCGCTTGCGTCAAATTTGCTACTCAACCAAAACCAAAGGCGAAGACTGAAGACGAAGAAGACTCGCAGCACGGCCTGCAGCTGAAGTGTGGCCATGTCTGCGGCTTTGGGTTTAGTGGGTTTTGTGTTCTCTTCTCTGCTCTGCTCGGCTTGGTTTTGTTTTGGTTTTTTGGACAGCGACTTCGAGTCAGACTCCAGCATCCAGCCAAAAGGATGCTCCATAAAACAAAAAGCTATTTGAAAGTGACATTTATGTGTTTTTAATTCCTTTAATGTGTGTGTGTGTGTGTGTGTGTGTATATGTGTGTGTGTTTGGCTTTCGTGTTTTTTTGTTATGCCATTCTAAGGAATTTGCTGGCTTTCGTCTGAATTTACCTTGCAGCAGCGCATTGACCTGCAGCCAAGAGCAAATGAGCCGTGCCTCAGCCTCAAGTGGGAACCCAAAAAACCACATAAAAAAATTAATAAACAAATAACAACAACTTGAACGGAAAATAGTTTGATGTTTTGAATATGCCACAGAGCCTTTCAAAGTTGTTTTTTAGCAAAACTTCAATTCTTGTTTGAAATTCTCGAGGGAAGTTCTCTAATTAAAAGAATGTAGATATTGTTAATGAATTTAGAAACAACTTTATAACTATTTAAAATAAGAAAGTGATCTGTTAAGCTTCCCTAACTGTTATCTACATATTGCATAAATCTTCATTTATCCTCAGCAAACTTATAAAAATACTAAATATATTAGAGTTCTGAATCGTAGCTCTGAAAACAAACCAAAACAAATACGATTTGCGTATGCGAAAGACACTAAAATCGAATGGTAATTGAAGTCATCTTCATATATCAGCCCGATTTCCAGATTCTTGTCTGAGCATTTCTTTAGAATGCGCCAGCATCTTAATCTGCAGGAAGCGATCATAAACAAGTCGCAAGAGTTGGCTGTCCTGACGCCACTTAAACGCCACCAAAATAGCCAAAAAGAAAAAAGCAAAATAAAAAACAAAAACAAAAACAAAAAGAAAACCAAACGCAAAATTCCTGTTCAGCGAAGCGTTCGCAATTTAGGCTTTGATTTTTTCGGCCCTCTTTTTGCAGTCGCACCTTTCAGGTGAGTCGGTGAGTCGGTGAGTGAGTGAGTGAGTGAGTGAGTGTGGCTAACTGGCTACCTGTGCGGGTCATTGAATGCACCGCTTATCAAGTCTACGTTCTCTTGCACGTCCACATTGATTACAAACTGTTGAATGAATTCCGCCGTTTCGTTGGGCCAGTCTCAATGCGAGCGAACTGATCAGAATGTTTTTGGGCCGGCTTTTGAGTTTAAGCCGCCGCCGGAGACCTGGTCAGAATTCCAAGAAGGACATCTCTCTTTTTTATTGTTTGGCTGTTGTTGTTTTCCTTTATTCCTTTTTCGCTCTTTTTGTTTTTTTGTGCTGTTTTTCATTTAAAGCATTTTATGGCATTTTGTTTTAGTCGCCGCTTCATTATGATTTTTATGGCCACTTTGACGCTGCGCTCTCTGCCTTCCCAGTTCTCAAGTGAGTGGCTGCAACAATCACAACAACAACTTCTTTAGGCTGCACTGCACTGGCGGGGGGCATACTTGTACAAATGTGACTCCAATGGAAAGTGGTAACAATGCGCCTAGCGCGGTGGTTTGTTTGAACACCGAAAACCGTTTTTAATGCTCGTTATAATTTAAGTGTTGGCGGTTTTGTTTTTTTGTTGCTTTGTGCCTTGTGGGATCAGACATCGGACACATCTTGTATATCGTACATCGCCATCGGGAATCTTTTTCGGGGTCTCTGTCTGCCATGGATACGGGTGATTGGCCTTTTAAGCATGCCCCATGTGATTTTCGCTTAATATCCTTGGGGCCAAAACGAAACCGTTCTTCGTGTCCGGCCGCATCGAAGAACCTCTGCCTCTACATCTGCGATTGTTGTTTTGTTATTCCTATATTCAAAAAAGCTGCTCGACTTTAATTGGTATCATTAATATGGGCTATCTCTGGAAATTTGACTGAGTTGTACACAAAGTCAGCTCAGCCAAAACATGCTTAATAGCAAAGCAATTTGCATTTGATCATGGCTTGGCCTCTCAATTAAAGAAAGAGTACCTGCATATTCGGCATGGAAGCAAATTGTCACCTTTTCGTTGAACTGACCTGAACTGAACTGTGCTGAGCTTTTAATTAAGTAGGCCTCATTAAATTGAAAGCACTTACAGTGCCTTCAAATGACATTTGACAATGGATCTTTGCCGTCTGACGTCAGCAACATTTATAAAAAGTGAAAAAAAAAAAAAATGTATATAAAAAATAACAACATAAAAAAGATATTAATTAAACTTGATGAAACACTCTAATTAATTTGTAGCCTTCAAAATGTATACATATATATTCGGTTTAGGGGCAGCTCGCTTTGTTTTATGGCTGGTCATAAATTGAAGTTCGGACGGGCTCATTCATAAAAAAATACAGTACGCAAAATTAAACAAATAAAAAGAAGCAGAGAAAGAAGAAGAAGAAGAAGAACTGAAAGGACCACTCCCCCTTTTAAGCAATGCGTTTGGCTACTTGTAATTTGCTTTTATGAGCAATAAAAAAGCGACAGAATGCGACCCATTAAAACACACACAAACTACACAAATCGCATTTAATTTGAACTTATGAATTGAAATTGGAATTTCAAGGCAGACGCTTAATTGAATGCGCTGCGCAGCGATGGGCGTGGCTGCTATGATTGCCCGCCTCCCCCAAAGCGGGACTGAATTGTCTGCTTAAAATGCCATTAAATAAAGAAACTGTATCTCAAGCTGTGCCCGTCTGCAATCAAGAAGCAACTCCAATACACCCATGCTAGTGCTACATACAAATTGTGGTAAGTAGTTGTGGTCATTACGATGTGGCCAGTCTGTCCCACCGATCCATCCGTCCGTCCAGTCCATGGCGCCCGCCGACTCACTCAACTGTTTAGCGGAGCCACACGCAAATGCAAATATTACCATAATTATCGCACATGGCCCGCAGACCATGACTAAAGCACTCGCGAGTCGTCCATCGGGCTGGACGAGAAGTCGCAATCGCAGTCGAAGTCGGAGTCGAAGTCGCAGTGTTTGCTCCCATACCCTCCAATCCAAGCCAGCTGCCCACTCCTAGTACAACGCGCCCCTCCCCTCCTCTCCCCTGTCCGCATTTAGGTGGCCGCCTCAGTTCCAGGCACGCGGCATGCAATCGAAATCTATTACCATGCATTTGCCGACCCGGTGAAGAAAGCGGCTCATTACATGTTTATTATTGTTGTCTTGCATACCCTACTATTGGCCAGGCGGGTATAATGACTTATTCGAATAGTTGACAAGCAGCTAAAAATCGATTGATTATGGCTATCTTTGCTTAATATTGTTAACTGTTTTCGAAATGGTTCTAGAATAATTAGAGATACAATTGATCTTAACTCACTTAGTTTTAATATTTGCAAGCACTTTAATAGAAAACTATTAAACAAAATATAAATTAATATAAATATAAATGAAATAAAATAGAAATAAATATTCGAAATCATGGAAGCGTATCTAGTGTGCGTCTAGGGGCAAATGCGATCGGATTGTTATTGTTGTTACCTGGCCAAGTGCGGCACTTGACTTTATTTTGGTTACATGCCATGGGCCATGGCAATTTATTCTCGGGTAGCCAATAAAACTCACTTGATTGGAACTGCAAGTGGTCGCTTTTATTGGTTTATTATGGCAGCAATAACGCGAGGGTTCGCGAGATGTTGGCCAAAAATACAACTTTGCCGCCTGCACCTGCCACCAAACGTTGCTGCAGCTGCTGTTGAACCAGGCTAAGCGCAGTTTGCGTTACCGCCTCCAGCTTTCGACTGGCAATCAAATTTGATGGCCTTGGTTGGCCGTTTGGCATGCGGGTCCCAAGCATCTTTCCGACACTCAATCAGCATCAAGGCATCAACAACGGCAATGCAGCAAATGTTGCCTCATAAGTCAAAAGAATGTCGTTTAGCTTCAATTCAGCTGCAGTGGCTGTTTGCTACTCAAGTGACGCCACTGGTATTCTGCCCCAGCCTGAGCCATTGACACAGCCATTGGCACTGCCACTGCCACTGCCACAGCCACAGCCGCTGCCTCTGCGCTCCTGTGGCACATCCTCGCCTTAGTGGCGTCTATCTAAGCGCCCGCATCTGACTGCCCCGTATGAGTTATGTGCGAAAGGGGCCATGTCATGGCCTGATAATAATTTTATGTGCTCGTAAAAACATTAAAAATTACAAAAAGCAATGGTCAACAAAGATGAGGCCGCCGATTGGCCTCACTCAATTTTAGTACCTCGGTTTAGTTCAGTATTTTTGCTTTTTCTTTGTATATATATATATATTTTTTTTATTGTTGTTATTATTATTATTTTGTGCTGCAATTGACCAATTTCCAAATGCCTACTTATGACATTTACTACAAATGCTCGGGTGTGCGTGTGTGTGTGAGGAGGAAACTGGTCATACAACCTCAACCGTATCCAATATGCCGAGCAAACTCTTGATGATGATGGTGATCTTCGGCAGAGGCCGACCTGCTAAGTGGGTTCGAGACATTCGTTGTGGCTTTTTATGACTTCCAAAATGGAGCTCTTAAAATGTTTTTAATTGACTCATCTATTTGCTACATGGGCAATAAAACAGCAAGACATAAAACGACCAAAATTGAAATCAACCGTTGGTTTTTTAACTTACAAATTGGATACGAAAAATTAATTACCCGAACGAAAAAATACCTGAGTTTTTCTATGAATTTGAATGCAGATCGCTTAAGATTGTTCTAACAATATTTGGTTAATATTTTCCTGTAAAAACTCTACTTTTGCCAACTGTATTCACTATATTCAAAGTAGATTATGCAATTACAAATTGTTGGTTAACTTCTTTTAAAAAACCCTACATTGTCGCTAAAATGCTACCCTGGGAATTACGCCAAATGATGCGTATCCCATAAATAATACAAAAAAAAAAAAAAAAAAAGAATGAAAACGGAAAAAATGTAAATGTTAAAATGTTCCATTTTACAGCTCAACCCTCAGAAGTGAACTGGTAACGAACTGCTTCGCTTCACATTGTAATTTGGGGCCACTTTGCGAGCAAATGTTCATTTTGCTTTTGCTTTTTGTGGTTACTTGAAGTATAAAGATGTAGGGAAATGGGGAAGTTTTTACGATGATATGCCGTGCATTACACGGCGTTTCAAACATTTTCAGCTTTATGGGTAAGTTTTCTTTGCTTTTTGTCGATTTTTTTTTTTCTTTTGTTGAAAAGAATGGGACAGAGACGACATTCGAACTTCTTTTGCACGCAATTGACTATCAAAATTTTATGTTGGCTTTATTTGTTTTCAACAACAACAGCAACAACAACAATATCAAGAGCCTCAACTAGGGGTAGGGAACTGAAGCAAATGGCAGCTTCTCCAGAGTGACATAAAATCCAATTTTATAATGCATATAAAGTTTTAATACGACAACAACAACAACAACAACCAAAACATGAAGAAAATGTTGAGGGTGAAAATTTTATACACACACTTTTATAGAAATTTTAGTAGCCCATCAAATTTTACGCGCTACCAACAACTTGTGCATAAAATTTTACTTCCGAGTGAGCGCAAGCAAGTCGTCCTCTTTCTGTTAGTCTATGACAGGACACAACATAAACGGGTGGGCATTTTCATTAGGACGGCACAGGCCGAAACCCTGTACAGGACAAATAAAAAATCGTTTAAAAAAGAAAAACAAGCCCAAAATTGGAATTTCAACCGGACAGAGCACTTTGAATTAACGTAAAATTAGCTTGTTGACTTAACCCTATCGAGCGGAAATGAGCCTGAACACAAACTAGGCAAAAACACAGGAGAACTGACTGCCAGTAAGTGCATCAGGATACGAAGTGGCGCCCTGCCATAAAATGCGGAAACAGGATATCAACACATGAGGCTGACGGGGCGCACATGCTGCCATGCACCATTATTTTCTAACATTACGACATACATATACACACAGCTAAACACCTTGCAACATTTGCATAAAACTAACACCAGTGCAGCGATACAAGCACGAGAGACCAAATCATTTCTGAAGTCTATTAGCAACGGAGTTAAGCAAACTTCACCTTAACACAGAGCGAAAAGCGAAGTGCACTGCAAAAAATAATGGTAAAGATAGATGAGATGAGTTATAGATTAGACAAGAGTTAGATTAAATTAAATTGCCATCAATGGAGTAATCATACAATCTAAAACTGCTTTCAATTGTCGTTTAATTCTCCCATAAGTCCAACTTCTAATTCTATTTATTCCGTCAGTTCTGGCAACAACTTCAAAAGTATTTTAAAAGTCATAAGAAATTATGATTGTCGCAATCCATTCAATGCACTCCAGTGTAGTTGTCCGCGCTGAGTTGCCTGCTGCTAGTGTAAACTTTGACAGGATACAAAAGGAGCGTTAGCATTAAGCAAAAGGCATTAACATTGGCAATGGCACTTAAGTGTGTATCCTGAATTAGCCACAGACTGCTTTAATGACAGTTGGCGACAAAACGCTTACGTTTACCATTTGAATGGCCAATCGAGAGACCGACATCCCACCACTATTCCCGCTGCAACCCTCCTCCCCTCTCTCTCTCTCTATCTCTCTCTCTCCCCCTCGAGGCGAATAGCAAACATATTGTGCAAATGGATTGGGCCGCAGAAGGGTTATTAATAAATTAAATTTTAATGTTGCCCGGACGCATGCTTATGCATTAAACGCAAGAACAACAGCAACAACAACCCCACAGTGCTGTATCATAAAATATTCACACACACACACACACCCACAACACACACACACACACACACAAGTGCTCATGTCAATGTAATTCAATACTTTAAAATTGCTTATCAGAAGTGGCTTCTCTAATAATGGGGCGTATGCGCAATTTTAATGAGCCATTTCCAGCTAATTTTGTATTTCTATTTCTGGGCTGGTGTAATAAAGTCTTGGCAAGGGTTTATTGGGTCAGAGCAGGACTGTTATTGTTTTTTGTGTTACCTTGGCATCGTTTGCTTTTGGCCCCCACTGCCAATTTCGAGGTCCCAATAAAATAGGCTTTTCTATGGTGACATTAATTGTTGTGGAGCCCATACCCGATGAGCATTCCAACCAACTTTGAACAGAGACATTGAACTTGTGGCCAACTGGCTGTTAAAATAGACGCTACACGTGTGCAATGGCTTGTCTTGGCCGGGCTTCAACATAATTTAATTAAAATTCGACAATGATAAACCCAAAAGATACATTAAAAAGCCAAATCTTAATAATGAGCTGCTGCACATTGGAGTGAGCGAGACAGCATTTAGGAAAGGCTCTTCCTCTATTTGTATGCCCTTGTTGAGAGTAGCTCAATTTGAACATAAAATAAGTATGCCACTGAAGCTGACATCTGAGACCAAGTAAGGTATTCGCATATATTCCCTATCTGCAACAGTAGATCATTATTTCCTTGCCGTCTTTTCTGCAGGATATCGAAACTGAATTCACAAACACTTTACACAAAGGATAATTTTTAATTAATTAGAATTCGTTCAGCAAGAGTATGTAAACTTCGTCTACAGAAAGTCATTAGTTCTTTATAGTTTTTTTTTGTTTTTTGGTTTTATGAAGTGTGTTGCAAAAGTGTTTGCTTTCAGTACTTGACTTAATTGCGTTGATGGGGCTATTGTAACTGTTGCTGTCTTTGGGCCGCGGTCCATGTTGCTGTATGTGACTCGAACCATGCACGCGGGCCACTTAAAGCGCTGAGCGCCAGTTTCAGTTTCGGTCATTTGAAGTTTATTACCCGCGCACGTGTGAACCGAAAATAGCAAAACGTACACAAATTTGCAGCGAAACCAAACCGGAAATCGCTGAAACAGCACAAAAATAACAATATATATATACATAAAAAAAAAAACATAAACAAAATAACAAAAGTGCGAGAGAAGACTATAGTCAAAGTGAAGGTATCATGACATGTATGCAGGTAGTCACTGAACCTAACACCGAATGTTAAACAACCAAGCAACCAACTAGCCAAGCAAGCACGCAGCTAAACAAGTCGCCTCAAGAGCGGCAATGAAGACGTCTAAATGCGAAATTAAATATGACATTTTAGAGAAATTAAGTGGTCCATGTTAGACACGCTCTTAACTTCCCAAGATCGCAGACGACACACGAAAGATATGGCGATTCCCGAGGGACTGTGGGACTTAATGTCTGACTTTTTCGAGCTTCGGGTTGTTAACTAGGCAGCTAATGGACAAGTAGCGTAACACAGTAGTCAAATACTCACTTGTCAAAGTCACATACTTAAACAACTTGGGCGAAGTAGGGCAAAGAGAAAAAAGACTTTAAAAAAATATATGTTGATTTTTAATTAGTTGGACAGCTGACAGCTGTATGAGAAAATGCGATATAAACTTTGGCAGCCGAGAAACTGGTATCGAAAATTAAAAATTAGATTGATTGCCTTATGCAAACAAATTTCGCAAACTTTGCCAAAAACGATTTAAAACCTTAGCTTTAGTTGCAAGCCTTCTCTTTTTATCGGCAACTTGTGGGAATTTGGCATAACCACTGTGCTAATTTAAATACGATAATTAAAGATGAAGATTAAATATTGCATATGCTGAGTAGAGCAGCACAACAAACAGTCACGCAATTTACACAGCAGAGATCGCATTCTCAATCTTCCCTTCGAATTTTATTGTTTGTATTGACAATTTGGCTTGGGGCTTTTGCTTTCGCTGTCTGGCTCTCATTCATGAATTTTGTAGATTTTTAGTCAGAGATAATTTGCGAAAATAAAACACCGTGTCGAGGTCCCCCCCAAAAAATGTTCATTCAAAACACGTACATACACTTCACAGCCGAACAACAAATGCAAAGCGACAACGACAACAACAGCAACAGCAGCAACAGCAACAACAATGGGATACCCACGCAGAGTTCGACAGTGGGACGGATGGACGAGTCTTTTGAATAGCGAGTGAATGGTGTGAAGTGCAAACAGAAGACGACGACGACCACATGGTGTTCAATATTCAATATTATCGACTGTGTAACAAGAAGCGCAGCAACAACAGCAACAACAGCAACAACAACAATAATTGCTGCTGCTGCTTGTGCTTCATTCATGAAATGCTTGTGCGAAAACACCAATAAATTAACCAACAACAATAGCAATAACAACAAAAGTAAATTCACAGATTTGTAATTTCCATTACGTGTTCGATAATTTTTTTGAAGTGTGTACTCGCAGTATATATTTGCAGTGCATTCAATGTTTCCCCGATACTCCGGGAATATCTGTGGGATGTGCCATCGATCGATCCATTGATTTGGGGTCTTTGACTTGTGTGAGATCAGGGCTTGACATGACTTGCGACTCAATTCTGATCAGTCATCGTATTTGTATATAACTCCTTTAAGCTGCTGTTGTATATTATTATTGTTATTGTTAATTTTATTGTTATTGTTGCGGTTTTGCGGTTGTATTTGTTGTTTGGTTAGTCGTATCTAAATATTTTTGTGTATTTATCTCACGTTGCTGGGCACTTATCGTCGGGTCTCTGGGTCCGCATCGCAAAAATCACGAATTTCGTGGCGCATACAAAAAGGGAAATTCATTTTTCGACAACCCAAAACAACAAGAACAACAACAACAACAATAACAAGCAAACAAAAGCAAACCAGTTGTCTGATTAAAAGGTGAATGAATTCGCGAATCCACGAATCGCATTCAAAAATGTATACGAACAACAATTCCAGTTCTTGCCTGTTGCTTCAGCAGATACCTTAACTAAATGTGGATGCAAACCTAATTAAAGATACTTTCAGCTTTGTTAACACACCTGCCAAACATTTCTGATAACAACTAATTAGAGTCATCTCTTCACAATATTAGAGTTTTCTGTGAAATTTAATTACTTCTTTTATTTAGTCTGCCTCAAATTTTCCTGGCTGCAGCTGCTCTATTCGGTTGTTTTCGGGGCGCTATAGAGTATTTAAGATGCGTTCTCTTCACTGCTTTTTATTGCCACTCATTATGATTTATATGAAAGTTGCTTAACGGCCGTGGCGAATGTCAATGCATGCATCCATCAGATACAATTACCGGCGCATATTTTGGGCATTTTACGAGCATTCGCTTGCCCTCTCGCGCAATGACGTCAATTGTTATTGTTTAGTATTGTGTCTTTAAATTCCATTTGATATGTACTTATTTGGAAGCCACATAAACCGGCCTACTAATGAGCACAGTAAACAACAACAACAATAGCAACAACTGCAACATCAGAGAGAATAAGAGTAACTGTGACAGCAACGGTAACAACACTCTTAACATCTCTAATGGAAATTTACCCACTTGGCACGTTTTTTGTACACTCGATCGTTTCTTATTTATTTGATTTTTATTTCATTTTTTTGTGTGTGTAGTTTTCCTTCAAGTGTATCAATTTACTTAGGCCATGGCCTGCTCATCACTTGGGCAACATGCAACAGTTGAGGCTCAACACACACATACATACATATTTGTATCTGTGACTGTGTCTGTTGCCTTACATGTGCTATTCATTTCGCATGAATGATACTGTTTCTGGAATATTTCTCGTTGTATGGAAAGATTTACAAAAGTTTCCATTACAAATTGTAAACAAACTCCAAGGGACTGAATGACTGACTGACTGGCTGACTGACTGACTGGCACAGAATGAAAAGAGAGGCAAACAATTCAACAAGTGCCTGGTACTCAGGCTCTGGGGGTCAATAAGCAGTCGCAGCAACAATGATATGCCGGCACGAGACTGGCCATTGATAATCCCCCATCATAAACAGAGACTGCCCAAGAGGGACAGAGAGAGAGAGAGAGAGAGAGAGAGAGAGTTAGAGCGAGAGAGGCTTCTATAAAGGTACAGTCGACGCAATGGCTGATTTTCGATTTAATTAGTTTTGTTTGGAATATGACATAAGTAGATCAGATTAATCCACTTGACTGAATGATAAGTGCATATATATATATATATATATATATTTTATGAATGGAAAATCACTTAGCTATGTAGATCTTTTAATACAAATAATGTCACTGATTGTCAATCAATTCAGTTTTATTTTTCTTTTAATTAATAGATTAACAGCAATCTGATTATGATGATGAATGTGATTATTATTATTATAATATTTATTCGTAGCATTAACAAAGTGGATTACGGATCAGTAGTAGTTAGAAATGTATCTTCATTTTAGGTTTATTGATTTAACGTGTAATGACCACCCAAACAAGAGAATTTCTCACGTTTAACCTTATACTTGGAGTTATTCATCAGCGCTTGAGCTTGACTATAAATACCAGAGCCATCACCTTGACGTGCCCACATTTGGTTTCCGTCTTCGTCTTCACGTGCCAGTCTCAGACGCAGACGCAGTCGCAGTCGCAGTCCAAGTCCAAGTCCATTGTCCAATGCCATTTTGTGAGTTAACAAATTTGCGCACGCGCAATGCCAACCCAAATACCAGAGGCTTTACTTGTATTCCGATAACGCAATAGGCTTACAACTTGCGGTACTAAAACGCAGTTCCAAGAATCAACAGAGACAAACAACAAAATTGAACGCCCGCTCATGGCATATTTAACGTTGCGAAATATGAAGGAATGCAGTCGAAGTCGGAGTTGGAGTCGGAGTCGGAGTTGAAGTCGTAAACGAAGTGGAAGATGGAATAATCAGTCTCACAGTCAGAGTCCGAGTCGGAGAATGCCGCACTGTAATCGAACTGTCAGTTGGGGAAGTGAGTAAACAGCTCAGCTGAGAAGTCAGAGCTCGGAGCTCAGCCTCAGCCTCAGCTTCAGCTCAGCTTGGCAGCTTGTCTTTGTTGCGGATATCTTCGATCTTGGCTGGGGATCAACTGAGTTGCAGTTTGAGAATTTCATTTAACTTACTTGCATATTTTACTGCTTTCGCTCCAAACTCTGACTCCAACTGCAACGCTTGTTGTGCCTGTTTGATGTGTGTGCAAAAATGTTTGTCATTCTGTTGTTGCTGTTGCTGTTGCTGTTGTAGCAGGTCTTTTTGTGCTTGTTCTTTATGGTTTGCTGCATCATTCAGTGAGTGACTGGAACTAAAACATGCAACTGCATCGCATTTTACGCGCGTCAAGAGCTCGAGCTTCCCTCGCTGCTGCTTTAGTGCTTTTTAATGAGTTCTTGCGTGCCACATGCAGCAGGGAATACAGAAACGGAATCAACATCAACCTACAAATGCAAAGTGGAGCTATGAATGAGGCTGACAGAGAGAGAGAGAGAGAGATAGAGAGAGTGTGAGTGTGAGAGAAAGAGAGAGACGCGGCTGTTTGCATTCTTCTTATATTGCTGAGTTATTCAGAATATTTTTATTTAATTTTAATAGGACTGGCTTAGCCAAATTACAAAACACCAAAAAACACACAAAAAATGAAAAGCTGTAGAAAAATAAACTCTCTTGATTGCATACTAAGCGCTTTCCTTTTGTTTTGTTCCTTAATAATGTTGTTGCCCCAAAATCCTTAAGTCACATTCATGAGCTTCTGGCATGGCGTGACTGGAAAAGCGACAGAGGCCAAATTGTAATATAAGTACTTACGAAAAAATGAAGTGTTGGTGCCATAAATCTCTCAAGAATTTCGGCAAGACCAAAGGAACTTCCTCTGAATACACTCAATGAAGTTCCAACTGAGGAGGTCAAGTCTAGGTACAGTTTTTCATAGTCACTAGTTGACTGCTAATCAAAAGGTTTCAGTTAGCAACTTATTCGTTCGACAAACAAATAGAACTTGATGACAGCTGCTGCTTGTTGGTGTTGGCACCACTTCATCGCATCATTGTTTCAAATAGTTTCAACTGTTTCCAGTCAACTTCAGATGTCGGTCCTTTTTAGAGCATCGTTTGCATGCTTGCTCTAGCTCTGGCTCTCTGCTTTCAACTCTTTCGGCTCTGCTCTGAGTGTCATTGAGGACAAAGTTGTGCGCTCTCTCTATCTGTCTCGCTCTATATCTATTTATGTGTATTCCTCTGGGAGCCATGACATGGCAGCCATGCCATTTGCTATTTGGCATTTGTTATTTGGCATTTTCACTAACAGCTTGTCTTCATTTGTTTGGCCAAAATCAGATGGGCGATGGCGCGTGGACAAACCGACTGCGACATCAGCAGCAGCAGCAGCAGCAGCAGTTGTATCTGAAACTAAAGCTTCAACACACGAGCATGTTCAACTGGCATGTGGCATGTGGCACTTGCGGCACATGCGGCATGTGGCAACGACAATACTAGCTTCAGCATCAGCATCAGCCACCAGTCGCCATGACAGTCACAATCACAGTCACAGTCCTCGCTGCACGCGCGTCAACTTGTGTCAAAAACCAGGCAAGTGCCATTTTGCGGTATTTGTGGCATTGGCCATGGCCAACAGCAAAATCAACAGAGACAGCAGCAGCAACAGTTATGCTGCCAAAGCACATTGGTTCTAAGCCACATCATTATGAAAAACAATTAATTTAATTTAAAGATAAATATATCCGTATACTTAACCTATTTAGTATACATAACAGCAGCTCTAACCTCGAGCTTAAAGAGTGTAATTAATGGCCAACAATAATGAATATTTTTATCTGAAATTGTGGCGCTGCTCTTGTGCAGCACATTACCAGTGAATTCCGCAATAAACTCAACCTTTAATATGTGCTCTTTTGAGTACTCCCCTTTTGCCAGGAGTGCAACCAGAGTACGCAGCGCAGTTTGAATAGTCAACCACTCACCCCGGGCAGCCGTTTCCCATTTGACATCTCTCCTCGCTTGAAGCTTTGTTAGCTACCAGTTTTCCAGCTGGTGTGGCCCCCCGCCGCAGCCCCAACTTGGACTCTTGTCGGACTTGCGTTAGCCAGAAAATGTGGCCACCCACGTGGCTTCCTCTGATGTTGTTCTGGCTCCTGCTGCTGCTGCTGCTGCACTTGCTGCAATTGCACGTCGACCCGTCAAGCGTTTTGATTGAAGTGTGTTTGTTTTACTGCGGCTTTGGTTGTTGCTGCCTCCCACCCTCCAACCCCTAAGCGGCCAGTTGAAAAAAAGGAAAAGAAAATGCCAAAGAATGAACAATAAATACGAGGGGACAACAAATATTTGGTGCGAAACAAACGATGGCAAAATGCAGCATGTGAGCATCACCAACCAAAGCTCACTTTGGCACAAACACAATACGATTTCGGATACGGAATCGTAGCATTGGATGGACATGGACATGGACATGGACATGAGACTACAAATGGAAGGAGATGGATTGCTAGGATGCTACAACGGGCATTTTTTCCATTGCTGTCACGTTTGACTCCGCACTCGACTTGGCCGTGATGTTGATGTTTTGAAGCATTTAGTGGTGCGCGGTGGGCATCCACAAGCCAAGCCAGCAAACAGTAATTGCAACATACATACACATATACATATACACATATATATATATATATATATATGTATATATTTGTGTAGTAACAAGAACACCAATAAAAATTGTTGCAATATTTGCGGTGAGTTTTCTACCCGCGCAAGCAAACATTATCGAATGACAGTGGAAAAAGCAATGAAAATCGCAATCAATTTTTAAAAGTACTTTTAAAGCATATTTTGGGGAAAAAAAGAGATCTTTACTAAATATTCAATTGCGAGAACATATTTCAATAAATGAACAATTCCAATTGTTCTAAATATAAATATTAAATATATTTTGAATTTGAAAATTCTATTTTGAATGAAATTAAGTCAGTGCGAAACTATCTCATGCAAATCAAATGAAAGTTCCATCCAAATCCCTAAAGGGTTGTCGAACAAATATTCTATGCAGACTATCAGTATAGAGATCCAATTGTATTAGTGTGTGTGTGGGTCGCCAGGGGCGTCAGGGTTCGCATTCACAGCAAACAGTAAAAAGCAGAGAGCGTCACAAGCAGTTTCGGTTAGTCTTTTCACTTTGGCTGTGGGCCACAAACGAAGTCATCACTGTGCCCCCCATCATCCGCCTCGTCTATGGTTGCCTGTACTTTCGTTGTTTGGTTCCCAGTGCCCAGTTCCCATTGCACGCCCCGTTGAGCTTTTTGGCAACTTCCAGTGTATACCTAAAAACAAAACCAAAAAAAAAAGAAGAGAAAAATTTGCTTCGCTTTCGTTTTAATTTATTTTATTGCGAAATGCATTTTTTGTGGATTTGTTGTGTTTTTGTCTTGAGTGCCGATTTCTCGGCCCCGAACCCGAAAGTGTCGCATTGACTTTGTGTCTCTCTCCATCTCTCTGAGCCGAAACAAAATCAAATTTAATTCAAGTGTCAGTTACGCTTTTCACGAGGTTGCTGCAAACACTCGCCGCTGGCAGCACAATCGGTTGAAGTTTTGTTTCACTTCAGACATCGTTATTGTTGCTCTTGCAACAAATTTAGTTTTGGGTTATCACTTGTGGTGGGCAAATACGACACGCAACACCATTATTTGCCACATACTGACAGCCGGCATTTCCGTCCTGTTCCCGGTCCCCAATTCTAGTTTCGAGTTTGGGTTTCCCCGCTTTGTCCTTCAAGTGTTACATGAAAACAACTTGAGCTGAACGGTTGAAAGCTATGCACTTGCACTCTCCACATATTGCGACCCTTGCATTTCCACTTCCATTTCCACTTCCACCTGCCTGACTTCATCCAGTGCATAGCCGCAACCTCAACTCACCGTTTTGCGCTTCATTTTAACCAGCTTTGGCTTTGGCTGACAAACTTTTGCCATTGCGAATACGTGTCGAAAGACTTTTAAGCGCACAAGGACACTTGAAGCAACGCACGGTTGTGACCCTGTCACACTACTCTCTCGCTTCCTCTCTCTCTCTGGCCCTGGCTGACAAGAATCAACCTTAAGTCTAAATTTACGTGCTCTCGAATCGGTAAGCGGTGACTTTAATGAGCTTACAACATGGCTATAATGCCACCACACAGCCAACAGCAGATAAGAAACACGCAGCTGCAACTGCTGCTGCTGCTGCTGCTGCTTCTTCTGTGGTTGCAACTGGAACTGTCCATCAAATTAGCCCAATAAAAACTCATTAAAAAGGGGGCACAACCCTATTAAAAGATAACCATACGAATTTGTAATTGTTAATGATCGCTGATCTCTGCACACTTTCGACACAACACCGAGAGAGAGTTTTCAGCACTGCTCTTTAAATTAAAATTAATTAAACAGTTCGACGAAACTTTGATTGAACTGATGTAAGACAGCGAGTCTGAGAAATGATGGCAATCAAATATCTCTCAATATTTACCGGTGGCTATTATGCTGGGATTCCCCAAAAGTATCTATAAAATGATCCGTGGGATACTTTAAAAAATATCTCATTATTAAGTTGGGCAATATGATTAATGGACGAGCGTTGTGATCATAACTCACTTAGTGTTTAAGCTTGCAATCAGCAGATTTACAACACACTTTGCTGATTATACGGGGCATAAAGTATAAGTTCAGTCATTGAAAAAACTTAAAGTGTTCATGAATAGATTAGCGCAACATATTGGCACATCTCTTGATTGCATTCGATAAGGTTTGGCAAACCGAACTCAAAGAACTATCATTGAGCGTACCAGGAAACTTTCGGCACATATATGTAAATATTGAGATATGCAATTAGCTGTTTCATAAGCATCTGTTTAAATACAACAGCAATACTATCATGATCTCACTCGAGAACAATATTTGGAACTGATCTCATTCGTCAAATGCAACACACAAATTGATGCAATGATCGCTTATTGCTTGTATGCCGCAAACAGTTGAGGATGCCAGTGTTGAGCTGATGTCAGCTCAGCTGTATGATGTGCAGTGATATTAATTAAATGACGTATACGCAGTGTGCTACCTGCGAGAATGACGTCAGTGGCTTGGAACTCTGGGGCTTGCATCTGGCGTCATGGCATGTGTCATCGATTCTGTATGTGAGTGTGTGTTTGTGTGTGTGTGTGTGCCAATTGATTGCATCACGATGCCAGCTGCAATTGTATCTGTAAGATACATGTACTATACTGCTGCACACAGATACTTGTGTTCATCCGTTTTTGGCGGCAGCTGTGTGACTAATAGAATCAAATGTGGGTCAGGCATGAATTTGCATTTGCCTAGCGACGTTGGCGTCTATTTTTGGGCAGTCGGCAGATACAAGAAAATAAATATATATATATATATAAACATAAATAACACAATGTTTGCTTTTGTCGGTCATAAAATCAGCGGCAACATTGTGAATTAATCATACACACAACAATTCTCGAGTGCCGTCGTCGTCGTGGTGCCAGGCAATATTTATAAACCACAGCCGAAGTTGTATGCCCCCACCCCCCCACCCTCCCTCCATCCAAAATCAATTGACATGATTTCTATAATAACACAAGACTTGCTTTGGATATTTGGGGCGTGGTACGAATGTTGGCCACCCAAATACGCAAAACAATTGCATCGATCAAACAAACAGCTGGTCGACCGTGGCAACTAACGGAGGCGCCGCTTTCGAGGACAACAGCCGCCACTAACCTAAGCCAAGTTGAAAGACGAAGCGTTGGCCAGAAATCAGTTCAGCCAAAGCAAGCAAGGCGCTAGGACGACGAACAAGTAAGGATTGGAAACAATAACAGCAACAACTGAAGCAGGAGTACCAACTGTGAGAGCGAGAGCGAGTGAGAGAGAGAGAGAAACAGAGAGAGAGAAAGAGAGAGCGAGAAAGATCCTGGCAAGATGTGCGACTGTGGCTGCTACTCGTATTGCTCGCACGACTTGTCCTGCTATTCGCACAGCCACTATCATTCGCATTCGCATTCCCATCACTGCTGTGCCGGATACAAGTATCTGAAGTGCCTGTGTCGCTACTATCGACATGTGCAGTGCACCTGCTCCTGTTGGCGCCGAAAATGTTATCTGCTCTAAGGCGGCACTGACAGGTTCGACAGCAGCAGCAGCAGCATCAGCAGCAGAAAGGAACATGGCGATGAGGATGAGGATGAGGATGAGGACGAGGATAAGACGACAGCACCATTAAAATCACAAACTCAAACAATGCAAATCAGCAAAAGCATATGATAAAGTCCTTTAAGTAGTTGCATAACACTTGGCTGCATCGTTGCAGGACGAGCAAAAGGAGTGCAGGTGGAGCGGGAGCTGGAGCTAATGGATGATTGGGGGTGCGATTGCGAGAATAGCAACTAGCGTGCATACAGGTCGTATGTGCAACGTTTTCAGTTGTCTGGGTGAGTGTGTGAGTGTGACTGTGATTGAGCCAGAGCGAGAGGGAGTGAAAGTGAGTGCGAAAGGGAGAGCAAGGCTTGCTTGATGTGGCCAACTTGTTATAAATCGAATGCATTTGGTGCAAAGTCTCTCGCAAAAATACTAAACGAATTCATTTTTGACTAACTCACCATGTAAAATCTTACATACCTACTACCTAATATAAAACATTCCTTAACACACCTTAATCACACACGCACACATACACATGTAAATCACGATTAAGTTAGTGCATAAGTTCTACTTGAAATGTCCTAAGCACACAATATATATGTATATGTTAGTTATAGTTATCGATTCAATTCATCAAACTTCATTTTGATGATAATTTTGCCATATTTGTAACGGTTAAAAAACAATACATCAAATAAAGTTTTATTCCAACACCAACACAATTAATAATGCATTTGTATTTTTTAAGAAAGTAACTGACTGAAAAGGAAATAATGATGGATACCATAATGTGAACCTAAACTGAGCAGATATTGATTTCTCTAAAGTCTACATCAGATTTTAACTAAGATCTATATCAGATTTCAAATGAGGAAACTACTTTAATGGATTTGTACAAACAAAAACGTTTTGCAAAAGCACACTTAATCCACGACCCAAAAACATAACTACAATTTCCAAAGGTTTATCGAAAATTCCCACACTCATCTTTGTATACACAGCCAGTTTATTGGGGTAAGTAGCTGAAGTACCTAAAGGATGAGGAGGCGTGTAATTTGAAATCCGTATGATAAATTCTAATGACAAAGCAAATTACGGCTTGTTCAAATATACACTTAATTTGGACGAGAGTTACGTATGTAATGTTCCTGGCCCATAAACATAATTCGTAATCATTGGTTCCTTATTCAGCTGACTTCAGCTGCTCCTTGGTCGCCCGAACAACAGCAGGAACAAACACTTCTTGTCAACATTGCCCAATTGGCCATATGCAAATGGCAGCCAAAGTCGCTTTTGCTCTCTGTAAAAGCTGCCAAACTCCGGACAGCTGCCAAATTCCATTTGGAATGGTGGCTACAGGGATGATGGCAGATGCTACTTGTTGTGGGTGGGTGGGTTTCGAAAGTCAAAATGACAATGTTGTCATTTTGTGCATTGAATTACGTTTATTTGATGGCTGCTGGGGCGATTTGAGGAGCTGCCGGCAGCAATGATTATCCCAGCTAACGACTGCGATTGCGACAGCCACGCCCCCTCATCCCACCCGCCTTCCTGTTTGCCTGCCATTATAGGTGTTCCGCCCGGCAAACAAGGTGATTATGACACGAGTTCCCCTGGACGCGTTAATGGACTCGGAATATGCTGTGGCATCCTACAGAAAAAAAACGAAATACAAAAAAAAAAGTAAGAAATATGAAAAGCAGAATTTGAAATACTCTTTGCAGAGCGCAGTTCAACTGCTCAAATATGATCTCAATTAATTACGTAAAAACTGAAAACCAAAATATTTTATTTAAGCTTTTTGCTATATTAAATAATTTATGGATTTGGCAAGATACCTTCCAAAGTCTTATATACCCAACTTAAAGGGTATACAAACATTTCGAGAGGACAACGCGCGTACTTATTTAAATTTTGTATTGCCGGGTCACAGGACGTGACCAACAAGGAGCTAAGACCTGAGCCAGCCTCATGAATATCAGATGGAGCAGAGAGATGTAGCTACAAATCAGCTTGGATATTGGTTTTTGATTATCGCTCACAGCTTGACTGGGGGGCAGGTTAATGCAGTGGAGGGTGGAGGTTGACAGCATTAAGATGGGGGTCGGAATTTGCGGTGCACATTATTTTGTGACATTTTAATTAACATTTTTTTGATATTCTTTCTGGAGGATTAAAATAAATAAATTCTGTTTGACGATGGCGTGCAGTCTGCATGCCAACCGGTCTGGCAGTGCACACTTCCCTTGACAAACCCCAACCCCCTCCCTCTCCTCCCATCCACAACATTAAATATTTACAGCTGACTAAATTTTCGTGGAAATCGTTCGCATAACTGGCAAAAATTTGGACGACAGCAACTGTTGCTGCTGTTGCGGCAGCAGTTGCAACATTTTTGGTGCATAATTGTCTTGCGGGCCAGCCAGCCCAAAATGGCCAACAGTCCACTGCATATTCGTGTTCCCATTTATTCCCATCTCCAAGCTAAGCCAACAATGGTGGAGCAAAAAACTGCTGCACAAATTATGAATTGTTTTCCTCGGTTTTTCTTCATTTTTTTTCTCTTTGGTTTCTGGCGAATCGTGTGCAGTGAATGGGAGGCGTGTCGGGAGGCTTGCGGTCTTATTTATCCACTGAAGTGCAACTCGAACTGGCTGTGTGTGGTCCGACGAGTTTATCGATAAAAAAAACTCAGAAATACGGAAAAAACGGAGGTAAAATTCATAAACCAAGTACAGAAAAAAATTTAGGTAAAAGTTGAAATGCTTTATGTGACAGGAGAAAGAGAGTTGGCTAGGAGAGAGTAATAAAAATAAAGGCACCTGAAGGTTTTGCCAATCATAATTTACGATAATTATGAGCCAAGACAGGAAGATCATAGCTTAAGACCTGCATGCTTTATAGCTTAATGCAAGATTTAGCTTCTTTTAGTTAGGTTTTTAACCTCATTGACCACATAATATATTTCCGATCTAAACTTTACAATGCCATAACTTTGCCTAAACTAAACTGAGTGTTATGGCTTGACCTCTACAACAAGACTCCATTCAAAGTTGAATGAATCCAAACTTTCCAATGCCCTAATTTTATCAAATCTGTACAAGGACTTTTTCATCAAGATAATACTATAGAAGGATACATACATAATCTTCCACATCCATCGAAGTGCCTTTGTCTAGAGTCAAATCAAGTTAAAAAAAAGGGCCTTTGAGTTAGCGGCTGCATTTAAGAGTTGATCTCATCTGTGGCCAACAATTGTAGTCTGGAACTGAGTCCGTCTGCCCGTATATTAGTCCGTCCATGTTTGTGTCAGTAAGATCACAATGTTTGAGCTGATCTATTAACAGTCGCTTGACATGCGCAAAGAAACAGCAACAACTTGGAGTCTCGCCGTCGTGTTGATTATGTCTGGGCCCCTTGCCACAATATTGAAGTTGGGAAATGCTCAAGAGGCGGAGGAACAAACAACTTAAACGCTTAACTTGAAGTTGAAGTTTTTATTTATTTTAAGTCTGCGCTTCCCCGGTTTCCTGCCACCATATTGTAATGATGACACGAGACGAGGCAAAGACTTAATGATGCTCTTAACGGTCTTCTCACACACACACACACATACATGCATGTTGCGTGTCTATTTGCAACAGTTGGCAGGCATCCCCCCCCCCTCCCCCCTTTCCCAAGCAGCAACACAGCAACATGCCGTCAGCAGCCGCAAATTGCAAACAGAAAGTAGCTGAATAATCGCTGCGCCATTAACTAGAAATTACAGTCAGGCAAGGACTATTGTATTCCCCTCAATCTCTACATCTCTTTCCAATCTGTCTACCCGTCTCCTTCTAAGGAGAAGGCCAAGTTTAGTTTGTATTCTATTTAAATGCTTGTTCTACGCCTTAATGTAACGCCTTTAACTCCAACTTAGTTGGACATGGGCTTATAGAAATGTATTTCAATATTTTCTTTTAGTAATTCTTAGTAAATTACTTTAAGTACTTTCACAATACTTTAATACATTACTTACTTACTTTAATATATATTTTTGTGTATTTTTTGTATGATATTTTAACTTATTTGAATGGAGGAAATTATAAAAATAACAAGAGTGAGAGTTAAATACGTGTGAAAGCTGCGTATATATATATATATATATATATATATATATATATGTATGTATATATTGTCAACGTCAATTAAGCTTTAAATTAGGGAGGGTTTTCAATTTTTTGCGAAACTGTATATATTTTTTCTTAACAACTGAGCAACACTGTTAATCTGTGCTAATATGGCTGTGAGCTGGAAGAGTTGCTCCAATCGATGCGCTGCAAATCAACTTATCAGCATTATTTGCATTTATGCAAATATCTGCACAGTGCATGCCAACTGTTTACCCCCGCACTTGCAACCCGGCCACACTCAAGTCGACTGGTTGCAACTCGCAACTCTGCCGCCCTGTCTGCGAATCTTTTTTGCTGCCTTAAGCGCAACTTAGTCGAAGCTTCACAGTTTTTTTGTTTCTTCTCTTTGCTCTTTACATATTTATTATATTGTTGGGCGCGCACTTGAAAAGTGAAATACATTGTTGCATAGCCAACAAACAACGCGCAGCAACAACAAGAACAACAACAACTGCAGCAAAATGTTGCCAACTCAAGCTCTCGCTCGCTCGCTTTATCTTCTTTCACTTTCTGCATGCCGCCGTTGCACCTTTTGTTGCTGCTGTTGTTGTTGTTGTTTGTTAATGGTGTCTGTGACTCGCGTGCGGCCTCGACTAGTCTCCGGCCTGGCCACACTATTAATGCAATTCATCCACTGCCATTGCTGGCGATGTCTGCTGCAACATTGTTGCAAATGTTGTGTACAAAGAAAACAACACTTGTTTGCCAGACACGATTGCGGTTGCCGTTTGAGTCTGTTTTTTTTCGTGCTGTCATTGTTGTTGTTGTTGTGGTTATTTCTTTTGTTTTTGTTTTTGTGCCACGGCCTGTCAACATTTTTTGCCACTTTGAGTATTTTTAGCAATTTTCAGTCAGCTTCGGTCTGCGATCTTCCCCTCTTCCCGCTGACCTCCTCGAAGCGTTCATTTTCCACGTGTTGGCTCCGTAAATGTTTGCTGTCTACTCTTCACTAGCTGCTTATTTGGTTTCAAGTGCTGTTGACGAGTGGTTTTTTTTTTTATGTACCTCCCTTTTCCTGCCACAGCGCAAATTTCTCAATAAACAACGAAAATTACTCATACGCCACGTGAATCCAAAACAAAATCATTTTCAGTGATGATTTTGGCGAATGTTTTTTTTTGAACTGGCGACTGTCGCTTTGAATTATTTTATTTTGTTTTGTTTTGCCTTTTCTTTTGGCAAATGTTCCAAATGAGTCAACTCAACAGAAAAACAACAACAACAACAACAACAATACCAAATTAAAAAAATGGCAAATTTGACCTTCTGACCGCCCACGTTGGCCATGATGTGGTTTAAAGATAATAACGCTAATGACGTTGATGATGCTGATGATGATGATGATGTTGATGTTGATGTTGCTGATGTCGATGATGACATTTGGTGACTGTCACGATAAATGTTGTCAATTGGCTTGCAATTTGGCAGCTGTTATTGTTGTCATTGCCCTTGTTATTGTTGCCGTACGCAATGTACGGCGAAAGCGGGCAAAATCAACAAAAACAACAAATGTGCAGATAAAAACAGAGACTGCGAAAAGTACAAACATATACAAACATACACAAACACACATTATATATACATATATATATATATATATATATATAAACCGCTGAACATGAAACTCAAGTGAAAACAGCAATAATAACAAAAACAACAAGCAGCAGAGCTAGCGAGCGTCAACTAACTGTGAACTACATGCCACAATAACAGCAACAACTGACAGCTACAACAACCACAACAACAGCTACAGCAACAACAGCAGCAACAACAACAACAACAATAACAGAGAGACTGAGAGTAGTTATGTGTGTCAAAGTAAAACGCAATTTATGGAATTTATTACGTGAGCCATTCGCAAAAATTTGCCAACCAACCGCACGATGGGCGGTCATGGAGAAGGAAAGGCGAGGGGCGTGGTCAGCAAATTAGACAAGAAGAAATAAGCGCAAAACAACAACAAAACAAACAAAACTACAGAGGCAAGCAAAGAAGCAACAGCAACAACAACAAAACAACAGCAAAACAACAAAATAGAAAGACAGATACAAAATTAATGAAATGCTTTTGAAATTTCATTTTATATGCAAACAACAAAAAAAAAATCGAAAAAAACGAAACAAAATAGAAAAATAACAACAGAGCATTTTAACGAGAGACATGGGTGAAAATTTTTGCAATCACGAAATGAGGAATTATGGGAAAAAACCCCACTATCCACTCTCTAAACGAAGAAGAAGGAACCAAGAGAAACGCAGCTTAACATACAAAAAAAAAAAAACAAACAAAAAAAGCACAACAAAACTGTGAAAGTTTAACAAAAAAGTGGCTTTGAAATAAAATAAGAAGGTTAATTATTTAAACGGTTTTCAGCTTAAAAAATTATTTACACAAAAGTTAAGCACTTAAAAAACAAACGTTTAAATATAAGTGCATATTTATTTATGTATTTATTCTATGCATTATTGTTAATTAATATATTTCAATCATAAGCTGGAATACTTCCTCAAATATGGAAAATCCTTGAGTTGCTCACATTCTCTCAGGCCAAACCTTTCGAAACTTTCAACTTGCAAATTGCGAACAAATTGAAAACCTTTCAATTTCATCTCTTTGATTGAACAAACTGAACACTCGATATGCGACACGGGGAGGTGGACAGGGGGGCGTGGCACAGCATTAACCATCCTGAGGCCAATTCGAAAGGTGTCCTAAACTTGCAAATTGCGCTTTTTGACTGGCGGCGCCTTTGGCCACAACTAACCACAACAAATAAATCTGCCCTAAATATACATATATAAGGCAATATACTTCGAAGCATTGCTAATGATCCATTGTTGTTTTACTCTCTCTCTCTCTCTCTCTCTTTCTGCCTCTCTGGCACTCTCATAATTATGTTAATATTCGTTTTAATGGACAATTGCAATCTTATTTTTTTCAAATTTTTTTTTTTTTGGTTTGCTTTTCTTGTTTTTTGGTTTCCTTTTCTTCATTTTGTGCTGTGCAATGATTATTTGTATCTGTCATATGTTGCTTTTGTGGTTGTGGCAGCTGCTTTGTGAATTGCTCGTGCAACGAGGCACACAAAAAAAACCAAAAAACCAACGGCCACAGTTTCCCCCCTCTTCCCACCTTGCCCTCATCCATGTCTCTATCGCTCTTTCTCTCTCAACCACAACTATTTCATATTGGGCAAAAATTACTTTGTTAGCGCAAAAATTGCTGCTGCTTTGTTGTTGTTGTTGTTGTTCACGTTAAAGGCCAAAATGAAAACGCAATTTACAGACACACACACACTCGCACACACACACTCTGCCACAACATTGAGCCGTCGCTGCTTCAGTTGGCGTCTCAGTCGCTGTTTGCGTTTTGTTTACAAAATAACAATAACAACAACCAAACTTTTTTCAGGTCAAATTTGTTTACATTCCGCTTGGAAACTGGGTCATTGTGAGCGTGTGCAACAGAGACGGCATTATTGTTAAAGCGATTGTTGCTGCCGCTGAGACGCAGCTTGAAATCGGCAACAACACGACGGCAACATGCGGCATACCACCAGCGGCGACGGCAACAACAGAAACCCAAAGATAACAACCAACTCAACAAAAATAACAATACAAGAAATTGCAAAGGTGTCGACGACTATAAATACACTAATCAAATCAATTGTTAAAGTGTACTTCAGAAATACATATACTTATTATCAGTATATATAAAGCCCATAAGCATAGGGTTCAGCTCTAACTATATGGACAGATTTATGCTTAAATAAATATGAATATTTATGGGTTGAGTGCAACTTCGTAAACATTATTGTAGAAACTTTATGCATAAATGTATTTCAGTCATTATTAAGTAGTTTTATATTTTATACTTTCCTATCTTTATTTTCCAACTCTTTTTGATCACTCGCAGATTATGGATTTATATATCATCAAAGTAAGAATTCTGATTTTGAGAATATTAAGTTCATTTATTACAAAAACTAGTCTAAATTGACCATTATCCGAGCTACTCTTCAATAACCAACATAAATCCTAGTTTTTCTATTAATTGCAAGCCAATTAGTTGGTATACCCCATTTGGGAAGAGTATAAACCAAAACAGCGAGAGTTGCTGGTCTCTGATCTCTGGCAATATGTCTAAGCTCTATTTGTGTTTGGCTGTATTTGGGAATTTCCGCTGAGAACGCCGTCAATTGCAGCAGTTGCAACAACAATCACACCTCTCTCTAAAAAAAACCCCCTCCTCCTTTGTATGCCTCATGTATCTTGTATTTGAGTATATGTGTGTGTGTGTGTGTTGATTTGTGTGTGCAATTTGAAAGCTATTTGTGTCAATGACAAATGATTCGAATTTATCGAAAAGTTTGCAATTTGCCAAATGCCGTTGACTTGCCAGGTGCAACAGAGAGGGAAACACAGAGAGAGAGGGAGAGAGAGAGAGAGTGAGAGCGAGTGAGAGAGATCGCAGTTGGAGCGAGATAGAATGCACAGTGACTTGGGTGACTTAGACCCACTGAGGCGGATCTAGCGACTAGGCAGCCTTGAATGGAATGCGAACAAGTGACGGATTACACAGCAAAGCGTGCCTCACTACTTGCCCCTACCCACCTGCACCCCGTTGCCACCGCTCCAATCAAACTTGACGCCACACCGAGTTTAGTTTTAGTTGCAGTTTTACTTGCAATCCAATCCATTTGGCTCCAACTCAGTTCCACTCGCTTCGTGGATGTCGCCGTCTGACATTTTTGATTGTCAGCTGACTGGGGTTTGTTGGGGTTGCATGGCAAACGGGGTTATCCCCCCTCATTGTCCGGTTTTTGGTTTTGGCCACCGCCTGTCAAATTGTCAGACAACAAAAATGCCTTAAAACAATTTATAAAGCTTATTAAATGCAACTTTGCAATTTGACACACAAAAAATGCACTTGGCTTCAAGTTGAAAATCATAATTGAGTATTCCGATGTGATTATATATATATGTATGACAGGCTATATAGGGGCGTCTGGCATACATAAAACATGCTCCTAAAATGCATTTGCTAACTAATTTATTTATGATAAATAATAAATTTTTTTTTTTTTTTAATTTAGCAATTTAATTTAATATTGATCAACCTACTGAAAGGTTATAAAATATTGTTTTGAAGATTGAATACATAATAACGGGGCATTTAAATTAATAACATAAGCAAATAATTGGTTTTAACATATTGACATGCTGAACTACTCGATGAAGTTGCTCTGGTGTACCATGGTGATGCCCAAAGCCAAACTGATGATCAGGAATGGCACTCTGGAAGCCACTTACTGCCGACAATCTTAGATTATACGGCCTGCCCGGTTTCGGAATCATCGCAATCACAGCACACTTCCACGGAGTGGGGAAGTGGTGGAAGTAAGAATTATAGCCTGAAAATCGATATATCGGTGAATGGGCATAGGTCGAAACTTCAAAATGCCATAACTTCGTCAAAACTCATCTGATTTTAAAAAGCAAGGGCTTTTTGATCATAGTTTTGCCCCTAAATTAATCGTACATTTAAAGTTAAAAATGAAATTTGAGGTCGGAAGACAAGTAAAAATTATAGCCTGAAAATCGGTGTGTCGATATATGGGCATAGGTCGAAACTTCAAAATGCCATAACTTCGTCAAAACTCATCTGATTTTAAAAAGCAAGGGCTTTTTGATCATAGTTTTGCCCCTAAATCAATCGTACATTTAAAGTTAAAAATGAAATTTGAGGTCGGAAGACAAGTAAAAATTATGGCCCGAAAATCGATATATCGGTGTATGGGCATAGGTCGAAACTTCAAAATGCCATAACTTCGTCAAAACTCATCTGATTTTTAAAAGCAAGGGCTTTTTGATCATAGTTTTGCCCCCAAATCAATCGTACATTTAAAGTTGAAAATGAAATTTGAGGTCGGAAGACAAGTAAAAATTATAGCCCGAAAATCGATATTTCGGTGTATGGGCATAGGTCGAAACTTCAAAATGCCATAACTTCGTCAAAACTCATCTGATTTTAAAAAGCAAGGGCTTTTTGATCATAGTTTTGCCCCTAAATCAATCGTACATTTAAAGTTAAAAATGAAATTTGAGGTCGGAAGACAAGTAAAAATTATAGCCTGAAAATCGATGTGTCGATATATGGGCATAGGTCGAAACTTCAAAATGCGATAACTTCGTCAAAACTCATCTGATTTTAAAAAGCAAGGGCTTTTTGATCATAGTTTTGCCCCTAAATCAATCGTACATTTAAAGTTAAAAATGAAATTTGAGGTCGGAAGACAAGTAAAAATTATGGCCCGAAAATCGATATATCGGTGTATGGGCATAGGTCGAAACTTCAAAATGCCATAACTTCGTCAAAACTCATCTGATTTTAAAAAGCAAGGGCTTTTTGATCATAGTTTTGCCCCTAAATTAATCGTACATTTAAAGTTAAAAATGAAATTTGAGGTCGGAAGACAAGTAAAAATTATAGCCTGAAAATCGATGTGTCGATATATGGGCATAGGTCGAAACTTCAAAATGCGATAACTTCGTCAAAACTCATCTGATTTTAAAAAGCAAGGGCTTATTGATCATAGTTTTGCCCCCAAATCAATCGTACATTTAAAGTTAAAAATGAAATTTTAGGTCGGAAGACAAGTAAAAATTATGGCCCGAAAATCGATATATCGGTGTATGGGCATAGGTCGAAACTTCAAAATGCCATAACTTCGTCAAAACTCATCTGATTTTAAAAAGCAAGGGCTTTTTGATCATAGTTTTGCCCCTAAATCAATCGTACATTTAAAGTTAAAAATGAAATTTGAGGTCGGAAGACAAGTAAAAATTATAGCCTGAAAATCGATGTGTCGATATATGGGCATAGGTCGAAACTTCAAAATGCCATAACTTCGTCAAAACTCATCTGATTTTAAAAAGCAAGGGCTTTTTGATCATAGTTTTGCCCCTAAATCAATCGTACATTTAAAGTTAAAAATGAAGTTTGAGGTCGGAAGACAAGTAAAAATTATGGCCCGAAAATCGATATATCGGTGTATGGGCATAGGTCGAAACTTCAAAATGCCATAACTTCGTCAAAACTCATCTGATTTTAAAAAGCAAGGGCTTTTTGATCATAGTTTTGCCCCTAAATCAATCGTACATTTAAAGTTAAAAATGAAATTTGAGGTCGGAAGACAATTAAAAATTATAGCCTGAAAATCGATATATCGGTGTATGGGCATAGGTCGAAACTTCAAAATGCCATAACTTCGTCAAAACTCATCTGATTTTAAAAAGCAAGGGCTTTTTGATCATAGTTTTGCCCCTAAATCAATCGTACATTTAAAGTTGAAAATGAAATTTGAGGTCGGAAGGCAAGTAAAAATTATAGCCCGAAAAAATGTTTCATTGTTAACTTAAGTTCTTTGGCACATCATTAATTATGGCAAAGTCGTTTTAACGGCTTTAACAATTACTTAAATCCATTTAACAATCAATGTTAATATCAGCAAATATTTCTAATATTTCAAATAATTCATTTATTATGCAATTTTTGTTGATTTTATTTCACTCTCACTTATTCAGCACATTATTTAAATTCTTATTGTTTTGGCATTTTACATTCAAAATCAATCATAATTTAGCTAGCTAAAATCAAGTTAATAAATCATTAGGTTAACAAACAATAAATTTATTATTCTACCTTTTGGCTGGCAATTACAAATTCTACAAATACAAAATATATATATATATATATATATTTATTTATATATATATATTTGAGGCTGCTGTCAGTAATGCTAATTTCATCCCTAAATACGCAATGCTCATTGCTGGTGATTACCTTGCCTTATGCACATATAAGGTATGCCACGCACACAATCCAAACATTAATCATGTCTGCCCCTGCCCCAGCCCCTTTTTAACTTGCTACTGCTACATTATTAATGATTGCAACATCAACAATCATCGGGCATGGCTAATTTTTTGCAATTGCTCGCAAAATTTTATTAATTTCCCTTAATGTCGGCAACCCCAACTACAACTTCCGACCCCCCCGTCTTTGTGTATATTCGGGAGACGTCATTAGCTTTGCCCCATAGCCAAGTCACACCGCGCTCGACTGGCCGCTCTTTGGCAGTTTTGTGCATCTTTGCCTGCGTCCAAGTTTGACCCAAATAGCTACGTTCCGGCAGCTGTTGCTCCCTTCCTGCTGTCAGTTGGAATCAGGCCCCAAGTTTCTTCAGGTGGCGTCGCATCAATCTTCATGCTGCGTGCTTGACTGATGCGACACGAGGCGTCTAAAGTTTTTGGCCTGCCCCCTGTCTAAGCAGGCGACGACATGCAACAGTTGACACCCCCTCGAAATCCACACAGTCACAGCATCCGCACACCCCCGCCGCCCACCGCACCCCGCCTGCCGGGCTCACGTGATCTATTTTTGTATAATTAGCATGTAATGCAGCAACAAATCCGGGAGCATAACATCCAAATTAGTAATTCCCGTCGAGTCGGCCGAGGCGAAAATAGACGAAGAGGAACTCGGCGATGTCTGCAATGCTGACGTCGTTGTTAATGCTCCATTTATACCCTGTAATTATATGCAACATGTGTGGTGTCATTTTGGAACAAACTTTAGGTGTTAACCGACTAAAAATTCAAAATACTTTCGAATATATTTTTGTGTGACAAAAATAAATTGTAGAAAATTATTTAAAAAATATATCATTTTGTTAACTATTTGTAAAGTCTAAGCTTTTTTCAAATACAATATTAATTATAATTTATGAAACTTGAAACACTATTAAAAATAATTTTATGCCAGCTGTGATTCCCGCTAAGCCTTCTTCAATCTGTATATCAAAAATAGTATCCATTAAAAACGAATCTAGTCGCCTAAGGTTATCCAATTCAAAGTCGCTTAGTATTCACTTACAGGATATTTTTGTAGTCATTTGCTTTGCGCCACTCGCGATTCTCTTTGCCGCTTTTAGTTAATGCTCTCTCTTTGGATCTGTGTCTAGAAATTTCATTTGCCAAATTGAATTTGGCCAACCTGCCTTTTGCTTTTAGGGCCCCCCCAAAAAAAGGAAGAAAAAAAATTGTAGCCAGCAAACTTAACAACTTGGCCTCAATCCAAATGCGACAGTGCGCTGCCCCCCCCGGAACAGAGGGGGAGGCGTGGCAAAAGTAAACTAGTCGACAAGGGCGAGAGCAACAGCAACAGCATGAAAACTAAGGGGAAAATCTGCTGCCGCATAATGTGATAATAAAAATCTTTTATTTGCCATTGTCGTGCTGCTGCTCGTGTGCTATGTCCTCTGCCTCGTCCTTTACTCATTTGGATGTTGGGTGTTGGATGAGGCATCAGCAGCAGCACAAAAGCCACACAGCAGTAGCTTACACGCCCACTCTCCCTTCCCTCCATCCATCTGCCAGCTGCTGCTGCTGCTGCTGCTGCTGCTGCTATTGCCACATAAATCTTGTCAACGTACAGTTGCTCACATTTGACAAACACACGCATACACACCCATATATATATACGTATGTATGTGTGTGTGTATGTATGTAGACACATCGGGTCACATACCCATTGGCCACTCACTCAGGCGCCTAATTCCAAGCTTCAAGCTTGCTGCCCCTTCGCCCCCTTCAATCTTTCCACATTTTTAGCTGTAATTTGTCGCGTGCCTCAATTTTCTTGTATTTTCACTTAACGCAACGCACGTTTCCAGCTTAGCTGCCATTGCTCAACCCTCTGCTCGCTGTCATCGGCTAGCTCTTCTTTCATTTTCCGAGTCGAGTCGAGTCGATTCGATTCGAGTCCAGTCTAAATTGAAGGGTGACTTATGGCTGGCACGCAGAAGCCTGAGAGGGGGGGTAGGGTGTCGACCACAGAATATGGTCAAATGGAGTTGTCATCGACCAAACTCCAATTGCAGCCGTTTGCCCCTTTGCCACATCGATTTAGGGTTTCTGACCAGAAAACTGCCCTGTCATTGGGTTATCCACTCACGTTCAACACAAGCAGCAGCAGCAGCAGCAGCAGCAGTGGCAGCAGCAAAACGAACTCTAAACGAATTTTGTGTATTTCTGTATTTTGAAGTGCCCCAAACAGAAATCTTCATTTAAAGACCAATTTTGTCATCGGTTTAGTTTGCTATCTATACTCGTTTAATTTGACTTTAAATCAAGCCCAACTACAATATTTATGCTCGTTTTACGATTACGATAAATATTTCAATATTTATGTTTTATTTGAAAAACATATTTCGCCTGCTAATCCCCAGATAAGTCCCAAAACATTTCTAATGAGCATTCTTATAATAATCATTCATTTAATCCCAATACACCCACACACACACACACACTCACTCGCACACACACACATAAGTATCTCTTGTTTGCGTTGCACATTAAATTTGAGAATATTTGAAAAACTTTAGCTAAACGTTAAATTTATTTTTACGAGCACCAAATAGCTATTCGGGGCTTAATTGTTTTTCTAGGAAAGAGTTACAAAAACTATTTCAGAATAACTCTTTGATGTTTTCAGCTTTCATTTCTAATTTTTATATATATATTATATATATATTTTAACTACTGTTACAGGGCATCTCACAGTTACGCCATCGATTTCAGGCATCTTTCGTGTTATTTATGTGCCTTTAAAATTTTGGCTCATAGTTTGTCTGCGGCTTATCCGTGTGATTAGCTAAAAATACAAGGTATCCACAGTACAGCAGCGCCTCCCCCTGCGCCTCTCTAGACATGTACCTGTCCCAGAGAAGGCCATCATCGACATCAAGATCTACACAAAAAAAAAAAAGAAATTGACAAACAAAAATGCCGTTGAAAAGTCTTTCGCATTTCCGGCGCCAGCTAAAAATATTTTGACGTCTTTTGAACGGCTGCAACACAAATCACCAACTACAACTGCAATAAACTGAAATACACACAATTAAAATATTAAAATCGTGTTTACAAAGGCATTTTCCGATTAAGCATGTCAAAATAACGACGTCTATAAATAGATAGGTATTTAAGATACAACTAGAACCATTTATCGATCATAAAAAACATATATTTCAAGTTACCTGATTGCTGCTTGTAAAAAATATATTAAATGGTAAAAATATACAAAATTAACAGCAAGTTCTTAGTTAATATTAATTTATATTTTAATTTTTTATTATTTATTTTTTATATTTAACAAAAATATTTGAAAATAAGTTAAGATAAAGTAAAATCAATTTTCCTTAATTAAACACTTTTAAAAATGATTTTTCATTCAATATCAGTTTCTACTCTCACATTTAATCAACATTTTTGGCACTATATATCCATAAAGTACGGGTATATCCTACTCTAACTATACCCTGTACTTTTCGGGAACACTTAGGCATAATGCGTTTTATGGCTTTGCCGTTTTCAGGTTCTTCGTTGCCTTTTATGCAACCACAAACTTTGGTGTATTTGTTGCTGACTGCGTGCTAAGGTGCGGGGGGAAACACACACATACACACACACAGACGGCGGCGATTGCGTTGACAATGGTTTAGTGGCAATTCGGCTCGGGGCGGGGGCAACATCATAAAAAATAGTCCAATGCTGTTCGCTCTCTCGGCTGTGCGTCATTGTTGGCCTAAATCTGAAACAACAACAACAAACAAGAACAACAAGAAGCCTTCGACGGGGCATCACAACTAATTGACTTTGTATGCGAGGTTTCTGTAGGCTGAGAGGGGTGTATGTGTCGGTGGCTGGGGGGGGGGGGGGACAGGCAACAAACGTGACTTCTTTGCTGTGTGGGTGGTGGTAGGGAGCCCGGGTCTCTATGTCTCGCGGGGGTGAGGCAACTCTGCTTGTCGCCTGTCGCCTCAAACAAAATGAGTGATTGTTGGCAAGCGCGTGAGCAAAATATTCATACGATTTCGCAACACCCCCCCTCCAGAGAGGGGGCAGCGTGGCATGCTGACAGAGGTGGCATGTAGAGGCGCTGAGAACAAGCGTCAAATTCATAATTCATTCATTCCCTACATGAAGGGACTCAAAGTATTCTTTCTAAATGATTTCTTTTCGTTGTTTTTTTTTTGGAAACTTTTACTTTTTAGCACAGTTTTGTGTACTATTTGGCACTTGACCTTCTGCTAAATGCTATTAGCCAAATTGAAATACTCTTTCAAGTTGACTGTTGCGAAATAGTGGCGTCAATAGGCCCAGATTGTGGTCTACACAAGCATTCGCGTTTAGCATTTAAACGTATAATCTGTGCAGCTGCTGCCCACCTATTGCCAAAATTAGTTTTGTTGTTTTAGCTCAGAAATCTGCAATCACATGGTTCCGGCAATTAATGACGTCAGAGGCCGTGTGGAAAAATTTCACCCTCACCTAATCTTAGCCAAGTTTTGTTTACACGTTTTCGTGACGTTTGTCGCGAATACTTTTTTTTTTTTTTTTTTTGTATTTTTTCATTGTTTTCATTTGTGCAGCGCCTCAAAATGATGGATTGTTTTTGTATTTTGCTTATTGTTCACATTCATTGAAATTGTATTCACATTTTGCGTTGAGTCATTTTTTGGGCGCTTGGCCAGGAAGCAAATTACTCAGTTATGCAGTTGAGCTGAAGGCGGTGCTTGTTTTGAAGGTCTGACATTGACTCGATCCGACTAACTATGAATGAACGAGACATTGGCATATAAATGACATCATTTCAAGTACGCTCTATGATATAATAATAATAATATATTCTTCATAGATCATTGAGTATTTATATGCTCAACTGATTCGCACAGACTGTGAAATTTACTGAAATAAATAATAATTGAGGAAATCTTCACAGATCAAAGACTGTAAGAGTCTCTTGTAAGATTCTTTTAAGACTGATACATAAATATTATAATAAATATATCATATCATAGTCATGATAGTTTGTTTATCAGATTCATCATTCGGGCATATCAAACTGATCTGAACTGATTCGAAAATCTATTTGTTATTGTTATCGTTGTTTTCGACTTGACTGGCTTGATTTGAGAGCGGTATGCGGAAGTGAACAATGCTGTCTGTCATTGTGTGGCATGTACGCTAAGTGCAACATTCCAAACAATGTAAAGCCAGGCAACAAATAAAAAACACAGCTTGTGCTGCAAAACGAAACTTGAGCAACACGCCAAAGTGCAATCAATTCGTTGCACCACCATGCCGCCCTTTAGAGCATACAATTTTTATTGTTGTTTGTTGCTAGTTGCTAGTTGCTTGTTGCTTGTTGCTTGTTGCTGATGCTTTCGGCATTTATTGCTGCAAATGAGTTATAACGAAGCTGCAACAGTTACAACAAGCAGCGCTAATTGGCTGAGCTGTGGCAAACAACACAACAACCACAACTTAAGAGCTGAGTTTTCCTTTCAAGTGAGCAACTAACATTAACAATAACAAAAGCCATGCAACAACTGCCACAATCACAAATAGCATTAACAATAACACGCGACAGCAGCAGCAGCAGCAGCAGGTGCAACATAAGGCGGCGCTCTAACTAACTATGCCACACAGCTCTGACTTTATCCTTGTGCCTCGCTTGATATTGGCTTTATAATTGCCAAATGCATCCCTTGCTGCGCAGCAGCTGCAACAACAAAAATAACAGGCAAAGCAGAACAAAGGCAGTAACAACAGCAGCTGCAGATTGACGTCAAGGCAGTGGCAGCCACACCTGCCACGTGTTGCATTTAAAGAGCAGCAGCTGGCCCACGCTTACGATTCAGTCATTCACTGGCCGCTACGCTCGACAGTCGTCCTCAAGCCCCACAATTCCACAATTCCCTAATTCCCAGTTGCCAGTTGCCAGTTGCCAGTTGGCTGTTTCCTCAGGGTTCATTGCATCCCTTTTTGGCATCGTGCATCAGGCATCAGGCATCAGGCAGCAGGCAAACAGTCAAATTACATGGCTGCGACCTGGCCAATGTTTACTTCCACTTACTTCCACTTTATTTGCGCTGACAGCAGCGGCAGCCGCAACAACAACAGTAATAACAACAAACTCAAACTGCGCTTTGGCTTGATGAACTAAACAGATACCCTATTTATTTTGATTATTATTATTATTATTTATTATTTAAATATATTTAAGTAGATAAATAAATAAATATTCAAACTGCACTTTAATAGTAAGCAACATATCAAAGTGCAGCTCAAGCATACCCCATACACTCCTTTGTTTACAGGGTAGCACAACCATTTGGCTGGTTTGGTTGGGTTCAACTCGCTTCGATTTGTCTTTCAATTCCCAGGTCGAAAAACAACAAAATTTCGCGCACCTGCCACAACTTTATGAGTTCGTTGTTGTTGTTATTGTTTTGTATTCCTGTTGTTGTTGTTGTTGTTGTTTTTAGTTATCCTTGTTGCGCCTGCGGTGGTCGCTTCAAGGCACGCATCTGCCTACCTGCAGACATAATGCCTCCGAAATGCAGCTGTAAACTGCAATTATTTATGCATCGGCATCTGATATGAGAATTCGCAAAGAATCTGTTCTCCCTGCTAAACATTGGGATTAAGGGTAAGTATATGTGGAACTGAACTATATATTTGTTGATTCATTCATTAATAATACATCGTAAAAATAATTCTGATCTTCATTTTATTTATAGACAATGTCAGAGTTTTCCAATGAATATTCACATTTGGTATATGTACGCAACTATATCATATTTATTTATAGTTTATATAGCTGACTTGTGAAACGATTAATACAGATATATGTATATATATATTTACTTATCTTAATAAAGTTTTGTCAATTCCAAGATAATCCCAAATGGATCATGTTAAGCCATCAAAACAGCAATTAGGCGCTTCGATCACGGCATGATCAAAGATCGCTGAATGTACTTAACGAACTAATTATAGAATTGTGCTGTGATTAATTGCCCAAGATAATAAACAAAAACAAAAAAAACAATAATAATAAAAATAATAATAATAAAAACAATAACATCCCAAAAGAATTATCTTGTGCTGCGGACAGTTTGTTGAACCCCGTTATAACAAATTGGCCATATTTTGATATTTATAGCAAATTGAGTACATATTTCGCTCGATTCCAAATTTATCATTGTCAATAAATGAATATACATATTTGGTAATTGCTGCGCGTTTTTGAAAGTCTCAAATTGTTTACACAAAAGTTGAGCGCTATAAAAAAATCATATATATATATAGTATATGTATTTATATTTATTTGGTACTCTTACAACGCACACGCCTAAATTTTATTTTGGTAGTGCAGCTGGGTGTGCAGCAGACAGACAGACAGTCAGAGAGAGAGAGTGAGAGGGAGGGGGGGGCAACGATGACAGCAATGTGTTGAGGTGTTTGTTGTGGCACTTTCTGTCTCTTTGGCCCGAGTCTGTTTCTGTTGTTTTGTGACTCATTGAGGTCGTGTGCGAATTTTTGGAATTGCTTTTATTTATTTATGCATTTGTTATTGTATTTGCGTTGAATGTAAATTCACTTATTTATTGCGCGTTGCGCTTGCCCCGAGCAACAGCAAATAAACCCAACGTGTCGCAATTCCCAGAAGCGACAACCAAAACAAAGTCACTTGACGCACTACCAAAAAAAAACCCCCGCCAAAAAAAGCCAACAAAATAATGCGAAAAACTGCTAAATAACAAAGGCAACAAAAAAGGCCGAGATGAAGCAAAACAATTTCAATAAAATGTGTTTTTATCTCTTGTTGTGACGATTTTCGCACAGTTCGAACTGTGAGCTTTTCGCGCCCGCCAAATTCCGTCCAGTCATGCAACGCAGCGCGATCTTAGCAAGCAAGCAGACCCCCCTTAACCCCCTCCCCAACCCACACGCCCCCTTGCCCCAGCCGCGCTTGGGTATTTATTTGATTTTTTTTTTTGTTCGTTTTTGATCGCGTTAATTACGTGTGTAAAAACTATTGGGCAAACAACAACTTGATTAGTGTCCGTGTGTGAATTAACCAGAGTCCGAGTCCGAGTCCGAATCCAAAACCAAAACCAAATCCAAATCCGAATCCGAATCCGAGTTCAAGTCCAATTGCGGCACGCGCATTGTTTTCACCATCAAGCGAAACACATACAAAATAAGTCAACTCGACTGATTTCGACTGTGATTTCGACTGTGATTTCGTTTGGCAAAAGTTTTCCACGAATTTGGCGTTAATGACAAGCAGTCAACAACAAACGGCAATATCCGTTTGTATATCTGATTTAGCGACTTTGCTTTTGGGAACTCCACTTCAGCTGGCAGAGACTGCGTCATTTGGTATGCCTATCTCTGCGACTCTAAGAGGGGGGGTTTGGGCAGGGTCTCAAATTAGTTGAATCAAGTGCGAATACCTTATGCCCAATGCCCCGCAGCCCCCCCCAGCCCCCAGCCACCAGTTCTCAGTTTATTTTTAGCGTATTGCGATAAATACAAACCGAATGCCGCAAATAGAGTTGACCTTTTTCAATTGACATTGTAGACGGATAAAGTGCGAATCCGAACAATCTCAATCAATCAATAAATATGCCCAGGCATTGCGGGTGTATGTGTGTGTGTGTGCGTGTGTGTGACATCCGGTATGCATAGTTTATCGCGCTTTGTGGATAAAATATTGCGTCTAGATTTGTTACAAATCGCTGGCCATGAAGATGGTCGACACCAAGCAGCTTATCTTCGAGCCCTATTATTGAATTTTCCCCAAAAAAACAGTTAATGCGGCAATCAATCAATGGGCCTTATATCAACACAAAACATTGTATTAGTTATGGCCATATCGTATTTATTATGTTGCCAAGGCTGACTTGTAATAACTTATTTTTATCAACTATGTTGTAAAATCTGCTCAAAGATTAAGTATTTTATGGAATTTTTGAGTATTTTAGAGGCGATTTGTATCTTTACAATTATGTTGCATAACTACAGCTTTTCGATGTGGCAGATATAAATCGAAATTTGTTATTCACTTCTTTTTCTCGGGCATAATTTCAGTTGGAGCTGAAAGAAAGACCTTTTTTCCTTAGTTTACTTCACAAATGTTAATTAGTAATTCATAATTAAGATATTGTCAATTCTTGTATAACAACCCTTAAACATATGCATACTTTAGATGTGAACCTTAACCATTTATTTGCCATTTGTTATTTGTTTTTTACTTTAGTTTATCTGTTTGCCAATGCTCAATTTCACACACAATATCTAAACTTGCGACTTTAGACTCGAAGATGGATGCAATCAACAGTCGCACTTGATGGAGTAGTAACAACAATGTTGTGTTGTTTGGCTGAGATGGAGCTGACTCATTTATGAGCTCATTTTCCATGTGGCCACAGTTCTTGGAAGCAAAGTCTCCATTCAGTGTCAATAACCCGAAGTTTTATTACACATACGACCTGTTGGACTGTTCTAGCAAAATACACCTACTACATCTGTGAATGTGCGTGCGTGAGTGAAAGTGTGTGTGTGTGTGTGTGCATGTATGTGACACCTTTGCAAGTAGTTTACCTCATCCCACATTCCATACATACACTAGCGTATTTCAATTTCTGGCACGTTCCTCTCTTTTGCCATAGATCGCAGGAATGTGGCAACATTAAGCAACCCAAAAGCATTGACAAAAACAAAAAGAGATGGAGTGATACAGAGAGAGAGAGAGAGCGAGAGAGAGAGTTGTGGAATTGAGCCCAGCTCGACTCGTGTAAGATTATTGGCCTCAAAAACAAAACAAAAACGAACAACAAAAAACCGCTAAGAGGAACCCAGCAGAAACTGCGCAGCGCAAAGTCTGGCAAATATTTCATCATTAGCTTTTTGGCGCTTTTCATTACAAAAGCAAAATGCAAAGAGCACACACACATACACACACACACACACACACACACACAGAGCACAAACAACAAAAACTCAAAATACAATTTAAATAAATTTCGCAAAATCAGCAGCAACAAGCGGACAGTCAAAGGAGGAGTGTGCGGAGATTGGGGCGGAGAACGCTAAGCGTTTGCCAGAACTTGCCAAAGTTCAATAAAACTTGAAGCGTTCTCGTAGTTGTTATTGTTGTTGTTGTTGTTGTTGTTGTTGTAGTAATAGTCAAGTCTTCTGCACACTCTTTCTCAGCCTTCTTTTTTGGACTGTTTTGATATTTGAGTTTAAGTCGCAATAGCCCAGTTAAAATGGGAACAGGCCAAATTGACGAGAACATTGCCAAAAATTGATAATGTGCTGGAAGAATAACAACAGTAACAACAACAACAACAACAATTACAACTACCACCTTTAAAGAGTACATTGGCCCCGCCCCTGTTTTGGAACTACTCCGTCTATAGACCGGACCTAAGCGCTTACACTGCGCACCTTGCCACAAATTGCAGATAATCTGACAAAAGTTTGATTAATGTGTTAAATATAAATCTTAAATTAAAAATAAATATCTTAAAATAATAAAATAACATCTAAAAAATTGTAGAATAGATACATAATAAAAGTTTAGCTAAAGTCAAAATTGGCAATAAACATTCAACTCAACTCAAAGTAAGACAATCTTTGCATTAATTCAAGTTTTGCGGATGAAGTTGTAAAAGAGAGCTTAAAGATTTGGATAGAGTATGCCAAAGTCAGCCTAATCCAAGTAATCCGCGTTTAGTCAAAGAACTTTTGTTAGCTTCATGGGGCTATAGTTTGGGGAGGGGCTGAAAGATTTGGACTTGTCGAACAGGTTCTTTGAAAAGGGGGCTGCCGTTGTGCCACTGGCGAGCGCAGTGCGAGCAGGCAAACAAAACGCTCAGCTATGAAAGAAAGAGAGAGAGAGAGAGAGAGAGGGAAGAGAGAGAGAGAGAGAGTGTTGTTGGTCAGTGCGGTGGTGTTGAGTGTGTGGTGGGGTGGTTGCCTTTGTTGGAGACGGAACCAAGACATCGACATTAAATACACTTTTTGTTTCACTTTTGCGCGCTTGTAGTTGTGATTGTTGTTGCTGTTGTTGTTGTTGTAATACGGATTGTTGTTGCTGGTGTGCGGCATTTTTATTTTGGCAGTTAATGGTGTTGTTGTTGTTGTTGTTAATAGTTGTTGTCGATGTCATTAACCAGCCACTTGGCGCTGGGAACGGGCACTTTTGTTGTGGTTCTCAACCACATGAAATTTTCGCTTTTTTTCGCACGTATTTCCCCATTTGTGTTTTTATTTGCGCCTGTTTTGTTTTGGCTTCACATTCGCGCGAGCGTTCATCGCTTCCAGGGAGGGTGGTGATGGCTAAGGGTTGCGGTAGGGCTTGGTGGAGGAAGGTGGTTGTTGCTTCGGTTCATGTGCGGTCAACATAAAGCACAAATGCCGACGATCGACACCGACAAAAAAAAAACAGTGTATAAAGAAGCAGAAGAAGAAGAAGAAGCAGCAGAAGAACAACAACAGCAACAAGAAGAAGAGGAAGACGAAGAAGAAGAAGAAGAAGACTGCCTTGCGCCCCGCGAAGGTGGCAAATTCCATGAGCGTTCGCTTACCCCATTCAAAAGGGGGCCAGGCCCGACCCTCGCTCTCTCCCATTCTAGCGCCCACCACGTGCTGCTGCTCCCAATCACACACACACAAGTGCACACATATACATACATATATATATATATGTATATATGTGAGTGGCTTTTTGGCGCCCGAGTCAATAAACTCAACTGGGCAAAAACAACAAATGTGAGACGCAAGCGAAAGGAAAAAACAAAAACCAAAACACGAGCCGGCAATAACAATAACAACAACAACAATAACAACAACAACAATAACAACATTAACAACAACTACAACAAAAAGAACATTAAGAACGCTGAATGAGTCGCACAACAGCGTTTTGGCGCCAAAATATTGAGGCAATGAACTTTTGCCATACCCTACACAGCTCCAGCTATGACTTAAAGGTTAATTCGCGAAAGTTCCGCAGTTTTCGGCTAATTTCCAAAACTTCTGAATGCAAGGGCGATTTCATCAGTGTTTGACATTTGGAATAAGGCTGGAAACTCAATTTCGAAAATCATTTCAATATGGTAAACTTTGACTGCAGTCAAAATAAAATCACAAATACTAACCCAAAAAAAAGCGTTAAAGGATCAGTTCAAACTTTCGATAGCTTCGAGAAAACTCAATCGATTTTCAAAAGTATTGACATTTTGAGCAAGACGAGAACTCAAAAATCATGGAATCGAGTTCTGAAATTTCGTGGATTACGTAAGAATTGATAAGGAGTAGCTTTAAGTCGACGCCGCGAACACTCTTCAAGTGCAAAGAAGAGTGGCATTTATTGGATTCTACCTCAAATGCCACTCCCTTTCCGCCCCTACCTAGCCTTCCCAGCCCAACTGCCGTCTCAGTCACTGCGTATACGTAATTTATTTATGCGTGCTCTTATCTTTTAATCGACGTGTTTTTTTGTACGGCCATTGGCATTTGGGCGCATTGCATAATGAGGCGGTTAAATTGGCAATGGGAACAAAGCCCTCTTGCCCCGTTCGGCAACGAATTGGCCCAGTCACAAGATCTGGTCAAAACAAAAGCAACAAAATGCAAAACAAAGGCAAGAAAGTGCCAGCGATATTGGAGGCGCCTCTTTTGCCGCAATTATACAGAAGAGCAGCAGGAAACAATTGCAACAATTGCAGCTGCAACAACTCGCAGCCCAAACCCAGCCTTTTGCTGTCTTCGATGCATTTGCCAAGTGGCAAGCCACTAAAAAGCGCACAAAAAGCAGCTCAGCTTATTCTTAGCAGCCACTTCGCCTACTCCACCCTCTTAGCAACCACCCCCCCTCCGGCACCACCCCTGCTGCATTGCCCTGCACTCCACGCCCAGAACATCTGTGTGTTTTTCAACCACTTCGCAATCAACAGTTTCATTTTGTTTAGTTTTTTATCGAGTGCAATTAAATGCTGCTCCCAGCAGCTGCCAACTGAACATTCATTTTGCTCTGCATACCCTAACCAAGCGAGGCATATCGATTACCTTGACAAATATGTAACGTTCGGAAAAAGTTAAAAAAGATTTTTACGGATTGCTTGTAAATTTTGAGTACATTTGAAATATTTTTAATATTATTACTACTACTCCTAACTATTTATATATTTACAAAAATATATATATATATATATATATATATTTAATGGAAGTACATAGTATACTATATATATATATACACTTAAACATATTTATGTTTTTTTAACTTGAACCCATTTTAAGTTTTAAAAAATTGGATTAAATCATTTAACAGCTGTGTTCAGTGCATCTCGCAGTCGAGCACACTCGACTACAGCTTTCTTACTAGTTTTTTTTAGTGTATCAGTTCCAGTTAAGAGCTGTTTTTTTATTATCTAATTTAAATATTGTTTGATTTATTGAGTTATAGTTAGTTAAGTAATATCATTTGCCAGACTTATTTCTCATTTCATTGAGCTAACTGTTTCCCTGATCTTGGCCAGAGTGGTTCCTAGTTCCCTTTGCAACATCTCTCAAATATACCCCAATAACTGCGTATTATATTCAATTCGAGGTGATCGCTCCCCATAAAAAAGATTATTATTTTAATTATTATTAATTCAACTCATCAAAGGTGAACGCTCCAAAATTGTTGCCTTCAAAAAATGTTATTTTTAATTTAATTTTTGTTTACAATTTACATTTTATTACAATTTGTCTTCAATATTTTTAGACTTTTTTGTTAACTTTTATTCAAAGTATTTTTTTTACTTTTAACTATTAGAAAAGTAACTTAAAAAATGTTATTCTTAATTTAATTATTGTCAAAACTTATTTAATATATTTTTAGATTTTATTTCTAACTTTCATTCAAAGTATTTTTTTTCTAAACTCATTAACATAAAAAATTATATTTTTAATTTAATTATTTAATATATGTTTATACTTTTTTTCCAACTTTAATTCAAAGTATTTTTCTGCTTTAAACTATTAACATAAAAAAATGTTTTAATTAAATTTTTATTAAGCAAATTGTTTTTATATATTTAATATATTTTAGACTTTATTTTAAACTTTTATTCAAAGTATTTTTTAGACTATTAGAGCATTTACAGTTAGCTTTGCTATTTGTAAATGTTTTCTTTTATTATTTTTTTTAGCTGCTTTTATTTTTGCTTGTAAACTTTCAGCTTTGCACTTTGCTTCATTTGCTGTTTGTCAGTATTACGTTTATTGTTTATTGTTTATGATGTAAATGCGCCTCTAATCATACGTATATATATATAGATATATATATGTATATATATATATATTTATAGTTTTCAAGTGAAGTACCTGACATTTTTTGCAGCAACTACTTCCTGGTCTAAGTAAGTACAAATTTAACGAGTTAGCAGTCTTGTGCATTCGTAACCCTGACCGCACCCTTTACATAATCAGCCCTCGCTGCCCAGCACCTACATACGCCCCCCCCCCCCCACTCTAGCCTACAAGCCCCTAGCGTGTTGCCTGCGTGCCGAGTGACGATATTTGTTGCTGTTGGTTTGGTTATCAAAATGAGGTTAACAAACGTTCCCAAGGCCATTTACTACACGAGCGACTCGTTCGGGTGTAATGCTCACACACACACAGGGAACTACACTCACACACACACTCGCACACACACACACACACACACACTCAGTCATTCACTCGCTTACTGATTCGCACTTGACATTTACTTTGTAGTAGAGTACAAACAAAAAACAAAACAGTTCGCGTAAAATCAAGCAACGGCAACAATTTGAGTTCAAAAATGTTCCCCACTCTGGACACACATTTGTGGGCGGGGGTGGGTGGTTTGGTGGGGTGGTGGGGTGGTGCCATCTTTCCTATCTGCTGTGCTGCCATTTGCTATTATCGTTGCTTGCTTTTTATGCCTTTTTTTGCTTTTGTGTTTTAGGTTTTTATATTTTTTTTTATTTTTTAGTTTTGCGCGCTGCTCGTAAAAAAAAAGCACAGAGACACGTGTGTGTGTGTGTGTGTGTGTGCGTGTGTGTGCGTGTTGGTTGGTGGTAGTTAGATCACTGAATAGCTGTGGGGGTGGGAGGGGTGGGGTTGATGCATTTACTAGCTGCGCGTGTAGACAAACTCAAGTGCCTCGAAGGCGTCTCAAGTGCATAAACATCAAACACACACAAACAAAGAGAGCGAGAGAGAGGGAGAGGGAGAGGGAGATAGAGTGAGAGAGAGAGAGAGAGAGAGATAGTGGCATGCACATGCCGCACATTTCTCATAGTTTATTTGCAATCAATTCTGCAGTTGCATTAATGCGAGCGCGTGTGCGTGTGTGTGTGTGTGTGTGTGTGTGTGTGTGTGTGTGTGAGGTACTTAATACTAAATTACTATTGCCATATAAAACACACACACACACAACTATAACCAGAATCGTAACTGTATTTATGAGCGGCTATTTGGACGACAGGTGGCGACACTTCCTCAAGGTCGACGTCTTTTCTTTACATACAAACATATGGCCACAAACACGTATATATATATATGTATGTATGTATATGTATATATATATGTATTTATTGATCAGCTCGTTCGACTTAATAGGAAAGTTTGCAGCTTTGGTCATTGACTGCGCTGCTTATCAGAGAGGTTAAGTTCACATCGAATTTAGTTGGCTAGATTGTCAATATATATATACATATATATATATATATACATATATATATATATATACATATGTAAATATGTATGTATGCTCGTACTGCCTAGTAACTTGAAAACTTAACTTGATTTAAAATTTCTTAATAAATGAATTATTTATTTAAGTCACATTTCAAATTCATAATTATTTATTCAATCGGCTATTAAAATACCATAAAAAATTTATATAATTAATAAAAATTAAATTTGTTAACATAACGCTGATTTTGTCAGCTTTAATGTCCAGTTACAAAACTCACAATTTTTTTTTTATTAATATTCAAAAGTAATTTTTTATTATAATTGACAAACTCAGCAAAGTTCGTGAACTTTGTTGTATACAAATATAAAAATAAATAAGAAATAAAAATAAATAAGAAATAAAAATAAAAAATTTGATTAATTGAGAAATTAAACTTGATGATGTGGAAAAATGTACATAAAAATAAATTGCGCATTTTGACTATAATTATTATGAAATTCCTGAAAAATCAAAATATTTTGTAAAAACACATTTAAAAATAATTATTTTTTAATTTGGCTAAGGTCGTGAACTTAAAAAATAAAAAAAAATTATGATTAATTAAAAGAAATTCAACTTGATGATGTAGAGTACATAAAGATAATCGGAGACTATAATTATCAGGTGATTAATCAGTTTTAGTCGGCATTTTTTGCGACATTTAAATTTATTTGCATCGTTTGTGCAGCATTGTTGCCCCGCTCTCTGGTTGGTGGCGCCACATGATGATATAATCCCTGAGGTGGCAGTTGCAACCGTTATCGCTGTTGTTGCGCATACGCCGCGTTGCATTTGTCACGGCTCTTGCAGCTTTACAGTTTTACAACCCTGACGACATTGTTTATGCCCTCCCCCAAAAATGCTTGCACCACAACTGGCAGTAGCACAATTGTTGCACGGTGGCAACAAAGTTAACGAGATGAAGCGATGCCAGTGTTGCATTCCCCTCGTTGCATTCTCCAATCAACATTTGCATGCCGTACATACCCCGTGTGCCGCTGCCACATTGTGTAGAACTCAGATCCATGTTCCAAATTTTGCTGCCACAAGCAAAATCTTAAGAAATAATTTTATTTATTTATTTTTTACTTCTAAGTGAGATTTAATCAATTTCAAAACTTATTTCAAATTTCTTTAAATCTTGTTTTTTTTAAGAATTGTGGAAAAATAAGAAGAAGAAAAAGGACACGGATTTATCAAGGATATTTGCACAGCTGAAGAATGCAGGGTATCAGCACAATTTGCGGTTTATTGCGGACTATTAAGCCTGAAGTTGCACAGGTTGCACGTTGAGGACACATGAGGCAGCCCAAGTGTCCGTTAAGTGTCTGACGAATGTCACGTGCCCCAAAACCAAAATAATAAAAAACAAACACAAAAAGACAACAAAAAATGAAAAGCGCAACAATTTACGCAGGCAAACACTTTGTAAAATTCACTCATGTCAGCAGCGGCAAGCAAACGTTGCAAGTGTCAACTGGCTGCTGTTGCCACAGATTGAAACATCACACAAAAGGGGGTGGGGGGCAGGGATGCAGCTGGGACTGGGAGCGTCCTTTCCATGTCGTGTGACAGCAATTAACACCAAAGTCGAAAATAAAGCGTAGAAAGAGGAGACAAGTTGGGGCTTGTGGTAGCCACAGAATGTTGCAGCTGTTGTTGCCGCTACTGTTGCGGAAATTGAATTTGCGACAATCCTAGCCAGCCCCCCCCCCCCCCAACAAACCGTCTGGCTTGTCACTTAATGGCTGACATTTGTGGCCCCAGCCAAGAGCCAAGAACTCAACTTGGGCATTTTATTTTTGCTTGCAACATTGTTGCCACATTTTCCAAGTAATTGGTCATCATTTGCCGTACGCCTCCAAATGGGTGCAGGGCAGGGCTGGGTGTGCTTGGGGGTGGCTTGCTCGCTGCACTTTCTCAGTATTTTGGCATTCGTAGCAAAAGTATTTATTGTTGTTGTTGTTGTTGTTGTTGTTGTATTTGTGCTCATTTGTCATCTATTTGAAAACCCGGAAGTTTCAAAATAGACACAAAACACGCAGAAGAAGAAGCAGCAGCAGCAGCGACAGCAGCAGCAGCAGCAGCAGCAGCAGCATTTAAACTTTAGCTGCTGCTAATCTTTTTACCCTTTCCCACTTGCTCTCACTCGCCCACACTCTGCCGCTCTCACTCGCCGCTCTCTTTCGCTCTCACCGGCTGTCGATTAGAGATTCCAGTTACTGTTTTGTGATTTGGCTTTTCCCAAATGACTTTATTTTGGTTGCTGTTGTTGTTGTTGTTGCTGTTGTTGCTGTTGTTGTTGCTGTTGTTGTTGTTGCTGTTGTTGTTGTTGTTGCCGTTGTTTCTGTCGCTGACGTTCAGCTTGGTGAATTTCTGCGAAATTCGTTTGGTGATTTATTTTTATACACATTTTTTCGTTGTAATTGAGCATTACGAAAGTTGGCGTTTTTAATGGCTTTCTGTTTGCTGGAAATACACACAGAAAATGTCTGCGCATCAAAAATATGAAAACGCCTCAAAAATTTCCATAAATTGTTTATTAAAAATATCAACCAAAAACAACAACAACGAAAATACGCCACAAAAAAGTCTGTTTGTTTATAAACATTAAAATTTTACATTTTAATTATTTACTTGAAATTAGTTTTTGTTTTCGCCATTCAAAATTGTAACGGGAAAACACAGATGAGTTCGAATTTTATATTATGAACAGTAAAAGTAATGAAATCAACATTTTTGGCATTGGAAATTGTTGTGTTTTTTGTGTTGTTTTGGAAACGTGCTTCGGCATTTGTTTATTTGTTTGCTTTTTTCTTTTATAGTTGCTGTCGTTGTTTTAGCCTTCGCCAATAAACCGTTATGCAATGTGCCAAAGTAGATAACAAAACAGAAAGAGCAACAACAGCAACAACAACAATAACAACAGCAGCTGCAAACTGTAACTGAAGCTGTCGCTGGAAATGAATGGAAACAAAGTCGCTTGTGGACTTTGGAATGGCCCACAATGCAAAATCCAATTCGATGTTTGGAGTTGGAGTGAGAAATCCAAGTGGATTAACGGCTTTATGTGTGCGTGTGTTGGTTAACGATCGCTGAGCGCTTGTCCTTTAATGGAGCACGTGCCAATGCTTGTGTGCGAGTGAGAGCGAGTGAGATAGATCTTGTTCTCTCAGTGCTACAGTGCTGGCTAGAAGAATTGGGTCACTTCGAAAATCAATTAATTTCTATAAATAAATTTAACTTTAAATGTTTATTTCTCTTTGCCGGAGTGAATTCAGCTACCCTCCTAATAAACATGTACATTAATATATTCCACACACACACACACACACACATTTCTCTATTTGTGGGTAATTTCCCTATTGTCGCTTTTCCCGTAAGGTTCAGGGTTGTTATTTGTTTATTTCTTTTTCTTTTTTGATTGATTTCTTTTAGTGCTGTTGTTGTTTTTTTTTGTCGTGTGCCTAATAATAAAATATTCAAATGATTTTGTTTATAATAAACTTGAAGGCCCAAAAACACAACTGAATATTTTAATATCTTATCTGTGTGTTAGGGGGCAACCCACCTCCCCCTCCCATCATCTTGTTGTTGTTGTTGTTAATAGTGTTAGATAACGTTAGTTATACGGGTGCCACGCCCCCAGTTGGCTTTGTTCTTTTATTACGTTGTTATTTTTGTTTCTTTTCTAGTAAAATCGGCAATTAAAGCGACATAAATTGACAATTTGAATGCCTCCACTGGAAACTAGAACCGAGTGTGATGGACTGTGCATGGGGTGTGGGGAGGGGGGGTTCATTCAACTCGAGAGGGGGAATCGTTGTTGTTGTTGTTTATTTTGATTTCGACTGCAGCAGCAGAAGAAGAAGAGGAGCATAAAATAGATGACAAAGACAAAGAGAGAGAGAGGCACAGTGTGTACCCACCTTGTGGGGGAGGGAGATGAAAGGAATGAAGGACAGAAGAGGCAAAGAAAGCGCGCCAATAAACTAAACATTTCCAAGTTGATGTACTCGCAATGGGAGCGAGGGATGGGAAATGGGAAATGCGAGAGTTGATTAATTTACGAAACGGAACGTAACAAACACTACTCGCAATAATAACAATAACAGAAACAAAAACAGACAAAAAAACTCGCGTACAGTTTACAACAAAAAAGAAAAAAAAAAAACAAAAACAGCAAGCAAGAAGAAGAAGCAGTTTGTAACGAACTAGAGTGGGGAGAGAGAGAATGCCAGCAAAAACAGAGCAAGCGTCGCTGCGAGCGCAAGAGAGTCAATGTTACGAAAGTGTATGCATAGCAATAAGAGAGAGAGACTGCAATAGCGCATGTTCGATTGCCATTTTGTGCCGTCATAGGAATGCCTTGGTACTGGACCAGAAGAGTGTGTCGCAAATGAACACACTTGCGTTCCACAATTCATTATGCGGCACTCTCTTAGTATCTGCTCGCTCTTTGGCGTACCATTGCCAACTGTACCCACTGTGTTTGCATTCCAATTCGAGTCGTCGCGCGCACACGCACACATGCACGCACACATAGACAACCGCCCCGACTTGCCGCTGACATAAAAACCCCTCGCCCACCGGCTCTGGATCAAAATATATCGTAAATAATTTTGTTTTCCTTCTTCTTCTTCTTCGTTGACGTCGTCGTTTATCTCTGTTGCTCTTCTGTCTCCCTCTAATACGCGCGATTCCCCAAACTGCTCGACGTATGAATGGAATGGTTGGGGCTGGTTCCATTTCGTTTCGTAGCTTGAGAGAGCAAACGCGAGAGCGTGAACTAACAGTTGTTGGTGTGTGTGTATGCGCGCTTGTGAGTTGTTGTTGCCGTAGTATGCAGCAGTAGTATTTGAGTATTTGTATTTTTTTCTTTCTGCTGCTGCTGCGGCTGCTTCTTCTGTGCCTTTCTGAAATCCGATAACCAGCGTGCGAGCGAGACAAAAGAATAACAAACAATTATAATTTGTGTGTGTGTGAGCGAGTCTCCACGATGCAAGTCTCTCTCTCTCTCGCTCTTCCTCTCTGTTTGTGTGTCTGTGGAGTGGGAATTTCACAACAGCAGCAGCAGCAGCAGCGCCTCGTGCCAATTTCACTTGTGTTTCGTTTGCTGTTGTAATTTTACAACGCTTACGTTGTGTGCGTGTGCGTGCGTGTGTGTGCGTGCGTGTGCGGAGGGTGGGTTAAGGCAACAGCAGCAGCAGCAGCAGAGCAGCAGCAGCAGCAGCAGACGCTGCGTCGATTTGTGCGCGCGTGTAAAAAGTCTCGTAACGAAAAGCAAAGTAAAAACAAAAACTGAAGACAAGAAGAAGAAGCAGAAGCAGAGAAGCAGCAGCAAAAGCAGACATTGTTGACGAATGCTTTGCTATTGTTGTTGTTGTGTTGTGCAGATTGCGTGTAGGAAGTGTTTTGGCGGGGCGGGTGAAAGGGAACGGCGTGCGTGCTGCGGGTCAGGGGCTGACTTGACTACTGTTTCTCTCTCGAAAAGCAATAGCCAAATCCGATAGCAACAACAACAACACCAAGAAAATATCAAAACAAAGCATCTGCGTTATGTTTGCTGAGTGGAAGAAAAAGATTTCTACTTGAATATGATTCTTGGAAATCCATTTCGAATATCCTAAATGCTGCAGTCTGAAATCTGTGGTTTTCTCACACTACGAGTCACACAAAAAGCAACTGCTTATGTTTTATTAATTGTTGAAATTAATTTTAATCACTAACTTGTGGGAATTTGGAAATAATTACTTAAAGTCGATTTTGATTGGCTAATGAGTACTTTGGAGAAATACGGTAAATTCATAAATACAGTCTTATGGCTAATGAGTATGTGGGAGATATACGGTTAATTCATAAAGACAGTCCTATGGCTAATGAGTATGTGGGAGATATACGGTAAATTCATAAATACAGTCTTATGCACAGTGGTCAAAAGTGTTTAAAAACTTATCAAATTTGATTAACAAATGAAAACAAAATAAAACAATTTACAACAAAGAAGGAAATTGAATTAGGGAAAATATTTCACTGTAGACATATGTGTGTGTATGTGTGTATATATGTATGTATTCACATTCCTTATGTGTTAGTTGTTAAGCAACCCTAGATTCTGATTTTGGTGCTGGATTAGCATGTGATGGATGTGCCCCAGGTGGACGCACTAATCCCCGTGGCAGGTGGTTCTGCCCCCCCTTAATCAAGAAATAAAAATAAAAATAAATAAATAAACATATATATTTAAAGTGATCGATTCAGTTGGGAAAGTTGTCGCTAGAAAGGTGCCGCATGCTTTGTAGAATTTGTGTCAATTGGAAGTAGGAGTAGGAGGAGTTGGGGGACATGTCAATGTAAGTGTCGCAATTGTTCCGGGTTTCCGTCGTCGTTTGAAAGTGCGTACGTGATGCGACTCGCGTTGCATGCCTCACTTCACACAACACACTTCATATTCATTATCATGTAAACAAAGCGATAACTCAGCTGGAGACACACGCACACAAAGGCAGACTTGCACTGCGGATTCAATAACAACTTCTATTAAAGGTGACCAGCTCCTCCAACTCTCCACTCCCAAACTGTCTCTCTCTCTCTCTCTCTCGCTCCAACTGCTGCCTCTGTGTTATTAACTGTTATCCTTCCATTCCATTCCACTCCAACTCTCCTCCTCTCCCTCCTCCGCCCCCTCCACGTTCTCTTCATAAGCACGCTAAACGATCGTTTAAATCCAAATGGAATTCCAAATGCGTTCGAGTTCTCCACCTCCACCTCCTCCTTCTCCAACTCCTCATTCTCGCTTGGCGTTGAGTTATGGGACAACAGCTGATTTATGACTTTGACTGCCCGCTTAGTTTCCAGATATCTTTCCAGCAAGAGGAAGCAATTGAAATTGGAAACGTCATCTTCCAACGTGGCTGTGCTGTGAATTATTTCACAATTTCGGCACACTCCGTAATGAAATCGAGAGTTGGAATTACCCTCTTATGAATGATGAAATCGAGAGTTGGAATTACCCTAATAATTCCCTAATATATTATTAATGCTGGAAAGAGTAGAGCAAATGTGATATATAATAAATGAATTATAAATAAATGAATAATAAATAAATAACAAATAAAAAATAAAAATAAAACAAATAATAAATAAACATTAAATAATAAATTAATTATATATATGGAAAGGACTTATATAATTCAGTCAAATCCGAAATTCACATCGCTAGTCTCTAAAAACTAAAAAAGATTTCCTTCGAAGAAGTCTCCAACAATTTTTTTCGCATTGCATAACTTTTATTCAGCTGTTGTTCAACACTTTTGCTCAAGCTCTCGCAGCTGCTTCATATTTCACTTTTAGCATTTCGCATTGTTTCTCCATCTCCCTCTCTCCCATCTCTTTCATCTCTTCCCTCTCTCGCAGCGAGTATCTATCATCTTTATCGGGTTTCTGGCTGCCCACCTGGCTGTCCACCTGGTTTGCCAGTTGCCAGTGTAACGCAATCCGTATTGCCACAAAAGACATCAAGGCGAAAGTGGAAGTCCAAGTCGAATTGGTCACCAATTGCAATTGCAATTTAGTTGCAACACACCCCCACCCCTCCCCTCTGCTACCCTCTCCCCCCTCCCTAATGCATCCTGAAGTTTTATAGAGCAAATTTATTTGCTTTGCATTTGCATAAAAGTAATTTGGCTTTATGAGTGCGAGCAGCACAGCAAATGACCCGCTTGCTCCCCCTCTCTCCCTCTCGCTTGCGCTCTGTGAGCTGGCTTACATAACCGGTCGCCACCCAAACTTTAGAGCAGACTCCCAGACCAGACTGGTGCTGATAAGGCCAGGCCCGAGATCTCTTTGCATTTGCATTTGCGGCCCCTTTTCACCGTTTCTGTTTGCGAAAATGGATTAGCGTGGGTTCACATGAACCGACCAAATGTTTGGCTTTCATAAAAGCTGACATGTTATCCCCCACCACCCCCCCTTCCGCCTTGAAACCCCTCACCTCGCTGGCTGTGTTGCCAGAATTTAAACTAGCTTTATTTTAAGCCCAGTTTTATTTATTATATCCAGTTCAATATAAATAATTAATTGCAGAAATATATAAAAAAATAAACATTTTGATTTGCCAACTTCGAACATAAAAAATTTATTAACAAGAATTAAAAATTTTCCAAGTTTGTTTTTGCTTTATCCAACTATAAAATCGATAATAGCTTTTTTCTAGCTATCTATAAAATCCAAAGCTAAACTGTCAACACTGCTGTCTGTTGCTGTGCCACATTTGTCCACATTTGGCGTGAATAAATATGAAGCCACAGACTGAGGCAAGCTTCAAACTTGCGAACTTGTTTACAAAGTTCCCGCCAAAAGCGCTCGAAAATTTGCAAACGTCGCCCGGCGACACTTTGACAAAAAGCCGTTGCACGTGCGCTGCCGCAAATGCCCCACTCCCCCTTGAAAAACCACTCCCCTCCCATCGATGTCAAGTTACGAGCAGCGGCGACGCCACCTCGCACGGCATATTCAATTAAAAGCGAGCAGGAGCTGCACATAAAAGGGTTGCCGTGGGGGGCGGGGGGCAATCTGGCGCTGTAACCCGATATCCCAACTGGACCCAACAGAGACAAAAAAAAAAATAAATAAATAAAAAACAAGTCAAAATGCTGTAGTCGAGTGAGCTCGACTACGATATACTCTAAGCGCAGCTGGCAAATTTCTCTTACAAAAGCTTACAACCAAATGTAAGCAGGTCTGCAATTGCACTCTTTTCTGCATGCAATGGTAAAAGAAAAGGCACGAACTGATCCTAACGGGATGGTGACAAATGCATGCAAATATACACATATAGGCATACATGCATATACATACATACAGACATATCGTAGGTAACGGGACTTTGCAGAATACACATATTGAGGCTCGCCTCGATTATCATGGCATCTCTTTCTCACACATAGCGCGCATTGTTATTTGCATTCGCGCATACATACGCACAGGCAAACGAAGGTAACGGGACTCTGCAGAATACACACAAGCACAAACATATTGACACTCCCATTGATTATAACGCCATATTTATAGTCTCTGCGATCAGCGTGTTCACACAGACGGACATGCTTCCTTCTGCCTGTTACAACCAGTATACCCTTTTTGCCCAGTATTGATAAGGGTAGGGTATGGAAACACTGTTGCTGTGTCGCCTTCAGCCTTCAGCCTTCAGGCTGCTTCAGCTTCTGCTTCTGCTTCTGCCTTATCTGCATTTGGCGCTCAAATTGACTGGCCGAAAGCGGCGCGCAGACAAATGCAGAGTTGCATTTTTTTTTATATTAGGGGCATTACGGCTGGGCGTGGTGTGTTGCAAGGGCGGGGGGGCGGCGAGGAGGTGTTGCACTCTAGTTAGCTTTTGGTGATTTGTTTGCTTTTGTTTTGTCGCAGCGCTTTGTTTGTAAACAACCAAATGGCAGCCAACACTGCTGATGGCCCATTTTTTTTTTTGGTTTTTCTTTTTTCTTTCAGACGAAATGTTGAAAACTTTGGTTGAGGCAAAAAGTTCAACGGGTGTTTGGGGGTGATACGGAGAGAGAGAGAGAGAGAGAGATAGAGATGTGTGGCTTAGATAAAGCTGGCTGTTGTGGTCTGTTCATGTCACTACTTAAAAGACAGCATAATAAGATAAGTCGAATAATTAGGAGCAGAGAAAGAAAAGTAAAATACAAAGATAAAACGAATTTCTAGGATTGAAGGTGCAGTAAAGCGGAAACAGACAGAGACGCAAGATAGTATAGTAAATTATATAACTGTGCTTTAGTTTTAAGCTTTAAGATTGTTTCCAAATAAATAAAAATTTGCTAAAATATATATATAAAAAAATACATGAAATATTTATACTTTAATATATGACTTGGAATATATTATTTTTTTGGGATTCTGATTTTCCGAACTATTTCAAAAACATTAGTTTTCATTATAAGCTAGGAATCTTTTCTATTATAATCATGACAACTCTTTTTCAGCGTTTCCTCACTCTTACAGGGTGTTCAATAGTCGATCATCAAGTTTCAAAATATTTATGTGTTTTCTTATCACATTTCTCCGACGACGTGCGTGGAAATTCAATGCAAATTCAGTTTATATTGGCCCAGCTGCAGCTAGTTAGCCAAAAGCTACCCCCAATCCTCATTCCCCACTCCCCTCTCCTTCGCATGCCCCTGCACCCTTCTGTCCGCCTGTCACTGGCTTTTTATATTTATTTATTTTTGATTTGAGCGCCAGAAACAGCAACAAAAACAACTGCAAAAGGCAAAAAAACAGACATCTGATCAGCCTGAAGGCGAAAAGATACCCTCCCTGCTACCCCTCGTCAATCATACCCCCCACCCATCCTCCCTTTCTGCCTCCTGACGTGTGTGTGCGTGTGTGTGTGTGTGTGCAGGGGGGCTAAGAACTATAAATTCAATGCCGTGGCAGAAGCATCGACTTTGAAACGATTTGTTACGCATTTCGTGTCAACTATGAATAAAATATTGGTGCCACATTGCAGAAACCACAAAAACCAACAACAAAAAAATGAGAGCCCAAAAACAAAGGCAACACATTGAACTACAAAACTTTTTTCAATGAACATTTATCAAAAGAGGACGCATAATTTACATTTTATTAAAAAAACAAAATTCTCGAAACGGGACATGCGATACCATATAGAAAAGATATACTCTTTAGCTTTAGGCATCGGCTACTCCGACTGAGCTGCCTACTATATAGAAAAGGGGGAATTGACAGCTTTACGCAATTTATGACTTAACTTTTTAAGTGAAAATAGAAAAATAACTAAATAAATTTGAGCATGTTTTTAGCTGAGTTTCAAATCAAAGTATTTTGAAAGTAAAGAAACACATTTGAATATATTCAAATTATAAAAAGAGAAAACCAAAGGAGAAATCATAAATAAATAAATATAAATAATATTATAAAGTATTTCCAAATTATTAATCTGATAAATAAATATATATATTAGATTATATTATCCTACTAAATAATTAATCTGATTAAAATAAAGTTTTGCATTCGACAAGCTCATAATTTATCACAAAAAAGCAAGAACTAAGAATGAAATTATTTTGGAGAACTGTCTTATTTAATGATATAGTAACTATACCCCCTGTATACTCTATATTTGCTGTAAATTCTCACAAGCCCCACAAGTTTAAAGCTGTAGCGTGTCAAAACATGACTCCCCCCTCGCCCCTCGCCCCACGCCCAGCGACGGACTCACAAATCAAATGAAAAAGATCGAAACAAAAGTTTACAAAAAACGAAAAATAAGGAAAAATGGAAAATAAAAAAGTCAGCAGCGTTTAGGAATTTTGAAAAGCGACTTTTCCGAGCCACAAGTAGAAGAAAAGCCACCCACTTTTTCTTCTTCTTCTTCTTCTTCTGAGTCCCAAGCACTTGCGGTCGCTTGTTAGGAATTAGATATATATATTTTTTTGTAAATGAAGGGAGGATGGGTCCACTGCACCACAAATAAAAGCAACACACATGTCCAGCAAGGCAACCCCAACCCCAACGCCAACCACAACCACAACTCCAACCACTCCACTGGCAACTCCTCGCCGGCAGTCGTCAACACGAAAAATGAAAACGCATGGGCACGAAATTTCCGCTTCCGTTTCCCGTTGCCTGTCAAAGTGGCCCAGGACGCGCAGTGCCGGACTCCAGGACGCACAGGCACGCCTATGCCAATAGATGCGTAAAATGTTTCGGATGCGACAGAGTTGCGGCGGAGGAGGGGAGGGAGACTACTTCAACTGGAGCACGACAAGCATGCGACAAACTGGACAAAAGGCAGCAGCGCATGCCAAACAACAAGCACAACCACAGCCGAGGGGGGTGGGTAGAGGGGGGGGGTGGTGGTGGGGGTCCATTGTGGCGCACGCCATTCAAGTACGGAAACGGAAGCAGCTCCAAAGCGGGCGCCGGACGAGCGCCACAATCCAAACACAATAAGCGCTTCATAAACGCCATTTTTCACCAGCGTCAAGGATAAACACACGCACACGAATTGGGTCAAGTTTTCGCTGTGTGTGTGCGTGTGTGTGTGTGTGTGGGTGCGTATATGCTTTATAAACGTTTCACAGTATTTTCTTCGTTTTTTTTGCGCCACTTGAGACAGACAACGAGTCAGCAGCGAGGCGGCAGGCACAATGAGGCAGGCACTACAAGGACCAAGTCGCCTCGCAAATGGGCGACTTTTGCTTGTTAGCCATGTCGAGGACAAACAGTTGTTGCCTCTACTGCCTCGCTGTTGCCACTCAAGCACCACACATCGCCCACTCCCCCCCCCCCTCCTAGCCCGTTTTGTCTTCGCCTGTCAATTTTTGTCGCTCGCAAATGTCGTGCGAATCATGCCTTGTTTTCACAGTTGACAATTTTAAATAATTGCCAGGAGCAGGAAGCTGGGAAAACCGGATGATAATGATGATGATGATGATGATGTTGATGTTGATGTTGATGTTGATGTTGATGCAGAGTATGCAAAGAGGATGTGTCACTTAATGAAATACCCCAAAAATCACTAATTAAATATCTGTAAATTATGAAAAATATTTACGGTGCGAAAGAGACGGAGACAGACTTGCTCTCTGAGAGAGAGAGAGAGGGAGGGATAGACAAACAGCAATATTATTCTAAAACTCTAGAATTTAATGTGCTAAAATTAAAAATTTGGATTGTCAACTTTGTGACGCCGCCTAAGCTATGCAAATAAATGCACAAATTTAATGAACAATTTTTAATAATAACAATTAAAGGTAAAAAAATAAAAGAAAACTTCTGAAAGTTGGCCAAAACGAAAGCGTTAATAAATTTGGCTAATTTTGTTAGTTAAGTTAAGTAGTTGATTCTGCAGGTATTTTCCAAATCAACTATAAAAAAACAATTAAATTTCATGAGTAAATTTTAGATATTTCCAACAACTATTTTTGCATTTTTTTAAAATAAATATTTTTGTATTATAACAACAAAATGTTGAATTAAATTTAACTTTCAGATATTTCGATTATATTCCACTATTCTTTAGCATTTTTCGAAATCATATATTAAGGCTGCATTTCGGATATTTCCATGAATTATATCAAGAAAATTAAAATTAAAGCTTAAATGAAGACAAGTGCTTGTACTTAAAATGATTACCACTTCGCAAGTCAATTTTGTGTGGTAATATTGCTGCTTAACTATTCCGCCCACTCTCCAACCCCCCCTCCCCCTCCAACCCCTGTTCAATTGTGATGCACCACTACTAAGTGATGGGTGGGTGTTGTGTGGTGCGCAACCAAGTTCGCGGTGGGACCTTTCAAAAGTCGCGCTTTTGTTAGCTTTTGATGTGTGTGTGTGTGTGCAAGTGTGTGTGTGTGATTGTGTGTGTGTGCGAATGTATGCCTGTGAAAATTGTTTATTGAAGTGAATTTGAGAGGAAAATTGCTTTATATTAAATGAAAAGGGCGACGCATTTGGCATTATGGTTAAGAGTAGCTGCTTGCCCCGAGGGGGTGTTGCTAGACCAAGCTGGGGGGGAGGGGTGCAAGACGCCGAACTAGCTGACTTTGAGAGCAGCGTTGGCTGGCTGGGTATCGTTTGCATTCGCTTTTTGATGTCACTAAGTGCTGTCATTGTCTTGGCTGCCCCAAAGGGATTCACCAGTTCGCTTTTCACTTTTCCCAATTGCCACGCTGAGGGGGTAGGTGGGGGAGGCGCAAGCAGGCAGTCAAATTGGTTATTGAAAGCGAAACGGAACTGAAATAGATGACACCCACATTATGCGCAGATAGTTAAACTAATTATAAGAAAACATTTTCCATTGTTGTTGCCAGTTGAGGAATCCGTTTGCTGCTCAACTCCCTTTTGGGCATATTTCTATTTTGAATTGGCCAATTTGGTAGCAGCATTAATCAGTTTAAATGGGCCAGCCTGCAATTTAAATTGTGTCAAAAACAACAAAGAAAAAAAGTCCAACTGAATTGTAGAAATTCTCCTTATTTATTTGTCTAATTTGCAGGCTGGTTTTTTATTTAAAATTTCCATTTTTTTAAATTTTTAAAAAATATTTTCCATTGTTTAAAAATATATAATTGAAAATTAGAAAGAAAGAAAATTAATTCTGTTTTTTCATTTGTAGAAACTATTTCTAAAAACCCGAAACTGGATTCAAAATATTTTCATTTATTTTGAATATTTAAATGCTGAAAATTTAAATCAAAATTGCAGCCTGAAAAAGCAGCTCCAAAGCGAACATTGCTGCACAGTAATAGTTAAGAGTTCTAAAACTTAAAAGAGGTGAAGGAGTTGCCAACTAGTAATATATATATATATATATATATATATATATATATACATATATGTTAAGCGAGCTTAAATTTGTCCTGCACTTGAGCAAAATCCACACTCAACTGGGCATTTTTTGTTGTTGTTTCCCATCAACTTTTTTATTGTAGCTCATTTCTGGTCTGAGAGTAACCCGCATTTATTACTATTTATGAAACTGCTACAATTTTTTGACGTAACCCTCCTCCTTGCAGTGTGCATCATCTTAATCTTTTCCTGCTGCCATTCACAGTGCTGTGTAAATATTTTTTAATGCAAATAAAAGATAAGCTCCGAAATTGTCTGTAACGAACTCAAAAAAAAAAAGAAGAAAGAAAAGAAAGAAACTCTTCGACTCCCACTGCTTACATTGGGTCTCTCCTCCCAAATGGCCTCTCCAACAATCGCATGACGCTGCACTTTCACTGGGTGAGGGAAAGAAGAGGCAACTGAACGAAGCAAGTTGGAAAAATGCCACTAAAAAACCCAAAAAAAAAAAAAAATGAAAAGGTAAACGTAAATCAAGATAATATAATCACAGCTCTAAAACGAATCGAGCGAAAGACATGCAACAAAACAGCTCTCTGCAAGCCACAACCCCCCGCACACCCCCCTCAAGAAAGGGGGCACCTGCAGGCGCTGTGCCTCGCCCCCTGCATAGCTCCACTGTTGTCGTCGTCTTCGTTGGCATCATAAAACATTTTTATGACATGCAGTCAAAAGCCAAAGCCAAACAAGAAGTCAACTTGTAATCTTTATTGCAGATAATGTCAAATCCATCCACTTGCCAAGTCCCGGAACCGAACAGCAGCAAATACCCAAGATACCAAAGACGCACACCCACACTCATACCCACAACCCCTGGGTGGTTGGCATGGCTAAGCGCTGTCCGGCACATTCAATGCATTTACAGTTAGTCGCTGCTGCTGTTGCTGCTGCTGCTGCTTCTTCTTCTTCTTCGATTACTTATCATCGTCCAAATTGATTATTGACATTTTTCGTAATTTTTCCCCTCGTTTGTTTGTTTTTATTATTTCTTTTTTTTGGTCAATGAAATTTTTTTTTTTTTTGTGTTCCTCTTCCTCTTGGTCTATGAGACTGCATTCCATGAAGTTTGCGCAATGCTCGGGGAATTTCATTTAAAAACTGATAAGCAAAGACTCCCAAAAAGAAAACCTGATAAGAGCTGCCGAGTATTTTTAGTGCGTGAAAAACATTTTCATTGAAATTTATTTTCATTCAGCAACAAGCGCGTGTCATCGATCCAAATCGAGTTTAATCCCTTGCGGCACTGCAGAGTGAAGAGCGCAACTTGCTTTCTGGCCAGGTTAATGGCAAAATAAATGCATATATTAATGGCCATTTTATAAATACGCTTTTTCAGTGTATTAAAAATGAGTTAGTTAATTTGAAACAGTTCTTTAAATAACTGGAAAAACATTTTCTTCAATTTGCCTGCACTGTGAATTTCAGCTTTAGCATTTAAACATTCAACAGGAAACCGCAGCTCAACTCGTCTGCTGTTGCCAGTCAGCCAGCCCCCCAAACGCCAACCCCAACATTTCATCATGCATGTATGGAAAAGTAAATATGCTTGTGTGTGTGAGTGTGTGTGTGTGTGTGTGGATTGTGTACAATTCCAACTAAGCGACCATTGAATACATTTTTAAAGCACAATTTTAATCAATAGCCGCTTGCGTTATTTATAAACAAACAATTTAAGCCAGTGCCGCAACAGCCACAATCCCCAAACTCGCAATGCTCATCCCCCACAAAGGCCGTTATTATCAACATGTTTTGGTCCTGAGAACCCATTTCACTAGGCCCAATGCCCAATGCCCAATGCCCAATGCCCATTGCCCAATGCCCAATGCCCATTCCCATTTCTCGAGGCATGTCATAATCAGCTACCATGAAAAGTGCTCAGCTGCTTAGCTCAAGAGGCGTTTGATAAGGGGTTCGAGGGAGTTGTGGTGGTGTGGTGTAGCCTTCCTTCAAGGATTGCTCCCATGTGTAACACAAAGCAGCAACAGCAACAGCAACAACTGTGCATATTAAAATCGCTTTAGCCATGCACAACTTTTACATAATCGTTTGCCATAGCATATCAATAAAATTTGCATAACGAGTAGAAACGCGAGATGCCAAAACAAACAAGCAACAACAACAACAGCAACAACAACAAAAAGAAAACCTACCGCAAAGACATTCAAGTAGCCAACTGCGCAAACCCCAAACTCAACTATATACATATATATATATATATATGTGTATGGACGCGTTACCCCATAAATATCCGTATCCACATCCAATCGTGCAATCCCTTGCCACGGATACTGGCTTTCGTCCTTTTGACAGCTGTCGCTGGCAAAATGTCAGCATTTCTGACTGCCAGATTTTCGTTGTTTTCGTTCTTCACATTGTTGTTGTTGTTGTTGTTGTTGTTGTCCAATTCGCGAGTACTTTATGCTCCCCAGTAGCAAAAAAAAGAAGAAGAAGCGAGCGAGCTTCGCTTCTCTGCACGCCGGGCCTACATCGCTGACAGTTGAAAGCGCAGCTGGAATGTTACGCCTCATTCCGCCCACTTTGACTGACGTTGCGTCCCGTGTGGCACTTTTGTTATTTTGCACTATTGCAACTGTCCCTTTTGGCTTCTTTCGCTGCCGTTGTTGCATCCACACACACACACAGGCGCGAGAAGCGCGCGCGTTTTCATTAATCGAAAATTCGCGCCAAAGTTGAGGGATACGCACGCATCAAATGCCCAAAAGCCACCCACAAACCACCCCTCGCACAAAAGCAAACACAACACTGAAATTCCAACAGGCCTCTTTCCAGTCAGCCTCCCAAAAGTAGAAGGAAAAAAAAACAACCCAATCGATAATTTTGCCACTACCTTTTTCCTTTACTCTAACACAACATTTTTCAGCTGCTGCTACTGCTACTGCTGCTGCTGCTGCGCGGGAAATCGTCCTCTTTACTCTCTCCCTCTCTCCCTCTCTCTATCCCTCTCTCTCTCGCTCTCTTCACCCCAGCTTAATCAACAAAAGCTCGCTTTAATTCCCGTCGGTCGCATTGTAATGGCAGCTTCTGCCAGTCTTTGCTGTGCGCCGCATCCACTGAATCCTTGACGAGGCCATGTAACTGTAACTGTAAATGTAACTGTTATGCCAGCTCCCAAGTCCTGTGCGAGTTTTTATACCTTTATCGGCACATTGTTGCATTGCTTAGTGGCCTGCCAGGGTTGTCAGCACTGCTTTGCAAATGTCCACAGATTTAAATGCCACCAGCTCTCGGCAGTTCCATGAATATTAAAGTTGCTTCGCTTCTTGGAATACAATTTTGTTTGACTCTTTAAAAGAAATAAAATTAAATAAAAACCTTTTTTTTTAAATTGATTTCTTATTTTATATATATATATATAAATATATTTAAATATTTGTGCGTTTTTAATATTTATAAATAGATTTGATTTGTTAGATTTATGTTAATCAATTATTACTACTAAAATTAAGGAGTGTTTTTGCTGCTAAGCTTACCCATGCTTAATCCATGGATTTATTAATGATGGGTTGCTCAATATTACAGTCTTTATAGATATACTGATACTCATACATATACCCACACCTATTCTATGACTGATTAATGATAGGCTTAGTTATACACAGTATTGCCCAAGCTATCGTTAGATATATGCTTTGCATCAGTTAATATTTAAGTAACTAAACCAAATGATTATCTGATCAATATAAAAGATATATATTAGATATATATTTTGTATCCGTTAATATTTTAAGTTTACTTTACCAGTATAAATATCAATTGGGACAATCAGCAAGTCTCGAATATGTCTGGCCACAATTTGTGGTCGAGATGCGAGCAACTTCGCTTAACTTGGCTGGCAAATGTGCTCTGCATTATTATATGAAGTTATTGATGTAATTTATAAGCCACTCGTTGGCAGGCTGCCTGTTGACCACACTCAGCACTTATGCGCCCAACGTAAATTCTACTCCAACTGTTTATTAATAATAATATACAACTATTACTACAACTGAGATTCATTCACAAAGCCTTGCGGGCCCCGTCAAATAGTGGTAGTTGTAGTATTTTCTTGGCCATCGACACCTGTGACAAGTCTGGGCGCCGTACACTTGCCAAGTTTATCTTGTAATTATATACAGGCATCAATGCTGCCGCCAGGATGCAGTCCTGCAAAAGTAAGTCCCACAAAAAATAGAGTCGAATAACGAAAAAGCCGAAAAACCAAAAATAACAACAAAAAAACTACAGCAAAAGAGCTTTTGCAAATGGGATGCGAAAGCGAAGAGTGTGTGTGTGTGTGTAAGTGTGAGTGTGTGAGTGTGTGTGTGTGAGTGTGTGAGTGGAGTGTGGAGCTTCGAGTGCAATGCCCTGCTTACAACTCTCCCACAGACAGAGAGACGGAAGCGTTCTCTGTGCGCCTGTCTTGGTGCTTATCACAGAACCCAAAAATTCAACCCCCAAAAATACACAGCAGAAAATATACACAAAAAAAAAAAAAAAGGAAACACAAAAAAAAATCACAAAAAAAAGGGCGCCGAAAATTTTGCAGACAACTAAAAGCTTTCATGAAACTAACGCTTTGGCTTGTGTGGGTGGTTGATGAGGGGAGTGGTGTGGGGGGAGGGGTTGGTTTTTAGGGGGTTGGGCGTAACGGGACTGATGATTAGGGCAGATGTCGAGTCACAAGGATGTCGTCTGCGTCGTGTGCCTCTGCTGGATTGTGTGGGTGGTTTTTGGGCGCTGCTGTCTGTTTACATCATGCCACACCCTGCCGGCCCCATGCGCCCGCCCGCCCCCCCTAACGCCAACCCCCCGCTTGCCTCAGCTGCAGCAGACGTCTTTATGGGCCGCCGTTGTTGTTTTCCACGCTCGCTGACTGTACTTTGGCATCGTCCTGCTGCTCCTTCTGCTGCTCCATCTGCTGCTGCTTCTCATTTCATTTTTGCTTTGCGCTTTCCTTTCGCTCCATTGTTGCTGCTGCTGTTGTTGTTGTTGTAGTTGCTTTGCTCCCGATGCCAGGCGAATCTCGTTACCAAAGCGCATTGTCCCATTTTCCGCTCAACTGCCACGCCCCAAACTCAACTTGGACTTGAACAACTGCTGCTCCTGCTACTGCTGCTGCTGCTGCTGCACTGACTCCCGGAATGTCTACGGGTGGTCTCTTCTGTGGTCTCCTTAAGATTAATACCAGTTGCCGCCATAACAATTGATTTCCTTATTTATTCATTCTGGCGCTTATTGCCTAGCATTGCTAGTACAGTAAACACTCGCGAACTAGCACGATTTGGAGTTCATTAGCAAAAAAAAAAATGGCGAATCTTTATTCAATCATCAATTTTAGCTATTTTAAATTTAATAATTATAAAATATATATTAGAAGTATATTTTATGATGATTGTGGAATTCATTTTTAAGAATTTAAAATTTATAAAAAGAATTTTAGAATAAAAAAAAAGAAAATTTTCAATGAAATGTTTGCTTTTGACTCAAATTAATCAAAACAATTATTTAAAGGTTAGAAATAAAAACCAGACGGATGAGAGTAATGGCCAGAAGTGCCAATTTCCGTGTGATCACTGTACTCAACATATAAACATATAGCTATAGAGAGTTCGTGGAGTGGAGGGGGGGGGAGGGGGAGCGGGAGCGTGTAGAAGTCGTTGCCGTAACACTTAATCCCCTTGCCAGACTGTGGACTGAGGCTGTGCGTGGACTTTATTTAGGCGCTGGCTCACTTGACAACAAAACAGCAGCTAAATTGTGGCCAAGGAGAGCCTTTGATGATGATGATGATGATGAGGAAGATGCTGCTGCTGCTGACGATGATGATGATGCTGATGAGAAATCACCAATTACTTAGCTGGCAACAGAATTATGAGTGATAAGGGGTTGAATGAGGCGACAATTTCCGGCTAAACTTGTTGTACTACCAGATCCTGACAAGGGCCCGAAGTGCGCGTAACTCTAAACAAGATGCAAGGACGTGCTAAAGGATACTCAAACAAAAAAGTTGAAAACATTAATTGCCAGATTGTAATTAAAAACAAAAAAAAAAAGGAAAAGGGTTGCGATTGAAACATCAAGCAGGAGGCGGGGCCAAAGTAAAACCTTAAACATTTTCTCCCGTGGCGCAAATAGTTTAAAACTGCATTTTCTGGCTGTCTCACTCCCATCTCGATGCATTGCCTCGCCCCGAAAATGGGATACTTGAACACAAAATAAAAAAAGGATATGAAAAAAAAAAGAAAGGAAAGGAAAGGAAAACAAATGGAACCCAGAAGCTAACTATGAATACGAAAAGTAGAAAGAGGTGGGGAAAATGGCTAAGGAAAAACGCAGGCGGAAAATCATATTAACAGCAACCGCAAAAAATGCCGTGGACCGTTCGATGTGGATGCCTTTGATGAAAGGGTTTCAAGAGAAACAGCAAACACCAAACAAGACAAAAAAAAAAGGAACACGAGCACAAATTGGGGATGGGCAGGGGGCTGAGGGGGTTGGCAAATTGGTTCGCTCGCATTGCCAACGTGGTTAAAAAAAAAGCTGGTAAAAGTAAAAAGAAATAAGAAAAATGTCAAATGAAGCGCGCGTTTTGCATGTCAAAGCGTGCAAATAGCCAAGTGGAAGTCAGGACTGGGCAGATCATGGGCGTGGCGGGGGCAGTGGCAGTGGCAGGTGGGACGGGTGTGCGCCGAGTGAAGAGTGCTAGTCCTGAACAGTCGATGGCTCTTGATCCCCTTTGAGCTGTTTGCGTTGACACTTGACTTTAAATTGAGCAAAGTTGCGTCCCACCCACTGTCCACCGCCCACCACCCACCACCCAACGTTGCGTTCCGTTCCCTTTTCCATTACCCGTTCAACTATTTTCCGCGCTTTGCGTTTCACATTTCCATACCTCCTCCTCCGCCGGCGGAAAATGCTGCATACTTTGAGGCGCGTTCTGTTAGCATTCCGCCGGAACAGCGTCATAAATATGAATTAAGTGTCGCAAAAAAAAAAAAAAATAAACTGCTGCAGTTGAGAATGTTGCACAAAAGTTGAATGCAGTTTTTTTTTTTTTGTATACGTAAACAAAGACAAACATTTTGCCATGGACAAAGTTTAGCAAACGCTTAGCTTACTAAGCGTATTTGGCCCCGTAAACCGCCCCCAAGTGCCATGCCCCCACCTAGGTGGCCAATACACAACTGCAGTTTTGGGAGCGCATTAGCCAGGACGTGATTTTTGCCGTCACTGCAACCAAATGGCCAACAAGGGAGATGTTACAACCCAAACGACTTCTAACGCTGAATGCCCATTTGAACTTTGATGCGGAAGCTACAATAAAAAAAACAACACAAAGATGATGTAAAAAAAAAAAAATGAGTTAATAAAAAATGCAAGTGCAGCATGTGACAACAGTAAATTGTTGTCTACGAGGACAGATTGCAGATCCACTATTGATTGAAGTTGCTCCAAAAATTTAATAAAAAGAGAAAAATTTTATCATAAAAACGCAAAAATTGATGGATTCGTCCAACCTCTCCAGTGTAGATAATATATATATAATTTGCACTAAAAATACCCACATAAATATCTCTCTTTATTTTGTTTAATAATATCAAGTTTTTTTTTCCTATGTTGAGGCAAATGTTATCCCAAAAATCGTACAAAAATCGTACACTAAAAATACTCAACTAAATATTTTATTTTTATTTTTTAATCATATGCAGTTTGGTTTCCTATGTAGCGAAACTTTTCACATATACAGTTCTTATCATAACGCAATCGATTTCCAAAAGCAATGTCATTTTCATCATCTTTTGACCTATAGCTAAATATTACATATAAATTGATCTCTTGAATAATACTATATATAAAGTTGGCAGCCCAAAAAAATCGCACTTGGGAATCGATCAAAACTTTCTTTTTATCATTCGATTTTCCAAAGCAAAGTAATTTTTAACATGTTTTCCCCACTAGATAAATACAACATTTAAACTTGGAAAACAGTATTATAATATATTATTCCAGCTGAGTTTCAGTGTTAAAAAACTCTCACAACAATTATGCACAAATATGCAAAGCTCAATCGGAGAACAGCCAAAAAACCGCCGATGATGTTTCAATCTCAAAGCGAACGTTGCATTTTGAATTTGAGTTTGGCCTTTGGGATCAACGAGTTGATTGAACGATTGTTGCCACGCCTACTTTAGCTGCCCACAGTCAGTGCGTCTTTGCGCCACTCAATAAGTGCCATACAACAGCAACAGCAACAGCAACAACAACAATAAGAAACACATGCAACACACTGAAATTTTTGTTAATGCGACGCGCGGCAAAACTTTTGTCATGTTGCCTTTTTATATTGTTGTTGCTGTTGTTGTTGTGATTTTTGATTCTTTCTTTTTTATTTTGCTGTGATTTTTTTATTCTTTCTTTTTTATCTTTTTTTTATGTCTTGTTGTTATTTGTTTTGTTGCCTTAACTGACTAATTTAGTGGCCGGAGTTCAATGTATTTCATAAATTTTGACTAAACACTCAAGGACAATGCCGCATATCCAATATACAAGCGAATGTCTATGTGTGTGTGCGTGTGTGTGTGTTTGTGTGTGTGTTAGTGTTTGTTTGTATGTTTGTGTGTGTTTATTGAAAAGTGCAGACTCAAAGATCGTTGACTTGCCGTGGAGAGAAGCTGCGAGCTGCGTTCGCTGAGCTCATCTCCAGCGGAAGTCATAACGGTCAGAGACACACACACACATGTGTGTGTACGCAGGGGTTGCGCATCCAAAAGGCACTCTGATTTATGTGTGTGTGTGTGTGCAGTTTTTTCTGCTTCGCTTAGCGCCAGCGTCTTCTCTGCCCCCAGTCTGCAAATTTCATTGAGCGTGGCGCGTCGGCGAGTATCGGCAATCAGTAATTAATGGCTTTGTCAGTTTGTGCCCCGTCTGGCCAACATCTACACATTTATGTGTCTATATATATATATATATATATATTTGTATATAATATTTGATTCTTTGCATTTTGTCTGCGATCCTCTCCGATGCGAGTTCGCTTCTTTTGCCTGATCAAATGCTGGAATTTTGTTGATAGCGCCGCCAAACATCCTGTTGTTGTTGCAGTTGTTGTTGTTGTTGTTGCTATGTCTGCGCCTGTTGTTGTTGTTGTTGTTGTTATTGTTGTTGCTGTTGCGATTGTGTCTTTGGTCTTTAGTTTGGCATTTTGCAAACGTCTGCACGTCTACATATCTGACTTGGCTGGGGCAGCAGACTGCGACTGCGACTGCGACAGCCGCTGGGATTGGGGATTGGGGAATTGCGGGTTTGGGGTGTTTGCTTTGTTGTTGTTGTTGTTGTTGCTTTGCCGAACTGGGGAGCATTTGGTTGCTATTTTTAATGTTGACACGTTTGAAGATCATTGACTCGCCATGCAGACGGTCAATGTCCACTTGCCCAAACAGAAAAAGAGCGCTGATCAACGGCAAAAGGGGGCCACAACGGGCATTAGGAAACGGGAATGAATATATATATATATATATATATGTATATATATGTATGTGAATATGTGAATTATGCGCACAATGTGGTTTCGGTCTGATGCTGCTGCTCTTGGCTGATGACAGAACAGGACAAGCAGCCAGCCAGCCAGCCAGCCAGGCAGGCCAAGGAATCGAGGCACTCTCGTGAGATCGTGTGCCAGAAGCAGAACAATGCATTATTTGAGTTCAATATATCACGATCAAAGCTGGCTGATTTTACAGAAATAAAATAACATACAATGATCACTAGAAAAATAGATATACATATTTTTATTATAATTACAATTGCTATATAGATAATCAAGATCAAATACTTCTAGCTCAAAATTCAAATTAGAATAAAATAATTAAACATCTGTTTAGAATCCAGACCAATAATTATGCTCCGACTTTTCTTCTATATATATTACATATACATTCACATATTTCTTATATATATATATTATAATAATAATTTCGTTGAAATCAATTTGTTACAAGTTCAACCCAAATTACTTTGCCTCATCAGGATGAGTTCCAAAATGCGAAGCGATCAGTTCAATTAGCCAGGCTACTCCAAAACGCAGACTTTGTTTTCCAATCTTAAGATTGTTGTGGTTGTTGTGGTTGTTGCTGGTCGAGCTGACAGTGATGAGAATCCACAACGACTGTCATAAATCTCACCTGGCTTTGCTGGCCCTCTTTTTGGTTTTGGCTGTGGCACTTGACGGGATTGTTCCCGGAATCGTTAGCTGGCTTACGCCGCTTAGTGGTTGCTGGTTGGTGGTCAAAAGAAGCTCGACAAAAAAAGTGCAAATCACTTCATTAATGCATTGCAACTCCTCCCGACGGCCTCAGGCTTCAGGCATCATTGCAACAATGTTGCACAAGTCTTTCGTCTGGAACGCAGGCTGCCCATCATTTGCCTTAATGGATCCGCAACAACAACCACAACAACAACAACAACAATGACAACACAAATAGCAACAAAAAAATATCTTTGACCCGCAAAAAGATCGTAAAGCTTGAGCAGTTTGGTAACCGAACCAAGAAAAAACAAGAAGGAATTGCGAACTTGGTCACACCGCAGAATATATACCCTTAAGAATCGAAGGTATTATTCCATTATTCTTAACTGATATAGTGAAAATATGTCTATATGCTTAGGCTGACAATAGCAAGTATAATTTGTGAGTTTGGTTTGGATATCTTGGTAAACAAATCAGTTTTTTAATGCAAATAAAGCTGATACTTGCCAAGATAACCATAAAACTAAGGGGCAAGTTTGTATAGCAACAGATGTAGCTATATATAGAGATATAGGTATATATATAAATATATAATCTATCGATTTGGAGACCACTTTTTCAATGCGTTGCAAGCTGTACCACAAAATGATGGTTCTCTCTGCAAAGTGCATAAAATCGACACTCAGACAAAAATGTTGTCGGCATCGGCCTCATTCGCTGATGTGTGTGCTCAGATATGGTGTGCAACATTGTTGCAAGGAAGCGAGGAGCCACAGTTGCACATCATTGCCGTTGTCGATTATCTGAGCATTTTTGCTTTTTTTTTTGCTTTCTGTGGGCGCATTTGAGTGTTTTTAATTGAGTGCTGACCCTTGTTTGATTTGAAATCAGAATCTCTTTGAATCTCTCAATCGATGGACCTTCAGCATCATTGATTCGTTAAAGATTATTGTGCCACTTGTGCAACACGAATTACTGCGCATAATTTCAACAGTTAAAACGATTTGGCTCATTGTCATAGAAAGCAAAACGAAAGCAAATCAAAAAAAAAAAGACCCAGAAAAACAATTCAAGCCAAAAGCAACGGCAATAGAAAATGGTGTTAAGTATTTACACGCGCGTTGGCCATAAATGACAGCTGAGAGTTTTGTTGGTTACCGTTTTGGCTTTGCTCTACCCTTCGAAAAGATATAGACAATCCACGAGCAGATCTGTCAGCCAGAATTTTATCACATAATGTCATTTTCCATTTGATTTAAAACTCAAAGAAATTTTGGGCCTAAATGAAAAGAAAAAAACCGATTAACTAAATCCAATCTATAAGAAATGAACTACTGAAAAGAATTCCATGGCTAAAAAATTAAGAACTTAAAAAGATTAAAGATTAATTAATGCTTTTAGCTTAAAGTTTATATTGGCTCTTCATTAGTTCTACTTAAAAAAAATTCATCCGTTAGGGCATCTATAAGAAATGAACTAATGAAGAATTCCATAGTCAAAAAGTTAAGATTTTTTAGATTAATGAATGCTTTTAGCTTAAAGTTCATATTGGCATTAACTTAATTAGATGTATTCCAAAAAATTGCATCCGTTAGGGCATTTCATAGACCATATTCGCTTTCCACTTCAGATTCAATAGTGAAACGCAACTGGTGGGTGAGCTAAATGAGAGTTTCAAAGTCTGCAGTGCGTAAATTGGACAAACGAAGTATTTAAGCTGGGCACGAAATGAATCTCGAGAGTCGAACACGGAGAAACAAAACAAACAAACAGCAGCAGCAGCACTGGGAAGCAGACAAACGGCAACCACAGCAAAATAATAAGCAACAAAAATGAGTGAAGAAAACCAAAGTCATCCATAATCTTCATGATTATTACGGTAAGGTGTCATTGAAGGTGAGAAATGGGAGCACACGTGTGTTCCTCTCCAGCAACAAACAACCACAAACCCAAACACAAACACAAAACTCAAATATAAACCCAAAACTCAAATACAAACCCAAAACACAAGCTACAAAAAAACGGAGAAAAAAATCTGAAGATCGACAAGTGTAAAAGTGAAAAGTCTATGAATACCCTGTACCTGTCAAACATTTATTAAGGGGTATACGGTTAGTGAAGTGATCCATTGAAAAAGGTTGTTAATTTCAAACAAGACTTTAGAATGAGAAAATGGAATTCTATGCGGCTTAGAATTATTTATCAAATTTAAAATTAACAATAGCTAAAATTTCGTTTTTTTTCAGTGTGCTTCAATAATAGTAATAATAATAAAAATCAATTGATTGATTTCGTTTCACTTTTACACGGTATCCACAGCCTTACTACCAGCTCGGCGAAAACTGGCTGATTGGGTAAGCACCTGATTCGTAAGGCTATTGTGGTCTATCTATTTTTTATTTTTAATTCTTTTTTGCGCTATTTTAAACTGACAACGCCGGTTCCAATCAGATTCACAGGCAAACCACCAACAAAAAAACGGAAAACAGAAAACAGAAAACATTTGGTCGAAGCTGCGATTTCATGAATGAATTTATGATTGCCCCAAGTGGACCCCCTTTGTCCATCTAGTTTTTTTTTGTTGTTGTTTTTTTACTTATTATCAGACACGTACAATTCACACACACACACGCACACAGATACTAACTCACATTTTGAGTTGTGTGTTGTTGAAATTTGTTGTGTGCGTTTTGAGCCCACGTTTTGAGCATTCGTTGTTGTCTTAATTCATAAATTATACAAGTTATATACGGTGAATTCTGGTCAATTGCTCGTTGAACATTTGAGGGAACATAAATTATTTGAGTTGTAAATTTTTGTGAAATGTTTAATTATTAGTTATTTATGGCATTTGATTTGAGGTGCGTGCCGCGCATTTCAATCGGCAGCAACAGAATTTCATTTGTCGCCGCTAAACAAGTCATTAAGGCGACGATGTGACCGGAAATGAGACAACTTACTGACTATTTAACCAACACATCGACGACATCGACGATTCTTGGAGCTTCCCACGATCCGTAATCAAGCGGAACTGAAACTATTACTTGAGTACAGTAAAGTGACATAAATGAGTTTCTTTGTTGCTCTTGCTCTCAGGCGAGAAGGGATTAATAAATATAATAATATAACGGCATTAATAAACATAAAATATAATACAGTTATTGACAAAATGTTTCAATTTACACTCAAAGTGCAAACGGTTAACAATAATGGCCAAAATGCAAATGAGACTTGATTAATTTAACTAAAGTCTTCATCGCTTTAATTGCAAATTGTCGTTAGCTAGTTTTCAGTTGTGTTTCCCCAACAAGTTTTGCCTGCACTTCGAAAATAGAAGAAGAAGAAAGCACGAGCGGAAGGAAAAACTGAAAATTTCCAATCAATGCAAGCAAAACTTTTCGCAGGGTGGGGCGTGGAGATAGCTAGCTATTTAATGGCTTGTCTAATATCCTTTAACTGCCAGGCAAGCCATTAAAAAGCATAAAGTCATTTAGTAATTAATTTTCATGTCCTGACGACTGCCATTCGACTGGGCAGGAATGGGAGTGAGTCGAAGCAGCAATACTCCCAACCAAACGGGGCGCGGTCTTTGCTGTCTTTATAGGCAGCCGATGGCAATATTAGACCAACACCAACACAAGGATATGCAGCTACTATGAGTTTGCTTTGCATTTGTGAGCAGCCTTCAACTACGCACACACACACATACACATACATATATGTTGAGATGTGTGTGCCTTTTGAAAAACGCGCCAAACATGTCCTACCTCGCATAAATTTCCAGTGCGCACGTCAGGACGAAAATGCCGCTGTCGTTATTCAGGATGCAGGCGCACTGGATGCCGCCTTTTTCCAGCTTCCAATACTACGAATTTTTACTACGTTTCATCGATCCAACTTGTACATATATATATATATATATATGTGTTTAGCTTATGGATACATAGCGCAGCTGGCTGCTGTATGCCCAGCCAAAAGAGCAGGCGCCAGAAGCCCGAAGTGGCAAGTCCGATGTCCTGAGAGCCGAACAGATGAAACGCTTCTCGTTGCCGGGTTTCAAATTATCAGTGGGTGGTGCCGGGCTGGGTGGGCCGTCTAGCTGGCGAGGCCGAGGGCGAGGCCACATCAAAAGAGCACCAACGCAAAGGCAGAGTCTCTCGTTTCACTTTCCACTTGATTCCTTGCGCTTGACAGCCAAACAGTGGGCGGCAGAAAGGATGTGAGTTGATGCTGCTGCCACTGCTGTTGCTGCTGCTGTTGCTGCTGCTGCTGCTGCTGCTGCTGCTGTGGCTGCAACTAAATGCAGGGCTGCCTGCATGTGGCAGGGTGTTTCTCGCCTGTTCCTGGCATTCCCTTGCGGCATGCAAGCGCTCTGTCTCTTTCACTCGCTCTCCCTCTCTCTCTCTCTCTTTCACTCACTCTCCAACTGACTCCCGCCTCGCTCTTGGCCCGGCCATTGACCTCTGATGTCAAACAAAATCGGCGTGCACTTATTATATATACCAGGCTCTTAGCAGGGGAGTTGGGGTGCTGCTAAAACTCTCGGCCACGGTCCAGTGCTGTGGCGCCTCCCCAACTGTACCTCCACTCCAGCAACTTTAGTGGCAACTTCAACTCGCTGGTTGAAAAACGATGCTGGGCGCATCTAGTTAAACTATGGGTGGGGCTGTAGCGGAAAGGAGAGTTGAGGACTGCCGAGCTAGTTGCTCTTGGGGGGCCAGCGGCAGTTTGCTTTTGTTGTGTAAATTACGTTATATATTGTGTATACTTTTTGGGTTTTGTGCTAAACCCGCTGAACGAATGAGCCTTGGCTACAAATTTTGTATTTGCATTTGTGTGTTTGTGTTTGCGTTTCTATTCGAATGTGGCGGGGCAAACGGGGGCGGTTTGTTGGCCCGAAACGCTTTAAGCTTGGTTAATTCATATGCAGTGATTCTGATATCCTGTTGAAATCTGTTGAATTCACATTCTCTAAAGAATTCAACTTGTGTTTACAGATTTTCGTGCATGTTACACTTTTAATTGATTTAAGATGCGCTTAACCCGCTGCAAGGATGCACAAATTGATTTCTACATCACTCTCTCTCTCTCTCCATCTCTCTCTCTTACGCTTCCCCAAAAATGTATTAAGTGAATATAATTTCACAGTATTTATGATAATGATGCGATGGTCCAGAGAAATTTTCAGCAAAATCTTTATTTGAATTATTTATTTAATTTAAAAAAAACAGCACAACTCCGTTCACTAAGCTTTAAATGTTTAATTCAAACAGATTTAAAAATGTTTTAAACAAATGTCCGTTAAATTATCAGAAAGCTTTGCGAACTGTAAGCTCGAAAGATACGTTGGGGTTGTGTCTAGACTACAAGTAAAGCTTTGCGGTCATTGCCTGGTGGATTGTGACATGGCTTATTGTGCACAATGGCTTCACAACTGTACAACACCGTGCAATTGATATTTAATATATGGACATTGGCACAGAGTTCTCACAGGTGTCCTCATCCCTATGGGCAAATAAAATGTATGAATACATAAATTGTCATCAATTTGAATGTCTTGAACTTACCTATTTTCGTTGATGCGTAGCAGAAAGTGCTGAATCTGTTGATTCTTTCCGATTAACGCATATAGCGCCGCAAATCCATGAAAAGCCGTGCAAAAGCAGACGGCATAATTCAAATGCGATTTCTCTTTGCGCCAATAGTTGAAGGCAAAGGAACAGACGCATACGAAATACGTGAGCGCCGTGTAGGTGAAGAACTTCCAAAAAGAACTCAGGCGATTCTTCTCCAACGACTCGAAACTCTTCTCCGAATCGTGATCAGGCTCATCGTCAATCCTAATCAGTGTGAGTATATAAAAGAAACAGCTAATTGCACAGGCAATGAAAATTGGAGCAAAGAAGTAAATCATCACCGTCCAAGTGCGGGCTGGAAAGAAATGAAATAATTATCCTTAAAGCTGCTACTTTGATCTATTTGGTTCACTTACGATCAAACCAACATGTTTCGCCGCCAAAGACCAGCCTTGCACCATGATAGCTAAAGCCCACAAAGAAGGACCAACCGATGGCAATCAGGACGATCGGTCCAAGAATCATCCAGAACATCAGCTTGGTGAGTACAACTCCATGGAAGCTCAGATACAATTTGAACGAAATGAAGCTCAGTATATAGAAGGAGAGCACCAAGAAGAGCAGCGCAAAGCTGGCTGCAGATCAATCAGTTAGTCCATTATTACAATACTATATAGCTGCGATACTCACGTATGATCCGACAGCCGGCCGTTGACAGATTGGCCGGATCGTGCAGTGTGAGGTGAGCCAATAGCGCATAGCCAATAATAACACACGTTGTGTAGGCCTTGACTGCAACGCCATAGAAGCTATTACGCATTTGCGAGCACATCAAATGCACAATCAATACGATAAGCATCGATATAATGCCGATCATGAGGCCTAGGGAAATGGATGGAGAGACAGAGAGGCAAAGATTGTGCTGGAGTAGACTGTTAGAGTGATTAATCATACAAGTAAGTTCGAGGGATCCTAAAGAAACCACAGACTTCCTTTGTCGCTAGTGGGCTGTAGGTCTATGTTTTTTTAGAGGCTTAGAACTAGATCTTTGTTTCCTGAAAACTTCGCCAAAGATAATTCAGAGAATTCGCTGTTTAGCAAGTTTGATGACGTCCGATTTGCGCAACATAAAAAGTACATTTACGTACTTAGTACATTTAATATCAACACTTCTATGACTATCTATTAATACTATTAATAGTATGTATACTAAAGTTGGCATCTTGGCTAGTTCCCTTGAAGTTTTCATGGCCATCATAAATTTGGTCAGATAATGATCTGCCATTTATTGATCGGATGAATCGCTACGCATGAATATAGAACAATTATTTTTATTGGCTATCTGTGTTTATTTTTGTTTATCCCCCCCACCAAGGGATTTGCGCCAACATTTTAATGATTATGGCCAACAAAAAAGTGAAGAGACTTACAGATAGCATAAGTCCACTCGCGCACGCCGAGAACAAAGTGAAATTTCTCAGGGGCACAGGCCAAAGGTTGCCAGCTCCAGATTCTGTTCCCCATCAGGACGAGAGTGTAGCAGTAATGCTTGGTGAACAGATGCTCCCGATGGATTATCGAACCATCCTGCAGGAATTCAAAAGGAGTATATCATAAATGATCCTTTATCTGTTTAGTATCGCACCTCATGCAACGTCCAGTTGAAGTAGTCGCCATTCTTGATCACTGCTCGCATGTTGTCGCAGGGTGTCTCCACATGCACGCTGAATCTGGTCGCAATCTCCATTTGTAGTTGGGTGCCATTCCTCAGACCAATTGTCATGTGAGTGTGTCCCGGGTGCTGTGGCTGCTCCGCAGTGGGTGCCACACACTTGTGCTCCTGCAGATCGTACAGCTGTCCGCTGGGGCAACAGAAGCGCACACAAGGTCGCTGCTTGCAGATGCAAGCACGCAGATGCCGCTCCGCCGGCAACCGGATGCCATTCTCAATCACAAAGTCGTAGTCGGTGACCAGCTCCTTGGGAATAACCGTCCAGTTGTGCACGTACGAGTTGTTCATCGAGCCATCCATGCGGTAGCTGCCCGTTATGTTCACCGTATCGATGAAGGCGCACGGATGACGACCCTCCTCCTGGTAGCCGCTCGTGCAACGCTGACTCACAACCAGTAAGCAGCCAATGAGCCACAATTGCGCCGTTGCCAAAGACATGTCTTTGGTGCATTTAGGGCCAACCAACGTGTTTATGTGTGTGCGTGTGTTTATTTCCCAGTATATTCGTATTCAAAATCAAAATCCGACAACTCAAATCAAATCAAATCAAAACACAAAACAATATTCTTAATGCACAGCACGATGACGTCTCCAAAGAGCTCCACGAGCTGAGCTGAGCTGAGTGGCGGAAACAGATCATCCGCACCTGGCGGAGGTTCAACTTTGACTGCTCCAAAAACCGAACCAAATCGAATCGAATGTATGTGCCACACATAAACCACACACCACCCACCAGCCACTCACAACATGTGGTTTGTTGTTGTTACTGTTGTTGCCACTGCGGCGCCGATTTGTTTACAACAACCAAAAAGGCCAACTGGAACTGAGAATACAAAAATTGAGGAGCAGCATTTTGGACTACGAATTACTCTACTATAGTTAGGGCATCTACGTTGGTATATAAGGGAATAGTTCTAACAGTTCTTAACTGAAACGATTCCACAATCGTGGGCAGTTCACTATTTAGACACGTTAGTATCAATATATAAGACGCCTTCAACTTGAGAGAGTTTTATTCATCATTATCATTATTTTTATTTTAATTTTATTTTTTTTATTATTTTGTGCTCTTTACTCTTTAAGATTCTTTATCAATTCTAGACTGATCTGTATTCCCTATGTGGACAGTTTTTTCTATAATTTTAAAAACATACGATCTAAACCCTTAAGCAATTCTAATTTGGATTGCTTCTCTATTCTGTTTCTCTTCTAAAATATAAAAATCGATTAATTATTATTTTAAATTTATATATTTTAGATTCGTAACCCTTCAACTAAGTCCAATGCATATTTTCCAAAACAAATAGTGTTATTCGCTCAGTGTATTTGCAATTCGTTGAGTTTTCCTATCGAGAGACTCTATAAAAATGTCGGAGCAACATTTTAAGATATATGTATACGGCGATGCGAGTTCGTTAAATGGTGGCAACCGAGACGGACAGCACTCAGTGCCACCATTAACAGCACATTTGTTGCGTGCCCCTTGACTGTTGAATGTGGCGAGCCAACAGTTTGAACTGCGACCCACTCAACCACTCAACCACTCGACCACTCGACCACCTTAACTAACTCAATTCGCGACGCGTCGCAATTTTTCCATGTTCGTGTTCATTTCTTGAATTACTTTTGGGGGGGACTTCTAGAGGAATTTATGTTCATTGTTATTGTTATTTGTTGGGGGCTGGTCACCTGTTTGGCAACAGGACAATTGAGCAAACAAATAATTCATACGCCATTTACAGGCTTTGTTTACTACGCCTTCAAAGTTGAACAGCATTAAATTAATTTAGCTGAACTATAATTTGGAAGGTTAAGTTAGGGGGGGGTGCAAATTACTTAATTGCAAAGCAGTTAGAGTTAATGATTTTATCAGATGTGTTAGCCAAGTCGGGTTCTGTTGACAGTTCCATTTGGAAATGATTAACTGTGACAATAATTTACTGCGCTTCTTTCCTAACTGAACTGTGTATAATTTAAAATAAAATCGAAACTTAAGTTTGATTTTTCGAGTAAGAATATTCAAGAATAAACCCAAATTTTTCGATTAGTTACAAACTTTTAATGGTTAATGATAAGTTACTCCATAACAAGTCTTAAAAATGCCTCAGTGCTATCGTTCAATATGTGACTCAGAACAAAGCTGCATAAAGACCAGTATGAATCATAAATATATATATATATATATCTATAACATAATATCTATATGAATACCAGAGTTTACAGGCAGTCGAACGTCATTCAAAGCGCTGTCACGGTTGGCTTGTAAGGTGAATCTGTAGATATAGATACTATATAACTGAACTGGGCTTAAATTACGATATAATAGCCAACTTACCCGGTGACTTGAGATCGCCCTTCTCATCGAATTTATAAACACGCGCGTTTATTACGCTCAGATCAGTTTGACTTGATTCGCTGGGTTGAGCACATTATATATGATATAGTGAGGCATTCAGGGGATTGGATTATTACACATGACTTACACATTAATGGACCACCAGGACTTGACGTACATATTCTTGCCCAGCAGCAGCGCGAATCCTGCAATGGCCAGCACCAGGATGCAAATGCCGCTCCAGAAGTCAATGATGAAGAAATGTTCCCTCACGCGCGCCAAAATGTAGACAATCATCTCCCGCACCCAAACGGAGAACACGCCCACCAAATACGCACTAAACGCGTAGAAACTGCAATTAAAAATAATGTTTAATTAATTGCTGAATAGGTAAATAGATTTAGTTTGGCATTTTACTGTGTTTTCATGATGCGCAGCTGGGTGCCCTGAATATATTGCGCATCTGCTGGCAGCTCATAAATGGAGAAATACGCCTTCAAACAGCAGACAATGCTGAAAATCAGGAGCAGGGCAATGGGTGCATAGTAATACATCAATATGCCCCAGAGACGCACTGGAAATGGACGAATACCAAAATAGGTTACAAATCTGAGATAATCTCTATTTGAATTTTGGATTACAAACCATCAAACCAGCAATAATCCTCGCCAATGCCGGGCTTCAAGTGTTTGGGCAGGCTGGAGGACTGTGCGAAGGAGACTAGTAAGCATAGTGCGATCACAAGGACAAAGGATAAGGAGTACCACAGAAGGCGGCACCAATTCTTTATGGGTATCAGTCGAAACTTCAGGAGAAAGTCCAAACTGCAGTTGGCCAAATAGGCAAAGGACAGCATGATGAAGAAGTAGGCCAGATAACCTGTCAAAAGGAGGCAAGTTCAGTTTCAGTTCGCTGACAGTTTGGATAAGTAGAGTAAACGAACCCATGTTGCGGCAGGCTTCGTGCGATAGATTCATCGGATTCTTGAGGGTGAGATAGACGAGTAGGGAGTGTCCACAAATGGCAAAGAACAGATAGTAGATGATCAGCTTGCCAAAGTGACTGCGACGTGCCTCGTTCACGGAGCTCAGCAGCGACATTATAAAGATGTTGATCAATATGGCAATGATGCTGCCTGCCAAGCAAAACCGGATTAGTTGGAGGTAGATCTTAGAGATGTGGCAAGAATCGACTTACATATGGCATAGATCCACACTCGATAGCCACGCTGAAAACGCTCACAGTTGAGGGGCGCCAGTTGCCAGGCTGAGTTGTGCTCCAGCGGTGTGAAGCAATACTCATCGGTGCTCCACAGGCGGTCGTCCCGCTGCAGTGAACCATTCGCATGCAGATCCCACTGCCAGAAGGAGTTGTGCTTCGTGTCCACGAACTTGTTGCGGCAACCCAAATCTGTGCGCACCACAAAATGATCGACGATCTTCACCTGCTCCACGCCCAGTTTGCCGCCCAGCTCAATGTGGGTTATCTGACGCACCTGGTGTGGCCGTGTGCAGTTCCAGCTCTGCGCATTGAACACCATGTCCGGCGGACAGCAGAAAGTGATGCACGGCTTGATCTGGCAGACGCAGCCACGCAGATGTCGAGGAGCCTTGTACTCCACACCATCGATAACCTGAGAGATGATTAACATAATTTGTGATACTTTTTCTCAGTTGCAGATGATCCTCAGCAAACTTTTAATGATAATTTGTGATCTTTACAGGGTATTCACCAGCAAGCATTCACCTTAAAGTTATATTCGGCTATCAGTTGTGCTGGCACCAGGACTCCCGCAAACGAATAGGAGCCATCCTTGAGGCGCAGACCATCCGTAATGTTCACCGTATCCGCATACGGGCAGGGAAAATTTCCATGAGCTTTGGCTACTGTTGACTCCGTTCTTATTGTTGTAACTGTTGTGGCAATAAATATTAGCAGCAACACGAGCATCGCACACATTTTAGTGATTAAAGATCTCTCCGCTAATTCCTCAATTAAACACGCTGCGCTTTTAATCTGTAAAGCGAAGACGACGAAGATTATTCTGCTATTTGCCTCTGGCGTTTGGCTTTAGGTGTGGCAATTGTTTGCTTTTCGGGCTCAAATCGAAAATACTGTGGAATAGTGTGAGTGACGTCACGGCGCGAATATTAAATAAATAAATAAAAGCGATCGTTTTCAAAATATAAAAGCATTTTTTTTATTTATTTTTTTTTTGGCTGCTGCTGCCGAGTTTTTGGCCTTTAGGCACACACACACATAAAACAGAACTGACCGCCTAAACAACAAAAATCAAAATTGACAGCGTTGACGTCGACGTCGACGCTGACGTTAACGCGGACGCGGACGCGGACGCTGACGACGACGTCTAAAAACGGCTATATGATTGCGACAACAGCGACAATAATTTTATACGGTCTGCGAATGGCAGTGAGTGCGAGCGAGAGGGTACGAACTTTGATGTGTTCTGCTAAGTTTCACGCTATAATCTGAAACGAAGCCAATCGAAACCGGCAACGCTCCATGCCGGTCAAGAATAAAAAACAGACTAAACTGATTAACCAGTCAGTCAACAAATGCGAACAGTCCAAAGCAGACACGAGGAAACTTGGCAGCTGCTGAGAAACAAATGGATTTCCATTGTTGCTTGTTGTGTTGTGTGTTGCAATCGGAATCTCAGTATTCGGTTTTAGCGCGAGACTCATTCAAATTTCATTTCTCTTGGTTGGCTTAAGCCAACCAACAGCCACAAATAACAACAGCGGTTGGATTTTAAGCATTTTAAGTTGCATGCGCAGCTGAAAGCTTTCCATGCTTAACATTCAGCCTGCATCGGGTTGTTGTCTTTGCTAACAAGCTGGATCCAAAATGGGAACAATTTTTCCACAACTTTAAGCTAGTCTGCAGACTGACTGACGCCATATCAACAGACTCATTTATGCACTAACCTCTTTCTTATACGTTTTATGAGCGATTTTTGCATATTACTGCTGTGCGCTTGGATAATTAACTATCAATTTCATTACGCTTATTAGGGAGCTTTACGTGGAAGCAGAAAAAGCCAGTCAGTTAGCGTGACAAATGTCAGTGAAAAATTTTAGTAAACTCAAATTATAGATAAGCCGACATATATAATTGTAATAAGTATAATGGTTCTACTGTTTACAAATACAAATGGCTGGTCCATCTAATTAAATGCAATAAAGTTAAAAATGTTACTGTAAAAAAATAAATACAAAATTTTAAAAATAAATATATGTTAATATATGGGAACAAGTAAATTTACATGTTTTTTTATTGGCTCTTAATTTGCAGTTTCAGAAAATCCTAAATGGAATTCGAAACTAGGTTGGTGTATAAGCTAAATTTCCTTCAAGCAAAAAAGTTGCGGCATACTTTGAGGGGCATACTGCTGTCGAGGGGATAGCCGTAGCTCGGCCATATCCTTGTGGATTTTCGAAGTATAAGATACGTTAGAATCGCAACAGCCATTATAGCCTAATTGCCTTACAAATTGTTAAAACATAAAACAATTAACTTTTCGTTTTCTTTGGCTTTATTATAATTTTTAAGCTTGACATAAAATAGTTTTTTTTTTTACATACATAAAGACATAAAAGAATTGATCTCTTGGCAAACCTGTAGTCTAGACATTATACAAAATATTTTCCGATATATGACAAGGCTTACTTCTCGGATGATATATTTACTATATACTATAAAGATAAACGTTGTGCCTGACGGGAGAAGTATGATCACAAGACATAGAAACACAAAAGCGAGTAGATATGGATGCTATATATATGTATATATATAGAAGTAATGTCTTTTTTAAGTCTATGATAATAGTATGGCTGCTGGAGCTGTTGGCACTGCATAATGTATTCCAGCTATTCGATGCTTAGTGCGACGCAACGATGACGTCATCAATGGACTAGACCACAAACATATTCATTCAATCCAATTCCAACTTAAAGATATGTTTTGGGGGGCGCTGCAGCTGTTGCTGTTGCTGTTGTTGCTCTTTCTGTGCTGCTGCTGAGTGTTGATCCAGAACGGTGGAGACTAGCGGCCTTTCCACAGAGCTCTTTCCTGCATCGATAAATTTGACACACTGCTGGAAGTGGTTTTCGTGGAATACTGACTCTGACGCTGATTGCTTCCATCGCGCGCTCTCGAGCATCTAAATGGGTGATACACAATCAAATGATTAGTCGTCATTTTTGGGTCGGGGTAAATATATAGATTTGATAACACAAAAGCACCGATAAACCGATTAATTAGTATTTATCGCAAAATATGCTTGAAATGATTTGTGGTTCAATGGAAATCAGAGCGATAGGGAGCGATAAAAGTTGTATATTAGCTATTAATGTTAATGCTTTTCGAAGTGATTTACATGCGATTAGAATTCGAATTATTATTGCAGAGATAGCGAAGTGTGACATGCCTAAAAGCATCTGATGTTGGCTGTGGGAGAGGTTAGTTATTTTCGTAGTTGTTGTTGTTGTTGTTATGGTTAATCACAATTTTTGTTTGATACTGCAGAAGCTAACTGCTTGGAGTCTTTACCTTTTATTTTTGTATTTTGATTACGGTTTTGTTATTGCCTTAGCAGCCGCCTCTGGCGACTTGTGCGTGGCGCTTGGCTTCAGCTGTGTGGCAGACTTCATTTTCAACTTATCCTGCTGCACACTTGTGTCGGTCGATGTTGAGTTTGTTGTATTCGATTGCCTCGAACCGGGCGACTTTGGCTTCAATAGTCTTCAGTGCAGTTGAACGGAAAATTACGATACGTTGATACAAATATATATATATATATATATATATATATATATATATAACGTATATATTTATATATCGTATATACAGTTTGTTTAAAATATCTCTACATGCTGTTACACGGTATTATGACTACATTTACAATAAGTGGACGGATTTGTTCATTAGACTCGATTATTTGATGTGTATGTGTGTGTGTGTTTCTGTGTGTGTGTGTATGTTTGTTATTATAGCCTTTTTGCTAGTCACATCACTCAAGTTTTAATGCTTGATTGCTCTTGTATGTGGGGCTTGTCTTGTGTTGGCTGCTTATTACTGTTGCTGTTGTTGGAGTTCTTTAGCGTTAGCGATATCGAAAGCAGGCTGACAACGAAATACAAGAGAATCATTTATATATATGTATGCCATTTGATTTACTAAGTAAATTTCTAAAATTGCATGCACGTTTCTGGACTGGGACAGCTTTTAGTACTTAGTATTGCCACGTTGCACAACACTGAACAGCGAAGAGGAAGAGCAGAAGATCACTGCTTACTAGGATTGCAAATATCGTCGTAGTTGCTATTCCACTTAGACAGCATGTGAGTGAACCTCGCTCGTGGAGTTGGCGAACGCATTGCGGATGACGACCAGCTTTCGGATGTGCTGGGAGGCATCCATGAATCTCTGGCGCATCGTGCTGCTGCCGGCGACTGTGGTCTCCGTTTGCCTCAAGCTTCGCACACGTATCGTTCTGATTGGAGTTATTTGATTGATTTTTTTTTTGGTTTCAAAATTTCAATTTAAGAATTAGATACGAATCCGATAGAATTCAAGACTTGAGATACAACACAAAAAGATAACGTTTTCGAGGACTTACACAGTTATGAACTTTTTTATGGATAATACAATTGAGGGGAAGGAACGTAACTAGGAGTTTTGAGTCAAAGGATTCACTTACCTGTTGGTAATCAGGTGCTTGACCTTCTTTTTCAGCACAAACAGCATAAAGATGAGAAAACCTTGCATCGCATTGCACAAATCGGATACGTATAATATCTTCAACCACTTATTTTCGCTGCCCATAAAGTACGAGATTATCTCCGAGGACCAGGTAACTCCCATAATGAGAAACAGTCGCAGGAACAGGCCGAATCTAATTAGATTTCTGTTAGAGTGAGGTTTATTGAATCGAATCCTTGCGAATTGCTTACTGGTCCTTCTCGTTGCGTAGATGCTTGGGGATATTCTCCTGAGCAATAATTCTGGCCATTTCGCGCTGCACGCTGTGAATTTTGAAGGCCGTCATCACAAACATAATAGTGTTGGCCACAATGATGAGCATGATGGGCCCGAATAAGTAAAGCATTGCCGACCAGTTCTTCATTTCCAGCCAACAAAGCTCGCCACCCCCAATGCCCGGCTTGAGTTCCGTTGGCCAATTCGAATACTCCTGCGCGAGCACAGTGAATACAAGGAAGGCCAGCGCCGATCCCCAGGAGTAGAGAGAGTAGAGCAGGAAACGTTTCTTATCATTGGTCCCTTTGATGCAACGCGTGCCTCGGAAATTGTGCCACAGATCGAAGCTAATCACATTCAACCAGAAGAAAGCCGACATGAAGAAGAAATACGTCGTGTAGCCAATCAGTTTGCAGGGCAACCCATGCGGATTAATGTTCTTCAACAGGAGCAGGCAGCAGAGCAGCGAATATCCAATGGATATGCCCAGCAGATAGCAAACCAGAGATTTGCCATGCTGGTTACGCAGTTCCGGAATTAACAGATACACGGCAATTGTAAGCAGCATGAAAGGTATGGAAAAGAGCATGGCTAAAAATGGAAAATGGAACAAGGATGTCCTTGAGATCATAGAAACTAAAATATATAAATTCCAGGCTTATCACTTACCGTATCCAGTGATTGTCCTCAGCACATTGATCACATTGCAGTTGGCTGGATTTATTGTATAGTAGATATCCGTATCGTTGACATAGGTGGGCACAAGGCAGAACTCGTGCCTTTGTATGTAGAGCATGTCGTCTTCCCGCAACAGCGAACCATTCTCGTACAGTTGATAGGTGTCGAAGGAGCTAAGCTCCGGCTGCAGCGCAAACATCTCCGTGCAGGGTCGAAAACTCTGCAACACAAACTTTTCCTCAATGTCGACAGTCTGAATGGAACCATTGTTCAATGTCACATTCATCATTTTCTCCGGCCAGAGCTTTGTGCTCGTATCATTTTCGCAACCATTCCCTCTGTAGATCTGACCCCAGGGACAGCAGATGTTGATGCAGGACTTAATTTTACAGATGCAGGCACGCTTATGCTCAGGCACATCCACTCGATCCCCCAGATGCTTGTAGATATAGTCGAAAGTGCCCACCTCGTAACTGGGTATCAGGACACCCTTGTAACTGTAGCTACCGTTCTCAAACGAGGGAGACCCCGTCAAATCAACCGTATCGAAGAAACTGCACTTTGTGTGTATTCCATTCCGCTCATGATACTTCCCTTCCCCCATGGCGTATACCCCAAAGTGATTACCAGGCAAGAGGCGGAACACGACCAGGAATACTACCCCCATCAATGTGGCGCCACAGTAGAGCGGACCAGTTCTGTGCTGGATTTGCTTCTTCGGCATTTTGTGTGATCTGTGAAAAGTAGTCGAATGGAATTAGAGGAAAGTTGATAAGGGTCTCAATCAGTTGCTATTTTTATGGTTCAATATTAACATTCTTTTCTAATTTGTATATAAAGTATTATTCTGGAGTCTTAGTCAAAATTCTGCAGTCTTGCTTTTGAATATCGATCGAGTTTTGACAAAGTTATGGCAGTGAAAAGTTTGCCTCAGCTTTAAATCACATCTTGTTTTAGAGTAGTAGTAATTAGTAATTGTTTTGTTATTATTATTATTATTATTTTTCTTTTGATTGTTTGCTTCTTATATATTTATATTTTAAATTCGCGTGAAAACTACTTATTATGCTCGAATATTTATATCACTAGTAAAACAACAATCGCAAAATGGGAATTCCGATTAATCCCTCACATGCCCCCATTGCAAGCACACTCCAATCCTCCTGGGTCATATTACTAGCTCAATATTATAAAAAAGTCAATCCAACTTTTGATTTATTTCTTTATAAATTGCTTTTTTATTTTTGGATTATTTATTATTTAAATTCTTCAGATTATATATATTATATATATTTTATATATATACATACGTTACGTAAAAAAACTTACCCCCATCAATCAAACCCAACTTATTCTTTGTAGACTTAAGACTTATCTTGTCTGGAACTCTTTTCTTCTGCACAGTTCTTAGGTTCTCAACTAAATGTTGATTTTTGTAGTTTTGTTTGTCTATATAACAGAATTTTTTGTCAGTTACCAAACACCCTAGTGACACTCCTCTGTCCCAGATCTATATATATTAAATAGTTTATGAACAATGTTTGTCGTAAAGGTCATTGCTGGAATTTAATGCATTTAGCTAATTAAATGGCAATTTCATTACGCTTATCAGGGAACTGTACATGGAAGCGGCAAAGGCGAACCTCACTGCGTGATATATGGCAGTGAAATTGCAGTAAGTTCAAATTATAGATAAACCCACACATATGATTATGATAAATGTAATGCGTATATCTATATCGCTCTATAACTTATAGCTTTATATATATAATATATTGCCTTCTTCGCATGTAGGTGGAAGACAAAAGCCACATGGCAATTGATAGACGCTCACCAGCTCACCGGCTAGCTAGCTCGCCAGCTCACAGCTTGCTCGCGGCTGAAATGTAAACAAACCCATAAGTGTTCGATGAATGGATGCTTGAAGCAACCTGTTGATTGGCTCTCAACTCAAATCGAAGCTATGCCCTCAGGCGGCTCATTCAAGCTGTGATTCAAAGTGTTTTTATTTTGTCAATTTATCGATTTAATTACAATACAATTAGCCAGTCTCACGCAAATGCGTTTGTATTCCCAATGAGTCAAAGATCAGCACAAACTGCATGCAAACTTATCCAAATAGACAAAAGCACACAATCGCAATGAGCGTGCCCTTACAGTGGTTGCTATAAATATGTGCGCCTATAAATAAATAAATATGTTTATGTTTATATATATATATTTATATTTATTTATAAAGATTTTACTTAATAACTGTAAGTGTGTTCTCTGTCCTACTTTTTGTTTGTTTTATAAATAAATACATTTTATTTATAAGTCTGCCCGTAAAGTGGTTTCTATAAATGTGTACATCTATACTTAGATATATATGTTTGTATTTTCATTCCATAGTAAATACATGTATTCCTTGTCTTACTTTTTTCTCTGTGTAAATTACTATAAATACATATTATGTTTATATACCTATATCTGTATGTTTTGATTTGACACGTAGGGCGTTCAAAAATATAGTCGTACCTTGGGTGTACGTGTTTTAAGCGATAAACAGCAAACATGATTATGATACAATATGTTAATTTTATCAAATTCATATGGAAAAAAGCATACACGAGCTTATGTTAAAAAATGTTGGGTGGTCTCGTCGTCGGGCTACTTGCTCGAAAGCATCCCAAAAACTAACAGCGCAATTGCGCAATTATAATTATTGTTATGACTTTGAAAACAATCGAATTGAATATGGCGTGCAGAGTAGTGCGAACATATTTATATATCTGAATCTGTATGTATATGTGTATGGACGCATTTGGATTAATAAGCCCATCAAGTGTGGGCGTGCAAGACGTGCAATGTTTCTGATTCGCAGCCTGTTCAGCTTAGGTTCAGGGAGCGGGAATTGTTGCATGGTATTCCCGATATTATATGCTATTTGACATTGTCGAAGACGAGTGCTTTTATTGAAAACAAAACTGGTTTTGCGCTTAGCATTGAGCCTGAAGTGCCGGCAACTACATGTATACCGAGATATTGGCAAAAACACCAGCAAATGCGACACAGAAAGAAAGAAACACAAACTTGTGGGCAGCTCTCTCATTTAAATCGTCAGCCAGGCATCCAAGGCCTATAATATTGAAGATCATAATGCGTCGGATGCCAAATAAAGCGAACCTTGAGTCCCTCTGCCTGCTGTGTTCCCAAGCAGATGTTCAGCTTTGTCGTACTTATCAAGAGTCACAGTTCGCACTCAAAACAAACAAACGCACATAAGTCAACTCGAATAATATTTATAAAATATTTAAAGATAACTGTAGACGCGCTCACTTTATCGAAAACGCGTAAAGGTGAAGGTTTAAACGCTTAACGTATTTTCAATTAATTAATTCTGCGCGCTTGCCAGCTTGTTTATTTAACCGCTGCCGAACTTCTTGGATAGCGAATTCGCTGAAACTGAGAAAAAGTTTTTAGTCAATTCGGCAGCGGTGAGCTGCTTTCAGAGCTGCTCAAAAGCTTTCGCCGCCAAATGTTAACAGAAGATTGAACTGTTACTTGGGTAAAAGCTTTTTATACTTTGAATTATAATATAATTTGTGTTCAAAGCTAAAACAATGTAAAGTTCAATGATTGCTTGCTAAAAAGCATCCTATGAGTAAAGCTTTTCAAAGTTAAATGATGAAAATATGCTAAGCATTAAGTTTTCGTAGCACTTCTACGGTTTGCCGCTAAACCAAAAATAATATTTCTGTAGTTATATAAAGTTATAAAACTACCTTCAAAGGTATTATAATAATATCCTTATAAAGAAAAATATATACATAAATAGTTATTAAGATATTAGCCAGTAGCCAATAGTAAATACTGTATCCTCCTGCAAGTAAGCACAAATAAAAAAAAAATAATAGAAAAATATTTTGCTTTACTTTCAATAATAGTTAATTTTCGATTTACTGAGCCGAGAGACGACTGTACTTAAGATTTTAGTACTGTTTAAATGCATAACTTCAGTATATATCCTCATGGTTAGAATATCAATGTTGTGATGATCTTGGGGGATAGTATTAGTACAGGAACATCAAGAGATTGAGATTACCTAATGCAAGATATTTGGCCCCCTCACTTTACCATTACCATTCCTTTCTTGCAATGCAATTCCTTCTTCTTCTGAAAGGTCGTCAGCTATTCCACGAATACTTTACGAGAAGGAGGAAGAATCAAAAATTACAAATATTTACATTGATCTATTCCATCTGTTACTCTCCCACTTACCGATTCAAAATGAGTGTCAACACACTGCGCTTCACCACAAACAACCCGAATATAATGATTCCCTGGGCACAGTTAATGTAATCAAAAAATGCAAAGATTTCCTCAAGCAGAGTCCACTCCAATCTTTGCGCCAGATATGAGAAGATTTCAATGGTCCAGGTCACGCCCATAATGACAAATAGACGCGCAAATAGAGTGTAGCTATTTATGGAGATTAGAAATCAATATTGCAATTTTCTTTAAAGCATTTCTCCAACACCTCTCACCTGCGCTTATTGGATTTGTGCGATTGTTCTTGTTCCTCCGCTGTCGCAGCGACCTGAAGCTCCCTCTTTAGCTCTACAATTCGTCGAGCCTATAGTACAGAGAATGTTATGAATGGTTGGATTGTCAATAAAAATCAGATCGAAATTCTCAAAATAGTCATTCAGAAAATTAAATTATCTTACCGTTAGCGTAAACATTATCAAGTTGAAAATGACCTGAAGCGCCATTGGACCATAGAAATAAAGCATCGCTGACCAACCCATAACTGTAAGCATTAATATATATATAAATATTTGAATAGTTCTCATCTGGCGATCAGCTCTATGGCCAAACTCACCATAAATCCAACAATTGTAAGTGGCAACTCTCGGCCTCCACAGTTGTTGCTCTTCTTTATCTTCACTCAAGACTTGGTCGAGTACTATTATGGTAATCGTTAGAAGAGCAGCAACTCCCCAAGCATATATGCTATAGATTAAAAATCGATATTTGGGCGTATATCGTTGAACATTGTAGTTATTGCCACGAAAACTGGTCCACAGATCATAGCTGATGACAGTCAGCCAAAGGAAGCCAGCCATCACGGCATAGTAGCCCACATAGCCTGGATGGATAGATCTTAATAATAATTGGGATTATACTCTGCAATACATACCATTTGCCATACAGCCCGCTTCTGTCCAGGCTTTTCCCCAAGCATCGACTAGCAGCAATGTAAATGCCAAAGCTATGCAAATCATATAGCAGATGAAACAATAGCCGTGCAGATTTCTTAGTTTCGGCAGCAGAAGGTAAACGATAATTGTAAGGATTAAACAAATTATCGAGAGCACCATAACTGAAAGCGATTGTAGACAAAGTTGACCACATTAGCCAAACACATTAACTAATAAATTATTATTGTTTTGCCTACGTGTATGTTTGAGCCATTGACTTGGAAGTGGCTCACTGCAAAGATGGGGCACCAGCATTACTTTCTCCTCATCTTCGCTGATCGCGATTGGATGAGGCTGCAAACAGTATTGCTGCTTCGACATATTTACTTTATCGTGCTGACGTTGTAAAGTTCCATCCTAAAAAAAAGAGATTCTATATATTTGCTGCACACTTCATAATTAATTCCAGTCAAACCTCGAACAGTGTCCAATTATGATGCTCATAATTCTCAGCATCCATCGGATAATGTAACGCGCAAGGAACGGGCAGATGTCGTTGTACGATGAAATCATCAAGTATGTGTTTAGTCACCTGCGAGCCATTCCTTAGAGTAATGCTCACATAGGGATCAAGGTCAACTGCCTCGTTTATGTCACCGCTGCAGGTGCGTGTATTCTCCACCAGAAACAGATTCATATGACAACAGAATCGCAGGCAGGTGCCCAGTTTACAGGCACATCCTCGCAGGTGCTTTTTCACCGGCTCCTTTTCACCATCCACCAGAATTTCGTAGTCATATTCACCAGTTTGATCGGCTGGAATTGTCAGATTCTCGTATTGATATGATCCATTGGGGTATCCTTTGATGTCCGTTAAGTCAACTGTATCAAAGTAATCGCATCCTGGTATGTCGGCCACTACAAACTCTGTAATTATCAGCACTAGCAGAACTGATCGCCACATGTTGCATAAAGTCGAGTCCGCTGCTGAAATCGATACATTTGCATATATATGACAATCGTAGTGAATATAGCGTAACAAAAGATTTAAGTTTCGAATTATTTATGAAAGCAACTGGATCGAACTACATGCAAGTAGTTGAAACAGAAAATCGAAGAAGGTCTTACAATCACATAAGGAACTTACAATCACAAGCAACTACAGTCTGACTGCGGTTTAAGCATATGGCGATAAAGAGGCAGAGAGACAATAAATGCAGAAATGTGCGACTCGCTTTGCATTCACAATTCATGCTTTGAGTATAAATGAATGGAAGGCAGAAGTTTAATTTTATGCGTATTTATCTGTATATATTTAAATTATTTTAAAATATATTTAAATATATTTAATTAAAATGGCTTTATATAATACAAATGTAAAGTATTGATGTCAATTTAGAAGTGAGCTTGAGATTTTCAACACTATCCGAATGTGAGTTTTTTTTATAATGCTCAATTTACCACTTGAACATTGTTTTATTGTGAACTTATGGAGCACACTGAATTCTATTAGTCACTTTTTTGTATTACTTAATGTTCACAAACAGCTAGCTCAGCTTTCTCAGAGGTGGGTAACTCCAACCCTGCCCATAGACGGTACAAATTTCAAAACATACGGGACCTTCACAACACTACATATCACCCTACATGCACACACCAAATGAACGAAACAGCTGACCGGCCTGGTGTTTCTGGCCACGACGTACCCGCCCTTCCTGCAATGTACCTGTGGTGTTTTATAGGTACATTGCCCTTATATTGGAATTGGCAGTTAATTTAATCCATGCTCCCGGTGATTCTCCCCTCCAAACATACCTACTCACACATCATATTCAATCTCTATTATTTATTCATTATAAATTTAAGGTCTATTTTGTATAGCTCTTAAAACAAAGCCGTAATATATATATATATAATTATTATTTTATATCAACTCAATTTGAGTTTTGGAGTCTTGCCAAATACCAAAAAAAAACTTTACAAAAAAAAACTAATCCTCAATCCCTATCCTACCCTATCAGAGCTCTCATAGAAGTATTGGTATGGGGGGATGGCTGGTTTACTTTACCACTTGGCAAAAATCCGTATGCCGGTCTTTACTCGGCTATTATTATTTAAGGCTTATTTAATTAAATATAATAGTGGGTACAAATATGTTCATAAACTACTGGACATGTTTAAGTACAAATACGATTTAACATTTACTACAAAAATTTTGCACACTACGTTACTTAAATACTATTAATGGGGGTGCTGAAGCACCATGCCTTCAGCGCTGGAGCGGCTTTATAAATTTCTTATTGAATGTGTGCCAGTGTTGCACCATTGGGCATAATTCTGGTACGCATTAGCGGCGCGACAAGCAGACATCCAGATATTTGCCGGCGTCCACTTATTTGCACTTCTTCCAATATTTTCCTTTTTGGCAAACTTAACAAAACTGCGGCTCTTTACGGAGATTGATATTAACTCGCGCGTGGCTTTAGTTATGGTGCGTGAGGCGACACCTGCTCCTGACTGGAACTCACTCACCGCGTGAAACCACAAATTTAGATGGACCGTGTCGAAGCACATGAGTCCTTCCATCGGCGAATATCACTTGATTTGTGGGTGGCTGGATGCAGACGATCCGTCTCGAGTCGCTGTACTCCCGGCGGCTCCGTGGTTGGCGCAACTGCAATGCGCAGCTTCGCGACCCGGCAACCAGACGGTAAATCCAAAATACAGGAGGCGAAGATCGGAGTAACGTCGAAATAAAAATTGCAGCCACAAAGAAAAAGCCGGCGGCGTGACCTGCTGTCGGCCACCTACAAATCCAACACAAAATTACCATAAATTCACTAAAGTTCTTGTACACACTTACGCCAAATCAGATAGGGCCCAGCATAAAGATATGTATAGCTGGAGGTTTTGTCTTTGATTTATCCCTTATTGTCCTCGCTGTCACCCAGTGAATTCTCGGTCCGCTGCCTGTTGCAGATTCTCAGCTTCCTCATGTAATGCGAAAATTCTGTCTAACCCCAAAGACCACCACGCACGCCGTGCAATCGCAACAGAAATGTGGTGGTATTCGATTGGCTATCGATACCTTTCTACGAATGCAACAAGTGATTCGGAGGGCGCACGATTGATGAATGAGTATTCGGAATTCAAAAGAGAACAAAAGCGAACGAAAGCAAATGTGTTGCATTTGTTGCCGATCGAATACCGCCACCAATTTTTGTTGCCTACTTCCGGGCATTTCGATATCTGTACCGTCTATGGGCAGGGTTGGAGCTACCACACCCTGAGAAACCTGAGCTAGCTGAGGTTGCCCACCGCAAACAATACACGTGTTACAAATGATTTCAGAGCTTAAAACACATCGTTCCATGTGTGTGTGCGAGTATATACCCATGATCTCATACTATTAAAAAACGTTGACAAAATTTAATTGGATTGCTTGTACGAAAAAAAAAACCCCAAATGCGTATTCCTGGAAAGCATACATATAGTGTATATATTTATATATATATATGTATATCTGCATGGTATGTACAGCGGCTCACACTTCATCTCGACCATTGTCAAAGAAAAAAAGTAATTGCCTGCCATTAGTTATTTATTTATTATTTTTCAAAAATTCCAAAGACCGATGGTAGGTACATATATTAACCACCAAAATTGATATATGGCCCTAATACACTGAGGTTTCCCCACCTGCTAGGTAGGATTATGTAAAAAAATACCATATTTTTTGCTTACTGCTTATTTCGAGCAGACTTAAAAATTATCCACTTGAACTGTGAGCCACTGTATATGTATTCATAGAAGAAGAACACCAGCAAATGCGACAGAAAGAAAGAAACACAAACTTGTGGGTAGCTCTCTTAATTAAATCGTCAGCCAGGCATCCAATGCCTATAATATTGAAGATCATAATGCGTCGGATGCCAAATAAAGCGAACCTTGAGTCCCTCTGCCTGCTGTGTTCCCAAACAGATGTTCAGCTTTGTCGTACTTATCAAGAGTCACAGTTCGCACTCAAAACAAACAAACGCACATAAGTCAGCTCGAATAATATTTATAAAATATTTAAAGATATTTAAAGATAACTGTCGAAAACGCGTAAAGGTGAAGGTTTAAACGCTTAACGTATTTTCAATTAATTAATTGTGCGCGCTTGCCAGCTTGTTTATTTAACCGCTGCCGAACTTCTTGGATAGCGAATTCGCTGAAACTGAGAAAAGCTGAGCTTTCAGAGCGGCTCAAATGCTTTTTGAATTATCATATAATATGTATTCAAAGCTAAAACAATGTCAAGTTCAATGATTGCTTGCTAAAAAGCTTCTTATGAGTAAAGCTTTTCAAAGTTAAATGATGAAAATATGCTAAGCATTAAGTTTTCCTAGCACTTCTACGGTTTGCCGCTAAACCAAAAATAATATTTCTGTAGTTATATAAAGTTATAAAACTACCTTAAAAGGTATTATAATAATATCCTTATAAAGAAAAATATAAACATAAATAGTTAAGATATTAGCCAGTAGCCAATAGTAAATACTGTATCCTCCTGCAAGTAAGCACAAATAAAAAAAAAATAATAGAAAAATATTTTGCTTTACTTTCAATAATAGTTAATTTTCGATTTACTGAGCCGAGAGACGACTGTACTTAAGATTTTAGTACTGTTTAAATGCATAACTTCAGTATATATCCTCATGGTTAGAATATCAATGTTGTGATGATCTTGGGGGATAGTATTAGTACAGGAACATCAAGAGATTGAGATTACCTAATGCAAGATATTTGGCCCCCTCACTTTACCATTACCATTCCTCTCTTGCAATGCAATTCCTTCTTCTTCTGAAAGGTCGTCAGCTATTCCACGAATACTTTACGAGAAGGAGGAAGAATCAAAAATTACAAATATTTACATTGATCTATTCCATCTGTTACTCTCCCACTTACCGATTCAAAATGAGTGTCAACACACTGCGCTTCACAACAAACAACCCGAATATAATGATTCCCTGGGCACAGTTAATGTAATCAAAAAATGCAAAGATTTCCTCAAGCAGAGTCCACTCCAATCTTTGCGCCAGATATGAGAAGATTTCAATGGTCCAGGTCACGCCCATAATGACAAATAGACGCGCAAATAGAGTGTAGCTATTTATGGAGATTAGAAATCAATATTGAAATTTTCTTTAAAGCATTTCTCCAACACCTCTCACCTGCGCTTATTGGATTTGTGCGATTGTTCTTGTTCCTCCGCTGTCGCAGCGACCTGAAGCTCCCTCTTTAGCTCTACAATTCGTCGAGCCTATAGTACAGAGAATGTTATGAATGTTTGGATTGTCAATAAAAATCAGATCGAAATTCTCAAAATAGTCATTCAGAAAATTAAATTATCTTACCGTTAGCGTAAACATTATCAAGTTGAAAATGACCTGAAGCGCCATTGGACCATAGAAATAAAGCATCGCTGACCAACCCATAACTGTAAGCATTAATATATATATAAATATTTGAATAGTTCTCATCTGGCGATCAGCTCTATGGCCAAACTCACCATAAATCCAACAATTGTAAGTGGCAACTCTCGGCCTCCACAGTTGTTGCTCTTCTTTATCTTCACTCAAGACTTGGTCGAGTACTATTATGGTAATCGTTAGAAGAGCAGCAACTCCCCAAGCATATATGCTATAGATTAAAAATCGATATTTGGGCGTATATCGTTGAACATTGTAGTTATTGCCACGAAAACTGGTCCACAGATCATAGCTGATGACAGTCAGCCAAAGGAAGCCAGCCATCACGGCATAGTAGCCCACATAGCCTGGATGGATAGATCTTAATAATAATTGGGATTATACTCTGCAATACATACCATTTGCCATACAGCCCGCTTCTGTCCAGGCTTTTCCCCAAGCATCGACTAGCAGCAATGTAAATGCCAAAGCTATGCAAATCATATAGCAGATGAAACAATAGCCGTGCAGATTTCTTAGTTTCGGCAGCAGAAGGTAAACGATAATTGTAAGGATTAAACAAATTATCGAGAGCACCATAACTGAAAGCGATTGTAGACAAAGTTGACCACATTAGCCAAACACATTAACTAATAAATTATTATTGTTTTGCCTACGTGTATGTTTGAGCCATTGACTTGGAGGTGGCTCACTGCAAAGATGGGGCACCAGCATTACTTTCTCCTCATCTTCGCTGATCGCGATTGGATGAGGCTGCAAACAGTACTGCTGCTTCGACATATTTACTTTATCGTGCTGACGTTGTAAAGTTCCATCCTAAAAAAAAGAGATTTTATATATTTGCTGCACACTTCATAATTAATTCCAGTCAAACCTCGAACAGTGTCCAATTATGATGCTCATAATTCTCAGCATCCATCGGATAATGAAACGCGCAAGGAACGGGCAGATGTCGTTGTACGATGAAATCATCAAGTATGTGTTTAGTCACCTGCGAGCCATTCCTTAGAGTAATGCTCACATAGGGATCAAGGTCAACTGCCTCGTTTATGTCACCGCTGCAGGTGCGTTCTTTCTCCACCAGAAACAGATTCATATGACAACAGAATCGCAGGCAGGTGCCCAGTTTACAGGCACATCCTCGCAGGTGCTTTTTCACCGGCTCCTTTTCACCATCCACCAGAATTTCGTAGTCATATTCACCAGTTTGATCGGCTGGAATTGTCAGATTCTCGTATTGATATGATCCATTGGGGTATCCTTTGATGTCCGTTAAGTCAACTGTATCAAAGTAATCGCATCCTGGTATGTCGGCCACTACAAACTCTGTAATTATCAGCACTAGCAGAACTGATCGCCACATGTTGCATGAAGTCGAGTCCGCTGCTGAAATCGATACATTTGCATATATATGACAATCGTAGTAAATCGCTCTCGTTTCACATTGTTGTTGTAATTGCGGTTTATGTGTGAGCTTTATTACTCTTGCTCTCTCTACTGTCGTGTGCTCTCACAACGCTTTATTACTCTCTCTCTCTCTACTTTCGTGTGCTTTCGTAACTTTGTTTGCACGTGTTGCTGTTTTCAGCGGTTCAAAGCTTTGTTTATTTCGTCTCTTGTGCGCTGTTTGTTTTTTTTATTTTCTCTGTGCTGTGCCGAATCTTTGTATAGTTTATTCTTCTTTTCAATTTTTATTTCGCGTCTTGCCCCTGAGATATCTGTGGATGACGTTCAAGCCTACATACAGGGTAAAGTCTCATCTACGGGAATATCGATTGAAAAATTTGAATTTAATTATGAAAGAGAAATTTCCTCTTTTAAAATAAGCGTTTCGGCTGAAGTATTCGGCACAATTTGATGTGCTAATTTCTGGCCGAGGGGCTTAGTTATAAAGGAGTATACAAAGAAAAAACGTGTTCGGCAACCTATTGCATTTCCGCAGAATTCATCTGGTGCATCTTCTTCTAATGTTGCACCAAAAAACTAGAATCATCTCTTTCTCTAGCATATCAGAATCTTATCCTTACCCTGTTCAAAGAGCTAATTGCATTTTTGGTCCTGCGATCAGTTTAGAGTCACTTCTTGCCGACCTACACTCAATCAAGCCTGGGTACTCGCCTGGTCCCGATGGAGTTCCGGGATGTGTACTTAAATATTGTTCCGAGTCTATTTGCAAACCCTTACTTAAATTATTTACCTTGTCTGTTGAAACTTGTTGTTTTCCCACTATTTGGAAGGAATCCTTTATTATTCCTCTCCACAAAATGGCCAAAAGTCTGATATGAAAAACTATAGGGGTATTTCCAAATTGTCCGCAATACCTAAGGCATTTGAGAAAATATTAACGACTCAACTTTTCGAGTACTCTGTAATGATTATAACAAATTATACCATATAATCAATTCAGAGTCCTCCATTTCTATAATTAAAAACTCTATTTTAAATGCCCTATCTCGGGAATAAGTTTTTTGCATGCACAGGTGGCGGACTAATTCCTACTAACTTTTACAAATTATGTTTGGTCTAATTGGGTTTTTTCTGGGTTTTCCCCAATTCATGCAACAAATGTTGGACCAATTTTGCTTTTAAATACCCCCAGAAATCATTTTAATCACTTTAATCATTCTGACTTTTAAAATTATTTTTAATTTTGATATTATTTTAAATTTAATAAAATTAAATTTCTTAAGTTTTTTGTATTTTTTGTGCCGACTGACTTTTAGTTGACCATAAATAAAATAAAATAAAAATAAAAAAATAAAAAAAGCAACTGGATCGAACTACATGCAAGTAGTTGAAACAGACCATCGAAGAAGGTCTTACAATCACATAAAAAACTTACAACCACAAACAACTACAGTCTGACTGCGGTTTAAGCATATGGCGATAAAGAGGCAGAGAGACAATAAATGCAGAAATTTGCGACTCGCTTTGCATTCACAATTCGTGCTTTGAGTATAAATGAATGGAAGGCAGAAGTTTAATTTTATGCGTATTTATCTGTATATATTTAAATTATTTTAAAATATATTTAAATATATTTAATTAAAATTGCTTTATATAATACAAATGTAAAGTATTGATGTCAATTTAGAAGTGAGCTTGAGATTTTCAACACTATCCGAATGTGAGTTTTTTTTTTATAATGCTCAACACTGTTTAATTGTGAACTTATGCGTCACACTGAATAATATATTCTCTTTTTTGTATTACTTAATGTTTACAAACACGAATGTTGCTGATTTGTTGACCAGGTAGCGTGCATAACATACACATTTAACTATTTCGCAAAAGCCAAAAGTCCGAGACAGCACATAATGTGATTCGTTGGCCGCACGATCGATGACTAAGTATTCGGAAACGAACAAAAGCGAACGAAAGCAAATGTTTTCAGACCATTAAGCCATGTGTGCGAGTAAAAAGAGCGTTATCGTGGAAGCATTTAGATAGTGTATATACATATATACAGTGGCTCGCAGTTCATTTCAACCAATGTCAAAGAAAAAAAGTAATTGTTTTGTACAGTACTTAAATAACTAATAAATCAAGTACAAATTCATGGAAGATACCAGCTTCCTCGTAGCATCTGGGTTGATTCTGCTCCACTCATCCCGCAGAGCATTTTTGAGGTCTTCTTTGCTGGATATGCTGTGCTTCCACATGCATAACATGTTTTGAGATGTGCGCGCCAGAACTGCAGAGCAAGCCTAAGCGGGAATCTTTGGAGTCAACCTCAATTTGTAGTCGAGTTCGAAAACAACATTCTCTCTCTCAATTTGCCGCTCTTTCAGGAAGTCAGAGCCAGCCAGACCGTTTCACTATATGATAGGAACGATCGATCGAAAGATGAGTTCTTTTCTGGTCACAACAAATTTACTCTGCTTTTTAATGCGTCTTATATTTCTTATACATATGGCCATATGTCTACAATGGTATTTATTCTTCGGTATGTCTGAGAAAGCCGCTCAACAATTAGGCATCTGTTTGTCGTGAATATAAAAGCACACTTTACATACTTGAACAGAAGACTTTCAGTTGTCCTACGTTCGCTGATAGAAAACTTGACATATATAAATATATATTTCTGTGTATTTTAATATTAAAAGTGTCTTGCAACTCCGTGACTCCTTGATTCTAGTTAAACCGATCTTAATAATGCAAAGATACAGTGTCTCACAGCTCAAGTTGAGCACTGTCAAAGAAAAAAAGTAATTGCCTGCCATAAACTAATCATTCATTATTTTTCAGAAATTCCAAAGACCGATGGTAGGTACATATATATATTGACCACCAAAATTAATATATGACCCCAATAAACTGGGGTTTCCCATTTCCATTTAATTCAGTTTGTCCTTTAAACATATCAGAGGTGCACAACAAGACGCATACGCTGCATAAATTGCAATAAAACAGTTCTAGAGGATAGTACAGATTAATATTATGTATTCGTAGTTAAATTCTTTTTCCTAAGTATGGAATATCAACGTTGTATTTATAAAAAACTGGCATCAAGGTTGAAAGATATCAAGCTAAAGCAGGGCGTGCGAATTATAATAAAAAGATATAAGTTGATAACCCAATTCTTCGTGATATGGTCGAGATTGCATCAAAAACAGTTGTATAACATATATAATATATATATATATTTATATATATATGTATATTGTTAAACATATGTATAACAAAATCTCCATTCATAGCTCAGCACCTCATTTAGTTGATTTTAGCTCCCATTTGTATTCTGGAACAGGTGTGCCTTCATAGCTGAGTTGGTCGAAATACATCAATGGAATGCGGATCTTAATTGAAACATAAATATTTATGAGACAAACGAGCCAAGGTGTTTTGGACATATGGGATTCCATTTTGGGGCACAGCAACAAAATCTTGGGTTAACCACATTCAAGTTCTGCAGAACAAAGTCTGTGGTGCTCCACCTATGCTATGACGCTGCACAACGACTTCTGTGTACCGACAGTCATTAGTCAAATAAACAGCCGTATGAGTCGTTACAATGACCGTTAACCCATTGGCATGCTCACTAGGGTCGAATACAACCCGCAGACGCTTAAGGCGCCTCCACACCAGAGACCTCTGGACAGCTGGACGCTAATTGTTCCAATTATGTTAATGTGCAACAATGTTATATTTGATCTTATATTTGATGTTATGTGATATTGTAATATGTTATATGTTTACGTTATTTAAGTTTTAAATTCCCTGTTATTATTTATACTTTGTACAAAACAATATTTTATAAATTTTTATTAGGTTGATTAATATTCAAAAAAAAAAAAAAAAAAGAAATGAAGATTTTAATTTCTTTTAATTTTTGAAATGAAATCATTTTCGATTGACGCAGTTTGTGTTTATTCTTCACATACAATCTGTTTGGTATATTTTTTTCCACGAATTCGAAATTATTAATAGAATGAGGGCGTCAAAATACACCGAGCAGAGATAATAACTCATTCGAGTCGATTTCACTACGCATTAAACATTATATTATATTGTATTATTTTATAGTATCTCTAGTAATATTATAGTTCTACGTACAACTTGGATAACTAATCTCCCTCATTTCGTCTCTTTCTCCATCTCTTTCTTTCTATATACAGTGAGACACACCTTATTAGGCACAGAGTCAAAGAAAACAAGTAATTGCCTGCCATAAGCTAATCATTAATTATTTTTCAAAAATTCCAAAGACCGATGGTAGGTACAGGTATTAACCACCTAAATTAATATATGACCCCAATACACTGGGGTTTCCCCACCTGGTAGGTAGGATTATGTAAAAAAGTAGCCTATTTTCTTTGACTCTGTGCCTAATAAGCTGTCTGCCACTGTATCTCTCTCTATCTGTCTGCTGCATCTTATTTTTCATAACATAGGCTCGTACGCAAATATTCGAGTTCTCATCGGCCTATTTAATAAATGCTCATCTCCCTCTCTTTCTCTCTCTCCCTCTGGCTCTCTCTCTCTATCTCTGCTGATCTCTGCATATTCATTTTAAAAAAAGAGCGGAAAAATATATATATACAGTGGCGCACAGTTCAAGTGAATCATTTTTAAGACTGCTCGAAATAAGCAGTTGGCAGAAAATATGGTATTTTTTTACATAATCCTACCTAGCAGGTGGGGAAACCTCAGTGTATTAGGGCCATATATGTACCTACCATAGGTCAATGCCCATCTCCCTCTCTTTCTATCTCACTCTATTTCACTCGCTCACTCTCTTGCTCTCACTATTTGTTTTTCTGACACTTTTATGAACGATTATTTGTTTCGCATCATAAATCAACAAAACTTGAAGCAGTCACTTGACTTAATTCTCAAGGTTGTATCTGTTGTCTTGACAACAGTTCTATATTTCATTTGTCTACATTTTCAAATAAATCAGATTACTTTCGGAATATGATTAACTAATGTCAAGATTACAAATCGCATGCAGTGTGAATTAATTATTAATAAATGGATATAATTCTTGTGTATAATAGTTGATTATATATCTTTGTTGATTATACAAATTAGAGGGTTATTTTTTTATAAACTACGGCCTGCTGTACATTTGCCTGAGAACCGCTACAAATGAGTATGACTTGCTCATTATATATGTGAAGCTTGGCAAAGTTAAGTCCATAAAGCCTCCGGCAGTGAACAGAAATGGGCGCTCAGCATTTATCATGAATATCAACAGGGTTTTCCTGAACCTCTTGTCGAATAAATACCAATTGCAACCAAAGCCAGAAGTGGGCAGCGTCTTACTCTAAAAAAATGTAAAAACAATTAAATATTTGAGAAATTGTGTATATAAATAAAGAAAACCAATTTAGAATGCAGTAGTCGAAAAAGCTAGACTAGGAGATACCCTGGACCAGGCTTTTAAGTCAAATTGACAGACACTCGTTCGTTAAATATAAAATGGTACTGGGAATCTTCAAGTCTGTCAATCCCTAACCTAAAATCGATAGCTGCCTACAAATTCAATTGCTTTTTTGGGCTTAATATGAAAATAAATTTGGGTTAACAAAATCTGTACTTAAAATCCTAATGAAATATGATATAATTTGCAGTTGGTAAATTATAAAAAGGTGGTCTACGAAGAGTATAGTTTCTGAGATCGGCTTTTGATCTCGCTTAAGAATATATATATATATATATTCGGCCTATTACAGACTTTTGCACAAGTACATTATATAAATAAATCATTCTAGTGACTAATTGCGAACCTTGTTTAAATATTATTAATTCTAATTCTGAATAAACAATAGGTCCTCGCTTACACACCTGTTCGTAGACCTCGTTGCCAAACCAGCAATATAAGAACAACTGAAAGAGGACACAGCTGAGCATCATATCCATAAGATTGGAGCTAGCCGAGCCGTCTCCAATCACAAGAACTTGAAATGCAGTCATTGCCACAATTACCACAGAGCTGGCAAATTGCAGAATGACGGTCATATTGAAGATGCGTTCCACCTGCTGTCGCAAGCTGTGAAATGCAAAACATATATGCATATATATATATATATATATATAAAATCTGTAATATGAAAATCCATAAATTACACAATCAGTTCGCAGTGATATTTCACAATGGACACAAGCCAGTCGTAAGGATCCACGCGCAACTCCTGTAGGTCAGTGGGGAGGAGCTCGTCGAAGGACAGGTTTATAACCTTTAGATGCATGCATATCTGAGCCATACAGGACACGTTTATATAGTCAACTTGTGTAAGTTCCAGCGAAATCAGAGTAACACTCAGACCCATATACAGATGTTGTATAATGGGCGGCAGAAAATCGGGCATTACGACCAGATATGGAAAACTAACACCAGCAATATTACCAGGCGCTACACGTTCAGTAAATATTTGTTATTTCTGCATATGCAAATACATATATATAACTTACCAATCAGTAAAACAATTGTTCCCATTGTGCCTGGAATCAGGGCTAGACTGAAATACACAAGCATTGACAACTTGCTCTCCAATTCAGCTCTTTGAAATGTTTCCCTCTGCTTCTCGGATAAAACACACCGACTCGTAATGTCTCTCAATTTGTTGATAATGTCCTTTAGGGTGGCGTAGTTATAGCAGATATTGAAAGCCTACAACAACTGTATATACTTAGTACTTAGTGAATTTTAAAGGTTACATATAAATGGGCCTAAGCAAAAAACCTTCAAAATTCAGCAGATTATTCTTTTTTTAACTGTGAACTTTATCTGTGAAATGCATATTTTAAGTTAAAAAAGTCATTTAAAAAATATTGCGTACTTCTGTATTTTTTTTCTAGAAATTTGAACTATTGCAAATACTTACCTTAAAAAAATAGACGACATGTGTCAAGGACAAGACAGCATTCTGAGTGAACGCGTTCAAGTTGTGCCAGTTAAGATAGAGATCGTATAGCTCGAGGCCGACATAGCAGAAGAGCACAGACTGCACCAGGGCACCAACTGATATGATGACCCATCTCTGGAGCGGTGTCTCCGGCTTTAATCCGAAAAGGGGCAATCCCGCTAAGTGCGCCAGCCACATGTTCATCTCGATGGAACCAATTCTGCCCTCGGCCGCATTTGAGGGCAGAATGCGCCGAGTTAATCGCTTTAACTTATCCATTTCTCAATTGGAATCCTTACCAGACACATACTGTCTTTTATATAGAGATATATGCCTATCGAACGATTGCGTGAATTAGCCACCAACCTACCTTTGAGTAAGTTATCATTTAAAGTGTTTGACAAGCTAATTATTAGTAATCATTTCAGCTAGCTGATAGCTTGATTGGCGGGTTTGATGTCACGCAATAAATAATTGCCCATTAAGCAGGTGTGAACCAGTTGCCACGCCCCTTTGGAGCTCAATATAAAAACTGGCTATTGGCCACTGCCACATTCGATGTATTTCCAATATTCATATTCGTTCATCCCTTAAAACATTAACGCCTGCAGCGCCTTTCACAAACTGCCCGATTGCAGAAGCGATTGTCGTTGCCACCACATCCTCGATAGGACATTGGCTTGCAGGTCCTGTCACTAGTATCGTACCACCACATGTTATTATTTGCGGCGAATCTGCAAGAGACATTGTTGTCAACTCCGTCATTTCTGCCACCAGAGCAATTTGTGAGGCTTACTGTAAAGAGATGAAAATAATAATAATCAAAGTAATATCATCCTTATAAATACCGTAATTACTTACTTATAATCCAACCAGGACACGAGTCCTGGGCTTGAATGTGGGCCACGTAAAGCGCCAGGCAAGCAAGGAAAAGACTGAACTTCATTTTGAATATACTTGTTAACTTGAATTGATTTTGAAGTAAGAAAGTGAGTGCTTATATAGCAGATATATAACTCGATCAGATCGTTCATAAAAAGACAGCTGTGCCAAACATAAATCAGGTTGAGTTGTTCTGCTTTGAATGGAGATCGATTTGTTGCCATTATCCACAACATGCGCACAACTGTTCCGAATGAAATTCAAGATATATCACGTACGAATTGAATGTATATATATATATATATATACACATAGACATGTCTTTTTATATGTTTTTACTGTTTTCATATAGCGAAGGGATCATAAATAACATTTTTTACATATTTACTTTTTAATTGACAAGTCATTTTATTGATTTCGTTATTCATATCTTTATTTCCCAATTGGAACCCCGCACCTCCTTGAGCAATCTTCCCTAGTGCAATAGCGATTATTGTTGCCACCACATCCGCGATACGACATACTCCTGCAGACCCTGTTATCCCTGTCGAAGGACCACATGTTGTTATTTGCATTCCTAAAGCAGCTGAAGTTGCGTCTATCTCCATTGTTTCTGGTATCAGTGCAAATTGTCTGCGCCACTTTAGAGTAATAAAAGGTATTACATATAGATGGGGAGGGGAATTCCCCGATTACTTACTGGGAACAGCACCAGGACACTAGGCCTGAGTGTGGGCCACATAAAGCGAAAGGGACGCAAAAATGGGAATAAATTTCATTTTTAATAAACTTTTTAGGCTTTGTGAAGTTTTGAACTGCCTTAAGCAGAAATTGTGAACACTTATATAGCAGATTTATGAGTTAAACAACTCATTTATAAAATGACAATTGTTACGGAAATAAAAAGGGTTAAATTTTCGAATGACAAATGGAATATGTTTCCATGGTGCATATCACGTGCACAGCTGCTCTGTATTCAATATCAGTTGCAAATATCATGAAAAGATATTTAATGAATGGATATATTGACACCTGTCCATTGTCATGATTTTTGAAACACAGCGCTAAGTAGTATTTAGAATTGAGTATTCCTTACTCACTGAGGCAAAAAATTATATTATAGGACCAGTCCCCGATTACTTATGGCCCAACACGCTTAAGTGTGCGCCAGGCCAGCGGGGAGAAGAACAAATTTCATGTTCAATAAATTTGTTAATGTCTGTGAAATTTGAACGGACTTTTAACTGAAATTGTTAGCACTTGGAAACAGATTTTCAAGTCTTCCAGATCATTTATATAACGACAGCTGTTCCAGAAATAAAACGGTTTAGTTGTTAATATTCACTGATTCATTTCTATTAGCTTCGTTTTAACATAAATTACAGAGGAAATAAACTGAATCTTTATATTACAATTCGCTCACCCTGGCTTAATCTATTATCCTCAGTCCCACAGTAGTTCATTTTATTGATAACTCGCTTCGCTCTTTCCAATTATAAATGTTCTTTTTGCATTCACTATATTTCTATATCCTCTATCCGCTTGAAGAACAAGAGGTACAAAATTTGAGATACATCGCATAGCATAGATCCAAAATACCTTCCACAGATTGATCAACAACTATGTTGTTCCTCTAAGATGCTTTGATTCCTATACCATTGCAATTCTGAATTCCAATCGATTTCAATTCCGGTTTTTCCGCCCAACCCGAAATTGTCCGCTGCCCTCTATGGGACAAGGACATTGACAAGGACACAAAAGGCAAGGACTGCTGACAAACGGAGAATTAAATGCCTCTTTTATATTTCAATTCGATGTATTTCGATATTCATATGTCTTTCCTTGCAATCTCAACGCCTGCAGTTCTGTTGGCAAAGCTGCAGATTGCAATAGCGATTGTTGTTGCCACCACATCCGCGATAGGACATTGGCTTGCAGGTCCTGTCCCGAGAGTCGTACCAATACATGTTGGGATTGGCATTCCAGTGGCAGTTCGGGTTGTTGTTGTGTCCGTCATGTCTGGGACCATGGCACCACAGCACATTCCCTTCAGAGAAGCAAAATGACAGATGCAGAATTATTTATAAATACTGAGAGGGATGTCCTCAATTACTTACGTGGAATAGCACCGCGGCACTGGGCATAAGCGTGTGCCACAAAGAGCGCCAGACAAGCGAGGATCAGAGTGAATTTCATTTTCGCTCTGCAAAGATTGAACTGATTTTCAAGTGAAAATGTGAGCGCTTTTATAGCAGGTGGGCAATTCGAATAGATCATTTATAAAAGCACACCTGTTCCAGAATGCAAAAGGTATCTACAATTAAATAAATGAGGTGCTCAATTCTGAATAAAGGTTCTATAAACTAATTGTTCAATAAAGGTCGACATATTTGCGTTGTATAATAAGAAATATACATATGTTGCTGTATACAAAGAAAACAATATGTCTTTTTTTACCATTGCTTTGGTTTTTTTTTTAATTTAAACTATTTTTAATTTGCTAAACATATTTAACAGCTGAGTCTAGGCAGAGTCTCCCAGTCCTTGTTATTACAATTTAATTTTCCTGCAAAATCTCTTCCACATACTGTTTGTAGCGGGGCAGACTTTCCTCCAGAGTTTGTGGTTGGGGGGATGATATCCGTTTTTCTCATGAGGCTTAGCACACAAAAAACAGACACTTGTTTCTCCTTTCACTTGGTATATTACACTTGTTTTTTACATGTTGCTTCCAAATAGTTAAGCACAAATATCCCTAATGTTGCTAAAGTGTGGTGGATTTAGAAAGAGAGTTGCGGTAGTTCGCTGTTTATACTATGCCTACTTTCAGGCATGAACACCAACAATAAATTTGTATGCTCATAATAATTATAATAATTATATAATAAAATTATTCCAAATTAATAAAATATTGAATGTGGATGAAAAATTAGAAAGAAGAAATGTGAATAATGCTCTAGCGATTAGCGACAATTCAACTTAAAACCCAATGAAAATAGCATCCACCCTCTGCTGAGATGCTCATTATTCACATGGTGTTATTAATAAAATAAAATAAACTTATAAAACTCACTTATTCAGCCCGCATATCTAACAAATGAGTAACTCAATGTTGAAAAACATTTATATTTATAAACGCGATAAAAGCGATAGCTACGACAGAGTGCGCGTCGAGCGCAGAAGTAATACATTTTTTAGTTTTGAAGTTGACTTTGATAAAGTCGGTCCAGCTGGAAACAGCCTAACATCCTTGGAAGGACAACGCGCAAGTGAATATAAGTAAAAAATAAAAGTGCCTATTAACTACTGGTCAACCAATGAATACCCTGTAGTCTCCAAAGAACGCAATTAGCAATCCCTAGCAATTATCGTCTGACTGATACTTGTGTTGTCAGCATCGACTGAATAATTCCGCACTTCTCGACAATTGGATCGCAAACTGATTGAACAATAAAATAATTTCAAAATCGATGACTTTCTGTACATGCTTTAATCTCTAGAATTAATAGTCATTATCAGTTTGGAGACCAATTTAGAGATAAGTCAAATATAATTTGTCAAACGATTTATATCATAATAAATATCTAATCCTATATTATATTTTATACTATATCTTTACTATTTCAGCGTAGAACTCAAATTCCTCAAATATGTGGCGATCAGTTCTGCTAGTGCTGATAATTACAGAGTTTGTAGTGGCCGACATACCAGGATGCGATTACTTTGATACAGTTGACTTAACGGACTCCAAAAAATACCCCAATGGATCATATCAATACGAGAACCTGACAATTCCAGCCGATCAAACTGGTGAATATGACTACGAAATTCTGGTGGATGGTGAAAAGGAGCCGGTGAAAAAGCACCTGCGAGGATGTGCCTGTAAACTGGGCACCTGCCTGCGATTCTGTTGTCATATGAATCTGTTTCTGGTGGAGAAAGAACGCACCTGCAGCGGTGACATAAACGAGGCAGTTGACCTTGATCCCTATGTGAGCATTACTCTAAGGAATGGCTCGCAGGTGACTAAACACATACATGATGATTTCATCGTACAACGACATCTGCCCGTTCCTTGCGCGATACATTATCCGATGGATGCTGAGAATTATGAGCATCATAATTGGACACTGTTCGAGGTTTGACTGGAATTAATTATGAAGTGTGCAGCAAATATATAGAATCTCTTTTTTTTAGGATGGAACTTTACAACGTCAGCACGATAAAGTAAATATGTCGAAGCAGCAATACTGTTTGCAGCCTCATCCAATCGCGATCAGCGAAGATGAGGAGAAAGTAATGCTGGTGCCCCATCTTTGCAGTGAGCCACCTCCAAGTCAATGGCTCAAACATACACGTAGGCAAAACAACAATAATTTATTAGTTAATGTGTTTGGCTAATGTGGTTAACTTTGTCTACAATCGCTTTCAGTTATGGTGCTCTCGATAATTTGTTTAATCCTTACAATTATCGTTTACCTTCTGCTGCCGAAACTAAGAAATCTGCACAGCTATTGTTTCATCTGCTATATGATTTGCATAGCTTTGGCATTTACATTGCTGCTAGTCGATGCTTGGGGAGGAAACGGGACAAAAGCGGGCTGTATGGCAAATGGTATGTATTGCAGAGTATAATCCCAATTATTATTAAGATCTATCCATCCAGGCTATGTGGGCTACTATGCCGTGATGGCTGGCTTCCTTTGGCTGACTGTCATCAGCTTTGATCTGTGGACCAGTTTTCGTAAAAATAACTACAATGTTCAACGATATACGCCCAAATATCGATTTTTAATCTATAGCATATATGCTTGGGGAGTTGCTGCTCTTCTAACGATTACCATAATAGTACTCGACCAAGTCTTGAGTGAAGATAAAGAAGAGCAGCAACTGTGGAGGCCGAGAGTTGCCATTTACAATTGTTGGATTTATGGTGAGTTTGGCCATAGAGCTGATCGCCAGATGAGAACTATTCAAATATATATATATATATTAATGCTTACAGTTATGGGTTGGTCAGCGATGCTTTATTTCTATGGTCCAATGGCGCTTCAGGTCATTTTCAACTTAATAATGTTTACGCTAACGGTAAGATAATTTAATTATTAACTTTCGATCCGATTGGATTATGCCATCATCTCTATTATGCCTCTCTTTTATAGGCTTGTGCCATTCTGCGGGTGAAGAGAGAGATTCAAAGCGTTGGAACACAATGCGACCAATCGCAAAAATCCTATAAACAATCGTAATGATTTATGAAAACAAAAAAACCTTCAAAATTTAAATCTATTCTCTCCACTCAGCTACACTCTATTTGTGCGTCTATTTGTCATTATGGGCGTGACCTGGACCATTGAAATCTTCTCATATCTTACGGATAGATTGGACTGGACTCCGCTTGCGAAAATCTTTGAATTTTTTGATCACATTAACTGTGCCCAGGGAATCATTATATTCGGGTTGTTTATTGCGAAGCGCAGTGTATGGAAACTCATTTTGAACCGGTGAGTGGAGAAGTGACACATATGGAGAATTCCTTAATGTAAATATGTGTAATTTGGGGTTCCTCGAATATGGTAAAGCATGGGAGGCATAAACTACACAGACGATGGCAACCCTTCAGAGGAAGAAGAACTTCTATTAAAAGAAAGGAATGGTGCTCAAAAGCTTGGACCAACTATCTTGTATTAGGTAATCTCAATTCCTTCATGTTTGTGCTGATATCTGCACTAATGGTAAAAGTTAATTTCGAAGTTCTTTCTTTTGAATTTCCTGGGGTTGTGGCTTGATTGAGTTAGTATATTTGTGTATTGTCCACTCGTCCTAGTTTTTAATTTCTGTTTTAGTTGTGTTGTCCATAAAAATGTGACTAACAACTATGCAACACTAATTAACTAACCATGAACATTTCGCATTATTTTTCAATATATTTATTTTCAGATTTCGTCATGCGGACCAAAAGACACAAAACAGTGAAACAAGGTCATTTCGAACACATAACGTCAGCCGATCGCAAGATCATCGGAACAGAAGATTTCCTGGCCCTAAGGAAACAGATAAAACAGATAAAAGACATTTCCAGCAAATTAGTAGTCCGCGAATGTAGTAAATTTATGGAGAATCATCCGAACAGTCGAAATGCAATGCTTATATAGTATATATAGTCGAGAGCTCGACCTCAACTGAACTGTTAAATATATTAATTATATTTATTTGATCAAGATAAAAATATATCAGGGTAGATGTTGTTATAGAATAAAATCATCAAGTATGTGTTTATTCACCTGCCTGCCATCCCTTAGAGTAATGCTCACTCAAATATGTACATAATTCAGATTATACAGATTAAGGGAATTGGTCAACAGTTATTCAAAATGCTTACTTTAATTTATAAACAAATATTAATGTAAATTGTTGTTAAATATGTGATTAAAAGCACTGCAAATTTAAAGGACCAACTTCATTTCTGAATGAAAACGACACAAATAAAAATCACTAGTAAAACAATATTTGAGAAATATATAATTTTAGAGCATATTTATATGTAAACTTTTGGAATACGTAAAATATTTGGGATAATTTTTTATGTTTGCAAAAAATGAAGCATACTTTAGGGCTGAATACTAAATTCACTCTAAGAATAATATTTGAGGAATCGAAACTTTTAAAACATGCTTGTGGGGTAAGTAATAAAATCAAAGGCGCTATATAGATATGAAAAAATCTGTGGCAGCAAATTGCAGGCAATTTATGAACTAAATTTGCTATATTGGCCAATGGCAGTTGCAGTTGTAGTTACAGATGGCGGCAAGTGCCATTTGTTGAAATTGCATTGAATCGGACATCGAATGCCGAAAATACAATTATGCCCGCTTGATCACAACACGATCGGCAATGTTGATGAGCAGCACCGAACCAAAGAAAGCAAATCAATGGATGCGTTAAACTGTAATCGACATTCCACCAATCCGCTTACACTTACTCGCCTTGGCATAGCTCATTCTAAGGCAAACACTGGCGCCTTTATCTAAGACTCCAGCTGCTGCTGCTCTGGCTGCTTCCCTGGCTGCCAATTGATGGTTATTGCCAATTTAGCAATTTAGAATAGCAACAACAGATGCTGGCGATAATGGCGATAATAATTGGCTTTGTCTTTATATTTCATATTTTCTGAACTTTTTCTAATGATAATGTTGATGGCGACGCCTCGTAGAGTTTTCCAAATATAAACGTTACCAAAGTTGTGCAAACAATAATAAAAAGTTAAATTTGTTGTTGGCACAGAATGCTAGAGCTGCCGGAGCTTTATTAGACAGATGCACACATTAAGAGAGCACCCTTAAAAGTTGTGAAACTTTAGACTCTTTTGTTTAGGAGTTAGCAATTTTAATATTTTGCAATGTAATTCGTTGCGAAATAAAATTGTGTTCCATTACCTCATGAGGTACGAACAAATCAGATATTGTGGCAAAATTTCATAACATAAATAGTTTAAGGCTTTTTTATGTGTATGATTGATCAAGAGGCCAAACTATGATTAAAACGCCTTGGCTTTTGCAACTGGTTTGAATTTTGAAGAAGTTATGGCATTTTGAAGTTTCGACCTATGCCCATACACCGATATATGGATTTTCGGGCTATAATTTTTACTTGTCTTCCGACCTCAAATTTCGTTTTCAACTTTAAATGTACGATTGATTTAGAGGCAAAACTATGATCAAAAAGCCCTTGCTTTTTAAAATCAGTTGAGTTTTGACGAAGTTATGGCATTTTGAAGTTTCGACCTATGCCCATACACCGATATATGGATTTTCGGGCTATAATTTTTACTTGTCTTCCGACCTCAAATTTCGTTTTCAACTTTATATGTACGATTGATTTAGGGGCAAAACTATGATCAAAAAGCCCTTGCTTTTTAAAATCAGTTGAGTTTTGACGAAGTTATGGCATTTTGAAGTTTCGACCTATGCCCATACACCGATATATGGATTTTCGGGCTATAATTTTTACTTGTCTTCCGACCTCAAATTTCGTTTTCAACTTTAAATGTACGATTGATTTAGGGGCAAAACTATGATCAAAAAGCCCTTGCTTTTTAAAATCAGTTGAGTTTTGACGAAGTTATGGCATTTTGAAGTTTCGACCTATGCCCATACACCGATATATCGATTTTCGGGCTATAATTTTTACTTGTCTTCCGACCTCAAATTTCGTTTTCAACTTTAAATGTACGATTGATTTAGGGGCAAAACTATGATCAAAAAGCCTTCGCTTTTGAAGATAAGTTGAGTTTTGACGAAGTTATGGCATTTTGAAGTTTCGACCTATGCCCATATATCGATATATCGATTTTCAGGCCATAATTTTTACTTGTCTTCCGACCTCAAATTTCGTTTTCAACTTTAAATGTACGATTGATTTAGGGGCAAACCTATGATCAAAAAGCCTTCGCTTTTGAAGATAAGTTGAGTTTTGACGAAGTTATGGCATTTTGAAGTTTCGATCTATGCCCATATATCGATAAATCGATTTTCAGGCCATAATTTTTACTTGTCTTCCGACCTCAAATTTCGTTTTCAACTTTAAATGTACGATTGATTTAGGGGCAAAACTATGATCAAAAAGCCCTTGCTTTTTAAAATCAGTTGAGTTTTGACGAAGTTATGGCATTTTGAAGTTTCGACCTATGCCCATACACCGATATATGGATTTTCGGGCTATAATTTTTACTTGTCTTCCGACCTCAAATTTCGTTTTCAACTTTAAATGTACGATTGATTTAGGGTCAAAACTATGATCAAAAAGCCCTTGCTTTTTAAAATCAGTTGAGTTTTGACGAAGTTATGGCATTTTGAAGTTTCGACCTATGCCCATACACCGATATATCGATTTTCGGGCTATAATTTTTACTTGTCTTCCGACCTCAAATTTCGTTTTCAACTTTAAATGTACGATTGATTTAGGGGCAAAACTATGATCAAAAAGCCTTCGCTTTTGAAGATAAGTTGAGTTTTGACGAAGTTATGGCATTTTGAAGTTTCGACCTATGCCCATACACCGATATATGGATTTTCGGGCTATAATTTTTACTTGTCTTCCGACCTCAAATTTCGTTTTCAACTTTAAATGTACGATTGATTTAGGGGCAAAACTATGATCAAAAAGCCCTTGCTTTTTAAAATCAGTTGAGTTTTGACGAAGTTATGGCATTTTGAAGTTTCGACCTATGCCCATAGATCGATATATCGATTTTCAGGCCATAATTTTTACTTGTCTTCCGACCTCAAATTTCGTTTTCAACTTTAAATGTACGATTGATTTAGGGGCAAAACTATGATCAAAAAGCCTTCGCTTTTGAAGATAAGTTGAGTTTTGACGAAGTTATGGCATTTTGAAGTTTCGACCTATGCCCATACACCGATATATGGATTTTCGGGCTATAATTTTTACTTGTCTTCCGACCTCAAATTTCGTTTTCAACTTTAAATGTACGATTGATTTAGGGGCAAAACTATGATAGAAAAGCTTTCCCTTTTGAAGATACGTTGAGTTTTGACGAAGTTATGGCATTTTGAAGTTTCGACCTATGCCCATACACCGATATATGGATTTTCAGGCTATAATTTTTACTTGTCTTCCGACCTCAAATTTCGTTTTCAACTTTAAATGTACGATTGATTTAGGGTCAAAACTATGATCAAAAAGCCCTTGCTTTTTAAAATCAGTTGAGTTTTGACGAAGTTATGGCATTTTGAAGTTTCGACCTATGCCCATATATCGATATATCGATTTTCAGGCCATAATTTTTACTTGTCTTCCGACCTCAAATTTCGTTTTCAACTTTAAATGTACGATTGATTTAGGGGCAAAACTATGATAGAAAAGCTTTCCCTTTTGAAGATACGTTGAGTTTTGACGAAGTTATGGCATTTTGAAGTTTCGACCTATGCCCATACACCGATATATGGATTTTCAGGCTATAATTTTTACTTGTCTTCCGACCTCAAATTTCGTTTTCAACTTTAAATGTACGATTGATTTAGGGTCAAAACTATGATCAAAAAGCCCTTGCTTTTTAAAATCAGTTGAGTTTTGACGAAGTTATGGCATTTTGAAGTTTCGACCCATGCCCATACACCGATATATCGATTTTCGGGCTATAATTTTTACTTGTCTTCCGACCTCAAATTTCGTTTTCAACTTTAAATGTACGATTGATTTAGGGGCAAAACTATGATCAAAAAGCCCTTGCTTTTTAAAATCAGTTGAGTTTTGACGAAGTTATGGCATTTTGAAGTTTCGACCTATGCCCATATATCGATATATCGATTTTCAGGCCATAATTTTTACTTGTCTTCCGACCTCAAATTTCGTTTTCAACTTTAAATGTACGATTGATTTAGGGGCAAAACTATGATCAAAAAGCCTTCGCTTTTGAAGATAAGTTGAGTTTTGACGAAGTTATGGCATTTTGAAGTTTCGACCTATGCCCATATATCGATAAATCGATTTTCAGGCCATAATTTTTACTTGTCTTCCGACCTCAAATTTCGTTTTCAACTTTAAATGTACGATTGATTTAGGGGCAAAACTATGATCAAAAAGCCCTTGCTTTTTAAAATCAGTTGAGTTTTGACGAAGTTATGGCATTTTGAAGTTTCGACCTATGCCCATACACCGATATATGGATTTTCGGGCTATAATTTTTACTTGTCTTCCGACCTCAAATTTCGTTTTCAACTTTAAATGTACGATTGATTTAGGGGCAAAACTATGATCAAAAAGCCTTCGCTTTTGAGGATAAGTTGAGTTTTGACGAAGTTATGGCATTTTGAAGTTTCGACCTATGCCCATATATCGATATATCGATTTTCAGGCTATAATTTTTACTTGTCTTCCGACCTCAAATTTCGTTTTCAACTTTAAATGAACGATTGATTTAGAGGCAAAACTATGATCAAAAAGCCCTTGCTTATTAAAATCAGTTGAGTTTTGACGAAGTTATGGCATTTTGAAGTTTCGACCTATGCCCATACACCGATATATGGATTTTCGGGCTATAATTTTTACTTGTCTTCCGACCTCAAATTTCGTTTTCAACTTTAAATGTACGATTGATTTAGGGGCAAAACTATGATCAAAAAGCCCTTGCTTTTTAAAATCAGTTGAGTTTTGACGAAGTTATGGCATTTTGAAGTTTCGACCTATGCCCATACACCGATATATGGATTTTCGGGCTATAATTTTTACTTGTCTTCCGACCTCAAATTTCGTTTTCAACTTTAAATGTACGATTGATTTAGGGTCAAAACTATGATCAAAAAGCCCTTGCTTTTTAAAATCAGTTGAGTTTTGACGAAGTTATGGCATTTTGAAGTTTCGACCTATGCCCATACACCGATATATGGATTTTCGGGCTATAATTTTTACTTGTCTTCCGACCTCAAATTTCGTTTTCAACTTTAAATGTACGATTGATTTAGGGGCAAAACTATGATAGAAAAGCCTTCGCTTTTGAGGATAAGTTGAGTTTTGACGAAGTTATGGCATTTTGAAGTTTCGACCTATGCCCATACACCGATATATGGATTTTCGGGCTATAATTTTTACTTGTCTTCCGACCTCAAATTTCGTTTTCAACTTTAAATGTACGATTGATTTAGGGGCAAAACTATGATCAAAAAGCCCTTGCTTTTTAAAATCAGTTGAGTTTTGACGAAGTTATGGCATTTTGAAGTTTCGACCTATGCCCATACACCGATATATGGATTTTCGGGCTATAATTTTTACTTGTCTTCCGACCTCAAATTTCGTTTTCAACTTTAAATGTACGATTGATTTAGGGGCAAAACTATGATCAAAAAGCCTTCGCTTTTGAGGATAAGTTGAGTTTTGACGAAGTTATGGCATTTTGAAGTTTCGACCTATGCCCATATATCGATATATCGATTTTCAGGCTATAATTTTTACTTGTCTTCCGACCTCAAATTTCGTTTTCAACTTTAAATGTACGATTGATTTAGGGGCAAAACTATGATCAAAAAGCCCTTGCTTATTAAAATCAGTTGAGTTTTGACGAAGTTATGGCATTTTGAAGTTTCGACCTATGCCCATACACCGATATATGGATTTTCAGGCTATAATTTTTACTTGTCTTCCGACCTCAAATTTCGTTTTCAACTTTAAATGTACGATTGATTTAGGGGCAAAACTATGATCAAAAAGCCCTTGCTTATTAAAATCAGTTGAGTTTTGACGAAGTTATGGCATTTTGAAGTTTCGACCTATGCCCATACACCGATATATGGATTTTCAGGCTATAATTTTTACTTGTCTTCCGACCTCAAATTTCGTTTTCAACTTTAAATGTACGATTGATTTAGGGGCAAAACTATGATCAAAAAGCCCTTTCTTTTTAAAATCAGTTGAGTTTTGACGAAGTTATGGCATTTTGAAGTTTCGACCTATGCCCATATATCGATATATCGATTTTCAGGCTATAATTTTTACTTGTCTTCCGACCTCAAATTTCGTTTTCAACTTTAAATGAACGATTGATTTAGAGGCAATGAATTTAGGAGCAGATAAGCTGGCAAAAATAAAGACTTTACTCGAATTGTATTCAACTTTTTTGAGTGATCCAAGAATCAATATGTGAAATGTTTAATTTTCAGCGATTTCAGTACTCATTTGTGCTTTCGTTAAATATTAACGTGTGTGCCACAATCAGCCCGAGAATGACAATATTCGTTGCCATCACAGCCGACATAGGACATTGTTCTGACAGGTCCTGTCATTGCCATCGTACCAGTTCCCTCATCTCGACAACCAGCACAACTTGCCGCTATTACATTGAAATACGAGATCTGTTGTAGTTGTATTCCTATATAAAGAAGGAGGCGTTTGATAACTTACATGATTACTATTCACCACCTGGGCCTGAGTGTAGGTCATGTAAAGTGAAGGCAACTGGCGTCGCTTTTTGATAAATGGTTTCTTTGCGTCTCTTTTGGTGAGCAGCTTTTGTTGTTAGTTTTGCAGGCGGGTTGTGTTTTTTTTTGGCATTTATAAATTTGTGTATTCTTTGTTATTTTTTTCGTTTTGCGTGAAATGAAGTCATCGCTTCAAAATACAAATAGTATGTGTATATGGCCAGGTTCTCAGAGGTTCCAAACTTAGTTAGCGGACAGCTATTGACCATGATTTATGAGCTCAATTCTTAACTGCAACATTTTTGTGACTTTACGGCTTACATACATACCTGATTTGCTTTGAATATCTACTGGGCATGCCTTTAGCATATTTCACTCAAAGAAAAAGCTCACTCATTCGCATTTTGTGTAAATATCACTCATACGCCGCTTGTGCTTGCGGGTCCCATTTTCGACGCTGGCTGCGCAGTTGACCAAACAGTTGAGTGTTGACATCGACGGCAAACGCGCGCAGCAACGGCAAAAATAAAAATAAATAAATATCTCGATATTGTGAAGCCAAAAGAAACATTAGAAAATATTTAAAAAATATATAAATATTTTCCATACTTAATTTAACAAGCAAAAATAATGTAAGTTTAAAAGTGCTTCTAGCTTTAAAGAGCTATACACTTATATACTCACACACACACGCATACACACACACACACAAGTGACAGCATCGCAATGACAACAAAAGCTGAGCCAAGGATGCCTTTCGCTTCTGCAGCCATTTCAAGTGCTGCAACATGACCCAATTGTCTGCTTCAAAATACAAAATGGAAAATAAAATTCGTATTTGTTTTTAAATTCAACAATGCCAGTGGAACTCAGCGTTAAATGCGTAGCATTGGCTTGGGCGCAGTTTCAACCCCCCTCACCAGCCGTAACCCACCTCCCCCTTCATCAATCTACCCATTTCCGTTTGTATGTATGCGGCGCTTGCGCGTTCCTGTGCTCCTGCTCCTTGTGGAGCAGCTGCCACGAAGGTTTGGGTTAGGTAGCGTGATGTCATCTAAAGCTGCTGCTGCTGCTGCTGCTGCTGCTACTGCTGCTGTTGTTTACAAAGAGTGTGTATACTGACAAATACACACATGCATGTACACTGAGAGAAAATTATTTTATGCTTATACACTGAGAGAAAAATGCTGAATCAACGTGGAATTCTGAATGCTTCCATTCTCAAAAAGTAATGTGGTGTTAAAAAAATAGTTCCGTTCTTCATTTCAGTACAAAACATTTTACAATTTTTCTCTGAGTGTATGTCTATGCCTATGCGTAAAGCAAAACTGACCCCATACTCAATGTTTTGTATTGCGTGTTTCTCGCGTGAACCCCCCGTCAGCCGACTCCCCTCCCCGCCAACCTTCTGTCGGTTATCACGCTTCCTGTTTCCAGCTTGTGTCTTACATACACATAATTTATGCATTGGGGCAGCAAACATTTCATATTTTTACCATAATACAAATAATGTGTATATAGTGAATTGAAGCAGTCACTCATAATGTGACCTACATTTCATCTCTTTCTCTCTCAGCTCTTCCTCTCTCTCTCTCTGGATTTTTTAATGATTATTACTTTAGGCATATCTGGAATTAAATTCATATTGTTTGTTCCAACTTTGGAAGAATCTAATTACAATTTTGGACTGGCGCGCGATGCGCTAAAAAAGCTCAAGATGCGGAAATTGTGAAATGAACAAAAAGAAACCAATTTATATAGTCATCTACATGTGTACTATATGTATATATATTGTATATGTATTGTCTGTCTGCGTTCATTAATGTTCTGAACACATAAAGCGGATTATAGAGTTGTCGTTGTTTGTTTCTTGGCCAGATTGTCTATGAACTGTTGCCTGTTCTATCTGTTGCCTGCTGCGAGTACCTTTTTGTCGTTTTTTTTTCTGAGTTTGGCTTTGTAGTTCATACTTATTTATGGTTTCCAATTACCAGCGAAGCAAAAAGGGCTCCGACCAGCTCTGCCTCGTAATTAGTTTTACAACTGGCATTTGTGGAGCGATTACTATATATACTATATGTATGTATATATACACTATACAAATGCCGCTAATCTTAAAACATGAGGCCATTTACCTTGCATTAGTAAGACCACCCAAGTTATTATTAAAGTTTCTACAACGAAAGCGAAGTGGCATATAACATAGGCAAAATAAAATTTTGATTTATAATCGGGTTACACATTTCTCTACAATGGAAAATTAATGGAATATTTTATAATATAATTTTATTTATTTATTTAGAAATAGCAGAACATAGCTTTATCATTATTAGCGCTGATTAGGAACATAGAAACATAGCCTAATCATTATGTGCAATAATTAACTACGCATTTGGCTGCAAGAATGTTTGTTCTTACTAGTTTGGCTTGGCTAATTTGTGTGTGTATTTCACAATTGCATCTGTAAATGTGGTTTAAAGCATGCCTCACCCAAAAACCAAACCCCGACGACGTAATTTGTGGCGCGTACTGATGATGACATAAGCGATTCGATTTAGACAACCAACTAAGCCTCTGCCCGCTACCCCCTCCCTCAACCTAGCCACCTCGTTTGATTAAAAACGACATTTGATACGCTTCACGGGTCGCTGCATGAGTTGGGTGCAGGGGCGACTTTGAGACTCTGAGTGCAACCTTGACCCATCCAATCTTATCGCCATGCTCATCGCATTCAATTGCCTGGCATCCGCATGCAGCCATAACTGGATTATGCATGCCCAGCAACGATCAGATATACTTACTATATATATATATATATATATATATATATATATATATACCTTAACTGGCGCATAATTAATGATCGAGCCAATCACGTTTTGTTAACGGTTTATGTTGGATTTGCGCCTGCACAACTACAAATCTAACCAGCATGTAAATAAATGTGCTTAACATCTTAACCCCATCACAGGGCCACAGGGCAAAAAACGGTACGGTTAATTATTTACAAACCCGTATAGATCTGTGCCGTTAACTGAGCAAAGTTGTGCTAGAAATTAATTTGGAACTCTATACTTAAATACTAGGCTTCCGGGTTGGAAATTCTGACTAATAATAATTACAATAATATGAGTTAATATTCAAAAAAAAAATAAAACATTTCCGATTGTCATGATTTTAAATGGTGTTTGCTGATCGCTGAGCGGATTGCAGCCCTTGCCTCCTCCTCCCCTTGGCTGCCAAAATATTCATTTGAATTCAAATGTTAACGCTAATGAGCAAGATTGTATGGGTAAGTGAGCAAGTGAGCTGGGAGAGCAGCTATATGGCGTCACTTGAAAGCTAGCTAGATCGGCATAACCTTCCGCACCTAATTATCGACCAATCGCTAGTCGCGAAAGCTTCCATTCCACTCGGTTCTGCTGTTGTCAGCGATAGCTGTATGATATCATCGGGTTAAAGAATGTATTTTAGCTGCGTAGATGCGATAAGCTATCTATATATCTATATATAAAGAGTTATAAATGTGCTTTGCTTAGATTTGAGTAATTATTATGGTCATGGGCAATTGAGACCAGGCGCAATGCTAGTCAGTGTCGTAAGTCACAGGTGAGACGAGTAAGCAACGAACCTGGCTAAAAGGTTGCGTGCAGACCCAAAATAGAATATGAACTTTGACGCACATGGCTAATTTGTGTTGTGTATTTCGAACTTTTGCAGAGTGAGCAGCATGTCGGACGCAGCAGAAAATGGAAGCAGTGCAGCAGCAGCAGCAGCAGCTGGAGAAGCACCCGCCGCAGAGCTGGCACAGCTGGCACTGGAGGAGACCGCACCGAAAGTGACCTTCTCGGATCAGTTCAAGGCGTTCTCCAAGTTCGGTGATACCAAGTCGGATGGCAGATTGATAACGTTATCCCAGAGCGATAAGTGGATGAAGCAGGCAAAGGTGATCGATAAGCAGATCACCACCACCGACACCGGCATACACTTTAAGAAACTGAAGGCCGTGAAAGTGACGCTCACCGATTACAATAAATTCCTCGAAGATTTGGCCAAAACGAGAAAGGTGGAGCTGTCGGAGATCAAGAAGAAGATGGCCAGTTGCGGTGCACCCGGAGTGCTGCAGGTTTCGGTGAGTGACACTGGGATTCCAATCGGATTAGCATAATAATCAAAATTGAAACTTCTCCGCAGGCTGGCAAGGCTGCTGCCGCTGTGGACCGTCTGACGGATCCGAGCAAGTATACGGGCTCCCACAAGGAGCGCTTTGATGCCGATGGCAAGGGCAAGGGCATTGCTGGGCGACGCAATCTGGTCGACGGATCGGGCTATGTGAGTGGCTACCAGCACAAGGACACCTACGATGGCGCCCATTAAAATAGGATTAGTCTCCTCACACACATCCTCCAGTGTTTTGTCTCATTCTGTGTCTAATTTATTACCTGTTCTTCTAATGGTAGCACTAGTTATTTTCGTATTTCCATTCATTTTCCTTGCTACAGAAACTAAGTTGTGTTTAAGTGCTTAAAATAAATTTATATTATTTAAATATGTTTGGTTTTATTTTCAATTTTCACTTTTTTGTTAAACATTTCCACTTTCGAAACGGCCCAAAAGTTCAAAAAAGAGTTCACACATCCACATTTATATATGTATCTCGATAAATACAAAAGTATATACATATATATATATATATATATACATTTATATATATACAAAGGCATAGCACAAACTTTTAATAATACACTTTACAAAGATAATTCATAATTTAGAATATATACCAAAGATATGCGAGCATTCCAGACCATATGTACCGTTTTTGAAACTCGAATAAAGTTTAATACAATCGAATAAATACTCTTATAATTGAAAGGGTTTAGGGATTTAAAACTACACTCCTGGAAATCGTGTAAGTTTTGTTCAACACAGAAAAAAATTGAACTGAATTTTAGAAAATCGAGAAATCGAAAAGATACTATTAACGAAATTTACTGGCTCTACTTTTTATATTACAGTATTATATATATAATATTCTAAATAACGAGGTAAAGTATGGGGAATTTTTGAAATTCAGTGCGATTTTTTTTTCAGAGTTGGAATATACATCGACCTTTGCGAATGATCGTTCGCAGCAGGTGGTTTTGGGGGGCACTGACAAGAAAACCGACCTCGTCGAAAATCAGAGCAGTGTGAAGCGGATCAAATGATCAAATGATAGACAAATCCATTGCATTGGCTCGAAATCGATAGCTGCAGCAGCAGCAGCAGCAGCAGCTTTTGCATAAGAGGCAGTTTTGTAGGCTGACTATCGATCGGTGCTAATCACAGATCAGATATAAGACCACATATCACATAACGTGCCTTTGCTTAAATGAACACTAAGTCGCCAGCCTATAAAAGTCACCCACATCGCCAGCAAGGCAGCAGTGCATCGCAGCCAGCTCGAGAGATTTCTGATAACTGTGGATTTCATACGGCAAACACTACGTGCAGCATCTGAAGATCAGCAAGCAGCAGCAGCAGCAGCAATGACTCTTCGTGGCAAGAATGCAGTGGTGACGGGTGGTGCTGGTGGCATAGGTCTCCAGGTGGCCAGGCAGCTGCTGGTTGCAGGAGCAGCAGTAAGTTGCTGGGTTAGATGACCAAATCAAATCGCAAACTAAAAGCTTTTCTCAGAGGGTTGCCATCATCGATATCCAGGATAATCTGGAGGAATTTGTCAAGCTGCGTGCAGCGCATCCAACGCAGAGCGTGATGATCATCAAAATGGATGTGGCCAACAAGAAGGGTGTCGAGGCCACCTACGAGGAGATCAAGAAGACCTTTGGCAGCATTGATATTGTGGTGAATGTGGCTGGGATATTCAATGACAAGGATGTTCAGCGCACGCTGCTAGTTAACCTGGTAGGGCAATCAAAATGCAAGTGATGGCGACAACAGTCTAACCCATCTCTCCCCCAGGGCGGCATCATTAACTCCAGCTTGAGTGCTTTGCAGTATATGAGCAAGGAGCATGGCGGCAATGGTGGCATTGTGGTCAACATGAGCTCCGTTGTCGGGTTGGATCCCATGTTTATTATACCCGTTTATGGAGCCACAAAGGCCGGCATTATAAACTTTACTCGTTGCCTGGGCGTGAGTAATCCTCTAAAGCATTGATAAAGCACTCCTCTTAGCTCTCTTTAATTTCCACGCAGAATGACAAGTTCTATCAGCGCTCTGGCATAAGGTTTGCCACTGTTTGTCCCGGCGCAACGATGACGGACATGTTTACAAATTTCACGGAGAAAATCATCTTTCCGGAGACGAGCGATGAAACCTATAAGATCTTGGATCGTTTGAGTAAACAGAGTGCCACAGATGTGGCCCGTTGCATTCTGAATGTGCTGGAGAAGGAGAAGAATGGCGCCGTCTATGTGATTGAGGGCAAACGCATCATTCCCATGGACATGAAGCCCTTCTGGACGGGCAAGGAGCAGGCGCTCTAAGGCTACAAAGAAATATATATCTAACACTTATTTACAAACTCAATTGTTGAGGGTAGTTTTTAATAAAGAAAGCGAGCATACTGTAGCGGCCTCTAATCTTCTCGCCAGTTGACCAGCACCTCGTCCGTGCGGTATCGTTGCGTTACAAATGAATTTTCGAAGGGCATTTGGGTTCCCGCCTTAAACATCTCGGCGCCCGCATGGGCTATCATCAGACCATTATCGATGCAGTAGCGTTCGTCGATGGCAAACAGTTTGCCGTTGCGCTCCTCGCACATGATGCCCATCATCTGCTGCAAGCGCTCGTTGCACCCAACGCCACCGACGATGAGCACCTGCAAAAAAGAACACTTAGTGAGTATAAAGTAATCTCTGACAGACTTACCTCATTGGATTCACAGTGGGCCATGGCGCGTTCTGTGATCTCGACAAGCATGGCAAATATGGTCTCCTGCAGCGAGTAGCATAGATCCGCCTGGCTATACTCGGGCTCTGGTTCATCCTGTGGCTTCTTGCGTTTATTTCGTCGCTTTGCCGGCTCAGCCAGCTCTTCAATGTGTGATAAAATGCCCGAGAAACTGACATCCATGCCTTTGACAACGTATGGCAGTTTTATGTACTGTTTGCCCTCCTTAGCCAACTGTTCGATGTTGTAGCCCGGACTGGGATCATTGGACAGCTTGATGATGCGCGCAAATCGATCCAGACAATTGCCCACAGCAATATCAATGGTTTCACCAAAGATGCGATAACGTTTATTGGAGTAGGCAATGACTTGAGTGTTGCCGCCGCTCACATACAGCACAATTGGATTCTGTGCGCCAGTTATCAGTCGCCCCATCTCAATGTGGCCAATGCAATGATTGACACCCAGCAGCGGTTTCTGCCACAGCAGGGATAACGTCCTGGCCACAATGGCGCCAACTAGCAGAGGCGGCGCCATTCCAGGACCTTTTGTGTAGCAGATAACATCCAGATCGGCGGGCTGCAGCTGCGCCTCCTTTAGACTCGCCTGCACAAGCGCCAAGATAGCTTCGCGATGATGTTTTGCCGTCTCCTTGGGCAGAAAACCTGTTGCACCGCAAACAGTACTTAAAATAGTCAAAGTTTAGCTTAAGTGTGTACGTTACCTTCACCGGGTGGTGTTATGTATGTGCGCCGCACATTTGCCAGCACCTTGCCATCGTTGATGATGCCAATGCCAATTTTATTGGCGCTGCCCTCAATTCCAAGAGCGCAAACCATAATTGTTTATAGCGCCTCCAGAATTCTTCTTCATCCACCCGATAACATAACAAATGCTATCGATAACAAATAAACATATGTTGCAGCGTGCAACGTGAATGGCAATGGCGCGCCACTGTGAGTCGGCGTAGTTGTGTGATTGTCGCTTTTTTAATAAGAGAAAAATGTAGTGAAATCAAAAATCAGTTCAATTATTGCAAACATTTTGTATTTGTTCCTAATTGAGGTAATTAAAACATGGAAACGGCTGAAAGCCCAACCACTGAGTCGGAGACTGAGAATAGCAGTGAGCCGAGAAAGCTGACGCACGAAACAATAAACACAAATGGCGCCGACGTGGATGCAGCCTCAACAAGAGCGGAGAAACAACAGCAGCAGCTGGAATGCGAGAACAAAGCGCAAAGCGAAGAAATAGCAACAACAACATCGAATGAGAGACAAGAAAACAGAGATAAACAAGTTGAGTCTGACAGGAAGCAGAAGAAAGCAGAGCAGTCGCCACAAAAGATCAGTTTCGCTGAATTAAAAGCGCAGGCGGACTATGAGGAGGACAGGAGTAAAGAATCGGATGCGCCACAAAATGACATCCTCTTGCATGTGCCGTGCCTGGCCCAGCTGGAGGAGCTGCGTCGCAGCTATGAACGCCAGCTGGAACAGTTGCGCATGGCTAATGCGCAAAAGGATAACATGATGACGCTGCTGCAGCGCGAGAATGCCATATTGGAGAAGGAGAAGCATGCGTTTCGCAACGAAATGGATCTCGCCAACAAGGAGAAGGAGTCGACAGTTATCAAATTTGCCATGAAAGAGAAACTGCTCATCGATGCCAAAAAGGAAAAGGATGCCATCGACAAGCAACTAGCGGATGCCAAGAAAGAGGTGAAAAATGTTTCCATACGTTTTCAGGGCGTGCACGAGGAAAAGTCCCGTATGACCTACATCATTGATGAGAAGGTAATTGATTCCCGAAGACTAAATTCCCATTATAATCCTCGTCCGTCTTCACAGTGCAACGAGGTGCGGAAATATCAGCGAGAATGCGAGAAGCTCAAAGCGGAAATGGCGCATTTGGAATCCCGCCTCAAATATCATGCCAACAAGCTGAACATTGAAGTGGAGGCCAAAGCGGTTAGTCCTCCCTAAAATACGTCCTATACCCAATCTTTAAATGCTCTTCCGTAGAATTTGGAAAGAAAGCTGGAAGAGGAACGCAATGCGCCAAACAAACTGGAAGAGAAAGCTAATGGTAAAACTTGATTCAATACCATATGTAAAGTTTAAAAAGTTTAAATTTAAACTCTTACAGAGAAGCTTAAAGTGGAGTTTGAGGCGAACACAATACTCCTGAAACATGAGATTATGCGCAAGACTGAGGCGCTGGACAAGCTGACCAAAGAGCACCAAAAGCAAGCCGATGCTTTCAAAGAGCTGCAACAGCAGCTGCAGGAGATTAATGCATCAGTAAGATATAATATTTATAATTAATAAATAATTGACATTGTTTGCTCCTGCAGCATGATCAGCTAATGGAGGAGTTTAAGGAGCTGCAGGCACAGCACAGCTCCGTGGAGGCGGCCTACAGCGACGAGCTGTTGAATGCTGCCAAGTTGCACAGTCAACTGGCCGAGTTGCAACTGCTGCGCACACAGAATACAATGTACGAAGTTTTATGCCAAATAAAACAAAACGTCAATTTCCAACTATACCTTTGATTAATACGTTAACCCCGCAGCAATGAGCAGAAACTCGCGGAGGAGCAGTCGCGTGTGCAACAGTTGGAGGTCAGCGCACTGGAGACTGAGGCAGACTTAGAGCAGCTGCAGCAAAAGAAACAGGAGCTGCTCAGCATCAACAAGGAGATGAGCGAACTAATTGTCAAACTGCAAAATGATATCTGTCTCGCCGAATCAAAGGTAACCATAAAAAATAAGAAAAAAATTACCTGCCCCGGGTGAGGCTCGAACTCACGACCTTAAGATTATGAGACTTACGCGCTGCCTACTGCGCCACCGAGGCCTTGGAAGGCGCAGCGTGTCTAATGCAGTCAAATCAAAATCTTTTACTAAAATGCATTCTATATTTATCTGCTAGGCACAAGGCCTTGAGGCGGAGAGCAAACTGCTCAAACAGGAGAAGCTCACGTACGATGCTAAATATGCCGAGTTGGAGCTGCAGCTCAGCGCTGAGGCAACCGAGAAGAACGAGGAGCGCCAGTTGCTGGCCAAACGGCTCTCGGAGAAGACCAAACTCTATGAGTTGACCAAAGGGAAATTGGATAATGTGCAGGGTGATTTTGAGGCGACGCAGCATAAGAATGCAACACTCCTCAAGGAATTGCAGCGGGAGCTGCAAAAGTACAAAAGAGGCATAGTGGACACGAAACCCTTGGGCTACTGCAGCAACTGTCAGCAGGCCCTCAATGGTTACGCACCAGAGCAACCACAACCACAACAACAACAACATCAGCTGCATTTGCAACAACAATTTCTACGCACGCACAGCCGCACGAGTAGTCAGAGCAGCGTCCACAATGGCAGTCGACGTGCCAGCGAATCTTCCGAATCGGAGACGGTGGCCAGCAGTGTGACAGCCGTGCCCCAACCGGATATGCAGGCGGTGCCGTCCAAGAAGGTGCTGGTGGAGCGCATACTCCGGCTGCAGCAGGCCTCAGCACGCCAAACGGAACGCATCGAGTTCCTGGAGAATCACACAGCGATGCTCGTCTCGGAGGTCCAAAAGAAATCGAAGGTGGTGCAGCACTATATGTTGCGGGATCAGACAGCGGGCGCATTGACCTCCTCCAAAAGTGATCAGAACAAGAGCGAGTTGGTCAAATATGGCAATGGTGTCATGGCTGCCATCTATGGCGGCGTGAAGGGTGCCGAGAACAAGAGCATGTCCCTGGAACTCTCGCTGGAGATCAACAAGAAACTGCAGACGGTCCTGGAGGATACGCTGCTCAAGAATATAACGCTCAAGGAGAATCTGGATGTGCTGGGCCTCGAGGTGGATAATCTGACGCGTAAATTGCGCTCCTACGAGCTGAGCAAATGACTCGGCAGTGATCCCAATCCACACACAAAGTATTCCATTCCATGTAAATAGAAAACTAGTTAAACAAATTCATTGTGCTTAAGCTAAACGTGTAAATTAAAAACTAATATTTTAGCTCTAACTAAAAGTAAGTATTAAATTGAAAGAGCAGCAATCATGCCAGACTAATCTGGGAAGATAAATACAGGAAACAAGCAGAATTTGACTAAATTTTAGTTTGACTAATTTCCAAGTTAAGATAAAAAGCTTAAATAATTTCGACATGCTTAAGTGTGTACACTTCAAACTAAATATTTAAACTCCAACTAAAAGTAAAAATTGATTTCAATCAACATTGAAATGAAAAAGGTTTTTCATCAAGAATTAGTTGACTAACTTTAAGTTTTGCCAACTTCCAAGTCAAGTCAAACAATTCCAATATGCTTAAAATGTGTACATTAAAAAGTAAATATTTAAACTCTGACTAAAAGTAAATATTGAATTGTAACTCCATTACTTGTAGTAGTTTAATTTAGGAGGATGAATATAAGAAAAGGTTTCTCTCTTTTTGTTAGTTCCAAGTTAAGTTAAACAATTTCCATGTGTACATTAAAAGTTTATTAATCCAACTACTACAACAACAAACAAATCCTTTTATTCCTCACAGCAGTCCGTCGTAGAGCTTGGCGCTGATTGGTGCTGGTTTGCCCACATCCATGGACAGCTGAAGCGTGGGCTGCTCGCCAGCTTGAGCCAGGCGAGCGTTTTTGTTGTGCGTCTTCTTGAAGTGCACAGCCATTTGGGGATTCGTGTCGCCGGTCTCATCTCTGACATACTCCCGCAACAGTGGCGGCAAATCCAGCTTTGTGGGCAGCACAACCGATGCCACCTTCTTGGCGTTGGCCAGAAACTTCTGCTCCTCGCTGAGGGGCACCAGTTCGTAGTCCGCCTTGTAGCTGGTGCTGTAAATTTCGACGGGTTTGGGCTGCGTGATTCCGCGCCACGTTTTCTCCACAGTTACGCGCACCTTGCGCACCTCGTTTGGCTGTGAACAGCGTTATACACATGTTATATATATATTTATCTCTATGTGATTGCTTCACCTGCTCATCTATCGCATGCACTTTTAGGATTCTCATGTAGCAGGGCTCCGGATAACGTTGGAACATGTTACGTATAACCATGCGACCCACGCCCCAGTCCGGCAGGTTGCCCACTATCTCCCAGAGCGTGCTGCCGCGAAAGTCTGTGGTGCGTCCAATGTATTTGATTGCTTTTTGGCTCATGTTTACTCCAATTGCTTTGGCTTTAATTAATAAATAGTTGAAGTATTGAAAATTATTATAAATTTGTCCCGGTTTTCTGCTTCTTCTCTCAAATAAGACATTCACTTGTTTAAGCGCACAGCTGTGAGTCGCATGGCGTTGCCACTGTTTGCATAAGCATGGCGCGAGAGCGCATACAGTGTGGTTGGCAACGCGGTGTGTATCAACGTAGAAAATGAAAGAATGCGTGTGCTGCAGCTATTTGGAGTAAAATGCAAGTCAATAATACGATATAGTATGTTAAGTTAAGTGAACAACTATGTAAGTTAAGTGAACAACTAATGTAATTGCTAGCGAATACAGTGCAGAGCGGAATTTTGGAGATTCTAATTGGAATTGGAATGCATTGCACATTGTGGTGAGCGAAATTGATCGATAACAGCTCTAATAGTTCCTAGCCGGCGAATTGCAGCTTGTGTTGTGGTTTATTTATTTTATTGTGATTTTGTTGACTTGTCCATAATATAATAATGAAAATTGAAGCATTTACAATCTATTGGATTGCATTATATAATTAATCCAAGTTAGGAAAACTGCTGATTTATCACTGTTAAGTTTTGCTAAATTTGCAGGTTATGTAACCTTTTGACTTGTTTATATATTCCTATTAAATACATAAATAAGTAAGACTTGAAAATGTGGCCTAACCATTGCGATGATGTTCCTCGATGACATCGCTAGCCGAGTGACCGACACCACTGGTGTCAATGTGCTCATCGTATGACTCTTCCAGCTCCTCCTCGTGCCGGCTGTGCTCGTGCTGATTGGCGCTCTCGTGGAGTCCAATTGTGGCATGTGCACCCGCCTTGGATGCATTCACCTGTGCGGCTGCCGCCGAGGAGGCTGCCTTGACCGCCGACTCTTTGGTGGCCGCAAAATCGACGCGTGCCTGCTGCAGCTGCTCCTCCACTTGCTCCAAACGATTTTTGGCCTGACCCACCATTGTTGCCTGCGAGCCGAGCTGATTGGACACCTCGCTGGCCGTCTGTTCTGCCTGCTCCAACACTGCCTTGGCATTGTTGACCGCCGCAGTTAGCACAGAGATGTGATTGTGGGCGGATTGTGCGGTTTGCTGGGCCAACTTGGCCGACACTTTGGCTGCCTTGAGCTGCTCCAGTTCGCGGGAGAGTGCTCGGTGTGCCTCCGCTGCCTGCTGCTCCAGTTCCTGGAGCAACACTTGTTTGCCAGCCAGCGCTGCCTGCGCAGTTGCCGCTGCCTGCGAGGCAGCCTGTGCCAATGTATTTTTGGCTATGAATGCTGCTTGCTTGGCTGCCGCATGTTGATTGGCCACGGCGCTGTGCGCCTGATCCGCGGAGCCTTGGGCTATGGAGCGCAGACCACTGCCAATGCTGTAGCCAGACTTAGTGGTGCTACCATGATCCAGACTATTGTGGCTCTTCGAGCTGCTGCTGCTGCTGCTGCTACTGCTGCTGCCGTAATGCTGAGGATGTTGCTGTGGATGTGTATGTGTATGTGGATGTGGATGTTGTTGCTGCTGATGCAGAAGCTGTTGATGATGATGTAGTTGCTCCTCCTCGTGATCGTCGTGTCCTGCGCTCAATGCGGGCTCAAAGTAACTGCCATGCGAATGGGGCTGTGGCTGCGCTCTGTAGTAGTAACCATTGCGCTTGTTCAGCCTGCCCCAGGCCTGGACACAAAGCAGCGCTACACAAATGATGAATCCACATTAATCCTTAAGCTGTGCACTGCATTTGCCTTACTGATCTTACCTATGAGCAAGCATTTAAATTCCTTGTTGTACATCGCCCTGCTGCTGCTAAAACTGCATTAACATCTCAGTCGACAGCCACATAGATTTTATATACTCCGACTTGGAGTTCAGATTCAGCTTCAGCTTCAGCTCCAGCGATGCGTACATTTTTAGTAGTGCGGAAAGTCAGTTGCGCATTTTGAGTTTAACGGTCTCTCAACATGTTATGTTTATAATCGTATTATTTTCTGGGCCCGATTTGAATATCACACTAAAGAGCTGGGCAATTTCTAGTGAGGAAGCGCTTTGGAAATTGTGCGAGTCGGTTTTCGGATGGCAGTCATTTTAATGCCTTATTGGCACGGCTCTTAGTTATGGGGTGGTGCAAAGTGGTTGCCTCTGCCCAAATCCATTTCAATCCGTTTGCTTTTGCTGGTTTAATATGTAATTTGCATTTTAATTGCGTTGCGCCCCATTTTAATTGATCTCAACTTGCCTATTATCGCATTTGAGTTACTTTTTTCTCTTTAATTAATACATTTTTCTAATTTCATTAATTATCTCGTTTTGCGGGTGAAAATGTGACTTTTATTGTGAAAAACACTTTCTGCATTTTTTTCAAAATTAAGATAAAGATTATGAAACAGATTATGGAATTTGTATCGGTTATGTTGTATGGTAATGATATTTTTGATTATTAAAAATTAAAAACAGGGTATAATAAAGTTGTGCAAGCTCAGAAAATGGCAGAGGAAAGCATTCAGTTTATTTAATCTTAATCAGCATCAGTAGCTGAGTTCGTCCATCTGTATAATCAAGCTGATCTCAGAGGCTATAAGAGCCAGAGACTTTAAATTTGGAATATACCAAGTTAAAGTTAATCATTTAATCGATAACTGCTTCCACTTCACGAATATCGACACTAATCGATTTCAGATACCAAATAATAACATTATTTGAATATATGTATATAAAATAATCATAAATATTATTAATCAACAACTGATCGAGCTGTCTCAACTAAAATATGCCAATTTGGGAACTCTTTTGCTCTAGAATGATTTTGTCATTCATAAGTGCTCAAACTGCGACAGTCTTAAATTAAGCTCAAAGTAAAAAACGCGTAATTATTTTTCATTTCTCATAAATTAATTTATTTAAATAGTTTTTTTTAATTTATTACATGTATAAAAAATAAATTAATTAATATAAACACAACTACATATCTTACACAATTCGCAGCTTGAATAGACTGCAAAACACAATTGATTTCATTGAAGGCAATCGGTAACAACTCATTCGACAACAATCGATCGAGGCTCGATTGTTGTGTGTTGTGTGTGGACAAAAGTGTGTGCGTGGTGTGCGTGGGTCATAACAATAACAAGGTAATAAGGTAATAAGAAAAGGCCTAAACGTACATAACGGCAACAGTAATGGTAACGAGCGAGATAACAACTCGAGTGCGAGCCAACAAAGTATTATCGAATGAGTTTTGAAGAGCACAAGAGAGTTACGTAAATTACAGTTGGACAGATGAACAGTTGGACAGTTGGAAATGACTGCTTCAAAAGTGAAAAACGAATTCATCAGAGGCATCGTCACCGTCATCGTCGCCATATCTTATGTCCCCCACTTGCTCGGTGTTGGCATCGCTTAATCATTTGTAGCTTTGCGTGATCTGGTGAATCCAGGGCAGGTAGGCGGAAACCTTCACATAGACACCGGGCACATTCACCTGGCCACAGCCAATGCCCCAGGAGACAACGCCGACAACATTCCAGACACCATTGCGTTCGCAGACCAGCGGACCACCGCCATCACCCTTGCAGGCATCTTTGCCCTCCTCGCCGCCGGCACACACAAAGCCGGGATTCAGTTTGTAGCTGTAGCCAAGACGAGTGTTGCGCAACTGGGCCTCGCACTGGTGATGCGACAGTATGGGCACATCGACCTCCTTGAGGATGTTCTGGTATTTGCCATGCTCGCCAAAGGCATCCTTGCCCCAGCCAGTGGTCCAGCAGCGTGCATTAGTGAAATCCGAATGCTGATCGGGCAGACAGGCGGGGCTAATGTGGGGATTCTTGGTAAAGTCGACAGGATGATCCAGTTTCAGTATGGCCAAATCGTTGTCCAAAGTGCCGGCATAGTACTCGGGATGGATGTGCACAGAGACAACATCGCGTTCAATGTACGGGAAGAACTCTACATCATGGTTGACATCCCATTCGCCCAGACGCACGCGCAGATCGAAACCATTTTGACTGAGGATGTGGATGGGAATAGGCATAGTTGAGCCTCGGATTTCTTTAAAGGTGGTCAATTTTTAACTTACGATTTAATGCAATGGGCCGCCGAGATGATGTGCTGGGCGTCAATCAGGGTGCCACCGCAGGCATAGATCGACTCCTTGGGATCCTTCTTCAGAATGGCCACGTGCCAGGGATACTCGCCGAACTCACTGTCGCCATCGACATAAACGGGATTCTTAATGCGACCCGTAATGCCAGCGGCATTCCTCACACCGCAACGACCCAGCTGCTGCTGGGGTGGAGCCTGGGGACGCAGTGGACGCCGGCAGCAGACCTCATTGATGCGACAGGTCTTCTCTGCGGGTCGGTTGCCATAATAAGCGCGCTGCAATGAGAGATGGATAAGAGTAAACGATTAGTTTGTGCTCAGATAGATGTGCCAAGTCCTACACTACTACTAAATATCTGCCCTGATGTTGGGTTACCTGCTCCGCACTCAACTCAACCTCAAGCTCATCAAGATCACCAACGCTGCGTCGCCGACGATCGTGTGGAAATGTGACGAAATCATTTCCCGACGCAGCACCTGGAGCTGGTGTGGGTATATTATGAGTTGGCCCCAAATTCAATTGCTTGCCACGACGACTGGGTGAGGACCAGTCGGCTGAACTGACATTGACGCTGCGCTCGTAATGCTGGGAGTAATCTCCGTAATTGCCAAAGTCGCTCGAGCCGGAATGAATCGAGTTGAAGGAGTGATCGAAAGAGCTCTCTGGATGGGGGTAGTCATTGTGCAGGTGCTCAGATTGGTAATGATGATGGTGCTCTGCCGGATGTAGGCTAGGTCCACTGTGATACTCAAAGATCGGTGTGCTCGGCACCATCTCAACGCTAAAGTGCTCAATGTGTGGTGCTGGTGCGCTGTAGTAGTGCTCTGGATGATGATCATGATGATCATGGTGATCATCATAATGCTCGTAGCCGGTAAAGTGATCATGATGATCATCATGATGCTCGTAGCCGGTGAAGTGATCATGATGATGATAATGCGTATTGTACACTTCGGCGGGCTTCTTCTTGAAGAAGTCACCCACTTTCTGTATGATGTTCGCATTGGGCGTCACATGGAGATTGACAAGCGGCTTGACTACCTTCTCGCCGTAGTCGGTTTTGCTGACTTGCACCGAGACGAGCGGATTCACATTGACCAGGCCCAGATTCAAGCCATTTGGCCCCAACGAGCCAAAGTTGGGATTCTGGGCGGGATAATAATCGCCGAGCACATTGGCCGGATAGCCGCCCGGATAGCCAGCCGAAGGATAGGGCAGCCCGAAACTAACACCATACGTGGGCAGCACCTTGCGCTGTATCAGCTCGATGGCTTGGAGTGCTGGCACAGCTAGCGGCGATTGTCCGAGTAGCCCCTGACGCTGCAGGAAGAAGTACGGAATATGGACACGGAGTTAGGATGGCTCCCAAAAACAGAGCAGTGTTGGACGTGCGACCATTTGTGATGAACCCCGTGCATGGTTAGGCTGGTTTTAGTTGCAGTTGCAGTTGCAGGATTAGTGACGATCTCGCGGTGGCAACACCAACCTACGCAGAACGGAGTCGACGACGAGCGACGGGTTTTATTTTGAGTTTGGGGTTTGAGTTTGAATTGAGCGTGGAGCGTTGAACGATGAGAGTTGAGTGGAGTTGTGTTTTGTGTTTTGGGGTGTGTATGTTTTGTTGTGTGTATGTGTGTTGCATGTTGTAAGAGTCTCTAATCTCTAATTTACTATGTGTCAATTGCATTAGTCGGGCAGTAACTTGAACTAGAGGATTGGCTGGAGGGGATTTAAGACCATTTCGTTCACTTACCCCTTGGGCATCCAATGAGAGATCGCCGGTGTCTTCTTGCTTGTTCTCGGCATCGGTCTGGCGACGTGTGCGTTTCTTCTCCTCCTCAACCTTCTTGTCATCGGCCTTGGTATCGGCCTTGGCGGTAGTATTGGTGGCTGCATCCTCGCTCAGAGCTTCAATGTCCTTGCCCAGATTACGGGGATCAATGGGCAGAATCAGATCCTCCTTGCGGCCAATGCGATCGGCGGCGGGGCACTGAGAGATGGGCACGCACTGGCAATCGACGATTTGTTGGCGGGATGTGTCATAGCCACCCTGGGCACCTTGATAAACACCACCCTGGGCACCTTGATAAGCACCACCCTGTCCACCTTGCGCACCGTAGCCCGAGGAAATACCATTGTACTGACCGGAGGCGCCACCGTTCTGCAGCTCCTTTTTGTAGTAGTCGGGATTCTGGCTGTGATAGCTGCCGCTGGGCGAACCACTGAAACCGTTCTGGCCAAAACTGCCAGATTGCGACAGGCCGGAGCTGCTGCCATAGGTCCCCAGACCGGATGAGGGCTTGTACAGATCGCCGTTGGGCTTCTGTACCGGATTGTAGCCCTGGGAGAGCAGACCACCCTGGGAGGCACCGTTGAAGCCGGCATTAAAAGCATTCGACTGCGAGAAACTGCTCGAGCTGGTCGCTTGAGCCTGTGGTGTATATGTGGCCGAGGATTGGGCCAGGGCGCTAAAGTCGGTGTTCACAGTGTGGCCAGCACCAACGGGAATGGGAACGCTGGGAATATTGGCACCCTCGGCGCCATCCACATGATGGAAATGATGATGAACATGCTGCTGCAGACCCGCATCGATGGGTGCACCGACAATCACTTTGGTGCTCGACGACGTGGCTGCTGCAGAAGATGATGCGGATTGCTGGGAGTAGAAACCGTTGAGGGAGGAGCTAGCACCTTGGATCTTCTCGGGATTCTCAAAGTTGTAGGGTGGCCCACCGCTGGAAGGGCCATGATTGTAGACGGGGCCAGGAATGGGTCCGCTTGGTCCACCAGTGTAAAGAGGACCTGGTGGTTTGCTATCGTAGATCAGAGCACCAGGTGGTGGCTTGGTGAAGGTAACGCCATCAGAGTCAAATGCAGATGGTGGTGGGTGCTCATAGACGGGGCCAGGACGGTACAAACTGTTCATGGGTGGCTTGTAGGAGCCCTCGTAACCCACCTTGCGTGGTGGACCAAATGAGTTCATGGAGCTGGACGGTGGTGGGCCAAAGGAGTTGGGTGGTCCGCCCATCGGTGGACGACCGTTGAAGTAGCTCGGTGGTGGCATGGGTTTGGCGGGTCCATAGGGTCCGCCGCCAAAGCCCGACGGTGGCGGTGGTCCCTGTGCATAGATGGTCGAGTAGAAGGGACGCTTCTCCTCCGTATCGCAGCTCATCAGTCCGAGGCCGCAGAGCTTGTCACGGATCAGATTGCGTGCCTGCAGATCGTTGCCCTCGTGCAGAGCCTGATCGATATTGCCATCGGCATAGACAGCATCATAGTCACCAATATTGCGTCCCTCGCGGCGCGAGTTAATCAGCTGATCAATAACCGAATCGATTTCGGTGGCATTACTCTGAATGCTGCCTGCCTCATGCACGGCATAGTTGCGTCCCTGCGCCTGCTCCTCAGCGGGTTTCTGTGAATCCGTAGAGCGTCTGCTCAACATGGATGAGTCGGCTGACTCCATGGGCGCCCACTCATTGCCCCAATTAGAGTCGGCGGCAATTAGTGTTGCACTAGTCGCCACTAGCACCAGCAACCAAGTCATTCTCATTTTCTGTGAAGCAAAAGAAAGATGATTTTTTGTTGGTTATTACATAATCGACTTGACACCATTTCTCATACAACTAACTGGTCATTGTGCCAATTTGGATTGCTTGGCCTAAGCCCGCTCCCCCCGCAGCGTTGGCTTTGGCAATCGACAAACTGGTCTTGCAATCTTCGCGCTGACTCACAAACTTGGCCGTCTCTTTGAGAAAGACAAAAACACTTTTACTTTCGTTCGAGGTCGCAGACCGTAGACGATTGCTGCCTGACTCTCTCTCCCTCTCTTACTCTCTCTCTTTCTATCTCTCTCTATTTTGTGAGGTAATTTTAGCTGTGAGATTTGGCAAGCGGCGAGCTGTGATCGCTCAACTTGATCTCCGACTTGACAGCTGGCTGTGTGTCCGTTAAGATTGAAGTCGGTGTAACGCTGTCTGCATTTTCGTAATTCCCTCCCTTTTTTTATGCTTTGTTTTTTATTGTTTGCCAGCTGCTGCTGCGTGTTATGTCATTTACGTTTTTTTCGTTTCTTTAATGTGTTTTTCTTTTCTGGAGCGTGGGTTGCGCAGTCTCTGAAGTCTGCCGTGATCTTTGGCTATTTTGTGTTTTCAATTTCGGGTTATATAAAGCGTAGCTTTTTGCGCTTTTGAACGGAAGTCGTGTGCAACGTTGCATTGCGAAAATAAAGGCAATTTGTGTGTCTCTCTCTGTGTGTGTGTGTGTGTTTGTGTGGCATGGGAGTTGTCTTGGGATTTGCAGTGAAAGTTTTTGATATAGGGCCTGGGTCATTGACTCAAACAAATCGATTGCAAATTAGTTGCTGTTTGCTGCACTTTAAAATTAATTAAAGTGTTGGAAATTATTGCTTAAAAGTTTTTTTGTAACTAAGTATTCTTTTAGAAAAACATTTAAGATATATATTTAATTTGCAACAATGGTAAACCTTGTGGAAGGTTATAAGACATTGATTTGGCAGGCAAGCAAAAAAACTTGAACTTGGTATTTAATGATCTTAAACTTGAACATTTTCTTTGAGTGTTTGATTTTGATTACGATAATTGTAGTTTTTATCAAACTTATCTTTTAACGATGTTGCACTTGAGCATAGTACTAATATTAATAATATTAATTTACTCTTGCTAAAATTAAGATCTTGCACTTGTAGCTGTGTTCTGTACTATAATTTCTTAGATATCTAGAAATATTGATATTTGTAGCATCAGTTTTCTAAGTCTTTTCACTTTGATAGCATTTACTTGTCACTTGTCACTTTTTACTCTGATTTTGTGCGCACTTTGACTTACCTTTCGGTTTAATTTAAATATATTCCACAGTGATTGTTAATTGTGTTGTATTCCTTATATAAGTGGTTGCTCTTATCCTTTCACTGCACCACTGCACCACTGTGTGTGTCTGTTTCGTTTGTTGGCGACTCGTTCACTGATTTCGCTTTCGACTGCGCCGCACATTTTATACAAAAGCTGCGCATGCGCGATGCCGACGTCGCTGCCGACGTCGCTGCCGCTGCTTGTTGCCCCTTTTGCGAATTGTTGGCTCAAAACAAAACAGAGAGCCTTCCCAGCGGCTGTGACTCCAACTGATTTTGGGCTCGTTTTCTGGCTATGACGTCAATCTCTTAATTTTTGGGTTTTTTCTTATTCGATTATGTTTGCGAGTTGCATTCTGCGTATCGGCGAAGGTTAAGATGAGCTCTTTGCGGAAACCTTAGCTTGATGATCATCAACCAATTCACAATTATTAGTTGACGTTGCGGCAATCCAGCAAAACTGTGAGTGTAAACCAAATGATGGCTCATAAAGCAATCAAACTAAAGTGAGCATATGTTGAAAACATCTTACGTCCCAAATTAGCGCTTTATGTTTTCATGTGGGACGCATCGCGATGTCCAAATTTTCACCATCTACAGACTAACACTTCCCGCTTAAGGCGCTGTTGCCCAACAACAACAACAGAAAAAACCTATTATGAAATTTTGCAATTATTAATTGGGTCAGCAACACTAAATGACCCAAAGAGGGGCAACTGGGGCAACGGGCTGACTCAACGATGTGCTCCTCCCGCCTCGGAAAGGGCAGCGCTTTAAAACCGGATCTGTCTAAAATTAAAGCCGCAACTTCGGTTTGAGCGTGTTTACCCCATGGCCAGTTCAAACATCTCACGTCAGTCAGTCGGTCAGTCATTCATAACGCATACTCGTGAGTGTCGTCGCTTGTATTGTCACTTACCAATAATTTTCTTTAACGGAATTACCCCGAGTTCATATAAATTAACAGAGTCTGGCAAGTTTACACTCTGAGAAAAAAATATATATTATAAAGTTGTGGAAAAAGTATTTAGGAAAGCATCTCCAAGTTCATAATGTATAAAATATAATTTATCTTATATGCCTAAGATAGTTTTAGTTCATTAGAAAAATAAAGTTTTCCAAATGTCCACAAATATAATTTGATTTATTATTGATCAACTGTAAAAATTTTATATAAATGTTCGTATTTTCAAATGGAATACATTACAATAAGCAGTTTTTCTGGTTTTCTAAACGATTTTCAAAATAATGCATATTATTTTTCCAAGTGTACACGCGTGCCAAATGCTGATGATTCGCTGGTACGTTTATTGTGTGTGGTCAGTGATATTTGTGAATCAGTATTCACCAGCCAGTGAGTGAATGAGTGAGTGTGTGATTGACCTTCCTGACGATTGGCAAGCGTTTAGACCGGGCTTAAGTGGCATTTTATGTTAACCATTCCAAGAAAGTCGATAATGTGTGTAAGCGGGACGCTGCTCCGCTTTAATTATGCTAATCAGTGCAATCAATTCTCTCATATTACTTCTTCTCGCTGCTGTTTTTATTACTTGTTTGCCAAACCAATTGTTTCGCTAGGTTTTTTATAGTTTTGTTTTGTGTTTTAATCAACAACAATGCTTTGACCGTCGGGGTTTTTTCTTGACTCAGTCAAAGTTTCGACTGAATGTTTGATGGAGCTCTGTTTGTAGACACACTTCCGAATTAACTTTTTGGAAATTGGTTAAATATTTGCTGGTAAATTCCCAGTAACCGCTGCTTGAACTTGAACTCTGGTTGTGCACGACAGCATGTGTGTTGGCGTGTGTAATCTGGGTTCAGGGTTTCAATTGATAGATTAATTATCATTTTTAATCGAATTACTCTCAAGTTTATCTGTTATTGAGATTTAGCTCTCTCTGTTGAGTAAAAATATGGAAAATATACCTATTTGAATTTCAGCTCGTGATTCTTAACTCTTTCTATTTAAAGTTGAAGTTAAGATTTGTCTTCTAGAAATCATGGTTACGTTTTTGGAAAAGCAAGTAATACCAAGATAGTGGAACCAGAAAATAATAATCGATATCAACGGTCTTATCGTTTGCCAGTCAAGTTTTGTGACAGTCACAAAAAGCTAAGATAAATTCAGTTTTGAACTCTAGATAAAATAATTGCTACCCCATTCCAAACTCTGGTTTGGACAAAGATTTATATATTAGTGATCAAAGTGGAATACCAAAATAATTGGCTTATAATATTATAATCGATACTATCGATAATCATAGGATGTCATTTTTAACCATCTCTAGCTGTCACAAAGTTGACAAAACGATTTTAGTAACCAAAAAGACGCTAATCTGCGCAGATTTGTTCATAGCCCATCCCTCTTCATTCGAACAGTTCAAGTCCCAAATCTTTTGTTTCCCTCTCTCTCTCTATCTCGAACACTCTCAGTCTCTTAAATCGAAGGTCTCGTTTTTATCTGCGGCTCTGTGTGTCAATTGCTCAATAGGCAACTCGAGGCAACTCCCACTCATAGGCACAATGAGCAGCTTCGCATATGCCAAATTTTGTTAATCTGCGAATAGCGCTGCAAGTGTGGCAATATTTATAGGAAAGTTTTCCTGTAAGCTGCAGTTGCAACCATAAAAAATTATTGTGCCACGGCATTTCCCAAAATCAAATAATGAGGCCTGGAAAATCCCGTAGAAGGCAAATGCAACAAACGACACAACTTCAATTACCTGGGTTGGCCTAGCCAATTCTCAGCTAACAGCCGGCCGTCAGGCCTTGGGGAAACCCCAGCTAAAGTTTTGTGGCAAGCCACCACGCAGCAGCTCTACCGGTCTCAGTATTTGTGTGTTTGCTTTGTGCTTAAATTTTGTATCTCTCTGTTTTGCGCTGGCTTACATAATCCATAAACCATGCCTCAAATGCAGCCGACTGCGGCACGCGATGCATTCGGGCAGAGAAAATTGCTTGTTTTGTGATTCATTTGCTTAAGACTCGACATCGATTGGGGTATTATGATTTTGTGAGCTCCTCAAGCTATATATATATTTATATTGATGTTGCATATAACCAGCTGGGGCAATTTTGCATTTCCATCTGAATGTTTAATGTGAACTCGAGTTGTTTAAATCAGCTACTTTTTTGTCATAGTTTGTGCAGAATTTAGAACCAATTGAATCCGTTGAATGATAAATTTAATAATTGCAGCAAATGAGAAGCCGTATTCCGATAGAGTATCAAATCTACGCCAATCTCTTTTTTATTGTATTGATTGAATTTATTGTTTTGATTCGTTTTGCTTTTTAGTTTTTGGAATTGTGTTTCGTGCACGCCGCTTGAATTTGAATGAGCATTTTTTGGTTTTTTGCGGCATTTGTTTTGCTTTTGCGAAACTGCATGTAATAAAAATGTATTTCTTTATTATTGTTGCTGGATTATTGTATTTATTAGTTGGTTAATCGTCAAGGTCGTTCACCCACATTGTGTGCCCGGCATGATTAACCAGGCAGACCCATACCGGATTGTAGGGTTTGAGCTATGTGACTCATTATCTATCCGAGCTGCTGCTGCTGCTGTTGCTGCTGCTGTATGTTGTCTTTGATGTGTACAAACTGTCTTGTGCAATGCTTGAATTGTAACACCCGCATAGTTAAATAATTGCCGACTTCGTTGCCCTTTCACTGAGAGTCTGTGTGCGGCAGGAGAGGAAACAACAAGCAACAAGTCGTCTCAAGTTGAAGTTAACACAAAGTTTTTCTGGCCTGTTGCGCCAGACAAACGCTGTTTCCGGCGCCAAGAAAAATATATTTTTTTTTGGCTAAATACAGTGAAAGCCAGCCCTGCTGCAAGCCCACATACATATGTAGCTGTTAATCATTTGTGGCAGCTTAAATGTTGTTGCTCAGTTATTGTTTCTTAACAGTCGCTGAGATTGCATAAATTATATAATTTACTTTGTTATTGTTTTTGTTTTTTTTGCCATCTCATTTTTTTTTGTGAAATTCCTCAGTTCTGGTAAACTTTTGTTCACTTTGGCTAAGTGCTGTAGACTACTCTGATTGCCTTGGCCAAGACTGAAAGTCCTCTTGTCTTCTCCTTTCTGGTCTGCTTAAATTGTCTTCTTTTATGCGCATTGTACGTGTTGTTGTATACAAGCCCGAAAGGGACCACCCATTGCCATTGCCCATGACCAGGGAGCAGCCTTTGGACAGGATTTGGTTTTGGCTTTGGCTGCGATGACAGCATAACGACGCATTCAAATGCTTCTCCATTGAGATAAACAAACAAACCGATTACCCAGCGGTGAGCTGACGTTGCCCAACAAATATAATATAGTCGAACCACTCTCAGCCGCCCTGAACCTAAGCAAACCATTCGATTGTCCACCCGCAGTGATAATTACGTGTAATCAGCGTAACAGTGAGCATCTACGTCGATTCGAAGCGTAGTAGATTCCAATGAACTCTGTGTCCCGGCTTAAAGTCTTTTTTCGTGTAGCAGCCTGTTGGGCGCCTCTTTTAAAGTCAACAACGAAGCGACGTCTAGCGGTCGAAACTGCCAGTTGACTATACAACTTTGGCATACTTTTGTGCGCCAGCGAGAATTGCATCATACCGCATTTAGTCTGCAAGTGACAGCCATGAAAGTGCTGCTCTGAGGGTTGCAGTGCGTAGCAGTTGGACTATGATAAGGAAAACAAAGCAGCGCAAAGCGAATCAATAATTGTGGCAGCTACCGTGTAGCTATATCTTGATACTTTGCCATTTACGTTTTTTGTCCACGGGAATTCATTGAATTCTTGCATATTTTATATAATCTGCGTGGGCAACAATAGCCGCAACAGGTACAGAAACCACAACAACTACAACATTCATTGAACATATGCCACAAAAACTGTGCAACTGTGCAGCGTAAAACTGCAGTTGTCATTGCCACTCGAGACGTCTGTTAGCGAGTCATTTTGGTCCGGTTGTAGACAACAAAGTTGAGCTAGTATTTGTGTATTCATTTATTCTTGATTATTTTATTCAATTCGATTTATGGTTTACTCTGAATGTTTGCACATAACCATGAATTTTCTAATAAACGAATGTTAACAATATTTACAATTGTCTTTATTAATTTCTGATATGTCTGCTGATATTGATTGATGCTAAGCTAGACACTACACTCAACAAGTAGTTTAGGCTTGTTTGCGCTTTATTGGAAAACATCCACTGAAAATGGTGTCTTGCTGCTCATTAATTTCTTACACACACTTTGGCGCCAATCAGCGCTTGACCCTCATAAATCCAATCAAATATCTTTTTCCCTGTTTGCAATTCGACGGTAAACTCCAAAAGACATTTGAACTTCCCACAGCACCGCTTTCAGTTGTTTGCTCTTTGGATTGGATTATTATCTGCAGCTGAACATCGGATTACCTTAACCCTTAGCTGCAGTTGTTGCATAATCATAACAATGACCAACGTTTGCGGTCAACTTGCGGCCATAAGTGGTTAGTTTTTAACCTTTGGCACCAGCATGTGTGCATTGACTGTGATTTGATACATTTTGATACATCGGGTTCAAGGTTTTCAATTTCAAAAATATTCTTTATACTGCTCACTTTTCTCGCTTCGCTTTGTGTGTCATTTGAAACTTGTATGTTGTAGACAATTCCAGTAGGGCAACCACCTGGCGTGCTGCATGGCTTCTTCTGATGCTGCTTCTTTTTATTCTAGCGAATTGTTGACAATTGTGTGTCGGCCTACAGATATTATTTAGAACCCACACACATTTGTGTATTCATCTACATATTGGGTTAAAGTACTCTATCTGTTCGGTGCCTGACCTGACCTGACTGCAAGCAAATCCGAGACATTTACCTTAGCAGGTTCAACAGTTGATTGGCTCCATTGTGACGTCACAATTACCTCCAATCAACGGTGAAATGGAGCGCAACAATTTAATTGACAGTTTCAACAATATGCCTAATCGTCAAACTGTTAGCGATGCGTGAAATTTACCTCCCCAATAAAAAAGCAAATATAAACAGACAAGGATCGAAATTTTGGCATGGGTTGTTTCTCTGTCAATTGCCAGTTTCCGAGAACACAATTTACTTTTTGTTAAGTGTGTAGAAATCGAGGGTCGGTGCGGCAATGAAGTTAAATAAAATATCTCCTTTTTTGTAATGGAGAGTAGTGCACAACGGTGGAGCTCTAATCAGAGACTGTGTTGGGCATATACTCCACCCAGTTCATGAACCATGTCTGCTCCCCAACAGCTCGCTCTGGCTCAAGCTCAAAACTGCCAACAATGAGCACAACAATATTTGAGAACCTCACTCAGCAGCTTGCTCCGTAAGGATCTGATAATTTACTTTAAAAGAATAAACTATAAAAATTGCAAATGCGAATTCTTTATTCCAAACAAAAAGTAAGCAGAGTTAAAAGTAAGAGATAGAGATAGATTCTAGAAAATGGCAGGTATAGTGTCAGAGGCAGAAATAGAAGATGTGTTAGCTAGAAGAATACATTTTTTTTAGAGTGTTGTTTTCTCTTTGGTTTCAACTTGTTGCTGCTGTTGTTGCTGTGCTCCTTTTGTGATTAATTGCGGAGCAGAATAAGGCGAGGATCAGCGGCGTTAAGGGTCCACAGCAATGGTGGTTGCTGACGCACGAGTTTGGTGGTGCGCACGGCTGGTGCCACAATGGGCGTAACCACACGTCGATGATCGTGCACCACTGTCTGGCTCTGATGCGAAATGGCCGTGGGTACATGCTCCACCACTTCACCCAATCTGGCCAAAGTGGGCTCCTGAATAGTGAGCACACTGCGCAGACCCGAACGGGTGGCCAGAATGAGAGGCAGTGGAACTGAGACGGGCACCAGCTGAGCATCGGCAGCAGCATCTGCACTGGAGCTGGAAGCAGCGGATTCAGATAGTTCCTCCAGCTGCGGTTCAGCGGAAGAGTTGGCGCTGCTTTCCGAGGCAATCTCAGCGGGTTGCTCCTCAGGCAATTGGAGAGACAGCGGCAATTGCTGCGAGGATTTGCCTGTGCTCAGCGCGACAAGATTTGCCGGCCATTCCAGAGAGCCAGCTGTGCTGGCGTCCAGGAAGACGAGCACAACAGCAAAAAGGCTCAGTTGCTGGAGGGAAGGAATTAAGATGTTGATTCTAACTCGAACTTGGCCTAACTTACCAGCTTGAACATGGTGGCAGATCTCAAGTGGGAACTAGGTGAAGGTTGATAATTAACTGATGCTGTAGTCGCGAGTACTTTCCGCTTTTATAAGGTGAGAGCCTGTCTCGCCCCATTGGATTTAGAAATTTGAAACCGCCGACGACGTCAAACGAGAACCGGACACATTTATTACTAGACATATTTTGAAATTTGAATACAGAGAATACATAACATAGAATATAAATACGATTTGTTGTTCAATCTAGAGCAAATCCTTTGGCAGCTCTATATCACACTTGTGCTGATCCTTTAGCCAAAAGTTCTCCAGATAAGTGATGGGATCCCTTGGCTGTTCACGTGCCAGCCCCAGCATGCCCTCCATCAAGATGGGCACCACCTCCTGTTGCAAATAGTCCCGTTGCTGTGCCCCAGATCGATAGTAACTGGGCTGATTGCATGTGGGTTTGTCAGCGATCTTTGCTTGCGTCGGTGGTTTCTCTATGGGCTCACACACAACTGGTTTTGGTGGTGCTAGTGGTGATCTTTTTGCCACTGATTTTGGCTGCTTCATCAAGTCCTTCGAACAGCATTTTATTTTCTTTGATCTATTGGAGACTTGTTGCTTGTTCGACATTTTTGTGATATTTTGAAATGTTTTCAGAATGCTCAAAATGTGAATATGACAAATATAAGTGACTTATTCCCATAAATAGCCGACAAAAAGTTGTCAAATGTTTGACTGTCATTTGTGGACAGCTGTTTTTGACAGTTTGAGAGTATTTAAGTTGAAAGTAGTTGGCTTGGATTGATATAACCAAATTTATATGTAGGTCAATTAAGATATTGTATGAACAACTTATTTATTTTGAGAAAGATCAAGAAAAAATCACTCTTCTTTTTAGGCAACTTACTATAACATATAAATTGATTTGTTGAATAATGTATATCATTTTATAGTCGTTCAAAATATATAGCTTATTATTATATTATATATATCATCTCTATTATATTATCTCTCGTTATACCCAGCAACTACTTATCTGAGTTCAGTGGGTATAAAAAAAACTCAACTTTGATTTGTTTTATTTCCAAATACAATGCTCGCATTACTCTCACAATGCACAAACTCATATACAGACACATACACATACAAATACACATACACAGACACATATACATACACATACACATAGACATTGCGCTCCACGCGCCTGCGATTCAGCTTGTTTCTAAGCCGCTTAGCTGCTAGATGCTGCTGGTTGCTGCTGGATGCTGCCACGCTCTTATGTAATCGGAGCTGTCGAGCTGTGCAACAAGCAAATGAAGCGAAACATCTGCCAATTGAATGGGCACTGCTTGCCATGCTGTGCTCGGTGTGGATGGGTAACTTAAGCCGCTTAGTAGCCGTACTCAGCAGCACTCCCCCATCCTCCGCTCCTCCTTGCGCAATGCCTTTTCCACCGCTCCATGCTGGCTCTCCATGCAGATTCAAATAAATTTGTTAAACGTCTTGGGACGTCGCTTGCAAAATTTGTTGAAATCTGCATAGTGACCACCAAAGAGGGCATAGCTTAATCGATTCTCCAACCGCCAGATGAGATGATCTATGCGGCAACACAATGCCATATACTTGAAGCAAATCAGCATGAGTAGGGCATATAAGTGCAGCTGATTCTTGGCCAGGCCCAAAAGCAATCGGCTCTGATTCAGCTGGAGCATAAAGAGCCAGGACATGCCCAGAGACACCTTGGAGTTGCTGCAGGTCATGAGTTGAGCTCTGATATGCTAATCTCGAGGCAGACTCACGTGCTCAGCTTCACATAGGCGGCGTTATTCAACTGACAGCGATTGATGAACAAGGCAGCCACCGGCTTCAGGAACTCGGCGCCACTGCCAATCACAGTGCCAACAATCAGTATTGGCACCATTGCATTATTGCCATACATCTTCGCCGCCAGCTGCACACCCCGCACGATGTGCAGCATTTGGCTGATGGCCGTGATAGGAGCAGCCAACAGTCGAAACAACACAGTGCCAGCCAGGGAATGAGCACAATCGAAGGGACTATAGAATATCAGATACCAGGCAGCCGAACAAAGCACTATATCCTGGATGTTGCTCAACGGTTGCAGTGGCAATCTGCCCAGCAGCATGTTGACCAACATCTCGCCAGCGTAGGTCAACAATAGATTCGTTAGCCAGAGCACAAAGGGTCGCTGTTTGGTTGGACTCTTGGCCAGCTCCTGGCGCAACTGCAGCGCTACAAACGCATAGTCCATGATGCGAAAAAGAATGTGATTGTTGCACTGCTGGAGCAGCTGAAGCGAGTCTTTCATCGGAGTTGGGCTTAACATGCCTGCTAGCAAATCTTCTCCACTTGAATTTCGTGACAAAATATTCAAATTGTTTACTAAATTTACACAACGAAACAAAATGCTTAGACATTAAACAAACTTTAACTGAGTGTGCGTGTGTGTGTGTGTGTGTGCGTGCCTCTGACTTCTGTAGCCGTGCAACAGCGAGGCGTAGCTTAGATTGCGCACTGGCTTAATTATTGGCAGCATTTGATGCACCACCGGTCGGGCGGCATAGGTGAGATGGGCGGGCGTGTGACCCTCCAGCTGTTGCTCCACTTCCCCCTCGCGGTGGCTGAGCGTGGCAAGCGGGACAAGCGTGGCAAGCGTTGGTGGCAGCTGCAGGATTTGTTGCTGTGGCTGGCTCAAGCGCTCAAAGCTCTGATGCGAGATGGCACTGGCTCCACTTTGGCCAGCTCGGCTGTGCAGGATGGTCGCTGCCCAGGTGGGCTTAAGTGCCACCAGCAGCAACAGCAGCAGCTCAAAATTCATGATGGGAACGTCAAGTGTCGAGTGTGGACAACAAATAAAGCCAACTAGCTGGCTGCCCCAAGGGTTTTTATACTAGCTAATCGGATTTGAAAAAGACTCTTGAAATGCTGCAGTTAAGGTCGCCAGCAGCAGCTCTGTTGCCGAACCTTTGATAATTAATTAATCAAAGTAGTCGCAAGAAAAGAGTGCTTCAATCGAATCCAATCGAATCGAACGGAATCGAAACGCAGCTTCTCTTAGAGCTTCAATTACGCGCCTCCGGCTAATTGTTGCGCGGGGAGGCAAGCACGCAGTTGTGGAGACGAAGGTGGCAGCCTCAGAGAGAGAGAGAGAAGCAAATAAATAACTAGCCACAAAACAAATAGCTAAATAATCTCCAGTTGTGACTGCTAGACGTGCAGATACTCTGCAATAAAAATAAATTTGGAGATTTGGAGATATTCTCTGCAGATATTCTCCGGTCGATTTAGATAACTAAAATATTTGATTATTATGACTGTAATGCGATTCCAGCGATAAGCTGGTCTCTTTATGTAGCTCTACCTTGCTTAATTGAAACCTACCCTCTATAAAATTCAGTGTATTAAAGGGTATTCAAAAGCAAAAGATTTCAACTATTACCTAGTTGCGGAGCGGGGCGTCCAACCTTCAGCGGGTTGCGCATGCGCTGCCAACTCGCACCACTCACGCCACTCTCGCCACTCGCACCGCAGATTGTTGCTCAGTGTTGTTGCTGCATGTTGGCTATTGTTGTTGCTGGGGGTTAGTTGTTATTGTTATTGTTATTGTTATTGTTATTGTTATTACTACAATATTTGCGGCATTCGCTCGTATTTATTTATACATTTTCGTGTTTATTTCTTTACGTAAAGCGTCCAAGTTGGGACACTCCCACAATTGCAAGATTAACCAGACAGTCACCAGAGGCGTCGTCTCTCCAACCACATTTGTCATTGCACCCTTCTGGCGCCCGCTGACTAAGCCAGTGTGGTTGGCAGCAATTGCTTTACTGTGATTTCATGGCACAGCAATTCACACTGGCGTTCAGTTTGACTTTGCCACTCGCTCCGCTTTGAGGCTGGAAAACAAGCCACCCGCCCACCATTTCTTCTACACACGACTATGCGGATTTTGGTGAGCTTGTGCCCTAAATAATAATATTATATTGCATTATATTTATGGAATTCTAACGTTAGTTGCTTTTGGGACTGTTGGCTTTGGCGCTGGCGAAGTCGGCACCGCTGCTCTTGATTGATTCGGCACCCTCGGTTGTCTCCTATCAGGGCTCCTCGCAGACGCACACCAGATTTGTCATTGCCCCCATGGGTCGTGCTTTGGGCTACGTGGAGCCCACTAATCTAAATCGTACATTCCACACAATGCCCGACAAGGATATTCATGATCTAATCCAGCCGAGACCTGTTTATGTGCCCTAGTCTACATCTTTAAATGTCATTTAGTTGTGCTGTGTCAGTGTACATATATAGAAAAGCTTCTCTATTCTGAGAAATACAAATAAAAATCAAAATTTAATTGTCAGATACTTTTTGTCGGATACACACCTAAAAATATATCTCTATTAGTTATGGCTCACACATGTCGCTATTACTTCACGGTACCATGTTCATGTGGCTCCTAAACTCCGAGTCAGCCCTGTAGGAGTCCGCTTTGGATATGCACGAGATGTCGAATCAGATGTGGCGTGCCGAATATAAAAATCCTTTGCTTGCCGCTTCAAATATTGGCTGCGATCTGCAGAGGACTAGCTTGGACTTGGAGAGCCAACAAAGTGGCAATGGAACGAATCGCATTTACCATGAAATTGAATTTCTGGAAATCGCTTCGGACGCGGAGAACTGAGTGCTGTCTGTCGGCAGTAACGCATAACTAACATTTTGAATGTTTTTTCTTTCTTTTCGGATATTCTCAAATCTGATTCTAATAATCGTTGGGTGATCTCGCTCTAAGGGCGGCTGGCTACCAACTGAGCTGCCCCAAAGGAATCCACTGGCTCTTTATACTTACTCTTGTGTAACAGTTGCTGTCTCTCTACCTATCGTTATCTCTCTCTCTCTCTCTCTCTCTCCGTCTCTCTTTATGGCTCTATCTGTCTCTCTCTCTCTCTTTATTTATTTGTATGAAATAAATGGCATTTCATCTTGATTTGTTCAACCTGTTAGCTTATTTTGAGACCTTCAGCAACTCCAGAGCTGCTCCAAGTAGTTGGGCAGTTTTTCAAATTGAGCCCCAGCGAAGGTTGTCACTTTTTTTTGGCTTTTGACTGATTGTCGTTGGCAATTAAATATATAAAACAAGAATGACAACAAAAAAGTTTTGTACACAAGAAGCAAATTGATAAAGCTATCCGATCCACTAGACTGACCACTCTGACCTATGCCCTGGCTGCAGCAAAAGTCGAATATATTCCAATTATATTGCTAATTCTTACTTCCACTTCCCCATATCTTCTGTCGATTTTTGATTAGTTGATTGGTTGTTAACTAATCTTCAGGCCTCTTTTGAGGAAGCTATTATATCTATTTATATCAATGTTTTTCAACATTTGCTAATTTAACACCAACGGGTATAATTTTGCTTAAGCGATTTTTTTCGGATGATTCGACAGACTAACATTTTGACGCGTGCCGTTCTTTGGCATGATTTGGCTATGCCAATGAACATTGCAGAAAAGATGCGCAACAAAAACCAAAAAAAATAAACGAGTTCTTTGCAAATTTGCGCTGGGCCTGTGAACTGTTTGCTTGGGGTCAACTTTGGCAAATATTTTTGTTATAAAATGCCGATTTAGATGAACCAACAGCAACAGTCACTCGTCAGCTTCAATTTGAGTAGCAAATCTAAAACCAAACTTCCAAAAATGTTCCGCATTGTAAGTAGCTGAAGTCTGCAAGGAAGAACTCCTCCAAGAACTGCTCTAATTCCATATTTCATCCACAGATTGTTATCTTCGCCCTGGCAACTATTGCTGCAGCTGCGCCTGGTTACGTGCCACACCATGCTGCGCCCGTTATTGTGAAGCAGGTGGTTCCCGTCGTGCAGCACCATACCTATGTGGCTCCAGTTGTCGTTAAGCACGTGGTTCCCGTTGTGCACCACAAGACCGTCATCACTCCGGTGGTGAAACATGTTGCAGTTGCCCCAGTTGCTCACTCCTACCATAAATATCCCTTCCACAGATTTTGATTTCTGATTATTTGAATAAAAATGATAGTTGTTGATTGAACCTAAATAATTGTGTATATTTCTTATTGAATTTGTAATATTTTGAAACCGTATAACTATAGGATCTATCTAGGACATGCTCTGCTTAAGGTGGCTGTCTGCCTAATTGAATTTATCGATTTTTATTTTAAGTTTGTTTATTTGTTTAGTTTATTTTTAGAGAATTTATCATTAGAGAGTATCTAATGAGCAGTTGACCAACTTTCTGTATAGATTCTATTTGATGGGTCGTATATTTAAATCAACTATATGTTAAAAAGTATTATATGTTATTCTAATCATTAGTTTTATACTTCATTCGACAGAAATGTCATTTTATCAGACGGTTATGGAGATGGTTTTGCTATGACACTCTCCAGATTCTCAAGACTCCGACATCACCTTTCTACATGCTTCCCTCCTGGCAGCTCTGCTCTGCTTCCCCCCTCTCCATTCTGGGGTCGAGCATGCGTCCTATAATCTGTATCAGCATCCCATAAGTGAGCTTAGCACTGCTTGCAGCTGCGAGTTAATTTTATCGCCATCCAATTGTCGATTTCCGCTTCACATTTGATATCCCAAGAATCGGTCGTATATGTGCCTGGATATGTGATAGCTTGTTACCAAATCAATACAGTGAGGCTTATGTGATGATGATGATGATGTCTGATGGGCTGTAATCGTCTGCAGAATGACGCACATTTATTAAATTGGCCAGTTTACCACCTACTCTGGCACCCAACCGGTTATAATCAACAAGAAATGTGCTAAAACAGCTTTGTCATTATTTTTAGGTTTATAGTAACGCAAGATGAGATTGTTCTTCATTTACAACTATCACGAATTTATGTATCTATCAATCTGTGTATTTATGTGCGTTTGCAGCAATTATCAACTTAGCATTACAGCTTCGACTGACAATGAAAATCACGTCCGGCCTACCAAATGGTTTGAGGAAGCAACCGTTTAACTTTATGCTCATCTGACACCAACGGGCACAATTATGTTTTAGCGATATACAAAAGCGAGTTGATTAATTGATGGCAAAGCATCGATTTGTAGTTTGTGTTCGTTTAGTTTTGTTTGCTTGTGGCACACTCTTGCTATATAAAATGCCGCTCGAGGTGCTCCAACAGCAACAGTCACTCGTCAGCTTTAATCCGAGTAGCTAATCTAAAACCAATCTTCCAAAAATGTTCCGTATCGTAAGTAGTTAACAAGGAGAACTCCTCGAAGAACTCATTTCATTCTTGGTTCCATTCATAGATTGTTATCTTCGCCCTCGCTACCATTGCCGCCGCTGCACCTGGATACGTGCCACAATATGTGGCTGCACCCGTTATTGTGAAGCAGGTGGTTCCCGTCGTGCAGCACCATACCTATGTGGCTCCAGTTGTCGTCAAGCACGTGGTTCCCGTTGTGCAATATAAGACCGTCTACACTCCGGTGGTAAAACATGTTGCAGTTGCCCCAGTTGCTCATTCCTATCACAAATATCCCTTCCATTGATTTTAACGTATTGTTGACTATTTGAATAAAAATTATAATTGTTGATTGAACCTAAAAAACTTATGTTTTTATTGAAATATTTAATTTAGGGTTGCTCGGAGACACCTTATAGTCTCTGAGATCCGCGTGTTCATACAGACGGACAGACATGGCTATATCGACTCGGTTGTTGATCCTGGTCAAGAATATATATACTTTATGGGGTCGGAGATGCTTCCTTCTGCCTGTTACATTTGCACAAAACCATCATACCCTTTTTATCCAATTTTAATGGGTTCAGGGTATAATTAGTGTTATTCCAAGTAATGTTTTCGCCTCACTGAGTTTAAATTTATAGGCCTTGTTATTCAATAAAAAATTGTATATGTATATTGTTGAATACAAAATTGCAAACTAAAGTTTGATAAGTAATTTATACTTCCTTTTGATAATGTATTCCATCGATTTGTAATGGCGACACGCTATCCACTATGATGTCTGTAACCAGAGTCTCCCCAGTTATCTGTTAGCCAGTTCAAGTTCAATGTTGACCCCGCAAAAAACAGGTTTTCTTTATTTTTTTGCAAATTTGTTTTGGGTTTGTGTTTGAGTTTGTTCAATTGTTTGTTTGCAATTGTTTGTGTTTGCATGAAGGACACTTTTGCTGTATAAAATGATGCTGGAGGTGCTCTAACAGCAACAGTCACTCGTCAGCTTCAATTCGAGTAGCAAATCCAAAACCAAACCTCCAAAAATGTTCCGTTTCGTAAGTATTCGTTGTTCTCCGGCAAGGAAAACTCCTCGAAAAACTCTTCTAATTCCCGATTCCATTTATAGATTGCCATCTGTGCCCTGGCCACTATTGTTGCCGCTGCGCCTGGTTTCGTGGAGCAGCATGTTGTGGCTGCACCCGTAGTTGCCAAGGTGGGTCATGTGGTGCACAGTGCTCCGGTTGCCACTTCCCACCAGAGCATCACGCAGGTCCACAGCCGTGCCGTCATCACACCCGTGGTTAAGCATGTCGTTCCTGTGGTTACTCATGTTGCTCCCGTTGTACCTGTTGTGAAGCATGTGGCTCCCGTTGTGCACCACCAGACGTATGTGGCTCCAGTTGTGCCAGTCGTCAAGCATGTGGCTCCCGTTGTGCACCAGCAGACCTATGTGGCTCCCGTTGTGCACCATCAGACCTATGTGGCTCCAGTTGTGCCGGTCGTCAAGCATGTGGCTCCCGTTGTGCACCACCAGACCTATGTGGCACCTGCCGTGTCCGTTGTGAAGACCGTGCCCCACGCCGTGTCCCACCAGAGCCACACACAGGTGCACCACCAGAAGACCATCATCACCCCAGTGCTTGCTCCCGTCATCAAGACCATCGCTACTCCAGTGGTGCCAGTGGTGAAACATGTTGCCGTTGCCCCAATTTCCCACGTCTATCATCATTAGAAACCTTGTTTATTGCTTTTAACGGATTGTTGACTATTTGAATAAATGATAATTGTTGATCGAATCTAAATAACTCATCATTTTTTACTCTATGTGATCTCTATATAAACTATATAATAATTATAATCTCTAAGCTTATAGATTATTTTAACTAAAGTAGCTCAAAAGGGGTTTGCGAATTTTAAATGTCTTAAGTTCTATTTGAGTTCATCGTTAATAGAATTCCATTTATCGATTTATTTAAAATATATATATACTTTTTTGGATTTAGTTTTTTAAAAGGTATCTATTGAGAATTTATTATACTTTCTCTATATATTCTGTTAAGTCAGTTCTAGTTCCTCTTTAAAAGAATTCCATTTGTCGACGTTCTTAAATACATGTATATATTTTTTAATAGAATTCTTGATTTCGTTTTTTAATAGGTAGAATTTATTAGACTTTCGGTGTATATTCTGTAAAGTCAATTACTATAATTAACTATTTAACTATTTCCATTACACGTGTCTTCCACCTTTTCCATTCATTAGATTTCTACTTCTTTGCTTTGCTGCCTTTGAATGTTTTTCTCACAAATTCTATTTGTATCTCATTTCATTTACAGTTTTTGCCACGTTTTCTGTGCTGCATAATGGTAATGATTGTAATAGTTATAAACGTACATTTTTTTGTCACATTTCCATGCAGTTGAGATTATAAGCATTTTATAACAAACGCCTTTGGAATGCATACAAATCATTTGACGGATGCATGATATTTGACTATTAATAGTGTTGCAAGCAAACTGTTGTTGCTGTGGTGTCATAAGCTGCCTGCCACAAATATGGATATTGTTTGTTTAATGCTTTCATTAATTTAGCTGTGTATTAATTGTAAAGGATTCGAATAGAAAGAAATAATTTGTATGTGTTTTATTTATTCGCAGATGGCTAAAATATTCGCATTCAGCTTTTTACTTGTGGTAGGCGGTGTAGGCAACTGGACCGCTGACCAGAGTCTTGACCAGAGGAGCCGAGTGCACCACAGGCACAATTGGAGCAGCATGAACCACTGGGACAGAGTGCACCAGTGGAGCAGCATGAACCACCGGAGCAGCAGCATAGGTGCTCACAATTGGAGCAGCATGGACAACAGGAGCAGCATGGACAACGGGTGCGGCATGGAGAACGGGAGCAGCATGGACAATGGGTGCGGCATGGATAACGGGAGCAGCATGCACAACCGGAGCAGCAGCATAGGTTTGAACCACTGGAACCTTGCGCACCAGATTCACATTGCTCTGATGCGTGATGGCAGAAGATGCACTGGTGTCCACATAGGCGGTCTTCGTCAGCACAGCGGGCTGAACAATCGAGTGCGTAGCGGCCAAGAGTCCAGGAGCAGCGGAGGCCACAGCAACGCAGGCAAAGAAAGCGATCTGCAAGGATTCAGTTGTGGTTATTCAATTTGTGATTTGAGATTTGCTGCACTTACAAATTTGAACATTTTTGTTTGGGTTTTTGGGTTGGTTTGTGAGTCGATTGCAACTGTTGCTGTTTGGGGCAATGATCGACTGCTTTTATACGTAGCTGGACAGTTGTTATTTGACCATTTTTTTTTTCTGGTTTGGTAATTGATAATTTCAATTCTGGTTATTTGCTGTTGGGCTTGAACTTGAGCCGTTAACCGGTTTCTGGCTTCTAAGCCTTAACAAACTTCAATTGGGAAGTTCATTAACTGACCTAGGTCTGCCATTGTAAACCTCTTTTGGCTGTGTGTGTGTGTGTGTGTGTAATAGGAAGCTAAGTACTCACTTATTGTGCTTTATCACTGTTTGTGTTGTTGCTGCTGCGCACCCACTGACAATCGATTGAGTCGACAATGAGAGCCGTAATTGGCCTTAGCTGCGGGTTTTGCTTACGTAGAATGTGAACAGCTTGTGTGGGCGGTCGTTTGCTTATCCTTTGGCTTTGGCTTTATCCTGGCATTTGCATCCTTATCTTGGTTAGCAATGACATCTTTGTTGGCATTTTGCATTCACCACATCCTGCTGCAGCCAGCTAATTAAGTTGCCATCTATCTTTCTATCATGTCTCCTCTGAGTAGATACGGAGTCTGTCTGTGTCTGTGTCTGTGCAACATCAATGATTGAGTTATGTGACTTGTTGCTGACGTTGCCGCCCCTTAATCAATAAGATGTTCTTTAGGAAGAAGAGAAAAAAGATGCGCTTAACTTGATATACTCAAAAGTCAAGGCATTTTGCGCAATCTTGTGCTTGAATGTGGGCCACATTTGGGTTGCAAGCACTAAGAAACAATTGTGATGCAAGCATTAAAAAAATATATGTATATTTCACAGTCTGAAGCAATTATTGTGAAACAAGTTTATAAGCTATTACAAATATGAAAAAAATCCTATCTGCGAGCCTTTTATGAAATCAATTGCAACCAGGGTTAATATTAAGCTGCAACATAATGGTTATAACAACAACAACTCGAGTATTAAATGTCAATAAGCATTTAATGAGACCAGTAATCCTCATAATAGTGATTATAAGACAACAGAACTTTTATGATCCCGTAAAAAAAAATTTATTTATTTATTGGGCACAGTTATTCAATGTTGACAAGTTTGGCAGTTTTAATCGTCTCATAAACCTGACTGAAAGAACCGCAAAAAATATGCCACACAAAGCCCTGCCTAACACAATGAATGATTTGTCTAAGCGATAGAGTCATTAAAGCAACTTCACACACAAGGTTCCGGGTTAAGCCTTCTAAAGGTCACATCTGTATACCAGTTAACCAATAATATTATTCGGGAACTCATAAAAACCGTTGCACAGCATGTTTAAGTGAATCAACTACTCCAACTTAAGCTAAAGAAATCCACTTTGAAACCCATTAAAATCAGTTATCAGATCTACCACTTGACCTGGTTTTTTCTTTTTGTGGAACTGACATTAATTTCCAGAACTCACCTGAGAGATGTCTGTGCAAGCCTCACCTTTTATTCATAGAGAAAGGCGGGGAGTCACAAACAATACGTAATAATATACGCATTGCAATTGGAACTGCAGCAATCAAATTAAAGCTAAAATTGCAACATCGACAGCCGCTTTGAGTTGAACAAAGATCCAGATTGATGGGAGCATTGTTGTTGTTGTTGTAGTTGTTGCTGTCTTTCAGTTGTGATTCATGGCCAAAAGCAAAACAGTCCAGACTTGACATATGCTGTTGGTTGTAGGAGCCATCAAACCCTATCCAAGTGCAGCTGCCGCCGTTAAGTGCCTACTTAAGGGGCACTGTGTCTCAGGCAGGCCCTATGTCAAGGTTAAACCATGGACCGGACGACAAGCCCCACGCGTACTTAACCCACTATTTGTTTCTGCTTTTTTTTTTTTTTGACAAGATCTGTATTTTTTATTTTGTATTTATCTTATTGTGTTTCGGCTTTTGATTCGCTGCTCGCCGTGACAGTAAAACGTACTTAAGATAAACATCTCTGAAGTAAAGTTTTCGAAAATAAAATACGCCGAAAAAAATAAAATTCGTCAATCTTCAGCGCTGCTTTTAATGGGCTGTAAATCCTAACTGCTGTGGTTTTAACTGTGGTTCAAGTTGTCTTCTTCTGTCTGCTTCGAGTTTGTGTGAAGGTTTTGACCAGTTTTTGCACACAGCTCAAACAGCCACTAGAAGATGGGCCAAGTGGTTGGTCAGCCTGAGCAGTTGCTCATCCTGTGGCCTACATTTGCATAGTTTGCATAGCTTGTAAGATTGTGATTGATTCTAAGTTACCTTTTGATAAAGAAGATTTAAAGCCAGTTTTAATATGTTTTTTATTCAAAGAGCATTTCTTTGACTCACTTCTAGGCAGAAACCTGTATGTTGGCCACACAATTTGATTAACTGTTGCCTCTTGAGACCTTCAGTTAATCCAGCGCAACGAATTGCCAAAAATGTTATTTATTGTCATTTAATAATTTGTCAACAATTTGCTCAATAATTTGGCACACAGCAATCAATTTGTCAATTTTCGCATTTGCTATATAATGCGTCTTAGGCCTCAAAATGTTATGAGTTCTTACTGGAGTTCCCTAGTTGGCAATTCAAACTAAGACTAAATCCAATTCAACTGCCCAGCACAAAATGCATAGAGCGGTAAGATCCTATACAAAATACCCTATATACTTTTTACTGGATCTCCAAAATACCCTTTCCTATTCATAGTTGCTGTACTCCTTGGCTGTAGTTGGCTGGCTTGTGGCACTTGCAACAACTGGAGAGTGTTCATCGTCGCTTCATCTGGATGCACAAGTTGTGGCTTGCTCTTCGGATGCAGTGGTTTGCCCAGTGGTGCAGCTCGCACACTGTAACAGCTGCCACCACAATGGCACCTTCTTGGCCATATTACAAACTTGGCATGCGTCACATTTAAGCCCCATTTACAAGTCATCAGTTAGCTTAGGTTAAAAAGTATTATTAGCTCTGCATTGTTGTTGATTTTTTATTGTAATAAAAAGTGTTGAAGTTATTTAAAATCATATTGTTTACTTTATTATTATTAATTATTAATTTCTTATCATTATGGTAAATATTATTTTTGAATAAGCTCCAGCTGTCTCAGTTGATAAGGCATTAAAAAGTTTTTTTTTCATTTCAGCAGATTCTTAAGTGCATAAAGCTCTTTCAGATTTTTGTCCCTCTGATAAATTAGATAATATTTTATAATGGAAAATATTTAATCCTTATTCCTTATTCTTCGCTTCCTTTCAATGTACAAAGTCAAAAATGTATAGTTCAATAATACTTTTATTTTTTATTTGTATGTGTTTAAAAAAATAGATTCAATTTAAATTTTAATGATGCAGAGAGTAGGACAAAGGAGCTGAGTGCACCACTGGAATCACGGCTGGAGCAGCATGGACAGTGTGAACAACTGGAGCAGCATGGACAGCATGGACAACTGGAGCAGCATGGACTGCATGGACAATTGGAGCATGGTGGAGGACAGGAGCAGCATGAACAGCAACAGCAGGTGCGGCATGGATGGTTGTCTTCAGAACGGGAGCGACGACATGCTGGATGACTTGCTTGCTGTGCACCTGGGTGATGCTCTGGTGGGAAACAGCCGAGGGTGCACTGTGGACAACGGTGCCCACCTTAGCCAGAACGGGCTCATGGATTACAGAATGGGTCTCAATGAGACCAGCGCTGGCGGAGGCAATCAGCAGAGCAATAATAGCGACCTGTTGATAAAGGATAATTAATATCATGAGAGATTTATGCTCAAAGTCAACTTACGAATTTGAGCATGTTGAGTTTGTTTTTGTTGTTGTGCGTAGAAGCTGGCGTTGCTAACTGATGCTGTTGGGTACTGCGCGAAATGCTTTTATAGCAGCTGGCTTCCCTGAGGGCTCAGTGTAGGCGATATCAGGTCGTCCACCTTGAATAACACTTTGATAAGACAGCAGCAGCAGCAGCCGCGCCTGCGTTTTGTGTTTTTGATTGTGTTTGCAGTAGTCGGAAATAATTGCAGACATCACGAATCGAGTCCAAACAAGTTGACTTCGGGCCTGAGATTCGGCTTGCTTTGGTTTGGGGTTATGCTGAGTCGTCGTGAAGGTTATTAATTTTTATTTTTCTGGTTGTTGGTAATTTTTGAGAGTGTTTGACAACTTCCCCATTTTCTGTTTCTGGCTTTGCTCGTTGCTCGTTCTATATAAACTCAACTGAAGACTTACAAAACATCATCAGTCTTCGACTCGAGTCCAACTTGCAAACACTAAATCAAAATGTTCAAATTCGTAAGTTAACATTGGGCTAAGTAAATATCTCTGGGCATATATTTAATATCCTTCTACTGCTACTACAGGTCGCTGTGATTGCTCTGCTGATTGCCTCCGCCAGCGCTGGTCTGATTGAGACCCATTCTGTGATCCATGAGCCCGTTCTGGCCAAAGTGGGCACCGTTGTCCACAGTGCACCCTCGGCTGTTTCCCACCAGAGCATCACCCAGGTGCACAGCAAAGCAGTCATCCAGCATGTCGTCGCTCCCGTTCTGAAGACAACCATCCATGCCGCACCTGCTGTTGCTGTTCATGCTGCTCCTGTCCTCCACCATGCTCCAATTGTCCACGCAGTCCATGCTGCTCCAGTTGTCCATGCTGTCCATACTGCTCCAGTTGTTCATGCTGTCCATGCTGTCCATGCTGCTCCAGCTGTGCTTCCAGTGGTGCACTCAGCTCCTTTGTCCTACTCTCTGCACCATTAAGTTGAGATTTGGATACAAATATTGGCCATCGATTGTGATAAGAACTTTATGATTTTTTGTTTAAATAAACCTTTTTCGTTTCCTTATGAATTGTGTCTGTCGAAAGGCTATAAAATTTAAGATGGTGTCTTATACAACAGTCTTATACGCAGTAACTTGCACAATTAAAGCATACTTTCAGGCTTGCAGTAAAAATTCGTTCATTTCGCTCGCTATAGGAATTATTCTGTAATGGGCATTTTATTGCATACAATTATTTGTTTAATCTAAACATTTTTTTTTGAGTATTTTTTGTTTATGTGGTTTTTGCTGTTATTTCGATAAACAGGGCACGTGAAATTTCAGCAGGGTGAATACAATGTCAGGAGGGATTAAGCGGTTGGCGGCATTTGTGTGTGATTTTGTGTATCTTTTTGTTGATGCTGCAAATTGTTGCACAACTTTACCACAGACTCTTGACAATGACAGGCGAGGGATGCAGCTGGCTGAGGGACACGTGAGAAACAGCGCCAGGCACAACTCCGACAATACCTGGAGCAAGGATAGGTCCTCCAATTGCTGGACCCCAGAGGTGAGGCCCGACTACAGTGGGTCCCCACAGGCCAGATGGCGCCGGAGCAGGTGCGGGTGCTGGTGCGGGAGCGGGTGCAGCAGCCACCAGGCAGAACAGAGCAACGAATACGCACTGGATGTGGAGGGATTGTATTGACAATTACAAACGAATTGTGATTTATATAGAGCCATTAACTTACCAGCTTGAACATTTTGTTGTGTTGATAGTTGGCAACGATTTGACATAAAAATGCATTCAACACTTGCCTATTTATACAAAATCAGTAACAATGATTGCAGTGCATCAGTCGAGTGCATATTTGTTGTGCCTGTGACTGTGTGTGTCAACGCCTCTGCGCTCGACAACCCCATTTGGCCTGGCAACAAACACAAAACAACACAACACACCACACAACGCACACACACACTGCACACTCTATATACAAGAGGCACACGCGATACTTGATGCATTCATTGACTTAGAAAACCCTTCCGGGGCCAGGTTCTCGATCTCAACTTACATGCACTCAAAAAAAAATTTGAAGGATTTGAAGATTTATAAACTTAACAAAAAAATTTTAAGAACAAATATTAGCTTAGTAAAATGTTACTTTAATTAAATCTTTTATATACTATATATACAACATAATTACTTAATCTGGTTATTCAAAGAGTGTCAAATTGAGACTTCCGGGCTTCATAAGAATCTACTTGACACAAAATTAAAGCACTTTTTTCTCAGTGTACCTTCCAGTTCTGAACGGCAGTTGTGCTTGACTGCTCGCATTGATACGCTAAGACGTCAACGGCGTTAACAGGTTATGGACATGCCTATAACCAATAATGCTCGAGTTCGATCCCACTCGTGCAACGCGGCGTATGCTTGACATTGTGTTGCATGCGTTCCGCACCTCAGTTTAATGCTGTGCAGCTGACCATAGGAAAACAAATCAACAGATAAACGATACTACACCACTCTTAATCATATGGCTAAAGAATGACTGTGTGTGTGTGTTTAAGTGTGTGTTTGTTGTCTGCTCTTTGCACTTTTGGCTCGCATAAATTAAGCCAAAGCTGTTGGCACTGCTTGATTAATGTGGACAGTGTAGTTAGCCAATTGTTTTGAGATTGTCTTGTGTAATATTCAAACAGTTGCACATCATCCAATTCGCTTTCCAACAGAAGCTTCATAAGCGTCACAGTCTCACTTGGAAATAATAAAGCAATCTAAAAGGGAGCAATTATAAAAATAGGGTTGTATTTAAGATAAATTTTAAATTATTATCTTGTTAATAACCGCTTGAAATTCTTGATAGCGTTAAGACTGTTACTTTTGACTTAATATATTAACAAGTGTTGACTTGAGATTGCAGCTTACAGATTTGAATGGAAGAGGCTCTTCAATAATATATGTAAGTACTCCACTTAAATGCAAATTTATTCTGTTTAAATAGGGTATTAAAGTTGAAATGTTTTAGTTCGTTCCCTGTGCGTTTGTTCCTTTCACAAACTTTTTTGTGGTCAGCAAACAATTCTGGTTTGCGTTCAACATTTAATTCGCATTTAATTGGCTAAGCATGGAAATAATAAGCGGATTAATGCTTAAAGCACTTATTCCCACACTAGAGAAGCTTAGGAGCTGTGGCCATAGAGCTGCATTAAGTCAGATTACCTAATTGGGGCGTAATTTGACTAAACACTCTCGATTTACTTGGAGCTATGGGGCGGACAGGTTGCCATTAGAAGAATATAAAAAGCGATTGATTCATTACTTGTAGCTGCTCGCATTTGGCTGTGAATAATGGCAATGCGATTTGCATAAAACTTGTGCTGCTTATGCAAACAGTTGTGCAAATTTCAAAAGAGATTGAACTTGAAATTGTGCATAAAAGAGGCAGCTTCAATGCAACAAATTGGTCAGTGTTTCGTAAGTGAAAATGAAGTCTTAATCTGTGACTTTTCCGAGAAGTGTGTGTGTGTGTGTGTGTATCTTTCAATCTTTAGCACCATTTGTGGCACTCTGCACTCGCTTTGCTAATGTGTCTCATTTGCATAACACAGAAAATGCATTTGTTGCCACACACACATGCAGCTGACACGTTGCCTGCACGTGTGTCAGCAACGCTTTCATAAGTATGGGAAATGGTCCAATAAACGAACCAACACCAACAGCAACCAACCATTCAGTTTACGCTGTCTGCCACTGGTGTCGTTTGACACCAAGTTGATTACATACTAATTATGTCACCTGCCTGGTCGCTTAGGCTTTGGCCAAGATTCAGCTTCTCACAGTTGACAGAGATGAGCACATGTTTGGCTTTGTTGAGGTGTCTCAAAATATCTTGTGTACATTTAGAGCATATCGTAATTAAAGAGCCATTAAATATGCTGTATAAATATTATTATGAGTGTACGACGCATACTTCAGATCTGGGTGGTGTTTAAACTATTTAATTAACAACTTTATTTGTGACAGGACAGAGATTTCACAGAGTTATGTAAAGTAGCGATGAATTGACGAAATTAACAGCTGATCATTCAAATTAGTTTGACCAAACAATGAGATAATGATTGATTTTTATTGAAGTCTTGTTTTGCTATACCAAAAAATGCATTCTAATATCTAGCTGATTAAAATTTCTAGTGTAGTATAGTATAGTTTATAAACTTAAGCTGCACATTTGTATTATTACTATCTGCTAATTGTTGCTGCTTGCCAAGGCATTGTATAACAGGTTAGAATGCTCTATTCGATAGAACTCGACTGGGAGATACCCTGCATTCAAGTAGTTGCCCATTACCTGATGAACAACGCTTTTAAAAGTCTGTTGCAGTTGTTCAAAGTTATGCCGGGAAATATGCCTTCTGTAAATGTGAAAGCTGCATCTTAGTTTATGTGGTCCTTATTGTTATCGGTAATCGGTTTTTATCGATATTCGCAAAGCGGTGGGAGTTTTTGCTTGCTATACGATAACTTATATTTTCTAGCTCTTATAGTCTGTTACCTCAGCTTCTTCATAGAGATCGACTCGATTATCGATACTGATCATTAAAATATGTAAATATTCAAATCAGAGATGCTACCTCATTCGCGATAGGTCCAGGGTAAAAGCAGAATATAGGAAAAAGTGTGGCAATATACAGATAATGATTTACTTCTACTGCTGATTGCTGTTTTGACGTCACTGTCGTCAGATATCGATTACGTGGCGGATACGTAATTAAATGCGCCATATTTTTATGTTATAAATACAAATTGGGAGAGAAAATGAACGCAACACTAATATAAAATAATAATATTTATTTAATTTTTTGTTTCAAAAAGTTGGACAACAATTTGTACACACATACATACACAGCAAGTCAGCAGGCAATCGTAAGATGAGGGTGGGTGAGTGGTTTGGGTGGTGAAGAACACGTTCAGGCTGAGTCAGTGGCTTAGTGCAGATGGAAATCGTGATGGTGATAATGGAAGGGATCGTATGGATGATAGGCTTTGATAATGGGCGCCGCATGATAGCTAATTGGTGGATGCACCAAAGTCTTCACGACAGTGGGCAGCACCACTGGCTTAATGATGTGATGCGGCACGGTGTGCACCACCGTCGAGCTCTGATGCGAAACGGCAGCGGGTAAATGCACTATTTTGGCCACATGCAGCGGCTCCACGTGGTGGTGTGGATACAGTGGATACTCCGGGTAGTGGTGGTGGTGGCCATGTAGGTAGCCAGGACGTGCGGCGGCCAAGGCGCACAGGGAGAGCGTTACCAACTGGAAAGGCAAGCAAGTGATTGAAAGGGTTTCCTTTTTTGTGGTTATCCTGTCTGCTTACCAACTTCAACATTCTTGTGGGTGTAAGTAATCCTTGTGAGTGGGTGAGTGTCTGTGTGTGGTGCGCGATGACTTGCAGCGTGCAACTGATGCCATCATAATACCAAGCAGTGTCTTTTATACCTTTGTCGTCGTGCATCAGTTGCCACTGGTTGCTGCCCCCAGCCGTAGCAGCTGCCGCACAACAACAACAATAGCTCCAACAGCTGCAGATGCTCTCATTGTTTGACGCGATTTTCCACTCCGCCACCATCACCATACCACCACCACCACCGCTATCACCACCGACGTCGCGACACCGCCGGCAAAGTGCCACCTTGCCATATCCGCGCTGCCGGCGTTAACAAAGTTGCCACGCTGCATCCGCAGTCGCTGTTGCAGTTGCATTTGCCGTTGTAGCTGCAGCAGACGCTGTAATTGTTTTGCGTTTGATTATTGCTTGACTTACACTAGCCTACAAAATAGAGATCTTATGCCCTGCCAGATTTCTAAGAGTGTCAGCTTAATAAGTAAAGTAAAGACAAATCTTCTACATCATTTATCTTAAATGTGTTTCAATATCACTTTTTTGGTTTTCGAACTCAGTAGTTAACCATCTGAGCACTGAGAATTCTCAACTCAACCTAACTATATAAACACATTCTATATTCCACTCTATATTGTATTATTCCTTGTGTTATTTTGTGTTATCTTCGCCTCCTAAGTTCTCGTTGGATATTTAATAGTTCTCCAAGTTAACCCTCTGATCTGTGGTATCTCGTGGCTTAACCTATGTCAACATGGTCTTATCCTTAGCTGGCTGTTTATATTGTGTCTTTGATCACAGTGAACTATGGCCAACACCTCAACTACGGCTCAATCAAGCGCGTCTTTTTATTTGGCATCTTTGCAGTGATTACGTGATTGTTGTTGCTGTGCCACTGTTGCCATTGGTAATTGCCAGTAGTTTTAGCCATGTCTTTGCCTCTGTCTCTGTCTTTGTCTCTGAGTCTTTGCTTTAGTCGCAGCAATTTGTGCCTTTAGTTCATCGTACACAGTTAGTAATGGCAGCAACTGTTGTTGTTGGTTGCTTGCAACACATGAGTGCCAGCATAATTTATGCCAGTGTTACATTTGCCTGCAACGACCTTGACCAGTCAGCCAAAAATTGTTGTTTGGTTTTGCAGTTTTGTGAATAGCTTTTTTTTTAGTTTTCTTATGGCTTTTGGCAGTTGCAACGGAAATTCACACTCGCCAATTTAATTGTGCTGCCGTGGAAATTAGTTGCAACTCTTGTTATCTTCATAAATGTAGGCTGAGAATTGTCTATGATATGTGAAAAATGTTGCAAGTGCCACTGCTTGCCACTTCTTGTAAACTGTAAGCACCTAAATGAGCTGTCGTTAAGTGTTTGCTTAGGATTAAAGTAAGTGCATTTGTCGATGATATTTATGGCAAGCAATTGGAGCTACACTGACTGCTAAAAGTTCATGAACACTGCAACTGGAAGCTCGTTAGAATGTCGCCGCAACTGGCAGGCGACAAGTGCAGCAGACTCGACGCGAAATGTCAACTGGAGCGACTCGAAACAAGCTAACTACTTCTGATAAATCAGCAATTGAATATGAAAACATTTGCACAACAATTCGCTTTGGCAATTCGCCCGTTTGCCTGTTAGCCTGATAGCCCGTTTGGCAATCTCTAATCCCTGGCCAATTGGCCTGACCTGAAAGTAACACACCCGAAAGCTGTAATAAATGCATTGGCTGTTTTCTTATCTCTACCAGGAAGCAGTGCATCTTAAACTATCTCTCTCTCTCTCTCTCTCTGAACGACTAATAGAGTGGCTTTGTTGCTTGCAACAATATGTTGCAAGCGCCATTCGATGTAGTTCACTGTGTTAGTTGTGTAGCTTTTATTGGCGAATTGCCTTAATCACCAACTACCAATTTCAATGTTATTCCAATGAACACTTTGCTCACATCCGCCGTTGACCAGCTACAGAAATGTCATTGCCTCAATTGATGGACACATGTGACCTTAACAACAAGAACAGCAGCAACAGCATCAGCAGCAGCAACAGCAGCAACAGCAACATCAGCAACAGCACCAAGCAAATCTTTGATAATTTGCCACCTGCTGTTGGCATCCACTCAGATTAAGCATACGCCGCGGTGTCCAGCTATGAAAAATGCAATCGTTTCTTAAAGCTTTAAACTGAACTAAAATGCACAGCTGCTAGGAAAAGAGCTCAAATCTGTTGTAGTTGTTATTTGCGCAATTTGCAAACTCTTTTGCAAAAGTTTTGGCCAAATCGCACCAGGCGCCGGCTGACTGAATGCCCAAATAACTAACTAACCGACTGTCCGACTGACACCTGAGTGAACTATGTCAGCCGACGACCAGGACAGCTCCCATTTGTTTTCTTGTTGGACGGCAGTTTTCATGTTCGAACAAGCACTTGGGGCTAAAACCTGAACAATGCTGAAATTTAATAGATTTGCATGAGAGCGCTAAGATCGGTATACACTTAAGTACAATACATATGTTTATGACAGATAAAAGCAGCAAGATATATAGTTATAGATTGTGGATATATATGAACCCATTCATTTTGCTGGACTGTGCAGGGAGTGCCCCTTAAAAGCTAATAGGCAGCGTATCTATGTAAGAGTATATAATATTCTCTCATTTTCCCGCACTCCAACTCTATTAATAATTTGTTTATATATATATAACCCAATCAAATACAATTTAGCACTTAACCAAATCAATCTTATATACAGGATAGTTTCCGTATAACTCGATAAAATTCTCTCATTTTGCACTGCAGCACTCCAACTCCATTCATGATTTATATATACATACATCCCAATCAAATACAATTTAACACTTATTTATATCAATCTTATTAATTTGCCACATTTAATTTATTTCCGTATTCTTGCGTTGTCTGGCAAATTCTCACAAACGCCGGCGACCTTCTAGCCAATTAAGTGTGGCAGAAAAAAAAGATAAACAAGTTGGAAAAAACGGTGACCATTTCGCGTTGATTTTGAAATGATCAAAGGTGACGCAGACAGACGCCTGGGTGTACTGGGAGCAGTGTGTTTAACTATTGTAATTGCTCCACTTGGCTACTTGGCTTTAATTAAAAGCAAAATTAAGTTAGTGAACAGCCGGGGCTGCCTAGTCAACTGGTTACTTAAACGATCCGACAGATTAAACGATCCACAGCCAACTTTGCATTGTTCGCGTTTGGTTTTTAGTCATTATTATGCAAGCGAGCTAACGAGAACTGTCACAAGACTGTCCCAAGCCCGAACCCGAACCCGGTTCCCCACATCCAGATTCAGATTCAGACTCAGAGTCAGACTCACAGTGTGCATATGTGGGTTGGCCATAAGCCGAACATTACCCTCCAGTTTGCCCGGATATCGGCGCTAAGGAATTTCGTTGAGAAACCTGAGCAACAATTGTGTTGAGCTTGTCTGGCACTCACCAAAATAGATCGCGAAAATATCTATTAAAAAGCACCAAAAGAACTTTGTTACGAAGCAAGTTTCGAACAGGGAAAGAAGGCGCGACGTTAACTATGATTATGTATCTGAATTATATGTCGCCAGTTTTGCAAATATTCATCAATCATGCTCAGCAAAAAAAAAAATGAAATATATATATTGAAGCTGACAAATGGTCATAACGGCGACAGCAGCTCACAGATTGTAGAATGGTGTTGTGTGCGACAACAATTGTTGCCAGCCAACAGTTGCTGTTGTGACTTATTACAAAAGCGGAACTTGTTGCCTGCCTAGAGACAGACACTCTTAGAGAGAGGAAGAGAGAGACAGACAGTTAAAGATGGAGAGAGAGAGTCAGACAATTACATGTTCTATGTGGGCAGACATTGTCTTGGTTGTGCAGAGATTAGCATAACAGGAAATTACAATAATGTTGACTCCGTCAGCAAAGGAACGCAATCAATTCTTTTGTATTCATTCGCTTGCGGCGTTTATTATGAAATGTATCAAAATGTGTGGAGTGTTACGAGGAAGACTGTTTTGATTAAATTACGTCTGCGGTTGTTAATTAATTACTTTTACTTGCGGAAATCATATCTGACTAGGGTTTCCTTGGAGATGTGCTTATCAATTAGGCACAGCTTTTACTCCCCTGGACTTGCTGTTACTCAACATTACAGATCAGATTATTACATTTATCTTACATCTTTTAAATATACCTTATATCTTTCATCGAAAACCACTTTTCCTCTCTGTTAGTCTGATAGGTTCTACGTGATCAGCAAACCTAGCCAACAAGATGCCTTTCTCGAAAGTTAATTAATTCTTTTGACTGCGATAAACAACGAATCGCAAACGCAAGAAACAACCAAAGCTATTTTGACAGTGACCATCGTCACGCACTGAACTTGAGCCACTTCTGGATGTAGTTGTTGTTGCTGTTGACAGTGACAATTGCGTATTGGTTGCCAGTGGTTGCCGTTGCCTGCTGGCTGATGGCTGGTGGTGCGTGTGTGCGAAACACGAGTTACATATTCACGGTCAACTTTTGCGTTGCGGAAAAATGACAGCAAAAACAGACACTTCAAATTTGTGCACGTTGCTGCTGTTGTTGTTGGGTGTGTTGCAAGTGGCAGACAACTAACCAGCCAACTGGCGACCAAGTGCCCAACTGGCCAACTGGCCAACTGGCCAACTGTCTGATGGGGGCAATCGGCTGGCTGTTGACTGGTTTTATTTTTTAATGGGCGGAAAAACTGTAAACGAAAGTGTTGTTGTTGTTGTCGGTGTTGCTGCTGCTGCTGCTGCACCACTCGGACAATCGGGTGGGTCGCCGTCGGCTTTAGATTTTCAGGCTTTTCTTAACGATGTCTGTGCAAAAAAATTATTATTATTGTATTTTGTGCACTCTGTTTTTGCCTCAGTTTTTGGATTTTGAATTTGAATCGTGTGTGTGTTTGTTCGTCCGACTGTCCGTCTGTCTGTCTGGGCTGCTTTTTGTGTGTATAAAAGCTGGCGCGGATTAACAGCTAGCAACAGTCAACAGCGACGCGTCAACACAGACCCAGGTTCATTTCTAATAGCTCCAGTTGCCAAGTAACTACCAGGATTAGCAAAATGTTCAAGTTGGTAAGTCAAACCCAAATTAAATTGCTATCTGCCAGCTACTCTAACTCCGGCTGACTCCAATTCCAGGTGGTGTTGTCTGCTCTGCTCGCTGTGGCCGCTGCTCGACCGGGTTATCTGGAGGCAGGTCCTCTGCTGCACAGTTATGCGGCTCCTGCCATCTTCCATGAGCCGGCACTTGCCCATGTGGGCTCCATTGTGAAGAGCATTCCGACGGCTGTGTCCCATCAGAGCATAAGCCAGGTGCACAGCTCGGCGCACATTGTGCAACCGATTGTGGCACCCGTGCTCAAAACTTATGCAGCGCCCATCATCAAGACCTATGCTGCTCCAGCTCTGCACACCAGCTTCGTGGCGCCTTCATGGGCCTCCCATGGCTGGTCCTCCTGGTAGACGCTTCGAACTCTTTGCCTTGTGACTTGTGACTGGATGGAAAGGAACTTCCCGTTTTCCCTTTTCTGCATTTTGTTCTCTATTTTCTCATTTTTTACTGATGTATATAAAAATCTATATTTTCATAATCCAACCTTTTGTGGTCTTTATTGCAAGTGTTGAAATTTTATTGCCAGCTTTTAATAACAACTTGCAAACTTTAAACGAAGCGGTAAATAAGTCGAGTATTTTTCTGATTAGTTGTTGATTTGTCTACTTTTATTTTCGAGCATGACTTTCATTTCGACTTCAATAGTGTTTGGTCATCTTAACATTGGAGTGGTAAAAGACGGCGAACACTTATTCAAATCTATGCCAAGCAAAGAAACGATGAAATTCTATAACTAGGGTTCAAAAGGTACATAATTAGATTTAACAACATGTTCAGCAGCATTCCCCTATTAGCAATCATTATGCCACCTTAAGCCATGGGCAATGACTCAGCTTAAACTTTGTAGATTATAACAAGCTGGAGGCAATGAATGCAGAAATTCTCAACATCATTTTGGATATTTTCTTTAAATTACCAAAATGCATTTTGGCCACATTTCGGTAATAAAGCAGAGTCAAAGCATTTCAAATTGGAATTCAGAAAGTTCATCAACTTGAGAATATTTATGCGTCACTTGTTCTGTTTAACTTCTGGTTGAGCTTATAAGAATCACTGATAATTGCATAAAAAGTAGCCTCTGTAGAACGACTTTTGGCTAAGTTAATATCTTAAGTAAATGCAGTTAAGTGGAGTTGGCAGTGCTTCATTGAGGAAAAGGCTTAAATCAAGCACGAATGCGATGTGCAAGTTTTGTAGTGTTTCAACACATTAGAAATACTTTAATCGAGCACAAAATAAAGTTTAATGTTAAGCAGTTCATCCCCGGGCACATTGATAAAAGAAACCCTCAAAAATCACAGTATTCAACGAATCGAGCAGATCTATTTTCTTATTACTCAATCAAAGGATAGTGCTGCTCAAAGGTTCGCTGATGAACCAAATAATAATAGTTATGATGGCTTACTCTTTGCGCACGTAACTGAAATCCAAATTGAAACTGAAATTGAAATTGAAATTGTAACTGAAATTGAAACTGTGGCTGAAACTGAAATTGTCGAAATGTAAACCTTGCGGCTGACCCTGAAAGAACACTCAAAGTGCAAGTAATGCAGTTAAGAGGGGGCAGCAGCAGCAGCACCAGCAGCAGCAGCGGCAGCTAATAAAGGGCCAAGTCTGCGGCAGCTAATGGCCAAAAGTGGCAGCTGGTCAGTAAACTGGTTGTGGTTTCTTGGTTTGTCAACATTTCAATTGCTGCGGTTTAAAGTTGAGCCCGCCCCACCGACGCTAATTGCTTATTGAAATCGGGCAGCGTTTGTGAGAATTGAATCTGATACGGTTTTTATATTTATTTCGTGTATTGTGCGTATGTGGCGTAGTGAAGGTCGATCATTTTATTTTTATTGTGGCTAACTACTATATAAACATCGGCTGCAGCTGGCAGACCACAAACAGTTCTCGCTAGAAACTCAAGCGCACCACATCATCATCAGTCAATACAGACCACACTTTAATAACCAAATACTCAAATATGTTCAAGTTGGTGGTATTGTCTGCTCTGCTCGCCGTAGCTGCTGCTCGTCCCGGTCATCTGTATGAATCTCCAGTGGTTTATGCCGCTCCAGCCACCACCATTGTGCAGGAGTCGGTGCTCGCCAAGGTTGGCGCTGTCGTGAAGAGTGTGCCCACTTCTATCTCCCATCAGAGCCAGTCGGTGGTGCACAGCTCCGCTCACATCGTCGAGGATGTTGTCGCTCCCGTCGTCAAGTCAACGCCAGTGGTCAGCTATGCTGCTGCCGCTCCAGTGGTGCACAGCACCTATGCTGCCGCTCCAGTGGTGCACAGCACCTATGCTGCCGCTCCAGTGGTTCACAGCACCTATGCTGCTGCTCCAGTGGTGCACAGCGCCTATGTTGCTGCTCCCGTTGCCCACATTGCTGCTTCCTCGCCGCTGACCTACACCGCCACAGGAGTGTGGTAAAAGGACCACCAAGGACCACCCGCCCGATGACAGTGGGACGTGCATTTCGTTGGACGGCTTTTGTGATACGAATTTGAATAAATGAAAATGTTTTGCTTTGAATATCGATTAACTGTTGTTTTTTCCGGCTTGCAACTTGTCCTCGCTTATACATTTGCAGGTCCTTGGCCTTAAGGTCTTTACGCTGTCAGTCACGTAGTTCCTTCCGCCAACAGAGCCCGGCCAATAACAGCCGTGTAAACAAGCAAAATTATAGTTTTTGGAATATCCAGCTATGTGATACCCGTTCTAATGATTTCTTAACTTGTCTTAATTTATCTATCTATCAATATCTAGAAGTATACATCCAATTTCTATAGTCTTGCAAATCTATTAATATATTTAATTCCATAGTGTCTACTTTTGAATATTCTGATATTAAATCTTAGACAGTCCCATTTTAAGTGCAATCTGTCAGTTGGCAAACTTTACTTGATGCACCTTAAATTTCTTATTATTATATATATTAAAACATCCAAATCTGAAGTTGTTACTGAGAAACCTTCGTTACTAATTCACGTCACAAGTCACTCATCAAGTTCATACAATCTCTGACTGTATTATATTATCTATGCATATTCATAATGAATAATAATACAGAAAATTTATTAACTGCTAGATGTCTTCCATACTAAACTAACCTAAGACATCAGCTCTTTGAGATTTCCGGATCTGCAACACTCAGAAAAAAAATGAGACTTTTGGCCTCAATGATTTCTCATCTCAGTAAGTAAGTACATAATATATATAATATAATACACAAACTATAAGCTGACTTTCGTCAGAATTGCAGATGTTGTCCACTTGTGTGTATTATGCACAATTTTATGGTGCCACTTTAGATTACAGGGTATACAGAATAAATAGTGATAGTTGCCCGCTGGCCGCAGTGCAGGTTCAAGGTCCACAGGCTGATGAACTTGCAACGCGAATAAATGAGCAAAACAGAAAGTGCATCGCATGTTTGCAACTGCTAAAGAGCCTCTATTAAATCCACCGAGTGACAACAGGCTTATGGGATACGCGAACAGATTTATTTTAATTTCCGTCTTACAATGTAGACGACTCCGTCTTGGTGAGCTGTGAACGGCTTAACACGCCAAAGGAGATAACCTCAAGGGGTATGGATATGATCTGATAGGTTGTCTCAAACAGCGATTTGGCCGAATCGGGCACATTAATCCGCATTGAGTCGTAAAGATTACGTTTTAAGACTATGTGCTCTGAGCTGACATCCTCGTTCACCACTCCAATGCTAGCTGCATCACTCGGTGGACACAGCGCCATAATCAGCAGCAACTGAACAAAGAAGGGAGTTCCTTATTGGCTAAGTCCGGACGTATTCCTAGTTTAATGCTCACCGCACTCAAACAATATTTTATAGTCATCATTTTAAAACACTTTTACTGCTTGAAATACAAATTCAACTATCGATTAAAGAAAGCTTTTCTCTGCCTTTTATAGAACTCAGTGCACTGACGAAGGTGTATGGGATGCCACCTGCTATTCCATACATATATATATTGTGGTCTGTTTACACAGTTTGTAATTAGATGCCAATGTACTCGAAGCAATGCTTCGACTTTGGGTTAGCTAACCTCGTCCGGTTGACGTGCGACTAATGAGCCACGCTTTGAAAATGAAAATAAGAGTGGGTTGGGTTTTTTTCTTGATTTTTTGGTACTGCAAAATAAACTACTTAAATGCGTACCAGAAATTGGCAGCGAATAATAATCTGGTTTATGGTCGGAACACTGAGAAAAAGAGAGAGAGAGAGAGAGAGAGGGACAAGAATCCGTTCAGGCACGTACGCGTACTTATTGTATTCACTGTGCGTGTATGTGCGCCTTAAAAGTGAAGTTCAAGTATAAAAGACGGTGACTATTTAGCAGCGGGCACAGTCTATCCTACGACACAAGTCAAAGAACCACTCACAGCTCCCTCAAAATGTTCAAATTGGTAAGTAATCAAACAAAATGAAGAGCCAAAAGGTTTTCAGTGGTGCTAAATTCAATTGTTAATTTGAACACAGTTCGTTCTCGCTGCTCTGCTCGCCGTGGCTGCTGCTCGTCCTGGTCACTTGGCTGCCGCACCACTCGTCTACAGTGCACCCACAGCCTATGTGCAGGAGCACGCCCTGGCTAAGGTTGGCGCAGTGGTGAAGAGTGTGCCCACCGCCGTGTCCCACCAGAGCCTCACCCAGGTGCACAGCACCCCAGTCATTGAGGATGTGGTTGCACCTGTGGTGAAGACCACGCTACATGCCGCTGCTCCAGTCACCACCTATGCTGCTGCTCCCGTGACCACCTATGCTGCTGCTGCTCCAGTGACCACCTATGCCGCTTCTGCTCCCGTGGCCACCCATGTTTCTCCATTTGCGACTTACTCAGCGGTTGCACCTGTGGCCACCTATGCGGCACTGCCCTCTGCCTACACCACCTACGGAGCTAACGGACCCTACGCCGCTTACTCTGCACCACTGACGTATGCCGCCCGCGCCTGGTAAAAGACAGCAAGAGAACGAAAGATTTTGATATCCACCGGTTGTTGACTTGTGTTGTGTTCCCACAAAAATAAAATAGACTCGAAATATAAAATCCATCAAACCAAATTATTTATTACAAAGGAGAGAATGTTCGGCAATCTTCACTTGAGATAGATGCTGGGGGAGTAGCTCAGGCCACCATTCCAGCCAGGCTCAAGCCACTCGCTGCTGCCGTAGCTGAGCGGACTACTGCTGTAGCTGAGCGGACTGCTGGCATAGCTGTAGGTGGTGGCTGGGTGGTGGTATGAGTTCAGCAGTGGTGAATGGTGGTGCTCGTAGATGGGACGCAAATACGGACGTTTCTCGTGCACCACAGTCGAGCTCTGGTGGGAGACGGCGGCTGGCAAACCCAAATGCTCATAGCCCAGCACAGTGGGAGCATATTCAATAGTCTCGTAACCAGGCAAATAACTTGGACGTGCCTGGCTCGAGGCGACAAGAGCCGCAAACAAAACAAACAACTGCAAAGAAGAAATTTGGGTTAGTTGTGGTTATCCAATTGGTATCCATAGTTGTTGGCTGCCTCACAACTTTGAACATCTTTGAGAAACTTCGGCGAACACACTGCAAGGGCGGTAGCTGGGGAACTGTGACCCAAACTGAAGAAGCACCACAATTTTATAGCACAAGTCGAGGTGGTTTCTTTACGTTAGAATTGGCACAGACAATCGAGCCATTCAAGATCTTCCCAAGCTCGACGGCTCATTAGTAAACCATTTGGGCGTAACTGAGGCAGCTAAGTGGCTTCAGCCAAGGCAACCAAACTTGGCTTAAAATCTCAAGCAAATCGCTCAGTAAGTTTTCTTTATGTTTCGCCAGCTCCTGTCTTGCAGATAGTTATCCACCCACACTCTGACCGACCTGTGGCCATAAATCAGCAGTAAGCCAAGCCGGCTTGCGCTACTGCCCGAAAGCCTTACCAATTGTGCGGTGCCAGCTACCATTTGATTCCACCCACAATTTACTATTACTTGGCGCCCAAACAAGGAATATGCAATGCTCCACTTACCAGTCACCAGTTAACTAGTTAACCAGACAATGAAGTCAGCTAAATTCGCATTAGCATATAATGCCCACACATCTGTGTAGTCGTATTTCCCTCTTCTAATATTCCACGCCATGCTGCCTTTTCCTGAATGCTATTTCTTGTCTGCCTCTCAAGTTGTTCGCAGCTTGGTGCTTTACTTCTGCATAGAGATGCACAACTTGACACGACTAATCACGAATCACGATTAAAAGTTGCACAAATGTTTATTGGTTAACAAAATAAATGACTGCTGTAGAACTGCAATTATTTGTTGTTTAGACTTAGGATTATTATTAATCAATAATAATTAGAATATATAAAATATATTTATAAAATATGTCCTATAATATTCTAACTACTGGTTTTAAAAATACTCTTTTTCATAAATTGTATTACCATTTGTTTTCCCATGCTCACGCGAAAAACACGACACGACACGCAGTCAGCGCCAATTCTTACCACATATGTCGCTAGCTTTGCATGGTTTTTTTTGGTAATTTTTGTAGACAGCTGAATTCCCAGTCCATTTCGTTTGACCTCTGGGGCCTTTAATTCAATTAGATACACGCAAAAGCTGAAATCAAGACACCAAAAGCCATAACAGCTCGCTGACAGCCACTCAACATTATAATTAGTGGAGTAGTTGTGGCCACTTGTACTATTGTCTGTATCTGTATCTGTATCTGCTTCAGTTTCTGTCTCTGTAGGCAAAGTCGAACACTTGGCCAACAAGCCAAACAATGCTAAGAAAACATCTTTGATTGCCCTAAGCGGGGCTGAGCATAAAATCTTTTGGCTTTTCAGCTGTGGGTGTAATTGAATTGGACATACTATTAAAAGACGTTTTCAACTTGACCCACTTGAGTATTTGGTACTTTATACTAAGACGATTTAGTTGGCATTCAAAGCTGTTTTTTTTTTGCATTAATATGAATTCGCAGCAAAATTGTAGACTACTTTTGGGTGCCAGCTGAAATAGAGCTGAACTTAAAGCTTTTTCAAGCTAAGTTCAAGCTTTGACTTGAATCTTAACCCTTGCAAGACCACTTGGCTAAAAAGTTAGATTTACTTTTCTGTTCAATTGGGGCTTTCTGTCAAATGAGTTAATTAAGCTGCATTTGCCCAAAGTAGGCAAAAACTATTTTTAGGTTTGGGTTTATTTGGACTGCCTATCATAAGTAGTTGTTAACACTTATGTAACCATATTAGCTGCATCAGCTAAGGGGAAAAATACTTGCAGTAATGTGTCAACAATTCAGCGGAAAATCCAATTTTCAATCGTCATAGATCGCTGAATTCACTATGTAGCATGCCTTGCTGTAATTTGTGGCAAAGAGTTTTTATTGCTAATATATATAAATATATGAATATACAGTAATGCTGATTTTAATTAATGACTTATTATTGCATTGCCCACCTTGAAGGTTGGCGGTAAGATCAAAGATTGTTTTATTAGTTAGAAATTGCCTAGATATATGTAGTGATTTATTTATAGGTAAAATCGTAATAAGTCGATAATTGAGGTATAATTTTTAGGATAACTTTCTTAATACAATAGTGATATTACTTATTTATAACAAATCGATTTAAAAATAATTTGTACAAGAACTTTAGCTTATGGGGGAGCCTTTGTCCAGTAACATAACGTTTAATAGAAAAGAAATATGTTTATCCCCTAGACATAGATAGCTCTCTGAATTGACATTCATCGTTGTTAACTTGATATTGAAATAGATACACTATTTTCAGTCTAAATCTAATTTGGTTCTTAGCTCGACTGCAAGTCGGCTGATTAGTTGTGGGCAATGCACATTGATATGATGATGGATTGGCGGGCTCGTTAGCTACTTAAATAGTTTAATTAATAGTAATTGACAAGCAGCCGCCCGCTGGGACTGACCAACAGGCTGAGGGGGCATGTGGCGGGTGCAGTCGGGCTGAACGCAACATGTGGCTTAATTAGCGTCGGCAACTGTTTGGGCCGCATTCAATTTGAATTGTTGTTGTTTGTAGCTGTTTTTAGCTGTTGGAAAATTGGATTATATTAGCGCATATGTCTGCCTGTCTGTCTGTCCATCTGTCTGGCTGTCTGTCTTTCTGTTGGACGGAGTCTGAGCCCATATCAGCTGGCATTAAAAATCACTCATACGCCGCGTAATCAGGCTTAGCTGTTTATTGAATAACCACTTGCGATGTAAATGGAAATCAGTTTTCAAACATTTCTGGATGTTTTTCGGGCTTTATTAATTTTAATTTAATCAAAAAAGCGACTTTATTTGAGTTTTTTGCGCGACGCTTGTTAAAACACCAGTTTTGCCAACAATGTTTTTGTCTTAGCAACTTCCTCGATTACAGAAGTTTTCGAGTCGCTTTTGTTCAAACCGGATCCGGCGATTTCAGTGCTGGCCTGGCTCTCAATCATCGTGCAACACGAATTTAATGTGTGGTTTAAAGGCAGCTATCATTAAGTCTAATTGACTTTTTATAACCGATTGTGTTCTTATTTCTTTTTGTTTGCTCAGCTGCTATTACAAATCATACACTCGACGAAAACGATGATAAAGAGTTAAGATTAGCGTATCGCCTAGAGCTCTTTTACTTGGAATAACATTTTCAAGTAAAAATAGATTCCAATTTAAATGCTGTATTGATATACGGATCAAGCCAAATGTTGATAAATTTATAGCTAAGGAGAGTTTTAACAAAGCACGTTTTGAGGATTTAATTTTCACATGAATTTCGAACTAGAATCGCGTTTCTAACTTTGCATTCAGTTTTAATCTAGTTGTCAGTTGGTTGAGATTGATTATTTCTCTCAGTGTTCGCACTCTATTTTGAAACCAAGAGAGTGGGTATTTCTCTGCCTCGGGCACCTTCTACAGGTGTTCGAGATCACAGTAATATTCTCATGATTATATAGAGCACAACAAAGACAGTTCACGTTCGGGGTGAGTAATCCTGAGTCAATGATTCGCTCGATAATCTCAGAGAGACACAATTAGCAGGCAACAACAAAAAGTAAAAGTCAATCATTGACGATGAGAAGAGCTGGAGTTGACATGGTGCACCCACTTGTTGAGTGGATTCAATTAATATGACAATAATCGGGCAGCTAAACTCCGATCAACAAAAGCTTAGGACGTGTGGGTCTTATGGAGCACATAAATCACTTGACGATGGCGATGTGTGCATGAAAAATGCGCTGCAATCATTTGCATACAATTTGGTGACAAGACAACAACCAAAACACCTGGGGTGTTTGCAAACTTAATTTACGAGCTGAACAATGGGGCGTGGCTTCTCTTGTTGCTGTTGTGGCTGCTGCACAAATTGGTTGAGTGCGTGTGTGTTTTTGAGATACATTTTGAGGCTGCTGCGTAAACTACTTAATTATGAGGCCAACTCTGCAATTTGCATTGAGACGGTAAACGCAACTCATTGAAGCTGTCAAATGGACTCAAGACTCAAATTAAAAATGCATGGCCAACATCAACGTAAACAGCAGCAATAACTACGTGTCTATGTCCTCAACAAAATTGGCCAGAAAGGCAACAAAACGGGATTGCAGATTTCAAATTGAAGTACTTACACTCTTGGCTCAAAGCCGAAGGTGAGTCCAAGTCTGACACAGCTGCCGGACGGACAGGAGGTCGCTTTTAATGCCATTAATAAAATGGCAAACGTTTATTTAATGCTCTCACTTTAGGCATTGCAATTTTGTCAGTGAAAAAGATATTATTGGATAGATGATTTATTTGAAGGCCCGATGCAGCCAGAATGATTGTTGCGATACTTCCATGACTAAGCTAGGCTTTATAATAGTGCAGCTTTAGTAATCTGATTTATTTACAATAATCAAGCAGGCTCATTACCAGACACCAGCTGCGATTAGGTATGCAAGTTGGCTAAGGCTGCCTTCTACATCTGTCTGATATCAGAGTTTTTAATGTAGTAGGAATCATTGAGTAAACTTTGATTTTGATCAGAGTAAATTTGAGAGTCTATATAGTCATATATGTATGTACTTAGTTACAGATCAGCTAGTCAAAATATAAAACAGAATTATCGGTTGACTTTCATTGATCAGACTTCATTTCAAATAAGCACTACTATAAAAACTATCGGAACTTAAATATATCAAAATAAGTTCCATTGTCTATTAGAGTATTTAAGCTTCTTCAACTCAACTTAACAAATATTTTTTTCCTCATTTTATAATGGCTAAAATGAGTGCTCGTCGCTTGGGTTGCTTGGTTTGCGTTCGAGTTTTGCTTTTGCCTTTGCTGTTGATTTGAAGGTATTCTAGCAATTTTGTCTTGCCATTGTTACACATTTCAGTCGTTGTTATTATTATAGGTTGTTGTTGTTGTCATTGTTGTTATTGTCGCATGTAATGTGCACGACATTAGCTTGGCTGCCACAATGTGGCAGCGACGACCTTGACCGCGTCCACCATGTGGCATACTTAATTGGCGGACTCGATTGGCCGCGTCACCGTTGCGCACCGTACAATTATGCAAAACTCAACCCTAATTAAAAAACGAAGTAAATAACTTTTTTGTTGCAGTAATTTACTTTACTATTGCACGCCAATTAAACAGTGCTGCTGTAGCCCTGCCAAAAGATTTGCAAATTTCCAGCGATTTCGTATTGCATTTTCTACGAAAGCACACACACACACACACACAAACACACACACATTAAGAGTCAAAACAGTCATAAATTGACGGCTTTTAATATTGAAGTCTGTTTGATTTGTGTTGCAGTGTTGCAGTTGCAGTTGTGTGGCATACCGCCAATCATATTGACGTTGCCCAATGTAATGCCAGCCGTAAAGCCATTAAAATGCAATTACAGACCGCAAAGAGGGCCAGCACCACAGCACCACAGCACACACTCAAAGTGGGTGGGTGGGTGCGAGACATGCACGCAATGTGGTATCCTGGTTTAAGTCAATCTCAGTCGATCAGTTTGATTTTTTTCTTTGCATTTGCATTTCAATCAACTTGTGGTTGTTGTTGTTGCTGGTGGCGCGACACATGCACAAATTGCTGTCTTGAGGTGTCCGGTGAAGGGTTGAGCTGCCGTCAATATGCAGATTTGGTCAACGACCAAAAAAAGAATTGTCCACCGCCTTGATGTTGTCTTATTTCTTTCTTACTCGAGATTGATTTATGCGCCATAAACTTTAAGCGCGCTTTGTGCGCAGAATCAAAACTCTCAGCAGCTGCCACTCAAGGCCCCTCTTAGCAGCAGCAGCAGCAGCAGCAACTGCAACAAGAGGCCTACGCCCGATTATATAATCGTATTTATCACGATGGTATAATATTTATGCTCTTTGCATTTGCATTGATTATGCTGCGCAGTCAGCTACTGATTCTGCCAGATTTGTGGCCAGATTGTGATGAGGCGTGCCCCGTGAGAAGAGAGTAATGCTGGCAGCCGAGTGGTGCGGGGTAGTGCAGCTTTTAGTTGGACGGAGCAAGAAATTAAGAATGGCTATTAAGAAATCTGGCAGGCCATTAAAACGAGTGCTCGAATATGATTCAAACATGGACTGCATTTTATTTATCACTTACCCTGGAAAAATCAACATATAAAGAGAGGGTGGATTAAAATTGAGGGAATGTATGTAACCAATAATGTAAGCAAATTGGTTAGAGTCCAGTAAAGTATCGAATGGTTGAGCAGCAATAGAACTAGCCACATCTATTTGTTTACATATATTTTATTATGCAACTACACTGAAATCTGAGTCTAAAAAATGGGAGTAGCATTTTTTTAAATATTGTAAATAATCTCTTATAAATTTATTAAGCAAAGTGCAACTAGAATTATATAACTTTGAGATTAAGTATACGCACAGTGTTAGCCAAAAGTTTTACTTAAGGCAAACTAATAATAATTCTCTAGAATAAGAGGATCTCTTGAAAATAAGATATGTTGATAAAATATATTTATCCTAATCTGGATATTCAGATGTTAACGTAGGATATCTCTTTACCTGTCATACTCTGAGGATGCATTACGTGTTTAGCTTTTGTAATTTATTTGCATTTGCGATGCGAATTGATTTTCGTTGGCTTGTTGCAAGTTACGCATACGCTGCTTGCGCCAGCGTGGCAAGCGATAAGAAATCAGTTTACGAAAAATTAATGTACAAACTTGCAACAACAAAGTGGCAGGCAATGAATGCATTGACTGCCAGCTGCCGACCGTCCACTTGGCCACTCGCAATTTGTTGTCAGTTATTAACCAGTGCGATTTTTCAGGCACTATTTGTGCGTATTTAGACGGGAAACGTAGTAAATAAATTGCTCGCCTTATTTTAATATTATTTTTTTGTGTTTTGCATGCCGAAGGGGAGCTGTGAATGGGTTTTCTACACCTACGGCTTGTGCGCTGTCAATCAGCTCCGAATGCTGATTGATAATCATGTGCGTGTGTTTTTGATTTAGAAAGGAAGCTGTGGAGGCTGTGGAAGCTGTGGAATACGCTCCATTGCACAAATGAGCATTTGACTGCCAGATTGTTTGCCATGCGAGTTAATTGGTCGTGTTAGGTAAACCGCAGATTACAATAAACGCCAAGAGAAAAACCGCAGCTTGCAACAATGGTGGAAAACAACTCGCTTTTCACACACAGTTGGGGTGTGGATTGCTTTGCCATTAGATTTCCGGCTGCAGTCGGAACAATTTTGCAAAGACAAGTCACTTAAACTAAAGCCAGCCACCAACTACTTAATTCAATTTGCTCATTTTGTGGACCATGCGGAGTTTTCAGGTTTGCCTCGTGAAAAATAGCGGCGCGTGACTGATTTCTGTGGCACTGCACTAAAGATCGAATCGGCGATCGTATCTCTCTCAAAGTATATTCTCAACAACAAACTGCTGCCGACTGCCGACTAACGCCGAAGCTGAAGACAACTTCGGACAGGGCGTTCACGCTTTTGATTCGCTCAAGCATTCGCACCACACGAGTGGTTGTTGTTGTTGCCGCTTGTCTTGGCATTGTCTATGTGCGGTTTTCAGAATATTTCTCGAGTTTTGATTTTCGGTATAAATATGCCAAGCGTCGCTGCTGTTTAAACATAACACACTCAACTCTTCAGCCAAGAAGTAGCCACCAACAATCATCATGTTCAAGCTGGTAAGGATATGCACAGCAAAGACTCTCCTTTCCGGCTAACTGCAACATTGTTATCCTTTTAGATCGCTATTCTGTCCGCCTTGTGCGTCGTTGCCAATGCTGGCGTCATTGGTCCCTACAGCCATGGTCTGTCCAGCTACGGTCTGGGCTATGGAGCTGCTCTGGCGCCCGCCTATGCTCCGGCTGTCTACTCGCATGCGCCGATCATCAAGAGCTATGCCACGCCCATTGTGCACGCACCCATCGTGAAGACCATCCACCCGGTGGCCACATCCTATGCCAACACCTACAAGGTGGCGACCAAGGCTTATCCCGTCGTGCATGCCGCACCCATTTATCATGCACCCGCTGTGGTGCATGCCGCACCTGCTCTGCACACCACCTCCACCTATCACGGCCATGGAGGCTATGGCAGCTATGGCGGCTATGGCGGCTACGGCAGCTACGGTCTGGGCTATGCCGGCTATGGAAATGGTTATCTCCACTAAATGCATTCACCCACTCTCGAAAACCTTTTGACGACCCAAAGGACCACAACAACAACTACAACAACAACTACAAAATCTGCATATCGAATCGGATAATCCCGATACAGATGCCTCAGTACAATGTTCAACACTTTGCTGCAGAGCTTGAGTCGTGTTTATAAAAATCAGAAACATATTTAATTTTCTATCATAAAAGCCTCAAAGTGAGAGACAGAGACGGAGATAATAATAGAGACACAGCCTGAGTGCGAAAGAGCAAGAGAGACAGAGAGAAAGAGATCAAGTTAATGCTGTATATAATAATTTTTTTGTTTTTATGCTATGCTCGTGGTTTCGACTTAAGTTAATAAAAATCGATTCAAAACTATAAACAATAGATCAATGTTTTACTGAATACACTGGGAAAAGAGGGGGCTACTTACCAACTTACTTAACTATTAAGTGAAACTAAGCTATCAAAGAGCTTAAGCTTAATTGGGCACGTCTAAAAATATCTTAGATAAGATATTAGCTAACTGAATTCCTAGAAATATAGTTAAATGTAATTAAGAATCTTGGAAAACCACAGCTTAAGCTGCAAGAGAGCAGTAAACAAAGCTGGGAAAGATCTTAATTCGAGTGGTATATTTTTAAAAGCCTTTAAGAAAAGGCAAACACTTTGAGAAAAACGTAAAAGTCTAAAAAGTATTTCAAATGCAATCAAGTCACAAAGTTATTTTTAGTTTAGATAGCAAATTTGTGGCACTAAAGTCTTCTAAATAATGTTGTTGACATAATTTTTACGAGTTGCACAAGTGTTTCATACTTTTAGTGGTAAGACATTTTTTCTCTCAGTGTTAGCTGCAAAGTGTTGAAATTACCCGAGAGTAAAAAGTGGATTACAAGTGCCAACGCCTTGCAATTATGCGACACAAGTGTGTCGGGTTGGTGGGGCAAATGGCCAAGTGGTTGCAATGAAAGTGCGTCGAGTGGGGCAATAGAAATAATTATTTATTGAAGCCCGTCCGACTTTAAGTCCGCCTCTGTCCGTTTGTCAGCTAGTTTTTAAGTTAAATGTATTTCAATTTTTTTTTTTTAATTTTTCGTTCATTTTGCAATTGGGCGGGAAATGGGTGCAGATCAAAAGTAGGGTAAAACGCAAAATATGTCACTTAATTTGTGTTGGCCAAGTTAGTGAGTAAGTCGCAGCTGGAAGTGGTACTAATTAAATTGTAGTAGAGTTCACCAAAAACAAGTTGCTGTGAATGAAAACGAATCCAACACGACACAACAAGACACAATTCTCTTGGGGATTTGCTTAGTAGCGACTAAGTATAAACGATACTGTTATTGTTATTGTTGATGGTATTGTGTGGTGGCAAACAATGCCGGCATTGTTGGTGGTGCTGCGACCTTAGCAGAATGTACAGTAATTGTTGGCCAGCTACAAGATACAAAAACAGCCAGATACAATGCAAATTATCGGCATAAATTATGACCGATAATCGTAAACTATAATTTCATTATTATTATGTTTATATTTATGCTTGTTTTTGATGGACAACGTTGACACCCGTTCGATTGTCTGATTCATGGGCCACTCAAGCAGCATCGCCGGCAAAGGCCACCACCACAATTTGGCAACGACCTTCGGTTCAGTTCAGTTCAGATGTGATTGCAGAAGGGGCGTGTGGAGCTAGTCAGATGTGGGCTGCTTCCTACTTTGCAATTTGCGCATTGAATATGCAGCCAAGCGGTACATTGTCTCTGCCACAGTGCACTTTGCCGCTTGACGAAGCGAGGAGTGGCAGGCAGAGGGTGGCAGACTGTGCTCTCATGGCACAGTTACCTCCCGTTGTTTTCCCACACTGTGAGGCCACGAGTTCGAAACACCTGCCCATGGAGTGAGTGCTTTTTGAGTGCACTCTGGGCTTTGAGTTGAGTTCATCAGCTTAAAAGTATTCTTTAAAAATCTAATTACTTATGTTTGTCTTTGCAGGCTGCGTGCGTTGCATTTACATGTGCGTGCCGCAGGCCAGTGCAAGGAGCAGTGCAAGGACCTCTAAAACCAGAACAAACAACGCACATCAGCAATTTACAGCTGATTGCAAACAGAGCCGGAAGGGAGCAGCACACATTCAATTAAAATGGCATTGAAGTGCAGAAATAGTGCTGCCCACGACAACAAGCTGCTGGCTTAATTGCAATAGGGTTGGACAGGGTCAGTCAACCCAAGCTGTGCTCCTAGCTGATCCTGGCCCTTGGATATGAACGCGTCACACTCACTTCCCTACGCTCCAGTGACCTTGAAGCGAGCACCGACTTCGTTTCACAGTTGATACCCTGTATAGAAAATCCACAAAAGGTATGTCTAATAGGCATTATTTAATTTAAGTGGGGCAAATATGTGTGTCTTCTACGAGTTTGTCTTATGCTCTATTTAAGAATAATGCTTTGCAACTTAGCACACTTTTTTCCTTGCTCTCTTTGGCTCGGGCTATATTCACAACTGATATCTACTTTGTTGACATTTTGTTTATGGAGATGCATTAAGCGAACCACGCCCAAGTGCTGCAATTCACTTAGTAAAGGATTTGTTAATATTAAGCTGAAACACGCGATGTTGTTACTGATGTTGCAAGTGCGGGTTCAATGCCAGCAACACGCGCGGTAGGATTAACATTTCTGCCTTACGGCATGCAAGAAGGAAAGAGAGAGAGAAAGCCTGAAGGAGAGAGAGAGACAGAGAGAGAGAGAGAGCGAGGGAGAGAGAGAGGGAGATGATGAGCAGCAGCCAAACTTCAAAAGGTAACAATGCGTGATTGAATTTCCCGCTGCCTGAGCAAGGCGCGTGATTCAAGTGTGGCAAACAGAATCCGCCAAGCGACGGTTGAATTAAGCTGGAGCCGGAGAGACAGGGGCACTTTTGCCAAGCACGTGCGCCCAATTTAAAGCGCATTACGCGAGGGGCAACAAGTCGTCTGTTTGGCAACGCGACTAAAGCTGGCACTTTGCTGCCCCTTGTTGTTGCTGACTCAAGTGGCATGTGCCGCACTCGATACTGCCGTCGAAAATTCTCACATTGTCTTCTCCCAATACCGCTAAACATATCGATTTCTGATTGCCATATTTTGTTATGCTAATTTTCCCAAACTTGTCTTGGCTCTTTTTATTGTCCTGGCATTTTTCGTTTGCCTTTTTTTCTGTTGATATTTATTTTGCACACTTTTCGTTTGGAATTTAAAAATATAAGCAATTTGAATCAAATTTTGTTTGTTGAATTTATTGTTAAATTAAATTGAATTTCGCTTGCGTTTAAAGTTTTAGTTAACGCATACAGTTTGCACTCACTAAATAGACTTTTGTTGATCTTTGCTTATAATAAAATTTATTTGTGTTTATTAGTTGTGCAGCATACTTTCGGACAGGTTAATAAATTATTTGTACGCAGTACTTCATTGTAGCATACTTCTGGGCTACTTAAGAAACTACGATAAGCTTACTTAATTTTCTTTACAAATTTTGAACAGACTTTAAAAAACTTTAAAAACCCAAAAACTCACAAATATTTTTTCATGAACTGTATTTCGCTTTATTCAATTGTGGCAGTAAGAAGCGTAGTCTGTTTTGTGGCGCTATCTTTTGGGTGGGCGAAGTTGTGTGAAATTTGTGGCATTTATGAGCAGTGGGAACAATCAATCTCAGTCGTCTTTTATAAGGCATAAAGCGTGAGACGTGCTTGCAATTCCAGATGATGAACAGCTGACGGCTGGAACTGCAACCACTCTAACTCTCACTCTCACTCTCAATAGCAACTTCTAAGCCAACTCTATGGAGGGTCTTCAGGTGGCAGCCACTGATGGGATTGCGAAACGTGTCGCGTGCAGTTTGCTGCACGATTTGCTTGTCGTTGGGACGTGGTCTGTTTGCCTTTTGGGATGCGTGAAATGCTCCCGTAATGTGGAGTTTTAACACATTAACGTAATCGAATGCGAATGTATAAAAACCTGCAATGCTAACCAAATCAGTTTAATTCACGTGAAAGTCTTCGACTGCGCAAACGTACAACACCAAACTGATTTTGATTGTCTGTAAAAATGTTGAAAATTGTAAGTAACGGAGGTAGTAAGGAGTGTAATTAAAGGATAATGATTCAAGTTAATAATTTCAATACTAGAGTACAAGTATTTTAGGAAGCTGGTTTTATTATTTCATATTTAATTTGCTGCATCCTTCTCTTTCTCCTTGTCTGTTCTTGAAGTTGGCTCTGCTCTTGTTCTCTTTGTGCTCCTGCGCTTGCTCCCACTCCAGTGGCTTCTTTCATGGTCCATCTGCTCCTGTTGCAGTTGAAGCTGTTTATAGCGCACCACCTACGCTCAGCTATGCAGCTGCACCACCTGCATTCGTTAAGTATGCTGCACCACACCACATCGGCAGCTACGCTGCGGCACGCGTTGCTCCCGGCATTAAGTATTCGCTGGGCGCACCAGTAACCACAACAACCACCACGTTTTCGGGCTTTGCTGCACCACCGCCAGTTGCACACTATGCTGCGCCACACTATGCTGCACCACCAGCAGTTGCACACTATGCTGCACCAGCAGCAGTTGCTCACTATGCTGCACCATCACCAGTTGTTCATTATGCTGCACCACCGCCAGTTGCTCATTATGCTGTGCCACCACCAGCTGCATTGTTCCCCAAATATGCCGCACCACACGCTTACAGTTACCAGCCCACATATAATCGAGTTGCTTTCCATGCCGCACCACCATCCGTTAACTATGAGGCGCCAGCCCTGCCCTGTGACACCGCCTGGTGAGGAACACACTACAAATGACCATATATCATATATCATCGCCATCCATCTACATATTGTTATAATCATCTTATTAATTTCAATGCTAATCGACAAGCGAATGGCGTAAATAAGCAATTAATTAAGAATGATTTTAAGTTTGTGTCATTAAATATGTTTGATAACAAACATCTTCCGCGCAAATTATGCGCCATCGCTAAGAACGCAGCCGGGTTAATTATGCATGCGACGATCGTGCTAAAGATACACCACCAAGTGTGCGCAACCACAACAAGCACAGCAACCGCAAACGGCAACTCACAAATACAGTAAACAAATAAAAATATTAACAAAAAAAAATAGCTGTTAATTCCATATGTGTATTCGATCAATTCGATTGATTGCCCAAATGACCAACCTCAATGCGAAATCCATTGAAGCTGTCAGCGTTTAATCAAATCCAAATCCATCAAATGGGTCAGCAATTTGATTTCTGCATGAGGCAGAGTCAGAGGCAAAGTCAACGTTTTTATTACCACAAATTATAACTGAATACATTTCGTAGGAGGTCAGCTTAGCGAATCTTTTCGATTCGGAATTTTTTATATAGTTTTTTGTGCATTGTTTTGGGTTTGGCGCTTGGCGCTTGGCTTTTGGCTTTTGGCTCTAAGCTCTTGGCTCTTGGCATGCTGCCAGCAATTTGTTATTCAGACTCGAGTCGGGGTTGCCGTCTCAATTAAGTACCCAAATAGCATTAGCATTAGACTTATTATCCAGTCAATGAGCTGTCCACAAAGTCGCTGGCTCAGCCGAGTGAGGCAGCTTTCTGGCTAACCAATTCTGCCTCTGTCTCCGGTGTCACATGACTATCGATTTGTATTTAATAAGCCTAAAATGCTCAAATGCTCAACATGCTTGCAAGGTGTCGACATTGTTGTAGTCGTTATTTTTGCTGCTTTGCTTTGGCTGTTAACGCAAAATCAGGGGCTTGCTTCTAAAGGGGACTGCCACAGATAACTCACACTTAATTTGCAATAATATCAATTAAAACAGGGTAGATTATGCAAATCATAAATATATATTTATATTTATATGATAATAAAAATTAATTAATTAGATAAATGAATAAGCAAAAGCTGCTTAACGTACGAGGCAACCAGACCTGATTCTGTTGGCCTAGTATTTGAATACCTATTTATCCATATATACATATATGTTGTTCATATTTATTAGATAATTCAAATGAATTCCATAAACGTCTATAAGTATATGTAAACTAAATGCCCATCAGATCGGAACAATTAGTATCTTACATTAGCAGCTGCTTCCGATAATTTGTGACCCCCTTCGTCACGACCCTGACTGACTGACAAAGTGACTCTATCTGCTTGTCTGTCTTGCTGTCTTGCTGTCTGCTTGGCGGCCAGTTACATAGTTCGAATGCCTATCGGAATGACCAAGATTGTTTTATATGCAAGGCAAACCAAATATTATCAAAAGAGACGCTGCTCAACACAGCTAAAGCTAAAGAAGCAATAACAGCAAATGGCAAAACAGCTCTTGAAAAGAGCCAACAACTTAGCACAGATAAATAAGCACAGCCAAAAGATAACAACACAACTCAGCTGCAGTCGTCGCCACGAATTAAAACAAAATACAAAAAGTAAAAAACAACAACTGCAAAACAGAAGCAGAATTAATAAGTTAAAGCATTTGGCCCAGCGCGCTGAAAGCCAATATGCCGTCAGAGAGTCAACAACGGCAAAAAAAAAAATAAAAATAAAAAGTCAGCTAACGCATTTTGATGGTTACCCTGTAAAAGATGTGGAAGGTGTCTTAAAATTATGCAAAATGCATATTTGATTAGAAATTAAATTTCCTGCCTGCTAAAAGCAATCTGTGCAAGCATAACATTCTTTTATATGGTTCATCATGCTTTAAGTATCTGGACAATCAACATTTCTGTCACTAATGGAGCGCATTTCTAAGACATAGATATTCTGATGAGCTCTGATGAAAATGTATTAACTACCAACACAAACACCCTACTGATTTTGAGGTTTAGTTTTCAACTACAAAGCTAAGTCTGCTCAAGCAGGGTATCTGCTAGTCGAAGCACTGGAGTTGTTTTCTAGCCAGACTGGTCGACTCGTCTTGACTGTTTGATTGCTTGACTGGTCGAGAGTTGCTGCTCACCTGCACCTCTCTGGGACGGGGCAGAATTGAGCAGAAGCTCAGCTGTTGAGTTAACATATCTGGCGTATAAAAAGCATCTTCAGCTGGCGCACAAATTTTAATCAGCTCGAAAAGCTTCGTTCGTCCACAACAGAGAGAAACAAATCGCGAAATCGAATCACAACTCAAAATACGCGTGGTAAAAGTGCAAGTGAAGGAAAATGCATTCAAATGTGAGTGCAGCTCTCTCTCTCTCTCGCTCTCTCTCTCTCTCTGTCTCTATCTCTCTTTCTGTGTTTGTGTGTGCGCTAATGTTTAACGATTTCTTTCAGAAATCTGTGGTTTATCTGCTGCTCATCGGACTGATGATGATGCTGACGCTGTCTGTGGTGCTGGCGGACGTGTCGCATCTGGATTACCCCAACTCAGTCAGCTCCCAGTTGGGTGCCTATCATTATCCCACACCACGTGTCCAACTGCGCGAACAGCGATCAGGCTCCCATCAGCATCTTGCGCGACAATTTGTGGATCCATCGCTGGAGCATGCCGCCTTTACCCAGGTGCTGAGCCGTAGTGGTTACGTCTTTGGTGGCAACACGGCAGCTGTCGCCGCACCACTGAAGACAGCAGTTCCAGCGACTGCTCGCTCGATAGGTTCGCCAGCGGCTTTCCCGGATAGCAACTCACTGAATCTGAAGCTACCGGTGCCCTTCGGCGCGGTGCCCCTGAATGTGGCACATCTGCCTTTACAGGCAGGCGCCTCATATGCCACACTGCCGCACACTACCGGCCTCACCTCCTACGGCACGGCGCAGATTCAGCGACGCTAGTGATTCCAAATTACACTCATGTATTTTTTAATCTTAGTTTATATTTAAATACTTAGCTAAACCACAGAGCCAACTGACTGTTTAAATATATAAGAAACTCTGTGCATCATCGATAGTGAATACCTCGAAATAAAGTAAAAGCTACTTGCCATTCAAACGATGCTCGCGAGCATTTCTGTAGCTACAAAAAGATATGTATTTTAAATTGGATTTGTGTGGCGGCCTATTACCAATCATGTATCCCAATCATGTTTCATCCATTGCCACCAAATGTGTTGTCTGATGTGTGTGCTGCATTTGCATATAAGTCGATTAGAAGGTCACCAACCGACAAAGATCACAAAAGACGTCTTCATCCACCGATCGCACCTTTCACTCCCCAGCTGCTGCTGCTGCTACTTATCAAATATCAATGTTTTTACGCTTGGGAGTGCGGAGGGTTCGGCAAATTTAAAATAATACAACAAAAAAACAATTAGCGTCTGCTCATTTGCATATAAGCAAGATTCAAGAGTTATTTTAATGCTCGAGGAGTTAATCGTAAGGCCTTAAACTTGACATTGATTTACTAGACGTGTATCTGCCACCATTTGCTACACCTTCCACCCCGTGGAGCTGCCCCATCGCTTAACGGATGTGAGATTAATCGCCGAACGGCACTCTAATTTCCATCCAGCTTAGAGCAAACTGCTTTTTTAATATAACTGGAATAACAGCTACTGCTTCTAATAATACCAAACAAACAACAAACATTAAAGTTAATAAATGTTTAAAAATGCTGCCTACGCAGGGGTACGTTTTTTATTGAGTAACGGTTTTATATATTTTCAAGCGGGCCTCGAGGAAGTGAGCGGCATATGTCAAGTTTCCGCATAACCATTAACGGATTAAACCCAGTCTGATGGAAGTACTTCAAATCTGCTGCACTCAAGAATCAATTACAAATCCAAGAAGTGAGAGGTTGCTGCATTAATCCAAGCTCTGAGTTGTGTTCGGATGACGAATAATATAATACCCTTGACAGAAAGCGATCTCATAATATGATAACGTGATAAGTTTATCGTTTGCAATAAAGCAGGCTTAAGTCAAAAATATTAAATTTGGCCAAAGCACAATAATCATATCTCTGTTTATATATTATTATTATTTTGGTTTGTCTAATAATCCAATAAAACTGTTGTATTTATAATCTACGCAAAAAAAACGCAATCTATATAAAGCCATATCGGAAAAGCTATAAGGAGAGAAGCATCAACTTCTGATATCTATATTTGAGATAAAAATGTAGCATAACATACGCACAACATGCTTATACCCGATGCTTGAGCACTCTGTGCAAGGTATAAAAGTGCGGATACAGTTACATGCGAGGGGAGCAGGTAGCTGGCATCAAGCACAGATCACTTGAGCGGATTTGACGATCTGAGGAGGCCTTGAGTTTAGCATCCGCTCAAAAAGAAAAATAATGAATACCGCAATATAAGAAGCTGCGGCTTATGATAATAATGATGATGATGATGATGATGATGATGATGATGATGACGAAGTAGTATTCGTTGGCAGCACGTGACCCACCGATGGACGACCAGCGACAACCACAATAATAAGCAGAAATCGTAAGCAGAAATTGCTCATTAAGCCCGACAGCCGGTTTCAGCTGTTCGCTGACTGCTCAGTTCATGTCAATTAAAGGCGCTAAATGATGGCTTAAACAGATGTCAGCAGACACACACATCAAGCTCAGGGACAGGCACATCCTGTTGCCTCAAGGTCGTTGCAGGGATCCGATCCGAGTGCCAATTTATAATGCGGTGCGCTCCAATTGAAATATTTAATGGCCGGCCATTAAAAGCGGCAGTAATGCGACATTTGCGAGACGACACGCATTTTATAGCCCACCTTTGGTTTGAAATGGGGCTAAAGGCACCGCCAATTGGCAGCCGCTTTAAACCGATATGCTTGTGACCCACTCGAAGCCACTGTCTGCATACAAATTGTAGCATTTTGCGAAATTGTACGATTGAGCGATTGACTCCGATTTGGACTTCCTACTGCTGCTGCTGCTGGTGCAAATTTGGGACACTATCAAAGGCTAAACACGTAATGCTGTAGGAAAGAAGAAGCGACCAAAAATGTGTGCACAAGGAAAACTCGAGCAGAATGGGAGGCTCAGCGGTGCAGTGTGTGGCTATATAAGGCGCAGTAATGGCCCAAAACAGACATTAACAGTTCACACTTGTCAACCACAACAGCCAACATGTTCAAATTCGTAAGTTGGCTCAAATGCCTGGCTAACTCGCATTCCTTGACTTGTTGCATTTACTTTCAGCTCATCATTGCCGCTCTCGTTGCTTGCGCCGTGGCAAAGCCTGGCGTCGTTGCACCACTGGCCGCACCACTGGCCTATGCCAATGCACCACTGTATGCAGCTGGCGGCAGCAGCCAGGTGGATGTGCGAAACAACTATGATGGCTCTCTATCCTCCTACACCACCGCACCCTTCGAGCTGACTGCGCCCTACTCCAGCCGCTACGTCTCCGGCATTCCGGCTACCTACGCTGCTGCTCCCTACGCCGCTGCCCCTCTGGCTGCTCCTGTGGCTTCACCTTACGCTGCTGCTCTGGCTGCACCATACACTTTCGGCGCTCCTCTCGCTGCGCCTTATGCCGCTGCACCCTACGCCGCTGCACCCTTTGCTGCCCCCTATGCTGCAGCCTATGCTGCACCCTACAGCTTCGCCGCCCCAGCTCCAGTGGTGGTCTAGAAACATGTCTTCGAAGATGTGAATTGTTTTCCTTAGCGAATTTTTTATAAATAAAATCATGTTTACAAAATAATAACCATTGTGATGCCTTGTTGAAAATTTGGAAAGTATGGAAATATATGGGAAAGCTGTTTCCTAATATTTTAAGCAAATTTCGATTTTCGAATTTGTAGATTTCAGCATAAATTATTGTGGGGGACGAAACAAGCTCTCAGTTTTTTATAGACGAGAAGGGAAATATGAAAATTTATGCTATTATAAAATGCCAACTTAAAAAGCTTATTTTTATTTTATTCTAGTTTTTACATAGATTCATTTCAACTCTACCTGAAAGACCACTTTTCGTTTTGACCATATGCAAAGACTGTTAACAATGAGAAGGGAAAATTTGGTCGTTTATCGAGCTAGGCAATATTTTATTGATCGGCTATATTTTATTATGGATGTCATAAGCGTTTTCTATTTTGGGGCCGCAGACAAAACAGTCCAGTATTTATTATATAACAGCGAGCGGAGCAAGAAGAAGTCGAGCCAGCTCCAAAACAAGCGCATTGTAAACAAATGTAAGTCTGCGGCGACGACAGCAAAGTCACGATTTAAAGCAGTTACTACATCGGCTAACCAAAAGCGAGACGATGACGGGGTGTGGTGCATTTGGCGGTGTGTGGTTCCCTTGCTGCACATCGAACGAAAGTGAAGAGTTGCACGTTCAATTTGGCCACTGGCCAAATATGATTGAGGCTTTAGGGCTAGACAATTGACACTATAAATTAATGGCCCAGGCCCATGGTCAATCATTGTTAGCCATTTCTTCGACTTGAGCGGTCGTTGGCAACTGAGCGCAAGGACAGCACCACCCACAACATTCACCACCAGACTCCTAACAAGATGTGGCAGCTGAAATTGGTAAGACTACTGTGCAGCAAAGTGTCTAAAATCCTCTAACTCAATCGATTTCCTTTCTTTGCCAGACTTTCGTTTTGGCTTTGGCTCTGGTTTGCATTGAGGCTAACCCTTCGCACTTTGATCATTTCGACAATCATTTCGATCATTTCGAGCACTTTGAGCCACTGCAACACCCGCTGCCGGAACATGTGGAATATGGCGCTCCGCTGCAGTTGCAGGAATATTTGCCACCCGCTCCAGCACCTGCACCACTTTGGCCTGCACCCGCTCCCCTGCCTCCTGCAGCTGCTTGGCCTGCACCAGCATCATTCGTTCCAGCAACAGCATGGCCTGCTCCCGCTCCTCTGCCTCCTGCAGCTGCTTGGCCTGCACCAGCATCATTCGCTCCAGCATCACTGTGGCCGGCACCGGCTCCTCTAGCGCCTGCGCCCCTTTGGCCAGCGGCTGCACCGCTCGCACCTGCACCGCTGCTGCCACCGGCGGCTCACACTCATCTGCTGCCAACCGCTGAGGTGCAGGTGACACAGGTGACACATGTGCTGCCACCACCCACAGTGACACAGGTGCTGCCTTCCGTGATCGAAGCGGTGCCGTTTGCGCCCAGATATCGCGTCATACCCGGCCCAAAGCGAACCACCCATCACGTCACCATTGGCTACGCCTTTCCCAAGCTGCTGTCTGCACCACACGCCCACCTGCGCGCTCTGCCTCTGAAGCTGGCCCATCACCATCATCATCACAAACTATTTTAAGAATCAGAGGCGCCTTTCTATCTGAATATCATCATAATCCAACCAAAGAAGTTCTGAGTCGCGTAGAAAATTATACAATATTCCTAAATTATGCAATTAAATATAAAATACGAAAACCAAAAACAAGATTTAAAATTTTATTAATATTATTGTATTAAATAATTTAAAGTATTGCTACGGCTGGAAGCACTAAGTTAAGGGAAGAACCTTGTTTAAATACCGATGAGTTTTTGTAAAGAAAGAAGCTGCTTATATTAGGCAATATTCTATCTAGATCTAGATAATCTTAAGCTGGAAGTAGTTCAGATTATATATATTGAGTACATAGGCTTAATAAGATTTACTGTGTTGAATGCCAGCTGATAACTCAGGAATTCCGAGCACGGAAAGAGACAGTGAACCAGGGGAAATAAAGTGAGAGAGAGAGAAAGAGGGGCTGTTGAACACGCGACACATGCAGTGAGGAAATTGAATACTAATTAAAAGCAAGAGCGAAAGAGAAAAGAGATCGAGAGAGAGAGAGAGAGAGAGTGAGATAAGAGTAGCCAGTTGGATGGTCACGTTGGTTAAATGTGGCTCATTAGTAGGTGAATATCGATGCCGCCAAATAAAAACATGCATACATAAAACGAAAACTTGCCCAACCGCCCAACGGGAAATATCGGCCAGCGGGGCTAAACTGTAGGGCCTAATGGTGTGGACGGGGGGTGGTGGGAGTGGTGTTGCTGGCTTGGCCTTTTGGCGTGCAATTATGAAAGTGGGTGTCGATAATACGATAATACGTAACAAGCGGCCAATTGATTATTAAGTACAGTGAACGCCCTTCGCACGGCACAGCCCCATATGTAGAAAGTCTTGCAAGAGTGGTGTTTATTTCGGCACTTTGGTATGCCCCACCACAACCACCCAACACAGTCTGCAAGAATTATAAAAACGCCGAGCATTTGACAATTGGACATCAAAGCATTGTTAGCACTCAAACCAACCACCATCCACCAAACCACCAAAAACTAAAATCCAAGCAAAATGTTCGCCAAAATTATGGTAAGTTGTCTTTTCTATCCTTGGCCAAAAGGATTTGGCTTTAATGCGTTACTTTGATTGCAGCTCGTTGCTCTGTGCGTGGCTGGCGCCCAGGCGGGTTTGTTGCCCTTTGCTGCTGCACCTGCACCACTGGCCACCGCTGGCGTTGTGGCACCCTATGCCTCCAGCTTTAATGCCCATCGGATTAACCATGCTGTCGCCTTTCCGGTGGCACCACCAGTAGCACCAGTTGCTCTGGCAGCTCCAGTACCTGCTCCGGTTGCCTTGGCTGCACCACCAAGGTTTGCATTTGCTGCACCTGCTTGGGCTCCGGCTCCTGCTTTTGCTGCACCTGCCCCAGTTGCCCTGGCTGCGCCACCAAGGGTCGCCTTTGCTGCTCCAGCTTGGTCTCCGGCTGCTGCTTTTGGTGCTCCTGCTCTGGCACCTGCTCCTCTGGCTGCTGCTCCTGCCTTCGCTCCTGCTCCTCTGGCTGCACCCTTGGGCTTTGCCGCTCCAGCACCTTTGGGTTTTGCCGCTCCCGCTCCTTTGGGCTTTGCCGCTCCCGCTCCTTTGGGTTTTGCTGCACCAGCCAGATTTGGTCTGCCAGCTGCGGCGCCTTTTGCTGCTCCAGTGCCGGCTCCATTGGCTGTCGCACCTAAGTTCGCGCCTTCGCCTTACTTCTTCTAGAGATTCTAGTGAATCCTTAGACTTAGACAAAACACAAAAAACAGACTTAGCCCAATCCAAATCACACTAGAAAAGCAGAAATGCTTGGCGAATAAATTGTACAAATATTCACTTTATTTCGAAGGCTTAACTTAATTCAGATTCCAATTAGAGTCGCACACTCTTCACGTGTCCGATGCGCTGGAAGAGGGGCACATGCTCGAAGGGTGTGTGGGATATGGGCACCGAATCGTAGGTGACATGTGCGATCTTAGTCAGTGGCGCCACAATGGTGTAGCCAGGATGCTGCTGCTCTGCCTCGCTCCGTTGATGATGGTAGACAACTGCTGTTGGCTGATGATACACCAACGTGGCAGCCTCTGCCTGCTGCAGGACAATGAGCACAAGGCACACTACATGGAAGATGTGGCCACGCATTCTGGGAGCTTGTTGCTGATGTGTCTCAGCTTCTGACCGCACCTCGACTAAGCGGAGCCACAAGCGACAACTTCTTGGGGCCTGCTCAAGTACAGTTAGAAGCTGGATGGCCTCTTGAACCGGTTTATGAACTGGCTGCATTTTTACCCACACCGGGAACCAGTTGCAACACACAGTTCACACTCAGAGTACACAGAGTTTCACACACACACTACACACTACACACTACAGTAAACAATCTCCACTCACACGAATTCCCAAAAACTCGTTTTCAAGTTCAAGTTTAAACACGCCGCTATTTGCTGCTGTTGTTGTTGTGGTTGTTGCTGTTGTAGTTGTTGTCGTAGTCTGCTCTGCTGAGGTTTATCAAAGTGTCAGTGACTCTTTTGTAGATATTATGAATGTAATTTCAGATTGTTTATTATACCCTCTACACATCAAAAATTCACTTTAAAGTGTGCAATATGCCGAGTTAAGTTGTTAAAAGCAAGTATGAATATTTAGTTTTGGATTGGGTTTAACGATCTCAAAGTGCGGACGATTTTTCATCCAACAGGTACAATATCTATGGTAAATTTATTAAACTGTACTAACTGACAGACTAAAACTGAAAAGCAGTTTAATTTTTGAGTGGAATTGTAAATTGTTCGAAACTAATGAAAAAATGTGCAAATATTAAATACGATAAATAAAAATTAATTAATTATTTATGCAATTATTTGCAGCTCAAAGGGTAACGCACAGTCGCATAAGTTGTCAGGTTATTTGCGTTTTACGATGAGTCGTTTGCATTTTTTAGTATATTTTTAGTGGGTTTTGTTATTTGCTTTGGTTTATTGTCTCGAAGCGTCGATGGATTGCCCAATCTCTTTGCGATCAACACTTTGGGCATCGAGGATTGAATATTTGGCTGGCCTAACTAACTCTGCTCAATCTGCACTTTACACATAAATTATTGCCTCACAAGAGTAACTGTGAGAGCTTATGGACCTTATGCATTTATTCATGTTGTTGTTGTTGTGGTCAATCGGTTCTGGCAAAGGCCATCAGCGGCTGCTTCGCACAATTGCTGCAACGTTTGGCGGCGCCGCAGCCAAAAGCCAACTAAGCCAAAATATAAAAAAGCCACGCCCAAAACTGGACTCGCCTGTTGCAAGCCACTGTGGCGTGTGATTTTGTGGCGCGTTCAGATTCAACACTTTAGCCAATTTACGAATTTTTGCGAATGCGTGCCAAAAAAAAAAGTTGCCAGAACCGGGTGAAATGTCTTTGACCAAATAGTATACGTAAAGTGGGTTAAACCTAGGCAGTCAAGTACTGTCCAAATGCAGTCGCCCATTAGATCATCGATATCCAATTTAGGAGTCAGCAGACATTTAGCTGCAACTGCCTCCACGCTCGCTTGATATAAAAGCCGCAAGATTGGGGCAAATGCAGCACTGGCCACACTGCTGTGGAAGACTCACGTGGAAGGCAATCGACAAGTGGACGAGTCAAAATGTACAAAGGAGTAAGTAACTCACAAGCTGGAAACTCCACATTACTCAGCTTATGCACAATTCTAATCCTGCAGCTTTATCTGATCGCGACACTCTGCTTGGCTGGCTGCCTGGCAGCTCCAGCGCCAGAACCTGCACCCGCTCCTGAACCCGCTCCTGAACCCGCTCCTGAGCCAGCTCCTGCCCCTAGTATTGGCCTGGGACATGATTATCTGGGCTACGGCGGACACTATGGCGGCTATCATGGTGGCTATCATGGTGGCTATCATGGACTCGGATTAGGATATGGCATTGGCTACCATGCGCCCATCATCAAGACGATTGCGGCGCCCATCATCACCAAGACCATCATTGGCAAAAGCTATCTGGGCGGCTATGGCCTAGGACTGGGACATGGTTATCTGGGCGGCTACGGACACGGTCTCTATGGACACGGTCTGGGCTTGGGGCATGGTGTGGGCCTGGGTCTGGGCTACGGCTATGGCTATGGCGGCCATGGCTACGGACATGGCTGGTAGGCGTATCCGTGGCGCTTGAGAACGTGTGAGAGTTGTAATCGAGTCAGTTTTCAAAACTTAGCATTAATCAGTCGAATCAATCTAACAATAAATTCGTAAATCGCTTGAGATTTTAAAACATTTTCGAAAGATTGAATCTGAAAAGGTGTTTTCAACTTTAATTAATCAACAAATTTGCAACTCGTCCGAGTATTCAAAAGTTCAAATATTCAATAACAATTTAAATTCAAATTTATTCAGTTGTTGACAAATCGATTATAAAAAAGATCACACCCAAAACTCAATTAAATTCAACTGATAAATAATTAATAAAAATGCACACATTGTTTGCTTCGATCAATAAGATATAATTTTAGAATTCGAATTCACTTTCTCGCAGAACTGCACAAATTGGAGGAGAAACTTCTCGATAGACAAATAAAAATAGACAGATCCTTACCAGCCGTGGCCGAAGCTCAAGGCAGGAGCAGCATAGGATCTGTAGCCGAGACCCAGTGGGGCACCATGCGCCAGGCCGAGTGGTGCGTGCGACAGGCCGAGAGGTCCATGCGACAGGCCGAGTGGTGCATGCGACAGGGCGAGTGGTGCGTGAGACAAAGCTGGAGCCGAGTAGCTCAGCCTGGACCCCAGTCCATAGGAGGACAGAGCAGGCGCAGCATAGCCGCCTAGGCCATACGAGGCATACGAGGGTGCGGCAATCGCGTGGCCGTAGGAGATAGCCGGAGCAGCGGCCAGAGGCAGAGACGCGGCTCCATGCAAGCCACCCAAGTAGCCCGGAGCAGCTGCAGCACTGGCCAAGCAGAAGACGGCGAAAACGAACTAAGAAGTGGCGAGTTATTAATCATAATTCGTGCAACAGACGAGAGGCAACTTACATATTTGAACATGTTGCAAGGAGTTATGGAGTTTTTGCTGATTTACTCGTGGCGAGAACACAACGTTTAATAATGCTCGCTAACTGGGTTCAAATGCTTTTATAGCCAAATCGAGACAGGCCCAAATAAAATCCAAATCGCAAGCGGCACGAGAACAGGCCCAAGTTGCACTTTTACTTTTGTTGCGAGGCTGCGAAACTTGGCGTGCATGCAAAGTGCATTTGGGCGCAGATAGTGGCATGGAGCAGGGGCAGTGGCAGGGGCAGGGGGGCAGTCAGCCAGTGGTGGCAGCAGACCCGCCCAAAAACTTCAACACGGCCAATGCGGATGCTTTGAATATTATTTCTGTGTATATGCGACTGTTTATGTTATTATGTCTATGGACTAAGTCATATCATGGAATCTGTGAGAGAAAAAGGAAAAAAAAAACGGAATTGCAGTTGAACGAGTTTTCCGAAAAACATTTAAGAACTGGTCGACGGTGGTGCATGCTGCGTGTGGTGCGTTTTGCTATTGCTTGGTTAGCGCAATGCGTAAATTGGCCATTTAGCATGATTTCCAAAGATAACGTTTTAATTACAGCGCTTGCCTAAATGCTTTGTTTTCAGCTCTTTATACATAGAGAATCCAAATTCAAGAAAACTATTTTAAGTTCATGAAAATAGGAAAATTCTAGAATTTAAATATTGTTTAGGGAATGTGGAAAACTTTGGAAATATATCAACTTTCATAGGAGTTTTGAATTACCTTTAAAAAACTCTTTCACTTCTCTTACTTTCGCTCAAGCTGCAGCAAATGCAGAAGTCCTTTCAATGCCTTCTCAAAATTCTCGTTTAGTTCTAGTTCTTTTCGCTCAGTGTACTTGTCATAAATCGCTGTTGTTAAGCTGATTGCTTGAGCCGGACTTCCATTAACATTATCTAGGGCAGCCAGTTGTCGATAACTGATCGTTGTCTGCTGCTGCTACTCAGTCAGCGGTGTGGCAAGGTCAACGCCTAAGAGGGGCACAGTCGAGGCTCCCCCTTCGCGCCGCCACTGTGCTAAACTTTAAATGCAATCATAAATTCATAGCTATCAAAACTCGGCGAGCACAATGCACAATGTTGTTTGTAATAATTCTAATACATGTTGCTGACAGTTAATTGGTAGATAGCCCCCTTCCTCTACCCCCTGTCACCAGCCACCAACCACCAGCCACCTCCTCTCCGCACGCATAACTCAGACGTTGCACTTTACGTAAGCGTTTAAAGTGGCTGTCTGCCTGCTGGCTAGTTGTTGCCCCCAAACCCACCACTTGGCCACTTGGAATGCCCTGCGGAGCAACTCGAAAATGACTGCGTAAATCTTAGCTAACCCCTCCTCCCCCGCCCACCCCTGCATATTCACGCCCTCGAGCAATTGGAAAGGCATTCAGGTGACAATGGAGAGGCCGAGACTGGAGAATTGGCACTGTGATTATGCGTAACTTACGCCCATTCCAAAATAGTTGCACACTGCAAGTGGGCGATTTATTTTGGCTACTTTAATAGACCAAGTTCTCTATTTTTTTTCGATTTTTATACCCTGAACCCATTAAAAATGGCTAGAAAGTGTATAACGGTTTTGTGCAAGTGTATGTAACAGTCAGAAGGAAGCATCTCCGACTTTATTAATTATATATATTCTTGACCAGGATCAACAGCCGAGTCGATATAGCCATGTCCGTCTGTCTGTATGAATACGCAGATCTCGGAGACTATAAGAGGTAGAGGCGTCAAATTAAAGATTTAGGTTCTCGTATACCCATTTTATCATTAACTGTCTCGGTTTCTGGAATATCGATACATCTAGATTTCCGATATCAATAAATGCCATAATTTTAAATGCAGAATCTACTAATTAATACATAATATGCCTGCGAATATTATTGATCATCTGCCAATTATCCAAATTAATGATTTCATTTCTTTGGGTGCTAAACTTTTAGAAGGGAAATTTGCCAATAAAATTAGAATATATTTAACATCTGTGCTGAGAGTACATCGTAGTCGAGCTCTATCGTCTACAGCATTCTCAGTTGTTTTTTTTTGTTTTTTGCTTTTAGCCGGTTTGCAAACGAACAGTGTGCGAAAAAAATTAGAGTCAATTAAATGTTTGTCACTTGTGCAACGCAACGAATTAATATTCAAGTGTGCTTGGACTTGCTTGCTTGGCAGTTGCTCAATAGTTGGCCATTAACTGACCAAAGGCACTGTAGTGCCTGCCCAAAAGCTGATTAAAACGTGCGATCGCACTTTAAACGAGTTGTCTGGGAAATATTGTTAACAACCTTAAGCATTGTGGCAATTACAAGGGGGCGTTCCACTGGGCGTGGTTGTTGCGCCCTGCGTTTAATTTAGTTGGGCAGGCATTTTAATTCAAAATTTGTAGGCGTTTAAAATCATGCAAAACACTCGAGAACCAGTTAAAATCTCGACATTTGATTTAATTTCGAGGCAAAATTGACATTAGCATTTAATGCAATACATTTTGCTTAGCAAAAATGGAGGTACCACGCGGCGTATGATTAATGCGCACTTGCAGCAAGTAAGGAGTGGCAAGGCCCGCAAAATTGATTACTGAGATTAGAAAAAAAAAACAAAACTCTGGTTTCAAGTGGCGCCTTTTAATTAAATGCACCATGCTACTAGCTGGAAGAAGCACGAAGTAAAAAGCACGCAGAGAGCTCTGTAAATGGTGGCAGGCAAGCTGTTGCTGCCACACGCTACAGCTGCTCCACATTTCAATTAAAAACAAGCTAGCAAAGATATAGCTGCGGTGCCGCAGCTTAAATATCCTATTTAAATAATTAACATTTAAGAAATCGTCTTGATAAACATCATATTTTCTTACTTAAAACATTATTAAATTAGAGAAGATTATCGAAAACTGCAAATATTTTTCTAGTGCCCAAATTCTGAATTTATAATTTAGAATAGTTTTCTAATTTCCGCAGATTCTTTCATGCTTTCTAATCTATCTTTCTTTTGGTTTTATTTATATGCACTTTGCTTACAGGTTCTTAAATACCCTTTGCTGCCTCACATCCTTGTGCAGGGTATGCTTATTATTATGCTCGAAGTGAACAAATAGGACAGCAGTAGAGCAAAAGGATTATGCACTGCTTCAATGTCATCCTCGAGTGCCAATGAACTGTGCAGATTCCAGGGTCCAATGTAGGATGTTGTTTGTTTGTTTGCCTTTGTGGCACGTGTTGAATGCAATGCTCGATGGTTTTATTGAGACTTGATTATGATTGAAAATAGCTGCATGACTCGATTATAAACACGGCTAATAGCAACGGCCTACGACGAACCAATCTGTTTACCCGCAATGAATAATTGAAATATTGGCAATGCTCACGCACAAAAACCAGGGCCAAATATTTTCGTTTGTTTACTACCAAACATAAAAAAACAAAATGAAACAAGGCAAGGCCAGCAAATCCTAAACAAAACCATAAATTATTTGATACTTTACAATTAGTCATGCCTAGACATTTCCTGGAACTTAAAACAGAAGCTGACTTCTGTGTTTTATATTATCATAATTGAGTGATTCACAATACTCTGAAATGCCACAAACATGGCTACTTGGCTTACGTGCCCGACATTCAAACTCTTCACCCGAGTTGCAAGTACGTATATAAAATATACATCTATATATATATATGTATATATATATATATATATATATATTCAATTTGCGTCTGCTAGCTGCGCATTTAAATTGTGTTGCACATAAAAATAGAAAACGCTTATAGGCTGGGGGAAGGATGCAACTAAAACGTGTTGCCCCCTTTGCTTGCTCAGTTAATTTCCTTAGTTGGTAAAAAAATAGAGAAAAAATATGCATATAATAATAATAACAAATAATTGTAATACGTTTTACGCAAAATGCATTTATTCATTTAACAATAATATTCCTTCAGCGTTGCTCTGCAAACCTCACATAAAACTAGGAAAGCAAAAAAAAGGATGAAACAAAAACCAAGAAAGGAGCAGCTTAGGCAGGAAGTTAAACAAGAGCAGGATTAGAACACATATGGGGTCTCGTGGTGGTTGTCGTTGTCACTCAGTGGTTGCCTTAACGGTAGTAGGCGGCATAGGGGTATGCAGAGTATGCGGAAGCATAGGGATAGGCCGAGTAAGGGTAGGCAGCAGCGGTGTAGGCAGCGGTGTAGGGTGACGAGTAGGCAGCGAGTGGTGCAGCGGTGTAAGCGCTATAGGCCAGTGGTGCAGCAATTACAGCGGGCTTGGCGGCCACACAGGCAACGATGGCGAACAGGCACAGAGCGAACTAAGGCAGGAATAATACAGTTATCCATATAGCTATATACAAACTATTAACCAAATTTTTCAACTTACGAATTTGAACATTTTGAAGTGTTTTTTTGGTTGTTTGTTTAGATGAGCTGCTTGTCGGTTTGTTCTGAAGAACTTGACTGATGCCAGTGGTTAAAAATGCACGAACTTATATACGAAAAATGAATGGAACCCTAAAACGCAGGCAAACAAAAAAATAATAATAATTATTATGCACCACCAGACACCGCTGTCCAGATAGATGCTCTTGCCTGCCAATCAATTGCCGCCAAGGAGAATCTCGGCGACAAAATTTGCACTTTACTTTTAGTTTCATTACAGGGCTGGAGGGGCGGGGCAGAGAGCAGCCAGGGCAGGCTAACCAGCCAATGCGTATTTTTAAACGCGTGACGACAACAGAAAAAAACAAATAAACAAAAAACAAATAAGCAAAAATAAAAAGATAAAGCAATGATCAACAAATCGAGCTGTGGTTCGATGGCTGCACGTGCTCCGCATACCACATAAGTGAATATGAGACATACTTGCTATAATTGTGTGGATTGGTTGGGCTTGTGACCCACTCCCACACATCACTGCCGGACTCCACAGCGAATTTATAAAGCTAAGCGAGTGCCACAGAGGCTGTTTCATTCGATCAGTGGAAAGCAGCTAGAACACAATCGATACTAATATGTACAAGAAATTGCTGAGTTTCAAGCGCAGATCAGCGGATAAATCGCACATACTCATTGCGGGCTCAGAACGGATCATTACGGCAGATGACCGAAAAACAGTGGTTCAAACTGATCCAAGCTGCTGTCCTGGAAGCTGTCGCTGCTGCTGCTGTTGTGAATCCTGTGCGGAAGATCGCTTAAATAGCTGCCCCCTCTGCACCGCCTGCCTCATCCTGCCCAGCTGTGTTGGCGCCATTCGCGCCTTGCACTGCAGCTTCTCACAGCAAGCAGCTGCTGGACGACATGCAACCAAATACAACTGCTGCCACGCAGGCAGCCCCTGGATGCCCCAAGCCACATCTCTAGCAAATCAAACGCGTTATTGTTGTTAAGTTTAATATTGTTAGTTTATTGCAATGTGACCAAATATAACTATTAATTAATTTGAATTATAATCAGCGATCTTTAAATGATTATGAATGGACTGTGTGGTAATTTACATATTACATTTTATTTATATAAATTATGTACACCAGGCTTATAGCTACAAATTATACGCTTAGTAAAGACAGATTCAAACTCGGACTCGTTGAATAAACTATCTATCTTATCTTTAAAATGTCCATCAAAGAATTGGCTATTTAAAAGGCAGCAACTAAAATATTACAAATAATAGATTCGCTTCAAGTTCCACTTCGTTTGTCGATATATTTAGACAAATAAGGATAGATAAGCTAAGTATAATCAGACCAGATTCTCTTCATAAATTACCAATTTTTGCTTATTATAAAACAAACAATAAATTTAAGCCATGATTGGAAACAGTTAACTTGTCAAATAGGGTAGGTTGGGCGGCTGCGGACCAAGGTCGACACATTTAAGCCAGTTTTGGACCGTTGTGTGTCAAGCAACTCTTAGTAAAATCACAGATGCAATCTTAAATCATGCATCTGTAAATTTCTGCTTTAAGCAAAGATATGTTTGCCTATAAGGAAAGATCATTTTATTTCTTTTGAGCAATTTTTATTAATTGAAAAAAAAAAACGAGTCAAGCCGTGTGAATGCGATGAGTCATTTAAACGTATGTGGCGTAGGCAGCGGTGTAGGGGCTGTAGCTATATGGATAGGCGGCAGCAACGGGAGCAGTGTAAGCGGCAGCAACGGGAGCAGTGTATGCGGCAGCAACGGGAGCAGTGTAAGCGGCAGCAACGGGAGCAGTGTAAGCGGCAGTTGCAATTGGAGCAGTGTAGGCGGCGGCAACAATTGGAGCAGCAGCGATGCCATTGAAGTTGCGTGCCACATACTGGGAGCTGGTGGCAGTCACCACACCGGCTGGAGCAGCATTGACCAGGACGGCAGGCTTCGCCTCAACCAGGCTGCAGGCGAGCACAAAGCAAATGGCAGCAAACTGCAATAAAAGCAACAATAAGTTAACGATCCCATCAAAAACCAAAAATCCACTAGATTTGTTGAACGCACCAATTTGAACATGTTGAAATGATTCCGTAGAGCTATCAAAGTAGACTATGCATTCAAGTTGGGCGCCTGCATTTTTATAGTCCGCGACACTTTTCGATATTTTGGTTTGATTGATTCTATACAAAATAAAAATTAGAAGCGCAGAGGAATGCCAAAAACAAAAGAAGACTAAAATTCAAATTGGCTACGTGCCCAGATGAAGCGGCTGGAACTGGAGCTGAGGTCTTTGCTTGGTCATGTCGAGCACGTAGCCCAAATGTGAGTCCATAAAAATTGTCGCGGTGCGTTTTGAAGGCAGCCCACCAAAAACAAAAGAAGCTATGTATAATATATATATATATATACATATTGTATATACGATGTACGATAAACAGTAGCTGTTCCGATTAAATTTATGCGTTCAGCTAACTGACCTGCCCTTGTGAATCGAAGTCGTTGGCATTTAAATGAAATGATTTCTCATACAGTTGCATGCACAGGATGCACTTTGCACTTCTGTTTGAGGATAGGGGTTGTGGGGTGTGGCAAGAGGATTGGGGCATGCATTTAATCGGATTTCGCTTCAAGGTCGTCCCATGACTGTGCAATTAACTTATGCAATGCTGATTTTTTAGGCCAGCCAACAAACAATTGCAATCGGAGAATGTGTTGCGACTTTTGTTGGTTATGGCATGTGGCATGTGGCATGTGTGGCAACAGCATCGATCTATAATCTATGTTACGTGACATCGATTGCATCGCAATGTTCCACGCTTAAGCGGCTCAATGGATCAAATGTTGTCAACAGCCCATGCAACAGCTGCAGCCCATGCCAGCTATCAACTCTGCTCTCCAGCTCAAGCCGCAAAGGAGCAACATCTCGGCCTGTTATCGGAGCAGACTTGGAGAGGAGCAGCGGAGAGGAGAAGAGGCACAAACGGAACAGAGAACAGAGCGCAGACCGACATTTCTTATCGCCAGCCAATGTAACAGAAACAAGTCGGAATGAGCAAAGCGATAGTGTTGCAACTGTAAGATGCCCTGTAACCAGGTCTGCAGCATCCAGACACATATTCGTGAGGCAATTAAACTTATTTATCTTTAATATGCGATAAGATGAATATAACAATATCTGTAACTGATGACTTGAGCATAAAGTGTTCTTAATTTGGTTGCCGCATATGCTGCAGAGCCTCTATCTACTTATCATGCCTCGTTCAACCCATTTAAAAAGGGTGTCGAATATAAAAAAAAGAAAGAAAGCAATCTTTAAATACTTATATGTATATATAATATAATTTTTACAAGATTGATAAATGCCGTCGCAATGCATTTTTGTAATAGTTAGCAAAATAACGCTTACAGTGTGCAAAAAGTCTTCGTTTCGGGCGGTTCACAATGCGTATACGTCATGTCTGGTTGCCGTTCGTCCTGTTCGTCCTGGCGCACAGCCGTCGTGTGCTGGCGGGAGATGTCTACCTAACCTGCGATGAGTTCGAGCAGCATATGTACATGGATGCCAGTGAGGCATTCTGCACCGTCACCGGCTTCATAGTCACCCACAGTCAGAATGTGGTTGTGAAGAACTTTCTGCCCGGGAATATGGTCAAGTTCATGAAATTCTACGATTCAACGCTGCTCTATGTGCCCTTCCACCTGTTCGAGTCGTTCACGCATCTGAAGACCCTGGATGTGTCGTATTCGAGCATATTGGAACTGACAAGGAATACCTTTAGCTCTGCTAGCAATTTGACCTATCTGAATCTGAGCTACAACAATCTGACCTCGGTGCAGACCTCGGTCTTCAATGGTGCCAATGCGCTGATGCGCTTGGATCTATCGTACAACAGGATATTGCAGTTCAGTGAGAATGCCTTTTGCGGCCTGCACAATCTCAATAAGCTGCAGCTTACGGGCAATCGATTGAGTGAGCTGCATAATGACATCTTCAAGGACAACGAGTATCTGGAATCGGTCTCGCTGGAAAACAATTTACTCACCTACGTCCAGCCGGAGGTCTTCAATCGAATGCGCCGCATCAAGGAGGTGAATCTGTCCAACAACAAACTGATACGCATCCATCCGGATACATTCACGGAGGCAGCCAGCTTGGAGAGCCTGCTGCTGGCACTCAACTCTCTGGATGTCTTCCAGCTGAACAACAAGAACATTGTCCACCAACTCCACTTGGACCACAATCATCTGACCAATCTGACAATCAATGCGACACGCTTTGTGCGCGCCAATTACAACAATATCAGCGAGATCTACATGCACCAGGCCCTCCAGCTGGAAACACTGGAGCTGCGGGGCAATCGCTTGGCGAGCATAGCCAACATTACCAATTTGACATCCCTGCTGCATCTGGACATCTCCAACAACCCCATTAAGCCACTCAGCGTGAGCACCTTTGATCAGCTGAAGCGACTCCGCAATCTTTATATACGTTCGAATGGCATTCGAGCGCTGCAGTTTGGCATGTTTTCCAAGCAGAAGTATTTGGAGATACTGGATTTGTCCTTCAACAACCTGACCAGCCTTAACCTGGACTTGTTTGTGCCCTATCTGACCAGCCTAAAGCAGTTCTTTGTGGATGGCAATTCACTCAGCGAGCTACAAGGCAATCGCAGTTTCTCTCAAGCATTTCCATTGCTCCAGAAATTGGGCATCTCGCGGAATCGATTCAACTGCTCCTATCTGCATCACTTGCTCATTCCACCCTATCTGACGGACACAGTCGCCCTAAACATCGAGCCGGACAACAGCACCGAGGAGACACCGCACATACGCGATGTGTCCTGCATCAGTCAACATTCCACATCCGATTCCAGCGCCATGGCCGCAGCAGCTGCTCTCGATGGTCCGATGCTGGCGCTGCACAAGCAACTGGAACTGCTGCGCACTCACTCAGAGAATCTGGAGCTGCATTTGCTGTTCATGAAGTTCTTCTCCTACTGCATAGCTGGCTTATTCCTCATAACAGTTGTTGCCTTGCTCGTGCTGCGCTTCTACAAGGTGCGGAGATCTGGTCACTACAATCGAAGCAGCATCGTTTTTACATCGAATGCCACAATGGATGCGAATCTCAATTTGTGAGTTAGCCTAAGACTAAGCTAAGAATATATATATATATATATGTATGTGTGTAGCATAAATCGAAAACTGAAAATAAAGAAAGTCTGCAACCAGGAAATCTTTCGAGTGTCCAAACTGATAAGAGACTTAAGCTTCCTGCTGATAAGCAGCAGGCAAAGACCTTGGGCTTTAAAGCGGATAAAATGCCATCAATTCGATTCCGAGTTTCAGTTTTATTTATAATTCTTTTGCTTTCCAATCAGACACATATGTTTTCCGTATTTTGTTTATCTACTTCCTGAGCAGCAGAGGAGCAGCGGCTGCAGTGTAGGCGGCAGCATAGGGGGAAGCCACATAGGGTGATGCCACATAGGGAGATGCCACGTAAGGGGATGCCACGTAAGGAGATGCCACGTAAGGGGATGCCACGTAAGGAGATGCCACATACGGGGATGCCACATAGGGTGAAGAGTAGGCGAGCAGGCCTGGCTTTGCAGCAACGCAGGCAACCAAAGCGAGCACGGCGAGAGCGATAAACTTGAACATCTTGGATTGGTTGTGGTTGTTTGTTAAGCTGGTAAACTAAACTGATGATTGCAGCTAGTCAACGTTGACATTTTATAGCCACTGGCCCATAAGGTAGAGCCTTGGCTTAGACTGCGTGCCAGGCGCAGCTAATGGGTTCAACATTAAACACCTCGAAAGATACACAAAAATATAACTGCTTCGCACGTGTGCTGCCTGCCCAATTGGCAACAGAATTCGGCAAGGTCTTAACCAAATTGGGAAGTCCAACTGAGGCCCTCCCTCAGTTTAATTATAGTATAAAAGCAGCTGTTCGTCGATGGCTTAAACATCAGTTGCATTTGTTCCAGTGACAAGTAAGCCGCAATCAAAACAAAACCAATTCAAGATGTTCAAGTTCATTGCTGCTGTGGTGCTCGCTCTGGTTGCCTGCGTTGCCGCCAAGCCAGGAATTGTTGCACCACTTGCCTACTCTGCACCACTCGTTGCAGCTGCGCCCTCTGCGGCGGTCTACAGCACATCATATCATGGCAACTTTGCGGCACCCTATGTGGCATCTCCGTATGTGGCATCTCCGTATGTGGCATCTCCGTATGTGGCCTCCCCTTATGTGGCTTCACCCTATGTGGCCTCTCCCTATGCCGCTGCCTACACCGCACCACTGCTGCTGAGGAAGTAGGAAACTGCACAGAAAACCACCAAAAATATATCAAGCAAAAATTATAATAAAATAGAAAAGAAAACCTTTCGAAACTCGAAAAAAAACGTTTGCTTTTAATTTAGATATTCATTTTACAAAAATGATTTGGAATCAGATATGGCCTCATATAAATATAAGATTTACTTGCAGCCCACGAGTATGCTACATTTTTCAGCTCGTTAACCCTTAGGTATTCAGACTTTTGCTGTTCAGGCCAATACCCAGATTAAGGTTAAAGCCCAGATTGAAGGAAAAATTGCCAAAGCCGAGATTGTGAGCAATCGGATATTTAGGCTTCTTTTTCTTGAAAATGTTGTACGTCGTTGGATGTGGAGTCGGACGAGTAGTGGGACGAGGAGTAGTGGCTTTGCGATGTGAATTAGTGTTGGAATTGGAATAGGGATTAGGATGTGAATTAGAATGGTCTGGCTGCACATAGTAGAACAGGCCAATTACATCGCTAATGAAATCCACAGGGGCATAAACCTTGCCCAGCTCATCGTCTAACTGCAGTATACCAGGCGCTGGTCGAAACTCCTCCAATATATAGCTCCTTACAGGAATGCTCAGCGCGGGAGTGAATGTGTAAATGGGCAGCATCTGGGCGTCTCTCGGTGGCAGCAGCGCCACACAGATCCACAGCTGGTTGGGAAAGAGATGAGGCTATAGTATTGTGCACAATTCGAACACAACTCGGACCACCTTACGGACTTACTGGCCACATATCGAGTGGAGATCTGTGAGAGAACTGCAGCTCGTTTAGCTAACGCTGGCACTTTTATACCGCCTGCAACTAATAGCAAAATACAAACAAAAGAGAAGCTTCAAATCGGGAGTGCTCAACTGTGAGATACTCCATAAAAAAACCAGAATAAAAGTATACGTATACACACATTGAGGATCAAGAAAGCAATATACCCCATAGAGTTGAAACAAGCCGTCAAACCGAAGCTAAATGAAACGACAGATATCTTGCATTCCAATCAAGCTAAGTCTTTATTTAAGGCATTTGATTAAATGAACCAGTTTAGAGCCACAACTGACCATGACCATAACCATAATGACCATGACCACTTATGATGGGTCGGACGATGCGGTGTGATGTCAAAACGGGCTGCACCACATGCACCACCGGCTGCAAGTTGTGGTAGGAGCCGCTTCTCAGGATGGGCGTTGCATGCAGCAGTCCAGGTGCCGCGTAGGCGAAGGCGACGCCAATCGTCAGGAGAATGAACTGGAATTTGTAATTGCGATGCGAAACGATAAAAAATTATACGCAAAACAAGCAAAGAACGGCTGCTCCTTTGGACAATATTCATTCACGTACCAGTTTGAACATGTTGAGGGCGTTGAGGGCTGTAAACTTGATCTGTAGAGCAAAGCTGTCAGAAGACGACTAGTTTATTGGCTACGCAGCTTGTGGCATTTATATAACGTGGCAAGTGGCAAGAAGGCGAACGCGCGACCTTCGTGCCAAGAGGGCTTTAATATCTTAGCGGCTTTGTTTGGCTTTTGGCCAGCTCGCATTTCGCAAGTGAATGACTGCAACTAAGTTCTCGGCTTGAATTACACTCACTGAGCCACTGAACCACTGAGCCACCGAGCAACCGCCAGCCAAACTTGCCACTGGGTCGTTTCGCTTCTTGCCACTTTAAAATGAGAGCACAAAAGTATCTTGAAAATTTTAGAAGTGTGGTGGGCAATCACAGGTCAGAATAAATACTGTTGAAAATAACTAATAAATAAATAAAATAAATAATTAAATCTTTACTTGTTGAAGAATTGAGTGCAACTTAACTTAGAACAATACAATGCGAAAGTAAAATGATATTTCAGTTACAGAATCAGTGGTAGAAAATAGAGGCAAGAAAGTAACTCAGCACTGCAAGACGAGTCGATTAAGCAAAGGATTTTGGAATACAAGTTCACAAATCAAGTTTGATTTATCGATAACTCACATCGCTTAGCGAATAGCTATAATTTTGCAAAAATATAGTTTTCTAACATATTTATAAAATATAAATATTATTCAAATGGAAAACTTTAATTAAGAACATTTGAGAAACACAGATTTTATTAACCAAAACTAATTTTGAGATTAAACAAAATACTCTCAGCAAAGTTTGCTGTTTATTTAAGAGTATCTGCTTAGTCATAATCAAATTTTCCTATGCATGCTTAAAAATCCTTTATAATTTTTGAGTTATTTCGCTTGGCCGATTTGCAGCACAAGTCGAGGAAAATTGGTCAGCTTCAGCATATGTCCAGCAAAAGCAACGAGAACAACAACTAACCAGCAGTGACCAAAATAGGAAAATACAACGCAGATACAGTGAATAATAAGCTTATATGTATATATATATGATGCCTGCTCGGCATTAATTGCTGTTTGCGTAGGAGTTTGTTTTCGGGGCAAAGCAAAGCAAAAAGGACCACAAATGCAAAACAAAGCGTTGCGCACTTGGCAAACTTCGCAAAACACGCCCAACAAAATTCAAGGGCAGCTGCGTAAACACGTCCAACGCAGTGTTTTAGGGGCTGACCTTGAAACGCATCAATGCGAAATACCGGAAGTGCTTTTCCGGCAAAACCCCATCACCCAACCATAACTGCTCACACTTAATTGTTTATTTTTTGGCCCAAAGATGTAAACAGCAAACGGCAATAGCAAAATATTTACCATTTGCCATTTGGCATGTGCAGAAGTGGAGAAGATGGAGCATCGCAACGCTTGAGTGCCCATTCAGAGTGGGGCAAGCGGAGGAGGACTTTGTGCGCCTCAACAAGTTGCATGTAGATGCTGAATTTATGTGGCAAGCAGGCAAGCAGGCACAATGCTTGATCTTATCTTGTCAGATGCGCACGAAGATCAGAGAGTCCAGTCTAGGCAACTCCTCATACCCTATGTCGACCGAGTGCAGCTCTAGGGTATGCCCATCTCACACCACTAAAACATACCCATAATTTAATGCCAAAAGCCTTAAAGTGCTCTACAAATAAATATATAAATGCTATAACAAAATAAAAAGTATAAGTTTAAAGACAACATTGCCTCAACCCAAGCAGTTGTTAGCTGAAAACAGGGTATCTTGCAGTCTGTGGCCAGATTGTAGTAGATTGTTAGGTTCTAGATGCTTTGGATCAATCGTTGAAGTGGAATTGCAATTGCAGCTGCATTCAAAGTGAGTTAAGGGTTCCCTTTCAAATTGCCGCTGCTAATGCCTTTGACCTTGGCTAGCATCATGTGGACAAAGGAAATGGAGCTGGAGCTGAGATGGAGCTGAGATGGAGCTGAGATGGAGCTGAGATGATGGAGCCTATAAAAGGCAGCTCCTGGCAACAAATGGCATTTAGTCTGTGCTCTGCGACAAGACCATGAAGCTGGTAAGTGTAGCTGTGACAAATACATGAAACTCTGTCCACTCTCTAAACTCTTTTCCTTCTGCAGCTCATCTTTGCCTGTTTGCTGAGCTTGGCTCTTGGCCATGAGCTACTGTACACGCCGGGTTTTAGCTACTATCCGGCTGCGAGACTGGCCTATGCACGCAGTGGGCCCGTGTTGCCTTTGGCCTATTCCCGGCTGATCACACCGGGCAGCCAGTCGCACGTGTACCACAGCGTGGCGACTCCCAACTCCTTCCAGCAGCAATATCGCAGCGACTACCAGCCCCTGACCTACGAGTATCTCTACTAAGGTGCAAATAATTAAGCCTGAAATTTGAATAAAGTTTATCGGCCACATTGCAGCATTTCTCAATGAAAGTGTTAACCACCCGAACATTGTCTCTGGTCTGCACTCAGTCGTGTATTGAACCCCACCGATTTCCAGTTATTGGCCTGCTCGACACAAGCGTAAACAATCCTTTCGTTTTGGGGCCACATATCGGATGTCCTGGCGCTCCTTGAACCCGCCAGCTAATGTTTACTCAAATCCAAAAGCACTTTAGCTTTAAGGGAGAGCATGAGAATGAAATTGAAAATTGGGGGCTGGCGCACGTCACAGCACTGCAGCAAATGTGGCATGTGGAAACCCTAGCAATTGTTGCAATTCAGCGGAAAACTAAACTGCGAGTTCAACTTTTGTTATTCTATTACTCATTTTGCTGCTGTTGCCTTTGCTGCTACATTGGAAACTTTTACGTTGTACACTCGAGCACGTCGGAAAACGTGACACGAAGCTAGTCACATGGATCCGTGGGTGTTTCGAGAGCAGCACCGGAAGGAGTAGGAGTTTGCAATTGGCAGACTTCCATGGAATCGAATGCGTACGCAAAAATCCAGCGCAGCAGAATAATTGCAAATATTAATTAATAATTAATTGGATTTTCATACACTGCCAATTAAGTTGCCCAAATGGCTCCAACAAGTTTGCACGTCCTTTTGTTGATGATTGAGGGAAAACTGGTTTTTAAGAATGTATACTAAAAGTAGATACAGTAAGCTAGGAAGCTATCTTAAAAAATAGCAAACTGAGCAAGCAAGCCAAATTAATCGATTCGAACTGCTTGCCTATATTGTGAAGCTCAAAAGGAGGCATGTTGAAAGCAGAGTATTTGCGAGACGCATCTGGTGTCTGCCACATATTTGATTTGCAGCATCGCACAAACTGTGTCCAGACACAAATTATGCAGAGCAAAGCAAATCAGATTTGTTAATATAGGTTTTAATTGGCTGATTTAATCAAACCCAAATATCAGTTACATCAGTAATAACTGCTCGGAAATAAGTTAATTTGAATGCAGACGCGAAGATGAAGAAATTACCATACACAACCAGTCCCGAGGGCAGCATTTTATGCAGAACAGAACATTCGTTACAAAAAACGAGGCACAATAATTGCCACATCAGCAGCCGACAACAAGTCTTATTTCCTAGTAAAAACCGGCCCACAGATCAGGCAACGTGCCACAGCCAAACAGGCAACAGTCGGTGGTATAAAAGAGCTACACAAATTGAGCAGGCAGCTCAAAGCCAGCTAGTCGCGAGCAGCGTTTGGACGACACTCGAACTGGACTACTAGAAAATGCGCAGTTCAATGGGGGTAAGCAAATCCCAAGTTAAATATGAACACTGGAAACATAATTCTGCTATTGCAGTTGTTGATGTTGATACTCATCTCCTGCTGCTGCTGCTGGACGAGCATCAAGGCCAAACCGCTTCTCTCCGTTGGCCTCGGAGTTCAAATTCAAAGGCCATATTCGTATCTGCCCGGGATATACTACAACAACTACAACTATTACTATGCCAATGACGGTGTCTACCATGGCGGTGCCTATAGATACCCCTCAGGCTATTCATATGCACAGCCATACCCCTATACGTCCAACTATGGAGCAGCATTCGACATTGGCATTGGAGCATTATCGCTAACCCCATTCTGGCTTTGATGAAAGAGCAGCTTGCACAGCGGGCGACAAATCCATCATCAGCTGACTAATAAACCCAAGCAAATAAGCAGCCTAATGCGTTGTTCTTCATCTGGATCCATCCATGGGGGATGTGTGGGAGGAGGAGGTGGTGTGTGCCACAGTTACCTACTTTCGTTGGCCACAGAAAGCTCAGCTCCGCACGTAGCCAAGCCAAGGAGACACAGGCAACAGGTGACCAAATCGCAGCTACGTGACATTGCCACACAATTTAAACAAGATTTGTTGTGGCCTTGACTAAAAGAGATTTCATTTCTAGGGACATAAAGCTCTGTTTATTGAGTGTAAGTGGAGTAATACATATATATATATATGTACACTTTTATATACTTCCTAGAAGCAGGCAAAGTTTGCAAATTTAATTTTTACACTGTAAACAGAGTATGCAGGAGTGCTGGCAATTTTATGTTTGCTTGGGGCAACTTGGCAGTACTTGGGCACTTGTGTAAGTAATGCGCACTATGCCTGAGTCAAGTTGCAAAACGATTACGCCAAGTGCGGACTATTTATAGGAGCTTGTGACCTCAACTGCTGCTGCTCCATGACTGTCTATTCCCATCAGTGGCAGCAACAGCAGAAGCAGCAGCAGCAGCAGTAGGAGCAGCTGATGGAAAAATGCTGAATGCATAAGTGCGATGCGTGCCAACAACGTGCGAGTCTCATGTTCAACTGGCAGCCAAGCATTGCAAAACGACACTGCAACTCGATAAGGATTTTCATTTTCATTTTCCTTTCTTGCGCACAACTGATTACCAACTTAAGTTGATTAACTAAGCATGCACAAGAGAGTGGATTGATTAAAGATTGAGTTGGCTAGGAAAGAGTTTAAAGCTGACATAGAAAAAAGTCAATAATATTTATGACGGACATTCAAAATACAGCGAAATACATAAAAATAATATTCGGAATATTTGAAATGTGTTATATTGAATTAATAATAAGTCTTAAATTTCTTAAATCAGAAGAAATATAAAATATTTATCTGAAACATCCGTGTCATGTTTGTTTCAGACAAATATTTTAAGTTTTTCTTAGTCATTTTGGTTTTTTATATCAGATACTTGTTACTGTATTCAAATGTATTTAAATAAATAAAATAAAATCAGCGTATTAATTTGTTAAGAAACAAATTTGGAAGTTTTACTTTACTGTAGAATAAAAAGTTATTTTAACCTTTAAAGGCAACAAAAACGCAAAACCGCATTTGCATAGAGTCAACAGTTAATGCTGTCCATAAATAATTCTGTATATTCTTTAAAATAATAATATTCTTTAAAATTCTATATATTCATATTAAATATCTATAATCAATCTAAATGTGCTTCTAGAGGCAATCTTTTAATGAACTCTCAAGGATAACTAAGATTGAAGCAAAGGCCACCAGCATTCCTACTTTGGGTAAATTGAAACAATTGATGCAGCATAGTTGACCCACTCAAGTGACTTAAACCAAAAACATAATAATAATAATAAAAACAGCTTCTGACTTGAGGAGCTTCCTTATTTGCTTCCGTTGCCCGTACACAGCTAACAAGTTGTCTGGGCATACTTCACGTGAGCTGGGCAACAGTGCCGCACGTCAGTGTCGAGTTATGGAGGGAACCCTAAACGCCCAAGTTTTCTCGAACTTGTCGGAAGTTGCTGGTAAGGTAGGTATGACGCGCAAGGGTCACGTTCACAATCCACGCAGCAAGGAGCAGCAGCGGCAGCAACGCTCAAAGGCTAAAAACTCAAAAGTGCAACATCGTTTTAGGTTCATTTTGTTGCCATTGAACAATGCAATACAGCAGCAACAGCGGAACAGGGGCAGCAACAATCACGTTGAGGCGTTGAAGCACCGCAACAGGTAGTCCTTGCCAAGTACGTAAAAGTTTGAGAGTGCAGCAAGTGGCACAGCAGCCGCTCACGTTGTGGCTGCCACAAGAGCTATTCGGGCACTGTTGCTCCGAACTGTGTGGCAGCTGGCTGTGGCCAGCAGCGAGGCACAAAGCACGAAGCACGATGTGTGTCCTCGTCGGGTTAGGATAAGCGGTGTGTTGCGAGGAACGAAGGTTAAACGCGAAGCTCGGCGACATTGAGTGCAGCTATAAAAGTGGCACCCACGACGCCTGCAACACCAGTCAAAGCCCAGCAGTCGTGACAACAAGTGCATCCCAACCAGGACTAAACTGAAAGTGAAAACCGCAAATTGATAATTGAAAACTGAAACTTGAACAAATCCCAAATCAATTACTGTTAAACGTGAGAATGGATTCGCTAACATCCAAAAATTGCCCGAACGTGAGCAACTCGAACTCCAATTCGAGTGGCAGCAGTGCCAATAGTTCCTCCATGAATCTCGGGGATAAGTCGAAGCAGGCGAAGCGCAGTCAGCGTGACCAGAAACTGTCGAGATCGCGTAGCTTGCTGCAGTTGCTCAGCAAGCATCTGGGCAGGCATTTCCAGCATCATCATCATCACCAGAATGATACGGTGTACAGCAGCCAGGATGATATACGCAGCTCCTCGACGGACTCGTTCAGTCTGAGCGGTTCGCGGAATGAGTGCTTGGAGGTGATGAACGGTGGCTCCAGTCTCGACATGGAGAACACTTCGGGCTCATCCTCGGACTCCTATTCGCCTGGCCTGGAATTCTATGACAACAATGCGCACATCTATGTGGAGGCCGTCTACAGACCAAATAGCGCCATGGAGCATCTGCATCCGCATCATTACGAACATGACGATGACAGCAGCAGCAGCAGCAGCAACAGTTGCGTTGGCGATGAGGAGGAGCATGTGGATGAGAATGAGAATCGGGAGAACAACAATAAGCCAGAGCCGCGTTCGGCATCCGCTGCCTCGACAGGCAGGGCCAACAACAAAGGTGGACTACATTTGAGTCGAATCTCCATTTCGTCGTCGGTAAGCCGCATGTTGCAACACTTCTCCACATCGGCAGCGACAACGGCAACGGCCTCGTTGCGTTCCTTATCCTGCAGCAGCACTCCACTCCGCCAGCTGAGGGTGAAGAAGTCACTGACGCCGCACAACAGCAACAGCAGCAGCAACAGCAATAGCAGCAACAGCAGCCAAAGCAGCCACAGCGGCAACAGCTCAGCAACCAAGTCAACGAAGTCAACCAAAAAGGATAAGAAGCAGCAGAGCATACTGCGACCTCCAGTGCACTATGTGCACATGAAGGGCATGTCCGGATTGTATTCGCGGGTACCCAGTTATGCGGTATGCTGCCCCTACACCCTGCACCACATGTATTAGGCTGGCATCAGGATGAGCGAGCGAACGTCATCATTGGCGAGGACATTGCCCAAGACAATGAACAGACGACAGGCGGCAGGCGACGGCAGCGGGTGAAGGCCAATGCCAAAAGCACGGGGTGGGTGGGTAGTTTATAGTGAAAAGTGATGTAGTGCCTAAAGAAAAAACCAACTGAAAACTGAAACAACAGAAAAGCTAAACAAAAAACGATTGGCAAATGCAGCGCAGCAGCGAAAACATATTTTATAAATGTGTGTATTAGTCCAAAAAAAAAAAGAAAAAAAAAAGAAAACTAAAAAATAGCAGAAAAACAGAAGAACAATTTCAATGTATTCCAAATATTAACCATTTGTGTGCTTTGCATACCTATATCGATATAGGGACTTTCAGTTTACACCGTAGCAGATATTTAGTTAATAGCTTTTAAGTCAGTCCCTTCCTTCCCCCCTGCACACATATCTTTCCCCAAACAAAAAGGTAGTTTTAAATGTTTGACTCAATATTTTTGGAGCTAGGCTCGTTAAAAAATCAAAAAACCAAAACAAAAAAATACAACTCGAAATGTTTGTTAATTTTATTACTTTGCACTTATTTCGATGGGCACCTTTGACTAGACAAAATTACGAATTTACCAAAACGAAAATCAAAGAGAAAATTCCAAATTGTACAAAATCAAAAATAATTATAAAATAATTCAAAATTTATGTCGCCAAAATGTTTACTTATTTAATCCAATATCAAAACAGAAGACAAATATATTTCAACACACTTTTTTATCTATTAAAAAAAAAAACACACACACAGACGCAAATAACGAAGAGTATAGAAAAATGCTTAGCATTTAAGTAAATACCCTATATATAAATATATACATATATATATTTTTAGAGCATATAATGTTAAGTATCAGTCTAGCTGTCAATAAATAAAAAAATCCCAATCTTAAAAACAAATTTATTAATTTCAAATGGAATCAAACTCAACGGTTTCCACAGCTTTCAAAATAAAGCTCAGATAAACGGAGAACTCTTTGGGTGCATCGTAAAAGCTTTTCAAGCCGAGGGCAGACATCGTGTTGGCAGGAGATGCGCCTGCGCCTTGCAACAAGAGGCATGTGCTGTGGGACTGTCCCTGGGAACAGTTTAGGTGTCGCCTTGTGCGACGACTGATGATGTAGGTAAAGTCCTCAATTGCATGTTGGTGAAGGACTCGACCTTATAGTTTTGACATACGGTATCATGTCTGCATTACGACCGAATAGCACTAAGAACGACGATGACGTTAATCGGTTGTTGTTGGTGTTGCATGCTGCTGTTGCACGGTGTAAGTGGTCGCAAATCCGCAGAATGTAAATGCAAGCGATTACAATTCTGATGAAACCCACACTAATCCCAGTGACCTCTTGATGCCCTGTGTGCCTTGATCCTTGAAAATGCCTGAGCTGCTTCCCATGCGATTATAGGTTGAGTTATTTTTGGGTTTTATATGAATAAACGCATCGTTCCACAGACGATTCTGAGCATATGCAAATCTAGTATTTACAACTTTTTGATTTCTGATTAATATTTAATAAAAGTAATAGTGAAACCTATAAATGATCGTAAAAATCAATGTATTCAGTAGTCGATCGATTATTACAACATTTTCAATATTGTTTTACCAATTAACCAGTTTAATGAACACAACCTTAGTTTGCCAGTAAACAAGGTTATATATTTATACACTCAGTGCATTGAAGGGTATAACGAAGTTGTACCACGCAGAAGGAACCATGTCCGACCTCAATAAGTATATGTTTTCGATCAGCATCTAGGGCCGATACGATTTAACCATGTGTTTCATTATAAATAAACCGACCTCAGAGCCTTTGTAGCTGGAGACTTCTTGATAGATATATGTAGATACATTGAGAAGTATTATTAAAAACTGCCAGAGAATATTCAATGTGCCAAATATAAATGCTCTTTCGTAGTAGTCTTATAAATAATATAAACTAATTGCTTCGGTAATGTCAATATTTGTAATCTAATTCTCTCGAAATTGATAAGCAGTTAGTGAATTTTAAAATAGCCCCTAAAGTCTACTTAACGAATGTAAATCATATTTCCAATAGGTGATTTTATGCCGAGGTACGAAAAAGTACACAAGACTCTAATTGATTTGGTTGTGGTTGCTATTGGAGCAGCTCAGTAATGATGGTCTGCCAATATTTTTAGAGCATTGGTTTCTAAATTGAGAAATCCGTTAATGGGGCTGACGTCAAGGGGCAGGAATTACGCCTTTAATTAGTAGATAAACAACACGACAGGAGCAATCATCGCTGGTATCTGCCTGGCCACGCCCCCTACTCACACACCCGTTATTACACCTCATGCCATTAAAACAACGGACTTCATTAAATCACCACAGACAAAGCATTAAAAAGCCACCCAGCTCCCATGATTCCGCCTCGGGGATCTTGTCGAGGCGTAAAATTGGCAGTCAGTTTTATTTATAGGGCATTAAAATCAATTTTGTGCGTAATTAAATAAAATGACAACAAGAACAACCAACTAACAAGACGACAATGGCTTACATCTATTTTTGTTGCCCTTAATTGCTGCTTATGAATTTTCGCTGCTGCGACATCGCTGTAAATCCCAAAAAAAAACTGTGGAGGGGGTGGCAGTTATGTATGTGTGAGGGGGAGGGTTGGCACACCTGAGGGATGAAGATGTACATTTATCTGTACCTGTTCTAAGAAAAGCTGTTTAAAGTTCAAAAATAGTTGGAAAGGTTTTATTTTTAGCTCACAGCCAGCGAAACAAAGCCAAATTCAGACTAATCGATGATTAATGGGTTCGAAACTGCAATTGCGCTGTAAAACAATTAAGTTGCAGTCGTAGAAGCAGCAGCAGCAGCAGCAGCAAGCAAATATTGATGGCAAGCACGTAGGAGAAATGTAAACAAAACATGCCACGGCAAATACGAAACAGGTAAACAAAAAAGTGCCACAAATTCATATTCTGTTTCTGTGTCTCTGTTATTGCCTGGCAGTGCCAAAAAAGAAATAGCAGCATTGGTCTAGTCGAGTAGGTGTCGACTAGCTGATGCCCTGTAATCAAGAATATTTTTACTCGATTTTATTTTTTGATTTCCTCATTTAAATTTCAATTAACACATAATTCTGGGTACAATTTACAACATTAGTTCTAACACTGTAACTTAACATCTGTTATTTAACATGCAACTGTGTACTTAACAGATCGATATCAATTGAGTGATCACCAACTTGAAGAAGAAGAAGTGAGAGTCTTTGTGAGTTAAGTAAAGAGAGCAGACATGTTTTGGAGAGAAAGATAATTCAGTTTTGACAACAACACAATAAGCTAACTGTAATAGACGGCTAATCTGCTCTTTAGTTTTCATTTTCATCTGTTAAGCACACATTCTTATTTTATGCATGCACTCTACTCTCTCGCACTCTCTCTCTCTTTTTGTCTCTTTCATTCTTTTCTTTTCTTTTATCTAACAGCCATTTAACTAATGAGAATTGTTTTTGCTTTGCGCTTAATTTAATTTACTTAATTACAATTATTTACATGTTTATTGTAACATGTTATGTTTATATACATATGTTTCTGCTTTTGGCTTACCCATTTTGAGCTCAAATTTAAATTACACTTTAATTATACCCACTTTATACATAAGATCTACAGGGTATAAAAACACATTGCAAAAACGTAGTAGCTGCTGCTGGACCAGAAAGGAGGAGCGGAAAGGAGATGGGCCTAGAGTGTCAAAGAGAGTGACTCTCGCTGTTTGCCGCTTTGCAGCGCTGACTGTTCGCAGCCGGGCGAGTCTATAAAAGGAAGCGGCATTCGAATTGCCGACTCAAACGCGAAAGGACAACGCCAAAGTGTACACACGAAGCGAACAAAGCCAAAAAGCCGACAACTACAACTGAAAACAAAGTGACTTTGTGAGCGTGTGTAAGTGTTAAAGACAAAGACCGGCAACAACAAAGAGACAGAGAGTGTGAGAGAGAGAGAGAGAGCGTGGGAAAGCGGAACTGCAGCTACAACCACTTTGTATATAGACAGGAAGTGCTTGAAGTTAAAATGGGTTCGCCACACGTCTGCTTTGCAGACGAACTGCAGCAGCAGGAGCACAACAACAATGCACCCGGCAACAATACCAAGAGATGGCTACTGGAATTGGAGCCGAGTGGCAGCCATGGCGGACACTCGCCCTGCAGCAGCAGCATGAGCATCTCACCAACTCCACGATATGAGCGCAACATGGGCTTCTTTCAGCTACTTAGTCGCCGCTTTGGTCTCAGGTCAAGCGATGACCTAGTTCAGGATGCAGCTGCACAGGAAGAGGATGCGCACAGTTCATCGACCGATTCGTATTCATCTATGGGGCGTGGACTAGCAGCAGCCACCACACGGCTAGAGCAGATGTCCTGCGCATCCAGTGAGACTAGCAGTACCATAGACATTGAGGAGCAGCAACTGGAGCAGCAGCAGCAGCAACAACGCAAACTGAGCCGCACGAGCTTCTCACGACTGCAACGCCGGTCGACGTCCTCGTTGCGGCGAGCCTTCGAGAGTCTCTCGCTCACGTCACGCTCGCTGTCGTGCAGCGGCCCCTCGCCAACAAAACCACCCCCGCCACCGCCCGCTGCACCGGCATTGCCACTGAAATCGGCACTGAAATCAGCATCGACCGTTGAGCTGCACCAGCAGCAACGCCAACACAGATTGGCCTCCAAGTCTGCTAGCAGCTCGAGCGCCTGCTCCACCTCATCCTCATCCTCAGCATCGACGGCATCGAAGAGCAAAGTGAAGCCGCCGCCGCAGCGCATCCTCCGTCAGCCAGTCTCCTATACATATCTGAAAGGTATGTCCGGATTGCCGACGCAGCGAGTTCCTCGCAGCTCCGTTTGCTGTCAATATGCCAGGCGCTAGGCAGGACTTGCTGTTTCACATTCACAGTTAATCATTTACTTAATAGTTCACAGTAGACAAATTATATACATACACAAAGTAGTCCCAATTCTTAGTGCCAAATCCCATTGCCCATATTCATTTCGAGATCTGTGATACAATAATCTTTTCATATCCAAAACAAAAATAGCATCACAGCGCCACAAAAAAAAAGGACTCATCTCATAAATGGGAAACATAACCAAATTGTTTTTGCAAGTTTCCAAGACTTAAGCACTCGTAGAAATAAAAGGATATTTCAAAACACAGGTCTTTTAGTTCGACATCCATAAGAAAAGACTGTCAAAGAAAGGAGTTGAAAAGTTAGTTGAATAACGATTATTAATCGCATTTTGTATAAATTGGTAATTCTTTGTAATTGAGTACGCTCAAGTACTTTTATAATATGATTGTACATTCGTGCCTTTATCCCAGATGTAGATCAAAATTCAAAAAACCAAAATAAAAATAAAATTCCAAATTTTAAAAATTTATCCTAGCATAAAAATAACTTACAGTTACTTATGACACTCGTCTTATATACGTACTTAATTAGTTGCTGTAAAGGGATCAAAAAATGTTGTCAGGCAGTTAAATTTAAGTACTCTTAAAATATGTTTACTATGCGTACGGTCCTTAAGCTTAAGTTTCTAATATTCTTTCGGTAGATAAGATTTTGAATAATATTCGTACAGCACTCCATACGTAGGGCTTCACGTAGTTATACATATATACTAGACCGATATATATATAGATATACATATATGAAATACAACTAACCAAAATGTTGAAATTCAAAACTGATTATATTAAAACGCAAATACTTATATAGCAGACAGATATATACCATATACAGATGCAATACACACACACACACATTTACCGAAATTGTACTTATAAAGAACAACAATCTGAGAACTAACTATATATAATTAAATATACATATATCGAGCATGCGATACACAAAACCAAATAAATAAAATATAAATGGAAAAATGCATAAGCAATACAGTTATATACAGCCGATTATAAAGACATATACATTTAATTATAAGTTAACTATTTACTATTTAGAAGCAGCTAAACTGAATATTTGATTCACACAGCAAGTTCAATAAATGAATAAAAGAAATAATTTACACCAAACCTCAAAAATGCTTATACTTCGATTTGCACAAAAACTTTCGACATAAAAATCTATTTTTATTCGCAATTGCGTAAATGGAACTTTTTGCAGAAAACAATAAACAGTTGCCATAATCGTAAGTGACCCAGTTGGAAATGGTCTACAAGTTGCCAAAAATAGCAATTACAATGAATCAGGGCTAATTACATCCATTCGGCCAGAAACCATTTTGAGTCACACCCACACATCGTGTATACGTCTCGTGGCCCGTCCAAACTCAATCGACGTGTGATTATATGTTGCTTATTGACGCCAAAACTGGATGGCCAGAGTGTGTGTGGTGTGTGTGGTGTGTAGTGTGGGGCTGAGTGGGCGTGTGTGGGCATAAAAAGTAGGTCAACGATTGAAAAACCCATCAATTTTTCATGTATTACTGATGGATATCGTCGCCAGGCAAACGCCATAAAATGTTTATTGAAATTTATGTGCGAAATACGATTCCCATGTTGAGTTTATAACGAGACCGGGCGTTCTGGTGGGTGGCTCTACTTGTTGTTCTTTGACTATCATCATTGGATTAACATTATTCCAATTGAATTGGCAGACGAACTGGCATGGAAATAATTACCTCAAAATACGCATTTTATGTTCAGCTTTAAGTGTTTAAACTTTAAAACTAACTCAAACAGACTACTCACCATTTTTGCCGGTTGAGTGACGCTTGATTAATGGCACCTGCTTCCCTTTTGTTGAGTTTGCAATTTCAACATTTCTCGATGTCAGTCAACTTTGATATATATATCGGCCGAACATCGACAATCACATTTCGTAGGCATCATTTATCACAATTCTCTTTTGAATGCACTCATTCATATTGATATATATTTTATTCATACAGCCTTATTGTTGTCAATGCTTCACAAAAATAATTCAAAATAATTGCCCTTTCGATAACAGACGAAAGAGTCACAGAGTGCATAAGCTCGAGTCTCGCATGTGTTAACAAAATAACATTACGCATACGCCGCATGGGCAGCAATTGATAGCCAATAACGTTAGCACTCGTAAGCCAACAAATTAGCGAGGCAGACAGGCAATCAAAACCGTTTTCAGATGCTGCTAATAGATCATCAAGTCACGCATCACCAAAACACGTTCGCCTGTTGTTACTCTTATTTGATGAAATGCGTCAAAAGGAGTGGGCCAAGATCAGGAGTCTGGCCAACAGATGCCCCGGGGGAGGCCGTGTCAGTTTTTTTTGTGAAATGTGTGCTTGCCTAAAAATACGTATGCAGTGACCTAAATATTCCCGTTGACACACTGACAGACGGCAAATGTGCCAAGCACTCGAATCAAACGTGCACTCAACTTGCCGCACTCTCGTTTGTGCTTCACTGTTGCGCATACGAAACGCTGACTACCAAATAAAAATCGTGTACAACATTTTGCCTGAGGAGGCGACCACAGTCACGTAGTAACGGGCCTGCTGGCGTCTCAAGTTGAGGCATGCCAGCAGCTACTATCAAGGAGCTATCCTTTTAACTTTTATGTTGCCTTTTAATTTCTGTTTATTTTTGGGTGTTTCCATAGCTTGTACGACTGCCAATATTTAATTAAGTTTCTCCTCTTTTTTCTTCTATCTATTTTTGGCATTTTGCTATTTGTGTTTACTCAGCGCCCGCTTGACGGCAAATTTAGCTAAAGACTCAATTTGACTCGACTGGAACTGAACAGGGCCAATGTTAGACTGGTGCATATTATTTGTGCCAACATTCTGAATAATACCGGGGCGTATACTTCCGTATAAGTGGGCAGCATCAGTTGGACAGAAATCTGGAAACCCCCTCAGCGAAAGCATTTTTCTATTCTGTGTTCTCCCCTAATGTGTCCCACGAGCAATGACGACTTTATTTGGTGTTGTGCAACCCGACAAGAATACAGCACAATAATTAATCTTCTTTGGCTCATAACCACCAGCACACACACACACCCACACACACACGCACGCACTCGCACACCCACAGGCCAAAAGGCAAACAGCTCGCAAGAGGGAAGAAAACAATAAGGAAAATTCAACTTCCGGTTGCCGAAACAAAAATTGCCTTTTCCCTACCAATGTGCCCTGCTTTTTGGGTTATTAGCATTTTATATAGTCAACTGTGCTCAAGCGAAAACTTGTCAAGCTTGTTAAATTAAAAAACAGTTAGAATGGGCACAGTCGGAAGAGCTTGACGAGAAGACACCTCGAACCCAGCTGTTAAATATATTAATTATAGTTTCTGTAATAGTTTCAACTGTGCTTCTTAACCGATCTTATCTAAATTGTTATAGTTCATTAATAATATTTATGTGTGAATTGGAAGACTATTGTCTATATCTTAAGATTATATCCCTTTACAGCTATCGGAAATCGATTTGTATCGTTATACGCGAAACGCAGCTAAAGCAGTTAAGATCGTCTTGTTCAGGCTAGATCTACTCGGCTCTTGACGCTGATCTGGAATATTTATATTTAATGGAGTCACAGATACTTCTTGCTGCCTGCTACATAATTTCGCATATAATTCATTACGCCCTGCTCACCCATTTGTTATATGTGCTGTGTACGCAAATTGTTCATCAAGGCGTTGCTCGTTTGTTGACTTAATCATAATGCCCCCCAGGACTAAAAAGGCGTGAGAAATTCGTGTTGCCTTCGTTGATGACTTCTCACTTGCCATAATTCCGGTTTCAATTTGAATGCCAAATATACTACGCATATGCTAAACACGTGTGTTCTTTTGCTTACTTTCGCTAAGAGCCCTCACTGTCTCTCTCTCTCTCTCTCTCTCTCTCTCTCTGTCTTTTTCTGTCGCTCTATCTCACTCAGTGCTGCTTCAACTTTTGTGTCAATATTTACCATAATATTGTTTACCTTTATCTTTTTTTTGTGGCTCCTGTTTGAGCCTGTTGAAGCATATTTTTTAATGTAGCCCTGTCTTATGCTTGTTATCTTTACGGCAGTTTCCGCTGCTTTTAATGGCACTCGGCTGTAATTTCATTTTGGAAATAAAGCTGCAAACGGTCTGAGGTGAAAACAGCAGAAGGCATTTAATGAATATTTAAAGTGTTTTTGTTGTTGTTGTTGTTGTTGTTGTTCACGTCGCTGTTGTTTGAACCTTTTGCTATTTTTAGCTGCCACACGAGCATCAAATCTACGCTTATTGCCTCAAATTGAAAGCACTTCAGGCCACGCGACACGGAGAGCACAAGTCAGATATATTGGATATATATGTATATAAGTAAGTATATAAGATTTGCCAACCTGCATGCTAATTCACACTTTGACCCAAATACCAGACAAAAGCTCTTCACAAGATCTGTGTTTGTGGCTACACTTGATGAATAAGGACCCGGCCCTCTTACGACCCATTCAGGCAGTGACATGAACGAAGCAAATAATAAATTATTTCAGTGTTACTCGCAAACTGCCTGCTTTCCCGCTTCCCTGCTCCTCTGCTCCCCCACTTCTGGTCGAGCTCATAAAATATGCACGATGTGTCGGTAATTGAAGTCAATGCCTAAACAAAATGTCTACATTTAGGCAAAGATATATCTTGTGCAGGCAGCTTACATAATATGCACAACAATGGCCAATACCCAAGAGATTTTATCCTGTGGTTGAGTAAGAGCTGGTAATGCTTTCTAGATTTCAATCAGTTCTGCTCTCATTTTCACTCTGGTTTTGATTAAATTAACCAGAATTTACCCTTTCTTTCTCACGAATTTGCATTTCACAGAAGCGACTGTTAAAAAAGTAGATGAAAACATGAGTATTATGTGGCTTTCTTCAGTACTTACTCAAAGTAGAGTTATTAAGATGCTACTTAGAAAACCAACGGAGTTTTGAGCCCTTTAGGGAATACTACACTCAGAAAAAAATATTGCCTTGACTCATACTATTTTTGTCCACAAAAGTAACTCATATTAAGAGTGAAAAATCGAAACACCAAATTTTTGGAATTGTTGATTTAATATATAAATATATTTATAAGAACAGGAAACCATTTTTAGCTTTTAAGGCCATCTTCTAAATTTTATTCTGAGTGTAGTCGTCGCAGCCTCCTCGCAAGTGTGTCATTTGGTATGCATGACTTGGAATTATGCAGGTCTCTCGTACTGTCCAAAATTTTTGTGCGCACTGCGACGAACCCATTAGCTTTGGCATTGCGTTTAATGGGCTGCACGGCAACAATGCTACGTGACTTGGAGCAGCAGCACACAAAACGAGAGGGTTCCAAAATGTGTTTTGTGCCCCAAAAGGTAGGCAATAAAAACGGGCAAGTGACAAAAAGAACAAACACACACAGCACGCACATAAGTTGCCAATTACTCGATTAGGGTCTGGCGCAGGGAAAAAAAATTAATTAATTATGGCCATTCCATGAGGAGCAATGTGAACAACATTGGAACTGGCCGCAAATTGTTAATAAAGCCTGACAGAGCGGTAAACTGAAGTCCGTTGAGCAGCTGGTTTTATTTATTCAGAAAACAAATGAAAAATGCAAGAAAAGTGCAGCCGGGGCGAAGGTTAACGCTTGCTCTGGAGGACAATTGGCTGCGCCTTGTCGATGACGTAACAGGAGCTGGTGCATCCTTGATCGGGTCATACGTCAGACAGAAGCGCGCGCATCCTTGTTTGGCCTTCATCGAACGCCGGGCAACAGCACACAGTGCCCCACCCACCTCAAGCACCGCAACCATTTCTCGCATAATCCCGCACATTTGAGCATAATTACTGCAGCTGTTCCTGTTGCGACATTTTCATTCATAATTGGCCGGAAGCCACCCAAAGCGACCTCGACCTCATTCGGCCACTCGGGCTGGAAAACCTCGAGAAACCACAGCACAGAAACTTGTCCTAGGCAACCAGAACCAGAACCGCACCTAACTCGATTTGTGGCCGCTAGTGCGTTATGAGCATATGTTTTGTCCGGCTAGCGAAGTCATGCTGTGTCCTGGACGGGGTACGCTGTCAACTGGTCACCAGGGTATTGCACTGGCTCACATTTAGCCAAGGTTCACGTTGCGGCTGTCCTCAAACTAACGACTGGAAGCTACTCTACTTTCGATAGAGCTGAAAGGACGTTATGAGCTCAGGCAGTCCTTAAGCACACATATCCTTACGGTAACTGTCGAAAAATATGAAAATAATATACTCTATTTTCCCCTTTGGCAAGGAATTGGCAGTTAGTCAGCTGCTCCTGTGCGGAGAATGTGTTAAGTGCTACATGGAATGCAGCTGGTTAGCTTCTGAAATTCCATCATTGACCTTGCAGCACAGGCAGCTTGCCAGGACTCGTTCGCAGTTAGGACATTCAACTTTCGAGTCTTAGAGCGGAATGACGCCGACACACGAATTCAATTAGGTAGAGTGCAAGGCGAGTGGCAATAGAAATGAGCATTTCAAATGACGGCGACAAATTGAATGCCTCGCTAACTCGATAATATATATTTATTGCGTATACGCACCGAGCACCACTATAATAAGGATACAGCAAAGTCACGAGAGAGACAGAGAACCTTTTTATAGTTGGAATGTGACGTTTCAATTGAAAATGTTATCTAAGCCACAACCACAGGTTGACCGCACGTCGAAGGTTCTCCCAATCGTGACGTCGCTACTTGCCTCCGCATACTTGCCTGTGTGTGTGTGTGTGTGTGTGAGTTCCGGCGGCGGAAGCATTCGAGTGGCAGCTAACTGGGTCAGGGCTTTGCCGCTTGGTCGTCGGCATTTTCGTTGACGTTTCTCGACTGCAATGCTGTAACCCCTCTTGCACCCCGCCCCCCCTTCACTCCACCATTGCGCCTCTGCATTTCATTCTGAAACAGTTGCAACGTCACTCAGCACTTAGCCCAAGCATACAACATAGTAAAAAACCTACACCCAAGATTTATTAAGATAGAAACAGACATAAGAAATTTATATTTATTTATTGTGTGTGGCATCGAAATAGATAAACATCAAAACATATTTCACAAAAGCACAATAAATATAAATGGATATATAATCCCAAGCTCCGGCATAAGTTGGACCAAGTTGGCTCCATCGCATATTTCTGCCTGATGGGTTCAGTGACGTCTGTTGCCTCGACATGTATACAAAATGTTATCGCATTATAAAGAAAATTTCCTGTCTTAAATAAATTGCATTTCTTTGAATTATATTTTGATCACTTTTCTTAAATAAATAAAGCCATTATATTTTTTCCAAGAATTGATTATCTTGGCGCTCAAAAGTATTTATACTTGTGGCATTAATGCGAAAATTTTATAACTCATTTTTCTTTTTTTATTCTTTTCTGTTTTTGATAAATTAACAATTAGGTTGGGCACATTGCGCATACGTCGCGTATGCCACAGCTCTGTAATTGAGTTAAATTAATGCCTTAGAAAGTGACCTTATATCCTTCAGTGGCTTATTACTAAATGCATGAGGAGAGCAGCCCCGAAACAAAGGGCGTCTTGCGACACTTGCGAGGCATGCATAATGCAGCAAGCTGCCCAGCTGCCCCATTGTGCTCAAGTGTCTCGCTGCTACTTATAAATAGCGCACTCGCACTCGGGGCGCTGATTAATGCGCCAGATATTAGATATTGTTACCACGTAAGCCTACAGAAGCCAGCTCGAGAGCTGGGCTTAACCTAAATATGGAGGCTGCTACAAATCACGCTGCTTTTGTTCTGTTCTGCTCTGTTCTGGTTGCGTCGTCTCTGTTTGGGTTGGTTCTGTTCTGCTCTGCTCGGTTCTCTTTTGTGTGTCGTTTGGATTGACCTTCGAGCGGTCTGCGCGTCGGTGATGTCACAAATACACGCACACACACACACACACACACACACACACACACACACAGAAATGTCATACTAAATGTCAGGTTAATTTTAAACCCGCGACAAAGCGCAAAGCGCCAAAGCGAATGCCAACCAAAGCATATAATAACAATAAACCCCTCAGCGGATATTGCACCAAAGCACCCTTAAAACCAGGACACGAAAAGTGAAAAGCTGGGAAAACAAAACTTTAAAAATAAGAGCACAAGTCCTTAAGGGAAGTCTGGCTATTCAAACTCTTGTTGCTCCTTGAACCAAACCTCAAACGAGGCACGTGATACAGCCCAATTTCTTTTGGCCTTACAGCCTTTTGTATCGTCATATAAATATATATATATATATATATATATATATATATATGGATGTCGTTAATATCTGAAGCATCTGTAGATTCTGTCAAGCACTTTATCAAAAAACAGGTATAATAAAGCGGGATAGATAAAGGTCAATATGATAGACAGAAATCTTTTGAGTAGCGTCGGGCATTATCTATAACGGTAAATTATAGTTATATAAATAGTTGCTAAATTGTCAGATTCGCTTGAGTCCAAACAAGTTGAGTTTGCTGATGAGCTACTATTAAACTTAGAACTGCAATGGATCAGGAATATATATGCCTTCTGGCTTGGAGATGCTACCTACTGTCCACTACCTACTTTAACCACTTTTGCACAATTTCACACATTTTGAATGAGCTCCGCTTTTAAGGACGTGCTTCTGCTATCAACCGAAATTCAATTATATTTATAAAGTAATTTAAGTAACATGTTTTAAAATAGCAGCAATTATTTCTGTAAAAATCAATTTAACTCTAGAAATACCGAGAGCAGTCAAATGGCCAGATATATACATATATGTATACATAGATCCTGGCATATCCTTCAACTCTGGTTAAATGCCAAATTGTTCCGCCCAAAAAGTAGCAAATGCAAACAGTAGCCAGACGGGGTCGGAGGGGCATGAAACAGAGGCTGCAGCAATTTGTATTGTTGTCCCACAGCCGGGCAAGAGTGTCAAGCGAGCGAGTGTGCCGGTGTATGTGCGAGAGTGTGTGTGTGTGGTGTGTGACTGCAATGTCCTTGCAGGCAGGCAGGCAGTTCATTGAACGTGGCGAGGTTGCAATATTCCACTTGCAGCCTGCAAGCAGCCGCAGAGAGCAGCAACTGCGCAAGCATTGAAGAGAGAGTGAGAGACACACTCGGACAGAGAGATAGAGAGAGAGAGAGAAGGGGTATGTGAGTGAGAGAAAAAGAGGTAGTTCAATGCACGCCAACTGGGTTAAGTGGGAGGCGTAAACGTCTCAGTCTCCCCCATCTCAGTTTCGCTAGCAATTTTTAGCCTGTGCTCAATTTTTGCATCGAGCGCCTATGACGTCATTAAAAAAGAAGGGCGTGTGTGTAAGTGTTGCCGAGTATGTGAGTGTGTGTGTGTGTGTAGCGGCTTACTTTGCTTTTACTATAGTGTGTATGTGTGCTTGTGTGTGCTTAATGGGCACAAGGGCATTAAAGCCGGCCGTATTGCTGCCTATAAGTAGACGGGTTAAATGAACAGTGGCTAATACACACACACACAGAGGCACACACACACACGCACACAGGCTACAAACTGGCCGCAGCAAATGAGGCAAATGTCATAAAAAATAAGTAAGAATGCTGTAGTCGAGTGAGCTCGACTACGATATACCCTGAACCCAGTTGTTAACTATATTCAACTTTTATTATCAAATTTCCCTTTGAAGAGTCTTGCACCCAAATGTGAGCAGGCCTGCAAGTGTGCTCTTTTCTTATGGTAGGCCAAGGGACTCCAGAGTAAAAAAGCTAAGCCAACGCATATTTTCAGTGGGCAGTTGATCAATAATATGCATATGCATATTATGTATTATTTAGAAGCGTCTGTCTTTAAAATTGTGGCATTTATTGCTATCGGAAATCGAAATGCATCTATATTCAAGAAACGGAGGCAATTGTCCGATAAAAATAGAGCAAACTTCATCTGCGCCTAGTAAACGAGAACCTATATTCTAAATGTGAAGTCTCCAGCTCTTATAGTCTTCTTACAGACGAACGGATATGGCCATATCGCCTCGGCCGTTAATCCTGATCAAGAATATATATACTTTATGGGTTCGGATATACTTCCTTCCGCCTATTACATACATTAAACCCTCTTTACCCATTTTTAATGGGTGCAGGGTTTAAAAAGGCGAGCGGGGAATGAGATTTTTGGTGCACGAGGCGCATGAGTGATTTCTCGTGTCTCTGCCGCTAGATGGCGCTCGCCGTCGGCACACGCCAAATAATAATAATAATATGCGTAGAGACCCCTCAGGCGCAGGTGGTCGGTCCTAGGTGCAAACAAAAACCGCAACCAACTCATCCATCCGTCCGTCCGTTTGTCCGCCCGTCCGTCCGTCTATCGCAACAACAATGGCGTCTCGTCCGGCCAAACACAATGGCCAGCAAATGACAATAACACGCATGTAACCACAGCAGACATGAGGCGACGACAATTATTTTATTCTGCCTGTCAGCCAGAACCTTAACACCCCACACGGGTGTGCCCCACCACCCCCCAATATGCCCACAAACCAACTGCAAACAACACGCGCCAGACAAATGCGCATAAGAAGTGAGCAGTGGGTTAATTATACGTGTACGGCTGCAAGATGGGCAAGGGGCTATTGACGAGCCTCCAAGGTGAGTCCTTTACCTCAAAAACATTACCAAATGGAAAAGTACACACAATTTGCATGTGAACAGATACAAATTGTAATAAAATGTGCTCGACGAGAGAGTTTTTGGTTTACCAACATAAAATGTCGTATTTTAATAGGCATAATCAAGGAATTCGAAAGTTTTATGGCTAAGTCGTGTAATCTGGAGACGAGGGAGAAGGAAACGTCTCAGAAATCATAAGGTTAATTAATTAATTCATTAATCAACTTCAATCGTAAAATGAACACTAGTCTTGTCTATCTATTATTAATTTTTAGTGTTTTTATGATGAAACTTTGAATATGTCCGTCAATAAATTATATAGCTCAAAGGATGAGTTTGGATTGGGTAGAAACTAACCTTAGTCTTTTTGAGCATGTTGCAGCCGAAGGAACTTTATTGATGAGATGAACACATCTTTGAGTATTGACATGTACACATATAATCATAATACATTTGGAATGAATATCACTTTTTGGTTATCATTGAGGATATTCCGCATCTCTGGGGAATAGATAGCACTGCATAAAATTTGAGTGTTTGAGGCCACTGAAAACCGGTTGCCAATTGAAGATCAAGTGGCGTAAGAGCTCCTCGGTGCTCGAGAATCGATTGGTGTTGCGGCGACAGGCCTCCACGAAGGAGTCAGCGAAATACTGGGCCAGCTGGATGCCGAGACGGGTGTGGGCTGCGCTGCAGCTATCGTTGCCCAGCAGGCCCGGCTCGTAAGCGGCACGCTCCGGATGAAACTGGCTGCCAAAGATGGGAAAGCTTCGATGCTCGATGAGCGTTATGAAACGCTTCGTCGGCTCCGATGGCGACTCCGTTACCGACTCTCTTGTGGCCAGGATACGCCAGTCCTTGTGTAGTGCGTAGCGATGCAGATTCTCCACCTCGATGCAATAGCGATGCTGATGACAGGCAAAGGGTACATTCTCCATTTGCTCGGCAAGCTCCGGTCGTAGATTCGCGAGCATTGTCGAATTCCCTTCTGCGGAATCGGTGCTCCAGTGCAGTGGCAGCGCCTTAAAGAATCTGCCACATTCGGTGCGCACGTCATTCGTTTTGGCCGCATTTATCAGCAGCAGCTGAAAGCCGAGGCAAGTGCCCCAAATGGGAAAATAATCGCCAGCCTCATTGCGCTCCATGGCCAGCTCGTAAATATGCCGAGCGGACTTAACACAATCATTGGTCAGCTCCGGTGTCTCTTTGACCTGCGAATCCTCCAGATAGACAGCGCCGCCGGGCAACAGTATCCCATTCACTTTATTCATGATCTCTGCATAATAGTCACGTTCACGGCCAATCCTAAAGAATGTGCAAAATAGCAATGAAAATGAGAGGAAAGCGCTTAAATGTTTACTAAACAAAACAAAAACTCATTCGGCACTTTGCCAAATGCAGCGCAGCACTCTCTCTCTTTCTCTAACACACACTTTCTCTCTCTCTAGTCAGTCTTGTCAGACTTTCAAGGTGAGCACTCACCAAATGGGTACAATCAGTGCACCTGATGCCTCCAGATGCTTCACATAGGTGGACGATACCTGACAATAATTTCCCTCGTATAATTGGGATAGGCCTTTGGCCATATCCATGCACATCACGCCAATATTGGGTACACGCCCACCCTGACCAGTCGGTTCAGTCATTACTTGCACTATAATTATCATTGATAGAATACAAACACACCTCATAATAATTTAGTTTGTTTACTATAATCTTTTTGCCTACCTTAATGTGTCAAACACCTCGTAACAGGAAAACAAATTCTGTTTCAATTAATTAAAGCTCGACTAAATGATACCCTGTCACATTCAAATTTAGTTAGAAAATACAAAAAAATTAAATTTATTTTTCACTTTGATTGAATTTATTATATGTTCAGGTAGATTTATATTTTGATTTTGTACTGAATGTCTTACGGTTCAACGCCTGCTTTAAATGGGCTCAAAGTATTTATTTAAGGAAAGCTGTTATCTGCATATGGTTAGACTTATCATAAGGTGATAAAACAAATCATTAAGATACATTCAATTTCAATATGCTAAGAACACAACTGAACAAAGACATCGAACGTGTCTAATGATAAAAGTCAATAAACAGTTTCTTTGTTTGCACTGTTTATAAATATATATAAAAATTCTTTATTCGCGGTCGATTCAATGAATCGAATTTTGATTCATAGAAAGTGCATTTTGGTGGCACGCGAATTCTTTGCATGAGCTCATCGCACTCGTTTAAATATTATTAAAAAAAAAAAACATAACGTCGCTGATACGCAGACTCACCAAATGGGCACAACTTGCGCTCCTGTCGCCTCCAGGTACTTAACATACGAGGCGGCAATATAGCAGTCGATATCTAATCCATAAATGGTGCGCAATTTGCTGGCTATGTCCATGCACAGGACACCCACCGCAATGGGGTGGATCGATGTAGCATCCACGTTGTCTGCCATTCCCTCAAACACTAAACCGTTCAAATTGGACTGCACAATTTATACACAATTCAAAAAATAAAACTGAGCCAACCCCGCACACAACGCACTCAGCGAAACAAAACAAAACCAAATTTTGCGAGCGCAGCTGCATGAGATAATAACTCAACACAACCACAAATGCAGCCGTGTATTCAAGTGAGAAACAAATTGCCGCTGCTGCAGCACACAAAATATATTTAAATCGTTGCATACTTTCAGGCAGTTTAGTTAACAGTGGCTCGAATCCAACGCTTAACTCAATTCCTTAAAAGTCAGTGATCCTTCAAATATAATATAAAATACAAAATTATAATATAACATACCTATACTGATATATATATATATATATTGATTGATATATCGATCTATATGGCCGACACGGCCAACCCAAAATCCCGTTTTCAACTTTAAATGTACGATTGATTTAGGGGCAAAACTATGATAGAAAAGCTTTCCCTTTTGAAGATACGTTGAGTTTTGACGAAGTTATGGCATTTTGAAGCTTCGACCTATGCCCATACACCGATATATCGATTTTCAGGCTATAATTTTTACTTGTCTTCCGACCTCAAATTTCGTTTTCAACTTTAAATGTACGATTGATTTAGGGGCAAAACTATGATCAAAAAGCCTTCCCTTTTGAAGATACGTTGAGTTTTGACGAAGTTATGGCATTTTGAAGTTTCGACCTATGCCCATACACCGAAATATCGATTTTCAGGCCATAATTTTTACTTGTCTTCCGACCTCAAATTTCGTTTTCAACTTTAAATGTACGATTGATTTAGGGGCAAAACTATGATAGAAAAGCTTTCCCTTTTGAAGATACGTTGAGTTTTGACGAAGTTATGGCATTTTGAAGCTTCGACCTATGCCCATACACCGATATATCGATTTTCAGGCTATAATTTTTACTTGTCTTCCGACCTCAAATTTCGTTTTCAACTTTAAATGTACGATTGATTTAGGGGCAAAACTATGATCAAAAAGCCTTCGCTTTTGAAGATACGTTGAGTTTTGACGAAGTTATGGCATTTTGAAGTTTCGACCTATGCCCATACACCGATATATCGATTTTCAGGCTATAATTTTTACTTGTCTTCCGACCTCAAATTTCGTTTTCAACTTTAAGTGTACGATTGATTTAGGGGCAAAACTATGATCAAAAAGCCTTCCCTTTTGAAGATACGTTGAGTTTTGACGAAGTTATGGCATTTTGAAGTTTCGACCTATGCCCATACACCGAAATATCGATTTTCAGGCCATAATTTTTACTTGTCTTCCGACCTCAAATTTCGTTTTCAACTTTAAATGTACGATTGATTTAGGGGCAAAACTATGATCAAAAAGCCTTCGCTTTTGAAGATACGTTGAGTTTTGACGAAGTTATGGCATTTTGAAGTTTCGACCTATGCCCATACACCGATATATCGATTTTCAGGCCATAATTTTTACTTGTATTCCGTCCTCAAATTTCGTTTTCAACTTTAAATGTACGATTGATTTAGGGGCAAAACTATGATCAAAAAGCCTTCGCTTTTGAAGATACGTTGAGTTTTGACGAAGTTATGGCATTTTGAAGTTTCGACCTATGCCCATACACCGATATATCGATTTTCAGGCCATAATTTTTACTTGTATTCCGTCCTCAAATTTCGTTTTCAACTTTAAATGTACGATTGATTTGGGGGCAAAACTATGATCAAAAAGCCTTCGCTTTTGAAGATACGTTGAGTTTTGACGAAGTTATGGCATTTTGAAGTTTCGACCTATACCCATACACTGATATATCGATTTTCAGGCTATAATTTTTACTTGTCTTCCGACCTCAAATCACGTTTTCAACTTTAAATGTACAATTGATTTAGGGGCAAAACTATGATCAAAAAGCCCTTGCTTTTTAAAATCAGTTGCGTTTTACGAAGTTATGGCATTTTGAAGTTTCGACCTATGCCCATACACCGAAATATCGATTTTCAGGCCATAATTTTTACTTGTCTTCCGACCTCAAATTTCGTTTTCAACTTTAAATGTACGATTGATTTAGGGGCAAAACTATGATCAAAAAGCCTTCCCTTTTGAAGATACGTTGAGTTTTGACGAAGTTATGGCATTTTGAAGTTTCGACCTATGCCCATACACCGGTATATCGATTTTCAGGCCATAATTTTTACTTGTCTTCCGTCCTCAAATTTCGTTTTCAACTTTAAATGTACGATTGATTTAGGGGCAAAACTATGATCAAAAAGCCTTCGCTTTTGAAGATACGTTGAGTTTTGACGAAGTTATGGCATTTTGAAGTTTCGACCTATGCCCATACACCGAAATATCGATTTTCAGGCTATAATTTTTACTTGTCTTCCGACCTCAAATTTCGTTTTCAACTTTAAATGTACGATTGATTTAGGGGCAAAACTATGATCAAAAAGCCTTCCCTTTTGAAGATACGTTGAGTTTTGACGAAGTTATGGCATTTTGAAGTTTCAATCTATGCCCATATATCGATACATCGATTTTCAGGCCATAATTTTTACTTGTCTTCCGACCTCAAATTTCGAGTTCAACTTTAAATGTACGATTGATTTAGCGTCAAAAATATGATCAAAAAGCCTTCGCTTTTGAAGATACGTTGAGTTTTGACGAAGTTATGGCATTTTGAAGTTTCGACCTATGCCCATACACCGATATATCGATTTTCAGGCCATAATTTTTACTTGTCTTCCGACCTCAAATTTCGTTTTCAACTTTAAATGTACGATTGATTTAGGGGCAAAACTATGATGAAAAAGCCTTCCCTTTTGAAGATACGTTGAGTTTTGACGAAGTTATGGCATTTTGAAGTTTCGATCTATGCCCATATATCGATTTTCAGGCCATAATTTTTACTTGTCTTCCGACCTCAAATTTCGTTTTCAACTTTAAATGTACGATTGATTTAGGGGCAAAACTATGATGAAAAAGCCTTCCCTTTTGAAGATACGTTGAGTTTTGACGAAGTTATGGCATTTTGAAGTTTCGACCTATGCCCATATATCGATATATCGATTTTCAGGCCATAATTTTTACTTGCCTTCCGACCTCAAATTTCATTTTCAACTTTAAATGTACGATTGATTTAGGGGCAAAACTATGATCAAAAAGCCTTCGCTTTTGAAGATACGTTGAGTTTTGACGAAGTTATGGCATTTTGAAGTTTCGACCTATGCCCATATATCGATATATCGATTTTCAGGCCATAATTTTTACTTGTCTTCCGACCTCAAATTTCGTTTTCAACTTTAAATGTACGATTGATTTAGGGGCAAAACTATGATGAAAAAGCCTTCCCTTTTGAAGATACGTTGAGTTTTGACGAAGTTATGGCATTTTGAAGTTTCGACCTATGCCCATATATCGATATATCGATTTTCAGGCCATAATTTTTACTTGTCTTCCGACCTCAAATTTCGTTTTCAACTTTAAATGTACGATTGATTTAGGGGCAAAACTATGATCAAAAAGCCTTCGCTTTTGAAGATACGTTGAGTTTTGACGAAGTTATGGCATTTTGAAGTTTCGACCTATGCCCATACACCGATATATCGATTTTCAGGCCATAATTTTTACTTGTCTTCCGACCTCAAATTTCGTTTTCAACTTTAAATGTACGATTGATTTAGGGGCAAAACTATGATCAAAAAGCCTTCGCTTTTGAAGATACGTTGAGTTTTGACGAAGTTATGGCATTTTGAAGTTTCGACCTATGCCCATATATCGATACATCGATTTTCAGGCTATAATTTTTACTAGTCTTCCGACCTAAAATTTCATTTTTGGCTTTAAATGTACGATTGATTTAGGGGCAAAACTATGATCAAAAAGCCCTTTCTTTTTAAAATCAGTTGAGTTTTGACAGCTTGAAAACTCCTGCTTCATTTTACAACCAAGTAGAATCATTATTATAATCAAATAATATTGCACAATACGTCCACAACGTCATCTATTAATGTTTACACAATCAACAGATCGCAAAGGCAATTAATTTTAGTTGTCATCATTTGAAATTTGGAAAAACGATTAAATTCACAAGCCTCCAAGCCACGTGCCAAGCCCAACGGCATCCAAAGAAAAAGCACAAAAAACGCGCACTTGAAAAGCCAGAAAATCATATATACATGCACACATACATTCATACATATATTGTTCATATGTATATATATATATAGTATGCTGATCTCACGTTTGTCATTTTAAATGCAAAGGAACTAATCATGCATAGAGGAAGGTAATGAACAAATTTAACAACTACATTTAAACAAAAAGTGTTCAGATAAACTGTAAACTTTTAAGCGAATACAAAATGAAATAAGTATTTACACACTATTAATTAATTATAAATAATTCAAAGACAATATTTAATTCATTTATTCAGAATTCAACCAGATTGCACACATTACTCTTATCTAAAAAAGCACGGCGAACACCGCACAGAAAATCAGTCCAAATCCAACTGGTATCGAAACGGCGCCATTCCTACTAACACTTGGAGAAGGATTATTGTAGGGTAGACCTGAGTCACCCGGTTCATCCTCTGGTGTGTCTGGAATATCTGGAATATCTGGAATATCCAAAAACACATATTGCTGAATATAGCCGGAGCCCACGAGTGCTGTGTATTCCGGCTTGTAGTTGTAGATCAGAGATCGTGCCTGTTCTGTGGCATTTTTGAAGACATGCGGATTGCGACGCGCCTCGCTGAGGAAGAAATCAGCAAAATATTGGCCACCCTGCACCGCTGTCGGGGTGTGTGGCACCTTCGCACTGACAAACTCGTAGAGCCCCTTCTCTGGATGGAACTGCACGCCATAGAAGGGATATCTCAGATGCTCAATGGTGGACACAAATTCAATGCCATTTAAGTCGTGATTTAAGGACAGAATGCGCCATGAGTTATTTAGTGGTGGCACCTCAAAACTCTGCTCAGTGTAGCACCATTGATGATAGTTATAGGTCACATTTTCAACGGAGAGTTTCGTAATCAGATCCTCGCTGGCACCACCAAAGAGTCGACTCTGATTGTGGTCTATAAAATGGTTAAAATGTCGCACATTAATACGATACAATCCCGGACATCATTTACATTACTCACTCGGCTTAAACTCCAGCGGCAGGGCCAACCCATGTGCTTGGCAACTGCTGCGTGTCTCCGTTCCGTTTGCCATCTTCAGGACGAGCAGTTCCATGCCCAGGCATGTGCCCCACACGGGAAAGAAGGTTCCATTGTCGTTCAACCCCTTGGCTATGTCGATCAAATGCTCTCCAGCATCTCCATAACCATTCGTCTCATTGAACCACGTTGCACCACCAGGCAACAGTAAACTAAAAAAACCGGTTGAGTTGTAAAAAGATTTCGCTTGCTGCTCGACTTGGACTCACCCATTGATTTTGTGCATCACATCTTCATAGTAGCTACGTTTGCGACCGATCCTATATTATAGAAAGGCGTAACAAATTATTCCTTGAGTCAAAACATTTCCCTGTCAACTGTCAAGTTGATAGCAAACACAATCATGTCTTATCACAAGTTGCACTGCGCCTATAAGGGGCGATACTTTACTTACTCAAGTAGTCGCAGAAATTAAAATCGTTATCTTCGAAACACTTGTTAGAAAGTGATCCAGCGAAATTATTTAATATATTATAAAAGATAGTCGAACCCCTTTCATCACTGCCGAGATTCTAATGCGCAAATAATTAAAATTTCTAAAAGTAATATCTGATTGTACATGAAATCAAAATTAAATTAATTTTCACCTGTATCGACTGGGTTTATAATACATATTTAATCATTTCTGTTGAGTGCCATCAGAAGTTATAAATTTAAACGTATTAAAAGTAGAATATGATAGTAAAAAAAGAATAATTATCTTCTGATTGCTAAATATAAATATATCAATTTATGAGTGTGATTTAACTCTTATCTTTGCCCAAAAAAAAAAAAAATAAAAACAAGGTGTCAAATGTTGCTAGTTGTAAATTAAATATTTGCTTAAGATATGAAAGAAAAATAAAACCGGATTTTAAAAACAACCCAATTGACTACAGCCTGACACTTTGAACACTACATGACTTAGAGTTTTAAGTCCAATGACTGTCATAGTAGAAACTGCCTGCAATAAAAAGACAATTTTATGCCAAGGTTTTGCTAATAGCTCAGAGACTAATTTTCACGACAGAATGCAAGATTAGATTATTGTTTTTTATGTGTGCAGTGCAATAAAGAATAAGATACCTACTTCTAAACAATTTTAAACTGTTTCTGGTGTTGCACTCACCAAATGGGAACCACTCTGCCTCCGGCGCCCTCCACAAACTTGACATAGGAGGCCGCAATGTAGCTGGTGCCATTAAAGTTTATAGCACTCAAACTGTCTGGATACAGTTCCTGGGAGAGCACACCAATGATTGGTGAGACGGTGCCATTGACATCAGCAGCACTCGGTGAGACAAGCAATGGAAGCAGCAGCAGGGACGTGGCTAGCCACGATGCGATCCTCAGGTGGTTCAACATTTTATTGCAGTCTATTTGGAGCGTAATTCGCAGTTGCGAACACCTCCGTCGAAGAACTAAATAGCACTGACATCGCTAAGCGAATGGCAGTATAAATTTAAATGAAATTTGCACTACAAATATTTGCCCGATTGCGTATATATGACGAATAGTAGCTAACTGATTACAATGTTATCGCCAGGCAATCAGAATACATTTTTAAGCCAACCAAAGCAGCAGACTGTCAATGGATGTGTGGATGTGTTATACATGACGTAAAGGTAGCTAGCTGATTGCTATTTTATCACCATTATTTATGTTTAGTTTTCGAACAATACAAATTTATCCGAGTACATTGTTAAGCCAAGTTACACAGCTATCCAATCGGAAAAAAAACAAATAGAAACAAGTTCGTTTTTGCTTATTCATAACAATTTTAGACATTTACGACCGTTTTAATTATTAGGTTTTGCTTATGCCAATTAGTAACGGCAACAGCTGCAATCACAGGCGAATTTGAAAAACAAAGCAATATTTTCACTAAACGATTGTCGACAGCTGTTTTTGGCGCTGCTTCTTCTTGCTGCGATATTTAATGATCGATAAATAGCCATTCAGCTGGAGGAGAGCAGCTGTTGTTGTTTTTTCTTAATGCTGCTCTGTATGCTGAGTAAATATTTCATTTCCACTAAAGTTTGTTTAATGGCCAACAAATCATTCGTATCGAATTGCGTTGTTAGTTTCTTAGCATTTGCTTCCAGTTCTTTGACGATTTGTGCATTAAGTTGTTCAAGTGTTGCGCTGTCAGCGGCCTCCTCTACCTCCTCGTTGCGCTCCATCATTGCCATTAAAAATGTGGTGTTTAAGGTGCTATTATCCTGGGGCATCTGCTCCCCCTCCAGCTGCAGCATATATTGCCCTCGTTCCACGGGAGCCGACAGCGTTTTGTACGCTTTGTTGATGAGCGAACTCCAATCCGCGGAATTTGTTTGTTCGCGGGGAGTTCTGCATTTGAAAGGATATACTATAATCGACTAGTAATTCCAATAACTAAATCATACTTATTGCTATATTTATCGGGATGCACGCGAGCCTGCAGCTGTCGAAAGCGCTGCGTCAGCTCTTGAGTTGGCACCGCAAACTTGGTGGGAAAACTCAACAGCTCAAAAAAGTTCTACGGATGAAAAAGTGTTATCGAATTAAGTCCTCATGATACAGTTAATCCGATACTTGCAATTTTGTCGTTCACATCCTGTAGACAACCGCAGTCGCTGCAAATCATTTGATTGCCGGACTTTTTGCAGTTCCAACAGGCTGTCACTGTTACCGAAGATGCACTGCGTCTGGCTTCGACTCTATATCGTCCGACATTCGTTTTGCTTGTTGACTTATTGTTTAAGCCACTAAAATCACTTCGCAAAACAGCACACACGCGACGCATATTTTACAATTATTATACATAAATTACTTGCTAGCTCTTATCACAAATTACACAAGCAGGCACATAACAAAAATCAGCTGGCCAGCTGCGTCGTCGCTCAACAGTCTGGCAACGCTGTAAAACTTAGCTTTTTGTTCCCAATTTATAAATAAACTTTGGCTATTTAAACGCATACGCGGCGAAAACAAAAAGACTTGCATACATACATACCTATATATAATTTAAAGAAAAATCGAAAAAAATACGCAACACACGATTTGTGTCGGCTGCTCCAGGTGAGGCTCGAACTCACAACCCCGGCATAGCTCTCAATTCATACACAGTATACTGATTATAAGTACCGTGCGCTAACCAATTGCGCCACTGGAGCCTTCAGAAAAAATTTTGCCAAATGGATAATTTGAAACAACAACAAAACTTCCTTACAAATCACAGCTTAAAGCTTCTCCTCAAAAAGGATAGCATGAATTCATGAAAAAATCACATGAAACACATGAAATGTTTATCTAAGTACATACATATGTAATAAGTATATTTTTTTTTGTGTATATATATATAAAGTACTAATTGTTTTATTTTTTGTTTTTTTGCATTACTTAAATTGAGTCTTTTCTGTATGCTCGATAGTTGTTCATCTCTGTGGGAAATGTTTTGTACAATTCCATTAGGAGATTTGCTTTGAACTTTTTCAGGCTTTCGATTTTGCCTTTCACTTCCTCATTCTTAGCGAGCGCCTTTTCCACACAATCCTTCGTGTAGAGTTGCGGATTCTTATCCTGATCAATGTAATCGAAGAATACCTCGAAAGGCACATAAACGTCCTGTACTTGTGGACGTAGCTTATCAATTTCCTGCAGACCGGTCACCAAACTGTTGCTGTTGTTTACCAAAAAAAGAAGAGTATTTGACAATTGCGAAATTTTTTACGTTTTCATTCTTACATTTTTTGATTGAGTACGTTTTGACCCTGCGGCTGAAAATCGCTCACAATTATGCGTATCTGGCGCACGTTCTCAATAAACATTTCCAGTTGGGTTTCCAAATTCTCCAGTGGCGAGGTCATTTTCAACAATATTTGAACAAATTTACCAAACTTTCTTCACAATTTTATTAATTTTTATTCGCACAGCTGTTTGTTTATTTCTGCATTTGATGCTTCTTCTTCTTGGTCCGCCATTCACATTTCTTGCGATATGTACTTGTAGCAGTTAAACTATCGATACTATTGTCACTCGTTTCGATGCTTTTATGCCAGCGGTGTATGACAGAAGAAGCAGAGCAGTCAAGTGCATGGTTTTCAATTACAATTGTTTTAAAGGACCTTTGAAATAAACAAGTTACCGGTTAAACAATGTCGGACGGAGATTTGGATGCATTGCGTGCACAGCGCATGTCACAGATGCAGTCGCAATTTGTAAGTAAGAATTATGCGTCGCTTAATGGCATATTCTAGAAATGCCAAAAATAGCAATAAAAAAAACATGTATGTATTTATATATTTAAATATGTATAAAAGAGTGCTGCTGCTGCATAAAAAATAAAACTAGACAGCAGTTAAGCTAAATGTCAATCGCAGCGAGGAGGCATGAGTCATAGTTGTTTTTGTTGCATGGGCAGCACAGCTGTGAGCGGAAGAGTATACAATAACTAATATACCCCTCCATGATTCTACAGGGTGGCGGCGGTGGCAACGATGCCGATAAACAAATGGCTCAGCAGGAGCAGATGCGTGCCCAAGAGGAAATGAAGCTCTCGATTCTGTCACAGGTGCTCGATCAGCAGGCACGCGCCCGACGTAAGTTTCACATTTGTGTACAGTGAAAAACAGCTATGAAGAATCACGCACCCCCTTTAATTCACAGTGAATACACTGAAAGTGAGCAAACCGGAGAAAGCGCAAATGTTTGAGAATATGGTCATACGCATGGCACAGATGGGTCAGGTGCGCGGCAAGCTGGATGATGCCCAGTTCGTCAGCATCTTGGAGAGCGTCAATGCACAAATGCCACAGAGTAAATCCACAGTGAAATACGATAGACGCCGTGCGGCCATCGATAGCGACGATGACGAGGACTACGGCTGTTGATTTTCGATTTGGATTGAGATTCAATTATCTATTTTAGAGCCTGATTTAAGATTGCCTCTTGCTTGTGCCCAACAAGAATTGAAGCTTAAACTGAATCGCAAGCGAAACAAATTTGCTTTAGTTTTTGGTCTTTTTACCAACTATATGTTTATTAAAATTAAAAACACACACACACAATTCAAGCTCTCAATCTCTCTTTCAAAACGGAATCAGAAATCAGAGTACAGGGAACGCTCGCAAATTAGAAACTATAAGTTTAAATGCATTTAAAATTCCTATAGTTAATGATATTGAATCTCAGAATAAACATTCAATTTGTATAGAAAAAGGTTTTTAAATATTACAAATCGTCAAAATAGTTAGTTCTAGTTATCGAGCAACCAGTGTAGTCAAACAGACACAAAAGAGGAGTTTCTTTGTAAGCAAAACACATTTTAAAAATAAGACTAGATTTTGGCTCAATGCATGTTTTGGGAATTGCACTAACAATGAGATGATTTGGTTTGATTGCTTCCTGCCTTGCATGGATCCGTACACCGCTTACTCCTTCTTCTCGTGATCCTCCTCTTGCTCCTCTTCGGTGACCAGACAATCGCCACAGAATATGGAGTACATGATGAGCGAGAGGAAGCCCAACGGTAATCCAAAGATCACAGTCATCAGCACTGGATTACCTTTCCACATCTCGCGCATCGATCGCTTCAGCTCGAACAGCGCGCGATTGACGCGCACAAAATAGGAATCACCTCCGTAGACAGTGGCGCTCTCATTGTTAATGGACTCCAGGAATAAGTGGAGAGCCTGCGGCGTCATCTGCAGCGGATCATCCTCGGGTATATAATGGTGCTGCGTCGTCGAATTCAATGCTATCAAATGCGGCGTCGGCATCTGATCCAGGATTATGGAATGGGCAATCGATGGCTCGCCAATCTGCAGGCAGGAAGAAAAAAATCAGACATTGATAAAGGATTTCAGCTAGGAGCATCGATAGCTCACCCATCCAAATTGGAATTTGTCATGATACCGAGGTCGATGCTTCCGTATTACGCCCTCTACCATGTCACGGAACTCCAGCTCATGTGTGGCTATCTGACTGAGTTTATCCTCCTGGACCACAGCCAGCACCAAAAACTTTTTGGTCTTCAACAGCTGATGAATATTAAACCTCGTCACTTTGGGGAAGAGCGTAAAACGCTCTACGTTCACCCACTGAAAGATGGTCTCATTGACATCATTGGGGTCCATTTCGTGGGCAACATGCCCGTGTGGATAAAAATGATGCTGTTCCTCCTTGTAGACAATCACCGCTGGCAGTTTCTCGAAATCAAAATGCTGAGCAGCAATATCATCGCTGGTGGCATAGAAGAAACCATGCTCCTGATAACCCTCAGCGGCGGCATAATACGTGTCCCACACCACGCCCTGTTGCTCCCCTACAAACATAAAGAAGATCGTGTGGGATCCCTTCAACATATCCACGCTCTCCGTGCGGGTAACCAATTGAACAGGCGGACCCGACATGCGCAGAGCATAATCGACGAGTTCATCCTTGCTGCGATCTCCGTTATAGCTGAACTCCATGTTACCCTTGATGAACATAATGGTGGGATAGCCACGCACTTTGAACTCCCTTCTTGCCGCCGGATATTTGGTGCAATCCAAGCGACCAACTCTCACATTTGTCGCATGCAAGGCTTGGGCAACCAACGCAAAAATCGGCTCCGTCTTCTTGCAGTAGCCACACCAGGGGGCATAGAACATCACCAGCCATTGACCCTCGTGACGTACATCGATGAAACGATCGCTGAGCTCTAGGACACGAGAGGATATCGCCGGTGTTCCAAGCACCAGCAGAAACAACAATGCCAGGCAACAATTCCCAATTGATTTTGGCATGTTGCGGCTGCTTTTATGTTACGTTATCAGTGCAGTGCTCGTTGCTGCTTATTTATTGCATCATTAATGGTCACGTTCTTTATTTATTTACACTTGGCACTCAGACTACAAATGACGTTAATTGTAATTAAATTAGTAAATTTAGCAATTTTCGGCAAGAACAGCAAACTACCCCCAAGCGCTGAGTTCTTTAGTTCATTTGGTGAGTCACTGGAACTGAATCAGTGCTGCCAGGTATCGATAACAGATACAATAATAGAACGAAATTACTGGAAAAACCGAAAACAATTTAAATGGTTTGCCAATTATAATTAAGTGCAATGTGCATTTGACTGTTTCTTATTTTTAAATATATATTTACTGAATATACAAAAATGCAGAGCTACTTTGGCATCACTGCTGTGAACCACTACGAATCACTCGCAACATCGATAATTTTCACTTTTTCTACTCACTCGCTGCGAATGGCATTGTTTACATCGCGAATGAGGAAATCTGGCAACGCTGGCAAATCAAAACACGCTCGACACACGTGCGATTTGTGGGTTTGTGTAAAATACAAAAATTAATGATTTTAAGCGCATTTCACAATGAAAGCGGACACACCCGATAAACCCGATGGCTCGGCACTGGTGCACAATGTGCGTTTCTACACAATACAGCCCAGGGCCATTGTGTGTTTGACTTATTGCAAAGTGCTTAAATGCCTGGCGCTTGGCCGGTAAGTAAAATATTTTATTAAATTTAAATATATATATAATTGGAATATTATTGTGCTAGTGAGGATGGATCGATTGAGCTGTGGGACATGAACTATGCCCCATATTTGGATCGTGTGATACAACTAACTCCGGAGGCGCAATTGGAGTGTTTGGCGTGGGCGGGAAAAAGACTTTTCTCGGTGGGTTTAAATGGAAAACTCATCGAATGGGACTTGAATAAACTGCAGCCACGCCACGAACAATCACCGACGGGGAATGCTCTGTGGTGCCTGGACGTGAATAGTGCCGAGACAGAGCTGGCCGTTGGCTCTGAGGAAGGACACATAAATATAATGAGCATTGAGCATGACGAGATTAGCTACAAGATGCTGTTCAATAAGCAGGACGGGCGTGTTCTCTGCTGCAAGTTCGATAAGCCGGGCAAGAGACTCGTCACGGGCTCAATGGGTGCCGTGCGCATCTGGAGTGTGGCCAAGGGCAATGCGCTGCACACAATGACGCTCTCCTCCAAAGACGTAATCGTCTATTCGCTCCAAGTGCTCAGCAACAATACGATTATTGCGGGTGATTCGGCTGGCTTTGTGACCGTGTGGAACGGCTCGAATGCCACACAGCTGGAGTCGAGCAAGGTGCTCGACAAGAATGTGTTCGCGCTGGCGCTCAACGAGGAGGAGGATCGGTTGGTGTGCAGCGGTTTGCGGCCACCTTTGATACGTGTCCTCAGCAAGACACAAATCAAGCGCGACGATTCAGTGTGCGAGCGTTGGATCAAGTTTATGCAACGCGAGGCGCACAGGCATTATGTCAAGGCACTGGTCATGATCGGTGATCGCATCGTTTCTGGCGGCGAGGATGGCATCCTGTGCATCTCGTCGAGCACCAAGACGCGAGCTTATATCGCCAAATATGCACCGTTTATGCGAGGACCTTGCGCCAGTTTGGCAAGTAAAGCGAATCTTTTGCTGCTACGCTATCCGCAGAGCTTGCATTTGTGGCGCTTGGGTTTGCCACATCCTGGCGAGCATCAAAACTCGGAGGTGGGCGCCTGTGAGGAACTGCAACTGGAGCAGACGCCCGAGAAGCTGTTGAGGCTGAATGTGAGCGACAGCAACTTTATACAGGCTGCTGCCATTTCGCAGGATAACGCCTGGATATGTTATTCAACTAGCAGCGAGCTGCGCTTGAGTAGCCTCCAACTGGAGCCGAAGCTGAGCGTGCAGCGTTTGACAGAAGATTTGCCAGCGCAACTGGAGGCGCCAGCCAGCTTTATAGCCTTTGCCAAGTCGGATCAATTGTTTATTCTCCATGCGCCAAGTTGCCAGCTGCGCTGTTTTAGCTTGCAGCAGAAGCAAGTGGAATTCCTCTGCAGCATTGATCTGAGCGCGGAGCTGAAGTCACCCATTAGCCACGTGGAGCTATCGTCGTGTGGCAAGTATCTGGTGGTTGCCACCACAAATCATTTAATTGCCGTTTGGCAGCTGCGTGGCAAGTCAAAGAAAGCGAAGCACTTGTTGAATTTGCCACGCTACAAAGCGGGCACTACAGCACTGGCTCTGGGCGAGAATAGTCCACGACTGGTGGTGGCCTATGCCGATGGTCGGATTGTGGACTATGATCTGGTCGAGCGTCGTTTTGTGTGTGAAACCGAGGAGTACTTTGTGCCCAATGCGGATTTGCATTGTATTAAGGGCATTCAGCTGGATGCACTCAATCCCAACATCATCATTGTCTACAGCGAGGTGCATCTGTATGTGCTGGAGAGCTATCAGCCGGAGCAGGCGCAGGATCATGCGCCAGGTAAGAAAGCCAAACGCCTGAGCAGATCCAGTCATCCCGTTGACTCAACTAAACGGAAGAACTATCGCCTCAAGATGAGTCTCACTCGTCAGGTGAGAGCAGCAACTCCTTCTCACATGTGGCAACTAATCGGAATCTCTTTCTTCTCCTCCTTTGCAGCATCTGGTTCAGGTGTGCCGCCTCGGCCCCAAAGAACTGGTCACAGTTGGTGTGCAGACCAAAAATCTATTGGCACCTTTACCGCCGCCCTTCCAGCGCAAGAAGTTTGGCACCGCGTAGTTGAACTGACCCGGAGGAGTAACTCTGCCCACAGTAGTACCTAGCTATGTTGTAATTTGCACAAAAACTGTTGTTCATCAGTTTATAAACTGCATTTTAAGCACGTTCCTTTGTGGTTTCCCATGCCCTACCCGTGGGCATTGTAAACTTCTTATGAAACGAGCGACGATGTCAAGAAAAATGTGTTATTGAAGAGGAATCTATATATATATACATATAAGTAAACAGTTTGAGAGTCAGCCAGTTGCAAACGATAAAGTTCAGTTTATTGTCGAGAGTGTTTCAACTTCGGCACATAATTCTGGTTGTTTGTTCGCACCGAAATTTGTCCAAAAATTTGTCTCTGTCAGAATGCCGACGGCGGCGCCCAAAATGTGCCACCTTTTCACACAGAGGAGAGACTGGAGTGGAGCAGCGTGTTATTTGGGAGTACGCTCAACTGGATGGGCTTGGAGATGGATGGCAAATGTGCAGCACAACGCAGCAGAGAAATTCGAATCGTTTTGTTTTGTTGCTGGCATTTCAGTGTAATTGTTGTTGGTTGTATTTCGTATTCGCTTCTGCCTCTGCTGGCTGTTGTGTTTTTTGTATTTTTTATTATTTGGTTTTACACTGTCTAGCCAACGTCTAGACAAGTGCATACCACACAGACAGTCCCCAACGAACAGAAAGAGAGAGAGACACACAGATGTTACATACGGGTGAGAGAGAGAGAGAGAGCAAGTTTGGTCGTTGCACAATTCAACTTTTAGCTGAAAAATCTCATTGCCCAGCTCAACTCTCTGACCTATCGGGTGTGTGTGTAAGAGTGTGTGTGTGTGTGGGTGTCCTGTCTGTGGCGGAAAAGTATCCTGCAGCCATATTCCGATGCAAGGAGTTGTTGATTCTTTTTTTCTCGGTTTTTGTGGGTTTTTGTTTTGTATTTGCATAACAATTTTGTTGGTAGCGCATAAAATCCGTTTTCCTGCCGCGACCATTGGGCGGCGTGCTCTGCCTTTTGGGCATTTGGCGTTGGAATTGGCATTGGCATTTGCATAGACAACAACAAAGTGCCAAATACACATAAATAATGACTGATGAAATTGTCGAGCTTTTAGACCAGTCATCAAACTGTTTAACTGTCATAACATTTACCCAAAAGTTACAAGAGACTACCAAGTCCAAGTGGCCATGGCCATAAACCCACATTAATCCAGATTGTTCAGCTTATAACTGCAATTTTGCTGTACTTAATTAAAATAAAATTTTGTCTCTTTTATTGAGTCAAGTTTGTAGACAAATTAATTTGCTACATTTTCCACTGCCATAACTTTGTTGAAACTAAACACTTTTTAAGTACTGATTTAGCTTCTGGCTTAATATTGCATTTAAAAATGAAAAACTTTTAGAAAATTATATACCCTAAAATCCACTATAAGCTATGGCTATCAGTGGGTCATATAATCTAGGACTTTTGCAAGTTTATCTCAATTAAGATAGCTTTCCAGCACTGATCCCAATCGAATTGATTTAAGGAGCACAACAAATGAATCGTAGCACACAAGCAACTAGGTCTTACTATCGAGGTTTTACTGTACTTTGGTTTTGGGTAACACATGTTACCAATACGACACGTGCGCTGTTGAGGCATTAAAATGCACTTAGCAGCCAAGCTAGAGAGTGGATCGAAAATATTTTGAAAATTCTCGTTTGAAGTTTTTTTTTTATAAAAAAAAGGCTCAGATTTTCGAAAAAATTGTATATCCGATCTACTTTATACGATCTATATTCGATCCGATCTCTGATTTATTTTGAATGTTAGGCAGGCCATTTTTGGGATAGTGGGTATGTAGTGGGGAGTTTGGAGTGGGGAGTGTGGGGGCTAGTAAGCTGAAACTTATGCAAACTACGCAACCAAATACAAGTAAAAGTCAGAGTCGCAGTCGCAGTTGAAAGTTTACAAAGGAGTCGCGAGTTGGAGTCTAGACAGCGAGTGAAAACTTTGGGCGCTATGCAAAACAACAACAACAACAACAATAATCACAACAACAACAGCAATGCAGTTGTTTCTGGTTTGGTTGTGTGTCGGTGTTAAAAGTTTTCATGCGCTGACACGGCCAGACATTGTGTCGACAAGGGAGGCCAGCTTGCCGGAGTGTGGGCGTGGTAACAATGCCTCAAATTGACATTTAATTGGTTTGCAAATTAGCCCGCTTGCCAGTTGGCAGTTACGAGGAAATGTGAACAAAGGAGCACATGTACATTGGAGTGCAGCCCACAGCCCACTAAATGATGCACTGCAGCATCCTTTAACACACACACACGCACACACCGCAACCAGCTCTCCCCAAGCTACCAATCTAATAAACAAGGGCGCGCAAATTGGCCGCTAATGAACGAAACGAGATAAAGCTTAATTTGCATTTAATAATATTAATGCGTTCGTAAAAGTGCCAACCAGAAAGAGACAAAGCGACAGAGAGAGAGAGAGAGAGGGGGAGTATATCTAGTGAGACAGAGAGGGGCAAAGAGGAGCTGCATAAATCGGATGCGGTTGTCATGACGCTGCAGTCTGCAGTCAAAATGCGACCCCTGCAGCGGTCTAGACAGCGAGACAAGGACCTGCTACTCTCCTGCGAGACGAGACTAGACTAGAGGACAATCTAAGGACAAAACGTGGCTGTCTGAAAAATGTGGGCACCCAACCCAAACCCGACCCGCAACTCGTAACTGGCGACCCGTAACTTTTGAATGCAGCTCAAGCTCAAGCTGATTGAATTTTATGCTCAACAAAAAAGCAAATCAAGTTAAATGAGTGGAGTAGAAGCCAACACCCTGCCACCTCCGTAACTGGGGAGACCGTATTGTGGCTTTATGCTGACCACAAATTAAGCGAGTGCTGCAGCTGCCAAAAGAGGCTGCAACGGGGCATTGAAAGGTCAACCTTTTCAAGGAGCAAGCCGTTGCTTGACAAGAGCAGTGAGCTCTGGGTTGGAATTTTGGTAGTTACTTCAATATGACCATGTTGCAGTTGTTGTTGCAGTCGCAGCAGTAATTTGAGTTGGCTTTCCTTGCTGGGTGCCAGTTGTAGTTGCACTGGCGTCAGCAACTTTTTGCACTTTTCCCATTGAATTTTTGTCCTTCGGCACGTTGCCAAAGGACAAATGCACAATAAACAGCGATGCTCACCAATTGACACAGGACAAAGGGTGGGTAAAAAGGGAGTTGCAGTTAAGCATCTTAATGCACACAGTGTCATCATTTGGGGCAAAGCTTCCTGGTGGCACACAGTCAAGACGTTCCAGCAAGTTGCACTTTTATGGCACTCTAAATGTGTACTGCGAGAAATATTTGTGTTTACGATTTTAACGTTATTGTTATGTCTGGTTAGGGATTAATCCATCAACTGCTGTAAATCGGGATTTGTCCGGAAAATGTTGAGGAAGTCAAAGTTTTGGCTGTGTTGGCAAAGTGCATATTTAAAATTTGTAATATTTGTATATAGCATCTATAACTGTAGAGATATGGATAGTCTATGATAGTCCGCATCTATCTCACTTATTTTATTATTATTTTCTTCCTTTCCTAACTCTGTTTTTTATTGTCTGTATTTGACCATTTCTTGAAAATATTGAACATTTTAATTTTTCCGCTTTTAATTCCATTATTTTATTATTATTTTTTAAATAAATAAGAGAAGAAAAACTTAAAATAAGTCGCTTTGCTTAAGTTAATATTTTAAAATGTTTCCCTTTTTCGTTTAGTGTAAGAATCTTGCCAAAAGTTTTTATTTTCAGCAAATTTGCAGCTGTCAATTTTAATTTGCAATTTATTAGGATTCAAGCGATACAAGTTGGCAAATCCTTTTAAGTTAAGTAAGGGTATTCCCCTAAGATGGCCAACAGTTAGTTGAGCGATCCTTCTCAAGCGATGTGTGCTGTGAATTGTGGTTATAATTTTAATGTGCTTGTTAGTCACGCACTTTTGCAACAGTTAAACACACGTCTAAAGCGAGCCCACAACGACAAGCCGCACTTGCAACAATAACAACAAAAACAACAAAAAACGGGCGATAAAAAATAAACAGAGAAGCAGAAGAGCTAACATGTGAGAAGGAATGTGCAACAGTAGCCGGCGTTGCATTGTTGTTGCTGCTGCTACAATTTGTTGTGTGATTTTGTGTACGCGCTTCGTTTGCAAGTGGCAACCACAATTTAATTAAGCCAACAAAACCAACGGCCAACAACGATGGGGGGCAGTGCGGGGCAGGGCTGGGTATTAGCCCAGTGTGTCTGCCTGTTCGTGCTTCACTCAACATCATCATGAGGCACCACAACATGATAGCTGATAGACACATTCTGCTTGCCTCTCCTCTCCCTCTCTGTCACTGTTTTTTTGTGCTTGCAACACGTAAGGGGTGCAGAGGAAGCTGGTAACGGCTGCAACTGACCGCACAAACGGGAATTGTGCAAAATGACTGGTTGTCGTCAGCGTTATGACACAATATTCTTCTTCTTTTTGTTGCTGGCTGCGCTTAAATGCCTTGCACTGAGAGAAATCTTGCCTGGCTTAAATTGGTTTTGATTATAGTTGCCTCAAAAGAATATAATTTATTTAGGCCGGGTGCCTCATCCCAGCTCAATTGCTGCAGATAACTCTCTTCATTTCTTAGTTGCTGCCACAGAGTGTGTTTTCCTATGCCACAATGCAGTTATGTGCTTCTGAAGCTGAAGCTTCGATTCTCAGTGCAGTCTCCGTTCAGTTCCTCAGCACTCTTTGCACCTACTTCGGGGCGCTCTCACATTGTTATTGTAATAATTTGATTAAATTGAACGCTTTAAGTGATTTGCATTTTAAATTTCAATCAATATGATGCGACGCTTGTTGCAAGTTGCAAGCCAGTCCAGCACCACCTGCAGCTGCAAGGCAAAGGAAGTCGTCTGGCGCCAGGCTGCCCCGCTCCACTCCTCAGTCTAATGATGTAGAAACAATCAGCGGGCTGAGTCCATGTCTGTGTCTGGACTGTCAGCTGGCCGACATGGAAAATTGCTCACTTTGCCTGGCGGAAACCATAAACCGTTGCAAGTGGTCAGCCAAGCTGCACAGCAGGCCCCAACACCCCCATCACCCCTACTTGTATCGTGTTTGGCGCATCGGAAGGATGTGTTGTCGCTCCACGCCCACTGCTCTAATTTTATTAAATGCTAAATTATTTTGTCGCCTGCATTTCCACTCGGAATTGCGAAACGGCCCATTTGCAAAACCGGGTGCAATGAGGCATGACTTTAATTGAACGGAAAATTGCCAATCCCCTCACCCTTTCCATCATTAGTCTGCGGAAGCTAGAAAGAGTTTCATAAAAAACGTTCTCTCAAGCATCGTTTTTATTGTTGATTAAAAAACTTGATTTAAGTTTGCAAGCTACAAAAATTCTCTTGAGTATTTTTCACTGTCTTAACTTGGCTAAATACAAAAGTATTTTTACAAATTGTTTAAATTAAGATACACAGTTTTTGGCAGGGTAACAGCTAGTCGGGTTTCTTTCAGTTGTGCTGATTGCATTTTGCAGTAGCAGTTGCAGTTGCAGTTGCATCAGGTGCAGGCTTTTTATCTTAATTGTTGTACTCACGCTCCTACTCCCGCTCCCACTCCCGCTCCCAATCCCATACCCATCATCATCATCATCACGTGGGCATTGTTCTTGGCCATCCATTGCCGACATCGTTTGCTCGCCGCCGTGTGGCGCGACGTCTCCGGCTCCTTCCGGCGTCTGTTTTTTGCAGTTGCAACTTCCTGAATTTGGCTTAGGCGCCGGCAGCGACTCCACCCCTCCCTCCACCGCCACACCGCCCACTCGTCTGCTTGTTTATGTATGTGTGCTATTTTGCCGAAAAGCAATGTCTAAGGACTTTTGTCTGAGTGGATGTTTGCCCGGCAGTTTTCTCAACTTAATTCATGCAATTTCGCATGCAATTTTCACGTGACTTCATTTTCAACAGTTTTGCTTGTTTTCTTCTGGTTATGCCAAGTGAATCACAGCAGCAGCATCAGCACCAGCAGCACCCAGCTACGAAAATAGCCAGGAATCCCAAGAGACACAGCCGAACTCCCTCTTAGAGTCGCTTATCTCTGCCTGCCCCAACCCAGCCCTCCTCTCCCCAGCCAACTCCGTTCCTTTCCCGATTTCATCTCTCGCTGCTTTGCTTGGCATATTTTGTGTTTATTTCGCGCCTGGCAAATCTTTTACACACAAATTATGTTCTGTTGTCTTCGGTGCGATTCCTTTTGGGACAACGTACCGGGCCCAGTATTTTTGGATTGCTTCTGGCTCTGATAGACTCGAGAAACTACAACACAACCCAAGACTGATAGCCATAATGAACGAACAGGCCCCCCCTCTAAAAGAGAGAGAGAGAGAGAGCGCTAGAGAGGAGGATTAGTCGAGACTGAGAATTGGGACGTGGCGCGGTGGGGGGAGAGGGGCCTTAGCACGCTTCACGCTTGATTTTCATGTGGCTGTTGTTGTTTTGGTTGCGGCCAGCGACAGAGGCAAAAAAAAACAGATGAAGAAAATGCTTTTCAATTTATTTTTAAGTACAAAAATAATTTTTTTTCGCAAATAAAAACCAACAAAAAAATCAGAGAAGAGCGCAAAAAAAAAAACAAGTCGAAAATGAGCGGTAAAAATAAAGGAAACGACACACGCCCGTCGTCGTTCGCGTCGTGGTCGGCTCTAGCTCTAGCTCCCCTCCTGCCGCCCACCGCCCGATCGTCTGCTATACATATATATATATTTATATGTATATATATATAGATATACATACGTGTACATTTGCTGTGGTTGTCGTGTGAAATATTGGAGACAAACGGGCACTTTTTATGTTAGCTGCGAATATATTGAGTTCAGTACGGCGCAGGTTTGCGAAAAGATCGCAGCACATTCAAATTAAGTGCAGACTGCAATTATTGGAGGGTGTCTAACGAAATAACGGTGTCTCGCCACGATAACGCGTGCCTACGAAAACGCCCACATATATATATACATAAACAGATATATATATATATATATATTTATATATACATATGTATATTATATACTGTGCTGCGTATATATATTAAATATTCTCATTCATTAGCAGTTCTTTTTATTTCTGTGCCAAAAAAAAAATAAGAAAAATTAAGTAAAAAGTTTGCGTCAAAAATATAGCTAACTAACTGTTACAACGGGTCAGTGGCTGTGTGTGTCTGTGCGAGTGTGCGAGTGTGTGTGTACAGGTGTACTCCAGCTACGATTTGCAATTTGGAGACGCGCCTCATCGGAGCTTGCCGCCCGGCGCATTCTTCACTGTCATGTGTGAAATTCTTACGCGTTCTCTTCGACCGATTAATTAGTGCTCTCCCGCTCTCGCGTGCGCGCTCTCTCTCACTCTCACTCTCTCTCTCTTTATCTGTGTCGGCTGCCCGCCCGTGCCCTGGAGAGCGTTTCGGTTCGGTTCGGTTCGGTTTGATTTGATTTTTTTGCTGTCGGCTGGCTGTCGGTCCTTTGCATGCGCCTGTGGCGGGCCTTTGCGGTCTCGTGGTCGTCTTCCATCGATTTACGCAGGAATTCACTGAATTTACGCTTGCTCAATGTCAAATTGGCGTTCGACTTTGGTATGCGCACACAGCTAATACTACAAAATACAAAATACAAAATACAAACTACAAAATACAAACTACAAAAAACAAAATACAAACTACAAAATACGCACAACTAGTCGGAAAGAAAGTCTTTCTTCGGCATTGCCGCAGCTTCAGACACTCTCACAAAACTATTCTCTCACAGCTTGTAAGGTTGTCTTCTTCTTCTAGACAGAACCACTTTGAGAATTATTAATTAAGCGTTCTTGAGAGTTTTTTCGTTTTCTCTTTTCATATTTTAAAGTTTTGTAAGAGTTTTGCAGATCATAATCCTATCGATATCACAGAGTATTCAGGCATATGGATAATTAACGTAACACACAACTTTTGTTACCTGCCACACACTGCTATCGATAACATTTGTTATCGCCGCTGCACGTTGCACATTTCATTTCGTTGGCTACCCTTTGTTGCAGCGCACACCCCCCAAATCCCCTCTAGCGCTGTATTCTTCTTGCAAATTCCTGCGCTAGCTCTTGCTGCTTTATTTGTGTAGACGAAAATAGATTCAAGAATTTAGCGACTTGTTTAAAAATAAACTGGAATGTTTTTTTGAATTAGCTAAAAAACACGCCTATGGCAAATGCTTTTGTTGTTGTGCGATTATTTCATTATTTCTTTTCGTTTTCTTTTCGAAAGAAATATGGTTTTTCCGGTCAGTTGGATTAGTTTGGTTAGCCTAACGATCTTGGCTAAATAAATGACCCAAATTCGAGACAAAAACTCAACTCAAAATTTATATATATATTTTTAGCTTTATGCAAATTTTTGCTAGTGACTCAAAGATATTCGAGTTCATAGCACTTTATGAACAGGGGTTTTTTATATTTTTCGGGAACGTTTTTAATTGTTATGGGTCTGAACGCGTTTTTATGATGGAACACGAATTGCAACTTGACGTTGATCTCAAGAGCCAGGAGCCCGTGACGTGATAAAAATCAACATAAAGACACAGACAGTCAGTCCAAGCCAGACAGAACAACAAAAAAACAGAAAACAGAAGAACACAAAAACGAGAGAACAGCCAAATGAAGAGGCAATCAAATAAATTGCAAAAACATAACAACCACAGACAGCAGCAGCAGCAGCAGCAACAGCAAACAAAAAAATAAAATACGATCAACAACAACACCAACAACAATAACAACAACAACAACAAGAACAACAGCAGCAGCAGAAAAGCAGATCAGCACTAAATGAAAAGAAACAGTAGCCAGTCTCGCTCTTGGCTAATTGTGGAGCAAAGGGAGCATGTTGCAAGGGTGAGGGCGGAGCAGTGGGGGCAGCAGGAGACAATAACATTTGCAACAGCAGCATGATGTTGTTGATGATGATGAGGCTGACTGCTGCTGCTGCTGCTGCTGCTGCTGCTGCTGCTGCTGCTGCTGCTGCTGCTGCTGTTTCATACCCCAGGCATTTCAATAAGAAAACAAAAACACGAAAGATCGGCCATCTTAGCCGAAGAGTTAATACCCTTACAGATCGAAGTTTAACTGTTGAACTTGAAATATTAAATATATATTAGAAGCCGTCAGACAAACGTACTGTCCAAGAATATATATATATAGACTTATTGGAGTTGCAGACGTCTTTTTCAAGGCATGCCCTAACTATAATACCTCTGGAAGGGTATACATAGTCTGAAGAGGTCGAAGATTTAATAAACTTGCAGAATATAACCAGACACGGATTTATAGATGAATGTACATATATATATATACATCTGTCTATATATATATATATAGTTATATGCACTCCGATTTCTTAAGAAGTCATACAAAAAGGGTATTTATTAATCAGTTAAAAATGAGACTGCAAGTTGAAGTTAAAGTTGCAAGATAAAAGCTGCTGTTGGCCGATCAGCGTGACGTTTTGCTTTAAATTGCTTGTTGACTTGTCTATGCCACACCCCTCCCACCCTCCACCCACGCACCCTTCCCCCATAACTGCTACACCCTCCTCACTAACTGCCCCGTCTGCATTGCTGCCTGTTTGTGCATCAATCTGTCTGTGACACTTTGTTGTTGGGGTGCAACATTGTGCGCAACATGTCAGTCGATCATGCAACATATTAAACGAAGCAGCCAACTAGTCAAGTTAAGTCTGTCTGCCTGTCTGTCGATCTGTCTGTCCGTCTGTCCGTCTGTCTGTCAGGCTGCACTTGGATTATGCGGCATAATGTCAACTGTGGACTCCAAAAGACAATTAGTGAGCAGAACAGCAAGTCAGGCTGCAAGGGGGACAAGTGTGGACTGGAGAAAGAGAGGCAGACATAGAGAGAGAGAGAGAGAGAGAGGACTATAGTCAGTTGTTGTCTATATCTAAGATCGTGCATCATGAATGCAGAATGCCTGGCAAAAGTCATTCCACCTTTTTTATTTTTCTTGTCTGGTTGTCTGACGCTGGCATGAGTGGCGGGGCAAGACGATGTGGTGGCAGCCACAAGCACCACCAGCACCAGCACCAGCAGCATCAGCAGCAGCAGCAGCAGCGGCAACTATGCCATTAATTTAGCTACTTTAATTTTAGCCTATTTTTTGTTGTTGTTGTGTCGCTTGTAATCTTTCGTCATACAGAAACCAGCAGAGACAGCAGCAGCAGCAGCAGCAACAATAATAACAAGAGTGAGGGGTGAACACCCCTCCCGCATCCCCTCCCCTCTCCTCATCACCATTATGCATGCTGTGTGTGGTTTTTGTTGTTGTGCATTATAAATTTAGACAAAAATTGGTTTCGTAAGCAGCGACTACGACCAAGAAGACGACGTCGAGATGATAATAAAACTGAAGTCGGGAGAAGTGCAACATAAATTTGAGCAAAATGTTGCACATACGCATCGTTTGCCACCGTTTGTCGCTTGTTTTGTTTGTTTGTCCGCAATTGGCAAAGAGTGCCGACACACACACACACACACACATACACACGTTGCGTTATTTATGCCCGTGTCTGCTGTTGATCTACGCCCCAGTACAACGTGCCCCCGCCTTCTGCTGCATATTAGGGGGAGTGAGGGAAATAATGTTGCGACTAGAAACATTGTAACAAGGACAGACGACAGAAAACGAAAATGAAAACAAAAGCAAAGACTGCAGCAAAAATAAAAAGAATACCAAAAGCAGGCGACCACACAACAAAACTGCACTGAGCGAAATCATGTGTTAGATAATTGCCAAGTTTGCTGGCGTAACTTACCGTTAATTAGCATGCTTTGGCGTGTCAGAGGTGAACCGGAACGGGAACAGGAACCGATTGAAAATTAGAGCGCGAAACATTACTCAACTTTTCTTGAAGAATTTTATTTTCAATTTATCATTTTAAGAATTTTTGAAACCAATCCAATCGATTGGACAAACGTGAATCTAATGATTCCAAATTCCTACTTATTTTGTGTATTATTTTAATTATAGTTAAAGTTAGCTTTCGGCTGTCTAACAACTGTTCTTTTCTCAACATTTGACTTCTCGTTGCAGCCGCTGAGGTTGAGGTCGGCTTTCTTGGGTGTTGGTCAGTTGATGTTGTTGCCCCTGGACTTGCCCATGCCGTTGCCGTTGCCGTTGCCCTGTGTTGGTCGTTGGGTGCAGTGAACTATCAATTCGCATACAGTTGACGCTGTGGCCCCCAAGCAATCAGGAAGTGGCGCCGCGGGGGCCCGCTCTGCAACAAACGCATTGCTCGCGTTCAATCTAACGCTACTGGCAACAATCATATTGTGGTCATCGGCACAAGCCCTCGCGGTGCCCATGCACAGGAACAACAACAACAACAACAACAACGACAGCAGCAGCAGCAGCAGCAACAACAACAACCACAACAAGAGCAGCATAAAAAACACTGCATACTTTTGGGCGCCAAGGAAAGAACAACAACAGCAGCAGGAACAGCAGCAGGAGCGGATCAGCAACAGCAGCAGCAGCAGCAGCAACAGGCATATCAACAACATAAACTATCGGACATGCCACAACGGCAGCAGTCTGGTGGAAACGCAACAAAATCGAAAGCCAAGTGGAAGCGACGCAAGTGGAAACGTGTCAAGTGTATATAGTGACGTTTCTCACAGTGTATATAGTGCAAATAATAAGTTAGATTTAATTATAAATCGCAGCCAGAGCAAAGTGTTGTCGCCCAAATACAAATATATTTCCCTGCCAGCCACAAATTTGCTTAATAAATTACCCACAGCAACAACAACAACCACAACAACAGCAGCAGCGATTCCCAACCCTGCACCCGCATCCTCGCCTGCCCCACAAACTCCTCATCCACATCCACATCGAATCCGTCGTCGTCGCGCCGCGTCTCACTCGACTGATGTTGTTTTTGCCTCTGCGCCCATGTTTCTGCCATATCATATTAATCAACGTGCTACATTGTTACAAGCAACTAAAACAGCAACAACTGCTGCAACTGCAACTGCAACGGCAGTGCCAACAACAACTGCAACAACAACAACAACAACTGCAACAGCAACAACAAAGCTCAACACTCCTCTTTCTGCTGCGCATCGAATTTTCAATCGTGATACGGTCCGAACAGCGACCAACGCATCACCTTTGACACCACAACAACAACTGCAACAACAACAACAACAACTGCAACAACAACAACAACAACAGTCAACAACATCGACAACAACAGCACGAGTCGAATTCATACTCTACACAGAGATTTACGAAGAGAGTTCGAATTTCGATACAAATTTTGTTACAGATTCCGAATCGAAGAATCACAGCAAAAGCTTTTGGCACAAATACGGTGAGTAGGTAATATTATATAGCCTTCAGATCTATCCTATATATATACACACATATATATATACATATGCGTGGATTGCCAATCTTTAAATAACTGAACAATAGTGAATTGTCTTTGAGACGATCAAGTTTGAATCCTGTTGAAGCTTAACTTATTGGTTTATCTATATTCTATATCTGATTTGAAATGGTTTTTCTTATTGTATATAAGCGATATGCTCAATAATAAAAAACACTTCAAAAATTCAGTTCAAATTATACTTACATAAATCTTTTGCTGTCGGAACCTTAACTAAACTGAACCCACATTCGAAATCTAATTTTATCCATCAACTTCGTACCCCTATTTTGGTTTAGGTTAGACAGATAATTAATTTATAAATTCTGTAAAAAAAATGCCTTGCATAGTTTGTGCATCACATTCTTGGTCACTAAATAGCCAACTCTGCAGTTTCTGAAACTTGTTGGCCTTATGCGACTGACAAGACAACTGAGGAGGAATACTATGAAGATGTTGATGTGGGATTTTGAACACAGCTGCCGGCTGGTTAACATAATTTTCGTGGGCATTTTTCGCAATTCATTTCTGAGTGCATGAGTCCAACAACGCCAAGCCAAACAGAATAACAACAACAACAACAACAACAAATGACACAAACAACAGACGGCAAAAAAAAAACTAAATAAAAAAGAGAAAAAGAAAAAAAAATTGAAATCAACTTTTTCCAACGAATAAATTTCGAGTTTTCGATAGTCTCGGTCTGCCACAGACTGTGTCGGTTGTCGGTTGTTGTCGTTGCCGTTGTCGTTGTAGTTGTCGTCGTCTGCAGCATTGTTGTTGCTGCTGCTGCTGCTGGCGTTCAGACAGACAGAGACCTGGCTGGCTGGCTGGCTGGCCAGCAGTCTGAGCGACGACTCACTGAGTGGCTGCGCTCTACGTGGGCTCCAACAGCGTCAGACTGTCTGGTATGCCACGCTCTCACTCTTGCCGCACAACAGCATGTATATGTGTGTGTGAGTGTCTGCTAGTGTGGGTAACGGCACTACGTTTCGTGATTGCCACATGTGGCTCCTTCTGGGTTGCCCACTTGGTGTCTGTGTTCGTATGCTTGTACACTTGCCGAAAAAAACGCTCTATTTTATAAGAACTTCTACACTTTCAATCAACAACTGGTTCTTTATCGATTTCGAAAGCTATGGTTAGATATTTCTATATCTAAGAGAGGTTTACAACATTCTATAATATTCTACTACAACTGACATTAATTCCCTGGCCTGATCTCTGCTGTTTTCAGTCTTGACCAGTTTTTTCTGCAAGTGTTGCAGTTGTAGCTTTGCTGCTGCAATGTCTGACTCTTGTCTGCCGCTCCTCCCTGTCCGTTCATTTGTCTGTCCCGCTGTCCATCTGTCTGTCTGTCTGCCTCGTCTGACTGTGTAGGCGTCAGCCCCTCGTCATCATCACGGTCGTCGTCATCGTCATCATCATCGTGGTTGAGCACTGGCGCTCGCATTGGCCAATGCATAAAATTATACAGAGACATGACATGGTTTTGAATAATTAAGCGGAACGCCAAATGGCCACAGCCTCGACGCGCCCCACACCCCGCCACGCCCCACTCCTTACTGCCTCCCTGTAGGTGGCAGCCAAAGGGATGGCGACTTTTTAAGACCCAAACATGTGTGTGCATTGCATTGCAGCGATTTTTACTGCTACTCCGAATCCCCCGCCAACCTTTACCTATACGCCGCAAACAAAGTTGTCCTTTTACAACTCAATTTCCAAAGGATTAGAACTTTTGCCGGCTGGCCCAAGGACTTAACTTTGGAGCTGCATGCATTACGGACACAACTTAATGACTAGCCTTCGAGATAAGCCAGTTTTTGGGTGCCTGAAATGCCAGATATTTGAGATGGATGCATGTTTCCAGCATTTTAAAGTTAATTCACATTTTTCCTGGTTTTAGTTCATCTTCTTAAATGGTGTGAATGAAATAGGATGAATGAAATATATAATAATAATAAAGGGTTACGAAAAAGGTTATCAATTGCTTTCAATTTGTGATCGATACTCAGTTCCGCTAAGGTACTAGATGAACTAAAAACATCGTTTAAAGTAATTGGTTATTAATAATGTCGAGTTGCGGTTCTTAATTGCAATCGGTATAGCTGTGGTTCCGGTTCACGTTCCTGTTTGACAAGCAGCTATTAAATATTTCGAACATGTTTAAATCGTGGTCGTGTCACGATACAAAAATCACGAGCCCAACTCTAGCAGCGATAGTCTGTGGCAAGGGTGAACAGCAGCGGACAACAATGACAGACATTATTGACAGCTGAGAATTGTTGGCTCATTTGAAAAACGCTGGACACAGGTACGTTTCCCATTGTTGTTGTTGTTGTTATTGTTGTTGGCACTACTGTTGCAGTTGGTGTAGCTGCTGCTCTGCTTCGAGCTGTCACAGTTGTCTGCTGTCTGCAGTCTGCTGTTTCCTGTTGCTGCGGCTGCAACGACAGACAACGTCTGTAGTCTGCAGTCTGCAGTCTAGACATAAGAGCAAGATAAGGTGTACCGAGGGTAGCGGCGAGACGTGCGAGAGGGTTGCTGAGAAGGTAGCGAGGTAGTAGCTGTTGTGGCCCAAGCTCAGGTGAAACCGGCCAACAAGCACCATCAGCAGCAAACGCGTCCCGCTAACCGCGTCTCTATTCGACGTCTGTAAAGTTATGGCCTAAAGAGTTGTCGCTTTGGCGGCTCGCTGGCTTGGCCTGGTGGTTCGGTGGTGCGTCGGTTGACAGCCTTAGATCAGAAGTGCAGTTGGCAGTTGATTTATGGCGGCGTTGAGTGCCCTTATGCGCACCTCAAATATGACAGAAGGCGGCGCACAAGCGGCAACCACATGAAAATAAACAACATTTTTTAAATAAAAATACAAAAAAAATATAAAAATGCCTGCCCCGAAGGCAACCATTGACGGAAGTTGTTGTCCTTTTGCACCCTTTTCTTCCTTCTGCTGTCCATTCACGCAACGAGCAAATTGTGGCAATTACCTGCTGCCTGTTTTCCCCATGCCCCCTGCCCCCGGCTCCTGCTCCCTCTCCTGCTGTCTGTGTCGCATATTTCCTTGCTCCACATTGCTGTCGTTCTTGTCGCACCAAAGTTGTCGCTGTCAAAGTTGTTGCTATTGTTGCCGTCGTTGATGTCGGCATGTTGCATGCTCAGCGATGCGTGACGACAGCATATCAAACATATCCATTCTGTCCGCCTGTCCGCCTGCCCGCTGTCCACTCTCCCCCCGCTTCCATGCTGCTGACCAAACACAGCCCTCCTGTCCAGCATTGAGCTGCCATTAACCCTCCTTCCCCGTCCGCTTTTGTTTGACAATAAATGCAATTACGCTCTTGAATTGTGCTCAAAACTCTAAGCTATTTTGTGGAACCGAAAATTCAATACCCTAAGCGAATATAATTTTTATCTGGGTAACAGGAACTGCAAAATTATCCATTCATTAGAACCTAAACACGATTCGGGTTGTAAACAACACATCGTTCCTCTTTACATATATTTAAATTATATATAGAACTGCGATTCTATCAAACTTAAAAAGCAATGCTTAAAAAACAAATAAGTAAACACAGAATCAAAAGATAAGTTTATTGAAGCAGCTCAACAATAATTTTTATACATGTCATATGACAAGCAACCAGAGAACACTTCAGTGAACTTGATGTGGGCAACACCTTTGATCAGCAGCTGAACTTCAGTAGTTATATCAATCTCAAATGGTTTTCTTTTCCCCGGAATCTGAGCAAAAAAAAGGCCATAACTTCTTTTAGTTCCGCACATCGATTGGAGTGCGAGCGATAAAAACTGCAATTGTAATGTGAAGCAGATGAAATCGACTGATGGCGATGATGTTCTGCGATATTCCCCTCAACTCTCAACTCGCACGGAGCAGCAATATTACGAAAGGGGAACTATGGCGAACGGGGGGGAGTTGGAGCAGTCGTCGAGGCGCACAGAGGCACAGAAATTGCAACCGATAATAATTATTTTTATGGGGTCTAGTCTGTGTCTAGACGATTTTTTTTGTGCTGCTTGTTGTCGTTGTTGTTGTTGTTGTTACTACACTTGCCATTTGTCGAGCAGGTCGGGTTCAGGCTATCCCTCTCTCTCTCTCTCTCTCTCTTACTCTGTCACATGGTCGCATTCGTGCTCGCTCTCGCTCTGCTACTGTGTCATTGTTTTCGCTTTGATTCCGATTTAACTGGTAAACTGGCATTTAACTGTTTCTCTTTGACAAACAAGACAGACAGGCCAGCGGGACAGCGCAGGGGGCGCCGCTCAAAACAGTCCAGACAGTCAACTGCACCAAATGGAGAGCTTCGTAAAGATAACTAGCGAACGTGCAGCGAACAAACAAAACGAAGCCGACATCTCCAAGACCAGAGACCAGAGACCAGAGACATTTAGAAGCAGTCCTAACATGCGGAAAACTCAGCTCCAGACTCAGACTCAGACTCCTTGGGAAATGCCTTAAGTTTGCCAGATATATTTCCTCACATTTCCACATTCATTGCAATTACTTATTGTCCCTCGTTGGTAAGTAGCCAAAATGCAATCGCGCCTGCTCGTACAACATAAAAGTAATTATCGTATTGGGGCTGACCCGCATCAGGGCGGGCACAAAACCCTTGTAGAATGCCAGAGGTCCCTGTTTGGCAACGCTTTTCGCCACGTCACCCAATCCGCTATATTCGCCGGGTCCGGCGTTCATATACTTGGTCTTCATCACATCAATCGGCTGTGTCATCAGTGTGCCAATAAATCCAGCCAACGTTGATGTTAAGAAATGCAGTGGCATCCCCTCCCTGAAATCAAAGGTGCCCTGCAGCATCTGCTTAACCTGGTCGTAGGCTCCATTTGTGCCGATCGTTAGGAGTACGGCACGCGTCAGAGCCGGCACCGTGCCCCGAAACAGACTGTGAATACCCTCCTCCTTTGCAATTCGATATAGTCCATCAAATATGTGCTTGTAGCTAATGGCGAGCAGATGACAATCGATTGGACAAAGTTTGACAACTTTTAAATGTATTTTATATATTTTCAACATTAATCAATCTATTGAATAATAACTGGAAATTAAAGTCAATTTCATTGAATTTTTGAATGAATTAAAGTCAAAATCGGATTTCATCTTCGATGAATGCAATGATCAGAAAATTATAGCATTTAAAAAGCGGATCACTTTTACAACTGACTAGAATCCATTTTTTTCTGAAGCTACATGCAACTAGTGTAATGTATAATATACACACATATATATAGATAATAATATATATATATATATATATGGGCTGTACTCACTTGCGTCGCTGTTCCACTGGCAGCTTGTTATCGTTTTGTAATCGGACTGTGACAACATCACCTGGCACACCAACGATTCCCCCAAAGATGCCCGCAAACGTTGCCAGCTGAACCTTGCCGCTCAGATTGCCTGCATCCACGAACTGTTTGCCGGACTCATACAGCGCAAACCGGGCTGTGGTGTAGGTGAGCTGTCGAAACCAGGCGGCCGAGATGCCATTGTAAAAACCCAATATTCCTAAGTCGACAGTTAGTTGCAAATTATACCTGCATTATTTTGTGGCATGTGTTTTTGTCTTCTTTTTTACATTACCCGAGTTTTTGTATATATTAGCGATTATCTCCGATACGGGCACCTTGACTGTCTGTGTTTGCAGTTGAACCTTTACTAAATCGAGCGGATGCGTTGTTGTCACCGCAATTGCGGAACAAACACCACCTGACCACCAGCGAGGCAAGCGCCTACTATCCTCATCACTCATTGAGATATATGTATATGTATATAACTTAAACGTGTCACACTTTACAACATGACATCAATAATTTTGATAATAATAGCTGAAATGCAAAAAATCTTACAAAAACTAAACAAATATTAATTTACACGAATATTATTCTGAAAAGCTGCTACGATTGCAGCTGCTTGAATTTTCTAAAGTATATATAAATATATATACTATACTACACATACATATATTATATGTTGGAATATGTTGAATATCTGTGTGTAGTAGGAGCTGTATGTGGCATGTCCTTTGGCGGCATTTGTGTGACAATAAACGACACCTTTTACCTGTGGTATGCAACTGCAACTGCAACCGCTCTGATATTATGTTATTATGGCAATTATAGTTACGACACAACGCGCTGCAGACTCTTTCATGAGGCGGCATCTATGGCATTTTTAAATGTGCACAGATTTGCTCTCAGCGATAAGGCGTTACGCTGCTGCGGTTGCTGCTGCTGCTGTTGATGCGAGCTGATGAAGCCGCTTTGCAATTACAAAAATTTTAATGCAATTAACACACACACACACACACACACACACCTGTTAGGCTTGAGCGGGGTGTTGGAGTGTGTTTTGGGGTTGCTGCTGAAACGGTTCGCTGCTCATTTGCCTGGCCGATTGCAATTCGAAACGCGGCATCGGCATCGGCATCGCCAAAAGCCAAGCTCAAACTTCACAAACAAAAAAGGAAAAAAGAAAAGAAAAAAAAGAAGAAAAACGAAAGAAATCTTCAAAGCGTTGCGACATCTGTGCGTGTGTCAGTGTCGATTTCAACCCACTATGCAGCAACAGCACCGCTGCACCACCGACGTCGTCTTTGCTTGTGAGGTTTGCCGCTTGCTGCTGCTGCTGTTGCTGCTGCTGGTGCTGCTGCTGCTGTTGCTGCTATCAGTTTGTGCCAGAAGATACCGTCCTCCTCGATGTTGTCGTCGTCGTCTGTCTGCTTTGTAGTTGCCGCCTATGCACTGCTCCCACTCTCCCACTCTGTCTCTGTCTGTTGGCCAAGTCTAACGAGCCAGTTGGCCAGTTGGTAAGTTGGTAATAAGGGCTTGTGTGCACATGCTGCATGCCACAGGCAACAGCAACGGCAATATGGTTACAACATGTCAGCGCAGCAAAATGTCCTTATGGCCAATACGAATGGACAAGGCGAATGCAATCAGTTTGCGCTTCATTTAACCACAAAGACAACAAGAGCTGGCTCAACGTGGCAACATTGTCTTAATTATTGCAACTCAATTATGAGCTTCAAGGCAGTTGCACAAATTGAAATGAATTGAGCACTGAGGGGTGCTCCACTATTGAGTGGATGTTGCTTAGAAGTTAAACCTGGCTTCTTTTGTTAGCAGATCTGATCTGAATGTTGCAGCAGACACCTCAGCTGGCAGACGTGGCTAACTGTTCGAATTGGCGCACCTGGGCATATAATTTGTAATCCGACAGGCAAAACAGCAAAGCCAAAAAGACCCTCTTTCTGCTGCTCTGCCTCTCTCTCTCTCCCTCACCCTCTATTCCTCTCTGTCTCTCTCTCTCTCTGTCTCTCTCTCTCTCTCTCTGGTTGTCTTGACTCGTTACGCAATTCCAACTGAAAGAGAGGGAGACAGTTGGAGCTTAGAGAGCTGTGCTCATCAGCTTCAGCTTCAGCTGCTGCTGCTTTTCCTGTCCAGGGTAAACTATTTACCCAAGCGATTAGCTTCCGTTTCACTTGGCGCATTCGGCTGGCTGGAGTGACTTGGATGCTTCTGACACTTTGGGGAGTTCCATGAATTTCATATTCTAGGTCATCGTTAAAGGAAAGTGGACGGAGTTAGACGAAATATGCTTAATTTATTATTGATGTGCTGTCGTGCGCTTCAACGAAGCAAACTGCTGGCCATTAAATACTTGGAGCTGATGCTGTCCCTGGGCTGATTTCAGTTTTAATCAATGGTAAGACGCTTACACTCAGAGACATCAACTAGTCCATACCAGGAACTCAAGTCTTATCTAATATAATTCTCAAATATTCAAATAAAATAATGAATGAAATTTACAATTCTTTTACTTGGATTTAGATTTAAAATGCTGATATAAAATGAAATTTTTGAAGGACATGTGCTAGTTGGAATACTTCAATATTTTGTCGCCATAGAATTAAAGAAATGAAAATGAAATTTCTGGGTATATTTTTTATTAATTGGAAGATTAAAGTGATTATAACTGTGCTCTATCGGTTAACTGATTTTCTGTAGATATTCACGAAATATACAGTCAGATTTCAATAACTGCAGTAAACAAGAAAATATTTTAAAAATTTAAAGGAATTTTCACTGTGTGAGTGTCTCTGGGTCCAATATTATTTCAAAGCTTTAAAGTATATAATAGCCTGGCTATAATCCACATGGTTATCTTGAAAATACAAGTAAAGCGCGTACTCGCCATCAGGTAGGGGTATATAGCGGCCAAAATCCGATAGAAAAGATCCCATATGCATCTTGTCCACATATACATCGGTCTAAGAAGAAAATATAAATATTATGATACATATAGTGATATGTTACTCACAAAATAGGGACAGGTGTGATTCATGTTTGAGAATTCCTTCGCAATCTTGTAGAATATCATCATGATGGGATGTCTCGGATTTTTCATAAACTTGCAAATATCAATTTCCATATCAGGAGCAAATGGTCTATAGCCATTACTTTTGCGCAAAATCTTAATGATGAGCTGCAATAAATTGTATGATAAATGGTGTGTCTATTTGGCTAAGAAGAACACTCACCGAAATATTATTTAAGGGCTTTTGATAGAGTTTATAGTGCACAGTGATGTATTTGTGAGTACGATTCACAGCCTTGATATAACAATAGTCAAACTCGCCAATTGTCGTGTTGGGGGAAATGCACTTCAGATTCGTGAATGTCACATGAGCCACACACTGCGTATCAAAAAGATCTCTGACTTTAAGGACTCTCTGATTGAAGGATTTTTGCCGAACTTACTGTAAGGAATCCAACGCAACAGCACAAAAACAACTTATTCCACATGTTGAATGAAATGAAAAATTAAACTTTTGGTTTTTCAAAGGTTTTTACCAAATTGTGTTTATCTAAAATCGGAAAGTATTTATAAGGTATTTAAACGAAATAATATAATAATCATCGCCAAATGGAGATGGAAATCGAGTTTAAATTTCGAAGCTAAAATTACGTATAATTCGATGCTGATGAAGAGAATTACCTGCCTTTAATCAAGGGTCCACATCGGGTCAAATTTGACCTTTGACAATTACCAATTAAGTTCGGATTTGCTTAGAGCTCTTAAGTCTGATGAAACTTTTGTTTTTCCAAAGTAGCCATTAATTGTGTCTATCGAATGGCGATATTGTAATCATAGCCAAGAGTAGTTAGAAATCGAGCTCTAATTTCGAAATTTGTATCAATTATTTAGAATTGTGTATTTTATTGCCAACAGCTGATTGATTTTGTATAGAAAAGACAGGTATATTTCAAGAAAATGCAGTAAAAAAAAATATATTTTTAAGATTTTAAAGGTATTTTCACTGTGTGTGTGTCCCTGGGTCCATTTTTATTTCAAAACATTAAAGTATAAACAAACGTTGCAAAACTCCTTGTTCTTTGTTTTAAAATAAAAGCAAATCGAGTAGTCGCCATCAGGTATGGGTAGATATTCGCTAAAATCCGATTCCAAATTGCCCGTATACAACTTTTCCACATATGCATCGGTCTAAGAAGAAAATATAAATATTATGAAATGCTGACATCAAAATTGATATGTTACTCACAATATAAGGACAGGTGTGATTCATGTTTGAGTTTTTCTTCGCAATATTGTAGAACACCATCATGATGGGATGTCTCGGATTTTTTAGAAACTTGCAAATATCAATTTCCATATCAGGAGCAAATGGTCTATAGCCATTACTTTTGCGAAAAACCTTAATGATGAGCTGCAATAAATTGTGTGATAAATGGTGTGTCTATTTGGCTAAGAAGAACACTCACCGAAATATTATTTAAGGGCCTTTCATAGAGTTTATAGTACACACTGATGAATTTGTGAGTACGATTCACAGCCTTGATATAACAATAGTCCAACTCGCCAATTGTCCTGTCCGTAGAATTGCACTTCAGATTGGTGAATGTCATATGAGCCATACACTGCTTATCAAATATATCTCTGACTTTAAGGACTCTCTGACTAAAGGATTTTTGCCTACCTTACCGTAAGAAAACCAACGCAACAGCACAAAAACAACCTTTTCCACATGTTGTTGAAATGGAATAAGCAATCAAGCCATGGTTTTTCAGAGGTTTGAATCAAATCATCAACCCATAATTGCATCATTAGTCATTAATGTTGTGGTTATCTTCTAATGGAGTTTCACATCCAGCACTAATCCAGTTTTTCATTAATTTGTTATTTGGACGTTGGAGTACTAATGAGCAGCACATTCAAGTGGCCCAACGATACCAAGCACGGGCTTGCTAACACCCGGACCCGGGCAAACTGTGCCCCAACCGATCGAGGGGCGAATTACTAGATAGATGCCTTAACACAACAGTTTTATTAGAACAAATTGAAGAATCATAACTTATTATTGGGAAAAGCATAAGATCCTAAATGGCTTATCGATGACACAATTCAAACTACAAGTTAAAAGAAAAGAGGCTGAAAATTCCATGTATTTCTGATCGGAACTGTAAAGTTAAATTAATTAAATAAAATTAAATATTACCGTTTATGAGCTTATGTCATTATGATTACGCCAAGCATTGTTCTACGATCAGAATAAGAAGGAAGATTTATTAATTAAGTATACTTCGATAAGATGATACAATTAAAACCCCTAAGGGCAGATAGTATAAATTGTTCTTGTACGGATTCTATTCTATCCTGATGAACCTCGTAATTAATAATAATAATATTATCAATTGGTTAGAATTGTGTATTTTATTGGTATCGGTTAGTTGCTTTTTTGTGCCGATAAAAATAGATATCAATAAAATGCAGTAAACAAGAACATTAATTCTGAATTGTAAGGGTTTTCCGCTGAGTTTGTCGCTGGGTCCATTGTTATTTAAGAACTGTATAGTATAGGCAAACGTTGCATGCCTTTATTTTATTGACTTGATAGTTAAGGCAACAGATATATTCGCCATCAGGAATAGGTATATATCGGCTAAGCTCCGATTCAATATTGCCGGTATAAAATTTGTCACGAAATATGTCCTCCTTAAAAACAGAAAATATTGATTGGAAATGCTGACTAAAAAACGTAATGCTACTCACATTATAAGGACATGTGTGATTCATGTTCGAGTTCTCCTTCAAAATGTTGTAGAATATATAGAGGATGGGATGATTTGGATTTTTTAAAAACTTGCAGGCATCAACGACGAAATCAATGAAAAATGGCTTATAGCCATTACTATTGCGTAAAATCTTAATGTTAAGCTAAAACAAACAACGTACAAAACAGGAGGAATTCTACTTGACTATGAGGGACACTCACCGTAAAGTTATATATGGGCCTTTCGTAGAGTTTATAGTGAATACTGATGTATTTGTGAGTACGATTCACAGCCTTGATACGACAGTACTCAAACTCGCCATTATTCTTGTTGAATCCAGTGCACTTCAGATTGGTGAATGTCACATGAGCCACACACTGCTTATCAAATAGATCTTTGACTTTAAGGACTCTCTGACTAAAGGATTTTTGCCAACCTTACCGTTAGAAAACCAACGCAACAGCACAAAAACAACTTATTCCACATGTTGTTGAAGTTAAATTAAAATTCCAATATTGAGTTTTACTCATTTCAGCTATAATTGTCTCTATATAAGATCGATGCGTATTTACACGCTGTGTAGGCTCAATTATATAGTACTGATAGCAATTTAATTACGATTCCGAAGTATTTTGACATTTGAGAGTATACATGCCAAAGAGTGTGGAACATTTAATCTAAAATTTACGTACGCTAGACTGGTGAAGCAAATTTGAATTTAGGTAACCAAAGCAACATCGGATTTGCTTAGATTTTGATGAAAGACCTCTTAAGATCTGTATCAATTGATAGGTTATATAATTTGCAGATTTGTGTTTTATTTAATTCGGAATTCGATTTTCATCGATTCAATCAATACAATGAAATACACTTGATATCCCTATGGTATATATAAACACATATTGTAAGTTTCATGGGAATTCGCTGAGTCCATTCTTATTTCAAAACATTAAAGTACAGACCAATGCTGCAAATCTCCATTTTCTTGATTCGAAAGACAATGGTCATCGCATAGTCGCCATCAGGTAAGGGTATATATCGGCTAAAATCCGACTCAAAATTTGACGTATGCATCTTGTCAACATATACGTCGCTCTAAGAAGAAAATATAAATATTATGAAATGCTGACATTAGCATGTAAGAAAGCTGTAGTCGAGTGAGATCGACTACGATATACCCTGAACACAGGTGTTAAATATATTCTACTCTTATTGTCAAATTCCCTTTTGAAAAGTCTTGCACCCAAATGTGAGAAGGTCTTCAAGTGTACTCTTTTTGTTCACGGCTGATGGAAAGGTCTTCAATATGAGAATCTACTTTCGACTATATCTTCGGTGTTTCTTATCCGATCTTGATGAAATTTTGACAGTTGATTGATAATTTGCCTTGCATATTGTGTATTAAAATTGTGGCATTTATTGCTATCGGATATCGAAAATTATAGCTAATCCAGGAACGGAAGCAGTTATTGATCAAATAATCTAACTTGATCTGTGCCGGGTACACGAGAACCAATTCTCTAGCTCTTATGGTCTCCGACATCTGCGTTTTCATTCAGCCAGACAGACATGGATATATCAGCGCGGCTGTTGACCCTGATCAAGAATATATATACTTTGATGGGTTGGAGATGCTTCCTTCTGTCTGTTGCATACATTTGCACAAAACCTTTTTAGCCATTTTCAATGGGTTCAGGGTAGAAAAGTGATTTGGTACTCACTTCATAAGGGCATGAGTGATTCATGTTTGAGAAGTGCTTCGTATTTTCGTACACTGCTAACATGATGGGATGTTTCGGATTTAATAGAAACTTGCAAATATCAATGTCCATATCAGGGACAAGCTGTTTATAGCCATTACTTTTGCGCGAAAGCTTAACGGTGAGCTGAAACAAACGTTATGATTAAAAGGGTATATATATATTTGACCAAGTGGCACACTCACCCAAATATTATTTAATGGCCTTTTATAGAGCTTATAGTACAGACTGATGAATTTGTGAGTACGATTCACAGCCTTGATATAACAATAGTCAAACTCGCCAAATGTCCTGTTCGTAGCAGTGCACTTCAGATTCGAGTATGTTATATGAGCCATACACTGCTTATCAAATAGATCTCTGACATTAAGGACTCTATGACTAAAGGATTTTTGCCTACCTTACCGTAAGAAAACCAACGCAACAGCACAAAAACAACCTTTTCCACATGTTGTTGAAATGGAATAAGCAATCAAGCCATGGTTTTTCAGAGGTTTGAATCAAATCATCAACCCATAATTGCATCATTAGTCATTAATGTTGTGGTTATCTTCTAATGGAGTTTCACATCCAGCACTAATCCAGTTTTTCATTAATTTGTTATTTGGACGTTGGAGTACTAATGAGCAGCACATTCAAGTGGCCCAACGATACCAAGCACGGGCTTGCTAACACCCGGACCCGGGCAAACTGTGCCCCAACCGATCGAGGGGCGAATTACTAGATAGATGCCTTAACACAACAGTTTTATTAGAACAAATTGAAGAATCATAACTTATTATTGGGAAAAGCATAAGATCCTAAATGGCTTATCGATGACACAATTCAAACTACAAGTTAAAAGAAAAGAGGCTGAAAATTCCATGTATTTCTGATCGGAACTGTAAAGTTAAATTAATTAAATAAAATTAAATATTACCGTTTATGAGCTTATGTCATTATGATTACGCCAAGCATTGTTCTACGATCAGAATAAGAAGGAAGATTTATTAATTAAGTATACTTCGATAAGATGATACAATTAAAACCCCTAAGGGCAGATAGTATAAATTGTTCTTGTACGGATTCTATTCTATCCTGATGAACCTCGTAATTAATAATAATAATATTATCAATTGGTTAGAATTGTGTATTTTATTGGTATCGGTTAGTTGCTTTTTTGTGCCGATAAAAATAGATATCAATAAAATGCAGTAAACAAGAACATTAATTCTGAATTGTAAGGGTTTTCCGCTGAGTTTGTCGCTGGGTCCATTGTTATTTAAGAACTGTAAAGTATAGGCAAACGTTGCATGCCTTTATTTTATTGACTTGATAGTTAAGGCAACAGATATATTCGCCATCAGGAATAGGTATATATCGGCTAAGCTCCGATTCAATATTGCCGGTATAAAATTTGTCAAGAAATATGTCCTCCTTAAAAACAGAAAATATTGATTGGAAATGCTGACTAAAAAACGTAATGCTACTCACATTATAAGGACATGTGTGATTCATGTTCGAGTTCTCCTTCAAAATGTTGTAGAATATATAGAGGATGGGATGATTTGGATTTTTTAAAAACTTGCAGGCATCAACGACGAAATCAATGAAAAATGGCTTATAGCCATTACTATTGCGTAAAATCTTAATGTTAAGCTAAAACAAACAACGTACAAAACAGGAGGAATTCTACTTGACTATGAGGGACACTCACCGTAAAGTTATATATGGGCCTTTCGTAGAGTTTATAGTGAATACTGATGTATTTGTGAGTACGATTCACAGCCTTGATACGACAGTACTCAAACTCGCCATTATTCTTGTTGAATCCAGTGCACTTCAGATTGGTGAATGTCACATGAGCCACACACTGCTTATCAAATAGATCTTTGACTTTAAGGACTCTCTGACTAAAGGATTTTTGCCAACCTTACCGTTAGAAAACCAACGCAACAGCACAAAAACAACTTATTCCACATGTTGTTGAAGTTAAATTAAAATTCCAATATTGAGTTTTACTCATTTCAGCTATAATTGTCTCTATATAAGATCGATGCGTATTTACACGCTGTGTAGGCTCAATTATATAGTACTGATAGCAATTTAATTACGATTCCGAAGTATTTTGACATTTGAGAGTATACATGCCAAAGAGTGTGGAACATTTAATCTAAAATTTACGTACGCTAGACTGGTGAAGCAAATTTGAATTTAGGTAACCAAAGCAACATCGGATTTGCTTAGATTTTGATGAAAGACCTCTTAAGATCTGTATCAATTGATAGGTTATATAATTTGCAGATTTGTGTTTTATTTAATTCGGAATTCGATTTTCATCGATTCAATCAATACAATGAAATACACTTGATATCCCTATGGTATATATAAACACATATTGTAAGTTTCATGGGAATTCGCTGAGTCCATTCTTATTTCAAAACATTAAAGTACAGACCAATGCTGCAAATCTCCATTTTCTTGATTCGAAAGACAATGGTCATCGCATAGTCGCCATCAGGTAAGGGTATATATCGGCTAAAATCCGACTCAAAATTTGACGTATGCATCTTGTCAACATATACGTCGCTCTAAGAAGAAAATATAAATATTATGAAATGCTGACATTAGCATGTAAGAAAGCTGTAGTCGAGTGAGATCGACTACGATATACCCTGAACACAGGTGTTAAATATATTCTACTCTTATTGTCAAATTCCCTTTTGAAAAGTCTTGCACCCAAATGTGAGAAGGTCTTCAAGTGTACTCTTTTTGTTCACGGCTGATGGAAAGGTCTTCAATATGAGAATCTACTTTCGACTATATCTTCGGTGTTTCTTATCCGATCTTGATGAAATTTTGACAGTTGATTGATAATTTGCCTTGCATATTGTGTATTAAAATTGTGGCATTTATTGCTATCGGATATCGAAAATTATAGCTAATCCAGGAACGGAAGCAGTTATTGATCAAATAATCTAACTTGATCTGTGCCGGGTACACGAGAACCAATTCTCTAGCTCTTATGGTCTCCGACATCTGCGTTTTCATTCAGCCAGACAGACATGGATATATCAGCGCGGCTGTTGACCCTGATCAAGAATATATATACTTTGATGGGTTGGAGATGCTTCCTTCTGTCTGTTGCATACATTTGCACAAAACCTTTTTAGCCATTTTCAATGGGTTCAGGGTAGAAAAGTGATTTGGTACTCACTTCATAAGGGCATGAGTGATTCATGTTAGAGAAGTGCTTCGTATTTTCGTACACTGCTAACATGATGGGATGTTTCGGATTTAATAGAAACTTGCAAATATCAATGTCCATATCAGGGACAAGCTGTTTATAGCCATTACTTTTGCGCGAAAGCTTAACGGTGAGCTGAAACAAACGTTATGATTAAAAGGGTATATATATATTTGACCAAGTAGCACACTCACCCAAATATTATTTAAGGGCCTTTTATAGAGTTTATAGTACAGACTGATGAATTTGTGAGTACGATTCACAGCCTTGATATAACAATAGTCAAACTCGCCAAATGTCCTGTTCGTAGCAGTGCACTTCAGATTCGAGTATGTTATATGAGCCACACACTGAAAATCAAACGGAACTCTTGTTTTAAACTGAACACTCGTGAATAACAGCTAATTGTACAGTTAGAATACCCAAGCAGCTAAATAATAGCAACGTTGCCCTCATACTGTTGAGTCGCAAATGATCAGTGCAGGAATGAACAATGCAATATTTCATTTTTAAATTGATATTGTTTTTAATTGTCCCTATCTAGGATCAACAAGCATTTATCCGCCACTTAAACACTTTAACATTCAGTTTAAAAACTAATTTGATTCCAATTTTCATACTTCCGTCGTGAAGAAAAGAGCATATATATATATATATATATTCTTGATGACCATGAACTGATTTAGCCTGTCTGTTTCTAATCGGTTACAGGGCGACTTTTTGGTTGCCAACTCTTTGTTTGTTTTTCAACGATTTACTTTTCGTATGATATTAGATTGGATCTTTCTCAACATTCTGCTCGACTTTGTAATATTTGAGGCACCTTTGACAACAGCGGATGCAATTAATATACAAACGGTTTTTGCAAGCAAAAGAATGGAAATGTACAAAGGTAAAAAAGGGGGAAAGGAAAGAGCCCCGAAACGAGTCCAGACAAAAAGAACTTTATTGGCCTTCACTTAACACTCATAAATTTGTCTGCAGCGAGACGAAAATAACAGCAACAACAACCACAACAACAACAACAATAACCACACTGTGGCAGTGGAGATGAAGACAAAAATACGGTTGATATGCGACGCTTTAGCAGCCGTCGAACTGGTTCCAAAAACAGCAACAAAAAAATGCAATACCAAAAAAAGAAGCAAACACAAACACACACTCAGCGTGTGTGTGTGTGTGTGCGTGTGTTGTTTTGTGTGGGTGTGTGTAAGAAAAGCGCTATTAAATTGGCATGTAACATGGTTAAGCGAGCCACCTGCACCACAACTGCACCACTGCAGTCCACCCTTTTCTTGTCGCAGCGTTGACCTCGGGTTAGACTTGCTTCACGCATAAATCCGATCAGAAAATGTTGTTGCAGCTTCAGGCAACGCGATAGTTGTTGCTGTTGCTGCTGCAAATTGGCGGCAACACAACTTGGTCTGGGCCAATTTTCAGCATTGCAGCCGGGTCTAAAAATAGCCATGGCCTCATGTTGGTCAAGTTTGCCAGCCAGTCAGCCAGCCAGCCAGCCAACCAGCCAGCCAGACAAACCCCTGCCGCCTCCAATCCCTTGTTGGTCTGGTCTTTAGCTCTGATCGCGTTTCGTGCGTCATTGCATGCCCAGAAAGAAACACACACACACACAAGCACACACACACACACGCACACAACAAACAACTCGATTCAAGTCGAGTCTCAACAAGACGTTGCACCTTTGGGCGAAGGTGCATTGATCGCTGCTGCGTCTGCTGCAGTTCGGTCATTGCCTCAAATTATTGTTGTATTTAAGGTATTTATGTGCATATCTGTGGGCCAGTTGAAAATAAAAAATACAAAATAAATAAAAAACCACAAACCACAACGAAAAACGAAAAACGCATTAAAGAAAGTTGTTTTTGTGTTGTCGAATCTGAGATACACTTGCACTCAAATTGCAATGCTCAAGATCGTATTTGAAAGGTTCCCTATCCCAATTAAAACCTAATCATAAATCACAATCAATCGATTTTTGCCTGCTTGCCTCTTTCTAACCAAAGCCTTATTGGCCAATTACTTTTCAGCCTAATCTAAATTGCTTAACAGCAATATTTGTCTGGCCCACAGTTAATCTGCTCAACAAAGTATTTTCCGATCGGGCTGACTTCAATATAACTATAATAGACATTGATGACAAGTTACTTGAGGACAGTTATTGATAAACAGACAACCAGACTCAATGCGTGCCACAAATGATAACAGCCAGCGTGTTGTGAGGGTATCTTGAAAAAGAGGAACAACAAATGGAACTGGAAAGTGCGTTCAATGAACGCAGAACGCAGTTTTTTTTTTTATTTTGGGGCAACGATCGATGTGGATCGATAAGAGTCGGCGCGACGGAGCCAATTCTGTGTGCGTGTGTGTGTAAGTGTGTGTAAAAGCTATGCCAAGTGCAGCTATATATATATATATATATATATATATATGCAATTGACTTTGGACTAGAAGCTTTAAGCCATTGAAATGGGCCAACCAGCTGCCAGCTTGCATTGATGAATGGGAATGGGACACGTGCGCAGCCAATCACACACGCACACACACATGCGTGTGTGTATACATACAATCACACACACACACACACACACATGCACCACATCCATTGGAGCCGGCGCAGTTCATCGATTGAGTAACTGACTCCACAGACTAAGACTCGACTCAACTCAATCGAATGCAATACGCTGTAAATACACTGCAACAAAATAATCAATTTCTCAGCTAATGCCAAAAAATTCAAGTACGTTTTTCAGCTCAGATTTTTGTCAATTTTACAAAATTTTCCAATCAATAATAGAGGAAGAAAATAGTTATTTTGTGGCACTTCAAATAATTCATATCAAGCGTTATTTGCACTGTACGTTAATACAGTAACACACGTTGATTAGCCAAGCAGATAATTGCATCGCAGATATGTATAGATGTGTGTATGTATGTAAGTATGTATGTATGTATGTACATATCTGTAAATGCGCCATTAACTGATTGCTCGAGGCTTAAGCATGTCGCGACGGATGATTTAACGCACTTCCAATAAAAGCCATGCGAACCCATCGCAAACAGAGCCAATCGACTAGCATTGATAATCCATATTTACAAGTTCAATATACATATATGTATATATGTATGTACATATGTATTATTGTATTACATAATGTATGCCATTGCATGAGACGGCCCTTTGTCAAGTGTTTCAACACCATAAATCAGCCGGATTTCGAGATATCATGCTGAAATTTGCCAGCCAAAACTGTTGAAAGACTCCGAAAAGGAAAAAAAATATAAAAAATATTCATGACTAAGCTCAAAATAGCTCAGCAAAAACATGACAAGTTGAGTAATGGATCAGGTTAGTTAAGAACAGACTGAAGACCGGAAATAATATGATGGATAGAGTGCCATAAGTAGCTTGATATGGGCATCAAAAATATATATATATTAAGGTAAACACCTAAAACAACAGTGTTAAAGTGTAGTCTGAGCTATGACAGATAGAGTGTTGAAAGTAGCTGGATATAGACATCATAAATGATAAATTAGGTTACATCAGATGTCTATTTAAATATAATTCAAAGTTGTTTTAGCCATTCAAATCATATAAGCCAGCTAAATAACTAGGTTATGCAAAAGGCGAGTATGAAAATGGGAATTATTTAAGCAATTTATGACTTGATAAATCACTAACAAATTGATTATATATTTAACAGATATGTTTAAGCAATTTATGACTTGATAAGCCACTAATAAATTGATTCCACACTTAATGTTCAGTCAGAAAGTACAAACACAGCAAATCCGATAAACGAAAATAGTAACTGAAGTAGGTAAGTGGGTCAAATGGATCGAAAAACTTTTCGTTCAAAGTTAAAAATAATACAACAAATTTAAGACAAAACAGATTTTCGCATTCTAGTTAAAGCAACAAAAAACAGATAAGAAAAAGTTGAAGCAAGCACGTAGAACAAATGCAAACAAGCAAAAGATGATAAAACCAAAACCAAAACCAAAACCAAAAACACTGAAGAAAACACATCTCGCAGCAGACCTCAAGCCAAGTACATTTCCAGCATTTAAAGAGCATTTAACTCAAGGACGAAGTTGCCCGTAGTAGGCAACTTAATCTGCTAATGTTTATATTAGTCATGCCTTAAAAATATACACATATAGATATATATATATATATATATATACATATCTGTATATATGTTTAAATGAAATCGCAAACAATCTTTAATCAGCTTAACTGCGCATAAATGTCTAAGCACTCGTCACAAACATTTACTGTCATATTCTGTGTATTAAATGAATAAAAATTCAGCACACACACACACACACACACACCCATACACACCCACACACATACATATACACACACACATGCTTAGACTTAAAGTATTTGCATAGCATCGTCAACTTCCTTCCTTGCTGTTGCCTACTTCCGATGCCTACGCGTCTACGTCATCACATGCGTATACTTCATTTTGCCGGCATTACGTATACGCAGTATAAACCATAGACTAACACACACACACACATACACAGACACACCGCACTCCGCTGCTCTGTTTGTATGCGTAAATATGCGTAGGCTGCAAAAAAAAAATTGTTTTTGTTCTTGTTTGAGTTGGCTGGCGTCCTTGAGCTCGCATTACGTCGCTTATTATATGTTCACGTTTTCGTGTGCGCATATAACGTTTCCCTCAACCACCCCCCCCCCCCCTTCCTACACCCTCCTTTTCCAACCACGCGCCCCGCTGCCACCCAGACTTACCCCAGGAGCCTCTTCCGCTCCGGTGTGTCTGCGCCTCTGCTGCTGCTGCTGCTGCCACTGATTATATATATTTCAGTTGATTATACCCTGCATGCAGCAAATGTGGCTGAAAAGGATATAGGCAAATAGGGCTAATAGAGATAATAAAGTCAATTTGGAGAAGCTATATAACTCAACAGCTGATAAATCATGTTTCTATAACTGATTGCCAAACTGTTCGAGAATGAAAAAAATAATAAAGATATAAAGAAGAAGTAAGAAGATATCAGCAAAAAACACTCGAAATAATAAAAAAAAAACTCAAAACATTTTATCGAATCAAGTCAAAATAATCTAGTCTAGACTGCTCGACCATAAACACAGTTATTTTAGACACAGCCGTAATTATAAAGCTGCTGATATAAAAACTTGAAAATAAATGTTGCTCAACAAAATTTATGTTGTTTATCCTAATGAAATTTGGTCAGTTGATCAACAATGTATCAACTGGAAAGCTATATCATTAAAATTGTGTCCTTTATTGTGAATGGATATCGATTTGTATCGATAATCGCTATGCGGTGCGAGTTATCGATAATATTAAACTTGATCCGAGCAAGACATGCCCGAAATAAAATCAGTTTTATAATCTAAGAGTTGATTATGAAAATAGCCTGCAATAATTATAGGGTATCTCTCAGTCGCGACATTCTCAAGTGTAGCAATTTCAACTTATGTATTTAATGTGAGCCCCGCTACTAATCCTCGGCAGTCAGTTGGGGCAGCGTGTCGAGTTCTGAGACGCATATCCTGCGTAGTTAGTTGTCTGCTGTTTTGTGGCCTGAACCGTTTATTTGCTGTGCCCCTCGTTTGTGCCCCATTATGTTGCTGTTTGCTACTGCTGCCGCTGCTGCTGCTGCTGCTGCTGCTGCTGCTCGTGTTGTTGCCACACACTCACACCCACTGCGTCTGCCGCCCAGCTCTGTCGCTATGTCGCATTGTTGCGTCAGCCTAAATGCCACTTTTGCCACAAACACAGACAACTCACGAGCCTAACGCAATTTGGCAAATGAGGCAGCACAACGTGGCAGAGCACAATTGAGGCATGTGGATTCATTGAAAGCCTTCTGCTTTGTTTGATTCATTTAACAACAATTTGCAGTTTGAAGTAAATTTAAAGTAAATCTAAAATTAAATTTTGAATTTAATTTGCGAATTTCTTTTCCCACTTTTTTTTTTTGTTTGCTTGTAGTGTATTGGCCAAGTCGCCTTGGCTTGGGTCAACTGCTTTTGGGCAAATGTTTGTCGGCCGGCTTGACGTTGGCATATTTGGTCTGCGGATCTTGAAGGTTAAATATATGCAAACACACCTTGAGATGGTGTGCTCCCAGGCCACCCCCCGCCACTGCTGAATGTCAGCTCGTCTCGCCTGCCAGCTTGTCTGGCAGTTTTTGACTTGTTTGCCAAAAGGCGTACAGGATATTTATGCATATTAAAACAATTTGCTTATTATGCCTGAATAATTGAGTAAGCGACGGGGCATAGAGCGCTTCCAAAGTCTTTAACAGCATCTGAGAGTCCGAGAAGTCTGAATACATTATCAGTTACTCGCTGCGACTACATTATATTTGGCCAAGTCAAGAGTGAATGGGGTTGAGTGGGTTGGAGCAGAGGTTAGGGCAGTTCGAGGTCTGATATATTCCAACCATGTCAGGCAGCCTCGACGTCGTCGGGGACATAGAAGCGCAAACTTCAACAAAGCGTTAATTAATACACGCAAATGTTTGCGCTCCGTCTGGCAATGAAAAAAGTGAAGCGAGACCAACAACAACAGCAACAACAGCAGCAGCAGCAGCGACAACTGGCAATGAGTGTAGCAAACAACAGTAAAAAAAAAATAAAAAACTCACAAAACTCTTGTCATAAGTCAAATAAAAAGCGCAGTGCGGTGTCGAACTGAACAAATGCCGGTGAATAGGCGCGCTCGTTTTCCAAAAGCAAATAATTGTTGGGCCAGATAAGCAGCTAGCCAGACAGAAGTACACACAGACAGACAGTCAGACAGTCATACAGAGAGACAGACAGACAGCCAGCCAGACAGTTATAGTCAGACACAGTTGTTTGAAGAGCTGCTGCTACTTCAGGTAAAATGCAAAGTGACTGTGAAAAATAAAACCTCGCTCGAATTTTGCAATAGTCAAGAGACCCCCTTAAGAGAGTCAATCCAACAGTTTCATCTGGCAAATCTCTAGGCCAAAACAGCTAACGGTTTAACAGTTAGAAAGTCAGTTAATCAACTAGCCAGCAAATGCTGCATCCAGCAGACATTTGGCTTATTTGTCAACTGTAATTTTAGGTCATCTAATTTATGCGCAAAATTTGCATTTCCCTTCTTAACTTAAACTTAAAAATCGAATGTTTCTATGGTATCTATATATATATATATAGTAAGCCGATTATGATGATTTTGTATTGCAAATTGGAGTGGCCCAATAAAGCGGCAGTTTGGTTGGGTTAACTTGACCAAAAAAAACAGTTTCATTCAAGAGAAATCGTGTCGATTATTTCCATGGCAGCTATATAATACAGTTATCTAATCCGATTCGGTTGGCGCAGACGTATTTAGGGGCGACTGGCTGAAAGATTATTAAGATAATTTATATACCCCATTATACAAAATGATATACCCTCTAATTTATTACGACTAGACTTTCTCAAATTCTTAATTTAAGCCAAACAAAAAAGGTGATTTCAAAAAGCATTTCTTCCAAACTTCTTTGTGTTTTTTAAAAGAAGTTACAAAATATATGGAAACTGTTTTTATATATATTATTTATTATATTTTTTATTTACACGGCTAATGATGCTGCTCTTTTTTGCCAATATTAAATCCTACCGGATGCATTTTATGGTCCAAATTGGCAACTCAGTTTTTGTATTTGTTCAGATTTTGATGAGCAATCAATCGCAGCGTAAGTTCCATCCGAGGTGTAAGACCGGAAGCATCATTTTCATTGATTCATTAAATTTTTATGGCACTGCCAGTCGGCAGACTCCAGTCTCGAGTCTCCTCAATGAGAGTTGTGAGAGCTGAAATGCTGATAGACAAAGGCGGTTTTATAGTGATGAAGATGATGATGATGATGATGATGATGATGATGATGATGATAATGATGATGATGATGATGATGATGGGGATAGTATGTAACCGATGAGTACACTGTGGACTCTTGCAGTACCTTTTGGCATTCAAATGGACTTCAGCTGGACGGTGCAAAGGCGTAGGAAATCGAGAGCGTATGCCATTCCCAGCTAATTTTATTGGCGGCATCAATCAGTCTGCAAGTTGTTGGCTTTTGTTGCTGTTGCTGCTGTTGCTGCTGTTGTTGTTGTTGTTGTCGTCTGTCGTTGATTGCAGCCCCGAAACGACCCCAAAGTGCATGGCGAGCAGACGCAGACGCAGTCATTTTTAATGTCCATTGCCAGCAGACGAGCAAGAGAAGCAGGAAGGGGGAAACGGGAAACGGGAATGGGGGGCAAGGGGAACAGGAAGAGTCAGCAGATGCACAGACGGCGACGGCGGCAATCATCAATTTCTCAGTGTCGCATTAGTTTTCATTAATTTGAGCGGCGACGATGGCAACAACGGCCAAATGAAGCGGCACAGATGGACCCACAATAAGACCCAGACCCAGACCCAGACTCAGACTCAGACAATTGCAGCAAGCAAAAGAAGCAACAACAAGTTGATGCGCTGAAACATTATTGATGCATTCACCAAGCAACGGCGACAGCCAGACAACTTTGACGTGGGCTCTCTTCTGGACGTCGAAATACATATACACATACATACACATATATACAAACATATTGTACATATGTACATTGTGGAGCAATGTAACTGAAAGGCTCATTCAGAGACGCGAACTTGTCTTGAGCGGTTTGTTGGGGGGTGGGTGGAGGGGGGCAGCTTTGAAGATGACAAAAACTCATAAATAAACCGCGTGGTCGGTCGCCTGGGCACCTTTTACACAAGTTGAGTTGTGTCTTGTGTCTGTGGCACAGACGGACGCGACTACAAAGTCAACCTTTCACATTTCCGCACAGCACAAGCCAACCCTCAGGCTACCCCTCCCTACTGCCCAGCTGCCTTGACGGAGCCTACTTGCGACATTCTGACAGAGCAAACAGAGTCAGCAGAGGACAACAAAAAGTGTTTTGTAATTCATTTTGCGACTTGCGCATCCTCATCCAGTCCTTTTCCTCTAATATCCTGTGCCCGAATATCACTCTACAGTGCTCACTCGGAAATTACAATTTCCACAACTTAGTATTATCCAAAAGTTCAGAAACCCAATTTGTAAATACATAAATCTGAAACAGTTTTATAAGCCAGTAATCATTTATACTATAAAGTTGCTAGTGTATATAATAAGAAGAAGAAAAAACAAAGAACTCAAAGCTACTACTACTACTGTGTATTTTTAACTTAATAGTAATAAAAAGTTACAACTGTCTAAATTTAGGTAAAAAAGAACAATGCACTTAAGCAGACTACTACTGTATATTTGTTATAATAATAATAATAATAATAATAATCATAATAAGGTGGGCGGCAACCCTTTCTAAGAGCGTCTGGCAGACGAGGAGTCTACTCGCTCCTGGGCTTAGGCCATTGTGGGTGTGGTGTGGGGAGGTGGGTGGCACTTATGCAAAAGGACGACCGACCACCAACTGAAATGCCCGCCATGAAAAAGTTATTCAATTCAAACGGCTCGCTCTCTATTCGATTTTATATTCTCTTTTTTTCTTTTTTTTTGTTGATGCTTGTTCTTCTTTTGGCTGCTGCTGCTGGTGCTGCTGCTTCTACAAAATGTTCAGCCTACAATAATAACAGCAACAGCAAGAACAACAGCAGCAACAACAATAAAGAGCAGGCGATTATAAAGGCGGCACAAAAAGCAGGCGGCGAATATATATTTCGTAAATTTCATTTTACGATGGAGGACGAAAATCATTGCCGGCTGTCAGTTGAATAGGCAGGGCGTGTGAGGGGGAGTGTGGAGGGGCAGCGGCTGGACTTGTTCGTTTTTCAAGGTTAAGCACACACACACACACACATGCACAGAGACAGGCACACACACAGACACATGCATGCAGGCATATCCAAGTGCCAGACGATGAGCCAGACGGAGTGCGTCGGGCGCTCGGGTGGTGCAGACGAAGGAAGACATTTGGAACGACGCGACGAACGACGAACAAAAGTGTCGGCGCGGGGGGAGGGGCTGGAGGCGCATTTGACGAGTGGGAGTGCATTTCAGCTTACGCTTCACTTAATTTTGCGTGCTCTCTCTCTCTCTCCCACTCTCCCCCCACACTCTCTCTGTCTGTCTGTGTGCATTTGCTCGAGGGTGCAATATTTGGACTGGATGAGGATGAATGACGCGCTAAAGTTTCGCAACGCCTTTTGGCTTTGTTTGTCGTCTCGTCTGGTGTCGTTTCGTTTCGTGTCGTGTCATGTCGTCGTGTATTTAGAATGCCCGTCGGCCTAAGTCGTGGTCGTCATCGTCGGCGTCGCCGTCGTCGGTCGTTCGGTGTTTGCTCAACTTGCCGCTAGAGTGCGCCAGAGTAGCATGAACTTCGTTATTTTGTTTGCTGTCAGCAAAGTTAGCAAAGGACTAAAAATAGGCACAAGAACTATTTAAATAACTTGAACAGACAAAAGAGAGAGAGAGAGAGAGAGCAATACTTGAAATTAACCAAATCAAGGTTTCGTGTCTGCTATAATGCAACAAATGATGGACCAATATAATTTAATTCCATTTTTCACTTTTGTATTTTTTTTGTGTCGACTGACTTAAGTTGAAATTAAATAAATAATTAAATAAGTATGAATGTAAGTCATGCCAAGAGCAAATGTTGATTTATGTGATAACCATTTACGACAATTTGCAGCACACGTGTAAATATGATGGCAGTAAAAATGTCATCAGTCAAAACTCGGAATTCAGCTGCCATTCTTATCGTTTCCAACTGGTGACAACTAACAAACAAATGATTTTGCCCCACCCCCCCGCAATCAGTCGAAAATGATGCATATGTTGAGTGATTTGTCCCACTGTGCACAGCCTCAAGTGCCCAGCAACAACAACAACAATGCAAAATCGACAATAATAGACGTCGCCGGTGCAGACAGCGGTGCAACGGCAACGGCGACGTCGGCGTCAGCGTCACCCGTCGCCCGACGGCAGTCAAAGTCATAAACTTTATTTTCTGTTGCCTGCACAAAGGAGCATGCTGTGAGCAGACAGAGCGAGAGAGGGAGAAAGAGGGAAAGAGTGATTGAGACTTCTCACACTCTATTGTCTGATGCACATGCGACTAACAGACCCTACCAACCACCCACCCACCCACACCCCTCGACATTTCACGTGTGTCTGCGACCCTTGAGTGGGCGAACATTTCATGCGTTTTGCTCGCCGAGACACGAATCACACAAACAACAAAACTGTTTCGGAAAGTTGATGAGGAGCGTGGCGGGGGCTTCTGAAGTTTTTTTGTCTGGCTCTGCTGTGCAGGTTGTGTGTGTGTGTGTGTGTCTGCAATTTACTTCTCTCTTTTTCTGATTGTTGTTGTTGTTGTTGTTGTTGCTGTTGTATTATTGCATAATCAACACAGCATTGATTGTATGTGCGGCGGCGAGGCAGACAACCAATCACAACACAAACACACACACACACACACACACTTGCGGGGTGTGTGAGCTGTCTATCATGCCACCAACTAATGAACAGCTGCCCCTGGATGCTGCAGACAACCGAAGCTGCTACTACTCTCAACAGGTTGTGCTGTTGTAGCCCATTTTGGGTGCGAATTTCATTTCAAATTCCATGCGTTCAAAAACTCATTCAATAATTCATAACTCAATTTTGACCTTGGCCAAAAAACCCTTTTTTGAGTCGCGTCAAACAGACAGACAGACAAACAGACAGACAGACAGAAAGTTGCCCAGTTCATTGATCAAACGCGCGAGGGTTGTTAATATCTTGATTAATTTCTTGCCACAGAGCTGGCAGTGAAAGGCGAGAAAAACACAGACGAGACACAGACTGCAGGGAGATGAGAATCGCACAAGCATTTTCCAAATCAAATTTTCAAAGCCAAAACAAAAACAAAAAAAAATTGTTGCCACAGTAATCGCTGGGAAAAGAAAACGAAAAGTTAATTTCAATAATTATGCTTACAGTGATAATAACAATTAAAGAACAATAAAAAAAAAAGAAATTTATAAATTTATTTAGTAAAATAAATTTGAATTTTTCTTTTGTGTTTATTAAAAGTTTTTCATTTGTATTTAAAAAATGAAATGAAATCGTTTCCTTATTCTCGAGTGATCACTGTAGCGCTGAGCAATTGGCGGACTGAGCAGGCAGACAGCCCAAATGTGCTGTCCATTGTTGTAATTGTTGTTGTTGTTGTTGTTGACCAAAAGTTTGGCAATGAAATTTTTCTGTTTGTGCCTTTTGCGAACGAACGTGGTCAGGATAATGCTCAGTGAGCCAAAGGACGAAAGCGTCGCGCCAGCAAAGTGCATAAATAAGAACACTCAGCAGTAATGCGGACGGCTGGAGGGCGGATTGAGGGGCGTGTGTGCCACATAAAGCTGCCTACTTTTTGGCGCCGCACTGAAGCTAACTTCTGCTGCTGTCCTTAATGCGTCCTAGAAAGTGTCGCACTCAGCTCCTCTGTCTCTCCGTCCGTCTGTCCTTCTGTCCGTCTGTCTGCCAAGTTCTCGGCTACTCAGTGCATGAGTTGGCGCAAAAGTTTGGCGTTTTCGCCTTTTCCACACGTCAACTTTGGCAGCTTTGCTAGTCTCTGGCCAGCCAGCCAAGTGGCTTGAATTGAACTCCTTGCAACCAACAACAACAACAACAACAAACATTTTTAGCTGCACACACAAAAAAAAAATACTTAATTATCTGGGGTGTGCAGTTTGTGGAGAGGAGGGATGGCGCTGGAGGCAAGGTGGTTGCATTTGCTGCAGTGGCAGCGTGGAGAGAACGAACCCTTTCTTTTTGGCTGTCATTGCGAATGCGAAACAAAAAAAGCGAACGGCCGGCTAACAAGAGAGTCCTAATCAGGAGTGCTCAGCTAGAGGATACCCTGTAACTTTGTACTGTTTACCTGAGTTTTGTATGTTATAGAAAAGTCTACATGCCAACTTAGCCTTTATAATCTTCGATAAGCTCTTACTAATCGATATTTATCGATTTTGTATATATATTTATTTATACCCTCAATCAGAAAAATATAGATCTTTCTGGCTTAGTTCCTAGCTCCAATCAATAATATACACATTATATGTGCTCAAAAATCGCCAACTGCCGATTGTTGCCGACTTTATTAAGCCCTAACCTCACATTTGTTATAGGGTATTGAAAACAAAAAAAAAAGAAGGACAAACCCAGACAGAGCAACTGACAGGCTCACAGATCTGCCATTTGGCTTTGACTCTAACTCTGACTCTGACTCTGACTGCCTGTGGCTGCGGCTCAGAGTCCGGTCTGGTTGAGTACCTGCAGCCCGCTGCCCGCAGACCGAGCCCAGAGCACAACTGCAGCAGCATGCGGCAGACAGACAGACAAATCAAAACGTCGGGGGCAACAGCAACAAGAACAACAATCGAACGGCGACGTCGACCGGCATTCAACTCGAATTAAATTGAATGAAATGTTGCAAAATCCCTGAATGCGATGCAGCAGCAGCAGCAGTCAGAGACCAGACTCTGGTCAAGCTTTGGGGCTATGGCCAAGTTGGACTGCGAATGTGATTACATTAAAATTTATGTGCATTTGTAAAACGAAGCGAGACGGAGGCAGATGCACAGACAGAGGCAGAGCCAGGAGACGAAGGGCGGGGGGACAGGGTACAGACACGGACGTGCAACATGTGGAGCAACACAGTGACGCCCCAACTGGGATTGGACATGGTTGGCAATGCCAACCAATGCAATTTTCAGCGACAGCAACCAAAGTTATGGACAGGATGTTGCATCTGTCTCGAACGCAAGACACAGCGTTGCGACTAGGCGAAGCAAAAGAGGGGGGGGAGGCAGCTAGGGGTCTTTGAGTCTGAGTTGAGGTCTGAGTGCTGGTCAAAAAGAATCTCTCAATATCCTGTCGCTATAAATCTTGCATTTTGTCTCACACAATGGCTTATCAAGCGGCTGGCAATCGCAAAATGCTAATTATAAACAAGCCAGTAGCCGATACAACGATCCCCTCGCCCCTCGCTCCCCCTCCGCCTTCTGGGCACCTATCCTATCCGATCCGATCCGAATGGCGGCTACTGGGCATGCGCGACAGCGTCTACAGCAGCATCCAGACATTGCCCCCTGCATCCATATTTAGATGAGAAGTCATTACAAGGACTACACAAAAGAACAGAAAGGAAAAAAAAGGAAAAAACTGGTTGTGCGGCATTCAATTCATAATTTCCCTCTCCCTACAACCCCACCCCAAAAACCTGCCTCCTACTTGTTGCTACTCGTCGGCGGTTTTTCTTAATGGTCGCCAATTAGAATAAGTGCAGGCTCTAGACGAGGCCTGGTCTGACTCGACTCGACTCGACTCGACTCGACGCGACGCGACTTGGCCCATAACTAATAACTACCTTTTGGCATTTATTAAACGTAATGATTGCGATATCAGACATATCGCCAGAGAGGCGGCCTATCAATTCAAATTGAATGTAATTACCAAAGGCTAAGCTCACAAAGTGCATTTTCATGTCAATGGATATTGTTATTAATCGATAGCCTACGTTTCCGACTTATCGATAAATAGTCTTTCATTAAATCGACTAGCTATTAGTTATTGGCGTAAATGTAGCAGATGAGATTTTGTTTGGGGAGTGCCCGGTTGGTGGGGGCACTTCGTAAAGGGGGGGAAGGGGCTGTGTACACCCTTCATCTTCGATAATCGAATTTACACCTTTTTAATAGAAATCTTCGCTTTTCTATAATCGATAATTATCGAATAGCAAACACTCCCTGAGACTATCAGAGTTAGTGACGTCTAAAATAGGACATATACAAAGTTTCTTGATCAAATCTACACCAACTCTTTGATATATCGATAAGTATCATCAAAAAATCTCTCTTTTGGAGTAGATCTTTAATGATAGGAGTAGTATCATCTTAAATATGGTAAATATAGAGTTTGATTAAGTTTACACCTCCAGCTTAATAGATTCTTTTTTTACTTACAATCGATAAATATCGATAATCAAACACTCTTTTTCTATACATCTCTGACTAATGATAGCTATCGATGTTTTATATGGAAAACTCGTTTCCAGGCTGTTTTTTTGAGTTGCTTTCATTGCATTTTTAATTGCGTCTCTCCACTGGTTAAATACCCTTTGATTTAATGCACCGCGGCGCTGGGCCCCAAGAGGAATCCACACAAAACGCAAAGCTCTCGTTTCGAATGCCTTTCTTCGATTTCATCTGTTTTATTTTGCATGTCTGGGCGAGAGCTGCGCTGCGACTGCGATTGCGACTGCGGCTGCGGCTGCTCCGCCACAATCGTCCCTAGGCGTCGTCTGACGTCAAAATGCAGCCAACTCAGACAGACACACACACACACACATACAGACGCAGACTCAGTCGCGCAGTCGACGTCAAAGTCGCATTTGCCTTTACAATTTTTGTGGCGCGTTCAATAAAAACAAAAAAAAGCCAACTTCAAACATACGAAAAAAAAAAGTTAAAACACAACAACAGCAACAACAATGCACGCAGACAACAAGAAAAATGCAGACGGCAACAACAACAACAGCAAAATCAACGACGAGGCTGACGTCGACGTTGACGTCGACGACAAACACCAGACAGCAGACAGCAGCCAGAGCCGCAAACAGCTACACAAACAACCACCGACGGCGACCAAAGGCAGCAACAACAACAACAACCAAGGAATACTTTTCAAGGTCACGCATAGAATTTCGGTATTTTGTTTCATTGCGTCTGCTGCACACTCAAACACACACACACACACATCCACGAGCATTAACAGGCTGTATGAAAAGCAAAGAAAGAGAGAGAGCGGGAAGGAGAGAGCTGCCGCGGCTATCCCTTTTTGCGACAGCGCTCAGACGGCAGAGAGCGCTTTTTATGCCCATGCATTTTAAGCTGCAACGAGCAAGAGAGCACGAAAGTGCCCAATGTTTGTGCGCGTGTGTGTGTGTGTGTAAGCATTTGATTATTTTTGACATCCCAGTGGAAATTAATTCGGTCGTAAAAGCACTTCTAATTGCATGATAAGCTAGTTGTAAATATTAAGTCGCCAATTAACCAATTTTACGTAGACACAGTTTTTGATTGATTGCTGCAAATTAAAGATATTTGCTATAGATATTTGCTAGTGTGTGACATTTACAATGAATAAACATGCATATATGGACAGATACGCAAAAGTGCGATTGGGCTGTTAGTGGCTGGCTGTGCCTGGTCTGTCTGTGTTTTTGTGTGTGTTAATGTATGTGTCTGACATTGAGCCACTTTGCCTGACGCTGTCTGTCTGAGCCCGAGACGCTGTAATGATGGGCGATATAACGCACTGGGGACATCAGTCGCGTGAGCGCAAGAGAGAGAGGGAGAGAGATGGAGAAAGGGAGATGAAATTGCCTTAATAGCGAATTTTTGATGATTTTTTGGCACTCTTGGTTGTCATTGTAGTTGTTGTAGTTGTCCTTGAAGTCGCTCAAGTTTCGGCTGTGTCTCATTTGTTGCTAGTCGGAATTCAGCCGACCGCCTGCCTGGCTGACTTTAAGGACTTGTCTTTATTTCTTTTAATGAGACACTTGTGTATCCTTTAGCCCTGGTTTAAGAGTGCTCGTCTTAAGCTAACTTCTTCTTCTTGCTCGTCTCCGTCACTTTTTGGTGGCTCCTCTTTGCTTTCGCTTCGCTCCTGGCCCTAATCCTCGTCCTGGTTCTGGTCGCACTTTTCGGCAGGTTACTTAATAGGATAATAAGTAAATAGGCTTATGTTTGGTACACACAGCAAAGCTCAGTTGACAAAAGCCAAAAGGTGTCCTTTCTGCACACGAGCGAGCAAATAGCAAATCGACAGAGCAAATTCTTAGAAAGCTATATCAATAAGTGGGAAGTTCTGAACCACAATATAATTCTAACATGGAAATTGAGCCAGAAATGCGATTTTAGCATTAATCGAGAGGTCGAACCATGATCAAAACACTCAAATCAAAATCGGTTCTATGGAAAATTTGGACTCATTATAGCTGGAAAAGAATTTGAAATCGTAGCGTTTCAGATGTCTTTTTTTAGATTTGCTACAGGTGCTCGGCTTGACTCCCCACTGAAAAGCGGAGATTGGCTGGCGGAAAGCTGATAACCAGTTGCAGCGAGAGGGGGGAGTTTAAGGGTTTGAGGAGGGGTTTGGCAGACGCGACGCCAAAAAAAAACGAACGCAACTTGTCCGAGATGAGGTGAGATGAATTGAGATCCATAACCAGCTATAGTTCAAGGCAACCACATAGAGTCATGCCACAAACTGCACTCCAGACACTAGACGCCCAGCTCCAGATGCAAGTGGATTTTAGCGTCTGCAGCTCGGTCTTGAAGGATGGCTGCCCTCAGATTGCTGGAGAGGGAGAGCAGCACACTTGAGTCTCAAGTTGATTGATGTGGTCGCTGTCTGAGAGGTAGATCGAGGGGGCGAGCGAGAGGGAGAGCGGGAGCGAGAGCTATGGCCAAAGTCAGTTAGTCAGGCAGGCAGGCAGGCAGGCAGTTGGCCATATGGTCCACATGGAGCAATTGCCTGATTAAATCACTTTTCAGCCACTGACAGTTAATCAAGGCGGCTCGGCGAAAAACATTCAAGGTGCCCTGACTGCTTGGCCTGGCCTGGACTGGTCTGGCACTCCTCTGTCGGCTGCAGCCGGGACGACAAGCAACGTGTCGCGTCGCGTTGCATTGCCCCTCCTCCGTTGCCGGCAACTTGCAACTTCCGCCTGCTCCAATTGTTTGCGCATACAAAGAAGCGTCGCATTCGCATTCGCATCGCAGCGTTCGTCGTCGTCGTCGTTGTCGTTGTTGCAGCAGCGATATAATCCAAACAAACATATTGTTTTGTCTGCCACGGTCTGGCCTGCATCCAGCAGCACCGCCTGCCCCCCCTCGTCGCACCACTCAGCTCTGCGAAGCCACCCCAAATGTTGCTGCGTTGTCTGTCTGTCTGTCTGTCGATTGTTGGCCGCCGTTGACGTCGCTCTTGGCTGCAACAAAAGCAGCAGCGTCTGAAGTGCAGCAGCAGCAGTGCAAAAACTGGAAAACTGGAGAGAAGAACCGGGGCATGGGATAGGGAATGGGGTAAGGGGTAGGGTGTAGAGGGGGTTGTGCAGCGGAGACGAGCTCAGCATGCAGTTTTGTGTGTGTGTGTGTGTGTGTGTGTGTGTGTGTGTGCGTCTGTGTGTGTGTGTGTGTGTGTGTTGTGGCTGCAGTCGCTTGGGTTTGGCATTTACTTTTTTTCATATATTTTTTATAATTTTAATACACTTGCATTGGATTGTATAAGTATGTCATGCAAAATGTCAACTCTAAAATAATAAAATTTCTTGCTTATTATTATCATCCACTAATACCACTAAGTAATACATAGGATCTCATAGATCAGTCAAAAATAATATGGTTTGTAACTTTATGTCACGAAGATCAATACTTCAGAAAACACACCAATCTAAACTTTATTTAATTCTTGTTATCAAATATTTGTAGAGTATTTCAACTTCGGCTATTCCAAGCTAACTTTTTTCTCTTTTTTTTAAATGGAGGCCGAGCTTATTGGAGCCGTCTGGGACATCAGGTTTGTTGTTTTTTTTGTTGTTTTGTTTTTCGGTTGCAGTCAATTTGGTGTCGTAGCATGCAGCTTGCTGTCAGTCAGCTCGGCGGTGGCATGTCCTGCGCTGAAGTGCATTTCATGCAGGACGATAAATGAGCGGCGACAATTCGATGAGTTGCAGCTCGGCTACTTGTGCGCTCTTTCGCGCGCTCTCTCTTACTCTCTGTCTATCTCTCTCTCTCTCTCTCTTTCTATCTCCCTCTTGCCACTGCCTTCTTCATTAAACCTTGCAACAAAAGCACTTTTGTGTCAGTCAGCAATTCGTCTACGTCTGCATTTCAGCATCTCCCCGCTCTCTCACTTGTTCTCTCTCGTTCTCTCACTCTATCTCTGTCTAAAACCCCCTTCACGTTGTCTCCCCACCGAAAACAGTTTTTCAGCTCAATTTTGAAGTTGTCTGCGTCTGAGACACCAGCAACAACAACAACAACAACAGCAACAAGCGAGCAACAACAATGTTGCCCATGCGGCCTTTTAGTTTAAGTTTGTAGTCATTGTCTGGTCTGGTTTCGGTTTGGGCCTGGTCTGTGGCAGAGTCTGGTCTGGTCTGGTCGTGGCTAAGTAGGTTGGCTGGCTGCCTAGCCAGGAACTGAGCACCCTCAAGCCCCCTTCCTTCCTCCACCCTTCCAGCTGGTGTGTCGCGTCTATGTCTACGCCTGCTTTGTTATTCATATTATCCGGCAAATATTTGTCGTTGTCATACGAAAAATGTCTACAAAAATATAAGAAGCAAAAAAAAGGAAAAAAAAAAGGGTTGATTCGTCAGCGCCTCGATAAACCCCTTTTCGTCTGCACTAATGGCCGCAATTGTGGCTGTGCAGTCGCTCCCTCTCCCTCTCTCACACTCACTCTATTGTATACCCTGTAACCGAAGGATTGAAGCGATCTGCGAGCCCATGGGGTGTATTCTTTATGGGATAAGTCACTTGATTTTAGGAACTATACGAATTAGGCATATGAATTGTGTTTACCAGCCCCAGAATAGGTTCTCGATGCGAAATTATCGATAAAAATCGACGCGAAATAAATAAAAATATTAACTACAAAACTACCAAGTTACACTCTACGCTGTCTGTGACTACGGAGTATGCTCGAAAGAGTAATTATCGATAAATATATAAATAGCAATATATTTATTATGTTAAAATCCTGACATTGATTAATTTACTAAACTGGAACGTGTAACTATAAGCTGGCTCTGATTGCAGAGTATACTGGAGTGAGCAATTATCGATTAATAAACTATCGATAATAAACTATTTACTTATAAAGTTGCACTTTAGAATTGCTCTTGTTACAGGGTATCTGCTAGTCGTGAAATCTGACCTTGTTCTCCTCCTCACTGTGTATTTTTTTGTCTCTCTGTCCGTCTGTTTGCCCCGACCCAAATCGACGTCTGCAACAATTGCACGGCAGCATTTGCTGTGTGCTGATTACACTTCCATATCCTCCTCTGCCCAGCTACCCCTCCTCTTTGCCACACAGAGACAGACACTTGCCACTGCAGCAGCAGCAGCAGCAGCAGCAGTAACAACAGCAGTAACAATTTCTTAACATCTCCGCAAACCGTCTCGACTGATAATATCTTAATAGATTCTTTTGCTTCAGCTTCAGCTTCATTTGCATTTGAATTCAGCCATAAGCCTCTCCTGCTGCTGCTGCTGCTTTCGCTTCAGAATTCTGTCATTCCGTCAACGCTTCCATTCACTGAGTCAACATCAATGCCTCAATTCTATCGTAAAAGGGGTTTCCGTTTGCGTTTGCTTACTTCTTCAGCTACTTCATCATCTTCACATTCTATTTGGGTCTGCAAACTGGCTCAGTGCAATTTGTATAATGAGCACGATTTCTATTATGGTTCGCACACACAAGTCTTTGACTTTCAGCACCTTCTTCTTCTTATTTTTTATTTGTTCTTATTGTGTCTGTTTGCCCAACTCATCCTGGCTATTTACCTTACCTTACTTTACCTACTCGACTCTCTGCTGCTGCCAAGGAGAGTTATCACTTTTCCAGCTTGATTAATTCAGGATTACAAAAGTTATGCAGAGAAAACATGCTAAAAAAAAACTACTTGTACTAAGAAATACTTCGAATCCATAAAGAATATATATGTAGAAATTAAATATTTAAGTCATTAATTACTTAGTTACGTTTTATTGCGCTTCGCGAGTCTTTCCTTTTTAGTTGCCTGCCGATCAGCTATCGATACTTCTCTTATATCGATTACCCGCTCGCAATAGTAGCAATGGCGACAAGGTTGCCAGATAGTTTTGATCGCTTCTTGTTTGTGTACTGCGCGAAATACCACAATGTGCTGGATCAGCATATTTAGCCGATTCGGCGTAGATGTGTGAGCTTGCAACAGATTCAGTGGCAATTGTATAAAGATGGATTTCACATACAACATTTTCAAAACTATTTTGACAATTTTTCTTATGTTATTTTTGCTCATTCCTAAGCTAACCTTAATAAATCGTTTGACATGCTCACAAAATCTAAGCAATCTTTAGTTCATTTACCAACACTATTTGATCGCTCGCGTAAATCGTGCATAAAATAATGAAATTTATCCATAGTACAATAATGGGGAACAATGGGCAGCTGAGTTTTGCTAATGAACTTTTGAATGCAAGTTGCTGTTCAATGGGCAGCTCATTAAAGCAGTGATGATGATGATGATGATGATTGTGAGCAGCAGATGAAGACGACGTAGCCAACAACAATGGTGCCCAGACAATGTGGCATCAACTTTATAGCTGCTCTCGAGCCCAGTTGCAGTCGTAGTGGCAGTCGCAGTCGCAGTCTGTGACTCTGAGTCATAACTCATTGAACTTTTGCCGGCAGCACAACAATCAGGCAGCAGCACCAGCAGCAGCAACATAAAAAGTGTCAATCAACGCCAGCTAACTGATGCCCCCTCCCCCTCCCTCTCCCACTCAGCAACCCCACCCACAGCCACAGCTTGCCCTGCCGCTGCCCCGTCTTTGTCCTGCGATGTTGCCAAGTGCGATGACGCCGCCTTAAGCACATTAGAAGCGACGACAAGCGTCGAGTCAGAGTCGTAAATGTGGTAATAACAATGGTCGCCATGGGGCACATTGCTGCTCCTCCCCCACCCCCTCCTCCATGCCCCTCCTCATCGTTGTTGGGTGTCGAAAGGCGGCAAGACATTAAAGTCGCAACATATGTTTAGACGGACAGCGAACAGATCTATTATCAACAGCCAACCAATTGCTGCCACATTATTAGGCACACCAATCAACACCCTGTCTGTGTGTGTGTGTGTGGGTGTGTGTGGTCTCCTCTTGGTATAATTTTATATATTTCTTTGCACTGTAAATCAATTGGTGAATTTTGTGAGCACTGCGAATAAATCATAAAAAATATTGCATTCAGCTGTTTCTAGCTTTTTATTGCCAACAGATTTTAGCTGTTTTACATTTTGTTGTTGTTATTTATTTTTGCTTGAAAATGTAGCCAATAATCAAACCACTGCAAAGATAGCTAAATGAAGATGTTAAGAGAGAGCTCGACTGGCAGATACCCTGCACACAGCTATCAAATATATTGAGTCGTTCATTTTCTATGCTATAAAATTATAGATAAAAAGCATGAAATAAACTCAGAAAGTGATTTTTTAATTTTTATGAAGATCTGATCAAGAATATATATATATATATCTTGTCATTATACCCTTTTTGAAGATTTCTAATGGGTTCGTGGCACAAAAAACCTGTTGCACTTTTGCTGCCAAGCTGCCAGGCAGACAAAAGTGCTGTCTCGACTTTGATGATTGATGATTGCTTTTTGTGCCACAAAGCAACAGACTCCCACCCCCCCCACCCCCTCGCTGCCAGTCAACTGCTGCCCCAATCAGTCTTTATTGTCTGACCATTTTGATTTTGTAGTTTGGGGCAGGCATAATCAGCGCATTCAGCGTTTGCTGAGTGCAACAACAATAAATAAGTCATGCAACATGTGAGTAAGCGATAGAGAGAATGAGTTTACTGATTGATTGATTGACTGACTGACTGATTGAATGAGCGAATGAGTGAATGACTAGACGCATTGTCTGCGATTCCGATTGCGATTGCAACAGTGGCTGGCATTTGGCGATTGCTGCTTTTCCCCCAGTTCTGTTAAGATGCAATGTTAAGAATGAATGAAGCTTCGACTTATGCCCATATATCGATATATCGATTTTCAGGCTATAATTTATACTTGTCTTCCGACCTCAAATTTCGTTTTCAACTTTAAATGTACGATTGATTTAGGGGCAAAACAATGATCAAAAAGCCTTCCCTTTTGAAGATACGTTGAGTTTTGACGAAGTTATGGCATTTTGAAGTTTCGACCTATGCCCACACACCGATATATCGATTTTCAGGCTATAATTTTTACTTGTCTTCCGACCTCAAATTTCGTTTTCAACTTTAAATGTACGATTGATTTAGGGGCAAAACTATGATCAAAAAGCCTTCCCTTTTGAAGATACGTTGAGTTTTGACGAAGTTATGGCATTTTGAAGATTCGACCTATGCCCATACACCGATATATCGATTTTAGGGCCATAATTTTTACTTGTCTTCCGACCTCAAATTTCGATTTCAACTTTAAATGTACGATTGATTTAGGGGCAAAACTATGATCAAAAAGCCTTCCCTTTTGAAGATACGTTGAGTTTTGACGAAGTTATGGCTTTTTGAAGTTTCGACCTATACCCATACACCGATATATCGATTTTCAGGCCATAATTTTTACTTGTCTTCCGACCTCAAATTTCGATTTCAACTTTAAATGTACGATTGATTTAGGGGCAAAACTATGATCAAAAAGCCTTCCCTTTTGAAGATACGTTGAGTTTTGACGAAGTTATGGCATTTTGAAGTTTCGACCTATGCCCATACACCGATATATCGATTTTCAGGCTATAATTTTTACTTGTCTTCCGACCTCAAATTTCGTTTTCAACTTTAAATGTACGATTGATTTAGGGGCAAAACTATGATCAAAAAGCCTTCCCTTTTGAAGATACGTTGAGTTTTGACGAAGTTATGGCATTTTGAAGTTTCGACCTATGCCGATACACCGATATATCGATTTTCAGATCATAATTTTTACTTGTCTTCCGACCTCAAATTTCGTTTTCAACTTTAAATGTGCGATTGATTTAGGGGCAAAACTATGATCAAAAAGCCTTCCCTTTTGAAGATGCGTTGAGTTTTGACGAAGTTATGGCATTTTGAAGTTTCGACCTATGCCCATACACCGATATATCGATTTTCAGGCTATAATTTTTACTTGTCTTCCGACCTCAAATTTCATTTTTTACTTTAAATGTACGATTGATTTAGGGGCAAAACTATGATCAAAAAGCCTTCCCTTTTGAAGATGCGTTGAGTTTTGACGAAGTTATGGCATTTTGAAGTTTCGACCTATGCCCATACACCGATATATCGATTTTCAGGCCATAATTTTTACTTGTCTTCCGACCTCAAATTTCGATTTCAACTTTAAATGTACGATTGATTTAGGGGCAACACTATGATCGAAAACAGCACATGATGTGTGTGTGTAAGTGTGTGTGTGTGTGTGTGTGTAAGTGTGTGTGTGTGTGTGTGTGAAGTGTATATATGTGTATTTTGCACGCAAGTGGCAATCGTCTGTGTCTTTTGTTGTCTCGACACAGTCTGCTTATCAACAACAACAACGGCAAATAATGACTAACAACACACAAAAGTGTCGACAGCACAACAATGTTGCTTTTGCATTGCTTGAGGGGATCGGTTTGTGGGTGGTGGGGTAGGGGGTGGTGAGTGTCTGCTTAACATTACGTATACGACATGCGCGGCCTTTAATTACAACGCGATCGGACTAAAGCACAAAATGTTTGCATATCTATTTAATTATTTATTTGCCCACAGCCAATTTATTTATAAATGCAGACAAGCGACAACAGCAGCAGCAACAGCAACAGCAGCAGCAGCAGCAACAGCAACAGCAACACAGCCGACCTTGGCATGCTACGCGACGCTGTGTGTGTTCAGCAATTGACGTGGCAAGCGTTGCAAGCATTTTCAAGCATTGCGCATACGTCACGTGTGACGAACGAACAAACATTCATCCATCCATCCATCTAGCCAACGAGTACGCAGTTTTCAACATCTGATTCTCGTTTCTAGACTCTGCCCCTCCCCTGCCCTCCCCCTCCCCATCCATCGCAGCCTTGCCCCATGCCCACCCCTTTCACATTAGCTGCCCACCATTGTCTCCAGCAGCGCTCTTATTAAATTATCAGCATAAACAAATGTCTCGTCGCTTGTGGCCGCGTTTTCCAAATACACGCGTACACTGAGCGAAACGCACATGTAAGAGAAAGTTGAATATTTTTATATATAGCTGATCAGTGTTGAATTGATAGATATAGCTTGCTGCTTTCTCTTGCAATGCTTGAAATTGAACTTATTTTTTTGAGGAACCGATTTTATTAGGCCCCCAATGAAATCGCATATAGAAAAAAATTCATAGACTTTAACGGGAACTTGAAGCCAGAGCAAAACTTTGTGCGATTTGACAATCCTGTTCCTGCTGAAGCTGCTGTTGTTGCACTTACTAATTAGCTGAATTTTATAATTACTTTTTTATTTCAGATTTATGGTTAACAAATATTGATTTGGATTTGCTGCGATTTCAGTTTTGTAATGCTAATTCAGACGCTAGTTTCTCTCAGTGTGTCTCAACTTGTCGAGTGTACTTTTTTGCTGTTGTTCTTTCTTTGTTGTTTTTTTTGGCATGTACAGTCTGTTTTTTCAGTACTGTTTTTTTCCGGCTCACTCGCATCGTGCGCCAAAGCAAACACAGACATCGTCGTCGGCGTCGTCGTCGGCGTCGTCGTCGGCGTCGTCGTCGGCATCGGCGTTGAGTAAACCAAGTGCCAGTTTTGGGTGAGTTGTGGTTTTTTTCGACTTTGCAACTGTACGTGAGACGAGGGGGTGGTGATGGGTGGCGGGCAGGCAGGCAGTTAGAGGCAGTTTGTAACCGCAGGTGGGTCGCCCCACCTCGCCAGACAGGCCAGAGACCTGAGACCTGAGACCCGGGACCAGAGACCAGACAATGTTAATTAGCACTTCATGATAAGTTGTCTCAATTGTTGTTACTGCCTCTCGTTGTTGTCATTGCTGTTGTTGTTGTTGTTGTCATCGCCAAGCAACATGCACTGAAACTGTGACAAAATTTCTTAGAAATCAAGCGAGTGATAAAACCACAAAACAAAACAAAGCAAAACAAAGCAAAAAGTAATATTCAACTGAATCGCCAATAAGTTGAAGTTGGCAATAATCGATCAACAGCAAGAAAGGGGGGAGTGCTCGACTAACAGATACCCATTGTTGCTGCAACTGGTGAACAAACGGGTTCTTTCTTGGCTGAACTTGTTGAACTTTTTACAGTTGCTGATTAATATGTCTGGGTGCGATATATATATATATATATAGGAGTGCTAAGACGGATGAAGTCATCGTTGAAATAAATTAAGCTTGATCAGCGTTGGGCATAAGTTAATATATATTCCAAATTTGATGTCTCTAAACCTTTAATGGCTCTGAGTTTGATTTATTCAGAGGAATCGAATTTTAATGCTGATCAGTAATATATTCCAGAAACTAGATATAATCGTTGAAAATGTGTCTTTTGCAGAATTGAACTTTTTCTTCATTTTGCAGTTTTTCAAGAGTTTTGTAATTTTATCACAATTTGTTACTCTAATTGTGACCGCGACTGTGCATACTTGAAAGGGTTAAAGATGCTGGGTATAAACGGGAAATCGAATGTTGATGAGAATTTATAGAAGTGCTAATACATTTGACTAGCTGACCGCAGCTATTTTTAAATGCAGACACACAAAAAAAAGGCAGCCAAAAAAAAACGAGAAAAAAAACGAGCAACGAAAAAACAAAGAAAAGAAGAAGAGACAAAGCAGAAGCCAGACAGACCCCGATCGCCAGACAATTCGACCCACTGATCTCTCTGGGGGGAGGTGGGGTGCGAAGGGGAGGCGAGTGAGTTTTGCATTGTGTGGCAATAAACAAATAAGAGTGTCACAAACGCATGTGATTCATGTCATTAAAAATGTACAGAAATAAAACCACAAAATGAGCAACAATAAAAAATAATAATAATAAAGAAAAAACAACTACATCAAACAAACTGAAACAGAGAAAAAAAACACAAATACAAATACAGCCAGAAAAAAAAAGCTGCATAAATAAACTTAATTAACGTGCGGTTTGCCAAACCCCCTTGCGCCCGACGCCGCCCCCACCACACACACACAGCCCTCCCGTTCACGCCGCTTGTCTGACACTTTAATTTCTTGGACTTTGCACGGCGGCTCAAGACAACAACAACAGCAACAACAACTACGTCGACGACGACGAATGACAGTGAAACTCATTTTGCCAGCAACACAAGCAAAAACAACAACAGCAACAACAACAACGACACCTGCATTCATTAATTGTATTTAGACAAGCGTCTAGGCGAAACAAATAATCATACACATACACACGCAGGCAAACATTTCTACTACATATGGGCAAGTGTTAGCAGAGAAGCTTTAAGCAAATATGTTTGTTGTTGTCCAAGCGCTTTAGAATAATGTCACAGTAAACGGGGGAATTGGAATGGAACTGATAAATCCCCCATAGCCACTTGCTGTGCTGTTGAAGTCAAACCAGGCGCTGTTAAGCACACTGCTGTTAACTGGCTGCACTGTTTTTCTCTCTCACGGCGAGTGCATTTCGTAACTTAACAGATGCAAAGTCTCATCTCGTCTCGTTTTTGTGTCGGGCACTCAAAAAGAGAGATCGTAAAAAATATAAAAAAAAAACACACACACACAGAGACAATTGGAAACGATTTAGTTAATGCTTAAACATGGTCGTGCGAGGAGTTAAGCAGTGCTCACTGCAACACGCATTTCATTGTTAACCGCATAGAAACAAATATTTCAAACTATGCATTTTGCAAACTGTAATCATAGGTTTTAAATGTAATGTGTTCATGTCTTTCAAAAAAACACTTTGCATTTACAAAAAAAAAACCGGCTGCATGATGTTGTTGTTGTTATTGCTCTGCTGCTGCTGCTGCTATTGTTGTTGTTGTTGTTGTTGTAGCGCATATTTCAACGTTTACAGTGTGCTGTAACTGTGTGAGTGACTGAGAGAGAGAGCGAGCGAGCGAGTAAGCGCGCTCTGGTACGTTTTGGCAAATGGAACGGCAAACTTAGAGCTGTTCACAGTTGACGACGACGGCGACTGCGCTGTTGTTTTGTCTGTCTCTCGTCTACCACAGCACGGCGACTAGTTCGTTTTATTTTAATAATTATCGTCGACGTCGCCATCGCATCGCATCGCTGTTGTTGTTGTTGTGGCGAAAAGCGCAAAACAATTGTTGTCTGATTTACAGCGCGCGCAGACAGACAGACAGCGAGAGAGAGAAAGAGAGCGAGAGAGGGCTAGAGTGCGAGAGCGTGCACACACAGATACGAATACAAATACAGGCGGCGTCGTCGTCGTCGTCGCCGTCGTCGTTGAATGTTTCAAGCAGTTTTCGAGTAGCTTTCATATGGGCGAAACATTCAAGTCGCCGCAGTTGAACTTTGCGTGCGTCTCAGTTCGTTTCGTTGTCGCCGTTGCCTGTCCGCGCGCAAATTCGTCGCATTACATTACAGCAGCAGCAGCAGCAACAACAACAACAACACATAATACACAATACAAAAAGCAACGCAATCTACAATCTTACATATGTGTATATGACTACATTCGTAATCATATTCGCCGTCTAAGTTTCCTATTGTTTAAAAACAATTAACACACAACAAAAGCCTAAAACAAATAAATAACTAAAACGTAAAATAATCATAAATAAAAAATAAACATGCATAGCGGATAAAACACAAAACGTATATAAGTTTAGCGTTCCTGTACTCAAATCATTCCTACAATATTATAAAAAACAACAACAGCAGCAGCAAAACTATATGCAAGCAGAACCTCAACAACAGTAACAACAACAACAACAACAACAAAAGCACAGCAGAAGCACAAGAAGAAGCAGCAACAGCAACAATAACAGCACTGTTAATGCACACATAACATATGCATATGATGTACATATGTTAAGTGTGTGGTTAAACAAATTATTCAAATAGTCGCATTATATCAAAAGTACCAATATAAATTGTAATCAAATTGTGTTTGTGTCAAATTTGTGTCAAATATATACAAAAAAAAAAGAAGAAACATAATAAATTAAACGAATATAAAGAAATTATATTAAAAATATTTAACACAATTCCTAAACAAATTATAGCTAAAAATAAATATAAAAAACACAAACAAAAACAAAACAATTAGCAACAATAAAAGGTAAGCTAATTTTTTTTTTTGCTTTCTTATGCGGCGACTGTGACTGTGAGCCATGTGCAATATTTTGGCCAGCAGTGTAGAGCGAGAGAGGGAGAGGCAAACAAACAAACCAAAAAATGCGACATTTAATGAATAAAAGAAGGCAACTGCCTAATTAAAATTAGACTCCGACTCGGACTTATTATAGATGGTTATGAGTCGACTATTTTCGCATTCTCTCAACGAAAACGCATTCCGGCGACTTCCTGTCAACACACACACACACACAGAAACACACATACACTGCTGGCTGCGACGACAGCAGCTACAAATTGTTAAACATTCAGACCAGCAGAAAAAAATTAAATAAATAAAATACAACAAAAATTATGTCCGCTGGCCACATAAATGCAATAAATTTGGAAATCAACGTCGCCTAGATAAATACCAAAATACAACATATTTCCAAAATACATATTTCAAAAATACTATTCTTAAATGCTCCTCAAAAAAAAAAAACAAAAAAAAAACCCTTCGCATATATTTCTGCTATTTATTTTTTGTTGTGGCTGTCATAAAAAATGTAGCAATAAATAACGCAATAACCGAAATATGAAGAACCAAAAAATGCCTTGAGACTAGTTTTTTTTTTTTTTTAGCTAATTTGGGCGTGCGTTTTTTTTTTTTTTTTGTGAGTAGGCGTTTTGTGTTCAGAAAATATGACAACAATGAAATATAGAGCATAAACATAACGAGCAAAGCAATATAATATTTGAGTTGAACATACCTAAAATTCCTAAGGCCACTTGTTGTTGTTTTTGTTGCAACTTGAAGTTGTGGCACCTTAAGATTATTAAACAACAATCAAACTGTCTCAAGTTAAAATATTGATGTTTGACTGTAGCACAACATAATCACAAACACACTTTAAAGTTGTTTGGGGAAATACTTGACTATTTCAACAAGTTCTTTGTGTCTACAGCTCCAATTCTAGTTTTAAATGCCACATTTCGAATTTGCCTTCCGCTATTGCTAGTGGCATAAATCAAATACTCAAACAGACATGGAGAGTAGAAGGCCGACCCCAAGTTACAGCACTCTCCTACTCTGTAACTCTCCCTCTCTTTGTCTCTCTCTCTCCCTCTCTCTCTCTCTTTTTAGTAGGCAAATCACTTCCGTTCAATGAACCCATGCGTAAGCCAGAGCTAAGGAAGTAACTTAGCTTCTGCTTCTGCTTCTATTTCTGCTTCTTGCTCTTGCTCTGACTCTAGCAAGTTGTGCTTCTAGTCTATGTCTTGACTACTGCCCCTCTCTCTCTCACACACACACACACACACACACACATGCATATAATAGACTCTCTGAAGCAGCACACGTGCATGAGCATAAAAGAGAGACTGAGAGAAAGAGAAGGGCCCTCAAACATACACATATATACACACATGCATACGTATTGCTTAGCTGAAGGTGTCGTCAGCCTTGTTTTGCTGCGTAGGGTGTTCTTCCAGCTGCTCTCTACACAAAAAAAAACTTGTTAGCTTTTTATTAAACAGCTTAGAAGCCAAAACTAAAAGTTAACAATTGCAAATCATAAATTAATCGAAAGCTAATTAAACAGCTGACGCGACAACTTAAGGCAGACACAACAATAACAATAACAACAACAATCAAGGTCTTTTTGTTGCTGCGTTCTCTTTGAATTTTGTTGTGCTTATCAAGCGTCTGACTGCCTGCTGCCTGCTTCTGATCGGGCTTATCAATGGCGTTGCCGCAATGGAATTGAGTTCAAAATGAAACACAAATATATACACATATATATGTATAATATAATTATTAATATAGATACTTGCTCACTCAGCAGATGCCACCTGAATCAGACAGCCAAATGACTACAGCTTCAGATTACAAGCAGCGGCTGAGCCTTGAAATTTACTTGTCTTCTTTTTTGATCTGTGTGTGCATCTTGTGTGCAGAGTGTTGCCAGATAATAGTTGCTAACCAATTTCAAATTCCAAAAACAAATCGAAACGCTGTAGAAACCAGCACCAAACTGAATATCACACTTACACACTCCCACAGTTGCTCTCTCTTCGTCTCGCTCTATCGCTAGCTAGCACGATAATCTCGGCCTCATGTCTGGGTCAAAGTCTAAAAATGCCATTTGATTCTGTTTCGTTTTGTTTATTCGCTATTTCTTTTGTCCATTGCTTTTTGGGCATTGTTCTCAGACGTTGCGACTGCTCTACCGCGTTAATCCCCCTCCAACGGTTGTTGCGTATACGCACAAAACACACACACACACACATATACTTGATTAAAAAGGTGTTCTCCCCAAGAGCGACGCAATACATGAAAGAAAGCCTGCATTTGTATTATTTTTAGCATGTATTTAGCAATTAATAGTTGAAACGTGAGCAAGTTATAATTTTGTTTTATTTGTTGAAAATCCGGTTCCGACCGGGTTCATCACGGCTTTCTAATCACACTTTGACTGGAACTGACATGCGGCCTTTGAGTGATTTTGTGACGCACCCAGCAAAGGCACCCACACGCACACACACACACACAATATGCTTGATCACTCAGACGATTGGGAGACATTAGTCAGACCGCAAGCTGACCTAAGACCGTGTTTTTCTAATGCAAAATTAAAAACCCAAAAAAAAAAGAAAAAGAAAGACCCAAAAAAAACATCAAAAGCCAGACGAAAATGTTGACAGATGAGCGAACGAGAGAGCCAGCGAGTCGTTGGTGGGGGAAGGTGGGCAAATTCAGAATGTGAATGTGAAAGCGAATGAGAAATGTTTCATTGATAAAATTATAGAAAAACTGAATGCTAGACGCCAATAAAAATAAAAACAGCAACGACAATGTGAAGTCTATATAAAGTCTGCTGTAGATTATGTAATAAAAAAAGTAAGGCCGGTCGCTCGTGGCCAGCGCATGTAAAATCAAAATCGCATGTTTATATATTTATTATATATATACATATAACATACACATATATATATATACATGTGCCAGACTAGCTGTGTAGATTTGCACGTGTGTGGGCGTCACGATGATTAGCAAATATGTTCCAAGAACTTTTGGCAAGTGCCGCAGGCGAACACAAAAGCTGATAAAGAATTTGGACACACGGTATGTATGTATGTGTGTGTAGGAATGCCGTTAAGTATATTATCTCTCGTGTCTTTCTGGTCAGATAGCGCTCAGCTGAGCTCAGCTGTGTTAAGCTCAACTTTTTGCCATTAATGTCCGCAGCTGAAATCGTCACCCCAGCGTCAAAGACAACATCCGTCTCAGTCTCTCAGTGTCTTTTTTTTTGTGTTTTCTGTCTCTGCGTCTGTCTACGTCATTCGCAGTGCGCTGGCATCATCATCGCGTGTGGCCCCCATCCCAGACACAGGGCACAAAGGAGAAAAGTGCACAGCAGAGCAGAGGAGTGTGGGTGAAGGGTGAAGTGAAGTGCAGGGCAGAGTAGAGCAAAGCAGAGAGCAGCTCTGTGCTTGCACTGCTGATAAGAAGGCATTGGCGAATGGCAAACGGAAACGAGTTATCGCTTGATAATGGTCCAGGGAACAGAGAGCGCAGACTAAAACATTTGTATAAATCATGCTGAAACACGCAGACACAGACAGAAAACATAAAGCTACACTCGCAGAAACTGAATTGAACTGCAAACGCGATTTAAATATTTATCGTTGCTAATGCAAATTTTAAAGTCTGCAACTGAAGTTGATTTTTGATTTGTTGCAGTGTAGCTAAAATTTTGATTGCACAATGCTTCTTCGGGTTCTGCGGTTCGGTTTTCTTGGAATTTTGTCTCGACTGTCGGCAGACTGACGACGACTTTTTTCGTCGTCGTCCCGATTGGCAACAAGCACAACGAGCGAATCGCGCCTTTGGCCTACATTTGGCAAAACACACACACACACACACGTATATATACAGATGTGTGAAGAGGGGGTTGCTCGTTTATTATGAATGTGTTGGTTTTCGTATCGTTTATGGCCAGGCTGCCTCATCAATGATTTATTCGAGTATCGCGTGTTTCGCACATATATTATGCCTGTATGTGTGTGTGTGTGTGTGTATCTCTGTGTGTGTCTGCATCCTTTTTGTGTGCGGTGCCTTTGCTTGGGGCTTGGCACACAAAATGCGCAACTTCCTGCTCGCATGGCTTTGGCTGTTTTATATATATATATTATATAGATTCACATATACATATATTTATATATGTATATATGTATACATCCTTGATTGCCGAATACGAGAATGTAGGTCACTAGAATTGACTTGATTGCGTAATATCTTACGTATTTTGGGGATTCGCATTTAAAAATAAAAAAGATGCGGCAACGCGCAGGTTTTCAATTGTCAATCAATCTTTTTACACTCGAAGGCATACAATATAGCAAAGATATTTGAAAAGAAAGATCGGACAGATTTCTAGCAGATTTTCAACACTTTTCTAAATTTCAAATATAAAAGTTCTATTTGACATTAATAATATTAGTCGACACTGAAAAATACATAAAAATAAAGAATTTGTTAAATTTAAAATAAACTTTAAAATGAAATCAACAATTATAAAAAAAATAAAACGTTTTAATTGCAAAAATAATCAAAACCAGGGAAATCCCCACAAACAAATTAAAAAAAAAATATTAATCACGCGAAAAACTAATAAAAAATGAGTATGATTAAGTAAAAAAAGCAATCACGAAAATGCATACGAAAGAAGCATAAAATTGAGTGCTCAATTATAGAAATAGGGGACTTTGAATTGATTACTTGATAAAGTCAATTGTAATCATTTTGGTTTGGTTTCATTTCCAAGCACAAGCATATCGATTAAGGTTTGGCCGATAATTTCGCTCACGAGCATAATTTGTGGCCAATTTTTGTTTTGAGTGTAGAGCAAGAGAGGGGAGGAGAGGTGACAGACAGGCAGGCAGACAGACAGCGCCAGACAGTTTCGATTACATCAGAACAAAGCGCTGAGCTCGCTGACTGGCTGACTGGCTGGCTGGCTGGCTGGGCTAATGACATGAGATATCATTAAGTCAACCCAGACATCAGGCCATTGAATAAGCGAAACAAATCGTGCCGCCATTTATCGAGGCCAAAAGTCGTAACTTTTTAGTGTGTATGTGTGAGTGTGTTTCTAACTGATATCTATGAAATTGTTATAGACACATCTATGTATATATATATATATATTTATGTATATATAGTATATGACTAGTGTGTCTGGAAGTTGCCGACGTTTGTCGTTTGCTGATTAAAAGTCAAAGCTTCTTGACAACAGTAAATTCGAACTTGGGAATCACAGGGGGCATCGAAGGGGGTTGGCGGCTTGAGTGGATTGAGCGGTTGCGTGTGTTGCAAATGAATTCGCGTTAAATTTTGTTTTGCTGATGGTCATTGGCCAAATCTACGAAACGTAAAACAACAAAACCCAAAAAGTAGAAACGAGCATGGAAATTTCATACAAATTTAAAATTCAAATTGTCTGCGCGCACACGAAAAAAGCAAAAAACAAAAAAACTAATAGAATAGAACACACACAAACTGTATGTAAATATCAAAATAAAATTCCTGACCACTGAATGTCTGCAAAGCGAGCGAAAGAGATAGCAATGGCGAAGCGATGTATGGATAGGGAGGGGGGAGGCGGGGCGGGGGATCATGCATAGGCCTCGAAAATAAATTGTTGTGAAAGGAGAAGAAGAAGAGCAAACACATTGTGTGCGCGACCACGTATGATGGGTGGGGGGATGGGTAACGAGAGCGCGATTGGTAGGTGAAAGGGTTGGGAGGAGCATATCATGGAACGAAAGTGAGCGAGTAATTTTGCAAAGGCAAAACCGAGGAGAGTCGCGGAGCGAGCGGGATGGCAATAGCTAAAAATAGATAGACAAATTGTCGCGTCATGCAAAAAGCAGCGAACAAGAAGAATAGATAAAACTAAACAACAGTTGTTTGTTGTAGTGCACAATGCACAATGACAACAAAAAAAAAAAACAAAGACATCAATAAAAAAAAAAATCACCGTCTGGCTAAACTTTTTGGCTTTTTGTCTTTTGAGTTTATTTCGTGCGCTGTTTTTGTTTAACATTTATTTTATATATAATTGTCTGTCGGAGCGAGAGAGAGAGAGAGAGTGTGAGAGAGCGCAAAACAACAGTGTTGCAAATTGCAGTCAAAATTTATTGTCTTCCCCGATGAATGTCTGGCAAATCAAATGAAATGTCTGAACTGTCTGCCTTTAGCTTACGACACTGAACACACACACACAAACACACGCACACGCACACTTTCTTGCCCGTATTTATGTGGTATGGGCGTGCACCCCGACGTTTGGACACATCAATTTTAGTCGAGTGCCGACGATCAACCAACCAACAGTGTCAACTCATTATAGTGAACTTATCTCTTCCAAGTAAATGCATTTCAGTACAATTTATCCTTAAGTTATCAATATACAGTGATGTGGAGAGCTAAAGCAATGCGTCGATAAGTTATCGATAGTACAATAAAGTGTTTTCTGTGAAATGAAAAGTGATCTATAATGCAAAAATGTGTTTTCAGTGAAGAGCAAGTGACCGATAAGTAATCGATAATGCAATAAGGTATATTTTGAAGTGAAAAGTTAAAGCAAGGTATCGATAAATTATCGATTGCACAAAAAGATATATTCAGTGAAGTGAATTGATGAGTTCTTGATATTACAAGAGGGTGTTTTCAGTGAATTGTAAGGCTAAAGCGAGTATCTATCGATAAATTATTGACAGTGCAAGCCTGTATATTCATTGTTATGCTCAACATATGTGCAGAAACTTGGTTAAACACTTTAAAATCAGTTAGATTAAGTGATTTAGTGCGTGGAAAGTTACCTGTTGCTTAATTTAGATATTCATACCGCAGCATCGCAGAAAGATTTATCGATTGATCGATAGACATGTCGTTTGCCCTCTGGCCCGGCACCCGAACACAAATTAGAGCTGTGATTTTCAATTGAGACGCAGACCACAGTCATTTATTTTGCCATCTGTCTCCGACAGACTGAGACAAAGGCAAAGGCAATTGATTTGCAGCTTGATTTGTGAATGTCTATCGAATAGACATATTCGAAATCGAACATAATCAATTAATAAGCACTAATGAAGCCATTAATAGCATTTCACTAATCATTTTGTTTGGCCGCAAAAATGTGAATCGCAGTGAAACTAAATCAAGCTCCGGCTTTTAAATTAGCTACACGCGCAAAAGCCCTCCTAACCCGCCCCGCCTTCCCTCCCTCCCTTTTGCCCACTGGTGCAAAGAAAGTGCAAAAATTGCCGAAATTATTTCAGCATTTAAATGTGTATTTATTCTAATATTTATATATCGCTGGTTGCCCAATCAATTTATCAGCTGGCGCTTATCATTTCTTATTTATAGATAGATACGCAGGTGGCGCTCGCTGCGAGAGAGCGAATGCAATCGGAACAAGTTCAAATTGAGGCGCAATTTGCCTTTTTTTCCTTCTTTTTTTTGCTGTGTATGAGTAATATTCATTACGTATGACTTTGACGTCATGTGGCGAGCACGGGTCAAACCAAAAGAGTACCAAAAAAGCGACTAATATTCACTACACTCAAAAAAATCAAACTTCAACATCAATTTCCTCAAAACTTGTTTGCTGCAATTTAGCAAAACATATCCAACAATTTTTCGCTGAGTGTATGAGTAGTCTTTTTTGGCTTTTGTTTGGGCCATTGTTGCCATGCACTGTGAAACTAGTTTAGACTGTTCGCGCCCCCTTCCCGCACCCGCCCACTGACCCACATATGTAGGTGAGGCGGCGACTGTTGCAACTGCAACTGCAACTGTTGCAGCCAAAGTTCGTCTAACGGGTGGTTGGGTGGGTTAGTAACAGCAACGAGGTCAATGAGTCATTGCCCGTTACAGTTGCGCAAACCATTGCCCCACCCCCCTCCCCACCTTCCACCACCCTCAAGACACACCCTTCACGACATCGGCATAAAAAACAGATAAAAAAAAGCGTTCAGTCTACAATGGCAAATAGTTGGGGAAATTTTTGCGTAATATTTCGAAGCCTCTGTAAATATTTGCATCCAACCAGCTCGAAACAAACAAAAGCGAAACCCCCTCCCCCCCAAACGCACCAGCTACCCCTTGCGTACACCCTTGACGGCGCTGACTGACTGACTGGTTGGTTGGCTGGTCCAAATCCAAGAGTAGAACAGAAGCGCCAAACAAACAATGGCGCAAAATCAACACAAAGTATGACACAATGTTGCAATTGGCCAGCGAGCAGCTTGGGGGGGGGGGGGGGGGGTGGGGGCAGGGATGTGTGCTTTAGGGGCAGCGGGTAGTTTTACCAAGACCCGCAAAAGCCGGGCAAATGCCAATGCGAATGCGGATGCGAAGCATTTTAGCCATAGAGCCGCAACTTAACGTTGATGGGTTTCCATCATCATCATCGTCGTCATCATCATCATCATCGTCGTCGTCGTCGTCGTCATCATCAGCATTATAATCGTGCCCAACACAGCGAGGGGGGTTTTTGCAAAGGGGGTGTTTGAACGAATTCGCGTCTAGACTGGCGCAGACCCTGTGAACTTAATTATGATAACAAAAGCCAGCACTTTTGTGTGTGTGTGTATGTGTGTGTGTGTGTGAGTGTGTATACAATATAAAAAAGAATGGCCACAATAAATAAGGTTTATTTTGTGCTCACTTTTGAAATTTTTCAAATTCATTTTTCAATTTTACTTGAAAGATTGCGATTCGGAAAATATGTATCAATTATTGCTTTTGAAATTTGATGGACTTTTGATTGAACGGAATTCTGTGCACAGGAAAAGCATAGAAAATGGCTGCACATGTCGTATACGCAATGTGCACATCAAATATTGCGCATACGCCGCGTGACTAGTTTTTTTCTTCTTTCATTAATCAATTCATACGCCGCAGCGTGCTTGATGACGCTGCATGAGCGATAATAAAAAAAAAAAAAAAAACAAAAAAAGTAAACGACAAAAATCATGTCTAACATTTTTTTATACGGCCCGTTTGAATGCACATGCACTCGCTAAAGGTCAAACGGCAGGCGGCAACAAAAAGTATTAAAAAAGCGAACTCATCATGCCAGACAAGCTGTGCCTGTGCCTGACACTCAGACCGAGACGAAGACGGAGAGGGGGACGGGGTACGGGATGAGGTCTGCCGCTGAATATGCATATATATATACATATATATATATATATATATATATGACTAGCTCCTCCTCCTGTGTCTTTCTGTCTGTGGTTTTTGTGCCTTTGCGTTACTTAACTTTTACATTTGTATACCCTCTACAAACGGCTGGGAAAGGGTTTCATCAAGTTGTGCCCAGCAATGTGACAGGCAATAGAAAGCATATCCAAAAGATAGATATATAAGGTATATATATTTGTCATGAGCACGTTCTCAGATTAGCAGTTATCGATAGCTTTGCCAATATCGATAGGCGTCGATAGTAAGAAAAACAAACAAATTTTAATTGAAAATCCGAAAATTAAACGATTTTTTCATAGTTTGTTTGTTTGACTTGCATGCAGGGTATCTGCTAGTCGCGACTTGAGCATTTCTCATTCGTTTTTCATTCGTTGCATTCATTTGCATGTTTGACGATGGCATCAAAAGGGTTGACTTTCTCATGCTCTGCTCTTCCGCTTCGCTTTGCTTCGCTTCCCTTCTCTCGCTCATCCGCTCTTCGTTGGCCCTGGGGCGGAAACGGAAGCGAGACAACTTTGTCGCTTGTATTTCTTTTAATTTCTTTTTCATTTTCCATTTTTCATGCATGTTGATACTGAAAATTTGCTTGTTTTAAATGTTGAATTTGCCAAAATTTGTGTCTCTCGCCTGCAGCGCTTGCCAAATGCCACAAAACCACAAAAACCTAACCACCTATGGATACCTCCCCAGGCATAAGTATACCCAGAAAATTGAAAGAAATTAAATTTACTATTATTTTGAACATAATTCAGAAGTAGTTGCAGTCGAAAGTAAGGCAAAACGGCATGTGGTGAGAGAAGGCATTCAGTTTTCATGTTTTTTTATGGTATGGAAAGAAATGTTGACAATGGCAAAACACACAGAAATATGTAGAAAGATGAGTTCAAAAAGAAAAGCATGAATTATGAATGCATTTTTCAGCACATTCTGCAGCATTATTAATCAACTGGGTCCACAAAAAGGCACATTGAAGATCCATTCGAATATTTGCATTGAATGTGAATAAACACATTTCTGTCTGCTGTCTGGCATTCAACTGACGTCAGTTGCTGAACTGACCGATATGCATATATAGTATATAGTATATAGTATATATATATATGTGTACGTGACGAGGTACAGCTGCTTGCATTTAAGGTAGTCCTCTCTCTGCCTCTTCCCTGTGGCAACAAATAAAATTGGCAATGTTTGCGATTAGTTACAAAGTATTTGAAATTGCATCACACCTAGCTAGACATAGATGTGATTATGCATATATATATATATATATATATACGATGCATCAAATCAAATGACAACTCAAAAGCTCGAAAATTCCTACAAGTTCAATGTCACCTAACAAGCTACGTATTATACTGTTATACACAGCATATATATATATATATATATATATATATATACTGTGTATATTTGTATTATCATAATAAAGCGGCGATTTGGACTTGAGTTGAGTTGAGTTGATTTGAGTTCAGTTTAGTTTGGAGCGCGACATTTGCCTCACAAGGTTAGACCTTGACATCAATTAAGGTGTCAATGATCTCCGACAACTCAAATATCATGTCATATACACATATATGGCCAGTTGGGATGGGAGGCGGGGCGGGGCCGGTGGGGGTGGCACAATAAATGCACTTGACTGTCATTAGCGCTGCCATCATAATCATTGAATTAATAGCTTGAAGAATACGCATACGCTCCAAAAAAAAAGAAAAGAAATAAAAAATGACAAAATATCTGCCAGATACACTTGAAGAAAGACGCGGCTCCAAATTAAACATCAACCGGATTGGGAATATGGATTATGTGTGAATATAAGTGAAGGATTTTTCGCAGAGTGTATGTACAATATATATTTAACACCTCGTGATACCTCCTTTCACTTGAATCAATTGAATTGTCAGCCTGCAAATTGCCCGATTATCCAGTGTTGTATTGTGGCATATTTTATAACAGCCTCGGTCAAGGAACCTGCCATCAACTTTATTTTTTTTGCTTTTTTCGGACATTCCCCCCACCACGCTTGTTGCATTGGCGTTGCAAACAAGTTAAACAACACATCACACACTTGTGCCACACACACACACACACAGGCACACAGTTGTTGCCCAGTGCGTCAGCTAAAAATAGCCACAAAATCCATTTAAGCCATTTAAGTACACAAAGCTGACTGCTTAAGAACCAAACAGCTGTCCAGCTATGGCACAAATATCAAACATTTTTAATTTCAAGACCATTCTGACATTAGATTAATGTGTCACTTGAACGAGAGCAACATTTCGTTGTGGGCATGGGCGACATTTAACTGTTATTTGATTAATATTTCAATTTTGTGCAACACTATTTGCTACGACTATTCGCTCAGTTTTAAGACTATCCAGATGAAACTTGGACTACGTTCGTATTATTGCTGCTGCCAGTACTTATAAGAGAATCAACGGAATCGGATTATTATTTCATATTGCTGCCATAGGAATTATCTAGTTTCATAGCAACAATCATCTGCTTGTCTAAGATAATTCCCTCTAACTTGTTGTGCTTCGCTTTCCAGCACTTATATGCTTAACAGTCCGCCAACAGCTCGCTCGACTGTACAGTCATTTCACTGTAATCAGTAAATTCTGTTTAAACGAGTTATTCAGGGCATGTGACTCTGCCTGCCAGTTGTTAGGGTATTAATGTGCACGTGTACGTGTGTGTGCTTTTATACTGTTGGCGCTGACGCGCTCAATCATTCACCTGCGATAAAACATTACAGCAACAATGCGACGTGCAATTAAAAAAAAAAACCAAATACACACAAAAAAAAAAGCAACGGCAAAAAAACCACATGAAAACTGCGCTGAGCCGGTTGAGTCACCTGTCTGCTGTCGGCTGCGCTGTCAGCTGCAACATTGCGACGTCGGCAGCGACATCGGCTGGGAATGCGCAAAAGTCTAAAGTGCCACTTGTTATTGTTGTTGTTGTAGCGCTGTAAAGTTAAAGCCCAGACAGCAAAGCATATAAACAACACGCGCACAAACACACACATACACACACAGATACTGCAGTTACAGTGCCATACACACACATGCACAGACACACAGGCACTCGCACATTGTTGACATATTCGCTGTACATTTTAATTTTAGTTGATTATCTTTTTTTTACATTTAGCTTGCTTTTTTTTTTTGAATGTCTGGCGTTTTGGAATTTGATATAATCGTAAACATTTCTCTTTTTTTCTTGTTATTGTAAATCGTTTTCGCTTTTCTGCCATTGATCAAGCTCACCTGACCGACCGGCCTGGCTCTGATCCCCAGACAGAAAGCCCCTTATCTCGTTGCTCACCCCATTCTCTCCCGCTCTCTCTCTCTCTCTCTTTGTGCATCTCTTCTGTCTGACGTTTGTTTGTTTGGCCTCACTTCGCTGCTCAACTTTGATTATAACTGTACATCAAACAGCGGCCACCGACAAATATTTACAGCTGGCTGGTGTGCTGATCAGGCAAAAAAAAAAAGCAATGGCAAAATGTGAACAAATCTACATTATCTTTGCTATAAGCTCAATTGATATACACTCAACAAAAATAAAGACGTTTAGTTTGAACTGAACTGCATACTTGGCTTTTGTTTGCACCCAATTCTTTGGTTGCGCAAGCAATCATAGAAACTCATAGAGCACACGTCTCTTTATAGAATCGACGTATGAGTTTTTTCTGTCTGTTGCGACCGTCAACGTCAACGTCGACGACGGCGGCGGCCTCTCTCTGTCTGCAGAGACACGTGTGTGTGTGTGTGTGTGTATGCATTTATCATGGCTATTTAGGCATAGCATAAGTATATGTATAACATGTCTGCCTGTGGGGCTGACTGGCTGACTAGCTGACTGGTTAGTTGCTTGCTTGCTTTGTTACTTTATTCATCGTGCTGCTCTACTCTGCGCTGCTCGTCCGCCCACACACACAGACGATATTGCGCATGTGTTGCTTGATATCGCTTAAGTCGTCTGCTATCTAGTCTAGACGCATACGCATTTAAATACTTACACACACACACATACACATATACATACACACACAGCGAAATACACATACACATGTATATATAGATATATATCTAGAGAGAATGTTCATTGTTTCCACTTTTGTGGGCCACAATCAGTCACAAGTATCACAAAAGCGAGCATTTTTTTTTCGCCCGTATTTTTAGCATTTTTTTTTGTATTTTATTTTTTTGTGAACTTTTAGTTTTGAAAAAATTTCGCAACGGTCTGTTTGTTTATATTTTGCACGCTGTTGTGTGTGCGTGTGTATGTGTGCGTGTGTCTGTGTGTGTGTGAGTGTCTGTGTGTGTGTGTGTGGGTGTGTCTGTGTGTTGTTTTTGTGTCTGCCCAATATTATTATTATATTATGGCCAGACGTCTTTTATGATCCGCAATTCGTAACAATTAACGGTTTTTTACAACTAAAAAATGTGGGTTTTAATACCAAATCAGACTGAATACGTAATTTAAATTACTATCATAAGAATCGCGTGACGAGTTGGCTTAATATATTATTACTTTCGACTATTTTATTTATAATTGCATGATTATTTTACCATATTACGCATACGACTCGTTGACTTATTGGGAAATCAGAAATCAGCGGAAAACTATTTGATCTAGATAAAAAATTTATTTTTTATTTATTACTTTAAACAATATTTATCACATAATAAAAAATGTGAAATTAATTTATGCCAAACATAAAACTGATGCTAAAACAATATTTACGACATAAAAAACCTGAAATTATTGAAAGATTTTTGACCCGCGATTTATGGCCAATATTAGTACAATATTTAAAGCATAATAAAAAATATTGAAAATATATTATTTAAGAGCTTTTCCATTTACCAAGTTGCCTTGTGTTTTTTGTTTGCAGGCCACGTTCTGTTGATAGCCATTGGTGTCGCCGTCTGTTTGGTTTGTGGCAGTGTGCTGGTGATAACTGTGATTACACTGCGACGCAGCAGCAGCAGCAGCAGTGGCGGCAACTCCTCCTCAATAGCAACAGCAACAACAACGCGCCGCACACGCCACAATAACAAGCAACGCTCGTCGCAACGACGCCGCAGCAACAGCAGCAGCAGCAACAGCAACAACAAGAGCAACGCACAGCAATCAGCTGGCAGCGGTGGCAACTGGGGCAGGAGTGCGACGGGCAACGAGGGGACTGCCTTTGCTCTGGCCCTACCACTGACACAGGCTCAAGCAGCAGCAGCAACAACAGCAGCCGCAGCCGCAACAGCAGCAGCAGCAGCAACAACATCGCCAGCAGCAACACCAACAACAACAACAGCTGCAACAACAACAGAAAAAACAGCAGCAACACTTTTGTCAAACGAGCCGGAACATTCTGTACCCGTAAGTAAAATATCAATTAAAATGCAAATTCCACTTCAAATAAGTAAAAGCAAGCTTGAAAAATCTTATTTTATTTTATTTGACACAAACATTCGCCAAGATCGAGCCGAAAACATGAAAAAGTCGATACGCAAGCGAGTGAAAAATGGAAGAAGACCCAAATTGGGCTTAAGTATGACTGAGGAAGGGGAACTTAAAAATAGCATTCTTCAATTTAATTATTTGCACAGGACTCAGAGTATTGGAATTTAGCATAATTCTGACACAACTTTTGGTTTTTGTTGATTTTCTCAAGAAAAGCAGAGAGAAATTGAGAGAGAGAGAGAGAGTGAAAAAGTGGGAAAAAGATACGCATGCAACACGCAATTTAAAATGTAAAACAAGCAAGAATGTTGCAGTCGCAAGAGCTCGACTAGCAGTTACCCTGAACCCAAGACTTTAAGTATATACCTACGTATACCTATAGATATATATATATATTATAAATTTCTTACAAGGCATATCTTTATTGCTATTGGAAATCGATTTTTATCGTCATTATGCCAAAGAAAGTAATCGATAAAAATGAACTATGCGAGAACTTACATTCCAAAAATAGAGTAGCAAGCTCTCATAGTCTCTAAGATCGGCATGTTTAGACAGATGTTGATGCTGATCAAGAATATATATGCATTGTGGGGTCGAGAAGACATTTTGTTTTGCCTGTTACAGACTTGTGCAGAATTTCAGTAAGCCTCCTTTCGTCGGTGCTGGGTATATAGCAGGAGGGGTGAGTGGGAGGCACATGTGAACAAGAACAAGGCAAAAGCAAGTGCAAAGCAGAGGCTGAAGAAAAGCAGAAAAAACAGAAAAAACAGAAAAAGAAACACAATGCAAAGACGACGACACGTGTCAAAAGTTTAGCGAAAACGTTGCTTTTCGTTTTCCCTTGCGCCCTGTTTCCCTTCGGTTTTTATGTTTCTTCTTAGGTTCTTTTGCATTTGTCTCTCGGACAAAAAGCCCGCAGCTCGAACACACAGACACAAAGGGAAACACTTGCGTGTGTGTGGGTGGCTCTGAGTCCTTGAAGCAACAGCTCCCAACTGAAAAACTGGCTGCCAGACATTCGCGTCGTGTGCTCATGTTATGTAACAGCAAGTGCTGGCAAATTTCGACATTTAGCTTTTTTTTGAGGCAGGGGTTTCATAGCTGTTATGGCTGCTTGATTAAGGAAATTACTTGGCATATTTGAAAAAGCGAAGGAAATTAACAAAATCATTTTTTGATTTATCAATTTAACGTAAAAAATACCAGAGCAGATAAAAAGCAGCTGAGACTTTGCTTTTTTTTGAGGGGAGTGTTTTTAGGGATACTTGATTAAGGAAATTACTAAACAATGACTTTGGCATATTAAAAATAAAGAGGGATAAAAAACAACCTTTTTTTTATATGTTTATAAGTGGGGGGGGGGAAAGAAGACAACCTTTTTTTTAATTATTAAATGACACAAATAGAAGCGCAGATAAAAAGCAGCTGAAATTTAGATTTACTTTTGCAACTTGTTTAGCATTTGGCTTTTTTTTTAATGTGGTTTTTTTTTTAAAGCTGTTATGGTTGCTTGATTAAGGAAATTACCAAACAATGACATGGTAAATAAAAAAAAAGGAAATTAACAAAAAGATTATTTTTTTAATCTATTTTTTAAAGCAGTGCAGATAAAAAGCAGCCGAAATTTAGCTTTTCTTTTGCAACTTGTTCAGCATTTCGCTTTTTTAGAGCTGTTATGCTTGCTGGATTTAGCTATTTTTTTTGCAACTTGCGTAGCTCGTCAACACTGCCGAGCAAATCAATGTAGGGAATTTGATTGCCTGCTGCTGCTGCTGCTGCTGCTGCTGCTATTGCCTATTGCTTTATGCCTTTTGTGTTCTCTCCGCCTCTTGGCAGATTTTATTTTTTATTTTTTGGCCATGTTATGCAACGTGCGAGACAGGCTGGAACGTGCGCCGTCTGGGCCATTATCATGGTACAAAAGTATCTGCCGGATGCATGGCACGTTTATCTCTGCGAGAGTCTCTCTCTCTCTCTCTCTCTCTGAGTCTGAATTTATGCCTTCAATTTCGATCAATGGCCCCGATTTTCTTCTTCTTTCTTGGTTTTTATTTTTCTGTGTTATGTCTTTATTGTAATGGAAGTAAATTGAATTTACTTGATTTTATATTAAAGAAGATGGCCCTGACGACACCTGCAGCTATCAACTGTTAAGCGCTTTCAGCTTTAAGCATTATTTAAATATGTACATTATTAAGTTAAGCCACAAGCAAGTCTTTTTGAGGAAGGGGGCGAGGGTGAGCGGCCGGAATGCCTGCATTTGAAGACCAAAGCAATATGCCGCCAGCTTAAGCCGCAAAAGCATGGATGACGGCAAAGATTAAGATGAAATGGAAGACGAAGAAGACGTTTGACAAATTATTGCTGGCTGTGCTGACAACTCAAACATAGTTGATTGTTTATTACAAGCCTACACAGACACATACAGTGTTGAGTGTGTGAATTCACATTGTCTTTGAAAAAATTACAGTGGTGTCTCACAAATTATCAACTTTATATAATTAAAAAATATGAATTTCCGTTTTTGCTTTTTTTTATCTTTATCTGCCTTTAAAAGACAACTAATAGATGATGTGACAATTTTAAAAAAGTATATATAGAAAAAAAATAATTAAAAGTTTGTAGAGTGTTCTTATTTCTTGTGACACTACTGTGCACGAAAACATGCACAGACTTGCATGAATATATATGCATAGCTTTAAAGCAAATGCGAACAGAGCCGCCACTGTAAACATACACAGAGGCACACACACACTTGCATATCCATATGCCCTAATGCGATTTTGCTGCCTATCATTTGGGCATCAGCAGAGAGAGACACAGACACACAGACACTCATGCATGCGTGACTTGACATTTAGAACAGAGATGGAAGCTTTGCGTGGGCGTCGAAACTGGCATTGCTGGCGGCAGCGCTGCTGGGAGTCTAGCAGCAGCAGCAGCCAACGCAATAAGAAGCAACACAATTGCTGCTAATAACCCAAGGCGTTTGCCGCCGACTTTCACAGACGGAGCGCGTTATTATGTGTGTTGTGTGTTTTAATCGAATTTTATTTGCCGCCGTTAGCCAATGAATAATTCAATTTGATTATTAAATATGTGCGTTTTTTCGCACCAAGCCACGACGGGAGCAGCGCCAGTAGCGGCAGCAGCGCGGCACGTTTTCATTATTACCGTTATATGTTGAACGCACACACGCAGCGACGAATCAAAATAATTAGCTTTACAGCACACACACAATTGAAAAAAATTTAAAAAAAATGTAGCACAGCTTTTTTCATATTTATCGTTTGATCATTTTGCGCAAAGAACTAGTTCGAGGGAACTTTCGAAGTGAACGCCAATTGCCCTTTTCCAATATTTTAGATCACAAAAATTTAATGTAAAATTCAATCTTTTAACGTACAAGAATTTTGTGAAATTGCATGCAATATTTTGTATAATTTGCAAAACAAAGAACGTTTGGTGAAAAAAACAATTATTTGCTAAATTTGTCATTCGCCACGCTCACTTGGACGCATCAATCGTCAGGTATGCGCGGCTGCGGGGGCAAGCAAAAAAACAAAACAAAAAAAATGTAAATGTGGGGCAGACACAGAATGAATCGTGTCAACGTCAACATACATATGCAAGTGTATATGTATGCATGTGTGCATGTATAATTTCTACGAACACAACAACTAAAAGCTGATCGATGAAAATAATATTTAGTTAATTGATTTTGGTTTCTTTTCTCTCGCCTTTCATTGCACTGACGCAGTTGCCAATAATAGTAATGGCGTTGCCACTACTGATCGATTTCATATTTCGCGCCACAGTTGCATATTCACGTTGGTATGCATTTTGAGCGTGGATCAGTCTCTTTAATGGGTCACATGTATATAATTTAGGTTTTTTTAATAATCTCAAATAGGTATTTAACACCAAACGTTATGTAAAGTAAGTTATTTTTGAATGGAACAGCTGTTTGAATTTCTCGCGCCCGCCAATTGGCATATTGGCGTTGCCACCCATCGTTTGCATTTGCATTCGATACACAGGGTTGTAATTGCGCTCTTTCGCTTTGTTTCCCTTTCTAAATGTGTCTTTGGCCTTTGGTTTCCAATTTGTTTAAGTTGTTCGTTTAAATGATGTCTAGCAACAATAAGGCAATAACCGCAACACATGCTAAGCAGCGCAAAACGAGGACAACATTGTCCCTAGCCGAATTTCATGCACATTTCAACGAGCAGACCATTAAAATGGAGAAGAAAATAAAGGAACAAAAGCAGCCTCAAATTCTAAAGAAAGAGAAATTGAAACCTTTGTCGGTTGGTGTTGCCCAAACAAATGGAGCTGCTGCTGCGGATAAGAAACCAGCAGTGCAAATCGCTGTGAATTGCGATCGGTATCGCGGCACTTCACGGGGGTGTGGCAACCGGCGCGTTCGCTCCTGTCCCCGGATACCGAAGCCCGATCGTCTTGTGCCGAGCGAGCTGCGCTCCGTGGATCAAATGACTTCGGCGGACTTTCGTCACGATTTCGGGGCGCACTTGGAGAATATGCGAGTCAGGCTGAAGGATCAACAGCACATGCACTTCTTTCAAACGGCCATCGAGGAGAATCGACATCTCTTCGAGAAACGCACGATTCTCGTCTTGACCTGTGGCACCGGCACCTTGGCACTGATGGCCGCCCAGGCGGGCGCCTCCACTGTTTATGCCTTGGATAACTCCAATGTTACCGACTATGCCCAGTTGGTGGTGAAGCATAGCAGTTATGAGCATGTCATTCAGGTGCTTCACGGGAGCGTCTCTGATGTGGAGCTGCCCCAGCAGTTGGATGGCATCGTTTGCAATTGGATGGGTCATTGTTTGCTGTACGAATCGGAGCTGATGGAGCTGCTGCGGGCACGAGATCGTTGGCTCAAACCCGATGGCTTCATTCTGCCCGATCTGGGTGAACTTTATCTGCTGGGCGGCGCACAGCAGCTGCTGAAGAGCGATCGCTGCGATTGGTGGCTGAATGTCTACGGCTTCAATATGAACGCACTGCGTCGTTACTCGCTGGCGGAGCCACGTTTTGTCAAAACGAAAGGTGAGCAGCTGCTCACCTTGGCCCACAAAGTGCTCCATTTGAATTTGCGAACAGCTTGTGTGGAGGATCTGCAAATTGATCGTCAGATTCGGTTGCAGGTGCAGCAGGAGGGTTACTTTGAGTGCTTTATTCTCTACTTTGATGTGGGCTTCAGTCGTGCCCATCATCATCAGCCGCTCAAGCTTAGCTGTAATCCCTGCCTGCGCACTCCACTCAAATCGCTGTGGTCGCAAACGGTTCTCTTTGTGGAGCAACCGTTTATGATGCGTCGGAGTCAGAATTACACGGGCCATTTGCTCTTCAATGCGCTGGCCCAGGAGCAGCAGGCGCAGCAAGCGCAGCAAGCGCAGCAGGCGCAGCTTAATCTGAATCAAATGCAAATTGAGATTAAGTTCTTTGAGAGCAGCCAGGATGGCAACTGTGGCAGGCCATTGGTGCTCAAGCGTTGGCTGCTCTTGCCGCACTTTCAAACCGTCCGCGAAGTGCACAGCTGCCAGGATAAAAAGCTGGCCGTACACAAGCCACATTATAGTAGGGATTGCTCTTACTTAATCTATATCTTAATTATTAATTAAATTATTTATTAATTAAATTAATTATTTAATTAAATAAATTGTTTTGTTTCTTGCAGATGCTATCGGTACAGACGGCCGGCTGCGCGGGAATGGAGCGGCTTGGCGTTCCGACCCGCACATCGTTAGGCACACCACCCGATGAGAGGTATATATCTATAGCTATATATTGTATACACTCAGAGAAAAGAATCACTTACTTAAGCAGAGCGTCAATTTCTAGAAATCTAAATCTAAATCTAGAAATTATTTCCAAACTTTATAAATTTCAACTCGACTGTTTTTCTGAGTGTACGCTAGATATTTCTTTCACTCTGGCATTATACTAATCAAGATTTTATGCTTCGCAGGGATCAATTTAGACGTAGAATGCGCGTTGATGCGCTCCAAGCACGAGAGCTTCTTGCCGCACGAGGCGACACTGTGATTCGTAACAACAGCAGCAGCAGCAGCAACAGCCAGCAACAGCAGCAGCAACAGCAACAACAACAGCATCATCATCAGCATCATCATCATCATCACAACAATAAGCAACAACATTCCCACCATCAACAACAACAACAACAACAGCAGCAACATTATCTGTACCAGCAACAGCAACAACAACGTATGACAACTCCGCCCCCCAGCAGCAGCAGCAGCAGCAGCTACAATAACAACAACTACAACAACACGCATAATAGTATTAATCAATTTGGTGGCAGCAACAATGTGGCAAGTGGCGGCATTGAGGCGACCACATTGAAATATGGCAACACCGGCAGCGGGAGCAACAAGGGCGATCTGAGCACATCATCATCGTGTGGCTCCTCGTCGTCGGCATCGTCGTGTGGCTCTCTAAACAGCCACAGTGCGGATCATCATCAACATTACCAATATCAGCTGCAGCAACAGCAGACGCCCCGCTGCCCACACCATGTACCACTGCCGGACAGCGAGTACGGACAGGATCGTCATCTGCAAATACGCAGCAGCTATCAGGTGACCCATCTCAAAATCCATCCCACTCCCATATAACACTTACTAATACTATATATCCAATCAATCCATATAGCAATCGGAAATCACACGCTCCTATACGAAGCCGCCGCCCAATAAAACCGTACGCGATGTGCCCGAGCAGCAGATTAGTGGCAGTGCTGCAGCTGCAGCTGCTGCTGCTGCCTGCTCCAATTATCGTTTGACAACGTGCGCAACGTCCACCTCCAACTCCACGTCCAACAATTCGATCAGCGCCGCCTCCTCCTCGTCGGCGGCTGCCAGTGCACTTGCTGCGGCAGCAACCAAATCCAAGCCGAATGCCATAACAAAGTTCTTCTCACGCATCAGTTCACCGAAGTCGCCAACGGGACAGGCGGGAACAACGCCAGCGTGCTCATCCTCACTTGCCTCATCCGCGTCCATGTCCTCATCAGCGTCCAGCATTCCCTCCTGTGTGTCGGCATCCTCGTCGGCCTCCTCGTTGGCAGCGGCACCGCTTCCATCGCTGCCCATCTCCAATGCGGCGACACTGAAGAGCACCGCCTGCAGTTATGGCAGCACAACGACAACAACAACGACAACGCAGGACTTGAATCCGAATCCAAATCCGGAGCAGGAGGAGACGACGCAATAATTCCAATTGGAGTCCAGATTTAACAAAAAAAAACACATCTGTTTCAAGAAGTTCGCGCTGGCACGAAAAGACTGTTTATTAGTCAGAATTTAATTTGTAAACGATGAGGAGGAGACACTAACTCACACACACACACACACACACCTACACACATACACACACACCTAGACACACACACACACACCACTTACACAGAGAGAGAGACACACTTTAGTTTTGTATCGTTGGGAGAAGTTCATTTCCATATATTGTCACACGCTAAAATATTTATATATAGACAGAGAGAGATCGAGAGAGAGAGAGAGAGAGTATAGGAACAGTACGGTACATATTGTATTTTGATAGTTTGAATATATAACTATAGTTTTAAACTAAAATCTATCTATCCCCCACCACCACCAAACTTTTGATTATATATACACATAAATATATATGCTATAATTGTAATTTGTATGTTTTTTTTTTGTTTTTTGCTGGAACACAGACAATTCTTTAGTTCAATTGGAATTTTATATATATATGTATATATATATATATATGTATATATATATTTATATTTGTATTATCGAGTAGAACTTTCTTTGAAACAAATATGAAATCAACAAAAAAAAATGTTAGCGAAAAATTTGTAATTATTTTGAATTTGAATTTGTATTGAAATTCCCCCTTGCCGTATTATGTGTTCAGGCGAAAACCCCTAACCCCAACCCACCACCCCCTAGACACAACTGCCCCCACCACAAACCCCGCCCCCCCCTCCTCTCTCTCCCTTAAAAAACTCCCACGCTATATGCATAGTTTGATTTCGAGTGGAGTTTTGCTGTTTCCAAATTTGGAGGGGGTGGGGGGGGAGGGATGATATAGTGGATATATATATATCGGTGAGGGGTTGGCAGTTGATGAGAGGGGGGGGAGGGGCGGTTGGTCGTGCAGCAGAGCGCAGGTGTGTACATTTTTTGATTTAGTTTAGCCAAATAGCGCAAATAAAGTTGATAATAAAATTAACGCTATGCTATGTATAAAATAATAATAAATATAATATGTAATAGTTATTATAAAGATATATATATATATATAAATATATAATATCTGTATGTATGTATGTACATAACACGATTGTACACAGCAATGTAAATTCTAAGCACAAATCTCAAAAAATTGCAATCAATTTGCAGAAAATATAAAAGACCGTTTGAAAAGCAAAAAAAAAAAACAAAAAAAAAAAAAACTAAAATTTTTATTTATTATATAGATTTCTAGCATGCATATTCGGCGTCGTTATTTCTCCAATATATATTCAAAATTATGGAGCTCGGAGCTCAAAGAGAAGCGAAGCGAGAAGAAAAATTTAACTTAGCAAACATACGCACACATTGTACATAAGCAGCACTAGATATCTATATATATATATATATATATATATATATATGTGTATTTTTTTGCCTTTGGTCCTAGACGAACAATATGTGGGTATGCATACAATGAGTGGGAGAGAGACGAAGAGAGAGAGAGAGAGAGAGAGGTGGATGTAAGTAAATAAGATAATTAATCAATTTAGATGCAGTACCAGCAATTCCAATCAAAGCACTTCAACTAGTGGCATTATCGAACTATACTATATATATATGGTATACATATACAATTGCAATATACATACATACATATATATTTAACATACATAGTTTTTATGTCCAATGTCAACAAGGGGAATACCATATAGAACCCATTAACTTGTCTATACATATAATCATTGTATGGTTTCAATACTTACGATCCATTAAAATCATAAATTAGACAACAAAAAAAGTCAACAAACGAATCCAACTAGATAATTATTGATAATGATACTAACTAGATGTTAAGCAGCAAGTCCTACAAGCCATTTTGGTAGTACTCGATGAGAAACCAAAAAAACAAAAAACAAAAAACAAAAAAAAAAATGGAAAAAAGATAAGTAAAGGAAGCAAAGCCATTGACTGATATTTTATATAATGTATATACGAATAATACTTAGCTGGGAAATCGGGGGTTCGCAAATGAAACTAACTCAAGCAAATCGAAGAAAACAAAGCTCTTTAAGCAAAATAACAATAGCGAAAAAGCGATCAAAATTCACAATTTTCATTTCTAATTTTCTTTCGTATTTGAACATTTTGAATCGAGCCAATGTGATGATCCAAAATAAAAAATAATAATCATAATGATGAAAAACAGTAGCAGAAAAAATACTCGAAACATTGCAAAGCGAAGAGTTCAACTAAATACTAGCGAAATTTTTAAATCGAAAGGGCATTCAAAATAAATAAATAAAAAACGAAATAAGAAATAAGCGGATGGAAAAATGCATAAATAGTATATATATAAAATGCGAAATACATAATACTATATTAAAATTATTACTCATTATTGTTGTTGTCTCATGAATATAACATTGAAATCTAACAAAAACAAATGTCTACGAATCCTATCTAAACTTTAGTAGCGGGTAAAAACACTGTGAAAGTTGAGAATATTTCTTTTAGATATAAAAACTTGGTCACAATTGTAAATTGGCAAGCAGTGCAGGTAAGTGAGATGGCGAAAGCAGTCCAAGCAGTGTAATATAAAAGCTCCACTTCAGTAAGTAGAGACATAACGGAACATAGTGCAAAGCACACGACTAGCGGCAGTTTAGGCTTGTTTGCGTTTTGATTTAAGCAGTTATAATAGTAACCAAGCAAGCAGTTCAGTTATGTATAGTCAAAAATCAAGCAGTAAAAACAATGTGCCAGTTATTGAAAGTAGCTGCTGCACTTTATTATTCAAGGCACACACAGTCAGCCGACAGTTGACCGTTACTTAAATAAAAAATATTATTTCTTGTAGCTAAATGCAGTTAGTCACATTGGTAAATCAGCAAGCAGTTCATGTCAGTACTGCTTGCACTGCTTGATAACAGGAAAGAGGTTAACGCTTGCCGTTAATCAAATTTGACCTTGACAACTAATCGCCTTTTGATAATAATAAAGTAAAATGAATATTTCTACAAATTCCCAAAACGTTTCAGTTTTACGCTGAAACTCCATCATGATCAATAAAATCATTAATAAATTCTTAATAGGTTTAAGCCAGAATATCATTTGTAGGATTTTAGAGATTATTAAAATAAATATTTAAATTTGACCTTAAACGCATAAGCGCAAGTAATTCCCACTTAAAGAATTTGCCAATTTATCAAGCACTCGTTAATAGTGACACGCAAAAACGGTATTAGACGCAGGCGAATTGAAATACTCACGTATTCCTTATCGATCCCCTATTAAGAGCCCAAAGTTTATCAAACGTTTGTAACTTAAATATAAATATAATAAAAACCACAAAACGGCACACAGTCGCATGAGTGGTGCTCGCTGGAAAGCACACTGAAACACAGCCATAGCAATAAAATAGACTCCACTTTCGATGTGTCATCAAACACAATAGACCAATAAAGATATATATATAAAATCGTAGACCTTATCGCGTTCAGATAGTGCCCGCAAACATCGATCAAATCGAATTCGTTCACAAAATGTCGCAAATCTATCAGAAATCTGAGGTTGCGGAGCGTAACGGTAAAAATGGCAAACCCGTGTGGATAATCTACAAGGGGAATGTGTACGATGTGACAGACTTTATGAAGGATCATCCCGGCGGCGCTGATCTCATACTCGACGAGGCCGGCAAGGATGCGACGAAAGCCTTCAACAGCATCGGACACTCACAGGATGCAGTGAATCAGCTGAAAGAGTACAAAATTGGCGAAGTGTCGCCCATCGAGGAGCAGCCAAAGCCACAAACAGCACCAGTCAAATCCGCACAGTCCACAAAATCCGAACTGCCCGCGGTGACCCCGGCAGCGAAGTCCAGCGGAGGTTTCCTCTGCTGCTGCTAAGGATGAATCCTTAATGTGTGTGTTTGCTTTCGGTTTTTATTAACATATAGTTCAGGTCGTTCTAGTATAGTAATTAGTATAGTAACTCTCTCTATCTCTCATGCCATACATAGTGATTAACTAATAAGTATAGAGTAATCTAAGAACAAGATCAACTTTTTGCGTAACGCAATAATCTGAATAAATTTGAAGTTTACACTTTTAACGGTTTTCGGATCGTGATCGGATCTGGATCTGGATCTGGACTCCTCAACAAATTTGCACTAATATATTCAACTAATTTAATGCTGGCGTTTCTGCGTCTGTTTGCTCCGTTGGCAGCACGTTGCAGGCGGCATCAAACAGATCCGTGGAAAAGTTGCTCACATTGTTGACGGTATGATTGCGTAGATAGTGATAGAAGCGACTGGAGCGTCGCTCCAGACCAGCCCGTTGCTTCTCACTGCGACAAATTGCACGCATCGTCGGCTCAAAGTCTAAGTAGCGGGCGCCGGAGCTACGCAGACAGCAGCTGCCCAATTGGTCCACCAAATTGAGTCTGAAACAGGGAGGGTATAAATAATCGGAGTCTGAGAGGAGATTAGAAATCTTTTACTCACCGCTCCTCCGTCTTGTCAAAGAGATTGTAGGCATAATCCTTAGAAGCCAGGCACGTGTTCACCGCTCGCTCGACCAACGAATGCGATAGCTGCTCGCCGAGATGCGGCTGCAGGCGATCATTGCTACTGCGCTCCAGCTGCAGTCCACCAGCGTCCAGCAGCGCCGCCGTCGACAGATGCTCATAGAACGTGGCCAAAGTCTGAAGCGGAGCTGGAGTTTCACTCTTGTTGTGGTTGTGGTTGGTTGTTGTGGCATTGTTTAGCCACGCCTTCTTTGGTGAACACGACGACTTGCGCGATTTGGCACCACTGCGTCTCGCTGCTGCCGGCTGCTCCACCACCTGCTCCGCCTGCGGCCGCAGCAACGTTGAGTGCCGCAGAAACCCGCTCAGATTCAAACGCAGCAGGCGAAAGTCAACTGGGAAGGGTATAAAATGTTGGACATTCTGCGCCGTGGTGTAGAACTCAAAGAGACGCTGATGGATGCGAACACTATCATCCCGGGAGGCCAGTGTTGGGGATTTGTTGGGTGACTTGAGTGCCTGGGGCAGCAGTCTCGTGGTCGCCGCATCCCCTCCACTTTGGATGAAGAACTGCAGTTCCATCAGTGTTTTGCGCAAATTCTGATTGTTGTACAGATACAGCGAGATCAGTTCGTCCAGCTCAATGGGACAGTTCTCCATCAGAGCGAGCACGGCGAGAAATCGGGAGATGTTCAATATATTCGGTGATTGGAAATTGATCTTATTCTGTTGTATCAAGCGCTGGAGATGCGCACAATTCGGATCGGTGGCGACAATGATGACGGGTCGCTTCGAGCTGGCGGCGAGCGTGTAAATCGCATCCGTAAAGCCAGCATCCGTGTTCTCAAACAATATATCCGCATCCTCGATGAGTATCAGGGATTTGCGCACATCCTCATCGCCAGCGGCGTGTGGCTGCCGCTTGGCCGCATTCTGTTGCATCTTCTGGAGCAGTTGTTGCGAGCGTGCCGCACCAGCTTTTGCCTCCTTGCGTATCTGATGCGACTGTGTCGCCTCCTGCAGTTCCTGCATCAGTTTCTTGCCCGTGCGTCGCATGCCCGCATTTATCTCGAGCACATTGAAATTCATGTCGTTGGCCAGCGCAAATACTGCATTCGTTTTTCCGCTCGAACAGGGACCGAGCAGCACCATTGTATTGCAATTGATGCCCATGGAACTGGAATCGTGGCTAAAGTCCATGGAGTTATCGTCATCCATGGGCGTCTGTGAGTTGCGATTGCCGGCACCGTTCCAATTGGAGAGAAAGTCACGCAACTCTTGCACTGGGCTAAGATTCACCAGCACCTGTTCGAACAGCAACGGTTTGTATTTCTCCGTGAAGAGCAGCTCGCCGTTGGGTGCCAGCGCCGGGGGCTTTGCATCCTCCTCCTCCTCCTCGGCGACCACAGCCTGCAGCTGTTCCATGGAGCGACGTGTGCGTCGTGTTACCACAAAGGATTCACCCATCGGTTGGGTATCCTGCGCCGCATCGATGGCACTGAAATGCCTGTATTTCTCACGCATCTGATTGTAACACTTGAAGGTGGGAAAACGCTCGAAGATGCCCTTCCAGCTCTTGACCGTCGAACGCTTGTTTTCCAGCATTGGCAGTGGGCTAAATACGAATCTTTTTGACTTTCGCTTGGAGTTTATAAAATCGGTGGCAATGCAGCTGGTTATGCTGCCTGGGTTGCATTTGCGTACCGTTTCCAAGTGATCCTCCTGCTCATCATCCTCCTCCTGCCACTTTAAAGGCGCAACTGGAGTTGGCTTCGTGGTGTCCGCTCCAACGTGTGCTATGCGTGGAAACAGTTCGTAGTTGTCCTCGTAGTATTGCTCGAAGCAACGCTGACGCTGCTGCTCCTGCTTGAGCTTCTCGGGCACGCCGGAATGCAGGAATTCGTGGCGTGCACGCAACACTGTCGGATCCGGACTAGGTTTGGGCAGCTGGCGCACAAAAAGCGGCGCCAATTTCTTGGGCGTCATTGCCGGATTGCTATCATCCAGATTAATGATTTCAACGGAGTCCGAAATTAATTCCTCTGCTGTTTGCTTCGCTGCTTTGGTGGGACTTGGCTCCAAGTCGTAATCGTAGCGCGCCTTTGAGGCACACGAGCGTCGCGGGCGACCCGAAGGAGTCGTCGTCGTGGTGACTTCCACTGGCGTATTGAGCACACTTTTGCTGCCCCTCGTCGGTCGTCGTCGGGGCGTCTCTGGCTGCTGCTCGACTGCACTCTTTGGCGACACCACCTTGGGAAAGTAGCCCAACAGGCTGTCCCGTTTCTTGGCCAGTTGCTCAACTGCATCTGCATCTGCATTTGCCACTTCCACAGTAACATCCGCGCTGAGTCGTCGCGTGCGCGGACGTCCTCGTCCACGTTTCACTGGCGCCGATGAGGATTGCTGCAACTGCTGCTCTTGATTCTTCTCGGGCTGCTGGGTTGTCAGCAGTTTCTTCAATCTACAAGTGGATTGGATGATCTAGTGATTAGAGAAAGAAAATATCAATGAGAGTGTGGCACGCTTACCTCTTGGCTCGCTGCTCCATTTGCTGTTCGACAAACTCGCCACGTGCATCGTCTGCCATGCGTCGCTTGGCGGCGCCCTTTTTCTCATTCCACTCGTGCAACATTTGCTTGCGTCGTTTCGTTTGCGGCGTCGTCGCCAACACATCGCAATCAGCAGCCGCCTGCAGCTCTGGCGGAGATTGTTGCCCGTTTGGATTGGTGCCCAGCGCGCGTGCACTGCGTGCATTCATCATCAGCTCGAAGACATTGCTGGCCATCACTTTGGGTTTCTCCGCTTTCTCTCCAGCCTTGACAGCTAAATGCTTGATGATCGTTGTCTGATTGCGCGCGGATCTCAGTGGAGTGCTGCTGTTCAAGGGACTCGCATTCGATTCGCGTTTGCCTCCAGCAATTGCTGTGGCTGCTCCATTCTCACGTTGCGCGGTTTTCTCGCGCAGCACGTGGCGATCGTTGTTCACTGTTGTTTTTGTCATTTGTTGTTGTTGCTGTGCCTCTGCTTCTGCTTTGGCAGCGCGTCTTTTCTCCTCGCGCTTTCGTTTGTGCTTCTCGCGATGCTTTTGCTTGACGGAGTACAGCACCTCCTCCATATTTTGTAGGATCAATTTGGATTTGGCGCTGGGCGGTGCTCTCAATATGAATGGAGATGTTGGCGGCTCCAATACATTTTTTGGGGGTGTGATTAAAGTTGCTGCTGTTGTTGTTGTTGTTGTTGTATTCTCACTTGTAAAACAATTTACATCAGTCATTTTTGTGGCGCTTCTCGCTTTTTTTTACATTCGTACATAGTGTGTGTGTGTGTGTCAGAGTGTGTGTGTGTGTGTGAACTGTGTGGCTGTATGTGTGTGGGTGTATTTGTGTGTGTGCGTTCAACAATTTGCAAGCAAGTTGTAAATACAAAAGCCAAACTTATAAAATTGCAACAAAGCGAGAGAGAGCGAGATCTACATACATAAATAAACAATGAATGTGTACCTTGTTTTCTTGCACACGCACACACAACTAGATGCATATATATATATATTCATATATATATCTGTATATGTATGTACACAAAACAAGCACGCGATTTTACACACACTTAAAGTTTAGTTTTGAATACATTTCGGTTGAATCAAAAAATTAGAATTCTGCAGAAAATGCAAGAGGCAATGCAATGAGCAGAAAATGGCGCGAAGGTTTCACAACACTGCACACACACACAGGCATGCATGCATTTGCGAAGACATATCGATATGGGCAGCATGTGTTTTCTTATCGATTAATATGCAAAGGTAAAGTTGCATTTTTCAGCACAACTTTTGCAGATTTGACGTCACAGTGGAATTGAAATTATATTTTGAGACGTATTAATGCAGATAATACACAACATTTTGAAGTTTGCGGTATATATATAATGTTTATATTTTGTTTACAATTTTTAGAGTACAAGTAGAATTTTGTAACAAATTTGCTGAAGCACAACTCGTGACGTGCTCCGCAAAGAGAGCGATTGAAAGAGAGAACGAAAAGATGGCAACTTAAAATAAACAAAATTGTGAAAGTGACAATTGCCTCAGTAGGTGAAATACGCAGCTAGATAAACAAAAAAAAAGTATAAATAAGCGTAAATTAAAGAACAAAGAAAAAGAACAAAGTTAAAGTGAACAGCAAAGCAATGTCAAATACATCGAGTTTGAGCAGCTTAGACAGTGGCAGAAATCTGCGACATGCTGCAACCGATGAATATCCCAAATCCATTGAGCGGCTGCGGCTACGCTCACAAAAGTTGGCGGCGCGACTGCAGCAGACACAACAGGATATGACAACGAGGCAGCAGCAGCAAAAGGCACACTCCGAGCGGTCGTTGGCCATTCTGATGGGTGTTCCCCTGCAACCAGGTGGTCTACCAGCCGCCCAAACAGCTGCAACAACTACAAAAGCCGCCCAGAATAAGAATCCAGTCTACTCCCTGACATCGCCCATGCAACCAGCTTATTTGCCAGCTCATTTGCGACGCCAACCTGCCACAGCAGCAGCAGCAACAACAACAGCGGTAGCTGCTGCTGCACAGACTCAAGTTGTGCCGGAGATGAAAGCGAAGACACGCAAAACAGTTTCAACGCTCATCAGCGAGGTGAACGCCCTCAAGGATCTAATCAGAAAGTTAACACTGTTCAATCCGGATGTTAAAGCTCATGCCCAGCTGTTGATCAATCAGAGTGAGGTGCTCGGCCAGCTGGATGGGCTGCTCCAGCAACCAAGCAATGACTATGTGCAGACACAACTCAAGCTGCAGAAACCGCAGCAGCTGCCACGTCCTCGTCACGAATCCGAGTTGTCCACCGCGAGCAGCAACAGTGAGGCATGCGCCGGTGGAACATCATCATTAGCAGCTCAGCAAAAGCAGGGCGAAATCAACTTGTCGCCGCGCAAACGCAATCGTAATCGCAAGGGACGCAAAGGCAAAAATTTGACAAGTACGCAGAACAGCGAACTGGACGCAATGCGTGTCTACATCAACCGGATTGTGCAGCAGCATGTTGGTGGCGAGGAGCATTCGTTGCCGCCTGAGCTGCGCTTTGAGGGTGACTTTGGCGATTTGGAGTCGCATGCCTCGCAACTAGTTGCAGCCGGCTACGGGCGGATTGTGGAGGCTGAGATTCGTGTGAATCGCAAGAATAATCGACAGGCATTCGTCACTATGTCAACGGATCGTGAGGCACTCGATAAGGATGGCATGGTCATGTCACCGGTGGCACGTCGCTATGCCTTCGATGGTGATATTGTGCGTGCCTTTGTCCTCAATGTGGGTGCAGTTGTGACCAAGACAAACGTAACGGGTGCAGGACGCATTATTGGTGGCAAGCCATCGATTTCGTTGGGTGAGTAAATTCAGTCGCAATCAATGACCAATCCAAGCAACTGCCAAGCCTAAAGATTAGTCAATCGGTAAATCACATTTCCCATGAATTTCAGGTGACAACGAGGAGCTCTCGGAGGAGGAGACCGAGTCGCCGGATTCGGATGATTATAATGTGACTGTCATTGCATCCGATAACTGCCGCAAGGCCTTCGTCATAGCGATTGTTAAGCAGACGGAGCTGCGTCAGATCGTTGGCACCATCTCGTTCACTAATCCCACCAAGCTCTGCGACGATGAGCTCTTCTATAAATTCCGACCCTTCGATTTGCGTGTGCCAATGGCTTATATACCGCAGGCAAGTTGTGCCCTTCACATTGGCGATCGGAAGTCGGATGAGGTGTGTGGATTGTTGTTTGTTGCGCACATTCTCGAAACGGATGCGAATGGACACTGCATAGCGCAGTTGGTGCAACCGGTGGGACGGGTGGGCAACCTGGATGATGAACTGAAGGCGATACTCTTTCACAATAATCTGCGGGATGTGGTGCCCTTTGAGGAGCGCTTCAATGAGATGTTTGCCCAGCCAGCGGCGCCTGTTGGCGAAAAGGATCTGGTGAATCGTCCGGATATGCGCAAGCAATGCATCTTCACAATTGATCCACTGACTGCCAGGGATCTCGATGATGCGCTCTCCATTGAGAAACTGGGCGAGAATAAATACCTAATTGGTGTTCACATATCGGATGTGTCCCACTATCTGGAGGAGAATAGCGAGCTCGATAACATTGTCAAGGAGCGTTCCACATCGATCTATTTGGCCAATGAGGTCATTCATATGTTGCCACAGCCGCTGTGCTTTCGTTGCTCCCTGCTGCCCGGTGAGGATAAATTCGCCTTCTCCGTCTTCTGGCACATGGATGCCAATGGCAAGCAGCTGGAAAAACCCGTTTTTACACGTTCGGTGATCAATTCGTGCACACAATTCGCCTATGAGCACGCCCAGAAGATTATCGATAATCCCGGCGAGCAATTCAACGTTGATGATTTTCCCAGCATACTCAATGGATTCAGTGTGGAAGATATTGTCAAACGGGTGACCTGGTTGAGTGGCATTGCGAGGAATATGCGCAGCGAGCGCTTCGCCAATGGCGCTTTGACCATCAACAATGCCAAGGTGCGCTTCAATTTGGATCCGGTGAGCGGTGAACCCGTCGGCTTTGAGCTGGAGACGCAACGCGAGGCGAATCACATGATTGAGGAGTTTATGCTGCTCGCCAATCAGGCAGTTGCCCGCTTCATCCACGATGCCTTCCCCAATATTGCCATTCTGCGCCATCATCCGCCGCCGTTGACTAAATCTCTGAAAGCGTTGCGCGAGAAACTACTCTCGAAGGGCTACGATCTGGATTACAGCTCCTCGAAGGCGCTGCAGGCGAGCAAGCAACGTTTGTGCAGCGAGGCAAACGATCCCGTTGCGATGACCGCCTGCCTCAGCCAGCTGCTGATGAAGCCCATGGCACGCGCCAAGTAAGTGGACTCAATTCCTCATGCTGGAAATGTGATTAATTTATGTTGCCCCCCACTTGCAGCTACTTTTGCAGCGAGGGCAAAACGGAGGCATCAGATTTGTGGCATTATGCACTATCCATTCCCATCTATACGCACTTCACCAGCCCCATTCGACGCTATCCGGACGTGATGGTGCATCGGTGAGATCAAACTCTAAATATAACAAGAGGGAACGTTGCAGTCGTTACAATATATCTGACTTGAATCCCTCTCCACTTTCTCATTCGTAGTCTCCTTGCGGCTGGTCTCCACTACTGCCCTGCGCCTCAGCGCACCACCGACGAACTGCATCAATTGACCAAATTGGCCAATGAGCGTAAATATAATGCCAAATTGGCTGGCGACGAGTCGGGCAATTTGTTCTTCAAGCGTTATGTGAGCAATCGCCAGGCGATCTATATGCGTGCCGTTGTCATCGAGATCTTTCATCATATTATGAATGTGGTCACCTTGGCATCGGGTCATGTGATTAGCATCAATTATAATATGCAACGTGTTCTCATCGATACGCACAATGCACCCAATTTTATTCTGGTTTCGGAACGGAATACGCAACAGCAGCCAACAAAATTGGAATTGTTATCGGTGATTCCAATTCGATTGATTATTTGGGATGGCAAATTAACTGGATTTCTGCTCTCTGCCGAGCAGCGTTTGAAAGGACCCAGCATGGAGCAACCGTTGAATGATGACAAAAAGAAACAACAGCAACAACAACCGCATCAGGAGCAACAACAATTGCCAAACAAAAAACCCAAAAAAAACAAAAAATCGGCTAAAAATGCACACTTGGAATACGCTCAAAAGCAAAAACAACAAGAACAAACGCAGCCTGTTTTTGTGCTGCACAAGAACAGCTCATAATTGTGAGAGTGAGAGGGAGATCGCACACAAGCACACATGCACAGTGATCACACTTTCTCTAATTTGATTTTAAATTTTGCATTAAATGCATTTTCTGCATTATGAACAAGTTCGCGATAATTAATATCGTCTTTTCGAAACGATAAACAAATTTATAATTTCTTTCAAAATTTAAAAAAAAAAAGTATTTAACTTTTAAGACCAAATTACAGTAAAAAACCTATATTTAGTTTTTATGTTATTCCACTGTTTACTTTAAAAATGTTTTGCATTGTTTGATTTGTTGCACAGTGTGTTCACACAATAGAAAGCTGACTGATATGGTGAACTTCATGCAGCGACACCTTGTGGATAATTAATAGAACAGGCTGCGTACCGAAATTAATTTAAGAGAACTCACTCAGCCAATATAATGCTACTTTGAATTAAGCGAAAATATAGGAAACAAAAATGTATTCAAAATTACCATGATTTTCAAAGTTGATTTATTAATAAGATTGTAAAATTAAAATAAAATTCGGCAATTTCGAGTCGATAAATAGATAGAAAAAAATACCGCAGGCTTCATATCGATAAAATGGAGAGCATAACAGAGCTACAGTTTGACGGTGTTGCTCTGGCATTGTTACATTGCGCACAGTTTGAGCCGCATTGCTTAAGTTCTGTCGTTCGGTAAGATTGATTCGTCCACCAATTATATATTTATTTATATGTGGAAAAGAATACAATAATTAAGTACAAACCGAAACACTTACGCGCACCCACACAACATACAGCTGGTGAAATTGTAATGGAATAATTAAATAGATGGCAGTTGTCATCCAATTGAGTGCTTCACTGTTACGGCAAAAGGAAAGCGCAAATGAAAAAATATATACACACAAGCAGCAGGGCAGGCAGGCAGCAGGAAAAGGGGCATATAGGAGACAGAGGAGCAGCAGGCAACAAGGGATTGTCGCTGGCAGCGCATGCTCCTCAAACCAATTCGCGCGAAATTAACTATTAACATTTAACAAATGTGTAAACTACGTGTGAGTGTGTGTGTTCGTATGTATGCATATTAATTATTTAAAAAAAAGTGCAGACAGCAGGCCAAAATATTGAAGAAGGAGCGAGTGAGAGAGATTGAGAGAGTGGTGTGCGGTGTGTGGCAGGGGTAACACAAAAAATCGACCAGCAGCCAAGAAATCAACAGTGCTGTGTGGAAAAAGTGAACGGCACAACTAGCGCTGAGCAACACTGCTCCGCCATATAGCCATCCCACTCACGCCCATGCGGTTGGCCCTCTTCTGTTTTTGTTTGTGGGCTAGTTTATTGGCCATCTGTTTTGATTTTCTCTTCTTCAATTTAAGCGCGCCAAAGGGGTGCGCGTGTACTTTCTTTCTCTCTGTAGCGCAAAAAAAAACAATTGTGTGGGTGTGCAAATGCAAGTGTATTCGTGTGGGTGTGTTGTGTGTCGTGTATCGCAATTTGCTCCGCGCGCGCTTTTGATAATTGATAAGCTCGTGTTTGGGTCCATCTCAAATAATAAAACAATAACAACGCATACATAGACAAAACACACACACACACACACATAGGCAAACACGCACACATGTTGCACACGCGTTTTTGATTTTTGCCGCCATTGAGACTGCTTTTTGTCATATGCATTCGTGTGTGTGTTTTGATGTGTGCAACAAGGCTAACAGATAGTTGGGCAGGCTGACGAAGGCGGCTTTATCGATTCCAAAAAGTATATGCAAAATATACTGTACGGAGAGAGAGAGAATCCGCTATATATAAATAAATAATACACATATCAATAAATTATGAACTTCAAACCTAAGCAGAGCTCTTTCAACTAGTATTTATTTGAATCGTTTCTTACAGAGTTTGTCAAGCGCTTCAGCAACAAGGAACGACAAAGAAAAGAATTGTTTTTAATCACAACTTGCAGAGAAGCCCAAGTTTCCAAAACGCAAGCATACATAAATGGTTTCTACTTTCATAGGCCTATTGGGTAAGTAATATTTATCTATATATCTCTATATATTCTTGCTTATAAATGCATTTCTTATCCTTCTATATGCAGACATACAATCATGGTGGGAGATACCGTGTATTTCACATTTCTGTTCATTGTTTAGTTCCGCTTTCGATCTGCCCGATATTGATATTGAGGTAATACTGATTGATTTTCATTCACATTTGCTGTGTAATTTTAAAATTGATTTGTTTGCTTTGCAGGATCTTGAATCGGCGCTGCTTTCCGATGGTACCAGCGATGAGGATCAGGTTGCCCTAGTGCCGGAATTAATTGTACGTTTGCTGACCGGCTGCGATGCGCTACATTCGGTAGCCAATGAGATAACACACAGCAACTATCAGATGTTTTTGCGGCGTTACCTGCGCCAACAGTGTCGCCTGCATCAGACCGAGAATCACTTTGATACGGACATTGATTTCCAATCGCTGCCGGTGCGCAAGCGTCTACAAATCCTGCACCATCTGTGCCACTTTCGTCTCGACTCTGTCGATGTTCAGGTCATACTCAGCAATCTAGAGGCGGACAGTTTGCGCGTTGAGCCGCTCGGCTACGATTCAAAGAACTCCGGCTATTGGTATTTCTACGGCACGCGCCTCTATCGCGAGGATAGAACAGCGGCTGCACCAGTCACATCTGCATCCAGTTCGAATTCTAAGCAAAGTGCCGCTGCTGCCGCTGCCGCTGCTGCCGCCGCCGCCGCCGCTGCTGCTGCCGAGCTTGAGTTTGGCATCGACGATTTTAGTTGCAACACAACACTTTGGAATAACAACACCGTCTGGCAGGTCATCTGCTTCACTGAGGAGGATTGGCAGCATTTGGCATCCAAATTCAAGGCCTCATCGCATGCCAAGGAGCGCGAACTCTTTCAAATACTCGCTGAGAACTTTTTGCCCAAGCTGCCGCAGCTGTTTCGCGAACGTGAACGTCTCAGACGCAGAAAGTGAGTCACAAATCTATTTACCTATTTAAAGCTACAAAAATTCTTAGTTAATCAGAGAACAACATACAGCCAGATCAACCAGTTACAATTCCTGCCGGCAGCTTAGGTTAGATAAAACGACTGTCAACTGTAGGATAAACACACATGGGCCAGTTTTGTCCTGTTGTGATTTGGATTCTTCTCAATTCTTTGGCACTAGTTTGGAGATTGCATCAAAGTTGAGAGCAGTTGTTTTGTATGAATCTCGCACTTCATATTTATAATGGGTTGCTCCTAATTATGCCAAGGAGCTTCCCAGGCTGCCTAACAGGAGCAAACGAAGTCTTCAGGACATTCCTCTTCTTCTGAAGAGATCATTAAATGGCCCTTGGAGTCCGGAAAGGCAGCTTTACTCGAAATTTGATAACAAATATTAACAAATATTAATTATTTTTGCAATTTTTGCATAGAGAAAAGCTAATAATTATTTACTTCTCTGCTCTCAATACACAGGCTGCTGCAAGTGCGCAACTCGAGTCGCTTGCGGAATCTCGCTGAGCTGAAGGCGCGCCAGGAGGAGGAGCGCGAGAAGCGGGAGCTTGAGCGCGAACGCGAACGTGTACGTCGTGAGCGTCAGACCGCCACAAATTTGGCGGCTCAGCAACGCACACGCAGACGGTTAGCACGTCTAGTAATTTAAGCAACAAGCAGACTTCAGACAGCAGCTAAACGGAGACCCATTCACATCAAATCACATTAACCACATTGAGAACAACACTCAACAACAAGCGACAACAAAATACACTCAGACAACAACAACAAAAACAACAACTACAACTACAGAAACAACAACAACAATTATTGAAACACACTCACATCTCAAAAGCATATTTAAGTTGAGTTTACAATTTAATTTCTTTTGATTTGTTTGTTTTGTTTTACTTAAACGAAATTTGCTTGTTTGAGGAATTCTCATTCAAAGAAAAAAGAAAAAGCAAAGAACTATATCAAAAATCAAATCATATCCCCATCGACGCTTAAGCAGGCAGCCAGCGACCAGAAGAGACTGAGACGGCAACTGGACCCCAAAACGGATAATCAGCACTTTATTTGAGTTTTGCCCATATTAAAAAAAAAAATAAAAATTCTAAAAAAATTGGTTGGATTTCGTTTTCAAAAAATAATAATATGAACACAATATGAACAATTATGTAAGCATGCTTTATATATTACCTCTATATTTGATACGTACTCCATATGGCATTTACTTTCCATTTTATGTTTATGAGCCGCTCTTCTCTCTATATATATTTATTTATTTGTATTTATGTTTATTTGACATTTGTGGCACTTCATTCATTATCAACTGCAGCTGTTGAGATCTCTCATCGTAGCGGCGCCAGAAATCATCTACAAAACAATCACACAAAGACAATATGTTCGAAAATCAGTAGAAGTCGCTTAAACGAAAACTAAAAACAACATTTTTAATTCCATCTCAACTTAGTTGCTGCATTAACAAAAAGCCATTTCATTTGCGCATTAGTTTTAAGCGATTTCAACTGAAATTAATATTTACTTAAGATTGTTATTTACTGTGCGTTGTTATTGTCAGCATTACTTATCCAATCTTTGCTTATTCTCGTCTCTCTTCTCTCTGTTCGCTTCTCTTTCTGCAGCTCTCAATCGACATCGACGGCTAGCGGTATTTCAACTAACGCAAGCTCCTTCAAACGTACAACAACAACTAATACGAGCGAATTTCTGTGCCACAGGGAAACCTTTTGTCTAACGCCAGAAGACGAGGAGCAGGATGACGACGAGGAGGGCAGCAGCAAGAGTTTAAATCAGCAGCAACAACAGCAACAACAGCAACAACAACAGCAACAGCAGCAGCAATTAACACAAGAATCATCGCAACAAGGGGAACAAACACAACAACATCAACAACCACAACAGCAGCTGCAGGAATTAAACGCTGTCTCAGCACAAAACGTTGACTCGGATGATAAATGCGAGTCGCCAGCGAAATTCAAGAACAAGAGCCATCATCATCATCATCATCGCAAGCGGAAAAAGTCTAGCAAGAAGCACAAGAAGAGCTCGCGAGAGCGTCGTGAACGGGAAAGGGAAAAGGAACGGGAACCAAATCGAGAGCAGCATCAGCATCATCGGCGGCGACACAAGCATGCTGCGTCTGAGACAGACGAGGATACCAAAAATAATAACAACAACAATATCAACAACAACAACAACAACATCAACAGTGAGAGCAGCAGCAGCAGCGCAATCCCAGGAGCATCAGCAACAGCAGCAATACTTGTGCGTAAATATCACAAACGACGTCGCAGTCGCCACCAACAGCAGAAGAAGCTGCAACAGCAGCAACAACTGCTACAACAGCAACAACAGCCGGGGTCGAGTTCTGAGGCGCCACGCGCTCCTTCGCTGAGTCCGGAGGATAAAGAGAACTTTTGCCGTCAGCTGCAATTGCTGGATGCAAATTCGGCGGCAATTGCAGTTGCCACAAGTATTGCGAATCTGAGCCTGCCCTCGCCGGTGGCGCATGACAGTGAGTCGCAGGAGCCTCAACCACAACCAACAGCAGCAGCAGCCACAGCAGCAACACAGCCACAAGTCAAGCGCGAGGAGCAGCAGCAGATGGCGCCAGCGGCGAATGTTAAGCTGCCCGGCAGGCAAACAAATAATTCACTCAGCTCTCTGACCGGCAACATATTTATACCGACAGAGGGCGGCAACAGTGCAACCACACACCCCCACCACCAACAGCAACAACAACAACAGCAGCCGCAGCAGCAGCAACAGCCGCAGCAGCAGCAGCAACAGCAGCAGCAGCAGCAATATACGAGCAGTGGCACTTCAACGAGTGATAGCACAGTACGCTCCAAGAAACAAAAGGCCACATTGAGCGCCAGCAGCTCTGGCAGTAAAGCGGAACGTGCCACCAAAGTGGAGGCGCCTCTGAAAATTAAAAAGTCAACAGCGGCCGCCACCACAACGCCTTCATCGGCCGCCTCCAGCGCCTCCTCGTCCAGCAAGGCGGAACGCTTTAGCAGCGCCTTCTCCGACAAAAGCGCTGATGAGTAAGTCCAAGCAACTAACTAAACTAAGCTAAACTAACCAATTAGAGTCGTACATTGCACATTTAACAAACACTCCACCCATGAATACAAACTCAAGTACGCTTATTTGTTGAGCACCTTATTGTTATTCATAATTATTCATTCATGCCACATACGCCGATTGCTTCAGATCAAGTATATATCTTTATAGTCTACATTTGCCACTGGTCTGTCGGCGAGTGTATTCATTCAGTTATTCATTCACTCACACTCACTATTCAACTGCCTTGATGATTGTTGTAGTTACTTTGGTTAATCGTGTTGCATGCGTCTGCCTTTAATTGCTTCTCTTCAACTTCTACTAATGAGCCCCATCATATTTCATTAAATTGTACATAATATATCAATTGATTAACATTTTATTACCCATTGTTATTGTAAATTTTTGTACCTACCAAACAAAAACCAACAAACCAAAAAACCAAAAAACAAACAACAACATTTTGACTGTTCATCATAACCGCCATCCCCACCCATCCCCGCCCCAAAACAAACAAACAAAAACCATACCAACAAACAACAAAAATGTAGCCATGTAAATAGTACCAACCGTAGCACCAGCAGCTTTAACAACAACAACAACAACAACCATAAGCACGCGTCGCACCACAATCACAACAACAACAACAACAATAATAATAACAACAACAGCAACAATAATCACAACCACTCAACGCCGGCGGAAGCAACAGCAATAAAAACGACAACGTCGCACGGAGTTTCACACCATAACAACCACAACCACAACACACACACGACCCACCTATCCCATCATTACCATCACCACCATCATCACCACCACAATCAGCACCACAACACTAATATTCATAGTCATATTAACAGTAATAAACATAGACAAACAGCACAACACACAATTCTAACCAGACCCATAACAACAAGTACAACAACACAACACCATCTAACAACAAACACAAGCACAACAACAACAAAAACAACAACCACTACAGCGAAAGCAAACAACAACAATTCAACAACAACGTACAACAACTCCTCAACCTCAAATCATGCGAATCTTCTTAGCTTCACCGAAACGGAGGAAGTGCTACAAATCGGAATGCATAAGGTGCTCGTCTATGTTAAGAATCATCGGGATGCATGGCCCTTCATGGATCCCGTTGAGGAGGATATTGCGCCGCGATATTACTCCATCATTAGAAGGTAGATAGTATAAATATAGATCCACACAGAGGTAGCTCATATAAAGCAACCACTGTAGTTGATCTATTGGGAATCAGCAACTAACTAATTTTTCTGCTCCTCAGGCCGATGGACCTGCTCAAAATGGAGGACAAACTGGACAGTGGAGAGTATCACAAGTTTAGCGAATTTCGCAACGATTTTCGCTTGATAGTCAATAATTGCCGACTGTACAATGGGCACAATAATGGTGACTTATAATTATATATATATCTATTTGCCATATCATTTATCCACACATTCTCTCGCAGAGTACACGGAGATGGTGAACAATCTACAGGATGCCTTCGATAGGGCGACCAAGAAATATTTCGATAATCTCTCTGATGATGAAGATGATGATCCGAATTTAAGTTATCCCGCCGCTGACTCCAAAATGAACGTATTTCGTGAGAAGTACTTTAATAAGAAGGCGAAAGAGGAGGAAAAGGAATCCATGGTGGATTGTGTGGACGGCAAGCGGCTGCCGGTTAGCAGTGACGAGGAGCAGGAGGCGCTAGCGCCACCCAGCGAAACGGAGCAGCTCACGGAGGCAACGACGACAACCACGCATGCGCAGAAGCGCAAGCGCAAGGAAAAGGATAAGGATAAGGATAAGCGGCGCAAGAAGAAAACCAAAACCAAAGCTGACAAAGGCGCGGGCCAAAATGACGATATGGACACGGATGAGGAGGAAGTGGTGGAACCAGAGCCGCCACCGCCGCCGCCAGCAATTAAGAAGAGCAAAAGCAACAAAGTACTTAAAGAAAAAGACAAGGATAAGGACAGGGATAAAGACAAGGACAGGGACAAAGACAAGGAGAAGGAGAAGGAGCCGCCAGCATCCTCGAGCAAGCGTGGTCGCAAGCCCAAGAGCAGCAAATCGATGCTGGCCAATAGCAACAACAACAACGGTTCCTCTTCATCGAAGCCCACCAAAACACAAAAGACCAAAAAAGCGGCTAAAAATTCAAAGCACGAAACGGACGACGAATCCGAGCGCAGTGAGCCACCCAGTCACACCGAGTCCAGTGATGAGGAACTGGCACTGGCCAAAGTCAAATCACTGGTAAAGCCCACGGCACGCACGATAGCGGCACAAAAGAAGAAGATGGTGCCGGCGGAGTCCAAAGTGAAGGCTCCCACGCCCGTCAAGCGTCAGCCAAAGAGCAAGAAAGGTGGACGTGGTCGCGTAAAGAGCGATCGAGATCCGGACGATCTGGACGACGATGATATACCGCTGAAGAAGCAACTGCCGCCAACGGCTGCGGCAGCTTTAGCGGACTCGGCAGCCGAGTTGGAGGAGGACGAGGATGAGCGTGATGATGCTGATGATGACGATGACGATGATGTCTCCCGGTCGAGAAGCATGTCCCCCTTCAAGGTGGATCTGCACAAGAAATACTCAAAGAGCGCCCTAAACGATGATCTCTCCGAGCTGCTGACTACGGTCAAGAAGGTCAACAGTGTGGAGACCTCCAAGCTGAGTGCACGTCACGAAGGAGAACAGCAGCGGCACGAGAAAACCGATCAGGACTCGGAGACAGATTTCAAGTCGCTGGACAGCGAAAGCAGCAGCGATGAGCAAAGGAGGCGTCGCTCACCGCCGGCTGCAAAACGTGGCAAGAAGAACGATGCGACGCCGTTGGCGAAAAAAGAAAAGGAGAAGGATAAGGAGAAGGAGAAGGAGAAGGATAAGGATAAGGAGAAGGAAAAGAAGCGCAGCCAAGACAAAGAAAAGGACAAGGACAAGGACAAGGATAAAGATAAGGAGAAGGATAAGTCGCGCAGTGGCAAACACAAGAAGAGCTCTGCAGAAGCAGCGGCTGCGGCTGCGGCCGCCGCCGAGCAGGCGGAACTGGAGATGCTGCTCCCCTTTATGGATAAATATCAAGTGATCAAATATCGACGTAGTCGTGCCGCCCAAGCCGGCTCCAGTGCATCCCATGCCCAAGCGTCCTTCGAGGAAACCAAGTCATCCAGCGCAAAGAACACAACCAGCAACAAAAAGAAGCGTGAAAATGCCAGCACAGAGCCAACTGTGGAACACAACAAACGTGGCCGTAAAAGCAAGGAGCAAAAGCAACAGGCCAAGGAGCCAGAGAAACCCAGCAAGCCAGAGAAAGCCGAGAAGTCCGAGAAGTCCGGCGAGAAGCAATTGGAAAAGCAAGTGGAAAAGCACACAGAGAAGGCCAAAAAAGTAGTGGAGACGCCAAAAAACCAGGAGAAGCCGCTAAGCCAACAAACGCTGCCAAAAGCAGCGCCAATTGTTCCAGCTGCTGCTGTTGCTGCCAAGCCAGAAACTTCTAACAAGGATGTGGTGGTCAAGAGCAGCGGCGCTGCCAGCAAAGATGCGGTCAAGTCAAGTGGTGTTGCCAGCAACGCCTGCAGCGCCAAGCCCAAGGAACCCGCGCCGAAATCCAACAGCAAAAAGCGAGCTGATAAACAAATGCCGCCGCCACCAAAGCCCGCCGAGAAATCCACAGAGAAGACCAAGAAGCTAACTGGAAAAAAGGCAGCAGCAGCAGCGGCAGCAGCAGCACAGAAAGCCGCGCCAAGCAACACCAATCTGGAGGCACTTGATGTGGAGACTGAGCAGACCCTAAAGGATATTAATCGCTGGCTGGAGCATACGCCACGTTTCTCCGAGTTCAGCTCGGCGAGCAATTCACCCTCACGCTACAATCTCCTCGATGACTTCGATTCGAGCATTAGCAAGATGGATGCAGCCGATTTTCGGCGACCAGTTGCATTGGCCACGCCCAAAGCGGAACTGGTGCCCAACAAGTTGGCGGAGGCGCTCAACGATTTGGTTAGCGATAAGCCACCAGTCACCAAGCTGGAGCTGGATGCCCTGGCCACGGCCAGCAGTGTGAGCAGCAGTTGTGGCACCCCGCCACATTCGATGCACTCGAGCAACTCCATTGGCAGCACATCGGCGACGGCAGCGACCAGTGCCGGTTCAGCCTACTCCAACTTCAATTCGAATTCCAATTCGAATTCAACGACAATGGCAACGACAGCGGCGAGCACGCCACCCTCGCTGCCCAATCCGACACCGCCGCCAACACCATCGCCCTCGCTACCCGCCGCCAAGCCCAAGGAGCCGAGCACCACGCAGCTGCTCCTCAATCCCCCGCCGCCGCCACACATTAAACAACAGATGGCCAAGGAGGCGAAACGCAAATCTCTCAAGGATAAACTGGCAGCGACAGCGCACGCCCAGCAGGCCAAGGCGAAGGCGATGATGCGCACCATTGAGCGTCTGCAGCCGGGCAAGACCAAGGGTAATCTTTTGCAGACTGTGTCCAAGGCGGAGGAGTCCGAGAGCACCGCCCGCTACTCGCCGGCTCAGTCCAGCAAAAGCAAAGAGCCCAAAAATGCTTTAACCATCGATTGCAGCGATTCAGCACCAAAACTGAGTCTGGGCACAGTGCTTAAGACGCAGGATTTTGCACTGGGTAAAACTCTCGAGGAGCTGGCAGGCAAGGAGCAACATGACGCCAAGGATGTGACTGATGCCGAGCTAGCAGACAGATTGCCGCCAAAGCCTTTCGAGGCGCTGCTCGAATTCAGTAAACTCAGCGAACTGGCCTCCAAGGCATCTCCAACGGAGTCGTTGGACAAACCAAATTTGAGCGTCTGGCTGAAAGCCTTTGGCGGACCACTGGCCAACGTCAAGTCCAATGAGGAGGAGGACAAACAGCAGACGACGACGGCAACGGCACAGTTGCTCGGCAAGGATGACAACAATCGGGTGGCGCCGCCAGAACATTCACCAGCTGCCGCCGCCTCCGATAATAACTTCTCCCTGCCGGTGGTCATGCGCCCTCGAAAGCCGAGCACAGGCAGTACCAACTCAGAGCGTAGCTCCTTCAGTCAGGATCCGGATTCGCCGCGTATAGCCATCGATGAGCGTTATGGTTCCTATGCGGCTGGTTCGTATACATCGCCAATTGGCGCGTCGCCGATCGGCGCCTCACCCATTATGGTGTCGCCGAAGCCGAACGATGATATGGGCAAGCCAGCCTCACCATATACCCTTAACGGTGCCATTAAGGTTGGCTTCTATCAGGACACGACGACCAAGAGCAGTCCCGACAAGAGTTGCAGTCCCCGCGAAATGAATTCACCGTATCCGCAATATTCACAGCATATTTACTCATCGGCATCATCGCCGAATGTTTCCACGCCCGAGCTGAGTGGAACTTCGCCATATGGTGGTGGGAATAGCTATAATCCCTCCGGCTCGGAGGCGTCCAAGACACCAGCGTATTCCTCCACCTCGCCACTGCCGATTTACGATCAGTATAAGCAGCCGCGTTCCCAGGAATCCGATTACAACTCCTCGATGAGTCCGAGTACGCCGAATCCGCATTCACCCTACCAACAGCCACAGAGTTCACCCTACACCACGCCGCACTCCACGCAACCCTCGCCCTACCACGCCCAGTCGCCGTACCACAGTCAACAGTCGCAGTCGCAGTTGCCAACACAGCAACAGCAGCAGCAGCAGCAATCCTCACATAGCCCCACTTCGCAGCAGCAACAGCAGGCGTTGAGTCCAATGCACAGCGTGGATTCGCCTGCATCCTCGGCAGCAACGCAACCACCCACACCAATCGCTCAGTCTCCAGCGGAGCAGCAGCATTCGCCTTATCAGCAGCCAGTGCTTTCGCCCTACCAGCAACAGCAACAACAGCAGCAGCAACAAGTGGTGCCTCCAGTGGTGGCACCGCCAACAGTGGCAACCACTCAACCAGCAGCAGCACCTGTCGTTCCACTAGCGGGTAAGTGTTGAAATAACAGCTAAAGGTTAGTGTTAATAAACTATTTGTAATCCATCAGCTTTGGGCAACAATGGTTATGCGAGCGCACATGACAACAACTACCAGCAACAACAGCAACAACAACAGCAGCAGCAGCAACAGCAACATTCTCTTTACAATCCAACGACTCTGATTAATCCGTTGCCAACTGCGCCGGCGGCAGCATTGCCCACAGCAGCGCCTGTTGCCAAGCCCAACAGCAATGAATGGAGTCTGGGTCACAGCCTGTTGCCGCCCAACCTGACAGCGAATCAACAGCAGCAACATCAACAACAACAACAACAGCAGCAGCAGCAACAGCTGGCTCATCAGCAGCAGCAACAGTTGCATGGCATGAAGCCAAAGTATCCGACCTATGCGCAATATCAGACAACAAATGCGGCAGCAAATGCAGCAGCAGCAGCTGATGCCGTTGAAAGTCAACAACAGCAGCAACAGCAACAGAAGATTGTGCCTCCTAGTTACGGCACCGATATGGCAACCTTTATGCAGCATCAAATGCAGCAGCCGGCAAAAACAACGGATACGTTAATAAATCCTCTAAAGCGCAGTAGCGAGGAGCTAATAGGAGATTATAGCAATGCGGCTGCCAGCAAGCTGACCAAACTCGATGAGAATCACACACAGCAGCAATTGCACACAGCAACACAACAGCAGCAGCAACAGCAACAACAACAACAGCAGCAGCAGCAGGTACAACATCAGCAATCGCAACCACAATCGTTGCTCAACAAGCAACAGCAAATGTTTAATAGCTTTTTGGGCTCGGTGGCGTTCGGCAAACAGTTGGGCACCATAGCGCCGGATAAAGCATTTGAGATGTATAATCGGGCGGCAGCAATGGGTTTTCCCAAGGACTTTGCGAAGGACAACACTGCGTGCAACATGCCGCAGCAGCAGCAACAACAACAGCCACAAGTTCCTACCAACAAGCAACAAACTAATCAACAGCAGCCGCAGCAGCCACAAGCTCAACCACATTTGACGCAATTGCAGCCTTCACATAACCTCAACTATCAGCAACAGCAACAACAGCAGCAGCAGCAGCAGCAGCAACAACAGCAAAAGTTGCCAATACAGCAGCAGCAGCAGCAGGCGTCGCATAAGTCACATAACTACGGCAACAGCAGCAACAACAACAATCTGCAACAACAGCAGCAACAGCAGCCACAACAACCCGCACAAGAGCAACATGTACAGCAGCAGCAGCAGCAGCAACCACACAACGCCTACCAGCAACAATCGCAGCTGAATCACAACTATTCGCCAGTAGCTGTTCCAAGCGTGCAGCCGACGGCAGGCAAACCGACTGCAACACAAGCGCAACCAGTTCCAGCCAACAGCAACGACAACAGCAACAACATGCTGCAACATCTGCCAGCGAGCGCACATCAGCATCATCTCAGCCAGACACATCATTTGGCTGCATACAACAAACCAACACCACCGCCACCACAGACCTACAACAATCCACTGATGCACACGCTCACCGAATCCATGCTGAGTTACCCTGTCAACTATTTCGACAAGAACATGCCACCAGCAGCGCACATGTACAGTGCCTCCAGTGCTGCCTCCGCTTATGGTAATCCTGCGCAGCAATTGCCTGGCAACTATGTGCCTGGCAGCAACACCGCAGTGCCGCCACTGCAGCCGCAACAGCAACAGCAGCAGGTGCAGCAACAGCAACAACAACAGCAGCAGCAACAACAGCAACAACAGGCAGCTGTTGCAGCAGCGCCGCCCGCTGAGGTCAAGGTGCCCGCCAAGCGTGGACGCAAAAAGAAGGCAACCACCGTGGCAGCAGAGGCAAACAAACAGCAACAGCAGCAGCAGCAGCAACAACAACAACAGCAGCAACAGCAACAAGTGACAGCACAGCAGCAGCAACAGCAACATAGTCAGCAGGCAATGCCTCAATACAATATGCCTCAGATGCCGACAGCTGCTGCGGCAGCCAGCTCAGCAGCGCATCAGTTGCAGGCGCATGCCCAAGTGCTCCATCAGGGTTTCCAGCTGTACGCAGGCCTCAAATCGGGTGGAGTTGCTTCACCCGTACCGGGCACAGCAGCAGCAGCTGCTGCAGCAGCCGCGGCAGCCGGTAACACTGGTGGCAATCAAACGGCAGCAGATGCGGCTGCAATTTCGCTTAAGACATCCACAGGTGGCATGGTGCCCGGCAGCGCCTTCAATTTTGCGCCCACGCCCAGCGCACTGGGTCTCTATGGTGATCAGACGGCAGCGGCGGCGGCGAGCAGCTATTTGGATCAGTTCCGCGATGCACCGAATCCTTACTATATGCCACCAGCGCCGGCGCACAGTGGTGCAACGGGTAATCCAGCGGCCAATGCGGCGGATAAGTCACAAAATCCCCTCAACTCTGCGGCGGGTTCGTATCCGTTCCTTGCCGCAGCGCATCCCTCAACCAGAGCAGCAGCAGCAGCGGCGGGATATCCGTTCGCCGCCGCACCACTCGATCCCAATTCACAGCTATATCAGCAATATCTGCGACGAGATGATTTCCATGCCATGATCTTCAATCAGAGCCTGTTGAGCGGACCAGCGGCAGCTGCAGCCGCTGCAGGCTATGGACAACCACCGCCGCCACAGGCGGCCTATCGCACCTCAGCATTGGGAATGACCAAGCCATATGATATCAATAGGCAATCATGGTTTTAGCAGTACGCCAGTGCCGCCAACGTGGACCTGCAAGGCGACGACCTAAATGCATCGTCTACAGCAACGGCGGCGATGGGAGCAACCGGATGTGGAACAAGTGCAGCTGCAGCCGGAGTAGGAGTAGCTGAAGCGGGAGCAAACACACAACGCTGAACAGCGATTGGTTTCAAACGGAAGTTTTCAACAATGTGTGTGCTAACGGAGGAGTGGGCAAACTGGGAGGGTTTCATCTTATGTCCTGAAATGACCTACCATATATATTTATGTATTTATGTATAAATGCTGACTCGAATTCTAGTCTAATAGAATCGCGATGAATGTTTTATGTGTGACTGTAGAATGTCTTTCTGTCCTTCCCTTCCCCGGTTCCAGTTCCAATCCCAATCCCAACTCCATCTCCACGTTTCATTTCGTTTAGTGTCTACCGTTTTCATGCCTTTTTCAACCACTTTTGTGCAATGAACTTTGAAATTTCTCACAGCGCCCAGAATTTAGCACAACTAAATTTACATCGATAGTTTTTAGATGATTTTAAGTTCAAGTTTTATTTGTTAATAACTGACGTTCTATATACATACATATATACATATATATATATATATTTATCTGTAATTGTTTATATAAAGTGTAAGAATGAAAACTTTAGGCAGGAACATGAAAGGAAATTCTAAGAATTGTTTCAGTGTAGTTTTCGACTATTGTAAGCTTATAGTTTGCAGAATTTAACTAAGCGTATATTTATGTATACAAATATATAATTAATATACATTAATTGTAAATTAGCTATCATTATTATTATATTATTATACTATTACTATTACGACTATTTACTATTATTATTATTATTATTATTATTATTAGTTTTTATATGAAAGTGCGCGCGCGGGTAATTTGTTGAAATATTTATTAATTGAATCAAAACAAAACAAAACAAAAAAAATGCAGAAATTATAAGTAATAATGTCAACAATTTTTAGTTGGCATTAAGCCAATCAAGTTTTGTATAAACTTTTGTTAAATATGCTAAGTAAACACTACGGTCTACACTTAAATCCAAAAATAAAAAATATACACCCAACCCACACACACACACACACACACACACACACACACACACAAACATACATATACTCATTGCATGTGCAACATTCCGCCATGATTCAGAATCCTTTCCGTTTTCCCGAGACAAACAAAAAAGTAAAACAATTTTTGCTGTACATATGAAACAAAAGTAAAAAATAAATTTAAAACTGTTACGTTTTTCACATACACATCTCAAATTGTAGCTTTAAATGCTGTAAAAAGAAAAACAAAAACAAAATTAAATTTAATTTCAATGCAAAATTTTTTGAATGGTAAATGAAAAAAGTGTCTTAGTCGCTATTAAAAAATGAAACAAAACAAGCAAAAAACGCATCAAAAAGTAAGAAATTTAAAAATTATAATTATATATATATATATATATATATTACAATATATAATATGACAAAAACAAAAAAAGAGAAACAATAAATCTAAATTTAATTAAGTTGTTAACGCTTATGTTTTTGCAAAGGTAAATTTTAAATTTTATAAACATAACGATAAATAGTTGATAACAATTTATAACAAAAAACAAAAAAACAAAAAATGGGTACCTAGAGCATAAAGAGCAGCAACAAATAACATATTTAAAGAACCACAAGCTAAAAACAAAAATATTATTATATTAATAAACAATTTTCTTTATGTAAACAATTTGCATGCATCTTCTGTGTATAGAATGTATTTGTAATGCATACATACACATATATATATATATATATATATATATATACTCACATATTAGATGCTACGTGCCGCATGCACAGTAAATATATATATAGTATATACATATGTGCAGCTATATGTGCAGCTATATGTGAAAATAAAAAACAACAAACAAATAAAATAATAAAGAATTATATTGCATATTGTACAAAAAGTAAAAAATTCTTTGGGTTACTTTACGAGTTCGCGTATAGGTTGTGCACTCCACACAATGTTCTCTAAGCTGAGCCTCTCAAATTATTATGCAATTTTTTTGTGTGGCGCACGCGTTCATTTGCATACAATTGCAGCACACAGGTTGCTACCTTGATCAGACCCCCCCGCCCAACCCCAACCCCCTCAGCCCGTACCCCCAACAATTACAGCCGATGACTACTGAAATGAAACTCGTGCGAGTTTTTTGTTCTGATGGTTTTTTACACGCTTTAAGCATGGCCACTTGCCATTTGGTCGTTCGATCGTTTTAAACAGTTTTAATTATCATTGCAGATATATATATAGATGTACATATATATATATATATATATATTTATATAGTATGCATACTAATTAAGTCTAGAGTCTAGCTGCTGTCGCGTGGAGAGGCGTGCAACGAAAGACTTAGGCAACAAACTTGCTTGTATGAGTCTACATTCTATATAGTATATAGTATTTGTGTGGAATCTGTGGAAAATGCCTTGCAGCATTCCTAAACTGTATGTTTTAAAGGGGTTAACAAGAGTTGACGTCCATTAACAGCGTTTATTCAATTAAATGCTGGAAATGATAAGTTTTTCGCAGAATGCCGAGTTAATACAAATGCATCTGTCAAATGACAGACATTCTACTTAGTTTAAGCAATATCTTTAAGATTGTTTCGATTGGAAAAGATTAATCAATGATGACAATTACCCTCTTTCACAAATGTTGGATCAACCCATGTGCATACCCAACTCGTTAGTATATACAACAATTATAAAATGCTTAGCTATGAACGATAGCTCTTCATATTTCAAATAGACATGGAATTTTAATTGAGTGAGGTTATTTAATATGCAGTCGATTATAATTCCCAAAGTATGCACTCCAAGAAATACTCGAAACAATTCTTGAATTCAATTCGATTTCAATTTCAAATACAGAATTAATCTACACGTTGAACCCTGATCAAAAAGCCCTAGTTTTTGATAATTGAATAATTTTTGACCAAAGTTATGAATGGGAAAAGTTTTCATCCCTATTTTTGAAAAGTCTTTGCCAAATTTGCTACGACTTGAGACAGAAGGAGTATATATAAACAACTTAAAGGTTTTAGGATCAGCTATGTCCGCCTTTTGCTTCCAGTTGCCCGAGTGAATCACTTAAAATGTGCTAATTGTAATTGTGTGATATCAATTAAAAATTGGTAATTAAAATATAGAGTGTGATTTTTAGCTACGCTTTTAAAGCAAAGTTCAGCTGAAAATTGGCTATGTCTCGGATAGTTAACAATTATTCGGCTTGGCACAATTAAAGCTTATGAATCATGGATAATTCAGTTAAGTCTTAATTTGGTAAGACTGATTCACGCATTACAAGAACAGGTGCCATTGATTAATGATCTCGTTGTCAGCCAGTAATAGAATTGGGAGTTGTGACTGTTGATTTTTATTTGTTGCTCTTGTTGTTGTTGTTGTTGTTCGTGTTGCTGATCGCGTTTAATCCGGTTGAAAGGTTTATGCGGCATGTGGCTAAAAATATCACTTAGTGTGCATGTTAATTAGTTTATTAACCGCCATCAATTTGTTCCAGCATTCTCATCCAATAAGCCCCAAAATAAGCGACAAATTCCAACTTGAACAGAAACTGTCAAAATTGCAGCCAAACTGGCCAATAATTTATATATCCACAAAATGCGATTTGAACAATAAATTATGTATTTTGCATATATATATTTATATACATATATATCTTAACTTAAATACCGGCATTTCCGTCACTCAACATAAATTCGCTTGGCATGAGAATTGCAAAAATGCTAATTGGCGCTAACAAATATGAATTAAGTTTGTTTGGACAAGGGGCGTGGCACAGTGTAGGTGCACGACAGTCACGCAGCCAATTTGCACGTGCCGCGAGAAAAGACCCTGCAGCATTCTAAAATAATTCGAAATTAGCCTTCCGATTTGATTTAAGTATTGCAAGCTTAACTTAAAGTGATAAAAAAACAACCACCACAAAAGCAGTTTTGAAAATCATTTTGTGCGTGAACAAAAAAGGTCTATAAAAATATTTATGTTTGGTTTTTGTGTTCAGTTATTAGCATTACAATAGTGGAGAACAGCATTTCTCAATACGATTATGGCTTCGCTTGTTGAATGTTGACAAATTGAACACGTTTAAATAGCAAAAAAAATATATATAGAAGATATATAATACTTATAAGTTGGTTAATACTAGATCCAAAGGACTGTGTATAAATCTTTTAATCAATATATGAGCCATGTTTGACAGAGAAGCTATAGAGTCGAGGGCTGCTGAAATTCTAGATTTGGTCAGATATATTGCCACATTAAAGATTTTATAGGCAATTTTGCTTTTAGTTGTTGAACGGTTTGAAAGTTTTGCATCTTTGTTCGGTACTTGATATATTTTTTTATAGTCTCAATTATTCGATAGTTAATAATATTTCACATAAAATGAAAACATTAATAGCAATTAACGAAGATAGTTAATTATCAGTTAATTCCAAGCCAAAATTTATAGACGTTTCTAATTGCAAACACAGAAGTAATGCTGGAACCCAGATGATTGCCATTGAATATCATTTCACAGATTTCCCACTAAGATTCGGCGCTTTAGATCATCTCCATTGAATATACTTTGGCAGATTTCTAACTCAGCTGCAGTACATATTATTTTAGTGATGACTTAATAATGGCATTAAATTAACTATTGTACACATAACGTTTGATATATATATATATATAATGTATATAAATTCGTGTGCAGTTAGTTACGGCATAAATCAAGAGAATATAATATTGCGCGTGATAGAGTTTGTTTGCTCGTTTTTGCTGGCTGGCTTTTTACAGTGGTTGTTGTTTTGGTTATTGTTATTGTTGTTGTTATTGTTGTTGTTGTGACACGGCATCTGATCAGAATGAACTGGCATGCTTTTACTTTCTAAATTTGTATTACTCGTTTAACATACAGACATCGGAGTGAACGAGGTTGGATTACAAGAATTGATTTAGTCACATCGCATTGTGTATTTGTAAATTAGACTTCCGTTTGTGATTCAGTTACGGATGGATATATATCAAATAATTAATACATAATAAATTCATTTAAAATGCGCTTAAAAATAACCAAGCACTCTTTCTTTCCTTTTTTTTTTCGCACAGGTGCGTCGTTGCCCTTAGGCCCCGGGCTTTGAACGGGGCTTTGAACTCGGCTAATGTGTGTGTGCGGTGTGTGTGTGGCCTTAGTGTTCAATATGATATTGTGTGGTTTCGTGCGGGTGTGGTTTAACATGGTCCGGGGTCGATTGATTGAGCGATAGACTATTTATTAGACTAGACACTTAAGTCTATTGTTAGCTGTGTGATTGCCGCAACATTAACACTAACTGCGCTGTCATCTGCCAGCTTCAAAGTGTGCTGATATAACTTCACTTAAAAGACAAGATCTTACACTTAGAAAAAGATATATATATTAGATATACACACATATATAAAGGCAGAACTAATCTTTCTTAAATGAATTATGATTTATCCACATTATTATTACCATTCCTTGAACCCATTTAAGAACGTTTACTTGTCCACTTTTCTCTGAGTGTACGCTAATACATCTCTTCATCGCATTTGATTAATGCAGTTCCGTCTGCTCATAATCGCCGGGCGATTATATCATTAGATTTCATGTTTAATTTGTCACGTAGACCAGCAACTCAATTTACATAGATATTATAATACAAAATCGCCGCGTTTCCGACAACAGCACGAAAGAAAGAGACTGAAACTCGATCGACTCAATGGTTGAAATATGTAAATTTTTGATGATTTTACATAATACTGAAAACATTTCATTCCAATTACTAAGTGATTGCAATAAATGCAAAATTAATGACACCTGTCGTCTAATCAGTCGCAATATTTTAGCCTAGTTATCGATTTAATTTTAGTTACCATATTGACCAGCTGGTCTAATGAAAGTGTCTAATGAAATTGTTTGCTCACTTTATGAGCAGCTGTGCCATAAATTTATAATTTATACTTAGCACAACTGTCGCTTATATATCTATTTATTTACATTTGTACTTAATGTACACAGAGAAAATATTCATAGTGAAAGCAGAGTTTCCATTTAACCTTAAATTAATGTATAAATAATTTTGTAAATAAATCAAGAATATTATGTTCATATTAGCGGGTTTTTTTTTAATTAGTATATAATAGTTTAGATATAAGTAAATCAAGAAAATGACATTCAGTTTAGGTGGTTTTGCTCATTGAATGGAGTTTAGAGGCCTGTCGTCTTAGAAAGTGTTCACCTTCGTCTAGCCTGTAGCGTGATTGTAGGAGGTCTGTTCAATACGCAAATATACAAATATATTTGTTCCATTTAATTATTACAGCATCAATAAATTATCACATTGGTTGGGTTTTCGGTTGGTTTTCAAGTCCAATGCGCAAATCGCTATTGAGGATCGCCTTGACAGCGGCTAAGACATCAAAATGTCGACAGTTGAACAATTTACATAATTTTAATTTCCAACTGAGGCTTATCAAATCGAATATCACATACCAAAAGACAAATAATACTAAGCGATAAGTGGAGTGTGCTAAATACGCAACTAGAACTCGATAGCTATGCAAAATTGTTTGGACTCTGTGGAAACCAGTTTGGCCGCTTCAAAATCGAAAAACACCAATAAAGAACTGAAGCTCAAACAGAAAGAACAGATTTATTTTATATACGACTGTACAAAAAATGCTTTTGCCACCCAATGAACTTTATGTCACATTGTATACAAACGCTGTATGCGTTCTAGGAAATATTTGGCACTGGCTTATGCAAATTCGTAGAAGCCTTCCCTATAAAACCCGATGTCATTCAATAATCACTAAATGGATCTTTTCTCATTGTTGTACTCTTGCAATAAGCATTAAAACTTTGCCGCAAGAGACAACTTCAAATACACAAAACTAAGTTATTCTTAAGCAGCAACAGTAGAAGATACAGATATATAGATATATAGATATAGATATAGATAGATATAATCAGTATATGTAAGGAAGTTCATGTATCAGAATCAGATAAATCTCATCACTATATAATATAGTTGCTATGAGCTGAAGTTCTTACATCGAAAACTATATATGTGGATGTGCCTCCTATATAGATGTGCCTCCATTCGACTAGGGTATCTAAACTTCGGCTTGCCTAAGCTGATTGTGCATTCTCGATTTAACTCACAGCACATTCAACCGCAGCATTTCCGATATGACACGACGCGAAATTAAGACAACAAATTTAGAACGTTCAACCAAAAAAAAAAAAAAAACACAAAAAAACCCCATGTAACTGGGAAAATTTGTTTCGAAAGTATTTCAGTCTGCGTCGCAGTCGCAGCAGCAGTAGCAGCAGCAGCATCCGACCATGACTCAGTTTAAGTAATGGAGCTGCAAACTGCGTTTGCTGACGTCCAGCACACAAGTTGGGGAAGACCAAACAAGTTTATTACACGCCACACACACTCACCTATTATGTGGCAGCAACAAGCTGCTACACCTTGTGCGTAAATTCGTTGCAAGCGGGGATTTTTAAATCACAAGTTTGTATGGAAATTTGCTGTTTGTTTTCAGTGACTCAAAAATGTCACATGCTGCTGCTACCTCTGCTGCTGCTACCTGTGCTGCTGCTGCCTCTGCTGCTGCTGCTGCTGACAACCACTTGAAAAATGGAAAATGAATTTCGGCATGAGATGCTGAAGTGGCAACCACCTGTGTGTCCTTCCTGTCCTGTGTCAATTGCATGTTTGCCATTGATTTTTCGCACAAGGACAAATGCCAAACTGTTTTGACGGCTAATCGGGTCAGGCTTGTTTGTTCAAGTGGGCATGTCAATAACAATTTAAACCTGGTCCACTCAAATTCGGGCTTAAATGTGGAAATTTTTGTGTGACATTAAGCTTTACAGCAAGTGCGTCTACATTTAAATTTTTAACTTTAATTTTAACTTTCTTTGTGTAGTTTGACTTGCAAACTGGTTTTGTTTTTATAATAAAATTTTTATCTTTTTCACCGGTCTTTTGTTTAACCAAGTCGTTTGTTTAACGTTTAATAATTTAATATACCCGAAATAATTGGTGCACATATTTTTTGGGGGCTCGTTTGAGTATTCGACTTGGTCGGTGACTAAAGTGTCGATAATGTATTCAACGTCGAACGACACGCCCTGCACATTTTTAAAGCACCGCATTAAGTAAGGCAAAAGCAGTAAATTCACCAGACAAAATTAAAGATCGGGAATTGGCAAGACAAGAGTGAAACGCGCCCAAACTGAGCAACCGCCAGAAAAGTCCCCCATCTTAGCTAATTTGGGAAAAACATTCAGCAATCAATCGGAACAGTCATGCTCCTTTGAAAAGAGCATGAATTGTTTAAGTGTTGATTATCCTAAGAAATCAAGACAGCATTTCAACTAATGATATTGTTGTTTTGTTATTGTGAATATTTAATAGCTTACTATTAAGCAATTCACTGCGAATTTTGTTTACTGAGAATCAGAAATCAATGAACTCAAAAATATTCCATTATGTCCAGCATTCAACTTAATATGTGGTTAACGAATAATCATAGAAAATTTTGCAAAATTTCCAAAACATATTTTAAATAATTGATAAATTTTTATTTTATTTATAATAATATTTTTAATAATTTAATTTTTAAGAATATATGCAGTAAATATGTATTTTTAATTAGTAATCTCTATTAGAAGTAGTAATTATTAGAAACTGTAAGAAAAATCAAATATAACTGTTAGATATTATAATATTGACACCTATAATACAAATATAAAATATAATTCATTATTTTCAATAAAACCAATATTTATTGATAACCCAAACTAGATGTGAAATCATCTAGGGAACTTTAAGATCACTTGCAATTTTCCAGTTAATTTGCATAACAAGTAATTATTTGTAGCTAAAATCATTGAAGCTAAATGTATCTAAGAAAAATGCGCCGATTTGTACTTGAATTATATTAATATGCTTCCATTCGGAATCCCCCACAAGTGCAAATTTGTCATTCAATAATTATCATATGCTAAATGAACTTTAACGTCATTGATAAGATCTGTGGTAGTATGGCTAAGTAGTTCCCCTGCAAGTGGGCCAAAAACACATATATTTGGTTCGATGTCGATGACTGTTTTGCCTTTTGCCGCATCTCGTGATAAACGCACGTGACGCAAAACCAAAACAAAAATCACCATCACAAATGTCCAAAGGTAAATCAAAGTAATAAACATAAACAAAATAAAAATAAAAACAAAAAACAGAAAAAAAACAGAAAAAAACAGAAAAAAAAGACGGCAAGCGTGGCGCGGCGCTATTTTGCATATTCAAATAAAACGATTTGTTGGCTAAACAGCGTCATCCGTTGACCAGTTGACCAGTTGACCAGTGAATTAGCTTTAAAATCCAGTTCGATGATAAGCACTAATTGATGTGGAGAGCGGCGATTGTTTGATTGTGTGGGATTGGGATTATTGATATGGGAGCAGGTGTTTTCCCTACTGCACACCACACCCAACCCTCCAGCAGGGACTGTGAATTGGGAAAGCAAAACATCGCTTCGATTATTATACAATAATTAGCAAAAAAAAAAATAAAAAAAATGATTGCCATTTTGTAATTAATGCACATAATTGTCAGCCAGATCGATTAGAAATAGAAATACTAGTTAAGTAATGGGAAAAAATTATAAAAATGTTTTAAAATGGATTTTTAATTGTATTATTAATTGCACCTTATTCAATTATGAATAATATTCGATTCATACAAAAGCATTGCCACAGCCCTTGCAGCTTGCAACAAAAGACTGCGAAGAAAAAGCACGCAGAATAGAACAGATTATTCGAGGAAGTTGCTGAGCAACACAGAACAAGGGCAACTATAGACTTGAGGAACTTCAGAACTCGAAGGCGAAGGTTAAACGATTTTCAAAATGCCATTCATTGGGGGAACTCCAATAGATAATGTATATTAATGCTATGACAGAAATGCCCCTTTACTTGTTTGGAATATATAATGCTATATAGAATTAGTTTTCCCTAACCATTCTAAGAATATGAACATGATCTTAGTTATCCTGAAAGTTTCATGCTGATCGAATGATAAACTCCCAAGTTATGGGAGATTCGCAGAAGTAGAGAGGAGATCTTGAGAAGGCCACAATTCGACGAGTTCTTTAACTGTTTATAGAATCAATAACCTACACCTTTCCTTCCCTAAAGCAATGCCGCTTTCTCAATGCCAATATTTGGCCAAACGGAACTACTTTCATTCTGAGACCTGCCAATTATGATTGATGGTCAAGTCAATCCAATAAAAATAATACAAAGAAATAAATGCTCTACATAAGTCTACACGTTTTGGATTGGTAAAACCGTAACTTTTTGTTGGCATGTCAAATAAAAAGGCGGACTACGTGACTGCCTCAAACATTTATGATTTTATTATAGCTTTGATTAGAACAAAAAGAAAACGAACAAAAAAAAAAAATGTAATTCAAATGTAGTTTTCGACTTTTTGGCTAATTATAGAACCTAATTTGCTTGAAAAACGATTTTTTTTTATTTTTATTTAAATGTTTATGATTGATCATTAGACAAATTCGTAGTGTAAATGTGTCTTATGTAACAATTGTCGAAAATTGCAAATGCGGAGCTATGGAATCAACCTTCAACTCTCAAAGGAGCAATTTAAAATTGAAATTATAGTGATGAGAATAGGAAGAGATAGAGATAGAGAGAGAGATATAGAAGGGGCGCAATTGCATAGTTGTACTTCATTTGTTTAGGTTTTTTGATCATGAAACTTCAATAAAACAAACAAACTGGTTGATCAAGTTGCCGGCGGGAACGGAGACAGGGCCGGACTGGGCTGTTATTAGAAGCTGCGGCCAGTCAGCCGTTAAAGGGTCATGGCCAAGGACAAGGAAATCCCAGTGAATGGGTTCTCTGTCTGCCAACGAGCTGTGAATCACGATTCTATAACTCAACGACTCAACGACTCCACGACTCTCCGTCTCCGGCTGCGTTTCTAGCTCCGCCTTTGGGACGGCAGCTCTACAATTTTGTTACTTTTAAAACCTTGAGTCGAGCAGCATTCGTTGCTGTTCTCTACAATACTATATTTAATAACTTTAGAATGAGCTGTGCACAATTAAATTTAAATATTAAATAAAAGTTATATTAAACAGCGGCATTTAAATGTTTGCAGCCGTAACAAAGAACAATTGTACTAAAGTCGGAAGAACTACGTACTACTGACACGTATATTTTTATATAGCCCAAGTCTAAAATAAAATCAGATCTAACACACTGAATGTGTATAGTATATGGACGGATATTGAATGTGAACGAAAAAAATGCTTCAACTTATATTACATGTAATTTTTGTGCTTAAATACTAATAAAAAAACAAACATAAATATTTTTATGATATCAATTACATGTAATTGGTCTACCCTTTTTTTGCGAGTAGTTAGGTTTAGTTATGTAATGTGTAACGCATTAAAAAAATCCATTTGATCTGGATTGATGTCATGTTTAGATTGATTAGTTCTATAGTTATAGCTGATAAGTAGCAATTAAACTAGAATTACAATCAGAATATTTCAGCTACGTTCTATCGAATATAAAAATAGTTTTTTTATGTTCTCTAATTTGGATATAAATCTAACCAATTTTTAATTGTTTTTGAATTGCACAACTTGTTGATCATCTCACATCTCAACTGATAGTTAGCTTTAATGATTGCCAATTCAGATTGATTAACATTCCACCAGGGAGCCCTTTAACATATGTACTATAAACATTGGGTATATGTGAGTATATATGATATATAGCATGTGATTTTTTGATTTTTGTTAGTCATTATTCCGATTATTAAAAAACCAACGGGTGTACAATTAGCTTCGAATTCGTAATAAGTTCATTTTGTCTAAATATGTTAATAACTTTATACGAAGGCAGTTAGTCATTAAGTAGCCTATTAGCTCATTAGTTAATGCTCATTATCGATAGGTTGTAATGTAATCTGTAGATTTGATCATCGGCACGGCAAGCTGTTGATTTTTTTTTGTTTGTTGGCCTGCTGCAAGGATGACCGCATTTGCAACAGCAAGTGCAACAATTCGATCGACTCCAAATGTAGATCAATGGCAAATCGAGCTGCTAACTCTGAATTTGGTTAAATGCGAGACTAAAACTCTAAACTAAATGTCATTCAAATGCTCCAAGACCTGCATCCAATTAGACGCCAGCCTCGCCACCAACTGCTACTTGAGTGTATCTGTATCTGTGTGTGTGCCTGTGTGTGTGTGTGTTTTATTGTGTATTAGTCTGTGTTGATAACACAGGTTACAGGAATTAGAATTAGTTAATCACTTAGCCAGTTAGCCAGTTATCCAGTTGTGACAGCTGCATATGCAAAAATGTCAACAATTTGCCAGATGTGTTGACGGCATTTTATGCCTAGTTAAGATATTAATTTTAATGCGTTTCATTTACGTAAATATACTTAAATGCGCCATTATGATAATCATACTCATTTTATGGAATCAGATTATATTTCAGGTATGCAAAAATTGAAATTTTTACTAGGCATATTTTAACTTTTTAACATCTTGTCTAAGTAATTCTTTATGATAATTATAATACCAATTAAAGCAAGTTGTAAAGCACAAAAACACTCCCACAATTTGTATGTCTACTTTCAGAGTATTCAACATTGTCCCATTGTCAGCAAGTAGACTTAAATCTAATCCAAATTGCTGTAGGCAGCCACCTTCTAATGGCCCCACGGAGTTCCTGCTCGACTTTCCAATTGGTTCTTGAGCAAATCAATGATAAGTAGTATCCGCTTATGAGCAGATCGATTACATATTTCAAATGCAAACGTATGTGTGTGTTGTAAACATACATATGTGTGTGCGGAGATTGGGGGTTGGCACACACACGGCGTAAGCGCAATGTTGACGCTGATGCTGGGAGTTTGTGTTGTGTTTATAGTTTTTTATGACTTGTTTAGGCTTTTTTAATGACGCGTTGAGAGACCGCGACAAATCCAAATATTTGTTTTGTCGTTGCGCACGCGCTTGTGTCTTAACCCAAGTAACAACAACAGCAACAACAGCAACAGCAACAACAACAGCAGCAACAGCAACAACAACAGCAATGCCAAGCGCCGTTCTAGCTGCCGCACTTGAACTTGGTCGAGTCAGAAGCAGCAAACCCGCTGTCGACCCACTGCCAACGTTATTGCCTTTGGTGAGAGGAAACCCCACAGCAGTAGCAACAACAGCAGCAGCAACAACAACAACAACAATGACAACAGTCACAGCAGCAGCAACAACAACAACAACCACAGAAATCAGAGCTCTGCTCCAGCTGTGCTCGGCTAACAACTGCATACGTCACAGCCGCGTCATGCGAAAACCTGTCGCTCTGCTCTGCTGCTGCTGTCGGTTTGGGTCTCGGTCTCGGTCGTCGTCGACGTCGACGTCGGAGTCGCTGCTTCGGGACTGTGGGGTATTTAAGCGCTGGCAACTGAACCTGGGGCATGCATTGATTCGCTAACATTCGCTCTAAAGACTTGCCAAGCCCTCTGTGTGGTCAAGTAGTTTGCTGCTCTGTTTGTTGTAATAAAATTGTAGCCAAATTCTGAAAAAAAACCCAAAAAAATCTTAAGGATTGAACAGAAATTTCCAACTCCCCTCGAAAAGTTTTCATAAAAGTTTCGAGTTTCGCGTTAAGGATTAAAAAAGAAAAAACGATAAACGTGCTGTGATTTGGAGAATTCTTCTGTTCAGGCTAAATTCTAGACGCAAACAGTTTAGTTCCAAGAGCGTTCGCCAGTCCAATAAGCAGTGAAAGTGTCAAATATTTCGAGTGCTTATTGCTAAAATCAATCAAATCAAGAGAATAAAATAGTATTCAAAGCTCAACAACTTTGAATAAATTTTTTAAAATCAAAACACCTAATACAAGTTAAAAAACACACAAAACAAAAAAATGATGGCCGTTGCAGCTGCTCAAAAGAATCGCGAAATGTTCGCCATTAAGAAATCCTACAGTATTGAGGTAAGTGTTCGAATAGCAACATAAAGATCATATTCATTAAGAGTTGGCTCAGACAGATGTGTGAATAGTGGTCTACGTGACTATCGTAAGGTTTTCCCAAAATTCACAAAAAAAACACATACACAAAAATTTCAAAAATGGCGACAAATCTAGTTGATCAGATTTGTGTTGACCTACTACGAACAATCCTGCTGATGATGATGAAGAACAAAAACAACAACAACATAAGGCATACAGGTGGTTTAAATGTGGCAATGTCACATAGTTATTATTTAACAAATTTAAACACTCGAGACAACTTGTGAGATCTGAGTGAAAGTGGCCGCCGCCTCATTTGCCCTGCACTTACACCACAGACGACGCTCATTGTTGATGTTTATGTTGTTGTTGATTGTTGTTGCTGTTGCTGTTGCTGTTTATGTTGTCCGAACCGAAAACAAAAATATGAAATCAATAAAGATGATTCAATGGCTCCCCATGTCTTTCATCAGCCACAAGAGAAACTGTGAAAACCCAAAATAATAATAATAATACAAAAAAAAAAAAACTGCAACTGGCAACAGCATATTTTTTTTTTTTGTTTTTTGGTACATTCAAGTTAAGGTCTGCTGCAAGCCAGATAGAATGGCTTAATCAACACCCATTCGACGCTGCCTGCCTAATAATGAATGGCTTTAGTTTGTCCACGATCTTTGACATCTTTTTTTGTCTTTTCGCTTTCACACACAACTCACACCTCAAGTTTACTGTGTCTACCACACTTTCATTATATAAGCCACACATTGCGCAACACCAATGCATGCGTGTGTGTGTGTGTGTGTGTGGGTGGGCACAAAACTTAGTCAAAGTGCCAATTTCCGTAGCATATCCTTTGTTCAAAGCACAACTTTAATTTGAACTTCACTTGCAGAATGGGTATCCATCCCGTCGCCGCAGCCTCGTGGATGATGCACGCTTCGAGAGCCTGGTGGTCAAGCAGAACAAACAAACGGTGCTCGAGGAGGCGCGCAGCAAGGCAAATGGTAAGTTAAACACACTAATATATATAAAATATATTATATTTAAGCAAGAATTAGTCAAAGATTTGCCAAATTTTAAAGTTCAAGTTTCAAATTTTGATTTTTTGTTTGTTTTCCAATTTTTGAGTTTTATTTTTGATTTCCTGCTTTTATTTCTTTATTTTATTTGAAGACGCCTCGCTGGAGGAGTGCATCCAGCAGGCAAAGGGCGAGCATGTGCCCGCCGAGCAAAATGTCGAGCTGCAGGACGAGCAGCCCAACCTGGAGCTGCCCGTCGAGGATGAATATGTTGCAGGTGCTTATCGCTTCAAGAGTCTTTTATGCCTTATTTGCCACCAATTTGATTTCATTTTTATTTATTATGTTTTTTTTGTATGTTTATTATTTCATTATGTTTAGTTGGTGATATTGAAACTGAAGCGGCGTTTGACATTAATGCGGAGCCAGCCGATGATGAAGTGCCCGCCAAGAACGGTAAGAATGGGCTTGCCACAAATACATATGTATTACTATATAAGTGCCACAGTAGAGCAGAGTGTGGCATGAACTTAAGTGCTTAATATGATAAAGTGCTCAGCACTCAGCCACAATACGACTCTCTCTATGCGTGTGAATTGGAATTGTGATTACAATTGTGTGTGTGTGGGTGTAGCCTTTTAGGCGCACACACACACACATACACGCACATTGTGCTATGCCAGATTCAACAGGGTAAATGGCGCATTTCCCTTTTTCATATTTTACGCTCGACTTAAGCGTTATGGCAACCAACTGTGGCATCAACAGTGGGCGGCCTCACGTAGCCAACTTATTCGTTTACGTGACTTTTAAAGCCGCTTGACAATTTGCTGATTGCCTTTTCTTCCCGTTACCTTCATGTTATTACAGATTATGGTCTCACCGAGGACGAGATTGTCCTGGCTAATGCCGCCTCCGAGTCCCCCGAGGCTGAGTCGGCGATGCAGCGTGCCGCTTTGGTGGTGCGCCTCAAGGAGGGCATCTCCTCGCTGGGTCGCATCCTCAAGGCGATCGAAACGTTCCACGGCACCGTGCAGCATGTGGAGTCGCGTCAATCGCGCATCGAGGGCGTAGATCACGATGTCCTCATCAAGCTGGAGATGACCCGTGGCAATCTGCTGCAGTTGATCCGTTCGCTGCGCCAGTCCGGCTCCTTTAGCAGCATGAATCTGCTGGCCGAGAACAACATTAGCGTGAAGGCACCGTGGTTCCCCAAGCATGCCTCCGAGCTGGATAACTGCAACCATCTGATGACCAAGTACGAGCCCGATTTGGACATGAACCATCCTGGATTCGCCGATAAGGTCTATCGCCAGCGTCGCAAGGAGATTGCCGAGATTGCGTTCGCCTTCAAGTATGGAGATCCGATCCCACACATCAACTACACCGATGTCGAGGTGAAGACCTGGCGCTCCGTTTTCCGCACCGTCCAGGATCTGGCGCCGAAGCATGCTTGCGCTGAATATCGCGCCGCCTTCCAGATGCTGCAGGATGAGCAAATCTTCGTCGACCATCGTCTGCCCCAGTTGCAGGAAATGTCGGATTTCCTGCGCAAGCACACCGGATTCTCACTTCGCCCGGCTGCTGGTCTGTTGACGGCTCGCGACTTCCTCGCCTCGTTGGCCTTCCGCATCTTCCAGAGCACCCAGTATGTGCGTCACGTCAACTCGCCGTACCACACACCCGAGCCGTAAGTAGAGCGAACCGTTTTCCATAAAACATCAAAGGCAGCAAAACCTTTTTATGAAACTCTAATTGCATTTGCCAGCCATTTATGCTGTGGCTCGAAGCAGAAGCTTCCGTTTCCGTCTGCTTCTGCTTCTGCTTCTGCTTTTGCAGTCCGGCCAACTTTTTGATTGTGCTGGCAAATTAGTTTAGCTGCCACTTGCTGGGCCATTATTTAACGGCTAATTGTTTTATGTGCACACACATTTTGTAACACGTTTCCTTCGCCTTTGTTCTTCTTCTCTTCCCTGCAGCGATACCATTCATGAGCTCTTGGGTCATATGCCGCTGCTGGCGGATCCTAGCTTCGCACAGTTCTCGCAGGAGATTGGACTGGCCTCGCTGGGCGCCTCCGATGAAGAAATCGAAAAGCTATCCACGGTTAGTACTTAACTCAATTGCCATTGCCTCATTACTCTGGCCTTAATCACTTCCGCTGGTCATGCTGTCAAGTGCAAGCATGATCTAGCCATTTAGCCGAACAGGTGTATTTATGTGTTGCATTTGGTTTGCTCTTTGCCATTGGCAGGTCTACTGGTTCACTGTTGAGTTCGGTCTCTGCAAGGAACACGGTCAGGTCAAGGCCTACGGTGCTGGCCTCTTGAGTGCTTACGGTGAGCTGTTGCATGCCATTAGCGATAAGTGCGAGCATCGTGCTTTTGAGCCGGCAACTACCGCGGTGCAGCCGTATCAGGATCAGGAGTATCAGCCCATCTACTATGTGGCCGAGAGCTTTGAGGATGCCAAGGATAAGTTCCGTCGCTGGGTGAGCACCATGTCGCGTCCATTCGAGGTGCGCTTCAATCCACACACCGAACGTGTCGAGATCTTGGACTCTGTCGACAAACTGGAGACGCTGGTGCACCAGATGAATACGGAGATCTTGCATCTGACCAATGCCATCTCCAAGCTGCGGCGCCCATTCTAGAGTAATGCCCATGTAGATACTCTAAACATCAATCCACCCCCCCAAGCAACCACTAAGGAAAAAGAAAAACATACAGGTGCAACGGTCTCATTTTATACAAATTAATTTTAAATTGACATACCACACACACATACACATACTCACACACCCACTTGCACACATATCCTTTCAAAAAGTTATGAATTGAAGCACCGCAATTTTGAATCAATTCTTACATATTTTTTTTGTTTCGTTTTGGATTCTTTTATGTTTTATTTTTTCCTTCTCACCTCACACACACACACACACCCACACACATTTATTGTTCAATTCACCACGCCCCCTCCCCCACCCCTCCCTACAATAACTTTGTGCATTGCATATTTATTATCCCCACTAAATAATATTGGACCAAAAAATCGTTAGACTTGTAAGTGATGTGAAAAAAACAGATAAACAAAAAAAAAAAAAAAGAAATGGAAAAAACTTCAGCACACAGATTAGTAGAAGGCACAATAGAACCGCTGTTTTTGTATTATTTTCATGTAATTCTATTAATTAAAATGCATATATGTGAACGCGATCAAAATATACATTCAATAGCTTAAAACAGTTTACACTATATAAATACAGTTGTGTATTTGTATGATTGTTGTAGATGAAATATTTGATGAAAAAGTTGAGATGAATTTTCTTACATTGTACAATAACTGGAAGCGACAATATTACAATTGTGTACTATTATTATTATCTATTATTATTATTTGTATGACTATTATGTATTGTATTGTAGGTATGTAGAGTTTATTATTTTACTTATCTTAAGTTTTGTGTATTAATAAAGTTTAAAACACTATTGAAAAATTACTTTCGACACATTTTTTATTTAAACTTCAGCTTTTTGATTTCAGCTTTTTGATTTTTCAGCTTTTTGATTTTTCAGCAACTATTTTTGATTCTACTCTAAAGTCTGATTCTGATTAGGGAACATTTACGAAGGGATAAATTAATATAATTTTGTGGAATTTAATAAGAATGCGATATATGAATTAGGGAACAACGATTTGAAAAGGAATATTTTAAAGCAGTATTTATGAAAAAATATGAATATTTACAAATATCGTTTGTTGAAACTTCCATCATTGTAGTGGATTATAAAGAACCAATATATTTACAAAAATATAACCAGAAAATAAAAACAGTTAACTGGAATTTCGGGATCAAATATCTCTATACCAAATATATATCGCAATTACCGTAGTATCAATTTTGTAGCTGGTTCTTGTTGCAAATTCAAATTAGAATGCAAATTATTGAAAACAAGTGTTAACATTCAATTAAATATCAATGTTTGAAGATTTTACATATTAACCAAAAAATAAAAGATACTCGATGATATATACACACAGATATATATATATATATACATATATACTATACTATATATACATTTAGAGGCAGCGGGTTGGTCCCCATGCTTGTCAAGAAAGCAGGCTGCAAGAACAAAAATTATATTCAGAAAATGTTATCAAACACAGAAATACTTAAACATATTAAATGAAGTCATTAACTATACAAATATATATATATATATACGTACATACAGATATTATATGCTATACAAAAAGAATTTTAAGCAATATGCTTCAATAAAGCTGACCTTATTCGCAAAAGGCAATCATTTTCGAGGTTTTTATTTACTTAAGAAAAGATCTACGATCATCTGGGAAGGTAAGTTTGATGATAAGGCCTTGATATGATTTAGGCAAGCGAATTATTAACCCTGAACCTTTCAATCGAAACGGATGTTTATATGTGTAGAAAAGTGGATCATGGATTTGCTTCAGTTTGAAGTTTGGCGAATTATATTAATGGGCAATCCATAAATTATATTTGATATACATATATCTTTGCCAGCTGTTTGCTAACTTGACCTACCTCAGTGTGTGTGTCGGCGGTTTATCACATGGCAATTACAAAAGTCTCAACTCATTTCATTCGTTACGATAATTGACAGACTTAATGGAAATCGAATGTGTTAATTGCTGGCACTACAACTATTACATGATCGGATGTGGGCGATAAAATCGATAAAACCGGGTCCGGGTAATACTAAAAATAATAAAAAAACGTGCCAGCTGCCGTTCTAATAGTTCGGATAGAATAGAATCATTCCTCAAAGCGTGATAGAATGCACTATTGACTACGAAATACCCTGTATACTACGATTAACTCGGAGAAAAGAGAAGGTGCTATATATACCCTTGGCAAAGATATACCCTGTCCTTAGACAGGCTCTTAGAAAAGACAAGAGTATGAGGCAAACATATGTATATATGTATACATCCCATACAGAAACTTGCACGTTTACAGGGTATTTTCTATGCATATCTGTAGATTACTTCATTTCGATTATTCTAACGATTTGATTTTGATAAATTTAACAACGTTTTGAAATTCTTGACGTGGGAAATAAGTTGAGCATTATGACACCGCCATAAATAATAAGCTCTCAAATCGTGTATTAACAAATCTTAATTATGGTGTTTAATTGCTAAGAAGAATTGAATTGCAACTAACAGCTGAGGCTACGAGTCTATCGGGCATTAATTGTTGTACTAAATTGGGTCAGAGACGACTCAAGAAGCATGCCGATCTTTGAATATTGACTTTGACTGCAAAGTCAGGTGTGAATGGTATACGTGTCGTTGGGCAGTCAATCCATCAGTCAGTTGGTCAGTCAGCTGGCAGACAGCACTTGGTCTCTGGTCAAAGTCAGTGAGTATTTGGGTTAGGGTTGCAGGAAACGCTCTGGGACGAGTTCTCTGAGTTTATTGAACCTGCTTTGCTTGCTGGCTGTGTGGTGGCTAATTGCCGGAAGTCGAATGCACATTTGCAATTAAAAGCACATTTTTATTAATTGTTTAAGAAAATATAAAAAACTTGACTTAAGCTTTGGTTTAACACACGACAGCTGTAAAAGAGACATTAAGCTGCTAACCGAAACACGTTTCGTTTTTGGCCCAAAACGGCCGGCCGGGCAAATCCATTTCAAATTTACAATTTGGAATTTTCAAATTTGGCTAATTAAAAGGCGCGTTAAAGTGCCAAGGCCGTGTCTGACCACGGCTTTGACAGTAGCCAATTGTAGAACCAGCTAGAACAGTATTTGGTATTTGGCTAATTGAATATCAAAGTCAATGACTTACACACATTGCGCTTATCCAATTTGGTTGGCATTGTGGCCGCCATTTCGGGCCAATTAACCGCGAGATTTTTTCATTTGATTTTGATTTGGTTTTTGTGTCTCTCTTAAGTTATTTAATCTTGGACTTGTCTTTGGAAAGAAAAATACTAACTGCCAGGTGTGATATATATACAAGCTATCCATATACTATATAAATATACATATCCATTTAATTCAGGGCGTTGTTGTTTGCGGCCAAACCGTTAGCCAGCTCTTTGCACACTGGTCTGGCGCCCTCGCCACCCCCCAGTTGCCCAGTTGCCCACATCCACGTCTCCGTACCCGTGTCCATTGTTTTGCGTAACCGAGGCGCACCTGTTGCAAATTCTAATTTAAGTGATTAGCAAATCCATATAATTGCCATTGCCTCTGAGGCTAATTAGAACAAGAACTGGTTTGACTAGGTCGGGGCTGCTCTGTGTGCATTGACCATGTGGGGCTGAAAGGATCAATTTACATGCTTGACCACCATTTGGCTTAAGGGAATGCAACGAACACAATTTATGTCGCTCTGTCAGTTAAGGGTAAAGTCAAAGAGAAATTGTCTTAAAGAGAAGCAAGAAATTTGTATCATAATTAGTTAAAACTAAGCAAGGTGTATGAATAATATTTATAACATTAACTTTAGGTATATGGCCTCACATCAGATGTGACTACATTTGTGTTAAGAATTTCTTTTGGTTAAGTAAATACATTATTTGTGTGGGGAGACCTTCATAGGCAGCTGCTCCCAACTGACCTTGGAAACAGATGCTTTTGATTAGAGGCACTGCTTGCATGCAAAGCGACTTCCAGAACATTGCTATGCCGATTGGTCCATAATTAAAAGTTATTACAGCCCCAATTGACCACATACAAGCTGAGTTGGCTAATTGCATAAGAGCAGGCACCGAGTGCTAGAATCAGAGCCAGGTGCTCAACTGCTCAACTGCTGATAATCAGTTCGAATTGCTTGAGCCAAGAGCGACACCTGGCCCAGACTCGGCTAAATAGAAGGGCCACGTTGGCTGGCAACGACCACTTTCAATCATAAATTAACATTAGAATTTTAAATGTGCGACTAATTAAAAAGAAAAAAAAAAATGGTTGGGCGAAAAACCTGTGAGATTTCATGCCCCATGCTTGAACAATTACAAGAAAATTGTACATTTAATTTCCAATTGATTTGAGTCGGTCGGTTGCTAACTTAAGTAACTTTTAACCCCCTGCAACCCCTGCAAACCGCTCCTCCACCCATCGATAAGTTAACAGGTGCAGCCAACAGGTGAGCTCTTAGCTCACAACTCTAGCCACAAAGTCTGCTGGTCAACGGGGCGAATGAATTGCGCTTCGGTTCTGTGCGGGTGGGTTTTATTTTGCACCAACATTTGCGCGCGCTTTCATTGTCTGGGCTTTAAGTCAATGTCAATATTTTGGTTTTAGTTGAGCAAACATAACAATTGAACCCGGAGAGATGAAATGATATAATGTCCACACAATAACTGAGCTAAGCGATACCGGATGTTGTCCGAAAGTTAAACTTAAGTTTGAATTTAAGTTAAGTATATAGAACGGTCGACAGATATTTTTTTTGTTGCTGTTTGTTAAGTAGATATACAGTGACTTACACGCTTCAATGGGGCTGTTGACTTTGGCTAATTAAAAGTTGTGCGCACGTGTTCAAAGTATTACGAAAGAGGTGACACAACGGTCACAGTCATCAGAGAGGTCGCCACAAGGTTGTTTTGTGATTTAATCACCGGATAACAGCTATAAGGAAATAAAAGTATCCTTTATTTGAAATCAATTTCAATTATGGTAGTATGCTAGTATTCCAACTTATAGGTAGGAAAGGTTTTAGTCGTACATCTCGAGCAATTTCAATTTAATTTCAATTATTGTAAGATATTGCTGGAGGTTAATAATCCAATATTAAGTATCCCTTTAAAGAAGGAATACAGTGGCTGTGTTTTATTTCTATTACATACTTTGAGGGTATTTGGAAAGTATTGCATAATTTTATGCGTTCTGCGAACAATCCTAAAAACAATTTCAATAAATTTCTAGTTACAGTGACTATAATGATACAGTTTTGCTTTGTTGTCATTTATAACAAAAATAATAATAACTCTTTGCTGAGGTATTTACATAAATAAACCAATATCCGAATGTCCATCTATTGTTCAGTTCCACCAAAAAGCTTACACGAGCTCAAGCTAAAGCTGTTTGCTATGGAACTGGTGTCCACTGTTTACAAGGGTAATTTTAAGTCAAATATGTAATAGAAATTGAACTATTACACGTTGTATACGGTATATAGAAGAAGAGGAGTGATATAAATACTTGTAAATAGTTTTAGATGCATATTTTGCAACTGTAGAATGAAATTTAAATCCGACTGTTTGAATATTTTACTGCAGAAGCTCAAACACAGGCTGATTGCTATATAACTCGAATACAATTTGCAATAGAAAGCTTTTAATGTGTGGGAAAACAGTCAGAGACAAAAGTATGCAGCTACATTTGTTCATATGCAATGCTCAGCATTATTTCGACGAAATACACTGAGCCGATTCTTGCTCTTCGATGGAGACACTTCGGAATAAAAAAATACAATTATTGGAGATCCTTTTAAAAAAGTATAATTTTATTTAAACAAATTTGATATATCAGTCTCAGTCTTTTGGCAAATTACTATCGCTCTTTCCTCTGCTGTACGGCCGGGAGCCGCCAAGCATGCGCTCGAGGAGGCTCTGCTTGGACTTGCGCTTGCAGGCGAGGACCTCCTTGCAGAGTTCATTGAATACTTCGGCCACCTGATCAACATGGTCCGCTGCAGAGACCTCACTGAACTTGCACTCAAAGTCTTTGGCGAGTATTTCGCCCTCATCGCGGCTAACTTGACGCAGATGCACCATATCCACTTTGTTGGCGCAGAGCTGAACGGGTGTATCCGATTGTAAATCAGATTTGGCACGGCGTATATAGTTGAAACTCTTGCGATCCGTTATGGAGTAGACGAGCAGCAGGCCATCCGCCCATTGGATTAGTTCCGCAGCATTTGGAAATTCGTCATCAGCCTGTCATTTGAATATATATTTATATACACATATAGATATGATATTAGATTAATAAATTGAGCTACCTTGGGACATGTGTCGAGTAATTCAAAGAGCACCGGCTCATTGTCCACCATGGACTCGTGCTTGTAGCGATTCTCAGTCTGATGATCGTATTCGCCAATATAACGTTTTGTCAAGAAACGCACAATTAAAGCTGCAATTGAATTAAATAACGCAATTTAATTTTAGGGCGTTATTGTTCATCGCTACAAGGATCAAGTGTAAACGAAGCCAACGCCCCTGACAAGCCAAGACAAGGGGGAAACAAGCCCTCAACTGCATTGGGTCAGCACTTAAGCGAGCGTGAATAGGAAAAACTCCATATACGACAGTGGAAAATTCAAATGCGGCTGCCGCAGGACAGGTGGAAAATGGAACAACAAAAAGAATTTAAGCCATGAGGGGTTAATAAACCCGGCTAAAAGCAACAACAATACATTTGAGCCTTAGCATTGCGTGCGATAAGGAAACAAAACAACGGGTGTTTTTGCTGGAGGGGGGTTGAGGAGGGGTTGGACAACTGACGACTGACGACCTGCGCCTTTGGTCATTTGCAAATGTAAGTGCTTTGAACTCTGACCAAGTCAGGTAGGCTTGCGAAAGAATAATAATATATGCTCCTCTGGCAGGGTTGGCTTGCCTTGGCTCGTAAAATAGTCAAAATACCCCCCGGCCTCACTTTGGTTGCCCGCCGGGCAATTTTTAATGACATTTTCATCATTTATTTTCATGGCAGCCGCCATTTGGCTTGTGTTTTAATTTATATCTTTTTCCAAACGTTTTGTTTTTCTACATTTTTTTACGAGGTCAATGCTTAAAATTTTTGTTTAAATTACGACAAAGACTAGCAAAACGCTGGCGACGCATTGCCTGATGGGCATTAAAAAAGGGGGAGGTGGGCGGCATTCTTTTTAATTACCCACCACGCATAGCCACCTCCCCCCGCTCCCTCGAATAAAAATATTTGTGCTATATCTGCGCGTTTGTGGTAGCTATGATATTCGAATACTATATAGTAAAGAAAACATTTATCATTGATACGATCATGTGCGCTATTAAAGTTGGCTGGCGCCTAAGAAAATCCATATACTATATGGAATATAATTTACTTGTGTTTACATTATTTTTTAGTTAAATGCAAGAAAAAAAACAACAACTGGCTCTCCCAGTAAAAGTAAACACTTAACTTTACAATGTTGTGGTAGACTTGTGTGTTTTAGATAAGTTCTGCTCTAGTTTCTCTACTAAGTGTTTGGCAGAGAAAACTGCATTTGATGACTAGCATACAGCAAAAAAGCTTAAGAATCGGTCTACCTGATAAAAAATAATACTGATCTATAGGAAAAACTTTCCACAACTATAACTTTGTTAAAACTAATCAGGTTTTCAATAGCTATTGCTTTTTGATCATGGTTTGGCCTCTAGAATGATGCAACATTCAAAGTTGCACAGGGGACTCTGGCTCGATTTAAATGATTAAGTTATGTTCCCAAAAAGGTGCTTATAGGAACGGTTCATTATTAGGTTATGAAAATTGATTAGATTTTCAAAAGGAAGTGCTTTTTGAGCAGGGCTTGGACTCTATATTAATCCTGCTTTAAAAGTTGAAAACCTGATTCTAGGTCGGAAATCATGTATTTATCGTAGCTCAAAAAACAGCTTAGGGATTTGGCTAAAGTTTATCAAAGCCATAGCTTGGGCAAAAGTAATGATTTTGAACATGGTTTGGCTTTTAGCTTGAAACTACATTTAAAATTGAAAATGTTATTCTAAGATAGTCGCGTGTATATTTATACTGTCTAATTTATTTGCCTCTATTTGATATTTATTGGTAGAGCATGTACTCTAGTCATAATTCTTGGGGGCTACGCTCTCGGATTAGCTACTTGGTGCTACCTGAAGTTGACAGACAGTCATTGGGCGGGGGCCTACAAATTAAAACTATTTGGGGTCGTCATTGTACGTGTTGCCTGACAGGGAACATCAATTTGCACTAAGTCAGTATGCAATGTGGCATGTGATGATCCCGTACCAAATATATATCCCCGTCTGTATGTGTGTGTGGTGTGTGTGTGTGACACAGTGCCCGTCATAAATTAGTGGCTGCTCCAGGGTGCCACGCGTGTCAAATCGAACGGTGAAAACGATTACAACAAAAAGGAGAACGCGAGCTAGTCAAAGGCACCGATACAGATACAGATGCAGATACAGATACAGATACGGATACAGATAGCTACATATGCATGTAAGTATATTTAGCGGCACGCATACACATACACATACACACACACATGTGCACACGAAGCGATACATGTGAATAATTGTGTGGATGTGTGCGTGCTGGCACTTTATAAACAAAACAAACACCGATCTAAATATATACGAATCGGCGATTGCTCAACTAATTTGCTGTTGCTCGCTGTTGTTTTCTAACACTCGTATCGGGGGCAAAAACTCTGGCTTCTTACCACTCTTTCCAACACTGGGCGAGCCAATAACTGCGATTTTCAATTCGGTCAGCGTTGACTTTTTACGCCGAATGCCGCGCGTCGTCATCTCGCAATTCTGCGATTGCCCAGTTTACCGTATTCGCCGTGCAGCTATATAACTATATATACCTATATAGGTATAGTCTGTATACTGTATGTATGGCAGCTATATATCCGTTTGCCGTTATTGTCTGTTTCACGTTGAATTGTGCGCCGTACGCAGCAGCAGCAGCAACGATCACAACAATCGACCTATAATTACAACTGAGGTCCACAATTAAAATTTTGCATCTGTCGAATACTTTTCCACCAATGAATGTTTTTCTTTAGGTTGCTGCAGTTCTTTTATGTTTATAAATATATATATATATCTATATATATATATATATATGTTTTTTATATGAAACGCAAAGTGCACTTTTCCATGTGGTTCATGAAATTCCTTTATTAATTTATTTATTTAGATTGAGGCAATCCGCAATTTTTGCAGCTGATCTCTTCTGAAGGTGTCTTTTGTGTGTGTGTGTATGTGTGTGCGCGCGTGTGTGTGTGTGTGTATTTTGGCACTACGCGCTAAACGGCATGCGATTTGTACGACTAACGAATTTGTACTAAAGCGCACATCTGTGCTACGCCGGAACCGAGCAGAACAGAGCAGAAGCAAACCAAACCAAACCGACCCGAACTGGGAGCACAGATCGCCAGTCACACACGCTCCCTGGCAGTGGAAAGCTTCTGCTTTATTTTCGCGAGCGTTGGCCATCCAAAAATAGCTGCCGAATAGAGAACGATACGACACAGGGTATTCAAATCGACCACGTGCCCCGCAATGGGGTTAAAGTTGGCTCTTTAATGGAGCCAAAAGGCTAATCGCATCGCTAAAAGAATAGTTTCACCTCCATTCTGGCTGATTGATAAATTTGACTGCTGCACATTTGGAGTCGAAAGTCGGCTCATTTCGAGATCATCTCAGAGAGGAACCAGTAAATGCGCCCTAAATTAAATTTAATTGTTGGCTTTCCCAGCTGAGAATGCAGCTGTTTGATAACCAACTGTTTCTAGCCAAAAGAGATTAATAAAAAGACCTTGAAACAGTTGGATGAATATATGAAAAGTATTTCTAGCAAGCATTTGAATCTTGAGGAAACATTATGACCAGATAAATCTCAGGGAATTTAACTTTCATTAAACATAATTTTTGGTATCCTCAAACCAAACAAAGAGAAACCAAACAGTTGTCAAAATCATGTGAAAATTACTTGCCGGAAAATCAATTTTGGGGTCTGCGGAAGCACTGAGTTATGCAAACAAAAAATATTCGTCCCTAAAGATAAACAACGTTGATTGGAGAACCTTTTAAATGTATTTTAGTTATGCATTTTACGTACTTAATTAGGGAAATTGCGTTTGGGCATATCAATCATAGACAGTTATGTATTCTATGTACATATGCGGAAAAACACCCTCTTGACAAACGTGCAGCTTGCACGTGAGTTGCCATCTATACAGTTATGTGTGCCAGACGTGCGGCGGGGGTGTGTCTGTCAGTGTCTGCCAGCCCCTGGCTAAGGGTTGAAATTTTACACAGACAAAACGGTCAGCACATTTCGCCTGCCGGAAAATCTTTGCACTTGCCGTGCAAGCCAACTGACAGCTGAAATTTAAAGTGCTCAATGCTATCTCTGCAGAGAGCATTTACATACGTATACCCATTCAACTGCGCGCCGCTGTGAGTGCAGCTCACTGCTACGAATTTCGTGGAAAAGAATAAGCCAATTTTGTTTTGCTGCCTTTTCCATGGTAAGTGTAATGCTTATTTTTCATAGCAATGTCAAGTCAGACTTCTGGGTTTGTCCATATTTTCTGTATGAACTTGAATTTCTCTAGCTACCCCAAAATACAGCTATTATAATACAGGAGACCAATTAACTTATCTGCAATCAATCTATTAGTCGAATTATCGCACAATATTAATCAGCTATGTAATAAAATGTAAGCTACCCTAAGGGACAGTTAGTCTCTTTAGTATAAGACACTAGATCAGTTAACTACTCATAAAATAACTATTCAGCTAAATTATCGTCTAATATTAAACAGCCAAATAATATTATTAGCCACCTCAAAAGATGGCTATACCTTCTTATATTACACGCGATTTTCATGAACTCCTAAAAGAGTGCTATTAATTTTTATTTCGCTTAATTTTCACTCTTATACTAATTCGAAACTTATACAAATTCATTTCTGGCAACTTAAGTCACTTTGGCAGCGTAGACCAAAACGGAATAAACAGCTGGCTGGCTGTTGTTGATTTTGTTGTGGTTGTTGTTGTTGCTGTTGCTGCTGTTGCTGCTGTGTGGTTGTGGTGGTGCTTGGCAGTGACAATTGGAATCGCTGCTGCTGCTGCTACTGCTTGGTTGCTCGAGCGCTTCGTTTAGTTTAGTTTTCACTCGAACGGCGAAGCGTTTGGAACGCACGCGGATTGCGCACGGGACCGCAACGAAGCAACATTTTTTGGCTACTGCTGCCGCCAAAAAAAAAACCAAAACATGTATATATAAAAATACAAAAACAAAAACAAATTTATAAAACGATTTTGAAAACGCCGCGCAACTCAAGCTTTTTTCGGTGTGTGTGTTTTTCTTGTTTTAGTTTTTAATGTTTCTGTTTCGGTTTTTTGCGCCGATTGTTTTGTTTTTGGTTTTACGAAATTTATTTTCGTAGTTTTCATCTGTAGAAAATTACTGTGCGATCTTTTTTATTGATGCTGCTCTTGTTGTTGTTGTTGTTATTATAGCTGGTCTTCTTCTTATTGTGCTTGGCCGTGTTGAATTCAAATAATTAAGTTGAAAAATCCAAATACAAATAAAATACGCATTTCTTGCGACAGTTGTGCGGATACCAAAACAAGTTTTTGAAAAAAATTGTGCGTGAGTTTTTGCAGCATGTGCTCGTAAATCACAATAAATTGGTGCCCTTATAAATAGAAAGAAAATACCATTTGGCAAATGAACTGGCAATTTATATTTGAATCATCGTTTAATTGAAAAATGTAAACAATTTTTGCAGCTGAATATTTGAAATGAGAAGAATTTTGGCAATTGCAGGAAGCAATTTAATTTTATTTGCAACGTAATTTAAATCAATAATCAAATGTGCATTTGAAAGAACTGGCAAACTAAAGTGCGATTTTTGAAAATTTCACGATTTTCTAAAATAAAATATATATGTAAAGCCACTGAGTAAAAGTGTTGTTAACTAGCTGATACCCTGTATTCCACTTTTAAGTTTATGTGCTCCTTCGTAGCTCTAAGGGAGGTTATGGAACACTTGTAAGCCTCAAGGAGAATGCCTCACATTCTGAAGGAGAGCACGTGAATCACCTCTGACTCATAGTACTTTCCACATGACTACAACTACTAACAACTAAGTCAAACTTCTTTCAAAAGACCATTTAACATCCATTTTAAATGTATGTATCATTTATGTATATATTTTGAGAAACTCACACATAAACTGTAAGGCAATCAAACCGACTCAAAAATTGTGATGTCATTTTTTGACTGCGGTCATTTGAAATGAACTTAAGAGCGTAAAGCAAAAACCCAAAGCCAAACGGCAACTTGGCCAAAAGACGACCACTCAGTGCTGCCTTGTCGAGAGTTGGCTCAAACCCGTTTCTGCTGAGGACACGCACACGGTGAGGGCGGAAAGGGTGTTTGCGGAGGCGGGGAGGATCGATTCGGTTCCATTCCATTCCATTCGCATGTTGCATTCGTTTCAAGGATATTGAATACAGTCCGAGTCTGAGCTGAACAAAACCAAATAGTTACGAATGAAAAAACTATATGTAAAAGACATGAAAATGAAGTCATCAGCTCAATTCAAACTAACAAACAAGTTAGACTGATCCAGTTTTGAAGGCACGACTTGCAGATGCCCTGTACCATATTTATACTACTGCAGTAGCCAACAAAAAATGTTGTGCATTAATTTGGTAACTGCTTTTTTTGCTTAAGGAATTCTTACACAATTCTGTTAATAAATAAATTAACAGGAAATATTAATCAGACAATCATTAGTTCAGTCAAAAACAAACAGCTAATTTTGGCCATATTTGTTGCTCAACCATCTGTATGCTTCATCAGATTCAAGCACGCAAATATAGGATACGGAAAAATCAATAAAATACATCTGAAGCATAAACTTACATAAACAAATTTACACACAAATTATTTTTACAACTTTTCCAGTCGTACGCACTGAAAATGCAATTTTCGCGGCGACTGCCTGGCGCCAGAGCACTGAGAAAATTACTCGGTGCACCCTTTCATGTTGCACCCCCTGCACGCTCGGCAACATGCAGCTGGCAACTGTGTGGCAGGAAGCACTATTACCTCAAACGCATTTTGTCGCTGCTTTTAACATTTTCTACACCATTTGCCCCAGTAATTTAATTAGAGCAGCTCGCCAAAGTGAAACGCAATTGACGCAAGGATAACTAGCGTCAGGCAACAGCGGGGGGGAGTGTTGGGTAGGAAATGGGAGTTGAGTAACCTTGGTAACTAATTGCTGGCAGCCGCTAGGGGAACAGTAAATGACAAATGCGTGTGAACGACCGACCAACGACAACCGCCAATGGAAACCGTTACGCAATCCTGGCAAGGACAATGAAAATTGTATTTTAAGTATATCCTGCACAAATATTAGCTCAGCTAAAATAATTGTAAAATTACTGTAATGACTATAATTCTGGATTGCTTTTTATCTAATCGTTGCACAGCAAATACCTTTCGTGCACAGGGTATCGTTTAGTCGTGTACTCTTGATTGCAGCGTTTTTATTTGATTTTTATAGCATTTTTATTTTTCGCCGATGACGTCGTCGTCGCATTGGAACATGTTTGCACTATGGCAACCTTGCCGCACACAACCATAATTTGACATAGTTTCTAGATGAGGCGAGCCTCTGATTGCCCCTTTTTGAATGCTGAATGCCAATGGGTCTGTGGGTCTCTGGAGAACTGGGACATGACAATCAATATTGTAGGAATAATACGAATACCTAGTATTTTTTGGTTCATCTTTTGGATTTATCAAGGGATTCGTAGGCACTGCTTTTTCTAACCCTCCCTCATGGCTAATGCTCAACCCGTCAACAAATTGAGTAATTTATATGTGCACAAAAGAAAGGTGGCAACAAATGCTGCTATTTAAGAAATAACCACCCTTTTCCTTAGCCCTCCAGCTCTCTTCCACTCTCTTTGGGTAAGAGAAAGCTGGCATTAAAATACTTATACACAAGGCGTGCCATTAATAAATAAGACGAAAAACAATAATCTACGCAGCACACGGCGAAAAAAAAAAAACGACACGAAATATTTGCTAGCATTGAATAGAAACCAACCCCATAGGCAGAGTGTGCCGAAAACCACCCCTAGGCAGCCGCACACAATGGAATAGAATCAACAACCACCCCCCCAGCTAAGATCGCAACAAATACTTAAAGACACTTTCCGAGCATTACAAAAGAACTGTATTTTTCCTAAGCTGATACGCAAGCTTGAACTTGAATTCGCGACGACTTCAACAAAGATCTGTTTGGCAGAAACCAGACAAACAACTTTAGAGCTGGAAACCGGCAGACAACAGGCATTCTAATGCCCAACAATGGAGGGCCACCTGGGCAGGGGAGAGGTGAGGTTGGCAAGCGCAGACATAAAACGAAATGAACAAAGAGCAAAAAACATATATATACATATATATAAAAGTAAGAGATAATAATAAAATTAACAAATCACAAAAAGACGACGCAACGAAACGAGAAGCGTTGGAGTGTATCCGCTACATATGTATGTACATATGTATACATATGTATGTCTATGACATCATTCGTGTCTCATTACTGAACTAACCCAAACACAACCTCTTTTTTTTATGTTCTTTCATTATGATTTTATTTGTTGGCCAAGTCAAATTATGTCAGCTATAGCGTCCATATTTTCTGGGCTTATTATTTCTGATTTACTTACGCGACTTTATGAACTCGTCTGTCTGTCCCACATCTGTTGGCGATTTCCAAAATACGTATTAAACAATGTGGTACAGATGGGTATGTATGAATATATATATTCATAAGTATTCAGATGTATTCATAAGTATTCCGATGTAGGATAAGTCATAAGCATGTGTCGTGTGTGTGTGCATACTTTAAAGCATGTCTGTCAGTCTGCTCCTCGATTTGATGAGCATATTTTTAACTTCCAATTTATGCCCGAAGGTTGTCCCATAAAGTATCTTATAAAGCTAACAATCTTAATGCAAAACAGGCATACAAACGGATTGCAGATACTCTTATAAAGTTTCATATAAATTTAGACAGATTAAACACATTAAAAATTATCATAAATATGATAAGCTAATAAGTTTCATAAAAGTTCAACGATATTATTTACGTTCTAAAAATACAAATCTGATTTTTCAATAATTCGGTCACTGTTTGCATTTGTTTAATACATAATTTTGGCGTCTCTGCCTCGTGCTAAGGAATTTGATGACTCAGAGAGCCACCATTTGCTGCTGTCGCAGCACAGACAAGAAGCAACAAAAAATTACAAAAGAAAATAGAGAAATAAACGACAAAAACAATGAGATGTAAGTTTCAGCGACAGATGCACAAAGAGTCAAATATACTTTAGCATAATGCCTACAACTACTTATACTAAGAATCTCTCAAAGTGGGGCAAACTTTTGCAGATTCTGTTTTGATTCTGTGTGCCTTTGAGGAGGGCTGCCAAATGTATCAAGTTGTGTGTGGCAGTTAAATTTGCTGACGAATTCAATGTCAGGCTAAAGTTCTCAAGTCCCATTTAATGTGGCAGACAAATCGGCTTGGGCCACTTCGAATGGTTGCAACTTGAAGTCATCAAGAACTGGGAACTATTTGCAGACTTGCCAACCAACTGTTGTGCATTTGTTGAGAACATGGCAAATGGTTCAGTTGAAGTCGTTGCAGGCGATTCAACGATGCGATTTCCTGTTTATTTGCCGTTGAGTGACAGTCAACGTCAAAGCTAAGTTGTGGCTACAATTGTACAAATGTATCTTTGTATCATTGTATCTCAGGCTGACTTCTTCTTTTGTGTTCTTTCAAGCGCATTTCAAGCTAAAGATTGGCGCTCTTTGGGCCGGTTAGACACGTGAATTGCAGTTGATAATCAAGTTTTTAAGGAACTGCGTGACTTGCCTCCAGCAACCACAAACAACAACAACAATCTTTGACTTTGGTATCTTGGTCGTGTCACTGCCATTTGGCTGCCAGCCACAAACTTGGCCTATGCATTGACTTTGATTTCTATTTGAGCCCAAAACGCGTTTGACTTTTAAGGCAACCAGCAATGACTCAATTTTTGGCTGTTGTTTCTCTCTTTTGGGCACTGGCCAATTAAGTAAACAGCCTAATTAATGCACAATTAAACAATTACGTATCAATTAACAGTACTGAAGAAATGTTCGTTGCCTTTTGGAGTTTCGCTCGATGGAAAGCTTCATTTTGGTTGCTGCTGCACTTTCGACACGTTCCAATTGCATTCCAAACAGAAGCCGAGAGAGGCAAGGTTATATGCAAATTTCACACACAGTTAGTTGCCTTTGAGTCAGTGCAGCCCATTCGTGATATCATAATTGTGAGCTCATAGCCCAGGTGTTACTTAGTATATACACACTCTGTAGTCAGTGTTTACGGTCGCGTTGAAAAGCCAGACACTAACAATGCGCCTGAGTCGCTTCTATCTGAATAATTTGTGAATTTGCAAAAATGCGTTGTTTAAAATTAATTTTAATAAGCACAGCAATAAAATCCAATTTTAAATAAGTTCATCTTCAGTTGTGTTAATTGCTAGAAATGTGAAATAATTAATAATAATAAAAGAAATTGTTGTTCGGCCTTCAACTAAAGCTAAATAAAGTCAATAATATATAATATATATATTTCTGGCACATCACTGTCGAGCTTATTGATAACTGTAATATTTATCTTGACGTCATAATATTCGAGAAATATATTTTGCTTAAATCTGTGAGGATGTTGACATAAGCTTGTGGAGATCACCCTGCCTGTTTTTTGTAAATATAGATCACCCCCCGTAAAAAAAAGATTGCGTCAAATAAGTCGGCGCATGCCTGAGACGACAACAGTCCAAAAAGAATGATGTCATCGACACATTTGGTCCACATAAATGATATATATATATATATTTATATATATACGGCTGTACGTCGTCTATTTGGGGTCATGCCACCAGCAAATTGAGGTTGAAATATATAAATTTTCGGACAGTTTAATGGCGCTTTCCACTGCCTGCTGTCTGCTGATGGCAGCCAATGTGAATTAAAAATAAAAGAATTTGTTGCAATCGCTTTTAGTGTTGTGTTTCATCTGGCCGATCCCTAAATCCTCAAAAGAAACACATCAACAAAATTCCAAGCTAAATGAATCAAGTGGCATGCAACATAATAAATATTTACTTAGCATTCGCTTATTGGTTTCATAAATATTTTTTTCTTTCACATTTTTCTATGACAAGTTGTAAAGAATTTTGCTAATTTAAATATTTTAAAAATTGTATAACCCATTTCACTGGCTACTTAGTGGAGCACCCACCACCAACCTTCCCTCCCCTCAACAGGCAGTTATTAATGCACTTGCCACGCTTCTGTGTGTGCTTTGTTGTTTGACCCAATTTCTGGTCGTTTCTTGTAATTAATTAGCCGGCAACAAACACGAATGAGCAACCCTCCCCAGCTATGCAGTTGCAACATGTGTAGGTGATTCAGTGTGTGTGTCTGTGGGGGAATGCCTGGCTGGGATTGCGTGTGTCCTCCCAGGGGCGTGCTACACAATTGATGATAATTCTGGCCAAATGTATTTTAAAGTGAATTTGACACAGCCAAAGGAATGCCACTAAATAGTTTTTCTTTTCGCATATTTAGGGTGTGTGTAGGAAAGCACTGCTTCAAATTTCAGTTGGCAAGTGAATCATAAACCTTCAATCGTGGCTGATTTGTTTATGGCTTTATTTCAGCATTGATAGGAAAGTCATTCATAAATATAAGTGGAATATTAAATATTACAGGAAATGGGCTTCATTAACTGCAGCGCGCGGTAGGTTGTCTCATTCATTAATAAGTCCCAGTTACGAGTTGTTTGCCTTGTCACCTTTGTGGCGATGGGTCGTTTGATTTTGTGGATGGCTGGCTCAATGAAATATGTAATAATAAAAAAGAGAAAAAAAAACTACGTGCTGAATGTGTAAACGAGCCAAATTTGATGATGCATGCCAAGCAATACAAGACTATATATAGTATATATTTATGCGACACGTACAGCCCAGACTTGGGAATATAAATCGATAGTGCGTAATACGAAATTACATTTGGCATTAGCCAAATGTTTATCTATATTTGCATTGTGTTTCCTTGAGGCGTGACGGGCGCCCATTTAAATGTCAAAGTTGCCGCCAAAATGTCAAAAGGGGCTTCGCTCAGAAAGCGGCAATAACAACAAACAAACAAAACAAACAACAAGCAAATTCAGAGCTGACAGTAAATCAAAGCACAAGTTTCCAATTGGACTGTTGATTCAAATTAGAATTAGCATTTTTGTTGAATTTAGTTTACGCTTGCGCGATTATGAAACTAGCACGCATTGGAATGCAATGCAGAGGCATGCACAACTCGATGATACCCTGGCTTTGAGTCATTTTATTATTACAAAATCAGTAAGCACGAATAGAAAATGATATAATTATGCTAAGTTTGATTCGGCTGTTGAAGAAGTTGCAACATCAGAGTTACTTGTACAGTATCTATGTCTTCTACATATTTCTCATAATTTATTTACCTATCCAACCATTTATTTTCTTTTTATATCTACTTTTCAATCATTTAAACATAAGTCAATCATACCACTCATTTCAAAACACTTTCTGCAGGGTATAAAAACATTTTGTTTAGCTACAAATGAAGCTTAAAGTTGCGTTACTATTGGACTATTGTTCGATAGTCCATTGTTGCTTTCAAGTGGGCTTCATTTAATATAATTTGGGTATCCAATTTGAGGTGGGAGTGATAATGGCAGAGTTTCTCATTATTTACAGTTGACACGATTAATATTTGGGATAGGGGCGTTATTCGAAATGTACAACATAAGAAATAATCGAACGGTCGCACAATTTGTAATGCTAATCAAAGCCGTGCTGCACAGTGGGCCCAGATCACATAGATCATAAATTGAAGTGAAGTGAATGCTAGTTGCATTATCTATTTTACTTTACTTATATTTTTCTTTTTTGCTGCGGCGTCTTTCCATTGATTTCCGTTTGAAATGTTACGCATAATTAAGCGAGCCGCTTGTCATGCACCACGCTGTCTGGGGGCAAGCCCCAAAAAAAAGTGCAGCCAGCCAATTGACCCACATAGATGAACGACTCGACGTTGGCGCAGAGACAACAAATAACAGCAAATAACAACAAACAACAACTAAAACAATAACAAAAACATTGCAACTGCAGTCGAGTGCAATTACCGAGCTACCCACAGAGGTGTGAATAGATGTTTGGCAACCAGTTGGCCTATCTTTAAGCAAATAATCTAAAAACAAAACACAGACAGCGACTAAATACAACAATAATAAATACTTAATTACACATTTGGTTGTTGACCCCATCGCATAATCATCTTTCTAGTTTCATCCAGGTGCGCTTAAGCACAAGCCCAGAGTAGTTTCAGAGGAGTGGAGCTGGGCTCAGATTTAAGTGGTGTGTGTGTGTGTGTGTGGTAGTTGTGCGTGTGTGTAATGCGTCATCATTATGCTGATTCAGTTTGTAGATTAATTTTTTTATTTTGTTCCTCTCTACTTTTTGTGTGTTTACTTTTTTATGTTATAAGCGCCAGTAACAATTTAATAGCTCTTTGCGGCTTACCTCGGGCATTGTTTGTTTGGAGTGTAATTTAGCCTATAATAAAATACCCTACATATGTAGGGTATACACGATGCAAAATATTCTTAACGAGCTTAATTTAGATTTGTTTACTTTGCCTTCATTTTACATTTTATTAAGTACTTCTTCACTTCATTGTCTATATTCTTCAGAACTCTTATCTTTCGCCTCTCTCTTCTCGACCCTGTCCCTGTCGCTGTCCCTGTCGCTGTCGCTGTTTACTTCTTGTGTTTGGGCTAATCCATCTGTTCTTCACACATTATGGATTGGCTCGCGTCGGGGCATTACATTTTCAGTCCATAAATTCTACTCGGTTTACTTAAGATTTGGCCTTCAAACAGTTTGTTGGCCGCCGCTCTGATAAATTGTTTTAAAATATGTTTATTTTTTACTTTACTTGTGTAAGTTTGTATTTTGAAATTTTACAGATGCTCTGTTTGCACAATCAGCCCAGACCAGCTCAGGCCAACCCAGACCTCGTCATTGGCGCTCTGGGGGCGTAATCCCAGCTCTGACTGCGTCATCGCTGTTATTTACTCTGCTCTCTCTCTGTCTTTGGTTGGGTCTGTTGGTCTGACAGTCTGTGGCTGTGGTGATGTAATTATACTAGCTGACAAGTTTAACAACCGGTTTGAGCATTGTGTCCAACCGCCTGTTAAACACAATACATAAACATCATACTATTCAGACAGCTACAAATCTTGTTTGCGTTCTGCGCATTTGCATGGCGATAGCTTGTGATAAGACTACCAGTTGCCCTATATCTTTTGTGTTTAGACAGACCGACAGACATAGAAGATATAGAAAATCAATGGTATATACTACAACTATATCTAAATATAGCTTGCAGCAGACATAGAATCAATGGTATTTACTATAACTATATCTAAATATAGTTTAGTAGTACTAAATATAAATATACACAAGTCTCTCTAGTGAAATATTTGTACCTGAGCTTGCTCTCAGCATTCACTACCCACTCGTTGATTAAAGGGTATGTCAGTTAACCACAGCATGTGTTTTCATATTACTTTCCATTTCCATTTGGGCGCACACAGTTATTTTATTGTCAGAGTGAAGAGCTTCACTTAAGAGCCTGCTGCAAATTGCACTCACATCATCGTCATATCAACTGCAGAAGCAGACGTTGCACTTTACGTGGTTGCAAGTCCATCTGCAGCTCAGCATGAATTAAGTTATTATAAAAGCAATTTGTGGGGGTTTAACGCACTGTGCGCATTTACTTAGGCCCATTTCCTTCCCACTCTCTCTCCTGTTGCAGCATCCCCCTCTGGTTGGCTGCTTATCGCCGTCAACAGCAACTATTTTGCACTTTGTCAATGATTAAAGCGATAACATTGACAATTCCGCTGACAGTCAATTTAAATTTATGTCTAGGGCAGCCACAATATTATACATGCATAAATATTTCATTATTATTATTGTATTATTGATGCTGCAACTGCTCATCGCAACGGGCATTACTCATATAAAAAATGAATGAAGTATGTTAGATTGATAAGGAATATGAGTGGATTATAATCGAATATCTCTTCTATAAGAACTCATCTCATTGTTAATGGTTTTTTGTTGAATTTTTTAAGGGAATTTAACCTTTAATTTTTATATTTATTGAAAGAGTATGTTTAAAATTTGGGCATGTATTTTTTGTTTACACTTTTCTTCAATAGTTAAGCATGCTTGAAAGGGCATCAAGTCGTCTTCTATTCAAAGGAGCAACTGTTCAATCGTGTTATTACACACAATTACAGAGATATATTATTTCAGTTCAACGGTGCGTATGAATGTCTGTGGCTTCAATGGCCTATCGCCTATTGACACTTGTTTATTTTGTGACACCCAGTTAGCATTGTTTATGCTTGTGTTTTACATATCTATAACATTGTTTAACGTCTAAATAAATATACTCAATGTACTATATACATATATATCTTTCGGTGTTTACTTTCCGACTCGTGCTGCTGAGAACTAGAACAGTTTTCAATTGATTCTGTTGCTGTGCGCTGATGAAGCTGATTAGCATCGATAGACAATAGAGATGGGTGCTGACAATATGGGTAGATTGATCTGTAGGGTATCTCTTAGTCGCACATTCTTGTTTACTTGCTTGTGGTTACATTTGGTAACATTGATATATTGTTTAACCACTGCACAAGGTGCAGCGGCTGCTGCCTACTCAAAGTATTATTTGCTGAGAAATCTTTTTGTTTTCGTTTGAATATTGCAAAACAGGAAACTGCAGCAATTAATGTCTTAATTTGTGCGATAACATTATTAATTTAATAGTTTTTTCCATTGCAGATTCGAACGAAAAAAATTGCCTGATAAGCATTAATTTGAAAATACATTTTGTATAACTGAACTGCCAAAATGGGCTTCAAAGGCGGCCACAGTCCGCGAGTCAACAAGACGTTGATATCATTGAAGCTGGTCGTGTTCCTGATTATTAGTGGTAAGTACAGTGAATACATCTTAAATGGGATACAAACAATATGTGTATTAATGTTCCATTTATGTTGCGCAGGTCTCACAGCTTTGCATATTTTGCATGCCACAAAACCGATTCTGTTGGGCTTGAACTTCTCGGAGTATCGCACAATTACAATTGTTGCACCCTTTGTCTCCATATTGGGTCCTTTGATAGCGGGTCCTTGGGCCGATCGCTTGGCTGCCAAGAATCCCAATGGCTTTGGACGCACACTGCGCACATTGACAGCTGTTTTTCTGCTGCTGGCCGCACTGATTTATGCCTGTTTGTTTGCCGTGCCCGATGTGGAAAGGGAACCGGTGCAGAAGCCACTGGTGAGCTTCGGCTGCGATGGCAATGGCGCCTATATATTCCAGAAACTGTGCACCAACGGCACTTGCCACAATGGGCACAAGGCGGGCAGTCTGAACTTGACCCACTGCACTTACAGCTGCCTGAATCCCAATCTGCACGAGAATATGAATCAATTTTACTATTTTGAGCAATTCACGGCAGCACCATCCACCGAACAGAGCTCTGAATTCGATTACGAGGAGGATCCGGGCAGTGCAACCACCGAAAGACTGCGACCCAAGCGACAGCTCAACCTGGCATCGGATATATCCGCAGATAGTGCGGGTGTCGAGCAAATCAGCTCCGAAGTGGAGCGGACAAAACGACAGACGAAGAAGGGCACAGCAGAGAAGTACAATGTGGGACCCCCACATCTGTGCATCACGGAGCGCAACGAGCAGGGCGTGGACATTGTGAAGAACTGCCACGTCTACACCTCGGACACTCGCAGCATTGTGATGCATGCCGATATGGGTGCCGCCTTGGAGCAGCCAACTACCAACGAGACCGAAGGCTGGTGCCAGTATCCTTTGTGTAAGTTCAAGTAAAGTAAATAAGTAAATACATATATATATATAAATATATTTATCTTTGATCTTTGCAGCGGGCATTCAGTGCAACATACCCGATGCGCAGGTGCAGCGCATCATGAACCTGAAGAGGGGCACAAATTGCAAGCCGAGTGTCCAGTGCCTGATTCTCGATCCCTACGATGGCAAGGACAGTGTTCTCGATGGCAGGGAGTGTGTCAGGGTGAGCAACCGGCAACAGTTCAATTTATGTTCTTATTCCAACTTCTTCCTTTAGATGACTGGCAGTGTGGAGGACACTCTGATTGGTTACTGGATCATTCGATTGCTGGGCGACATCTTCGCGCTGGCTGCTCTCACGCTGCTCAACACGGCGATTGTGATTGCCGTGAGGGAGACATCGGAGGGTCGGGGTGAGGTGTGCCGCCAGTATGTTTGGGGCGCCATTGGCTATGTTATCCTGTTCTCGCCGTTGGATCTGCTCTTCATACAACAGCATCCCAATCAGGATGCTGCGCTGGCTGCCTTGATTGTGTTCATCGTTTGCTTTGTTCTCGGCGCTGTGGTGCTGCTCTGTGCCACCCAAATGCCGCTCAGTCCACCCGAGTGGTGGTGGCACACCAAGACCGGCATGCTGGTGGTACCCATGTCCGCCATTCGTCGCTATAGCCCAGAGATTGTGGTGCTTACACTGGTGTCCATTTTGTTTGGCACCTTCTGGAGCAGCATTCACAGTTTCCTTTACTGGACATTCACCGATGTGAATGCGATTTGTTATTCGGGCATTATACTCATTCTGGTGCTGTTCTTCAATGTGGACCGGTTCATTGAGTATTGCGGACACTCGAATATATTCATTGCTGGCTTTGCCATCTTCGTCATTCGCTTCACGGCTCTGACTGATGCACAAACGGATTGGCTGACTATCATCATGGAGGCCATTGAGCCGGCTGTCATTGGCCTGATCTGGATTACGATTATTCTCTATATGCGCCATGCTATGCCCCGAAAATTGACTGCCACCGGCCAGGCCATCGCCGTGTTGGCCTTCTTTGGTTTAGGTAGGGCACTTAAATCCATTATATTGTTTTGATACTTACAATTCACTATTTATTCTAGGCAAGGGCTTTGGTGCCTTGATTGGCCTGGCCCGTGAGGAGAAGCACCATAAACTGGAGGATTGGACGTGCACCTATCAGTGGCTGGCGATTGTTGCCTGCATTGTGTCGCTCGTCTATTTCGTGATCTATAATCTGATTTTGGCGCCACGCTGCACTGCCAAGCCGCAGCATGCCGAGGAGCTGATCTCGGGCTCAGCATCGCAGAATTTAGGCACAAATGGGACCACCAACGGAACTGGAGCGGGCAATGGGGCAGGTGGAGCGGGCGTTGGACAGGGTGCCGGTGCCTCATTGAATGGCAATGCCAATGGCAGTTATTCCCCGCTGCGGGTTTACCACAACGAGCGGGGGAAGAAGGGACAGTTTAGATACTAAATAATAGTTACCAGCTATGGCGATATAAAGTCTCCTCTTTTTTTAGATTTTCTGATTGTGTGTTGCGCACATATTTTATACCCCATTAAAGGGGATATTTTTGCTAAGTGTATACACAGAGAACAAACAAACAAAAATGTGAAAAGTGAGCAACTTTTTTCTAAAAAAAAAACGAGAATAATCTATATGGAACTTCTTTTATTTGTTATTTAATGCAAACTAAGCGTGTTCGTAATATTAATTTAATGTCTACAAACATAATTAGATAGGAAGCTGCCACTTCCCCTCCCCTCCGCCCCACTTCACGTCGATCTTTTTTATGAGGTTTCATATTGAAGGCATCACAATTAAATATACCTTTGCGTGATTTTTACTAAGCATACGAATTGCATATTTACCACTTACATACATACATACAAAACATGAATGTAACAATAAAAAAAAGCAAAAAACAGAAATGTAATTATACCAAAATAAAATTAATGATAATTTTATGTTTTGCAATTAAGTAAAAAAAATACACAACGGAATTTCAATTTGATTGCGCTTTAAATACGGTTTCTTCCGCTCTCTTTAGAGGAAGATCTTATATTGAAATTGTCGCTGGATTTTGGAGGAAAACAGTGTGATGTCATCTCAAAGCAATATGGAAGGGGCTGGAGATGTTTTGGAGTTTCAAAAGATTTTTTCCATTGTGAGCACCATGTATTTTACTATTGAGTGTTGCCAATAAACCCATTAGGGCTTCCAGTCTTTCCACCTGGAAAGAAAGTATTTTGAGTATATAAATAGATATAGATCGCTTAACATATTGCTGCTGAGCAACTGCTGATAATTGAAATTGAAATATTTGCTACTCATATGCACAATAGCGCCATCTATGTAAAGTTTTTAAAGTGCACATACATAGGCACGCTAAGCTTTTTCATTGCTCAGCGAAGACACAAACCAGACAATGGGGAAAACTGAGCTTTCAATAAACGCTGTCTTGTTTGAGTCATATTTCTCAAAACTGACAATTTATGAACGACATTTACTCAGCGCTTGGCTATGTTCTGATGGACAGGCAGACAGATGACCTGACAGACAGATGACCCCACAGACAGTTGGACAGTTGGGCAGTTGAGGAGTTCAGCAGTTTGGCAGAATTGCCACTTGACCTTATAATAGTTGCCTGCTAATAGCTAAAAAGACAAGAGAGCAGCAACTCGATATTGTCCAATGGTTATCATGTGGCTCAAAGGCTAACGTTAAATGATAGTAAATAAACACGCACACACACATATATATACATGTATACACTCACTCTCGCACACACATACTCATATTCACACTTGGGTATTTACGTAAAAAGTGCGGATTCTATGGCAGCGCACAGCGAAGCGAAACTTGCATTGGCTGCTTGGCTGCTTGAATCCGTCTGGTTGTCCTTCGTCTGAGAGTTGACATAACAAACACACACACACACACACACAGATCCTTAAGTAGCCTGCCTTTGTGTGCGCGTGTGTGTTTGGTGGTTTTGTGTGTGTTGAAGTGTCTGTAAGCCACTTAAGACGGCGCGCATTTTATTAGTTTCTTTATTGATATTTTCACAGCAACACAATTATGAGTAGTTGCTTATATATGTATATATAAATATATATCTATATATATCTATATATATATTCAAGTGTGTGTGTGTGTGTAATATGTAGCATGAAACTTGCATCGACTTCATATTAAGTACAACTCCCACTTGCACTTTACTTTAACAATTGCAATATCGAAAATAAGTTCACCAAAAGTTGACCAAAATAGTTTTGCTTAACAAAATTATATTTGAATGTTGGCAAAGTTAGAAAAGTGGAAAAACTTGACAACTTCTAAAACTATCACATGAATATTTGTTGTATTAAAACGTGACAATCATCACTTGAATCCAATTAGAAATAAAAATATAAAATGCAAAAATAGAACAATTGAAATAAAGAAAAATAATTCGGACAACTTAAGGATGTTTAAATTGATGAGCATACAGCAGATTTTGAAGAGACTTTAAAGAGCGATGAGTCTTAAAGCGTTGCATGTGTCAGGGTAGAGTCGTTAGCATGTTGTTGCATGTTGTCGTCGGCACTGGCTCTGTGGCAGTCATGCAAATGATCAAAATAATTACATGAAGCGGCAGTTTCAGTATATTTCTCTCATGCTCGTTCCCGTTCCCTGTTCCCGTTCTTGTTTTTCTTGCACCATCCAGCGACTTACAAAAGACAAGCGCAGTCGCAACTTCAAAATGATGAAAATGAGTTTTCTTTACAAACAAAATTAAAAGTAAGCGCTGTGGCAAAACGAATGGGCCAGCAGCTGCATGTGGGTAGCAGAGGGGAAGGGAGCTGGAGGGAGGTGGAGGGTGGGAGTGGCTGGGTGACAGAGCAGAGTGCGAGAAAATTGCACACCAAATCCAACGATGTGCAAAGTTATTTTTCACAAGTGCTTTGCAGCCAACAACGCAACCTCCACACCCTCAGTACCCCACCCACGCGCCCCTCTCCCCCATTCCTTGCACACATCCAGACCCAATCCCTACTCCAACTCCAACAATATCCCAGGCTTCTCTCCAGCTGCCTGTCGCCTGCATATGGAACCCTGTGGCCATGAGGCCATGTGGTTGTGCGGATCTCAGTTAACTTATGGTTACTAGTCTGTGTGTGTGTGTCGCCAGTGTTGCCAGCAACACCACCCTCTAACCACCCTTGTAACCCTTCCCTAACCACTCCTTTACCATCATCTCAAACTACATATTCCTATTTTTATGCTGTGCAAATTACAGCTATTTTTCATAGGGGCAAAAGCGCTCACAAAATGCAGCAATGCTTCGACTATTCCACATCCTGTTCCAGCTCCAGCTTCTGCTTCAGCTCCTGCTCCACTCCGCTCTTGTTTTCTCTGTGCTAGGTGCCAAGTGACAATAATTCCACTGTCAACCCAGCTCCAGCTCCACCACTTCCGCCACTCTCAACCAGTCAAGACTTTTGTTTTTTTTTCCGGCTCTAGCCTAATTGCCAAGACTGTGGCTGGCAGTCCAAAAAACCCGAATAAAAATCTATATAAATGTTGTGGTATGCGTTATTACGCATACGACATGTGTGCGCTTCCTAAATGTTTTAGTTAATTGACTTCAGCTTAAGCAAAACCATTTGTAAATGCTTCAAGTTGTCATTGCTTAAGGATTTACCTAAAACTGCAGCGATTTTGATGTGGTAAACACTTAAATTTAAATATTTAGTGTAAGTCTCAGACAGATATGGGTTTTAAGTTTTCCATTCCTAAAGATTGGTTAAAACTGAACCCATCGATGCAAAATTTTCTCAAAAAAGTGCAAAAGGAAAACGAAATTTTGGGCTTTGCTTTGATCCTTGTATTTTTTTGTGTTGCAAGTTACAATTTTTCAACATTTTCCCCTAATTCATTTATCACAATTTATTCCCTATTTGAATCATCGAATATTTATATATTTTTGCACCGATTCGCCTCTGGTAATTCGCACACATAGCTGAACGTCATATTTCAAAGAGCTATGCAAATAATACAGCTTTTATTGGCCTTAACTACAAATGAGCCCCCAGCGTTGACCTTAGCACCCGCACAGTTTCTTTTGTGACTTATGGGGAGGGTCTAATGCATTAGAGTCTGAGTCGCCTCTCGCTTTACACTATGACTATCTTTTTTGTTGTTTTTGTTGTTGTGCTTGGCATTATTTACTCTGCGCGGAGGGTTTTTCATTAAATTCATCAGGCAGCAGGTAGTTGGCAGCAAGGAGCAGGGAGTAGAACTCAGGTAGCAGCCGTTGACAGCAGCCACGCCTCTCGGAAGTCCTTTGTTGTGAGGCGTAAAACTTTGCTAATTACTGAGAAAATTTCACAAAGTTTGTTGTTGTTATTTTTGTTTGTCTTTTGTTGTTGCTGTTGTTTTTTTTCGGGTGTGTTTGTTTTAGTTGCAAATAAGCAAGCGTAGGAGCCAAAATGTGAACAAGAGTCGCCCGTATAAATAAATGTTTATATACGTGAATATGTCTGAAAATCACCAGGCCTCTCCGCTTTCAATTAATGGCGTTGATTCTTTAATTGTGTGCAAGGACATGCATAAGGAAGAAGGCATGGTAAGCCGCTCTTCATTTGCAAAATTAATGAGAGGCAGTGCATCCTCTCCTGGCCTTGTCAATGTCCACGTAAGTGCAACGATAATACATGTTCATTTCATATAATTTTTCTTTTGGCTGTTTTTAATAAATTGTGAAATTAATTCGGCTGCTTGCTGCCGGCACCCAATTACGCAGATTGGAGGTGAAAATGAGGCGGCCGTCTGTCAGAAGCGTTGTGAAAGTCTGCACTGAGTATTTAAGACTTAACTCAAATTGAAGCATCTGCTTTAATAAGTGGAATCGACGATGCAGATAAGGAATATATATTCCTTATGCTATTGAAGACGTCTCTCTTTTATTGCTCTGCAAGCATTTGAAAAATATAGCTAACATGATGTTCTACTTATTTTCTAGCAATAATCCACAAACTCTTTTAAGACTTGTTTGATTGTAAGCAATAAGTACTTTAAACTTGGGCCAAAGTTCGCTTTTAGTAAACATTGCGCATACGCCGCATTGTGCGCGGTCAGCAGACGCACTCCGCCTCCTTATTAGCTGCTGGCTGCTGGCTGCTGCCCAGCCTCAAGTTTTTCGCTTGTCCGTGCAATTTTCATCGTCAAAGGATAAGCAGAGTACGTGTGTGTGTGTGTGTATGTGGGCGTGGCAGTTGGTACGTCGCTTGCATTCAAAAGCGCACAAATCGCAATTTTCTTGAGAGAAAATGTTGCTTCATTTGTGCAGATCGGCGAATTGTGTAGAAAAATGTCTGAAAGGATTTTTCATCTCTGTGTGTGTATGTGTTTGTGTGTGCTGATAGCCCAGTAACAGAAAGCCAAAGGATGACGAGGATGAAGCAGTAGCTGCAGCAAGGAAGTAAATTGCATGTGCAAAATTAAATAAAAGTGGAAAGCCATAAATGCAATTTGGCAGCAACTGCAACTTCAGCTACAGCTGCAGTTGGCTCAAGCCCTTTTAAGCATTGATAAAATCGACATCAATTGATTTCAGTCATTGTTTAGACGTAATGTATACCAGGGGATAATACTACTACAAATACACACACACACACACACATACATATCTATATAATAAACTGTTTGTGCTTGAATTTGATTTGAAGTGTGTTTGAAGGTATTTTTGAATTATTTCGTATAGTGTTTTGTGAAAAAGCCTTCAATTGCATTATTTAATATTTACAACACACTTGACCAAATCGCTTTGAGAAGCGCTGCTTGTGAGCTGCTTGTCTTACCTTAAACATCCTTAAATATTTGAAAACAATCATCGGCCACCAAGAGTCCAACTAAATAGGCATTTTACCTATAACCACAACAACAATAAATAAATAAGCCAGTCAATACCCAATTTGAAAAGTCGAGCAGTCGTTGCTGCTTTGCATACCCTCTAGCCACAAAATGGCTCAAAAGTGTGGATTTATTGACAAGCTATAACGATATAAATAAAAATAAAAATATTGAGTATACAGTGCACTCAGTTTGCATACAGGATATTGGTTAGCGAACATGGTTCCCCAGAGGTATGATCGTGTTGTTGAGTCGGACGGGTGGACAGTTACCACTCCTGAGCGCAAACGTACAGTGCTGAGACTGAAAGCAAAACTGATGATCAGGAATGGCACTCTGGAAGCCACATACTGCCGACAATCTTAGATTATACGGCCTGCCAGGTTTCGGAATCATCGCAATCACAGCACACTTCCACGGACTGTGGAAGTGGTGGAAGTAAGAATTATAGCCTGAAAATCGATATATGGGCATAGGTCGAAACTTCAAAATGCCATAACTTCGTCAAAACTCAACTGATTTTAAAAAGCAAGGGCTTTTTGATCATAGTTTTGCCCCTAAATCAATCGTACATTTAAAGTTGAAAACGAAATTTGAGGTCGGAAGACAAGTAAAAATTATAGCCTGAAAATCGATATATCGGTGTATGGGCATAGGTCGAAACTTCAAAATGCCATAACTTCGTCAAAACTCAACGTATCTTCAAAAGGGAAGGCTTTTTGATCATAGTTTTGCCCCTAAATCAACCGTACATTTAAAGTTGAAAACGAAATTTGAGGTCGGAAGACAAGTAAAAATTATAGCCTGAAAATCGGTATATCGGTGTATGGGCATAGGTCGAAACTTCAAAATGCCATAACTTCGTCAAAACTCAACTGATTTTAAAAAGCAAGGGCTTTTTGATCATAGTTTTGCCCCTAAATCAACCGTACATTTAAAGTTGAAAACGAAATTTGAGGTCGGAAGACAAGTAAAAATTATAGCCTGAAAATCGGTATATCGGTGTATGGGCATAGGTCGAAACTTCAAAATGCCATAACTTCGTCAAAACTCAACTGATTTTAAAAAGCAAGGGCTTTTTGATCATAGTTTTGCCCCTAAATCAATCGTACATTTAAAGTTGAAAATGAAATTTGAGGTCGGAAGACAAGTAAAAATTATAGCCTGAAAATCGGTATATCGGTGTATGGGCATAGGTCGAAACTTCAAAATGCCATAACTTCGTCAAAACTCAACTGATTTTAAAAAGCAAGGGCTTTTTGATCATAGTTTTGCCCCTAAATCAATCGTACATTTAAAGTTGAAAATGAAATTTGAGGTCGGAAGACAAGTAAGAATTATAGCCTGAAAATCGATATATCGGTGTATGGGCATAGGTCGAAACTTCAAAATGCCATAACTTCGTCAAAACTCAACGTATCTTCAAAAGGGAAGGCTTTTTGATCATAGTTTTGCCCCTAAATCAATCTTACATTTAAAGTTGAAAACGAAATTTGCGGTCGGAAGACAAGTAAAAATTATGGCCTGAAAATCGATATATCGGTGTATGGGCATAGGTCGAAACTTCAAAATGCCATAACTTCGTCAAAACTCAACGTATCTTCAAAAGCGAAGGCTTTTTGATCATAGTTTTGCCCCTAAATCAATCGTACATTTAAAGTTGAAAACGAAATTTGAGGTCGGAAGACAAGTAAAAATTATGGCCTGAAAATCGATATATCGGTGTATGGGCATAGGTCGAAACTTCAAAATGCCATAACTTCGTCAAAACTCAACGTATCTTCAAAAGGGAAGGCTTTTTGATCATAGTTTTGCCCCTAAATCAATCTTACATTTAAAGTTGAAAACGAAATTTGCGGTCGGAAGACAAGTAAAAATTATGGCCTGAAAATCGATATATCGGTGTATGGGCATAGGTCGAAACTTCAAAATGCCATAACTTCGTCAAAACTCAACGTATCTTCAAAAGCGAAGGCTTTTTGATCATAGTTTTGCCCCTAAATCAATCGTACATTTAAAGTTGAAAACGAAATTTGAGGTCGGAAGACAAGTAAAAATTATGGCCTGAAAATCGATATATCGGTGTATGGGCATAGGTCGAAACTTCAAAATGCCATAACTTCGTCAAAATTCAACGTATCTTCAAAAGCGAAGGCTTTTTGATTATAGTTTTGCCCCTAAATCAATCGTACATTTAAAGTTGAAAACGAAATTTGAGGTCGGAAGACAAGTAAAAATTATAGCCTGAAAATCGATATATCGGTGTATGGGCATAGGTCGAAACTTCAAAATGCCATAACTTCGTCAAAACTCAACGTATCTTCAAAAGCGAAGGCTTTTTGATCATAGTTTTGCCCCTAAATCAATCGTACATTTAAAGTTGAAAACGAAATTTGAGGTCGGAAGACAAGCAAAAATTATGGCCTGAAAATCGATATATCGGTGTATGGGCATAGGTCGAAACTTCAAAATGCCATAACTTCGTCAAAACTCAACGTATCTTCAAAAGCGAAGGCTTTTTGATCATAGTTTTGCCCCTAAATCAATCGTACATTTAAAGTTGAAAACGAAATTTGAGGTCGGAAGACAAGTAAAAATTATAGCCTGAACTCCGATGTATCGATATATGGGCACACATACCTTCACACCAGCGACCTCTGGACAGTTGGGCGTTAACAGTATCGTTAATGTGCAACAAATGTTATATTTAATCTTACATTTGATGTTACGTAATTTTGTAATATGTTAAAACCAATTATATGTTTAATTTAAATTCCCTGTTATTATGTATACAATCTTCCAAACAATATTTTAAAACCTTTCAATAGGTTGATCAATTTTAAATTAAATTGCTACATTAAAAAAAAAAGTAAAAAAAAAAGGATATTGGTTAGTCAACCGGCGAATGCCAATAACATCGCCTGCTTGCTTACAGTCTGTGTGAATAGTATTCGTTTACATGCCGAAAATTCTCATCGTATTTGTGGCAAAGTAGCGCTTATTTATAAATCATTTGATTGTCGGATTTTATTTGCAGTTGGACGAGCGTTGAGCGCTTGCTAGTTTCTATGCCGATAAGCAGCTTACCGGAAGTTGTAATGCTGTAAATTTAGTTTTCCGGCCGCAAAATAGAACAAGAGCCAAAGCCAGCCAAAAACGTTACGAGTCGAATTGTGGGCGTTGGCGTCAAAGTTGGTGTTGCAGCTGGTGTTGGTGTTGGTCTTATGGCCATACCACCCGCAGCAGCAGCAGCAGCAGCAATATGTGTGTGGCCAGGAAAACTTTTCGCCCACATTTCCATTGAATGCAGCTGCAGCAGCAGCAGCAGTGGCAGTGGCAGTGGCAGTGGCACCAACGAACTGAGGCAACTACACACATATTTGTGTAGAGGTAAGCAAAAAAGTTTATTTTTGCGGCTGCGGGACCGCAGCTCAAGCGAAACCTGTGACCGATTTCGTAAAACGCGCCACCCAAAAATTGCACAAATAAATAGAAAAAAACAAACATAACAAAGGCGTTACTGTATTTACTGCAACAGTGGATACCCCGCCAGCCGTACGATAATTGGCCGTATTGTTCAGTTTGGCGTCATTAATCTCGAAAGAGTCCAACTGACTGTCCAAGTGCCTCACAAATCTGTTGTGCACACTAATGACCTGTGCTCTACACATGTAGCTCATGTCAGGCCTATCGTTGTGCTCCGTCTACAACCAGGCCAACCACTCGCAACCCACTCTCACTCTCTTCCTCAAGCAAGGAAGCACCCACACATTGGTCAAAGTCCTGGCCACGTTCCACTTAGTGTTTCATCTTTCTCTGGTTGCCGCTCTGCCTTTGCACTCTGTGGCACTTTTTTATCGACAGACTGCAATCAATTTTTACAAATGGGATTATTTTAAAGAACCTGCTGCTCCTGCAGACCCAATACACATACACACACACACACGCACACACATAGTGCACACTACTGAAAAAACAACGAATTGTAATTTGTTTTCTCATGCATTTGTTATTGTTCCTCCAGTCAAAGCCTTAGTGAAGTCACCACATTATCTTATATCTACACACTTACAGAGACAGCTAGAAAGAGAGAGGGAAGGGCAGTGGAGAAGATATACACCTACACATAGAGTCGCATATTCAGAAACGAGTCCTTGCGAGTCCTTTTACCTGGCGCTTGCCATTGCAAAGCAGCTTTCGATAGAGATTTATGTTTGTTGGTAGTTTTGCTCATAAAAATGCATTTTTATTGCTTTAGCAGCGCTGCTCTTGGCTGCCCGCTCCCCCTCCTGGATGCTCTTCCTCCCCCCCAGCTCGTCCTTCTCCCAGTCGCATTTCTCTCTTTATCTCGCCGTGCTGTGGCTTTGAATATTGAGTTAGGTTTTCGGTTGCTGCAGCTATGCGACGATATTTTTTGGGCACATTTTCCCTTTGTCGCCATCGCCTCGTAAAAACTGTAATCAGAGCAAGTAAAAATTCTGTAATAGGATGTGCTTGTCCAGCCAAATACCCTGTAAAGTATGCTAAGCCAATTTCCAAAATCGTATGCTCGAAAGAATCGTGCAAGTTGCAAGGAACATCTTTTTTTGCCTTTACTGCATTATTTAGATGTACTTAAAAAATGATGGCTTCTGCTAGTTAAAAAATAAATCTCAACAAGATACTCATTGTTGGTCACTCCTTGCTTACAGAGTAGCCAAATAAATAGCGCCATAAAATAAGTTTCTATCTTTTATTGCCAGCCGCATAAAAATTAAGCATAAGCACGGCAACAGCAACAACAACAGCAACAGCAACAGCAGCAACAACAACAACAACAACAGCAACAGCAATAACAACAAAACAGAGGCAACACCAACAATTTTCAAAAACCTCTGTTAACTTTTACTCTAAACTCGAAACGGTGCTGAGTAATTTGCGTTCACTGTACTTAAGAGCTTTTTACTACCTTCCCTTTTTTATTTTGCGTTTTGCGTTTTTTCTTTTTTTGATGGCACGCTGTCATTGAATGGAATTTTATTCAATTCTTTAGCCTGGCTATGATAATAAATACTCGAAAGTGTGAGAAAATCTCCGTGGGGCTGTAAAAGAGTTAGCTGCTGCAGCTGTAGGCGGCAATTAAGCTATAGATTATTATTGTTGAGCTGCTTAGCAATAAATGCCATATAAATACAATTGCGAATAGCGCAGCCGAGTAATGTAAAAGGGGGCCACAATTTGTTGGCAATTGTCGACAGTTTGGCTAAGCTCAAAGAGCTTTAAGTGCGATTACGCTCATACGCTTATTGCAGCTAAGCCCCTTTGGAAGCCCCTAAAGCGTTCCGCTCGAGCGGGACCGGGGAGCGAAAAGAAAACGTTATAAACACATAATTAATACCTGTTAGACATGTATTTAACATATCCATAAGTTAGCTAAATTTTCATTTTTCAATTAGTTTGCCGAACAGCGCTTTAATTTCTGCTCGCATTTGCTTTATTTATTTATTTATTTATGCACATTAATAGCTTTTTAATACCATATTTATTTCGAGTTTTTTTTTTGTTGTTGCTGTCTTTTGTGGTCTGTCATTGAAAATGATTTAATTAATGTGCTCGCTTAAAACAATTCCATAATAAATTTGATTAAAGAAGCGCACTCATACCCAATAATTTATCATAAATATTTTGTAATTGATAATGCCATCGGCTCCAGGACTCTCTCTGTTTGCTCTTTGCAATGTTGATTAATTACCGCAATGACGACAGCCAGCAACAAAAAACAAAAACCAGCCAAGGAAAAAAAACAAAAACAAAAGAAAAAGAAAAAAAAAAACAATCCCAAAGTTATGGTTGTAAAAATACTTATTTTTCAAAATTTTAACGCAACCGTCATGATTTATGTTTTCTCTTTACGCTGCGCGAGACTCAGACAGATAGAGATAGAGATAGAGACACAGAGACACAGAGAGAGAGACAGAGAGAGAGAGTGTAAGTGAGACTGAGAGAAGTAGATAAATTGAAAGCTTTTGGCACAATTCGCTTTTTGATACATTCTCAATTGTTGTTTGTTTAATTAAAAATGCCAAAACTTTTGCGGTTTGCAGCCAAATTTAATTATGTTCAATTTAATTTGATGGTCAAAACTTTTGTGCAACACAACAACAAAGTTTTGTGTGCTTGATTCGAGTTGCAAGTTGAAGAACCTGTGTCCATATACATGAAGTAAGCACAACTCATTACGCTGATAAAAATTAGATGTAGTTGGCAAATATTGATCGTTCATCATGCAGTTGAGAAATGTCATAACTAGGATACAATCAAAGTACTCAAAACTGGTTGTTGGGTTTATTAATGGATTTAAACTAATTTCTGATGACATTTTGCTTGTCAGACTGTATTGTTATATTATTGCTGAGCTGCAGATGTCTGACTTAAGATAAACAACTCACAAAAACAAAAATAGTCAAATCATTACTTGAATTTTGCCCCTTCTCGCATTTAGTTGGCTGCTCGAATTCGGGCAGAGTGCTTCTCAGTAAGTACTTTCATAATTTCTCAGATGTTCCTCTGGGTTTCTTCTAAATTGAATTATGTTCATAGTGTCTCTTTGGGTTGATAATGCTTGTAATGGAAATACTTGAGACTCAAAAGATTGTTGGGATCACCGACGTTCAAGGCTGCATTTTATGCACTCTAGCAGATAATGTGAAAAATCTGTACATAAGAGAATAAAAATTTGTTGTCATGCCTAGACATATTTAATCTCTTAACAACAGGCAGCCAGTCAGTCGCATTTTGGCCAGATACAATCTGCTTAACACACACACACACACATAGACACACTCGCAGACACACTCTTAGCGAGTGATTCATTAAAATCCAAGCAACCATAATCTCGCCCATATGTCAGCAGTCTTTAATCAGTTATTATTACATATATACATATATAAAGCATTTATTTTTTGGTGTGTAACATTCATCAGCACAGCTGCATGTTGTTGTTGTTGTTGCAGTTTTTGCTGATGTTGTTGTTGTGCCTGCTGTAATTGTGTAAAAATGCTTCACATAAAAATAACAACAACTGAGTTGGCAGAATGTAAGAGTTAACTCGGGCTGATATCAAACAACATGCCTTTTGTTTTGCACTTGAACTTAATTGCAGCATTGCGAGGCAAGAGCGAGAGGCTGGAAAATAGCAGACAGGTTAGATGAGGGAGGGGAGGGGAGGGGAGACAGGGGGAGGAGTTAGGGGATGGACTGGCTGAGCAAAGTTCAGCTGAGTCTGCAGCAGAAAATATAAATTGCATGTGAGCAGGGCAGCCATTACCTGCCACATACTCACACACATACACACTCACACACACGCATGTAAAGGAAATAGGGGGCACATATACAAAAGCAAGTTGTGTGTGTGTGTTTGTGTGTGTGTATGTGTCTTGTCTCTTGTGTGTAATTAAACAGTGCTGTTCGCATAAAATAAAATATAAGCACAACAACGAGAGAAAGAGATAGCGACAGAGAGAGAAAAAGAGAGACAGGCTCAAAGGGGTGTAGCGTTAAGGGGCAGTTGTTGCGGAGACAAGGGACAAGGAAAATAAAGGGTAAGGGGCACATGCGGAAACGTACAAAGCATAGCATGAAATTTTCTTGTCTTGGCATCCTGTCGCCGGATATGTTGCCTCAATATGGCCGCAGGATGAATGATGCACACTCACACACACACACACACACACAACTACATTGAGAGATACAAGATACAAGTACAACTACAAGCACAATAATAATACACACTCTCAGCTGAGCCGACACACAATGGGATATTTTATTGTGCTGAGAGCAGACTGCAATTCGATTTATATGGATTTTATATTGTTTAAAATTTTAGCTATAAAGTATTTCTTAGACCATTAGTTTGACACTCGAAAATTTAGTGTAGCACACAATTGCTTTTGTTACCCTATAACGGAAGAAGACGCCCAAAGGGGGTAGATCTGTTTGTACTTATGTAAGACATGACAGAGGATATATCTGAATCCATCTTAGCATAAGACTGAATGACTTCCTAAACATGCGACATAATACATCGATTAGTCTAGCGCTTAAGCACCCTATAAGCAGATTGCTTCATCTTCATTTTGTAGGGTATCTAACCGTGTAGCACTTTTAACTGTAGCCTGTTTACATCTCTTTAGTGCTTACTGCTGTTGCGTATAAAATGCAATGCATGCAGATGATTTTTCCTAACCCTAGGCGAGCTTATATATATATGGCAAATGATTCGACAAAAATACGCTTTCAGTCTAGTTGGGCGTGGCTGCAGCACTTTAAATGCCAATTTCTGTGATCAATTGATTGCCATAAAATTTTAATTATAGAGCACAAGGCACATGTTTATCATTGCAAAATCACCAAGAACATATTGTGTTCAAAATGTCAAACTGTGTGTAATATAAAGCCCTGTGGCGCCCCTGTCTAAGATTTTTACTTAGCGCTACGACTGGAGTACAAAAGTGTGCTTATTACGTTACTTAATGTGTTTATTTATTTAACGTAAATACAAAAATTTATTACATTAAATTAAAATTCAATTTCAAATTATATACGGAGAGAGAACTGCAGTTAAGAAAAGGATGCTATAAGAAAACCTTATTGCATTTAGCATTCCATCAAGAAAAATCTATATTTTTACAGCAAATCTTGTTCTAAATAATGTTGGTAGTTATTAAAAGTTATTTCATTACAGTCTTCTTCAGTTAGTACAAATGAGCATTAAGATATTAAAGTTGAAAAATATATCTGTATCTAAGAAACTGTTTTTAATCTCTTAAAAATGGGCATTTTGGTTTGTTATAAATTGGATAATTTAATCATGATTACTTTTATCATTATTTTTAATTTTAATTTTATTTTTAATTTTATTAAAATTACATTTCTTAAGTTTTTTTGTAATTTTTGTGTCGACTGACTCTTAGTTGACAATAAATAAATAAATAAATAAAATAAATATTGAATATTCTTCATTATTCGATTATTCGATATGAATCGTTAAAGTTGCTTCAAATTGCGAGGAGTTCGTTTAAAAGCGAGCAAAAACTATAAACCCAAAACCCATAAAATTGAATGTAGCACTCATTTGTCTTATTTGGAGTGTTGAAAAAGCATAAAGCAATCAAGCCGCCGGGCTCCGCATACCTATTTAAATAAATTGTTTTTATGCGTTTGTGTTTTTTGGTATGTATTAGATAATACGATAAAATGCAGTACTGGAATATTTACGCAGCGGCGTCAATAACTTAGTCAAATTCCGCACTTTTATAGTTAGTTTGTAGTTATTGTTATTGCCGGCGGCGTCAAATGACATTCGAATAAAACTATTTCTATGGTGCCTCTCAGAAATTGTAGCACAGTTTTTGGCGCTGATTGCTGTTTGCACTGCTGTTTGGTTTTATTTGGCAATTAAAACCGATTTCCGAAAATCGCCTCAGGCACCACAACGCAACGCAACGCACCGCACAGCCCACGCGCGCACACACACACACATACACACAACACACACACACACACATCGCACCACTTCGCACCACATCTCATCGCACCAACACCCGCCAAACCAGCTGTCGTAAAAGTCACGCACCATAAAACTGACAGCTGTTAAAATGTGTCGTTTGTGGAGCAGGGGAACGGGGCAACAGTGGGGCAGGGGTCGAATAATCTGTGTCAATTTCACGAAAAAGTGTGGTTGTTGTTGCTCTTGGCTCCACAGTAGTTTGAAGACTTAATGCGCTATTAACCGAACCAAACCTTGCCATCGAGCATTGAGAAACCAAACTGGCAAACTGGCAAACTGCTCATCGAATTGCAGTTTTTACTCCACTTAATAATTACATCATTAACATTATTGAATTGATGAATTGATGAATCCATCAAATCGCAAATTTCCTATTACATTTATAAGTGTCTCAATGATTTTGAGTGCCATGAAAAGATGATGATTCTGATTAATGTTTACATTAGGAAAATGCTGTTAACAATTAGAAAACTCTTGAAGAAGATATTAAAATGTTGTCGCCAAGCTTGCAACGCTTTGAAAAAGACTCTGACTAAACCAAGTGTATATATTCTTAATCAGCTTCAGAAGGGTTATCGTACTTTAAGTCTCATTTAAAATGAGATTTAGAGATTTAATCTTCAGCGTTGTTCTGCTGAGGTTTACAATTTAATTCCACTTAATTTCTTCATTAATTAAAATCTGGACACTTTGTGGTTTGATTTTCCATTAGAATTTCATCATACGATTTATTTAATTAAATATCAGCCACATAAACCAAAAAGTTCATCAATATCCTTTGCAACGCATGTTCGTAATATTTAAACGGGGCTTTAACTATTCGGCCTAAACATTTGCATGCCAATTGCTTTGGAATGCATTGAAATGAAAGGCACACGCACAAGCGCAGCGTGCCCCATGTGGCACATTGACGTGGCCACAGTTGACATATTAGCATTGCATCAGTTTAGTGACGCTCGGTCAGTTTTAATGCCACTTTGCCGCTTGCCCAAAAACTGGCAAATTCAGCTGAGCACGTTGCATGCCAAATTTTTTAAGCAAACAGTTGTCAAAAGTTGCGGTCATGCGGAACTCGATAATTGTGAGGCAACAACAACAACATGGCGCATGATTGATATGCACACATGATCACAGCAGCAAATACATTCACACACACACACACACATACACACACATAGTTATTGATAGAAAGCCAAAAACAGGCGATTTTCCTTATGGCTGCAGTGCCGACAAGTTTGCTGTTTATTTATTTTACACTTAAGCCAGAACTGCTAATTTATTAGGGCCACGTGTAATGCTGGCAATTATTGAAAGCGTGAGACAAATAAAAATATATGGCAATATCCAGGCGATAAAAAAAAACACTGCGAGAAACTGCCATGACTTCTATGCAGCCTATATATGTTAAGCAGATGAATTGTGTTCACAATACAAATCTTGTGTTTGTAATTATTATTGGGCTTGCTACACTTACTATCTCATATGTCATGCCTGCTCCCTGCTCTTACACTATATTTCTTCAAGTGTATGTGTGAGTGTGTGTGTGTGTACAAGCAATAAGGCCGCACAACAAATTGCAGTTGCCCGGCACGTTTTCAGCTAACAAATCACAAGCAATTATAGAAATTTAAGAAGAAGACGAGGAATATCGCCACGGCCAAAAACTACAGGCAACAAAACAGCAGCTGATGTTGACACGAAACACGAAACACATAAAAGAAGGAAGGCAGCACAATGAGCAGGAGAAGGAGAAGCACAACCAGAGAGAAGCGAGAAGAGAAAGAAGAGCAGCTAAATCGAAAATGCTTACAGATAAATGCTTAATATAATGTGACAAGCAGCTCAAATTGTATTATCAGACAACAGGGGGAAATGGCAGTATTGCTGCTCGTTGCGATTTTGGTTTAGTGTTCTATATATATATACATTTATATATAGAGTTTTATGGGTATGTGGCGAATACGTATTGTGAGTAAGTACCACATGAGCGATTATCGCCGTGTTCTACATATTTGTGTTCATTATAAGAGATTAGCGCTTGGAAATCGTTTTGTAATCCCGACTCGCTGACATTTACATGTATTAGTTAGTTAGTCAGTGTTTATGTGTATCTCTGTGTATGTGTGTGTGTGTATGTGTGTGTGTGTGTGTGTGTGCTTGGCGCACTATAAACTACGCTTATTTGCATAATTGCACTCAAGCGTGCTTAATTTGTATTTATTGCATTATTACGCATATCACCGCACACTAAATACATATGCAACATCAACAAACATCAACAAACAACAACAAACAACAACAAATTGCCTGATGAGCTTGGACACAGGACGCAATGTTGACGATGATAATAATGAGAATAAATGTGATTGCGACTACAACTATTTATGTAGGCATGCAGTTTTTTACACAGGCTTCAGATCTGTGTTTATTTCCAAATTGTTGAAGTAGATAAATCGAGTTTAAATAAGTACGAACTGCTGACTTTTTATAGAGCTATAGATCTGTGTATAGAAGAATTATTGGCATATAGAAAAAAATTTGAAGCAGAGCAAGTTTTTCAACAAGTTAATCATAAATGTCTTATGAAAGATTTTATTTTTAGATTTAATTATGTGGTAGTTGTGCAACTTCTTGCAACTCTAACTCTTATATGCAACAGGTGTCTAGTTTTCAACGTTGGCGCCACCTCAAATGCAAATAAATTTCTTGTTAATTATTTAATTAAAAGTTATATACAACCGCTTCTGCCCCATCACTGCTCCAGCGCTGCACACACTCCTCGCACGCAGCCGGTTTAAATTTGGCTTCAAGTGCAAAGGCAACACACAAAGCTGAAGTTTACTTCTCTTTTGGCATAGTTTTCGTCTCGCTTTTATCTGTTTTTTTGTTGTTGCTGTTTTTGTTGCTGTTTTTGTTTCTTGTTTAGTATTTGAGTTACCATGCAAAAAACGTGCCATGAAAGTTGTTTGGGGATAAACTCGAAGTTTTTATTTAGTTGCAGCAAATGCAGTTGCAATGTTGTCTTTTACTCGTATTTGGATTGCTTCAGCCCACATGAAACTCGTTCAAATGAAATTACAGCAAAACCCTACAGTCCATTTGACTACCCCCTGCCAGCCACCCTCCCCCGTCGCTCTACACTCAACCCGCACATAATTAAGGCGCTGAGAGGCGCTGTTGTCGACGGTTAAGATTGATGTGTATGATTAATCTTTGCAGCACTTTAAAACCCACTCAGGAGTTTCATTAATTCTCCTGCTCACACACACGCACACACACATGCGTGCCCCATAAATGATCTTTGTGTGCCTCACACACATACATACATAAGTGTGCAATTAAAAGCTCATTAGCCGCTGACAATGTTCATACAAATCCGAGAGGCGAAGCAACTCAGGAGTAAACCCTTAAGATTTTCACACATTGTTCCCTCACATTTCTGAATATTACTTAATTGTCTTGGAGATAAGATTTACATATGATACGTGTGCTGCTCAGATATCATTCACACTTACTCTTTCTGATTTGTTTATTCTATTTATTTCTGCTTTATTTTCGATTTGATTGAGTCAATTTCTGGCAAAAAGTGCAAACTGAATTATCCCAGAGCGGGCAAACTGAACTCAATGTTTGTTGAGTGGAATCAGCTGGATTCGAGCATTGTTTAGTGAATCTCTCTCTACAGTTATGAGACAGAAGCGTGGCGTGGAAAGAGCACACATAAATATTTTTCGCACCGCGTGTAACTTTTCTTGAACTTTTTATTAAATTCCCTTTCTTGCGCTGGCCGCCTCTGTAACAATCAATTACGAGTCTGGCATTTTATGCGCACCGACATTTATGGTTATTGTTTGGTAGCAGGAGAGTAACAAAAAAGAACAAGAAATCGCAAGACGTAAAACACAAACAACAACAAACAAAACGAAAAAAAAAACAAAACAAAACAAAACAAAATAACGCAAAAAAAAGAAAAATAAAGTTATTTTTATTATTATGTTTTCGCAAAGTGCGCTGCGTGTTTTGTCGAGTATGACCGCAGTTTTGCCGAGTCCCGTGCCGAGACAAGGTAGGCCCCAAAAAATGATTGCAAGAGTTAAAATTAAAAGCAAATGTAAAATCATATTTCTATGTGTAAACTTTCGCCCGAAGGGGCGCTCAGGCCTCACACAGATTCGATATCAAAAACCCACCAACCAGCACCAGCATCAGCATCAGCAGCAGCAGCAGCGCCCAGCCCAACGTCCAATGCCAAGTGAAACAAAAGTTTTTTAATAAAAGGTTTGCGTTTCACAGAGCAAAAGTTTGGCATTAAAAGTACAGAGAAAGAGAAAGACAAAAAAACCAAAAAGAAAGTCGGCGAATGCCTGCAGTTACAGAATCAGAATCTGAATCAGAATCCGAATCAAAAATGGAAACCACCACAGCAACAGCTGAAACAGAGCCCGGCCGGCAATAGGCCAGCAAAAGGTAATCGAGTATGAAAATTGAAATCGAAGTTCTTCGCATGCAAACACACTCAGCCACACACCCGCACACACCACGCACACAACACGCACACACCACACGCACGCACTCACAAAAAAGCAAGAATAAACCGTTTGTAATCGAAACGAGCCAGCAAAGACAATTGCAGGCGGAGGGCAAACGCGGCGTATGCGTATTGTGTGTTATTATTGCACAATTCCCCATTTACCAGCCTCGAACCTAGACCCTGCGACTTGCTGGCGCGTAAAGTAAACTAAACAACGCCTCTGGGCCAAAATCTGAAGTTTCATTATTAAATGCAGTAAACAGCAAGACAGAGTGACAGATAGAGAGTGAGAGAGAGAGAGATAGATTGAGAATTGTGTTTGGCAGTCCATTCAATATTATCGTCGATTTAATAAATTTGATAAAAAAAAACTTATCACTCGAGGCGTCTCTAGTAGTAAACTAAAGGGCGACGTTGCGGAGAGCACAGATTGAAAATTTATTACATTTTTATTGCCCTTAATGGGCGCGATAATCGAAAATTTATTTAAACGCGCCAAGTTGTCAATGCTAAGAATGCCCCAAGGACGACCTTCTGCCATTGCGTTGGGGGTGTTTTTGCACCCATTTGATTTGTGGCTAACAAACTTACGGCCACAACTTTAAATTGCCAGCCAGAAAGTTGTAAAATACAAACTGTTTGCTAAATTGCAGCTTAAAGCTGCTGGCGATTAAACTTGTCGGCATCAAGTCAAAATCAAGTTGAATTGTATTTATTTTGGCCAACACAGACACAACTGCAATCACACTCTTCTGGCCAACGCAAAGATTTGTTGTGTTAAGCTGCAGGTAAACCCCCTAAAAAAATAGTAATAAGTAAACAAAATCCAAAAATAAGTAAAAATGCTCTAGTTGAAAGAGATCGACTTGCAGATACCCTAAAATTAAAGATAAATAGATAGAGATAAATATAAAAAAATGATTTTCTTTACTGTTTCACAGCAGAGCCTGATGAACTGGCAGCTGATGCTGATCAAGAATATATGTCGACTTTATGGAGTGGAGGATGCTTTCTGCTACCTTTTTCAATAAACCTTTTTTGGCCATATCTAATGTGCTCAGGATATGAGCAAAGTACAGCAGATAACAATTTCCGAGTGGGTGTTTTTGGGGTGTTCGACGCTAAGTCCAGTTGTTTTGAGTATGTGTCAGTGAATGGATATGTATGTGTAAGTGTGTGTGTGTGTGTTTGTTAACATTGTAAGCCGCTTACGTTGAGCCAAAAATTTTGTTTGTATTTGAAGTTTTAAGCCACAAAATGGCACATATGTGCGAGCAGTGCAAAACTATTTACTATGCTCATGGCGTGTAATGCCAGAGTTCAGTTTAAATGAGTTGGCCAATGGCAATGGCAATGGCAATGGCAGAAATGCAGCGTGGCAAATGCAAATGCAAATGGTAATTATTGCAATTAAAAAAACAAAAAAAAGAAAGACAAACAGAAAGTGGATGGCATTCATTAAATAAATATTATAATTCCGTACATTCACTAAGATTACACAGGGCTGCACTTACTCGCACATTAAATATGCTGCATAGCATTTAAATTATTAATTCATATTTGAATAAAGCAGCAGCAAGTTAAATTAAGAGCAATTTCATTTAAATAAATATGCATAAATGAGCATTTTAATCAGCCAGACAATGGCACTTACTTTTGCTCATTTTTGTTAACATGCAACATGCATTCTCGGAACAACATTCTCAGACATTTCGCCACAATTATGTGCATATTTTGAAAGTTTGCGATCTGTTGCTGTATAGATATGATAGTAAATTAAAAAGTAACTGCTAAATGGAGACAAGTGCAAATACGTTTGCGAGAACTCGTCGTGTAATTAAAAATATATGTATGTGTTTGTTAACTATGATTACATTCATTATTTGTTTGGCTTTTTGTGCCTGACAACAGCTGGCGCATTGGGCAAATAAATATAATATATTTAAATGCATGACATGACTCGAAATTGACACATTCAATTTGGTATCATTTTAGCCGTTCAGCTGCAGTTGCAACACCAGCAGAATACAGTTAAGCATCAGCTGCAACAAATTTCAAAAGGGATTTACAAAATCACCAGCTGGCAACACTCAACCCTCAACTCTCAACTCTCTGCTCGCTGCGCTGGTCATCATCAGACGAGTGCAATTTACTGCAATTTAAGTTTGACTTGTTAGCCTTGATTACATTTTAAAGTTGCCAGCTTTCTGCAAATGCAAAAACTTTCGCCAATTCTTTTGATGTTGGCCCAGCCAACTTAGCCAAGTCAATCGGCCATTTTCATTCCCAATCAAAAGCACATGCTTACCAGACTCTTGCCAACTCTGCAGCATCTTTAAGCCTATTGCAGAAATAATGTATTATATATAAAAAATTTCATTTGCAATAAGATCAGATTACACAGCTAATGAACTACAATTGCAGTCATTTATTTTAAATTAATTAAATTACGCTTTCATTGCAATTTCATTGACTTGCACATTTGGCCGCTTTAAAGGCTTTAGCTGGCAATTAAAACTTTCCAAAAATCTTAAGCTGCATAACTAATGATTTCGTTTGTCTGCCCCTCTCACAAATTTGCAACATGCAACTGATTATTTGCATTGCAAATATCCTCAACGAAGCGCATTAGAAATGCATACATGTAAATATATATAATGTATGTAGGTATCGAATTAAGTTATTGCTTAAGGGCTTAACTCGTAATTGAAAATAACCATGAAATTTAGCTGGCTGCTGAGATAAGTGTTAGATATTTACTCAGATTACGCATTGCGGAATATATGTTTAAACTATTAAAACAGTAAATATTTATTATTTATTATTATTTATCATTATTACTGCCATGTATAACTGCTCAATCGGTGTGTTTAAACAGCCTTCATCTGATGCTCGAGCAATTCCTAAAATATTCCGCTTAAGTGCTCCCCTGCATATATCACACTCAAAATTGATGATGGCAAAGTTTCGCGAAGTTGCCAACAATGTCGAGGTGCTAAGCCTGGTCGACACACTGTTTGACAATGTTGTCTACTATTTGCAGCTGTTTTTTCGCCTTTTTATTTTTGCCTATTTTGGCCATAAGCATCGTGATGAGGCAACGCTGAGCAAACACATAACAAACAATTGAAATACAGCTCCCCATGTACATTTTAGTCAGTTGCTGGCTGCTCCGCTGGGAACTTGAGCTAGTGGGCAAAGTTGTAGCATTTTTCACGGCCTACTCAGAGGGCTCGAAGGCTCAGGGCTCGTTGGCCGACAGCGAAATGGCCATAATGTCATTTAATTAAACGCCTGAGAGCAGTTGGTAGTTGGCCAGGACAGCCAGAACAGTTTGGACAGCAGTCACTTGCTGTGGGTGTGTATGTGTGTGTGTGTGTGTGTGTATGTGTCTGTGTTCTGTTCGTGTTTGTGTTTGTTGTGCGCCGTTTCTTAGGCGTGTTTGGCGGTTAGCGCTGGCTAAACGGTTAACCAGAGGGGCAGTGAAATGGGTGTGGAGGGATTACAATTTAGAGACTGAGCGAGGTGGACGAGGGGCAAGCTGTGGCGTGAAACAGTCCAGCAATTTACGTTCATTTGCATAGATATTAAAAATTGTTAGGAAGTCATTAGTAGGCATCAGTCAAATGACGCAACCTGCATATAAATGAAGCATAATTTTATTAGAAGCCCAGCAAAAAACAGTTCGAGTTCGAGTCGGTGGCAGATCATTGGGCTGCTTTGACAAATGTGCGCTTAGTTTACCCCCACAGACTCAGACTCAGACTCAGTCTCAGTTTCAGGCTGTGCCCCAAAAGGCGTATTAATTATTAGTTTTAATTGCGTTTTGGTTTGGTCAGCCAAAAAGTGGCCCAGTTTCTGGGTTGCGAATTTGATGTGCTTAAAATCTTTGCCTTAAATTTGTGAGGCACAAACACACTCACACACACACACACACACACGCGCGCGATAAGCCCAGAAAGTTTTATGTGTATGTGCAATTAAATACTTTGACCATAATGTATTTTTCACAAGTTGAGCAATGTTGACCATTTGCTGGGTCTGTGGGTTGTGGTCGGAACAGTTTTCCAGCCAGTGTTGCCCTATTTTGTGCAAATTACATGCGCCAAAGGAAACTGTGATGTGTCCGACACACAGAGGCGTATCAAGTGGGTTGCAAGCATTAACCCATCCCCCACCCCCCTCCAACAAAAACCCTTGGCCACAAGTCAAAAACTAAACCGCAGGCAATTTTATTAAATTTGTTGGCCCAGATAATGAGAACTACTTCAAAAATGTATCCAACGTGCTGCTGCTGCTGCTTCTGCTGCTACTTCTGCTGCTGCTGGTGCTGGTGGTGTTTCTGCTTCCAGTTAGCTTATCAAAATTTGTAATTAGATTTTTCGTATACCTTGGGAAAATTTCGGTCGCGCCTCATCTATTTAAATGTTTGCGGTATTTTTCACTTTCTGCCCATTTACCAAGTTTTGCCGTTATTTGCTCACGTTCGGTTCGACTGTGCTGGCTTTCAATTGCACCCACTTCCCACCTGCCACACCTCCCCACTTCCACATCCACATTCACATCCAGTTCCGTTTCCGCCGCCAACATTTCGATATTAAATGGTGCGCGTAATTAGATTTTAAATTTATTGTGCTGTGTATTTTCAGTTCGTTTTTTTCTACTTTTTTTCCTCCTCTCCTTTTATCTATATATTTTTGTCTGCTTTTTGTGTGCACGACAATGCAAATGCAGCAATAAATAAACAAAGTGTGAATGTGAATCCAATGGCGGCGTGGGCGGTCCCATTGGTGTTGCCAACAACCAAAAAAAAAACAGTAGGCAACATTTAATAAAAGTTGAAAAGTTTGCGGAGCAAACTGATTTTGGTTTAGGCGATAAAAATGTGACTTGGATTTTTTCTGAAGAAATCATTTGATAGCAGATTAAATAAATGAATATTAATATTTATTATAATAGCAAATTAAGTGTTATATATATCAGAAATCTACACTAATATTATAAATAAATTATTCTGTATTCTGTATTTTTAAAATTTAATCAATTGTAATTTTTTGCAATTTAATTAACTGCTCGTTATGACAAATCTGTAAAAGTCGCATTATCCTTTCATTTTGGATTGCCATTTGAGTTATTAATAGCTCATCCTGGCTGCACTTGCTGCTCTCCTCTCACCCGTCCTACCCCTCTCACCCTCATTATCTATTGCAGCTTGCACTTTTGGACCACAATATTGCGGTCTCGCCCAGCAGCGTTTTCATTCACTGTGCCACACTGTGTGGGCAGACATTTTTGCTGACCACAGACAACTGACAGCGGACAGCACCACTGTCGGCGGGAAGGGTAGGGGAGGTGAGGGGAGGGGACTAACTAGCCTTTAAATGATTATAAATATATGTAGGTACTCTCTGTAAATGTATGTTGGCCAGTTATTGCAATTGCTGGCTGGTTTGGTGTGAGTAATGAGTGCTTAATAAGGCTGCGTGGCAATATTTTCAAACCGAAACTGGACACAGGCATGCTACATATGTATATGTAGTTTGTAGCTTACATATGTGAAAATAATTATGCACATTAAATATGCGCGAATAAAGTGCAACAGTTTGGCAGCATTTTGGAAAATTTCATAAATCACAGCACGACACTGCAGCTGAGTGTGAAAACGATGAGTCGACGCCATCGACTCTACGTCCTGTCAGATCAACTGGCTGGCGGCAGCCAGCTCACATCCTGCCCCATGACGTGTGCGGTGCGGTTTCGACGGGTTCGGCTGGGGGGCTGGGTTGGCGTCTTAACTTATTTACACATGTTAAAAACGCAAATGAGCCGTAAAGTGCTGATAATGCAACAAACTGACAATTGTCGTTTTTCAACCGATGCCGCCAGTGTTGCCACACACAGCTGTGAAATGAACAGAGATACTGGATTAACACACTCTGGCAGACTGGAGCTCATCTGTTTAAATCTAGATTTAATTGCCTAGTTAAGAGTTTTGCAACAGAAACTTAATTTTCTACTATTCATCATCGGTTTATACTCGATACAAAATTAAAATAACGTCCTTGAAGGATATATGCAGGCTGACCGTTATTTTGGTTACTTTATTTACTTTATATTTGTTTAATGGCATCTGCTTCCAGATTGTAGATTGCTTTGTGCGCTTGCCCTGGCCAAATAAACCGCATAAGTACTTCGAATCACGCGAAAAGCTCTCAGATAGAGTCATTTCTCCGAAGCCTGCATACTTGCAAGATAGCAACAACAACAACAACAACAAGTGGAAAGAGGCAGGGCTCAAATGATGCGTTCGCATCCCGCATCCTGTCGATGAGTGGCATGAATCGTAAACCTTCTGTGCATTGTGCATATCTCGTCCACATCGTCCAATCCGGACGATGAACCATGGCCAACACAATGGCGTAAAATGTGTTACGGAAACCACAGCTGAGTGAACCACACCGTCCAAAGTCCACAATTTAAATCGTTTGCCAATCGTCCAGTGGCCATTGGACGACATCCTGCGCGGCTCAATAAAGCAGACAATAAAATTTTAACGTAAATTCCGCGTATTTTAAATGTGTATTCGCTGTACAGACAAAAAAAAAAAACGAAGAAAAAAACAGTAGAAAAATTAAATGAAATTGAGATCCTTTTTTCAGTTGTAGTTAATCAACAGTCAGGACGAATCTGATCGAACTGTGGCTGACAGCAACTCCACAAATTGGCTGCGTGAATGTTGAACGAACGGCAGGACATCCTGGCATTTCAGTGCAGCCAAGTGGAAAAGACTATTATTCAATTATAGAACGAGCTCCAATTTTCCACAATTATAACTTTGTGAAAACCCAAACGATTTACGAAAACAAATACGTTCTGATCGTGGCTTATTCTCCAGAATAATTCCACATTTAAATCGGAAACTCATCTTAGATTCTTTGCGAAGAAATCGCAACTTGGCCAAATAATCCACTTCCATAACTTTGTCAAAACTGAACCGATTTACAAAAGCAATTGCGTTTTGGTCATGATTTTAAATCTTGAATATTCGTAAATTCAAATCTAAAAGTGTGAATCTAAAATTAAAGTACTGCAAAATATGTATTTTACTGAGTATAACTTGATTTAATGGCACAGACTAAAAACTAAAATATTTCCAATAGTATAAAAAAGATGGCAACATTTAAGCATGCCCACCATTTAGTTACAGGGTATTGGTACTTGCGTGTAAGCAGGTCAATGGCTTAAGTGCATAAATTTTACCCAGCTAGGGACTTGGACACTCTCAAAGTGTTTTTGTGTCATAAAATTAACGCTTTTATATGAGTGAAGGCATAAGGCACTCGATCCTAGCCAGTTCCACGTAATCAACGACTGGCGACAAGCAACAGCGAATTGCCACTCATAAGGGAATAAAATGTTTAGTGTTGAATTAGGGAGATGAGTGCTTAAACATGCTGAATGACTAGCTTATTATTTACGTGCTCATATATCCAACCCCCTCCACACACACACACACACACACACACACACACACACACACACATAAATATGTATATTAGGAACTGATAAAGTTTGTTAGCAAGCTGAGAAATTGGCTGTCAGTGTGGGCAGTAAAGTTAAGTTAGTTTTTGTGTGAGAAAGTATTTCAAAGCGAGTTGTAAAAATAAAAAAACGTCGCTTACGTTTTGAGGACGTGTTAAAAATTAACATTCGTTTCAAGATCATAAATCAGTCATAATCATGTTATTGGCCAAACAGAATAGTTTCAATGTACTCGACAGCGACATAGAGTTGCCAGCTGTGGATAGGAAATCCTCCTCCTCCAGCCAGGATCTGAAATCCAGTTCAGATGATGACATGCCGAGCAAGTCGAGCAGCAAACAGGAATCGATGCCCATACGCTACAAGCATCCGTTGGAGCATACCTGGACGCTGTGGTATCTGGAGAACGATCGCAACAAAAGCTGGGAGGAGATGCAGAATGAGATAACTAGCTTCGATATGGTCGAGGATTTCTGGAGTCTGTACAATCACATTAAGCCGCCGTCGGAGCTTAAAATTGGTAGTGATTACTCATTGTTTAAGAAGGGCATACAGTAAGTTGGCACAGCCTAACCAATTCCTGCTGCTTTTCATTCATTCCTGATCCTGGACAGACCCATGTGGGAGGACGATACTAATAAAAATGGCGGCCGCTGGGTCATCAGCATTGGACGCTGCAGCCACCTGGAATTGGACAAACTGTGGCTAGATGTGGTAAGTTGAACTCGCTGCCACACGCTGCAGGACATCTCATCTCTCATTTGATCTGACCTGCGTCCTGCAGTTGCTTATACTGATTGGTGAGGCGGTCCATCATACCGATGAAATCTGTGGCGCTGTCATCAACTTGCGCAGCAAGACCAACAAAATTTGTAAGTACAAACAAAAAGCACAAAAATGGGAAACAGGGCATCCACTTTTGAGAGTTGTCACATCGCATGTCATGTCAAATTGTGAATCCCTGCAGCGATTTGGACCGCCAATGGACAGAATGAACTGGCCCTCATGGAGATTGGGCACAAGCTGCTTATGCTTTTGGGTTTGCCCCCAAACAATCTGCAATACCAGTTGCACAAGGACTCCATGTGCAAGCAGGCCTCAATGGTCAAAGCCGCTTACATACTCTGAGCCAGCCAGCCTCTATGTTATTCAGTGTCTATGCAACCAGATGTCACTGCTGCCACCCATTTCACCCACTCCACACTCCCCTCCCATAACCAAACACCGTTCAAGCAGCAACTGCGCGTGTATTCCAAAAATGTAAAAAAAAATTGAAAAAGTTATTATTTAAAAGTGTTCAAAATAACCATAAGTAATAAAGATAAGCTAAACTGAAAATTAGTTCATAGTGTGGAGAAAACAAAACAAAAAGCAAACTTTTAATAAAATAGTATATATAATATGATTCTCTAGTTGAGACTAGCAGATATCCTGTCAGATCTTAAAGAAATATTTACAATCGATCAACAATATGTCTGGGAATTGTATGTATCAATTGGAAAGCTATATCTTCACGGATATATCCTCGTATGGTATATTAGAATTTGTAAATTATTTATTGATTATTATTATTAATTTATTTATTATTACGAGTCCCAAACTCTAGTAATCCCTTAGCCAATTTTCCTTAAACAGTCAGATGGGCAGACAGACAGTGGCCCATGGCTAAGTCGTCTCCGATTTGGATATTCTTCAATAATGTATGTACTTTAGGAGTTGGAGTTGCTTCTGCTTACTTCCGCCTGCTACTTTTTATAACTTTTACATTTATTATTTTATATATATTTTAATATATTTCTTTAAGTGAACGAGCTAATAAAAGCAAGAAATACCACATAAAATACGTGGCATGCAACCGAAAATAAGAAGCATTTAGCTTAAAGGAATGAATTCCATGAATTTTGCTGTATTAAAACAAAGAAATAAAATAAAATTCCACTTGAAAATTGCAGGCGTATTTCAGGCGTTGGCAACACACACATACATGTTTACCCAGTTATATATTATATAGAAATACTGTCAAAAATACTGCGAAATGTTATGCAAACATATGCAGCACTAGAGCTGGAAATAAATGCGCTAAAATAAATACGAAAAGTAAAAAAATGTGCTCGCTGCATGACTATTTGGTAGAAGTGGGCATGGTCCATGGTACAGTCAGCACTCTGTGCACTCGCGCAAGTACACACAGTGACTGCAAAAGATATATGCCCACTTGGCGCTTGGCTGGTCGAGCGCAAAGCTCAAGACACAGAAAAGGGTCAACAATGGATGCGAGCTGTGAATTTCGCTTCAGTTTCGGCTTCTGCTGCTGACTGTTTGCAAGTTGCAAGTGGCAAGTGGCATCGAGTGCTGTGACCGTAAATGGAAACAATTGAATTTTGATGAAATATGCAGCGTGGCTGCATTCAATATATGTGATCCTCCATTGGAAAGAGATATCTTTGGGGTTAGCGCGGCGTATGAGCACTCTATGCGCATGTGTCTATCCAAAAATTAGTTGCAATTGTCGCAGCGACTAATTAGTTCTCTAATTACAGTGTAGAAATAGATGGAAGCCAGTGGGAATATATTTAAAAGTTTTTTCGATGTTAACTTTGTGATTATAAATATTGCTTTTATATATATTCACCATCATTTCAAAATTTGTAGAACCACAAAGCTTGTGTCGTAGCTTAAGTTCAAGCAGCAATAAGCAATATACCCTATTTGCCTTTTCTGTATCAGTGTATTAACATTTCAATCAACATTCAAGCGAATGCTGTTGTGGCACGTGCCAGCCGCCAGTGACTTCATTATGAGGCAGCTTAAGTTTGACAAAACTATCGTCAGTGTCGTCAAAACTGCACCTGTCTTGCTGTCAGTCACCCGATGATTGTCTGTCGCGCGTTTTGATGGGCGGGCTTAGCGTTCAGTTGAAGGGGCATCAAAACCGCACACGTGCCACATGTCATGCCGCCAACTTTGAGATATTGCCACACAAATGCACAACCGTACAGACAGCAACATTGCCGGCACTTTGGGTTGCCCAGGTGGAGGTTATCCTTGCACTTGTTCCCACGCCACGCATCCTTACATATTTGCGCTATAAAATTTACAAATTAGTTGCTCGAAACGTGACTTGGAAATTGTTTTGCAGCTAGTTTTTGGGCATGTTGCAAGCGTGTGCAAATGTTGCATAACTTTTCCAGCATGCAACTTAATTACCAAATAAATAAATTATATTGCAATTAGTTAAGTTCTTTGGATAGTTTTATGTGTGTGTCTCTCTCGAATATTTGTATATTCGCTTCATGTTTTGTTCAAATCGATTAACTTTGCATGTTTTGTTCGAATTTTGGCTCTGTGCATGTTGCACCTTGTACTGCACAGGGTGATTCATGTGCTGCTTGTTGCTAGTCTCCGTGTCATACCAAACTAATTTATTGTGTACAAGTTTTATGTAACTCTGACTTCTGGCCATGTTTGTGGGGTGATCAATAACAACAGAGACCCAGGCCAAGTAAGACCACTGCGTATACGTAATATCTCCACAAAGATAGTCGGAAATGATTTGGAGCAACGCAATTACTGCTAAACTGCCAGATAATCAGCAACAATTAGAATGTGTCTACAATCTAACGAATACCACAATGCGAATTGTTAAATTGTGTTCTTTCCTCCATGCTTCTTTTTTTTATGTTGGGGTAGCGCCTGGCTCATCTCTCACATATATCAACACTTTTCATGTAGTGCCGCAGACAGGGCTTCAGTTTCGGTTTTGAGGTGGGGGGGGTTGGTTTTATTGCCCCAGCAGCTGACCCAGCAGTGGCACGCCCCCACCCCATACACAACGCCCACTTCTAACCTTTGGCTGGTTTGCTATTGTATTGTTGTAGCTCTCGCCGAGGATTTTTATTTTTGGCAAAAGCAACGCAAAACACAACATAAAAATAAATTGCACTTCTGACACTTAAATACAGTTGAAAAGTGTAGCGGCTGAGGGTGGTGCGGTGGGGTAAGCTCCACTGTACAGACAGACGGCAGCGGACACATGATTAAGTGGAGTTTGTGGTTCGCTCTTGGCGCACTGGGGAATACGCATGTAAATCTATTTCAGTATACATTATCGTCGTCCAGTTGAAGCTTAACTTTTATCATATAATAAAATGTAATTTTCCAACTCGTAATTCTCTGGTAATTAGAATTTATAGCAATCTTAATCGTTTTTGGCAGTCCGGAAACAGGAGAAAGCCAAACAACACACACACACACACACACACACACACACATTGTGTGTAGTTGTTATTGTGTTTGTCTGTGTGTGGCTGTGTCTGTGTCTGGAATCTATTTGATATCATTTTGCTGCAAAGAATTTCATTAGCCTAACAAAAGAAATGTTAGACTTAGATTGTTGTTTGAACACCTTGACCAACAACAACAACAATACAAATAATAATAACAACAACAACAATAGCAACAACAATAGCAACAAGAGCATTGCGTTAAAACCACATCAATGCAAAGCATTTGAAATAAAATATTAATAAACGAATTCCGTTCAAACAAACTCAAGGGGAGAATTTTACTTTTCAACAAATTTCCATTACGAATTAATAGGAATTTATGACGACCGCAAAGCAGTAGCAGCAACAGCAACTACAACAACAACAACAACAAATACAACAAGGCACCAGAGACTGGCCTCACCTTAAAATACATGCATAACGAGCTGGGTAGCTGTGGGGCAGGTTGTAGTGGGGCAAGTGTGGATAGTGGGAAGTGGAGCAAGCTAGTCGGACGGAGGCCTCACTGCAAATATTTTGGCTAAAAATATTATTGCTATTCGAAATTTTGTAGTAGGTGCTTCTTCGGCTTCTTCGGCTGCTGCGTCTCTGCTCTCTGCAAAAATTCTTGTGTTTTTCTATATGCAGCCAGGCTGGAATGTCTGCTCCAGCGAATTCTAGACAAAGACGTAAGTGAGCTCCAGTTGAGAGAGTCCGACTAGATAATATCCTGTTCATTGCCGTAACAACTGAAGTATTGCTTATTAGTTTCTTGTACTCCTACTAAATTTGTTTGTTCACACACAGTCGCTGCAAGCCAGGATAAACTTGTCTAAGACTCAGCTCATCAAGTGATGACCTGCAAAACACAGCTACCCCTTTTACACACACGACACTTTAATGTTTTGCAGGGTATGGGAAGCAACGCCTAAAATGCTGGCTGCTATCTAATGTATGTATAGCCTCATAAATACATAAATATGGTGAGCGAAATAACAACAATAGAAAAGCCAAACGTTTTCGTACCGTTTCTGGCCAAACGCACACATTTTTGCCAAGCATTTGAAGACGTTTGAAGAAAGGCAAACTATAATAATAATAAGCGCCACAAAACCGCATCAAACGCACTACGGGATATTAAGCACAAAAGTTGAACCAAAAGATTTTTTGGGGGTGCAGGTCAGATCTGAGCAGCGCAGCGATGCCGAACTTAATGAAATAAAGCACTTGCTTAACACACGCAAACACACACACATTACACACAGTCAGTCACACACACCAACACACACACACACACACACACACACACACAAGCAGAAAGCGTAACCCAAAAGCTAAAGCTAAATGCAAACCTTAGCATAAGAAGTCAGTCATGAAAAGCGTACGTGAGCAATGAAAAAGTCGCAAACACTTTATTATACACACACACAGCGACGCACACAAACGCACACATATAGTAAATATATATATAAATGAGGGGTGCAGGGGGCATGGCAGCCACTGAATGCTACGCGCTGCGTATACGTAATATTTGCCATGTAGATAAAGCCGAGTCTGATGGAGAAACAATGAAAGACAGCAAGTCAGAGAGCGAGCTAGAGAGACAGAGACAGAGAGAGAGAGACAAAGAAAAAAAGAGTGAGAGAGAGAGAGATAGATTTTCACACTCATTACTCATACGACGCGTCATTGTGGCACACAGTCAGAGATAAAGAGCAAAAGACAAAGAAGCGCGCCAACGAAAAACCACACGCAGGACACAAAACAACAGGAAACATTGGAAATGCACATAATGTTCAGCAGCTCATCGTCCTGCTGCTCCTGCTGCCGCTTGCTGCCTGCTGGCTGGCTGGCTAGCTGGCTGGCTGGCTGTGTGTAGGTATTTTTGTTTGGTATTTCAGACATGTTCACGGGTCCAGCTAATGCATAGTTTATGACACGGCTATTGCCCGAAAAGTGTTGGCCCAAATAGGGTCAGCTTAAAGCCCACAACGACTTTAGCAGTTAAGAAGTTTGCATATTGTCAAATGTGTTATCAGACAGTGTATGTCCTCGGTTTGGGGGCTCGTATACTTAATTTATTAATTCAACGGAGCAAATCATTGCTCAAAAAAGCAAACAACCCAAATCTCTTTTTAAACTTACTTTTTTTTTGTTGGATGTGGCACGTGAGTAAACTGGCCAAGGCTTAGGCTGAATGGCCGACAAATTTGCCAGGAAGTGAAATCGAAACTACAAAGTGCACTAATTTGAGGTGTCGAAAAGGGTCGCCCCAAACAACAACAAGAAACACAACTTTGATGTGTGCCTCAAGGGTTGCTCAGGTAGCACAGATAATCTAATCAAAGGACTTCGGACCCAAAAAGGTTTCGCATTATTTGTTTATTTGTTTATTTGTTTATTCGTTTGTTTGTCGCACGCACACTCGCGCTTTTTAAGCATTCTAGTCACACACACACACATACACACACACACACAGTGTCCTATGTAAATATACATATATATTATATATATATTCGGCTTTCGCTTATTTACTTTAGTCCTGTCATAATTTAAATATTCAATTCTTAGCGACCTGGCATAACTGTCAAAAGTCGGGCTGTGCACAACGGCTGCTCATCTTTTTAATAAGTATGCAAATGCCAGGACTAACTTAAAATTCCCGGTTCAAGGATTGTCTTCATCTTCTGCTGCCGCCGCTGCTGCTGCTGCTGCTCCCTCTTTGAACATATTTGCGTTTTGCTTTTGTTTTAAAATGTGCTCACGAAATTTTGTATTTTGGCCACATTGTGTCTAGACGTTTTAGCTGCCATCACATATTTATGAGCTCTGCTTGTTGACTAACAATACGTTGCCAGTATTCAGGTCAAGGAATTGCTCAAATGGATGGGAGAAACGAGGCGGGCAAAGGCAAAGGTAAACGCAGCTTTAAACGAGTTTCATATGGAAGCAATTATGGCATATGTGCAGCAGACAATAAAAAAGAAAAGTGCCAAACAGCACTTAGCAAAGATTAGCCAAAGTCTAAATACTCTAGACGAAAAGAGATAAAAGTATTAAGTGATTTGCAAAACATAAGCGAACATAAAGCGAATTTTCATTGAGCTTAGAGAAAAGCTCAAATTTGTATTTTATAATCTATCAAATGTAGGAGAAGCACTTTAGTGAAACCGTATTTTAAAGGGCGAGGATCAAACAGAAGAACTTGGCTAGAATGAATCTTCATTTTTGTTAGAGGCTGTTATCAGAACTCTAGCAGAAGCTGATTTCTATAATCTATATAGTATTATCGGTGAGCATCACTAGACGAGGCTATTTCAATGCGAGATAGTACCTCACTTTTTGATATTATTTTTTTGGGAAATTTTGAATATATTTCTGTTAATTGCAGGCAGAACTGTATCATATAAGCAAGGGTATGTCAGCTTCGGCGTGCCTCAGCTCTCTCTCTGTTTTTTCTGTATAAGGGCTACAACAAATTAAAAATCACCTTAGTCTGAGTAAACAACGTGAAAATTCTTTTGCATTATGGTAACTTAATTACAGCACATGCTGCGCATAATTTGCCACCTATGTGCGCCCTTATCCTAGTGTACATATGTATATAGCATAGCAGATATATGCTACCTCTATATACACATATACAAATATATAAGGGCAGATGTCTGCTGCTGCTGCTGCTGCTGTTGCTGTTGCTATGGCGCTTACTTAAGCTAAAAGCTTTTGTGTATACATTTTAATTAATGTGCAACATTTAAATGCACAGCAAAACCGGCGTTAACATCCTTGCTGTGGTCAGCTGTACAACTGTGGGTGGACGTAGGATCTTGGCTGAATATATCTGCAGCGCTACTTTGGCCCACATGCGTGTGTGTGTGCGTTATAGTTAAAGCGGGCGACATATAAACCAGCGTTAAGCACAAATTAATGTCCTCACTTTATGCACAGCAGCAGCAGCAGCAGCAGACACGACACCCGCAACACACCACACACAACACTCTCTGCTCAACACTCCCCCAATGGCAATCCTTATGCGCGTTTTTAATAACTTAACAAAAATGTATTGCCGTCGCCGTGCTGGGCTAATTAGTATTTAGTAATTGAAATTGCGCTTCGGTGCTTGAACATCGACATCGATAACTTTAACAGGAGCGGCAACAATGCGAACATCATCATCATCAACATCAACATCATCACTGGAACCGTGGGCAATGTAATCAGAACTACTTAAAGCCAATTAGCCGCAAATATAGCCGGTAAGCTCCTACTCACTTCAGACTCCCCTCCCCTACCCTTCAACTGGCCGCAGTCTTTCAATGGTCCATGAAGCGGCATCAGCAGCATCAGCGAACGGAGCTGTTCGCATTTTGTTCTCTGCCACGCCCTTTTGGGCACATTTGCGGTTTGCCGGCTGCTGCTGCTGCTGCTGTTGCTGTTGCTGTTGGTGTTGCTGTTGGGGGAGGTCCGTTGTCAGCGACAAAATGCATTTCCCCCGCACACCACCCTCCTCTACCTACTCTGTCTATGTGTGTAAATAATTGGCAACATTTGTGCCGTGCACAAAATACACCAATACACACACCCACACACAGACAAAGCAAACGCGAACACAAGTGCCACGCCCTTGCCAATGCGTTCACGCCACGTTGGCCAAAACATACAGAGCCACACACACACACCCAGAGGCAAAATGAAATTTGCAAAATCCTCAAAAGGTGTTGACAATTATTTGCATAACAAAGCTGCACTGCAGTTGCCAACTCCAAAAATTGTTCAACAAAATCAACATCGTTGCTTTAACTTTCAAGCGATCACACAATTTAATTGTTACACAGCACATAACTTTATATTTGAGTTAACTTCATGTGGCCAAAACCAGTTTAAGTTATAATAAACAGCTAAATGTTTGAAATTGCTTGTGATCACAATTTTTGCACTGGTTTCAGTTTAGATTTGATAATATATTGAGTAAAATTAACGTAGACTATAAGATATATATTATCCAGATATCGTTTTCCAACCTCAAACCAGTAGCAAAGATCTCATCTCGCTTGCAAAGCAGCCTTTATAAATTTTACTATCAGTTAATTATTTGCACAGTTTTTACTTTTAAATCAACTTTTCGCATCTTGAATAATTTATTTCAATAAAGTTTGCTTTGACACATTCATATTTGTAAATAATAAAAAGTTAAAGAATGCGATGCGTGATATTTCATAAGCATCAGCTCATAATTGCATAATAAAGTTATAAGCCGGTTTCATTTAAAGTTGGCTCAGACACACACAGACAAATAAATGAATAAGCGATACGCTGAGCCAAAGCGACATGTTTTTATTTATTTTATTTGTTTTTGTAGCCAAGTTTTGAGTCTGAGATGCTCTGACTATAATTTGCTACAAAAACTATTTGGCTACACCCACGACTGGAGGAGTAGAACTGTTCGCTGAGCGCCACGCCCATCGCTTGTGGCACGTTTGTAGGCGCAACGAAAATTTTTGAGTAACAACTTTGCTGCGTGACACGAATGTCGAAAGGGGCACGAGGCACTTATAAAATGTTCAGCAGCTTCCAACACGTTTCTACTTCTATCTGTCTGTGTGTGAGTGTATGTTGTGTGTGCGTGTGTGTGTGTGTGTTGTGCGTGTGTGTGTGACTAATAATAATGATGTTGTTAGAACTCTAACCCAAAATTGCGACACATAATCAAAAGGGTTTAAAAGCCAAATTAATAATACTGACAAAAGGGATTCATTTGAAGGATAATGTTTTGACTATTCTAATCCAAGTTGAAGCACTTCTTAAATAATATAATTTTAATTTGCATTTATTTGTTTGAAGTTTGAACTTTAGTTGATTTTATTCAAGTATTCCATCTTCATTTATCAGGGCAAGGGAACAAACCATCAACAACGCCTTAACTTGGTCTTAACCGCTCAAGAAAACTGATGTTGACAAATTTCCAACAATTTCGTACATATATATATGTATATACATATATATATATGTGTTTTTCTATGCGAGGCTGCAGCGTTTGCTGTTTGTTAACTCATCATCAAGCATCATTCGTGACAAAGGGCTCAAATCTGTCACATTCGAAACACGTGAACGAACATCATTTATTTTGTTAGGGGCTGCTGCGCCAACCTAAAACTCAAAATGTTTTTATTGCTTACCTTTTTCTTTTTTTTCCCCCCTCTCTCTCTCTCTCTTTATTTTGTTGCCTAGGTGTGTGCGCTGTTGTTTGCAATATTGTGTGGGTGTGTGTGTGCAAATGTCAAACGCAATTGGAATATTTAAACTTTCCAATTTGAAATGTAATTTTATTTGCTATTTTCTTGCTTTATTTTTGTTTTTTTTTTTTAAATAATATTTGATGTTTAACAACCGAAAATTGACTTTGATAAAAACAATTAAATCCAAAATACTAAAATGCGCAAAATGTTTGTTTATGTTGCGGACTTTTGTTGCATTTTTAATAGGCATTTAGTTTTAGCAAATAACCCGCAGGATATATCAAATGAAAGGTAGCTAAAACTCCATTATACATTTAAATAAACTTAAGAACCTTGATATAACGACGAATAAATATCAAGTAATGTATATAGATAACGGCTTGGCTGCTGATTGAAAATATGTTGTATATACCTTTTAATTATATCTACTTCCATATATATCCTTCCATTTATGACATGCATGCATGTTCTGCAATATTTATAACTACTTAATAGTTTCGTTAACCTATTCCAAATTGTTTATGCAATTTTGATGAGCTCTTCAGACACTATAAAAATTGGATATTTCGTTTTAGCCTCTAATCGAATGCTGACAACATTTGCTGACCAACCAAAGGAGATAAGGGTCAAAAATCTCAGCCAGCATTTAGGGTCATATTCATTAGCCGATGGCGTTCAACTGGCCACACAATGTTGTGCAGCAAGGGAAATGCTCGTTACATTTTGTTACCATTGAGAGCATTATTTTTAATAAGGAGTCGCCAGGAACTAACTGCTGCTGCTGCTGCTGCTGCTGGTTGGGACTCGACGATGAAAGTGCTTACTTACGATACACTCAAAGCCACTTAACATGAGTCAGTAAAGCCAATCTCATTAACAGGCTTTAATTTTGAAAATACACTTAAGTACAATAGAGAGGGTGAGAGAGTGAGAGACTGATATAAGATAGAGAGAGAGAGAGAGAGATAGAGTGAGCGCTAGCTAGGCAGTAGGCAGTGCTATCATCAAGAGCGACAGCAGCTATGCCAGCATCGTCATTTAGCAGTCTACTTAACTCGTCCTGGAAGCAGCAGAAACAGCAATGGCTTGAGTCAGCCACGATAAGGACGAGGAGGACAAGGACGAGGGTGAGTTTGAGGTTGTGGAGAACAAGGACTGGTGACAGCAGTTGTTGCTCAGTTGCTCTGTTGCTCAGTTGCCTCAGCTGTCTGTGCTCCTTTCCTTTCTCCATTGTGTGCGCTGTTCAGTTAATGAAGCAAAGTTCACACACAGGTAGCAGTAGATGTTGCGCGTTCTTTTGGCCATGGCCAACACCGCTGCCGCTGACAGCGCACAAAAGTAACAACAACAAGTGTAACAGCAACAAGCTGAATTGAACAGAAACAACAGAAATTAATTGGTTTAAGTGGCTGACAGTAAATATAATACAGATTTTGCCCTTCGCTGTCATCTGTTTACAACTCTTTGTAAACTTCTCAAGTTGCAACTGCTTTGCTGGCCATTTACAATGCCAATATTTATAATAAGTGCTTGTTGAAAATGGGGGATGAAATTTTTCCGATTTGGTTTCGTGAGAGTTTGTTCAAGTTCCGCATTTAATGTCAATTAACTTAGTCAATTTAGGGCGATTAAAACCGTCAAAAGTACTCACTCATAAGCATAATTATTTATCGAATTAATTGAAGTCCCTATATGATTAAATAAAGCTGAGAAATATAAAATTAGACACATAAAGTATATAAGCAAAATTGAACTATAATATAGTAGTCTGATGCTGATAATTGTGGAAAACTTAATAAAACTCTTTAAAGTTGAATTTGATAACTCTTTCCTTTTATCTCGCTGTTTTTTATTGACTTTTAATTAAACTGTTTGGCTTCCAATTATACTGGTCTGTTTATTTCGGATTTATTTCAAAACTTTTCTTGCAAATAAAACAACTTTAACAACTTTAAAAATAAATTTGGGGTCTTTGATTGGCAGCCTCCATTTGATCAGACTCCGACTCTTGCAGCACATATGTTTTATTATTTTGTTTTATTGTATTTTTTGTACATGCCCCTTCGGGTTGCTAAAACATTTAATCAAATGATTGTCACGTATGTGGCCCTGGGCAATGTTTCAGTGTTGCAGGAAATTAATCCTAAGCACTTGCTGTGAACTGCAGCCAAAGTTGGAGTTTTGAGTGGGGGTTGTTTCTGTTTCATTTGAGTTGCGTGCACAAATTTAGCGCTGAACATTTTCAATTTCGTTTAGCCTGAGGCTGCAACAAATTTTTGCGACTCGTCGCTTTGAGGGATGTGTCTCTAATTTCCGGCTAAAAGAAAATATATAAATAAATAATGCAAAGGCTATTTGAGTAGTCAAAAATTATTCAAATGTCAGCTCGTTTGTTAAAATTGAACAGCACGTATAAGAAAAAAAAAACAAGCACCATCAGCCGAAATTTGAGCCAAGTGGCATGCAAAAATTTGCCAAGGTCGCCAGGCATGTGCCCCATGGCACTAGTCACGAGGCAGCGGCAGTTTCCAGCCCACTGGCAAAAGGACAAGTTTGACCTTTCACCCTCACAAAAAGGAAGGAAATGAGTGAGCAGAGAGACGGCCAAACAGTATTAGCTTTTCTTTTGGTCTTTTGTTTCACAACTGCCCATAAGTATTTTTCTTCTTTTGCTGTTTCTGTTTCTATTTTTCTTCTTCGTTTTTCTTTTGTTTTTATTTTTGTTTTCCTTGACGAAATGGCTAGACTTCACATTCTCTGTTTAATGTTTTTGCAACGCATCCACTTAAAACGTTTTGCTTTGATGTTTTCTTCATCAAAACGAATCGCTTTAAACTTAAATGCTCTTCCTAATTGGGAGTGAACCAAAACGTACGAATTTGACTCAAAATTCTGAAGTATGTTATTCACAAAAAAATAAATAAAAATATAACGAAAAACGTTATCAAATTAGCAATGTAAGCAAAAAGTTAATTTAAAAAAATATGTATTTTATTTGAGATATGGAAAATAATGGAAATATGAAAATGTAGTTAATTTATTCACACAAAGGCTACCCTCGATAGCATCTACTTTACAAATATATTTGTTCACACAATGGAAACCCTCAACAAAGACAAGCTTATGAGAGTTTATGAGCCAAGTGCAAAAATGGTTTTTGGTTTTACTGCCAATAAAGTAAACGTTTACGCTTAATGCACACATATGTGTGTGTACATTTGTAAATAAATAATTAATTTCAGATTGACTTAATAGGGCACTTAATACAAGTAGGGAAAGGGATTAAAAGTTATTTGTGCAATCGGTTTTATTGCCAATGCAATAATCTTTCTCAAATGGGTTTCCTCTCAAGCTGTTCAAAATTGCTTATGGCTTAGGACTATGTACTTATTTAACTCAAGTTAAGTATAATATTAGCATTATAATCAAATAACTATTGTCTGCATTAACACTAACATTGCAACCTCATCTATTGCCAATCACTATTCAGGGATCTAGTTGCCAGCTAAGAGAGTAGACAGACTCAAAAAGGCTTTCTGCTTATAACCATCAATTCTCATTGAATGTGTCAATTGCCCAAGCAATTTGGCCACTTTCAATCGTCCACAAGGCAAGTAGCTGCTGATGATGAGCCGCATCCCATTGGTGTCCTTGAAATTAATAATGTAAATGGACAAAGTTAACAGTGCTCTGTTGCTGACTGCTGACAGCTGTCTGTTGTGCTATGTTATGTTATGTTAAGTCAACCCCTGTTTGTGTATCGCATTTTGCCCCAGTTAACAGCAACTGTTCTCAGTTCACAGGGGCAGCTGCCTGTTAAGCTGTTACAGCGCCTGTGCACTGTTAGGGGAATGTAACAGTTTTATGGTACAGGCGGCTGCTGTAACAGTACAAATGTTATGTTATGTTATGGTCCCAGGCAAAGGCGCTGTTAAATATTCTTTTACTATTTATGCGTATGTAAATGCAAGCAATTTCAGCTTTTTTCTTTCATTTTATATTTTTGTTATCTATGTTCCTTGTATTTGCATTTTCAGAGAGTTTGCTTTATTCTTTTTGTTTGTAATTCTAACAGATATCGAATTGACTTACAATTTCCAATTACTGCAAACAGATTGTACAAGTAATTAATTGAACTTGACTGTGACTCAAAGAGCTGGCAAGTCCAAAATGCATATGTACAAACAACAATTGAAGGATGCGAAACAAGGACTCGGGCATGCTTGTATCGAAGTCGGCTGGCGCCTGGTCAGGTGCAATTCAAAGTCTGCCGGCCTGGTCAATTTGCAGAAGTGTATTTCAAGCATTGCCAGCGTCAACAGCAAAAAAAAGAAAAGGCAAAAAGAAATGGGGTCCAAAACGAAGTCGCGTCGTTGCCATTTCGATAATTAAATGTATGCAATGGAAGGGTGTGTGTGCGAGTGTGTGTGCCATTAGTGGTAAAATGTTGTACATTTTTATAGTGTGCTCGAATTATGCAAATTGAACCGCAAAAGCGCTTTTAAAATGTTTTAAGTGCATTTGCATGGATATTTTTGGGGAGAGTGTGGTGTGTGTGTGTGTGTGCGTGTGTGTGTGGTGTGTGCATATATTTTGTAGGGAATGCAATGTGTGTCAACCAATTTTAGCGAAATTGAAATTGTAAGCGACGACCTTCCCATACTAGACCCAGACTCAGGTCAAATGTCAAGAGGCAGGGCATAAAATAAGGACAGCTGCATACCCTGTACACATTGCAAATATGGGCAGGGTATATTAAACAAGCAGTAAATGCTATGCTAGAGCTACACAACAACTTTGAATCAAACAAAGTGATGAATCTGGCACTTTAAGTACTTTTTACCTTCATACTTCGATTAAGCATATGTTAGTTATATCTTATGTGGCTTTAGTTTCTAGCTTAATAGGGTATCTGTTAGTCGATTGCATGCTCGCTTGAAAGAGCACGCTGAAAGAGTCAAATTTCAGCTAATGTCTCATTTGCGAGATGAACATCGTCGCTGTTTGCCTCTTGCACATTGAAGCCATATCTAAGAGCCGCATCGACAAGTCATCATACAAATAATAATATTTATATATATATTATATATATATATATATATAAAAGTATGTACTTCATATTGTTATGGGCCTGGTTGTTGCTGGTTTTTGGGTTCTTTATGTTGTTGACTATAACCAACTAATTGAAGTGCAGCGAAGCGGAACCGTTTGCCAATCTCTGTGATAAACCATGCAGAATCGTATTTTGAGGCGTAAATTAAAAATATAAGAAGCCAAGAAGCTCGATAAGAATAAGAAAGGCCCACAAAAAAATATATATTTATATATATATATAAAGAGGGAGAGAGAGAGATAGAGCGAGAGAGAGAGAGAGAGAGATTCAGAGCCGAGAGCGCTCGTGTTGATTAAATTCAGTATCAATCAAAAGTTTATGGCCTCAAAAGTCATGGGTAAGGAAAAGATTTGATGGATTTTCGAGGCAAAGTTGTCGGCCCCCAGGGCGTCCTCCCGCCGATCCCCCCGCACAAAGAGGACTATGTCGAATTGCGATTGCGATTTGTATTAGTGGTACTGGTATTGGGAATCCAAAGGAAATCATTGGCAGCACTGGGCTTGATTGCTTGATGCCACGTTGATATCTTTATCTATATATATATATATATATATATATATCAAGGGGCGCCCCCTTTGAATTTGTGCAGCTTCTTCGATTTGCTGGCCTGGACACACTGCACCAAGCGGAAACGGAAGCACAGTCTGCAATAGCAATAGCAATGGCGATGACGATGGCGGCAGCCGCTCAATTTGGTAATGAAGTTCTCATCGCCGTTGTCCTTTCTCATCCTGTTCGTCGACGTTGTCGTTCTGCTGCTCGTTTTGTCATCGTGCTGTCCTGTCTTGCTTCATTATGTTTTCTTTGGTGCCGGGCATTACAGGAAAATCATTAGGCCACGCCGATTTGGCGCACTGATTGCACTTCACTCGAACCATGAAACTGAAACACAACCAGAAACAGAGGCTGCTGTTGCTGTTGTTGCTGCTGTTGCTGTTGCAGTTGGGGCTGCCTGGCACTGACGTCACTGAAGCTGAGGCAATGCAGCAATTTACTGCCGCCGCCTGCAATTAATTAAATTTTTCTTCGTTGTTGTCGGCCCATCTGGCAGCCTGGCAGCCTCTCTGCCAATTTTCATATCCCATGCGGCAAATGCGTGCAGCTCAAAATAAATTGATTGTATGTAAAACTCATTTCAAGCTTAAAACGAAACGAATTCAAGCAACACCAGTCAAGAGGTGTATACCCTGTACACAACATAAATTCAATTAAATTAAGTTTTGTGTAGTTTTAAACTAGAGGCCAAATAATGTCAAGAACGTCCTCAATAAGTTAAGGAGTTGCAAAGATTGGAACTGTGCTCTTGTGCAAACTTTGGGACTAGAATTCATACATGATTTTCAAGCGGGAATCATATATTCAGATTTAAATGTGGCATTGATCTAGGAGACATCTCATGATCAAAAAGCCTTTGGTTCATGCTCAAAAGCTTGAAGCCATGCTAAGTATCGATTTAATAGTATCGAATCTGATAAGATGATTTTCAATCTAAAATCTCAATTTAAGCTTTAGATGTAGTTTCAAGCTAGGGATCAATAAATACCTAAAATTTACCAGCTTTAACAATCTGATGATTTTGAATTTAGCTATGTTAATTTTGAAATTATTAGACAGTCTCAATTTTTCTTTCGTTTTATTCGATTTTTGTTTGCTTTAGAGCTGCCTACAGGGTGTCTAGCTAGTCGAGCACGGCCGACTGTGGTGTTGTTTTTTTGTTGTTGCCCGGCTGCTGGCTGGCAAATAAATCACGTGCACTTATTTATTTAATTAGACTAACTTCTTACAAACGAATAATAGACACATACACACAAATTGACTGTCTGACATGCCACGAGATTGATTAGCTCAGTCCGCAGTTGGTTGTTGCTTTGCTTCACCGTACACCAGAATACATATATGTGTGTGTTCGAGTGTGTGTGTGTGTGTGTCGAGTGTGTGGGTGACTGTGTGCTTATTGTTTTTGTTGCTGCTTGTGGATTGGTGTAAATTGTGCATGGAAATGTAACTTCTGCCTCTGGCTGCTGACATTATAAATCACCAGAAAAGAGAAGAGCAGAGCAGAGTAGAGAAGGAAGAAGAAGAGCAGCTAGCAGCATTAGGAAGCAACAGCAACTGTGGCAGCAACAGCAACAGCAACTGAGGCAGCCACCAATTCCACATGGTACAAAAACAAGTTGAACTCATTAATGTAAGTGATTTTTCTTGCGGGCGTTTGCTTAGGCAAGGGTAATGAGAGTTACGAAGAGGGGAGCGTGGGGCAGGGTGGCGGGGGCGGATGTATCTAAGACGAAATCATCTTTTAATTTCAATTGATTTTGCTTGTTGCCAGTTGCAAGTTGATTGATTGCAGTGATTTCTTATCAAAATGCTAGCGCGTCCTCCAACTTTCGCTTTTGCATTTCAGCCTGTATCCTTTATCCTTTAAGTAATTGCCGTTGCAGCGCACAACAAACCCACTGCCCCATTATCCCCCCTCTTGCCATGTCTCTGCTGGTTTGGCAACTTTGATGGCCTGGCCAATTACTCGTCTGTCTAATTTACATAATTTAAATGTACACAGCGTGTGTTTTTAGTTGGAATAAAGAATTTTCGAATTTGATATACAAATGTTGTGGAATGCTTAATGTTGACTTCAAGTTTCTGAATTTGAAAAACAGCTGGAGGCATTTTCTTCTTAAATAAGAAATATAAGAGTTGAGCTTTAAAGGAACCTGTGTGTAGCTTTCAATCTTTCCATAATAACTATCTGAATTAGTTTAGTTTATTGGCAGATTTATTGAAAATTAGAAATTTTATTAAACTAACTGCAATAATGAAGGACCTCATCTAGATGCCATTATCTATACCCATTATCCTATTACTATCCTTGCTTCGGGAAAGTTTTCAACAAAATCCCATTTCGAGAAGAATCCTCTTCGTTTATCTCATCATTGTAAGCAATATAAAAAGAAAACAAGTCTGTTGAAGCCAGCTTAGCTGAATATGGCAGTTTGTATTACAAACCCGTTACATCAAATTAAAAAAGCAACTAACATTTAAGATAAAAAACCATTGCTTAACTTATAAATGAAAGTGCGAATGAAATAAAAGCTAAACACGCACACACCAATCTGTGGAATGTTCGAATGCATTTGTGGCACAAACTGACTGAACCCCTTATGACACACTAAAAACTAAGAGCCGCCGCTGTAGGAAGACATTTTTGAAAGCTTACCACACCGGTTGTAACACCTGGATCAAACAATAGTAGAGTGAGATCGTGGGGGGGGGGGAGGGGGGTGTGGCACCACTTTGACGCTTCGCAAGTGCAATGCTTTTTGACAATGACGCCGTTTTGTTGCTAATTGAATCTCAGAGCGCGTCGCGACGCCGGAAACGGAAATGTCAATGGCAGCTTAAAAATGGCGCCAGCTGTGCGCGTGTGTGTGTGTGTGTGTGCGAGTGTGAGTGTTTTAGACATTTAATTGAATATTGAACGAGGCTTTTAGTGTTGAGTTAATTAGCGGCGCCACCAGGCGTCGTCCAAAGTGCCGCTTGAAAGCTCAATTACGCAACACACACACAAAAAACTGGGCGTCAATTGTGTTTGACAGTAATAAAAAAGAAAAACCAAACATAGAACAAATGAATTAGGCATACACAAAATATAAATGAAAAGATAAATTAGCTGAAAACCGAAAACGTTTGTCGAAAAGCAGTCATTAGGTTAATTATGGCCACATATCGAACGCGAATGCATTTTAGCTGGGCACAAAGGGCACAGCTTAATTGCATGTCCTGCGGCACAATAATGTTCGTTGTCCTTGTTTTTGTCAAAGTTTCTGTTGTTTTATTATCACTGTTTATGCACTGGGCATATTGAGTCAGCTTTTGTTTTGCTCCTCTCTCAGTTTATTAAACTAATTGTAGTTTGCGTACGAGTGTGCGTGTGCGTGTGTGTGTGTTCTGTGTGTGTGTGTGTTTGTGTGTGTTTGTACAAGTTTTGTGTTCTTTGTTGCGTCCCGAGGCGACCACTAAATGACAAGTTCAAAATGCCAGCATCAATGTGAACGCAATGTAATTATGAGCAATTTTAATGCTCTTAAAGTCAAAAGCATCATAATAAAAAAAAACTCTTCTGAGTTTGAATGAATTGATCGACTAGCTGCTACTCTGTGTAAAATGCCAGCGCATACTGTGGGAGCCATTTTTTATGAATACCTTTTGATTTAGTGACACTTATTCAAAATGATTGGTTTTTGGAAATAATATTTATTAAAGTATCATTATAATTACAGGGTATATAGGAGCACAGATTGTTTTGCTAGCAGCAGCTACACAGTATGAAATATAATTACCTAGGTCTTTGCAATTACTCTTTATGAATTATTTATGTTATGAGACCATCTTTATAATTAGAGGGTATGCCAAAAATGAGATAGTTTTTCGAATAGCAGTTAAACTTATTATCGAATTGCTTACGTCTTTCAAAACACTCTTTGCCAATCATTTACAATCTACAGTTAATCTTTATATTTACAGGGTATATTGCAACAGTTATAGTTCTTCGATTAGAAGCTACTATTTGCTCTCGCTCAATCATTTGTATAGTGATGCAACACCACCATCCATCCGTATATTAACGGGGTATATAAAGCTTCATTTCGATCTCCCTTTCCGCAAACTGACCAGCCCCCCTCCGCCCTCCGCCCGCGTCCCTCCATTTCCATCCCACCTCAACTCACAGGCCAGTGCACTTGTCGCTTGAAGAAGAAGCGAGCCGTGTATTAACTTTAATTGACATGTGGCCAGCGTTGGCCACTTTATGGGTTTGTCAGCTTTTGCGAAATAATGATGAAATACTCGCAATATGTGAATCCTCCTCTCCTCTCCGCTCCACTCCACTCCACTCCCCTGCTCACCACTCCACTTCATCCTCTTATTCGTCTGCCTTTTGCTGTTTTTATTGTAAGTGTGTGTGTGGGGGGGAGTGAGGGAGCGATTGGAGGAGCAAGGAGAGCCGGGTTGGGCAGGGAGCACACTTAGCTTGCTTAAAATCAGACCTTGTCGCCGCGTCGAAGGTCAAATAAAATCGATGCTGTGTGTGTGCGAGTGTGTGTGTGTGTGTGTGTATGTTTGGGTTTCCTTTCTCTTTTGTCGTTGTTGTGTCACTTTGGGGAAAAGAATTAACCTTAAAATTAATGGCGCGAAAAGATTTCTTCAGTCGAGTCGTCTTTTTTCTTCACTGCTCCTAATGTGTCTTTAACTTGAATGCCTAACTGACTGACTGACTGGCTGACGGACATCCGAAACGGTTGTTAGGCGACAGCGCACAAGTGCCACAGATTGGCATTCAATATCATTAAATAAGCTCATTATGCACACACACACACTTTCCCTTACTGACACACATATATATATATATATATATATTTATATCTGTGTTTATTTGTGATATGCATTGCGGTAAATTTTAAGGCAATTATGAGTTATTTTGTAGGCAAGCATACAATTGCAACATTCCCATCGGCAAATAGTTTCATTGTGTGGCTGATTATGGAATGCAAATAACAGCAAACTTTGGGCTGCTGCTGATTAAATACTCTTTAGGTAAATAGTAAATTGAACTTTGTGTTGCTAAAATTTGAATATGTTTTCACTTAAGTCCAGGATGTCAACTCGATGTCAAAAAGGTGCCCTTTTCGTTTCTGCTTTTGGAAAAGTGCAAAGGTTCTGTTAAAGATTTTGCATTATTTTATTAACCTATAGTTCAGAGTTACTGGTACGTATTGGAACTGGTCAAAAGTTTGTAGAAACCAGTAAGTTAGTAAGAAACCAGATAAAGCAGGTTTTTGATTCCGATTGGGAATTTTATTGGTTAATATCTGGTTTCATATTTGAGCTATACGTTTATATTGCACGTATTTCCAACGAATATCAAAAGACTCCCAGCACAAAAATATGAACATAAAGTTTTAAGAATTTATTCACTTATGAATACGTATACTTAATAAAGTGAGAAATATTCAACTCTAGCAACTCGTTTTTTTTTAATGGAAAAATATAATTGCCTCTCTCTGCCTTTCACACCCTATCGCACACACACACACACTCGCCCATTCACACGTGAGCTTACGTTTCACATATCATAATTAATGTAATGCCTTAATGAGCATTTATCTTGGATATTACTGCGTATCTGTGCCAGTGCTCAAAATGAAACTATGCACCAAGCACAGCAACAACTGCAAATGCAATTTTGCATCTAAGCATGCGGGCCAGGAAGGCGCTGTTGTGGGCCCAGGCTCAAAGTTAAATCCCACTGCATGCAGTGGGTTTTTGGGCTGGTTGGCTGTTTAACTGCTTGGCTGGCTTAAATATCTGTGAGCTTAGCCTGTTTAAACGGTTAAACGGCTCGTTAGCTGCCCCAATTCCCAGCTCATAACTTTGCACAAAATGCAACTAGCATTCATTTCTGGTTAGGAGTAACTCCTACCCATTCCAGCTGCACACACAGGTGTGTAGAAAACTCTATTGAGCAGTTTATGTTATTTAAACAATAGTTAACAAACATAATTAAACAATGTTTTGCGGAACAAGAAATGTTGGCCAATATTGTTAAAATTCTTCAAATTTCTAGTTATCTGTATTTTAAAATATGTATATACATATATCTACAGAAAACCCAGCTCAGACAGCGTCTAATGAGATGGGCATATGCTGTACTTTGGGACGGATGGAGCCTTTCCTTTTTGGCGCAATAGTGTTAAATGAAGCATGAGAATTTCAAGCAACCTTTCCCACCAACCCAGCGCCAACACTTTTGGATTAAAGAAAACATGTGTCAATAAATAAAACCATTTGCTCAGCTGATATCGTCAATATTCTCCAAGCAGGCAGCCAAGCCGAGCAGGCAGGCGTAAAACAACAAATGATGCGAGAAACTGGTAAAAGGCTTTTAAAATGTACTTAAAATTCAACAAATGACAATCACATCACATATCGCATTTATTTATTTAGCGACAACAAAGACGAAAGGGATTTGCACTCATCGCACATTTTATGAATCAATTTCAGGACTTGAGCGTTTACAGTTTTTTGTGTTGGGTGTCCTGAACTGGAAATCTCATGTTAATATCGCATTGGCTTTAGTGCCGCTATAGCGGTTAAATAGCGTAAAAGTTTGCGATAAAATGGGCACTACAACTTTAGTTTTTCGTCTGTTTAGTTTTATACGTTTGCTTCGTTTAACTGTTGTCGCCCATTTTGACGATGGGGGGCGGGGCTGCCTCTTCCGCTCACCAGTCACGTGTGCCTGACAAATAGGCAATCAATGGCGACCATCATAAAAGTGCGACCTTACTTGTAATTCAGCAACAGCCAGCTTTATGATCCATGTGCTATTTTTCGTGGGATTAGCATTTATATATATGTATATACTATATTCGTTTTCGATTTCGATTTCGATTTCGTTTTCGGTTTTAGTTGACTGTTTATTGTGGACTTTGGGGGTCAATTGGTAGCTGGCAAAAATTGCAAGTTTTAACGACTTAATAGCCCAAATTCAATACAATTTTCCACTTACGATTGTCGCGATTCTGTTTCCAACATTTGCTGTTGACTCACTCACTCCGCTCTCACTCTCTCACTCTCACACACACTCTCTCTCTCTCTTTCTCTCTCCAGTTTCTGTGTACTTTTTTTATGAGAGTTACAGCACTGACCCTATAAAACTTTTGCAATTCAATAAAAATGCAAATGTTTTTCTGCAGTTCGTTGCAATTTTTGGCAGGTTTCGTTTGTTTTTTTTTTATATATTTTATGTTTTATACCCTGTAGCTATGAAAGTGGGTGAGCCTGAACTTATGCGGCGACATGTAACTGGCATTAAAATCTAAGCTCCGGCAATCAATTTAAAAATTATTTTGAATTTTTGTTTACTTTTGATCAGGATCGTAACTTTAGCAATAGAAATTCAGAAACTGGAATCGAAATTCGATATTTAAAAATTGGGAACATCTTTGAGATACGTTTTGAATTGAATATTCTCCACTTCTAAAACAGCATCTTGGAATTCTATAAAAAATTTAAAAACCCAGTTTCCTACTTTAAAGGCTACTTACTGGTCGAGCACACGCTACTTTTACTACACTTCTTGTTTGCTTTGATTCGCTTATAAATGTATATATGCATACATTTAAATATTTTTTTAATACCCTTTATCGGACGGCAATCCTCTCAAGTATATATGCGCATATACAAATCCGTATCTGTCTGTGTTAATATTAACAACAATAATTGTTTTAATTTTTCACAGCTGTTCGAATTCCGTAGATTTCCTGATATTCATCTCTTTTATAGATTGCAATTGAATCTCCGATTTTTTTTATTTTTTTTTGGATAGAGTATTTGGTTATATTCGTTGTGCAGCTGTTGGTGTCTTTTGGCTGTTGTGTAATTGAATTTGGAGCAGTTATGCAAAAGTCCCAACTGAAAATAAATAAAAATTCAAATTTACACACGCACGCACACATACATATATATATATATATATATATGTATAAATATATATTTTGTACATATGCAGACAAAATGGCACACGCTGTTTTCAATGGCGACTTGACGTCTAACGGTCGCTCACCTGTCACCCCTGACCTATTGCACACTCCCCCTCCCCATCCCCATCACTCTCTCTTTCCCTGCAGCCAAAAAAATGTATTTTTTCCGTGCATTCAAATGTAAATCAAATTTGGCTTTAAAGTGCCGTGGCACAGATTTTGCTGTTAACCAAGCGAGATTTTAGCTGGCAGGCAGGCAGGCAATGCCAATGTGCTCCTGTCACTAATTTTGGACCCATCTAATGCCAGCGCCGCAAGAAATAAGAGAGAACGTTGCAGTCGGGCATATCCGACTGCGAAATACACTGCTGCCGGTGCAATACCAGCTGCTGACCTTGTTGTGTTAAGTGCTTGAGCCTTGGACTAAGATATATGATTAATGTTCTTAATGACCTTCAAATTGAATGAGGGTCAACCTCAAATTTTGGCAGATTTGACATTTTACATTTTTAGGCGTGGTCGGTGGGTATTTAAGAGCCCGTCTTTCAAGGACATCGCCAGCGCGTAACTTATGACAGAATTGACCCTGTCAGCTCCAGACTCCAGACAGACTGCTCCTAAATATTGTAAACTAAGTAACACATTATTTATACCTATGTATATCAGAGTATAATTGTACCTTGAAAAAGGTTCTTCTGGGGATGCCTTTTCACTGTCATAACTTTGCCAAAACTTATTCAATTTTCAAAATGAAATGCTTTTTATCAGGGTTCGAGCCCTTCCTTATTACTACATTCAAAGTTGAAAACGCACTTCTGGCTCGATTTCTATGTTAAAATTTGACTCTCCTCAAAAAGTTCAGCTAGGAAGTCAGTCAAAACCATTACATTAAGAAATAGCTTTGGCAAATAGGCTCTGATTTTCAAAACCCATGACTTTTAGAACATGATTTGAGCCCTAGTATAATACTACATTTGAAGATGAACACGCGATTCTCACTCGATGTGAATGTTCAAGTTATACCCCAAACACTGCTTTCGGTAGCAGAGTATTAAAAAATAGGTGTCAGAGTGCGCTTTGAGCATCATGAATTTTCATGTAGTTGCGCTGACAACAATGCTGGGATGCTCGGATTCTTGGATGTGCAATTTTTTACGTGTTCTAATAACAAAATGTCAGGCGATGTTTTCGTTGTCTCATGTATGAAAATTGAGCAGCCACAATTTATAATGCAAATGTCAGCGATAGACCTATGCAGACCAGCGGAAGAGGCGGGGAGGGACGCGATGGGCAACTGAGAGTGTCTTATGGAGTGTGACGACATAAATTGAATTAAATTTTGTATAAAACTTCACCTCCACAGGTTCAAAGTTTAATTAATTTTCTTTTGTTTTCGGCGCTAATTAAATGATTGAGTTTCGCATTTAGCGATGCTTGCCTGCATCACCTTTGCTCTCGCTCTCGCTCTGGAGCGAGATCATAAATCATTAGCAACCTTTTCGAGAGCTGCACCAGGTGATTGATGAGGCTGTTACAGCGACCAGTGTGGGTCTGTTGTTGCAACCTGTGGACCCTTATACGTGCCACCAAATGTAAATACATTTGACGAGTGTATTTTCTTGTTGCTTTGGAAATGCTTAAAATCAATTAATGGGGGCGCAGTCAATGAGAACGAGAGTTGGGCTTGTCAGTTTGTCAAATGTGATTTACATCTATTGAGAGTTGCAGTATCTACAGTTATTTACTAATATTATACGCTGAATCCATTAAATATTATTGAAGGCATATAAAAAAGTAACAAAAAGCATATATTCAAAATCAGCAGCGCCAACCGGGCTGATCTGGCCTTGAAAACATTTTTGTTGTGCTTCATAGCTGAAATTACTTTATGCCTTTTAAGTTATTGCCGTCTAAGAAATCGAGACTCTTTTTAAGTATATACTTAAAAATCGCTTAACAAGATGTCCATATAAACCAGACAAGGGATTGCAGATTGTAATTTTTTAGCTGCCGGCCATTGCAGTAATTTTTGATTTTTTTTTTTGCTCTTTAAGCGCTTGGCGCAGCAATTCAATTTATGTAATTTGAATTTAATTTTGAAAACAAGATTAAATTGTAAATTTCAATTCAAATTAAATGGAATATTGAAGTTTGGCTCTAATGCAATCAATTAACTGAAATATGAAACCTCAAAGTCATGTGAAACCACGCAATTTGTTTACATCAAATTCTGTTTAACTATCGCCGCGAGCCCATTAAATAATAACATCAGCACAGAACAACCAATAATATTGTGTGTATGTGTGTGTGTGTGTGTGGCTACATCTGCTGTCTGCCATATACATATATCTGTGTGTATAGTGAAATGGCATATCAGAAATCGGCGACCAAAACTATTGTTTAGCGTGCGCTAACTGAAATGCCGATGGGCCAAATTCCGCCGCTAAAATATTGCCCAAGACTATAGTTATTTGTGTGAGTGTGTGTGTGTGTGTGTGTGCGGGTGTGCGTGTGTGTGCATGTGAAATTAATTAATATTATGTAAATGCAAAACACATCTGCGGCGCCTTTGTTCTATGTGGGAGTCCAGTAGGTAATATTATATTTCGAATTAATTACAAAAAATCACAAACAAACAGCACAATAATATTTATACTCTATAATAGATATGGCATAGTTAACAATATAATAGAAATGGCATAATTAAAAATATAATAGATATGGCATAGTTTACAATATAATAGATATGGCATACTTAAAAATATAATAGATATGGCATAGTTCAAATTAAATTTGATTTCAAATCGTTCAACACTTTAAACGCGGTTCATAAATGCCCATCAAAATGATTAACCATAGATTTATGATGAATTGATGCGGTGAGCAAATAAGCCAAATAATCCAATTGTGTTTTAATTAGCAATAATAATATGCAACCAAATATTATTCGCATATTTGATGTTGCATTCAATCTAAATAAGTCTGTCCAGGTTCTGGCATTAATTTAAGCTGCGAATTGTGGAATTGGGTGGAAACTCATTAATGCCAACTTCCTTCATGCTGAAAGACCGCCTCGATTAGCACGATTCATAAAACATCTAAACTATCATTGCAAAAACCTCAATAATACCAATAATACATAGTATAAGAACTGAATTAATGGCACAAGATAATAAGATAATAAATAAGATAATCAAAAAGTTTTCTGCTTATATATGACAATATGTGTGTAGTTTAAAGGACTCTTTTTCAAACACTCTCAGTTGGCCCAAGACAACAACTCCCCAACACTGGCATTATTTTTTTATTTTTACTTCAACATCAACGGAAATAAAAAAGAAATGCTTTCAAGCAATTTGAAGTTATTTTTTTGCTGCTCAAAACAATTACATATATGTTTTTTGTGCACTCTCCAGCAATTTAATGTCGCGCTTAAGCAGTGCTCAAAATCCTTGTTGTTTGTTTTATTTTGTTTGGGTTGTTTTGGGAACAGGTCATAAATTTACTGTTTGCTGTTCAACGTAAACGAAACATTTGGCGCGGACATTTTTCGCCGAAGAAGTTTTGCGAGCTTTAGTTTTTTTGGTGCGCTCAGCGAATGATTTATGTTTTGGTGGGGGAGGGGCAACTTAAAATTGTGGCATGTGGAAGGGAGTTGGTAATAAGCAATGCGACGACAACTGCCGTTGCAAATATCCAAATGAAATTAATATGAAGTCAATTTAATGTGGAATTGAATTATATTTAGCGTTAGTATTTAATTATTTAGTGTGAGATTCTAACAAGATGTCAGTGAATGTGTCGGAATAATCTGTCGACTTGCATTTTGTTGGACAATGACAATTAATCAAGTGAGCGCCTTAAGTCAATTTCAACAGATTGATTCAAATTTGTTGTGTGAACATAACATGCCACACCCCACCCTCGCCCCATGGCTGCACTCATTCACACCACACATTCCGGGCGGCTGCCATCAACAACCATTTTAGTTTGAGCAACACGCAAAAGTCAGTGGCACGTACAGAAAGGCACTCAAAGACAGACAGTCACACAGAGTGAGAGATTCACTCGCGTTATATACATATATATAGAGATCTGCAATCCTATATAGGCATAAAGGGGGTGAGGGGAGGCATGACTTGACATACAGGTGAGCGTATCGCAAGAATTTATTGCGTCAATTAAGTTGGACATGTTAATTGCGTCAAGCTGAACATCACGCACATGCGAGGAGAGAGCTGCGTCTCTGCTTCCAATAAGTCAGAAGCTATTCCCATACTCCTGGGGATAAGAGGTTTGTGTGTGCGAATGTGTGAGTGTGTGTATGTTGTGTGTTGTGTGTGTCATGACAATGTGGGCAAAGCCATGTCAAAAGTAACGAAGCTTTTGATTGCGATTTGCCATCAGGCGTATGGCATATCTGCGCACGTGTTAGTGAGTGTAAATGTTATTTCAATTAAACTGCAAATTTAAAGCGAGTAGCGGAAAGACAGACGTAATAAGGCTGAGAAGTGCTCGACTAGCAGATACCCTTTAGAACAACTTGAGACAGAGATTCTTAAATAACTTTTCATACGCATAACTACATTCACAAACAAAGGCAGTATTCATAGACATTGATCCCGAAAAGAGACGAAATAAAGGTGTGAAATGCCTGACTAGGAGATACCCTTTCAAATACAATTAAACGATTTTCTATGGGAAACATGATAAATAAATCGACATACTCAAACCGAGGCAGTCTTCTTAAACATTACACTGAACATGAATAGTTCATGGACATTTTTTCTTTCTGTGTATATACTATATGCTCCTTTTACAGTGTATGTTAAATGTAAAGCTTTGTTAATTGCATTTATCACGCGTTTCGCCCGCGGCAATTGCAAATTGATTATTTATCCAAAATCTCATTTGGAATACTCGTAATTATATTAAAATATTTATTGCTATTTGCTTATCAAGCAAACAATTTTATCATCAATAAATTTTCAAACATGTTTTCTGACTGAGCACTTTACGAAATGTCAGTGAATTGCGAAAATTACACATAATATTTGTTAAAAATCGAAAAAAATGTTTATATCAATTTCACAAATTAACAATTTTTTTTAAAATTTCGTTACTTTAACTGAACTGCTGTTATTTAATAAATAAAAAATGATTTCTATATGCAATTTGATAAATTGAAGGCAAGCGTAAATATTTTCACAATCTGAACACAAATAGTTGGTTGTTATACAATGGATGGCTTATGACCATGCAGCAGCAGCAGTAGCAGCATTGGGAGAAGTGGCAGCAACTATTGTCCTTGAATGCCACACAATATTATTATTTTGGCCACAAGCTTACCGCTCAATTTGAGCATCATAATAATGAAATGGCCACCCCGGACACTTGACACGCCCTGCAGTGTGTTCTTGTTGTGGTTGTTGCTGTTGTTATCTGATGTATTGTGTGGCATTGTTGTTGGTGTTGATGTGGCGATGGCTGATGCAGTGGCAAAGGACGTGACTGTAACACTAAAAATGCAGCCCAGCCAGGTTTCTGTTTCCAAAGTGGCTGCCATGACATCGAAAATAGTTTTTTCTTTTTGTTATTTTTATTTTGGGCATCGCCTTTTGGTCATTTTCTAATATTTCTCTGTTGTTGTCAACTCATGTTGACAATTTTCACCTGCAACAAATGTGCCATGTTGTTGCACAACGGCACCTTGGGGCGGCTTCTATAACCTGGATGAGTGTGTGTGCCAAATGCGTTTATGATTTGTATCATGTCTTTGGTCCAAATAAATCAAATGCAATCAACAGTCTCAGCCGGGGTTCTTACAGGGCTTATAAAACAGAATCTGTAACCTGGCCATATCAACTGCTAAGCTCCTTGCTCGAATCTGGGCAATCGACAATGAAAATTCAATTTCCTCCAACAACAATAGAAATGCAAGAATTTCACACTGACATATCTTAGAAATAGAGGTATTTGAAATTATAAGTGTGGGGCATAGGGAGAAGTTTATGTTTTGAGGATTTTCTGAGTGACTTGTCTGATTTCAAAATATTGGAAAGAGCAGATATGCATAGGAAAACATTATTTATCATCACATTCGAAACACAACAAATATGAAAACAATGAACAATAACTTAGATAAAGAAAACTCTTGCAGAATGATAAATACGACAATTTAATTGACAATCAAAGCTCAATTTATATGTGTAAACTATGATACATGACTATAAATTTCCAACCAGGCAGTGCCTGTCTGCCATCTTTAGCCGGAACCATCTGTAAAGCGGGTTTATTGCATATAAGTAAAATATATAATAAAAGTTATCCATATTTTGAGATCCGAGGAGTGTCTAAAGCCCATTGGCAAAGTGGGGAAATGAGCTCTGCATATTGATTATTTACTAAGCTACGAAAACTAAAAAGTGCTCAACACATTTTTCTCAGGAAGCGATTTTATTTCAAAAATCAACTTGAAAATTTATAGAAAAAATAGTTATTTAGTTGGCTATTCGGGAAATAGTTAATATAAACTGACTATTTATAAATAATCAATACAAAGTGATTATTTATTTGCATTAGTCGAAAACTATGATTAATCATTTTAATTTGTAAAAAGTTATCAGAAAGAATTACAACAAAAATAAATTAAAAAGAAGTTTCAAAGACACTGCATTGGGATAAAGTTCAACAGGGGGTTTCCTGTGTTCTCGATGCCAGAATCGCTTGGAAACTTATTGAACACAACAGCGCTTTTACAAGTCAGATATGCAAATTTGCAGATATACATATATATGTACATAAAGAGATGGCTATCAAGCAGCTTGCAAAGTGTAGCTGTCGAGAATTTAGCTTAAACTTGGAACTTGGAATGTATTTGGAATTCGAATTGAGAAGCTTGAAAACTAACCAAAAACAAAGTAAGCAGAAAGTAAGTAAGAAAGTAAGATAGAAAGAAAGCAGGAATCACAAAAATCTGGGGACAATCTGAGTTTTGACTATCAAAGCCCGAATCACAGAGCCATATAACATTACTAAAAGAGCAGTGGCGTGAAAAATGCAAGTCTTGGTTTTCTCGATTGGTTTGCCTTGGTTTTCAACGCTTTCAGTTTTCTGATTTCGTTTTAGTATTTCTTTGACTTTGTGCTCGGTTGTTTCGGTTCGAATTACAAACATATACAATCGCTTTTATAATCTTTTAAAAATACAAAGCAAATATGTGTGTTACATAAGCAGCAGCAGCAGCAGCAGCAGAAGTGTGTCCTAAGGGGTGCCAGCGGGGTGGGGGGGATATTGCGTCCCAAAAGCGCAGCGAGTGTTGCTTTGTTTTGCCTCCCCTGACAGCATTGACAGATTCGACAAAAAACTATGGCCAAAGAAAGGAAAAATTGAGAAAAAAAAGATGCGAAACGTTGTGATAAAAAATATGAGAAATTCTTTTTTCCACTCACACTATCGCACACCTCCCTCCCCCCTCTCGCGCTTGCTGGGATGTTCTTGTATTTTATTGAAATTGATTTTCTTGGATGCGAATGCATTTGCGCCAGCATATTACTTTTATTATATGCTATGCTGTATTTTGTATGTTGTCTTTGCCTTGGCTCAGCTCAGTCCCATTGCATGCTCAATGCGTTGGCGAAAACTCCTTCATGTCCTCAATCCTCCATACTATCCTTTCATTTATTTTTTCTTTCCCCTTGTTGCTTTTGTTGTAATGGCAAAATAAATATTGAAAATGGCAAATGGGAATTGCCGACATTGGATAGCTGCTGTTGCACCAACTGTTGTATGTTGCGACTGACTCGAACTGAGAGCTGCACTCTGTCTCTTTCTCTCTCGCTCTACCTGCTCTTGTTGTCGAAATATTAATTATATACTGAACCAAAAGTAAGTTACTGCCAGCAGAAAGCATCTCCAAACCCAGGTAACTCTTATATACTCGATCAGTTTGTGTATATTCTTCATAGTCATGTTCCACTGTCTGTCTGCATGAAAAAGCTGATCTCAGAGACTGCAAAAGCCAGCGATAAACTTACTTTCAGTTCAAATTCTTTCTTCTAAATAATATATATAAAATCCAGAAATATTATTGACCAACTATCAAAGTTTCCTTATTATCAGCTGAAACGTGTTTTGAGATTGAACAAATGGCCAAAAGCAAGCTTATTTTGTGGATATGTCTATTCTGGCTGGTTTTGATGTTAATCTTAAAATTTTCAGCTTGAAATATTGTTATAGACTTAATGGTTAAAGCTGAGCTAACTGGTTCTCATAGTTTGATTATAATCCTGCTGCATCTGGTTGCGAAAACAGTGTTGTTGTTTGCCGGCAAATGTAAAGCAAATAAGGAAAAAGCACTATTACAATATTCATAGGGAGCGGGCGAGGGGTGCGTTGGGGCTGGGTTGGGGCTGTACAATATGCTTTATTTTTAGCCCCGTTTATTGTGCGGGCTCTGCCAACACACAAAGAGTGCCGACGACGGGTGGCTGGTAATAGAGATGGTATACCATTTTTGCAGGTGGATCGTTGCTGCAGCGGCAGAAAAATAATTAGAGTCTGCCAACGGCTGGCAAACGCACTATGCGCTTGGGCCTCATTGTGTTTGCCGGGGACCCCAGGCCCAGTCAGTCAACCGGCTGGGCTAACCGGTTGCCATAGCTCCGATTTCAGCTACTGCTGCTGCCACTGCTGCTGCTGCTGCTGCTCCTACTCCAACTGATGCTGCTGATGTTGCTACTGCAGTGACAGTTTCAATGTGCAAATCTGCATAAGTGCGCATTTTAATTTTGTTGCACATTTTGCCGGGGCTGCACGAGGAGCGGCGTCTAATTGAAATGCATGCAACGGGCACACACACACACACAGGACTCGCTCCCGTTTGACTCCTCGCTTTTAAAGAGGACAACCATTGCCTTTGCCTGTGCCTGTGTTGGATGTGGATGTGGCTTTAATGATAGTAGTTGGAGTCGGTGGCAAAGCTGAGCTGCTGTCGCTGAGTAACTTCATGCCGGCACGTCAGAGCCATCAACGCATTTTTATGGCTGACATCCTCGGCATCTTGCACACACACACACACAGACAGGGGTGTAGAGGCAGGATGTCTGCGTGTTTTTTTTTTTGGGTGCATGCCACCATTAGCAAACCCTTTTTGCGTTTATTTACCTTTATTTTTTATTTATATATTTGCGTTTTATTATTGAACGGCTACATGACATGAATTTCAATGAATGTCAACAGTAATGGCAAACAGCAACTGTTATTCCTACACCCATCCTCATCCACCCCCGCCCCCCGCTGTCCGCTTAAACCACTCACATTATTGCTATAAAATGAGCGTGTCATCAGAAATCGCAACAAATTTAGCAAATTGCCGGAAATAAAATTTAAATTAGCAGCCAGAACAACACAGCACAGCACAGAATAGACACAGACTGAACACAGAACACAGAACAACAATCAAACAGATGATCTATTAAATGAGTAAGCGTTCCAGGAGAAATTGTCTCCAGGCACGCAATAGAGTCGTAAACCTATTGAAGCACAACTTTTACAAGCTAAGCCACTTCTATTGCACTTAGACTGTGTATCGAGGAGGTAAAAGCAATAAAATCAGCATAATATATAAATACTTGAACGCTTAAAAAACACAGCAAACTTGGTTAAAGGTTGCTCATGCTAACATAGAATCGAATACAATCTACATTTTTATTATTTTATTATTTCACCTGTTTTATCAGCTGTGCACCCTTCGCATGCAGGAATCCTTAACGGGTTGAGTGTTTCTCTATTTTTCCGAGTTGATAACAGGCTTTCTTTGCACAACATCTTCGCCTGGCTAAGGCGTGATTCTTTCTCATATTCAACAGATTTCTTAGTCGAAATAATCAAGCTTTTCTTTTTGGTGTTTTTTGTAGCTGAATTTCTCTTCTTTTGTGCATATTTTATAATCAAATTTTATAATAAAATAACTTCTCTGTTGTGCCACATTTCTTATTGCTTTTGGTCTGGCAACAATTCATCAAGTTGGCGAAACTCAATTTAAGTGCTTTCAAATCAAAAGATTTCTCAAAAAGTGTCAAAAATAATTTCATTTTTATTTTATTTTTATGTGTGGCTATCTGCTGCACACACACTTACTCTTCTTTTGCCATCCACACACATACATATATAATATATATATACCAAGGGGTAGTTTTTTTTGGGGGGTGGTCTCATTATGCAAATTGCGGAAATTCACATAAGCAGCTCACCCAAAAACTAATTTGTCACTGTCTTTTGCTTGTTAGTCAAACGAACGGACAGCAGCAAGAAACTGTGTCATTTGTGTGTTAGTAAATGTGTGTGTGTGCGTGTGTGTGTGTGTGGTTGAGTGTGGGTGCATTTTGGGCCACGCTTTTGTGGCTTACATTTTTATCACTCGAGTGCTGCTGTTGGGCAGCAAAGTCCTGCCACTTGCTGATAAATTTTAACTGATGTGCAGACACGGACATGGAAAAGCACGCCAACAATGTTATAAAGCAACCGAACAACAACAACAACAACCACAACAACTCGAACAACAGCAAACACACACACACACACACATACGTCTCGAAATGAGCTCTAATAACTGCAATTCAAACAACTTAGTTTTGCTAAATGCCGCAATAATCACCTAAAATCGTTCAATTAGATTGCTTAGCTGGGCAACAAATGCGAGTTTGTGTGTGTGGTAGGCAAGGGGAAGGTGAGGGAAGGCTGAAAGTAAGCTGGGGTAAAGTATATTGCCAAACGCCGACCCTTTGGTGCAACATAATTAAACGCTGCATACTTTCGCCGCCTGCTATATTCAATTTATGTAATTATCGTTGCGCCGCCGCAGCCAAAGCGCATTTTTGCACTAATTAGTGAAATTCTGGGCAGCATGCAGAATGCGACAAGCGGCATGCAGCATGCAGCATGATTGTGCATTGCCAACGCACCAACACACACCTGCACACCTGCACACCTGCACACCTGCTCTAATGCATTGAGTGGTCACAAACCACAAGTGTATATATGCAGGAAAATACACTGCGCAGATCGGATGAGGCACAGTGAACAAATAAAGCTATACTCTGTCAGTAAATAAATAAAGACAGAGTATAGTCGGTAAACAAATAAAAACAGAGTATAGTCGGTCAATAAATAAAGACAGAGAATAACTTTATTTGTTTAGTGTGCATGAATCACAATCAAATATTTTCAAACTGAAATTCTGCATAATTATTAACCATAACTTCACAGATTCAACTTTCTCACTGGTTTTCTCAAACTTTGAGAAATACGGAACCGAATAAGCAACCGAAGAATCTGTTTTTGTATACGAATAATAACGAGATACGAAATAAATTAGAGTATATGAAAAACTAAAAGAAAAAATGTTTTGAGAGAAATGCAGAATCTTAACCAGAAACTTACCGAAATGGGAACCACTCTGGCGTTTAAAGGAATATTTTTCTTAACTGAAATTTAGAGGTAAGACAGAGCTATAAGATTTTTATTGCAAGAAGGATAATAAATAAATATATATATGTATATATATATTTATAAGTGTTTTATTATATTTACTTTCATAAGATTACGTAACACATACAGATTGTGAGATTAATCCACTTAATTCTATGCACGAAATCAAGGAAATCCTTTAGTCATGCACTCACTTTTTCCTCACTACAGCATTTTGATTTGATTGTAATTTCCAATAAATATCTACTCATCCCCTCTGCTTAATTGCCGCTAACTCAATAGCTTAAGAGTTAAGCATTTTAATTTGAATTAAAGTGCCTCCAAGTTCCACAGCTTCAACAGTTGTCGCAGCAACTTAAAGCTTCCATTTTCGGCACATTCACAGCAATTTTTGTATGTTTGATTTTATTGCTGTTCTATGTGCGAAGAGTTAGCTTAAAATGCTGGCCGTATTCCACTTCTTCCACTTGTTCCACTTGTCCCATCCCTTACCTCAACGCCCAACCCTGCGTAAGCTTGTCAAATTTAACTGTCAAACGCACCTGGCAGGCGTAACAATTAGCACGGCGAAATGGCAACTGGCAGCCGCAAACGAGGCTACAACATACACTCACACACACACACACACAGTGCGACCCTCAATTGCGGGTTGCGTTTTGTGTGAGTGACGCTGGTTTGCTGAGCACTGGCATCCATAGAGTCGTCCATGTCGAGTGATTTACGAGCACTTGTCGAACTTGACAAATTCTCTTGCCTCGCCAAAGCAGTCAAAAATCAAACAAAACTTTCGAAACTCTCAAAGATTGGAGGCAAAGCAAAGCCCTACAAAAGCCATTGGTGATTATTGTAAGCGTTATTATTGCTCAAACATTAACATAACTCGAGAAGAATTCATTACATTGAAATATTACCCATTATTCTGATCGTTTATTTGGCTCTGCTCAAGATTTCATTTGACTTCGCAACGTGTTATTTGGCATAATTTGAGACGAGCTCATTATGAAGCTGGTTCAATTAGGTGTCGGTTGGCCATCATTGTCCAGTCAGCAAACACAATTCACAATTCACAATTCTGGCTGGCTCATTGTGTGATCGACGATGTGGTCTTTTATAAATGGCGGCAATTGCGACGGAAATTTGCCACAGCCGAGCCGAGTCGAGTTGAGCCGTGCAGCGCGGCGGGGGGAAAACATCGGGTTTTTTGCACGGAAATGACTTGGTAAGTCCGGCAACGCCAGCTACCAAAAAATTTGCATAATAATAAAGCGGAACAGAACGGAGCAGTGGCAAATTCAGTAACTCGGTCCGCCCGTCTGTCCGTCCGTTGTACAGTTAGTTCTCTGACAGAGCGACAATGACAATGACAAGCATTTGCATTATGCGGCGGGCATTTTTGGCGTGGCAAACCATTTGGGCCAATTACCTGGGCCCGGTCCCGGGCCCGTTGCAAATGAAATCAATCAAAATATATTTGCTTTTGTCTTTTGTTTGTACAAATTACAAAAAAAAACAGCAATATAGATAGAGAGAAAGAGAGAGAGAGAGGGGGAGAGGGGGAGAGGGGGAGAGGGAGAGAGGGAGAGAGGGAGAGTTGGGAAGAGACTCTTGTTGAAGCAATAGTTGAGCTTTATTTTATGCGAAAAATATATATCAAAAGAAGAATAACTTATAAATTCTCAGGCAGTTGACGCATACACAGAGAAAAATAGTATTATTATGCATTACAGAGTGTAACAGCTTAATTTAAGCTATGTTAATACTAAAGTAAGTTCGACAATCTCAAGTTAATAATGTGGCTGTACAAATGAGTAAATCTGAACCAGAGATTGTTCCTTTGGTATACGATGTGGGCAGCAGAATAAAAAACTGAAGGACATTTCTGATCAATAATATATTAATATAATATAATAAATATATATATTCTTTTTGGGATCGGAGAAGCATCCTTAAGCACAAGTTTATTAATCGCATTTTCTGTTATAAAAATTGATTCATGATTCTCAATTTTATCTTAAACGGAATCAATCTTTGAAATATTGAGTTATCGAGAATATAGTCTTGAGCTTAGTTGCTTTTTCTCAGTGTATAATCTGAAACTTGTTGTGCAGCTGTTGCTGGCATTTAGCTGAAAGTTTTATTAACTTGTACACATTTTTATTTTCACTAATTTTAGCTGCCAACAAAATTCTTTTGCGGCCAAAATGTTGTTGATGTATTTTTGTGTGTTTGGCCTCTGAAAAAGCCAGCGTAAATGCGTCACGCAGTTCACCAAAAAAAAAAATGAGAGAAAAAAACCGGAAGTTTAGGGACAGGTGTGCGTGTGTGTAAGTTATGACAGTGCACACATAAAAAGAGAGAGAAACAATTGAAAAAGTGAAAGAGAGGGGGGAAAAAACAGCAGACTCAAGATTTATGTGCAAGAGTTTTACAATTTGATCGCCTGCTGTTGACATTCGTTGCTGCTAGTTGCACGAAAAATTGTTGTAAAAATGTTTCATTGCCACACATAAATTGCATTTTCAAGCTTGCAGCAGCAACAGCAGCAGCAGCAACAGCAACAGCAGTTGTCTGCCACTGAGCTTTAAGTGCAGCTCTGCTAACGGTCAAAAAAGGGGTCTGACACATGTGGCGTATACGCAATCCACACACACACAATTAGTTGCAGCCTGCAACTGTTGTTGTTTCTATTGTTGTGAAAATCACAATTTAAAGAATTTTCATCAATCAATGTCATTCGGGGCCAAATTGATAAAAACAAAATTGTTTTTATTTTTCAAAAATAAACGTCCTTGTCAAGCACAGCACAAATCTATCCATATAGAAATACATCAGATTTAATAAATATGCGCATTTTCATTTATGGAATTTCAATTTTAAAAAGGAAAATCCTAAAAGTCACTCTTAACTTAATATGAAAAGTCTTTAAGAGGTTGAGGGTTCACATAAACATACATATATATTATATATATGTATATGTATAATCCTTGTTGTATTATTGTCTGCACTTTTCACACATTTTCCAGTCCTCATTCAATTTTTTCAACTTTTTTTCTAATTTTTTTGCTTTCACTTTTAACAATAATATTTTTGTTGCGGGTTTTAATAAACTTTTGCGGCACTCATCAAACTTACTGAGTAACTTGTACAAAACTTTCTCCCAAAGAAATTTATGTAAAAAGCTGCGAAGCTGAACTTCAATTGAGACGCGCGAAATGACGAGCATCAGATTATAAGGGTGGCTGGGGGTGGTAGGGGTATGAAGAAGTATTAAGAAGAGTAGTTTGCGCTTTCCCATAGATTAATTCAAGCAGAGAAAGTATGTAAGAATTTGCGTAGAAAACAAACAAAATGTGAAATTTGTCGAAATTATGTTAGTAACCAAGTTAAAGTGCATAAATTACATAATAACTTTTGTATCCTGTAAACAGAAGGTAGCCAAATGAGGTATACGAAAGTTGTGCTGGCAAATCAATATTCGATTATGTAAAGTGCATATTAAGAACTTTTCTTGTATTATCTATTTGTTTTTTCTGTTTGATAAGCAGAATTCAATAAAGAACGGAACCGGAAACGTCACCATTTTTTTGCTAAGGCATCAGTTGGTCGAGCATTGTGCTTGCCGCATTGTCTATTAACTGTTGATAGTTGAATTTGATTTTGGGGTCCTTAAATAAATCATATTATTCGATTTAAAGCTCGCTCATACAATCAACCTATTGTATAATACATTAACAACTTTTCCGCGCACCTGGCAGCGTATACCAATGGCAGCGCCTCTTCTGCATCCTCATCCGCAACGGCTTTGAGGCGAAAACATCACATTACTCATGTTTGTGGTAGCTGAACACATCTGTTGGCAACGGCACTGGAGGAGTTCTGGCACATATTTTGCAGAAAGCGCTAAAGTTGGAGACGAAGACGAAGAAGAAGAAGAGCAAGAACAACAACAACAACAACAACAATAGCAGCGGGAAACAACAACTTTGAACCCAATGCCAACTCTGGCGTTCAAGTAAAAAATATGTGAAATTTAATTTTCCTAAGTGATTTTTCATGTAATTCGGCACCTGCGATTATTTTGCTCATCTACCACATAATACTTTTTCGCCTAGCACATCTCGTCTTGATCAATTGTTAATGCCACATGTATCTTGCACGCACACACGCACACATATATGTATATATTGGTATATATGTATGTGGCACATATCAGCGCCTTATGAACTTGGTAAGGAGCCAGCCATACATCAAACGGAAACTTTTTCCCACATTTTATTTTGCTTTTGTCGCATGCAGTTTTTTGGCAAAGAAAATTCATAGAAAAATTTCATTTTCTATGAGGATGAAAAGATACATATATATCATATGTATATACATACATATATTATATATACATATATATATATCAACTATGTTATTACAATGCATATCTGTGGCATTTTTGCTGAATAATTGCGAAAACGATTGCATGACAAACTGAATTTCATCCAATGATAGATCACTGAAAATGTTAGAGACGGGGCAAGGAGGGGGAAGAGGGATTGTGGCACATACGTAACTATGCATATTTAGCATGCTGCAACCGCAGCGACAATCGTTTATCACACTGAGACAACCAACCCGCGTGGTGTCTTATAACTTGCAACTGGGAAGCGTTGAAATTGTGTGCCGCATCAACAAAACTAAAGTTGGGGCAAGAACTAAAAATATTTATATGAAAACATTTTCACACACATCCCAAAAACTGTAAAGCATTTCCAGCCTTGTCAACTTTCAACAGAGTTTTCAACTAGGCACAATAAAAATCCATTTTTATGATTGTTAAGTCAACTTTTTTATGTGCCGGGAAACATATTTTTTTTATTTGTATTTATTAATAAAACCAAATCAGTTTCATGATTGTTTGATTAGACTAGATATACAGTTTATATGTTTAAAAACAGATATAAAATTTGTATTAAAAAATGACTGTAGATAAATGTCTTTTTTATGGTTATGCAAATTATATACAACAACAGATCAGCTGGACAGAAATAACTGTTACTCGATGTTTAAAAATAATCCAAGTTTTTTAGCTTGGCTTGAGGGGATGTAAAGTGGATCAAGATTTTAATATTTTGGCTACAAGAGTATTTTATTCCAAATCCCAAAAGGCGATTAGTTTCCAAGAGGGATTCTTTGTTCATTTTTGTATCATAAAAAACTCATTTTGACAAATCTTTTGATTCTCAAAAGCAAGGAAGTTTTGACCATGGCTTGGTCTCTATAATAATCCGAGATTTAATTCTGAAAAGTGTTTCTCATCTCAGATTCTATGCTTAAAAATCGCAAATGTAGATTATGTTTTGATATCCAGCTTAATCCTGCATTTAAATTTTAAAAATCTCATTCGAGGTCGACAACATTATATGGAATATTATATTATATTCAGCACAGGTCGGAAATAGTAATTTAAGTTTAGACTCGCTTTGTTTATGGAGTGAAAGCATAAGCAGCTTAAATACTCTACCTTCTTAGTTTTGGGCTAAGAACTGTTTAGCATAGGAGCAAATTAATTAAGATATCAGCAAGGACTTCAAATCTGCAGCCAAGCCCCAATCCGCCACCCCCCCGCAGGGAGATTCCTTGTTGTTGGTTATTTGCTGCTGGTTGTTGGTGGTGTGGCCATAAATTTGCGCCGCTAATGCCATAATGCCATTTTATGAAGATGAAAGTCGTGCGTTTATTTCATTACACAAATAATAACAGCCAAATATAAACCGCAGTAGCAATGAGAGCCGTACACAACCCCAAACCCCCAGGCCGAAACCGCCCCCGCAGCAGCCTGTAGGTTAATGAGCTGCTGTTGCTGCTGGCACATGCCTCATTGAAGGTCGAAAGGCTTACGAAAAAGATGGGACGCTTTGGGACTGGCCCAGAATTGAATTAATGACAGCACATGTACACATAACTCGATGGCAAGGCGGCGTTGCAGAGGGGAAAGGGGGAAGCGGTTGGTGTTGGGCTGGCTGGTTGGCAGGGGTTTGCCAGAGAATGGGTATAAATATTTCTTATGGCATTAACGCAAATTTGTTAACAAATTTGTTTGTGCCAACAAATGAATTAGCTAAACCCAGTGCGAGTGTGACAGAGGGAGGGGCAGAGAGAGCGAGAGAGAGGCAGTGAGTTTGGCATCAATTAAGTGGTCGTTGATTTTTTGGCCAGAAGTTCATGGGAAGAAAAAAAAAACAGCACCCCGCAAAAGGAGTACATAAATCAACCTCAATAAAATGTGGAAAATTTAAGTTAGATGCCAGCGTTTCGAGCTCATATTTCAAGCTGCTTGTTAAGTGCATGTTTTATGATTATTATCGCAATAAAAAAGCAGCAGAAAAAAAACACAAGTCGTCGCCTACCAACTTGTACTATAAGCGTAGCCAGAACTTGAGCCTTAGCATTGCTTTTACGGCCAGACAATGTGGTTGGTGGGTGGAGGTTGGTAACCCAGGTCACAGGATACCTGAATACGGGTTCACCCACCGCTTGGCTGGCAACATTATAAAGGCAATAAGATTTTTAAAATACGACAATTTATGCAATAAACTTGAAATTTATGCCAGGCAGCAAAGTCACAGTCACATCGAGTACAGCTCTCAGCCAGCAGTCGTCTAGTCCTGGCTAGCTTACTCCTTCCATTATATATATAGAAATATATACATATATATATATATATTACAGGTGCAGTTATTTCGTTTTATTGTCGTGGCATTTTAGAGTCAATCCCTTGTACGCTAATCCTTGAGCACTGACTGCGTTGACATTTGGCAGGCTTACAATCAAGCAATAAGAGCTCTCAAAATGTCGACTTAATTCTATTTGCCAACTAATATATATCCTGTAAGCCTATTAAAGTTATGAAAATTAAAGGGATTCGCTAGAGAATGAGCTCGACTAGAATATGCTCTAAAAGTTACTTGTTCAATATTAAAATGAGTTTTGCTTAAGAAAATCTTTGCTTCTTTTTCAATCTTAAAGAAAGTTTTACTGTTGATCAGTGATATGTCTGAGCATATATATAATATACATATATATATATTTAGGAAATCGAAATTCGCTACACGTACGCACTTGTCGATAAGATCAGTCTCAATGTAACTAACTCAAAGCTCTCTCTCTAGCTCTTAAAGTTTCTCAGCTGGCATCCTGTGTACTTATCGTAAAATGCATATCTCATTTTCAAAAAGCTTTCCCCATTTTCTCGTATCCCTTTTGGCTTATCTGCTGTGTGCGCCAATTAAAAATATTTGCTAATGAAAAACGTAAGCCGGCTACATATTTTAAGCATATCTTTCTAAATATCAAAACCATTTTCACAGCCTGTAAATTTTGTAATAGGCTTGCGCGGACAGCATTTCAATTGGGAATGGCACACAATATCTGAGTCCGAGTCGGCCGTGTACTGCATCCCCCCCCCCCTCCCCTCTCTCTGTCTCCATCTATCTTTCTCTAAATGCCCCAAGGATAGCTTTACTTAATTTAGGTGTAAAACAGCGACAAACGTTGTCTGCCAGGTGAGAAAAAAAGAAAAAACAAACACACACAGCCAACACACAGAAAGGTGGACAAAAGGAAAAAGGACGTCCCAGACACATCATTAGCAAGGCAAGCATAAAAATGCTGATTAACGAGTCCCTCGGGACTTTAAGGACGCTTCTGCAGCGATTTAGCTGTGCATGCTTTGCCCCATTTTCTGCTACCCTATTTTTTTTCTCTCTTCAGTTTGAATTACAAACATAAATTTAAATTATATTAAATACACACAAAGTTTTCAAGGACATTTATTGTAAGCATTATTTATGGCCAATTTATTGACGTCATAATATTGATGGCAAAATAATTGTGATTTTATATGGGCGCATAGAGTGGGGAATACTAAATACATATATACATACATATATATTTATATGTATATATACTTATACTTAAATGCGTTTTACTGCGTTCAAAGGCTCATTTGAGCGTTTATGACTGCTTGGAGTAATAAGCAGAGGCAAAAGGTTGCCTCTGCAGCTGCCTTGTGTGTGGCTCAATAAAATGCCAATGGAAATGGAAATGGAAATGAAATAAAAATCAGCAAAAGGTGCGACTATATTGTCATGGACATCGTTACTGGACCGGGCCAAAAGGTAACACAAATGGCCAAACAAATGGCCTGAATGAAACCTGTGTGCAGGGTTTGGATTGGGTTTTGTTAAATTCTAAGACAAAGAAAAGGGCTAAAAAAAATGCCTTGCTGGTAGCTGATGAAAGCCAGGGTTAGAGAAAAGGGGAGCGGTTAACATTTAAGGGTTGCCAGAAAGTGCTATAAGATTTGGCCAGTCTTTATGGGCATATAAACACCTGCAGGGCAAAATATTAATACTCGCCTTTTGGACAGATTCACTGACTGACTGACTGACAAACTGACTGACAAACTGGGCACTGCGTAATAAAATTTTAATTAGGGCAAAAGGTTTAGGGTAGGTTCAGCAAGAAAATGCCAATTTCTAAACATTTTAGCACTGTTCCCAATTCCAGATCCGATTACCTTTATCCTTTGCTCAATGCCCAAAATACCGTCATAGGTATTCCTCGCAGAGTGAAACACATTCCAAACTCCAGACTCCATTCACAAGCCACACATTTTGGAGACTACTCCTTAACATCTAGTTTCTGGCCACTCGCTTCAAGTCCTGTCGTTTGTCAAATGCCAATCGTAAATGTCGAAAAATATTTGGAAACTCGTCGTTTGACATTCCACCTTTTCAAATTTGAGACTGTTGCTTTCAATTAAATTCTTCAGCTTTCAGGACTGGCCAAAACGGTGATGGTGGCTATCTGAATTATTTGACTGGTGTTTAGGCACACTTGCCAGTGTTGTATAAGCATCGAATGTTGTTGTTCTTGTTCTTGTTCTGGTTGTTGTTGACAAATGCATTTAAAGCCGTTTGGCCTCCGTTTGGCTGTTCCTATTACTTCTGTTAGATGCCCTCTTTGACTGTGACACATATGCAAACACACACATGGAGAGTGTGTGTGCTTGTGTGTGTAACTCGATTGCTGTTGCATGTTTGCATTCTGAATTGAATTGCTGTTGAGTGCTGCACACAGCTCACACACAAATACAAGTGTCCATTGGCAAAGGCGAACGCATGTTGCAACGCTTATTTGACAGTTGATTTGACTACATTGCCAGAATGATTGACATTTGGCACATGCCACATGCCACACGCCGCCATGCAAAACCAGTCGGCAGCACAGCACACAGCCCGAAACCAGAAACCAGAAACAGTTCTCATTTTACGCTGCTTAATGTAAATCCACGACAATTGTAATTGACTATATGTGCATTTTATCATGTGGCATCGCGAATGGCGCGCTTCGCCTGTGGCACATTCATTCACTTATTCTGCGTGCTGTTGCATACTTTGCGACGCATTAGCGCGGTAAGCACTTTAAGCTCGGCAGCGATCTACGCGTATTTGCAACGCATGCAACACATGCCCCAGAAGAGTGTATGTTCAAAATTCGCTCAACCTAAATGGTTTGAAAATCGTTCAGCTTCCACTAACCAAGTCAACAAATAGTAAGTAAGAAAGCGCAAGTCAAGAGCGCTCGACTGGCAGATACCCTGCAGCCAAGTCTTTAGCTATGCTTAAGGGGTAGACATGCCCTATTAGAGATAAGCTTCAGTCTCAGAAAAATTCGGCTTTTTCTTGTTTTTGGATATAATTTCTATAAATTAGAAAGTTAATTTCTAAAAATTAAAGACCAATCCCAAAAATTTGAGTTGTTTTTCTTATATATTCAAAATATTTTATTATTTTTAGGAATTGCATTTCCAAAAATAAATTTATATTTCGCTAAAATCCCTTCTAAAATACGGCAACTGATTCGGCCTGCCTTAGAGGCCGAGATGTGCTTTTTGCCCTCTTCCTGCAATATGCTGCAATGTGCTGCAATATACCCCTTTTTGCACATTTTCAATGGGTATTCAGTTCAGGTCAACAATTGTGAATTGTGTTTTTTAAGCAACGAGCGTGATATTTATTTATTTGTTTATTTTGTTAATTTATATTGTCAAACAAAGTTTTTTAATAGGATTTTTGCAGGTGGCAGAGTATAAATTGGTTCATTGGCAAGTCATGTGAAGTTCGGGCTAATGCCTGTTGGCAACATATCCCTTTGATATGGCCAACTCGCTGGCATTGTTGGATATTGTTGCTAGCTAGCTGAGTGCCATTGTTGAGTGTGAACTGAAACTGTGCTGTGTAACGGCAGCTAATGCCATGTGCAAAAGTTGAGGTTGCAGCAAAACCAAACATGAGAGCACTTAAAAGTGAGAGAGAGAGAGAGATGGAGAGAGATAGAGAGAGAAGGAGAGAGAGGAAAACAGCTGAGCTGGTGTCGATTAACCTATTTGTTTATTGGCGAGAGGCGTGCGTATCAGTCTTCGCACAGCAAACCCATATTATTTTAATAGACGAAACTTGTTTTGAAATACTTTTTGCAGAGCCCCCAAAATGGAGGGGAAGCCAAACGCGTGCTTCTCTTGATAGAACCAGGCTGCCAATTGTCTAGCGTGCAAGCGAGAGAAGGACAGACAGACAGAGAGAGAGAGACAGACAGAGACAGAGCGAGAGGGAGAGTCAAACAAATGATGCAATCGAATTTTACGAGCCGCACTTAATGTGGCTAATAGATTTTAACAATGTGGCAATAGAAAAGATACAGATACAAACAGCAGCGAAGCCTGGCAACTGTGTGTGCGTGTGTGTGTGTGTGTGTGTGTGTGTCTTTTTGTGCGGGTCTTAGAACAATTTATTTTTATATTTGTTTGGCAAGTTGCCTTCAAATGGCCCAGACTGTGGGCGTATTTCGTCTTGAAAAATCACTCAAATCTTTGATTAGGACGAGCCGTGTACCCAACCCACACACACACACACTCACATATTGAATATACACACACACACACACTGGCACACTCACAAACTTTTCCATTTTTCGTTTTAATCTGCTGAACTCAGTTGCCATTTAAGTGTGCTTGTTATTTATTTTCATTATTATTCATTTATATTTATTATGCAATCACAGTTTTTTCAGCTAGTTAATCGTCAAAAAAGTGGCATAAATTTAAAATATTACCCCACGAACTGGTTTCATAACAAGTTGATGTAACATGCACATAAAAAAGCGAAATCTATTAAGATTAAAGTCCCAATATTATTCAAGTTTTTCTTTCTTTTGTGCTTTCTTTTAAATCAGGTCTATTCCAAGTTTATTCAACTGTCGCCTACAAACACACACACAGAATTTCATTTAGCTGGATGACACTTTGGGGTGTGATTATGAATTTAGAGCTGAGATTTGCGACTTTAACTAGTTGAAAATGCAAATTGCCGGCGATGAGCAGCCAGCAAAAAGAACATAAAGTTGAGCCAAAAAATTATGAAATGCTACGGCATTTAAAATGAAGCCATCAAAAAGTTGGCTCAACAAATTTAATAACCTAGCAAACTGCCAATGAAGTGCCAGCTGTCCAAACAACCAAACCAAAACCAATCCCAATCCCAATCCCCAAACAATTCCAATCCCAACAACAAAAGCAAAGGCAAAACCTAAAACCAAAACCAAACCCATACCGATGTCGATGGCGATGGCGATGTCGATACTGAGACACTGATACCAGCCGCTGAGTACTTAGCTTAACCTTTTTTCTCCGATGCCCTGCCAGAAAGTAACCTGAGCGTGGCCAATTTGTTCAAAACTGGGCAACTTTAGGATCATCGGGTAGGTAAATGAGGGCAATATAAAAATAGGATGAAAAATCGACGCCTGCTGCCTGAATAAACGACCCATGTCAATTATGCGCTGAAAGCAAATATATTACAATATCATAAAAATGAAAATGAAAATGTAAACTCAAACAGCCAAAAGTCGCTGGCACAATGCGCGTACCACCCAATCACCCAACCACCCAAACCACCCAAGCAGTTACTGAAGCAGTCTTTGCAGACAGTTCTCGGAAGTTACAAAAAACAGAGAATGAGCAACACTTGGTAAAAGTTGCCAATAGCTCTCGTAGCATACAAGAAATTACGTTGGAATACTTATTGAATTTCAATTAGGATAAGATGGCCCAAGGGCGAGGAATTAAATATCTATATACATATATATATATCTATATCTATGGGTTATTTTCAACTGGCGATAACTTCAACTTAAGCATTCACGAATTGTGGTAAGAACAATTTTCAGTGCAACACTTAAAAACTTAGTAAAGTAATGCAGAAACAAGAAAGAATGGCTGACATAGTCAAGCCGAAGATGATATGCCCTTAACTTTCAGTTTTTAGTAGTATTTATAAGAGTATTAATTGTGGATTAAGGCTGTAATACTGAAGGTCTGGCTTATAGAATGAAGATCAGACACATAAATAGACGTAGCTATAATAATAGTTCAAGCATATATATGAACACTTTAAGGACTTCATACAAACTTCATGTATATATATATATACGTATATATATATATATATATATATCATAAAAACATACAAAAGTGCAGAGCGGCTAAAACAATTCAAAGTTTTCGATTTAATATTTCCCGCTTGTTTTAAGTGCAAGTTAAATAAATGATTAAGAAGAGCGAAAGAGCAACAAGAAAAAAAAAGAAGCAAAATTAAAGTAAACGCTTTAAGTTGCCCCATTTGTGGAGAGGGGGGAAGGGTTGCGTTTTGCACAATGTCTGTAAAGTTGCCTTTGTCACACACACACACACACACACACACGCAGGCAAGCACATACGCACACATGCAAATCGTTTGCAGTTAGACACACAAAGGCGTGGCCAACTGGCACTGGGCCATATTGGGCAAAAACCAGGCCAATAGCCACAGATAGTCAGAGCGAGAGAGCCTCAGTCACGAGTCAGGGCCAAAAATGGCTTGTGGAACGGTTGGTTGCGATATCGGCACAAAGCCCGGAGATACTTGGCCCATAATTGAGACTATCATTAAGCCAGCTACAGCTCCAGCTCGAGAGTTGACTGTTGCTGCTGCTGCATCTACACTCAGACAAAAAACTGTTTCGAATTTTGTCTATGCAAAATTGTTGAATTGAAATTGACAAAAATTAGCATACAAATATGAACTCAGCTTTCCGTTTGGATTAGTTGTGCTGTGTTTCTCTCAGTGTATGTATTGCCTTTTACAATTAAGCTCACAGAACATTTGACGATGCTGCCCAACTGCATTTCCAGCGCCTGTCTTTAACCAGGCTGATAAAAGCAGGTGAAACAGGAACAGTGACAGTAGCCTCAAGCAGAACATGGCCTGTTTGCTTATAAAATTTGCAGTAGCCACACACACACACATACACACACTGACATACTCATTGGCAACATATTTATGCGATTAGATGCAACAAGAAGTGGCAAGCGTACAGCTGACAGCTCCAAGTTTGCCACACACACACATAGATAAACTACGCACGAAATCAAAAGGCTGAATGGAAATAAAGAAAAAGTGGAGAAAAAAATCAGGAAACTGCTGCGTTGACAGTTGGTTTTTGGCATAGCATATAAGATGCTGCTCTATCCACAAAGAGCAGAGGGGAGTGGCATAATAAAAGGACAACAAGCCACACTGACAGTTTGCTTTCTTTGGATAGCTTCTGGGCGTTTTTGCCTTAGCTCGATTTGTATAGGCAAAAAAAAAAAGAAGAAATAAACCAAAAAAAAAAAGGTGACAATGGCTTCGGACAAAACGTAAGAATGGACAGCAAATGTGCATTGAACGATGGAGAGCCGGATATGTAACAGAACAAACGACAACGACAACGGCAACGACAACTCTCATGTGTACAATGTGTGTGTGTTGTGTGTGTTGTGTGTGTAACATATGTGATTTCAAGGTGGGGACAGACTTATGCTCGAAGGCAAAGGCAAAGGCAAAATCGCCCTTGTTATAGCATGTAGGGATTTAAATGCGAGCTGGACACGACCACGTTAATGTCATACAAAACAAAAGCAACAACAACAACAACAAAAAAGAAGAAGAAAAAAGAAAAGAACCGAAAAAAAACCATGTAACCCAAAAGGGTCAATCAGAAACAAATGAAAATTCTTTTTATTTGTCATATGTTGTAAAAGACGTTGCATCAACACTTTTCCAGATGTGCTAAGACGAAACTTGCTGATTTATTCGAAAAAGAAAAACTAACAAATGTTATTTGTGAGTGGATATTTTATTGCGTTCTAAACATGTTTATGGATGCGTACATCATGATGTATAAAGTGTGTGAGGAGAGGAGTGTTTGAATATGTATTTCGTAAAATATATCGTGATGTATGTTCAAAATATTAACCAACTAATAACTCTCATTAGACGCGTTTTGAAAGATGTTTACGGCTGCGTACATCATGATGTATGAAGTGTGTATCAGTTGATAGTGCCTGCAGTGCTTGAATATTTATAGAATACATCACGATGTGTGTTTTAAATGTTAACAAGCTAATGCCTCTAATTGGACAAGTAAGTTTATATTTGCCTGTTCAAAATGCTGTCAAATGTTTTCAATTATAATTTAAAATGCGTTATAAAATGTACAAATTTTAGTTTGGTTAGCTGCAATTAAAATGTAAACTGAAAATGTTAATTATAATTTCATAGTGATTAGTGCGGATGATAATGAGTTCCTGTAACTGTAAATATTCGCATTAAAACTGGTTGAACTTAACGTGGCTAAATAAATATACTAAAAGCCATAACGTGTTCAAATGCTGTTTAGGCCACAATTCGTGGTGCCCAGCCAATCAATAAATGCTGAATAATTCATATGCTTCATCGATTGCCACACACATGCCACACACGCACACAAACACACACATACGACGTGAATCTAGCAAATGAGCTTTCTGTATTATGTATTTATGTGTGTGTGAATGACTTTGACTAATAAGCTCATTTCAAAGATGATACTCAATTTGGGTGTGTGTGGTTTGTGTGTGTGACTGCGTGTGTGTTGCATTTAATGCACTATTTCTACTGCAAATTGCAACTGCTGCTGCTGTTGCAACAACAACTGCAACTGCTGCATTTGTTAAGCAGCCGAGTCGAGTCGAGTGGTTTGTTTGCAAATGAGCTGCCATCATTTTCAACTGGTCAACTGACGGTCTCCATTTGCATCTGCATCAGCATCTGCATCAGCATCTGCCTCAGCATCGTCTCCAACTTTGGGTTCGTTTGTCGTGGCAACAGGCAGTGGCAAAGTGTAATTGATGAGCAGCCAGTGGGAATGGGACAAACGCAGACGTGGCAACCTTGTCTCCTTGCCACCCAATCTGATGTCTGCCGTCTGCTGCCTTTTGTCACTGCCACTGACAGTCCCGCCTATTGCCGATGGCAACAATAAAAACTTATAAAAAATGTTGCCAACAATTTGGGACAGTGGCACAGCCAAATAAAATGGGCCAACGGACAACGACAAGTCACTCCATCAACTTGACTGACTTGACACAATCAGCCACTGTGGGCCACAAATTGAATTTTTTTGGTAAATATTTCAACAGTTGTAGTGTAGAGCAAATAATATATAACTAGCAGATACCCTAAATTCTGTGAAAATATTTCATTTTATTTAGTGTCGCATTTATTGCCAACGGACATTGATTTATATCGATATTTGCGAAACGGAGGCAGTTATCGATAACATGCAGTAAGCTTGACTTGACAATATGAGAACATATATTAAAAATTTGGGTTTCTCTAGTTCCTTGCAGTCTCTGAGTTGGATTAAGTTACGGACAGACAGACAAACGGAATTGGGTAGATTAAGTTGGATTTTATGCTGATCAAGAATATATATATGGCGAGTTTTGCTTCTTACTTTTACACAACTTTTCATCAATTGTAGGCCACTGTGCGCGTTTGGCTAGTGGAATTTGCGTGTTATTGACATGTTCTTCATCTTGGGAGAGCGTTGCTTTGTTTGGAGTGGCCTTTAAGCCGGATGGCAAAACTTTAATTAAATTCTCACAAATTGCCAGCGCTGCAATAATAACAAACAGCAATAGTTGGCCGCAACTGTATGTCTAACGGATACAGAGTCCCCGCTACTTGGGCCCAAACTTCTTGGCTAATTTGTTTGACAAACAGCAGGAGGGAAGAAGAGCGAAGGAACAGCTAAGAAGAGCAAAAGCCGCAGTTAAAGGAGAGTTGCTTGTTGCCCACTGAGTAACCGCAGTGCCATAATAAAACTTGGCGGCATCTTTCTGTAAAATTGAAATGTTGTCTTTTGCGTTACGCATACGCCGCGTGGTCCAACAAAACTTATTTCAACTTTGACTTCAATAATAACAGACAAGAGAGCAAACAACAAACAAGACGAGTAGTGAAAAACTTTCAGCATTAACTAGAAAATACGACTCCATACCTATATATATATATATATATATATATATCCGTTTTTAGAGGGTATAATGGAGTTGTGCAAGTGTAGCAAAAAGCAGCTTCGACTAAATATGAAAAATAAAATTCTAAGCACGTTTGCATAGATACCTCTCTAAGGACTTGTGTCTAGGGTATCTCCTAGTCGTGCTCTCTCTACCCTTTAAATTCCTGCAAATACATATTTAAAGACCTTTGCTTTCTCTGTCAGGTCTTTGTTGCACATAATTGTTTGTTCAGGTTATTTGTTGCATGTCCATTACTGGCAGTTGACAAAAGGGCAAGGATTTTATTTATTGATTTCGCTGATTGCCGTTTGTGACACATGCATTTCAATGTCTCTTTGAGGGTATTATAAATCTGTCAGTAAATATGTAACACACATACATATGTTTATTTAATCATCCCAAATATAAAATACTCTTTAGTCATAATGTGAGAACATCCTTTTTCGCGCATTTTTAACCAATCAGTTTTGTGAAGTGCACAAAAAACCAGCTTTATTATCGTGCTCAGTGGCGCGCTCTGATTGCTATATGCAGCAACTGATGTGGCCACCGATAATGGCCAGAAATGAACAGAGAAAACAAGTATGAAACAAATTCAACTGCAGCAGTAAAAAATGACATTTTGTTTACCATTTGTTTGTGATTGTGGTTAATGATTTTACTGATGCGAACGCTTCACATTGATTTTGGCCTGGCCTTTAGCTGCTGCTAACCGCCAATCGTTGCCAATTTGTGGCACGCGGAGCGTTGCACTAGCTGCAGTTGTTGCACTTTGACTCTTTGTTGAAATTTCATGCGAAATGACAAAACTTTGAACGTGGCTTCGCATTTTTGGTATCTGTATCTCAGTGTTTGAATCTTTTAGCGCTTTCGGGCACTGGGCAAAGTTTTTAATTAGTCTTTGATAGGAAACCAACTCAGTTCGCAACTTTAAACGTTTTGTAATTTCGATAGTACCCCTTGCGCCCTTGCCTACCCCTGCCGTGGTGTTGCATTGTCTATTGCAAGTTTTTCGTCAGCGGATGGAGGGTTGGTTGTGGTGTGGTGGGGTGGTCTGGGGGGGGGGACAGGTATTCGCGCACTGCAAATAACCTGCAAGGGGTTAATCAAAGTTCGGTTCACCTGGGGCTGCTTAGCTGCTGACTTCTCTGCTCGCTGCTTGTCTTCTCTGCTCCCTTTGACTCTGATTGCAACATGCCGCAAGCTGTGTGTAGTTGCCAAAATTACGCAAACGACGTGTGTGCCAGCGACAATTCCAAATAAACGAGAGAAGTGCCCTAGAAGTGAGAGTAGCCGACTAACAAATACCCTCTGCATGCGTTTAAATCTTTTGAGTTGGGATTCCTAGCCGGAAAAAATCATTTCAGTTTGGATAAAGTTATGGCAAGCTTTAACCTATTCTTTAAATCACTTTTTGAAGCAACCTTTCAACTTTGAATCTAGAATTAAAGAAGACATCAAAACATGACCAAATTTAAGATTGATCCATTCCTTATACTACTTTTTGGGGTTGCATTGTTAAAATGCAAATCGAGTCAGAGTCGCGTTGGCAACTTTAAGACTTGTTTCAGTTTTCACATAGTTGTGAGAGTTGATAGCATTTTAATGATTCCAAAACACAAATATAAATATAGTCAGCAATGTCATATGCGAATTGGCAGTGTAATTTACGAATTCATATCACATTACAACTTATGCGAGATGTCAGTCATCGCATTTATCTTTGCTGCACCACAAAATCATGTGTCGCAAACAGCTGCTTGTGCATCTGCTAGTGCTTCTGCTACAGTTGCCGCACTGCGTCTGGCGTTTGTTGAATGCCTTTCTGCTGCACTTGCCTTGAAATTTGCGCGTCACTTTTATTGCCAGTTGGCATCGCTTTTGACACGAACCTCAGCCGCATCTCCTCCTCAGCTTGCAATCCTCACCCAATTTTAACTTGCAGCGACAGCTCGCTGAGCTGAGCTGAGTTGGGCGTAAGGTGGGTGGTTGTAAGGGAATATTGTGAGTTGCTGCAGCCAACAAACCCTCATCAAGAATCTCGCATTGTTAAGCAAAAATTGGTTTTTCACTTAGTTTCAGTTGCTCCTCTCCGACTCCGTCTCCGTCTCCCTGTTCAGCCTCACATTTCCAAGCCAAGCCGGGTAACTAAATACTTAATTAGTCTTTACCAAAAAGGCGTACAGCGCACAACTCTTCTTCTTACTGCTAAGCTTACAAGCGGCTTTCATTTTGTGCATCCTTTTTGGAGGAGTGTAACAAATTTACACTCGAATACCCATAAAAAAGGGCCATGAATCTAAATCAGCGAAATTTCCATCTTCCTCTGTCTAACTCCGAATTGCTTTGCATATCTGGGACTCCGCTTATGTTTATGGTTTCACTAACTAAACCCGCTTCTTGTTTAAATTTTGTATTCACTTTGTGATTTCACAGAAGTGAATAAATAATTGTGCCAGTCAAAACTAAATTATCTTTCTTTCTTTAGTCTGCTCACTTTTCTTTAACAGCGACTCTGCTTCTTCTTCTTTAAGTTGCTGATCGCACACTTGATATAGATCGACATCGATGTTAATGTAATGTTAACTATTTTTATGTTAAGTACATAGTTGCATTGTTAGCTTACAGATGTTACTTACGCAACTTATTTTAAAAAGCGAGGTTTTGCCCCTAAATCAATCGTACATTTAAAGTTGAAAACGAAATTTGAGGTCGGAAGACAAGTAAAAATTATAGCCTGAAAATCGGTATATCGGTGTATGGGCATAGGTCGAAACTTCAAACTGCCATAACTTCGTCAAAACTCAACGTATCTTCAAAAGCGAAGGCTTTTTGATCATAGTTTTGCCCCTAAATCAATCGTACATTTAAAGTTGAAAACGAAATTTGAGGTCGGAAGACAAGTAAAAATTACAGCCCGAAAATCGATATATCGGTATATGGGCATAGGTCGAAACTTCAAAATGCCATAACTTCGTCAAAACTCAACGTATCTTCAAAAGGGAAGGCTTTTTGATCATAGTTTTGCCCCTAAATCAATCGTACATTTAAAGTTGAAAACGAAATTTGAGGTCGGAAGACAAGTAAAAATTATAGCCTGAAAATCGGTATATCGGTGTATGGGCATAGGTCGAAACTTCAAAATGCCATAACTTCGTCAAAACTCAACGTATCTTCAAAAGCGAAGGCTTTTTGATCATAGTTTTGCCCCTAAATCAATCGTACATTTAAAGTTGAAAACGAAATTTGAGGTCGGAAGACAAGTAAAAATTATGGCCTGAAAATCGATATATCGGTGTATGGGCATAGGTCGAAACTTCAAAATGCCATAACTTCGTCAAAACTCAACGTATCTTCAAAAGGGAAGGCTTTTTGCTCATAGTTTTGCCCCTAAATCAATCGTACATTTAAAGTTGAAAACGAAATTTGAGGTCGGAAGACAAGTAAAAATTATAGCCTGAAAATCGATATATCGGTGTATGGGCATAGGTCGAAACTTCAAAATGCCATAACTTCGTCAAAACTCAACGTATCTTCAAAAGCGAAGGCTTTTTGATCATAGTTTTGCCTCTAAATCAATCGTACATTTAAAGTTGAAAACGAAATTTGAGGTCGGAAGACAAGTAAAAATTATAGCCCGAAAATCGATATATCGGTATGGGCATAGGTCGAAACTTCATTCATTCGTAACATTGCATCTTAACAGAACTGTTTCATAATATTTCTTAATAATCAACGAGACAAACAAGATATATTTTATATCTTAGTCTAATTCTGTTTGCAATTAGAAACAGCTCTTTATATATATTTAATATATAAATAAATAACAACTATAAAATATTAAACCAATTTATAAACCTTACATTTATATCTTGTGCTTTTGGTTTCGACTTGCTTAACTTTTTTACTGCACGTCGAAAGTTGTAAAATTGGCATTTGAATTTTTAAAGGTGATGCCCAATTTGTTTGAATGTGGCTATCTGCAGCAGTTGCAGCTGCAGCTTCATCTACTGTGCCACGATGCCGTGAGGATTTGCTGTCATTTGCGTTCTGGATTTCTGTGCCACCACCCGCAACCCCTAACCCGCCGGCACCTTGCCTGCTGCTGTCAAACGTAAAACTTTGCGTGCGGCACCAATGGAGACGGCGATTGCGATGGGGCAAGCTCGATGGTGCAAAGAGGTAAAGCGAGCAGCTGAAGCAGAAGCAGAGCTAGAGAGTTGTAAAACTTTCTAATATTTTTCAGCACCTCAACACAAGCGATAAGAACTCTTGCACGTTGTCGACCTGCTGCTGCTGCTGCTGCTGTTGCTGCCGGTTCCACAACGTCCTAATTAGTTGAATTCCATGCATTTTCCTCTGTGCTAACGGTATAGGTAAAGGCTAAGGCAACGGCAAAGTCAAAGTGCCAAGACAAAGTTAAAGGTAAGAACAAAAATTTTTGGCTTCTTTGCTATAACTTTGGTAATATTTTGTTATACGAAAGTTTCAATGTTGATAAAATGTGGCAAATATAAAAGTTGGAAACTCTTTCGACGAAGCGGTCAAGCAAAAATATTGCCGTGATTATAATGCCACTTGCACAATATTGAGTACATATATATACTATAGTCTTAGTAATTTAACTAACAACCTTAACAGGCAACCAGAGAGAGAGAGGCTTGTCTTCTTTCCCTTTTTGTTAGTTGTCACCGACTTACTGAGGATGTGTCAAATTGATAGAAATACTTAAAAACTATTTTCAACTTTTTCTGTAAGGAACAACTACAATTCAAATTAACTTTTATAATGTATTCAAATCCTTGAATCTTGAATTTACTGCTGATATCTTTAAGGAAAAGTTGGAATAATTTAGACAGGTTAGCTCCGATTTTGTTCCATATAAGAAATTTACTCTTGATGCTGGCCAAGGATATACATACATACTTGATGAGTACTTTTCGACAGATCAATTAATAGCACATAATAGTTGTTTGATGTTGTGATCAGGCCGAGTCATTTGTCTATATAGGCTTTACTTTTCAGCCCCATTAATAACTCATGTCAAAATAATAGGTGTCTACAAATAGGGCTGGTTTATTCATCGATTAAGAGCGGCATCTGTTCAGCGTTATACCCAAATATATCATAGCATCGCAACATATATGCGCAATTTTCGCACATCTTTTGGATATATATACAACGAATTTTATTTAATTTTTTTTTTATGGCAATGCAACTGACAATTTTTCAATCTCGACATGAAGTCGAGGCATCAGAAATAATTGCAAAATGCATCAATCAGCTGTCAGCAGCGATACTTGACTAACTGAGTGACAAAAAAAAAGAAGAAAAATTGTAAAAACTTATTTTTTTTTGCAGACATTTCGTCTGCCAGTCGTCTGTCAGCTGCAGCCAGTGATTTAATGCCACGCCCACACTTATATTTTGACAAAGGCGTTTGTGGAGCAGCAGCAGCAGCAGCAGCAGCTCATTACCCGCGATTATGTTGGTAGGTACTGTGCATGTGTGTGTGTGTGTTGGCCACGTCTAGACCGCATTTCCGATAATTATACTTGTTGTATTGGCAGACGATGTCGCAAAGTTACCAACCAAATCGTGCACTGGACTAAGAAACCGCACTGGCCACAAACGAAGAACAAGACGAGCAGAGGAAACGAAGGCAGGACGAAGGATAACGTGCTCCCCATCCAAGCGGATTATAAGCGCAAAGGCCAAAGCGCATTCAGCAAGTTGACTGCGGTCTGAATCCTGCCTAGTTGGCCAGCTAATGCGGTATCCGGTTGTCGTCCTGATTGATTTTACATGCTCCAAACGACTAGTTTGAACTGCTCTTCTCTGCTCTGCTCCTCTTCCTGGCGTAATACTTTTAATTGATAATTGCGCAAATGCATGGGAATTGTAAAAGTCGACAACAGCAGACCGCACAACAGTTTTCCAACTATCAGAATTGCTATATATGTATGTATATATATATATACATATATGTATATATTGGTAAACAATTTGGAGTTCGCAAAACGGAAATCAAGCAAATTGGTTAACTGCAAAACCGCAAAGCATTTAATAATGGACAACAAGCGCACACAGCAAATCCAACAAAGAGAGAAAGAGAGAGAGAGAGAGAGAGAGAGGGAGAGGTGTAGCAGAGCAATGCACAGAGTATCGAGTTGCAGAGACTAGTGCAGAGTGACGAGAATGGTTCATTCCTTCTGCTTTTTAATACTCAAGTTCTGTTTCACTTTTTTGAATACTCTCTCGCAGTTGTGTATGTGAAGTATGCTGAATTTGTAGAAGAGTTTGTAACAGACAGAAGAAAAACTCATAGTTGAATTTCTATATTCAAAACTTTGTCAAAACTAGTCCATTTTAGTTCCGGCGTAAAGAGTAAAGATTCTGTCAAAGTTTCTGAATTGATTCCAAATTTTATTCAGTATTCAATTTCGTTAGGGTATAGGCTAATACTGTAACTGATTCTTAACAAATATTGCATTTTGGTTCCGTTTATATCCAATTGATAAAGTTGCAGTTCGATTTTCACATACTGATTTCTAATCTGAAATCGTTTAGGGTATTTCAAGTGCGACTCTACTCCACTGGCTTTTGCAAAGGGGCACATAGTTATTGTGGAGCCGTAACCAACACTGGTGTAACTATGCCACGCCCCTAAAACTTCTATTGTTTGCCTAGGCATAAGTCTTTCACACGCATTTAATATTCATGCTGCGTTTTGGCTTGACGGCCACACATTTTAGCCCAAAAATCAATTATACGCCCCGGAAAATATGATACCTTCTCGGGGTGTGTGTGTGTGTGTTGGTGTTGGTATTTGTGTATGTTGGTGTGTGTGTGTGTGGGCTTCGTCTAATATTATGTGTAATTAAGGCGCGCAGACGTCTACAGTCTGCAGAATGGAATCCAGTGGGAATGCTCAGGTTCTCTTGCTGGACAGGCGGCTGTGAATGAATTTGAAATGCTGCCAACGTAATTGCCAAATTACTTGGATTTCTGCTAACAGTAACACTAAACGCATCTGCGAGTGTAGAATTTCAATAAAATATGCAACACACACATGTATATATGTATATATACATATGTATATACATATATATATATTTGTATTTATAAATCCCATTTCAGGCACTCGTTATGCCAGAACAATTGCCATCAACATCACGTATACGCAGCGTGTTGAGCTCTAGAAAAAAAATATATATATATATATTTATATGTATGTATATATTCATGTACATAATTTATGTAGATGTATACGAATTAAAGTAATACAGCCTTATTCAAGATTTGCAGCTTATTTCATAATAAATACATTCAAAAAGCACGACGATTGTTCCTAAGGGAAGGAAAAATGTGAGTAGCATAATAAGACTCATAATTTGAGAGTCGTGTTTCAAAAACTCAGTTCTAAAACTTTTGTTGCTATGACAGCTACGCGCTATAGTTATTCGATCCGCCTGAGTCTGATATATGTACTGCCGACAAGTGACAAAATTGAGCAACTAATGCACATGGAAACACACAGGAGAAAATGACTTAATCGTTTCAGCTTGTGCTGCTGATCAAGAATGTATATATGTATTCCTTATTGTCTGCTTCTGTGCGTAAAATGTTAATACCCTCTGCGAGCGTTTAATAACTTTACTCTGTTTTCATTCCATTGAAAAGATAAACATCAGCAGATTAAGAAACCACCAACTGAATACTAAAAAACCACACATTCCATTTTCATCCCTCCCGGAAAGCAAAACATCAGCAGCATAAAAAAAGCATGAAAAAAAGTTATAAAAGTCCAAATGAATCCAACTGGGTTATTTGCCTCAGTTTGGGGCAATCGAACTCTTCTTTTTTAGTGTTCTATTATTTAGTATTTCATAGTTATTGGAAAACCCATCAATAGATAATGTCGAACAAAATCAATCATCAATATTAATCGAAAGCAATTTTAAACAGATTTATTAGCCACATTTACGAATGTCAATTGGCTATTCATTTTGGTAAGTGATTTTGTCGCTGCATGTTGGCCATATTTCATTTTGAAACGGCTACAAGTTGATTTGGCATTTGCTCTCGCTGATTGATTCGATCCATTAATGCAGCTAGAAACCGTCCAAAATTAATGTTTAGCCAAAATAAAATAAGAAACCTATTCAAGAACAGACCATTTCGACTTGAGCTTTGCGATCTGATTGATAAATGTTCTATATACAAATCGATCGATTAACGTGTGCAATAACATTTTTCACTCCACTCAAATCGATTTGTCTAAATTGGAATAATAAATATTTTTTTACTTACCTTTTTTTGAGTGTGGGTGATTAACTTTCTTGCAGTTGAAGTTTTTGCTTTCAAAAACACAAAAGTTTGATTTATATTCCGAGTATATTCGAATTATGTACTTGAAGTAGACAACTTTAATAAAAAGAAATGAAAAATACTAAATCAAATATGATTTCAGAAACAATACAAAAGTACAGTTAAGATGTCAAATATATACGACTAAAAGTAATGAAAATATTTATAATATTCCAAATAAAAATGGCACCAGAAACAGTAGTAAAATAATATAATTTGTGTTGAGTATGCTTAATGAAAATTATAATAATGAAAATAGATAATAATAATCAACATAAAGAAATAACTACCATAAGGCTGTAAAATTGGAATTAATGGACGAAGGATACAGCTTCAGCATATTCAGCAAGTTTATCCATTCTTTATAAGTTTGGCAGATGATGTGATGAGAAGTCATCAGTGGTTCGCTTTGTTGCCGGAGTCAAGTATAAAAAACGGGCGCTAATTTTATGGCGGCACTCGTCAAATGTCAAATACACTAAAGGGATGGCCAAAGGGACTCGCGCTTAAGTTGCGGCTGGCAACTTTATGCTAATGTGAGGCTCGCAAGTTGCACGCAGCGGCAAACACGGGACATCCTTAATTTGCACGCAAGGCGGCCCGCCCGGTCGCAGCTGTGTTAATTACTGTGGCGAGTGCCACACTGCTCATGAGTCATGAATCATAACTTCCGCTGCCGTTGCTCTCGCTCTCTCTCTCTCTCTCTCGCTCTCTCTCGCTCTCTCTAATTGTGGGGCAACAAATGAATGAAGAATACGGCAACCATTTCAACTGCAAATAGTTGAGGGAAATCAAGGTGAGGAGGAGCGGGAGGATGGCGGGTGGTAAATCGTCTACGACGCATAATGAAGTCGTCTTTGCAACAACACTGCGGCGTGGCATCAACGTGGCAACTCAGTTCGTGCTTCAGCATGTGGCAACTGCGGCTAACCGACAATTTGTGCAGAGTTCTGCGACTTACTCAGCACAAACTGCTCTTAATTCATTTGGCTTACAGCAACCGAGCCAAGTCAAATAATGTTGTAACAACTTGAGCAGTGTTTAACGCACATCTCTAAAATACTCCTTAAAGCTAACACTAACCACAGATAATATATACATAGAGGGTATTCCCCGGCCGAGCATTATGGAAATTGAAACACAAGCGCATTTAAAATGTTTATTATTAATAGTTGTATTTACCTTTACGCTTTTATTTTGACTTTGGTTTCTGTTGTTGGTTTTGTTGATTTCTCTTGTTGTATGTTTAAATGCAGTGTGATAACAATATGTTTACTTAATGTTAGTAAATATATCAAACGCGCTCTGACATTAATCTTTTATATCAACTAAAATACATATAAAAAATTGTACAATATTCTCGTAGGGGAAACAACAAAAAGTGAAATTTGAACGCAACTTAAAATTGGGAATTTTATTTTGTTTCGGCTTTAGTTTCTCTTAATGCTTATGATACTCTAGTCAAGACTAAAACTAGCTTTTGATTTATTCAATATATATATATATATTTTTGATGTTTGAGTTTTATGCTTGTCATGCTGTCAATGCAATAAATATTTATCATATTTATTATTATTTATCTTTGCACATATACATTTATTAGTATTCTCTATTTGAATATGTTTAATGGTTTATGCTTAATTTGATTTCAGTTTTTGATCTTTATTTGTTTTTTGGGAATAGTTTTGATGACGCACTGAACTGAACTGAACTGAACTTTAAATGCAATTTACCTGCAACTGTTTTGTTTTTGTTTGTTTTTTTTCTTTTTTGTTTCTTAGCGTTTTATTCAATGTATATTTAGGCTATGTATAAAAGAAAAACTGAATTATCAAATAATTTAACTAGCAACAGTTAATAATAGTACGTAAATAGTGTACAATAGTTAATATATTTGTATACTTTATAAGGTTTATCTCAGTACCATTTAAATGTCTTTTGATATGACTTAAGCAATTTAATGGTAATTTCTTTGGCAACTATTTATACGATCATATTTATTCATATATATACATATACACTATTCGACAAAAGATCTTCAACACTATATGAACCATATAAACTTGATTTATTTTTGTTGTTCAAGTTGAATAATGTGAAATTCAGACAAACAATTATCACACACAATATTTCTACAATTAATGAATCATTTTGTGGGTTGTGTGTGTTGAAAATCAAAGTAAAATGATTTCAATTTAAATAAAATTTAATTAAATTTCACTGGCCTGCTGCAATCTATTCTAATATTTTCATTATTACCTATTTTCCTTGCACTAATTAATTTATTACAATATTTTTATTAAGCCTCTGCTCGTTATTTAGTAGTTTTCGCTTATGCTGTTTTTTTTTTTCGTTTTCATTTTCGTTTTTGTTTTCTGTAATTTAATTATAAACAAATATACGACAACAAATTCCATTATGAGCCCTTTAGTATAGTTAATGGAACACACAGCAATGTATCTTTTTAATGCTTTTCCATTTGTGTTTTATTCTCGTCATTATTTTTATTTTTCCATATTTCTTTTGTTTCCATTTTTACTTGTTTCACTTTTGATTGTTTATTAAAAATATTAATCAGTCGTTTGAATGCAATGAATTGCAGACTATATATGTATATATAGTATGTGTATGTGTGTGTATGTAAACACTATTTACTGTGCTATTAAAAGTAAATAGTTTCCATTACACACACACACCCATCATCCTTTAACCCCCCTCCCCCTGCCCTTTCCCAGTTGACTGTTAACAATATTACCGTAATTTATATCATTCAATTTTGCATTGCGCTGCAGACAAACTAAGAAAAAAAACGGCATCAGTTTAGAGATGGGCGGCAAAGGCGATATTTTCAAATTTGAAATTCTACTTCTTATAGACAAACGGACATGATGAGATCCACTCGGCTGATCAGGAATATATAAATACTTTAAGGGATCTGAAATATCTCTTACTGTCTGGCAACTTCAACTAGAAAGAATACTTATCATCATCATCGCGCGCAAAACATCGCCATTTAGTCGTGTCACGTGCCCATCTCTAAGACACATAAATAATTTTCACCACTTTTGTGGGCAGTTTGGCACAGAAATTTATTAAAAAATGCTGTTTGCACTTATTAAAAAACGAAATAATAAATCGCCTGCCTTAATTGATTTATGTAATGAAAACGCGTTAATTGTTGATGATACTCGCTGCTGCAGCTGCAATTTCAATTATTTATGCACATTGTTAGTCAATCTGATTATGCTGGAATAGTTCTAAATTCACCCTGAATAAACAATTTGCATAAATTGTATAATTATTCGCATATTGTTGTCGAAGTCTCGTCTGTCTGCCTGTCGTTTTATGTTTATATTTCTTTTCATTTTTTCATTTTTTCATTTTTTTTTTTTGTTGCTTATTATCTAAAATTAGCTTAGTGTAGAAACAACTAATTCACTTACTTGTCATAGGGGTGGGGGGCATGTGGATGTTTCTTTATGTCCGGCGAGTGGCGCATCAGTGTTGCAGCATTCTGCCCGTTCACCGGTGAGAGGGTTAGGCTGCCCTCGTGGCTGCCACCACCGGCACCGTTGATGGTGCCACTGGGGCCGACACCAACGCAGCCGGCCATCATTTTCTCCGTCTCCTGGCGGCTATTTGCCATTATGCGTCGTATTGTGGGCGCGCAGGGTGTGCGTCAGAGACGCGACTCCTGCACGTGCTCGTGTCAGACCTGACCATGCGCGTTCATGTGCAGCGCCTCCCCAGCGTCCGAGGGGGCGCCGGAGAGTTGCGCCGGCGGATAATACTGCAACGAGGTGCAATTCAAATACTGTGCGGCGGTTAGAATCACATTAAAATCACATAAATAACAATAAACAAAAAAGGGGAAATCTTAAAACAAGAGGGGACAAGCTTCGAAGATTATTAATCACAGCCAAGGCACTCATTCCCAAGCAAAGCATAATCCACGCAAATGGATTGGGGATAAGCTTGGAGAGGAACAGTTAGCTTTCCATCACAGCAATTACAGAAAACATTAATGCACATCGGGGCGAAGTCAGTTTTTTTCATTTTCATTTAATCTAACTTTTAAATGAAAGTGTCTTGCGAACCAAACCAAACTTTACATAATTTTCATAATTTCCACAAATTTACTTTAAGCTTTAAGAGGGGAAACAACCCTCAGGATGAGAGTAAATTAGTTGTAGCTTTAAGCTAAATGGACTTCAATGTAATATTTACTCACCCCGACGCGTCCATTGTCGTAGTCGCGAGACGCTTGAATGGTCAATTTGGCCTTGGCGTGCATCGTGTCCGCCATCGCGTTCCTTTGATGTGTCGAGGGTAGCACGCCCGGAACGGAGTTGGGGGTGCGCAGCATCATGGAGCCGTTACTTTTGGCCGCATTACCAACGCCAACGAGATTCGATCCGCCGCCAGAGGAGGAGGAGGAGGAGGATGAGGAACCGTTTGCCTTCCTGCGGAAGCAAAACTCAATAATTGCAACGAAAACGGCGACGAGCAGTCCACCGATGAGTATATAGAAAATGCCAGCCACATTGCTCAGCGAGAGCGCATTGTGCGAGGACTCGCGACTGTCCTTGTTGGGATTGCATTCCGTTTTGTCGTACCACCATTTGTTGCGCAGCTTAATAAGTTCCCCGTTCTCCTTCAACGACAGCACAGCCAAATTAATTGGATCCCTGGAACAGTGGATAACGGTTATTAAGTACATTTCGTACGGATGTCTTTTGCTTACAGCTACACTGGTGCCAAGAAAAATACACACACCTGTACAGTAAACTAAGTGTGAAGACAATATTTGTGACATACATTGAAATAGTTACATGTTGCATATATCGTTTTTTTTGAGTCTTTAAGGTTGATGCCTCACAATCTATTGAATTTTAATTTACTCTACAGTTAAATAGGATTTTAAGTAACACAAATTATGTACAGTTGAAAATGAACTCTACACTGAAGGCGTACTCATTTTGCGTGCCACCAGTGTATTTTGTGAGTATGTTTTACGCCCACGTATAACATTCATTCCATTCAATGCCCGCTTCCCATACATTTCAAATGGCTTCCATTCCAATTCCTAACTCTATATGGTAAATATAGATATATATATATGTGTGCAAGTATGATTGTGTGTATTGTACTCACTTGAGTGCTGAGCCAAGCGGCGTCGCTATGCCAAATCCCTTGGTATCCAAGTTGGGCCCCACTTTCATTGTGTCGCATGGCTCGCGTGCATTTACATATTCATTTTTCGGCGACTCCACAAGCAGCGCATATTTGCCCTTCGAGGTGCGCACTCGGCGAATGCCCTCGTCGTACGTATTGACAAAGACGTGCTTCCTCGAATTCATATATTCCCACATTTTGTTGTGCAGTCCAATTGGAGAACGCTGGAAACGAGGAAGAAAAAAAATTAAGCACACACACACAACATTTTTCACGCAAGAAAGTTATGTGGTTTTATTATGTAATGCTAATCACATATTTAAGGCATATAGTATAATTGCTGCCTTTAAATACACTGTTTATGTGCAATTCCAGCAATTTCATAAGAACCGAGAATGCGCTGCGCAACCTCTTCGTAACAGCACCGATCAGAGACTAACAACAGACTCTGCTAAGGTAAGCCGATAACACTGCTAACGTTGATCGATAACAGCTGACGAAGCTCGCTACAGCGACATGTGTGTGGTACAAGTGTACGTTGGCGCTTTCTAATTGGTACACTGTACCTTTCCATACAAAATGGCACTTATTCTGCCAATCTTGTGTGCAAATAGCAATTATGCAGACAAACAGGAGCAAGCAGTGAAGTGTATGGTACAAATGTACCAAATGTACAAATGCCTTGTAACTTGAATAATTGGACTTTTTCAACTGTCAAAGGTTATGCCAGACTCACCCTAAAGAAATCCCATGTGGAGCCGTGCAACAAGGTGCCGTATTGCACCTCCGTTTGCATGGCCAAATCCTCGGGTGAATTGATGGGCGTGACCATCCGCTCGACGGTGAGGAAGGCGGCCAGATTCGCGGTGTACGACGAGATGAGGATGAGCGTAAAGAAGAACCACGAAGCGGCCGCAATCCGGCCGGAAACGGAACGAGGCGACAGATCACAGCCCTGCTGCATAAATGCAGCCAGCGAATACCAGAAAGAGTTCCAAATGCTAAACTCATTGACAGTTCCTCCTGCTGCCGACGACGACAACGACGACGGCGACGCCAAGCCGCCCACAGTTGAGCCAGATGCCAGACTGCCAGCCGACAACGAAGCCTGCAGCGCTGCGGCGCAAGCAGCCGACTGCACGCCCGGTGTGGGTGGCCCGGGTGGCGGTGGGGGTGGCAACTGGGCACCGCCAATGATGCCGGGGGGCTGCTGATTGGCAAGCTGCTCGTGATGTGCATGTGGATCTGCAAGGAGAACACAGAGAGATAGAGTGTGAGAGAGAGGTGGAGAGAAGGGGAGGAGGACCACAAAATATGTTACCGCAGACAGCAAACCGAAAGTGGACAAGCCTGAACATGTGCATGCATGTATCACACTCGAATAAAAACATATATTTCAAATTAAAATTTAATTTCAGAATTCACATTTTTGCATTTCAAATTAAAATTGATATGAAAATAATTGAATTTAATTTAGAATTTATATTTTTGGATTTAGAGTTTAACGGCAACTTCAACACTTAATCTACATTTTTATGTAACGAAACCGGAACCGGAACTGAAATACGTTTCTGTTTTAGACCATTCAAAATCTGAAATTATATTTCTGAAGGCGAATTCTAGTTTTGGAAATGCATTTTCTGTAAAACCAAAATCAATTCGCTCTTTGGCGATTTGGTAATTATTTTAGCTGTATGTTTTTTCGCTCAGTGTATGCGTGGACAACAGATATCCTTCGGCTGCCGTCCGACTGGCAACTGTCAATCATTTCGTTGTGTTTCGTTCCGTTTCAGATTCGTTTCTTTTCGTCTGGTTTGACTTTTTGCGCTTGCTCTAATTGATATGCAATCAGGCGCATAGCCAAATCTGCTCCTCCAGCTGCTGTTTCAGCTCCTCCGGCACCAGTTCTCCACCCCTTCCCCCCTTGCCATTAACCATTCAGCTGCCATTTGCTCTTTGCTTCAATTGTAAAAGCATCGACTCTCGACTTGGCTGCCTCTTTATAGAGCCAGTCATATCTGAACATTTGCATGCACTCGCATTTCACTTTGCCCCCAATGCCCCTCCTCCACAACTTTTTTTCTTGCAACACGTTGCTTGCATACAAAGCGTTGTTTACTTTCCGCTAAAATTACATTAAGTTGTTTTGCAGGATGCCAATAGATTGTTATGTGCGGCAATTGTTAGCTTGTTCATATGTGACCCACCACGCCCATCTTTTTTGCATTTTGATTGCCAGGCAGCAACCACCCAACCACCGAACCACCCCGCAGAGAAGACCACAAAAAATGGCAACCCATAATTGAATTATGCGGCAACGCATGCAAAACAAGTGGAAAGCATTGAAAACATGCCACTCTGTGTGAATCGTACTCCTTTTCACCCTCTGCCCCTGTCACACACACACCCCCCTCCCACCTCTTTGGACTCCTGTTTCTGGGCACAGCTCCCTCAGGCTCGTAAAATCTTAATTCAGGCAATAAATGCGTTGACAGGATTTCGTTTGTACTTTTAACATCGCCAAATAAAATAATATTTACAAAATGGCAAATAAATTTTTATATTTTTACTCTCAAAGGTAGGCTGTAAAAAAATCTGAATATTTTCATAGTCGATCAATTTTCCAATTTTTAAAATAATCAAATAAAATATATATATATGATTTATAATTTTAAAAGTTTTTTTTACTCTGAAGGTAGGCTTTAAAAATAATTGAAATATTTTTGTAGACGTTCATAAATTCTCCAACTTTCAAAGTGGAACACAAGCTTGTATTGCTACAGGTAACCGATATTTATCGATTTTACTTATCGATGAAGGGAAATAAATAATTTTCCAACTTGAGTTTTGCTCTCAATTAAAAAATTAATCTAATAAAAAATAGTTTAAAGTTACTTTAAAGTTAATTTCCATTAATGCTCGGCACTCTGTCAACTTGCAACGGAAGCTAAGGTGTTTGGGGGCTTGAGTGGGGAAGGGGGGAGAGGTATGCATGTATAAGTAGTATATTTACCTTGCAGCTGAGACTGTTGTTGCTGTTGCAACACACGCCATTCATGTGGCGAGAAACGCGACACGAAGAACAGAACGATGCTGACACCAATATAGCTGAAGATGACGCTCACCTGCGGAAAAACGAGAGGAAAATGTGAAAAGCGTGTTTGGTGAAAAGCCACGGATACGACATAATTCAAGCTGCCTGCCTGCCTGCTACAGACCTGCCTGCCTGCTACTTGTGGCATGCCACATACCGTGTAATAATACTGATTAATTTTTAATAATCAATTTAAGAGCATGTTTATAACCTCAAAGAGTAATAATTCTATTAAAACTGAATCCATTTTGAAAAAGGAGGGGGTCTTTTTTAACCCCTGATCATAAGAAATTACGTAAAAAATATACATGCCAATTTTTGAAGGATGTCAACAGCAAACTGTATTTACTCCTTGGGGACTCTAGCTTTATAATTGTGGGAGATATTCAGAATAAGTTATGTTATAGATTTCCCATGCCCCCCTAGGAAGTAAAATCCCATTGAACAATAGGGGAATGGAAAAGCGTTTAAATGAAAACTTTTAATAAATATATTCCAAGTTGCAAGTCCGTAGCTTAAGGGCTGCTCATACAATCCTTGCAGACCTTATTGCTTCGCTTTAAGTGTATTAAAATTAAACACAAAGCTTGAGAAATGCAAGGACATGCTCCCGAATTTAAGCTACCAGCTGACTCCTGTTTACATATGTATGTATATACATACATACATGTATATATGAGCAGTGCAGTAGCACATTGTAGACTGTATAATTTGGGCCAAAAATTGTTTCATTAAATTTCCCCTAATTGAAGCGGAAGCAACAAAATGGCTTCCTAGGAAAGCGTTGAAACATTAACTTAATGGGAGAATCGGAAGGCAGCACAAACCAAATCGAGCGTGACCGACTAGCAAATGCCCTGCAATACATTCGCCATAACAAGCATAAGCTTAAATATAGCTGCGATCCAAATAGGTTTTATAAGATTTAAACTAAACTTAAATCAATATAAAAAACTAGCAATTTTTGCAGCATTTAAGTTAACATAAAAAAATTATTAAAAAAGAAGTCTAAATATTTATGGAAATGCAGAAGATAAGTAAACATAAAAAGACTTCATTGTTGTAAAAATATTATTAAAATAATTAATATCTCGACATTAATGGAAAATTAGAATAGCTGTAAAGCTTCCTTAGTTTGCCTTGGCTAAAATAATATTGTTACGAGCCGAAACGAATTTAAAGTGTGGAGATTCCGTCAACGATTGTGAATCCTTTCGGTTTAGTGCTAGTCATAACTCTAAGGAAACCCGTAAAAATTACCTATAAACTATATCGCGACAATATTTTGATTACTGGTTCTTTGAACTTCCGACTCTAAATGTCAATCGCTTATTTACGGTTAACGCTTCCGGTTCCAGTTTGACACCCTGTTTTAAACTAAATATGAGTTGTGGATGAGTTTTACTATGTTGCAAGGAGTCGCTTAAGTTTTGGCATATTTCTAGACAAATCAATATCCTATATATACATAATGGATTATATATATTTGGCTATATCTTCTGTTGCATTTAATACACCCGTTGTAAGCATTTTCAATGACTACAGGGTATTAGAAAACAAAGCCAGGTGACGATGTTGTGTGGAGGACTTTGACAGGATGCCTGCTGCCTGAAAGCCTGTTGCCTCTCTAGACAGCCAACTGTTGCCGTTGTTGCTGTTTTTGCTGTTGCTGTTGTTGTTGTTGCTGTTCATATTGTTGTCGCTGGCGTTGTCGTTATCAATGCTTCAATGGCTGCCACGGAGGCACGCCTTTGTGCGCCATTTGCAACAGCAAAAAAAGGCAAGGTGTCGTTGTCACTGTCGTCGTCATAGTTGAACACACACTCGAGCACACACACATGCACACACACTCCGCATAGGCCTGCTTGTCAGTAGCCTCGTTTTTATTGAGGCGCCTCCTTGTTGCTACCATCCTTCCTTGTGTGTGTGTGTGTGCAACAACAATGAGTCATTTAATTTATGATAAATTCTTGTTGTTGTAAAAGTCTTTTTATATTAGCTTGGTAACTTTGTCGTCGCCGCTTGACTTGTTCTTGTAGCCTTTTGTATTTATACATATATATATCTATATACATATATACACACATATATATATATTTATATATATATTTATTTTTTTTTGGCGAGGCACCTTTGCTCTTTGCGCGCAAGCAATTTGCATTTGTAATTCGTCGCTGGGGCTCATGTCAACATAAGCGTTAGATTTCACAGTGTTCTTCGCCGACTCCCCGCCCCTCCCCTATAAGCGACTAATTTTACGTCTGTCGCGTCTGTCGACACTTTAAGCCCCCCCACAAATTGTACAGCTGGGCAAAGGCACCTTAAGATCGCAAAAGCTACGCCTACCAAAATGCGTTCAAATAAATAAATTAATAAAATCTGAATTGAATTTGATTTTATGACACATCAAAATTACACTAAAGGAGTGGCAAGTATTGGTGTATATGTATATATATATATATATATATATAAATAATATAATATATAATATTTATATTAGTAAAAAACAGTATTCCACAACGCTTGCCACAATTGCTTTTTCTTCGTTTTTTGCCTTTTTGCAATCTGTTGCCATAAACTGAGGATTGTATTCTATATTCTTTCGATCAAACCAGATATCAAGTTAAGTTTTAATTCATAGAACAGAATATGATATCATTTAGTATAGTATCCAATCAAATCTGAACCGATTTGCCAAAATCAGCGATCCATATAATAATGCCACATTTAAAGTTAAAAACTTGATTCCAACTCGAAATTCAGGTTTATATTGTAAACCTCAAAAAGCGTTTCTAGAAACTATTCAAATCTTTCCATAAACGTAACTTTTACAAACTTAAAAGCATATCTTGAACTATATTTAATACTACAATCAAAGTAGGAAACAGAGAATCCTCCTTATATTATAGATATCATTTCAAACCACAATCTATTGCAAAAGTCAAACAAATGTTGTACATATTATGATAGAAACTCATCCATCATTTCAGACATCTTTCCCTCCTTGCCATAATATATATATATATATTTTTTTTTTTCTGCATTATTTACCAAATACATAAGTATTCTTCTTGTTGTGCTTAAGTTGCTCAGTTGACTTTTACTTTAAGAGCCACTTTGACTGGCTTGGCTCAACTTTGAAGGTAGTCCGTCTGGCATTTGGCCAGTCAGTCAGTTAGCTTGAGAGCTTCTTTTGACTCGAATATCAGCATCATCAACTAAATGCTCATCTAACTCTGATGGCTGGCCATTATTTAAACAAGCGTCAGGCGACCAACTTTGGACTAGCGCCAAATTTAATACTCCAACTTGACGGTTACGTAGATCCTTGTTTATAATGTACAAAAACAAACTGAAGGAAAAAACTTTGTCGTTTACTCTATTAAACTTTGGGCAAGCTTACGAGGTAGCCCAAAATCGGAAGAAATAATATACACACACATAAAAAAGTACTAAAGTTTACCGCAAAGTTTTTCACAGTAGCAAATAAAATAGCATGCCAAAAAATTACCAGCAAGCAGAAAAAAAAATGAAAGAAAATTTAAAAAAAAACAAAATTTTCCTCATTTGTATGCAGCGCGAAATGTTGCATTATTTTTGACTCGTTACAAAAGAAAACAAAACAGAAAACAAACAAACAAACAAACATTAAATAAATAAAATGCCTAATTTTAAGTTTAGGCCACGTTTTAGTTCCTAAATTATTTATCGGATTAAATCGGAGATAGATTTAATTTTATTTTTATTGTCTGTTCAACTCTGAAAATGGTTCAACTAAGTTGAAGAAGAAGCTTATAAGGTATATATATATTCTTGATCTGCATCAATAACCCAACCGATTTAGCTATGTGCGTCTGTCTGTCCGTCTGTCTGTATCAACAAATCTATCTCATATCGAACGTACACCAAGCGCAGATCAAGTTTATTTTATTTGCTCGAAAACTGTTCTCTCTTTGCGCATATCGATATAAATCGATTATCGATAGCTATAAAAGATACTATTCTAAAGAATTCTTCAATTGATTTATAATCACGCAAATGCAATTTATATATACATATATAAAATATGTTTAAGTGAGGAAAATCAATGGTTGTTATATATATTCATTCAGATCTGATAACAAACAGATTTTCCTCCCTAAAAATATAATTATATATAACAAACTACTGTCAGAAAGGGTATCTCCGAGGGTATCTCCTATTCGAGCATTCAAACTTGTTTGGTTATATATTTGTATGATTATAGAAAGGCTTATTTCAGAATATTTAAACAGTGCCTAAAACCGATTAAAATACAAAACCGAAATTTATAATTCTTTTTTTCAGTTAGCCGAATCCATATTATACCTGATTTTTTTAGTTGAATGGCAAAACACAGCTTAAAGTTTTATGATTTTTTTTGCAAGAACCTATACATAATAAAACATGAGCCAACATTTGATGTTACTCAGTGCCGAGTTGAAAAAGTTAAAGTTTCAGACGACTGACTGCCTCCAGCTTCAAAGTTGATAAGTAAAATTCCTTTAGCAAACATTTTAGATGCTAAACAAGAGTAAATATGCCAGCCAAGCGTAGACTTTTATATACTTGTATATATATATATATATATGTATAGCAAACTAGGACACGTGTTTCACCAACTGGTAAAAGGAGCAAGCTTGCAGCTTGTAGCATGCAACGTATTTTGGAATGCAGCGCCCAAGTCAAAGTCACTAAGTGGAACCTAAAGTTTCGCCAGTCAGGCAAGACACACAGATATATATATACATATGTATGTGTATATGGTATATGTATAGTATATTTATAGTTGTATATACGCACCCAAATTTCCTGTGATAAAGGATTCATGAAGCTGAACACGCCGGGCGTTTGCTTCACTGGCTTCTTAATCATGATGGAAATGCCCAGCGACATGAACGGCTTGCTGAAGTCAATGACACGTTCCCGTTCGGCTGTAATCGTCATCGCGGCAATCGCAATATCCGCTTCCTGTAACAGCCAATGTGAAAGAGACGGAGACACAGAGAGAGAGAGAGAGAGAGAAAGAGAGAGAGAGATAGAAAGAGAGAGAGAGAGATAGAGTCAGAGTGTGGTTATATTTAGTGCAGCAGTTTGAGTTTCCGTTTCAGACTGGAGCTGTAGTTGGTTTGGAGTTCGTTTGTGGAACTATAAAAGGAACTAGCTCTTTGTGGAACTATAAATGGAACTAACTCTTTTTTTTATTTTGTTTTTATTTTTTTTATTTATTTTTTAAACAAACTAGAGCTAGTAGTGATTATATACCTCTGGCATTGCGACTATCTATAATTTGATACAGGTTGAAGTTGCGCTTTGTTTCAATTTCGATTCTGGGCTGCTATTATACATATATTATTATTTTTCGAATATATATCTGTATCTATATCTATATCTATATCTATATCTATATCATTATCAATATCTATGGATCAGCTTACTGAATTTAAAGTTAAAGCTTAACTCAATTTTTTAAGAATATTTCACTTCGACATGCCGAGTTTCAAACTTTCATTAAGTGAGTTTATTAAGCGAGTCCACAATAATCTCACCTTGCGCACCAGTTCGCCCACCATGCCATCCCAGCCGCCGTGAATTGCTGGATTCTCGGAGCCGTAATTGCCATCCTTTACCGGACGCAGTTCATCTGGAATGCAATACGCGTAAGCTGAGATGGATTTCATACGATTGCCACTTACATTCGAGTCCCAGCTTCTTCGATAGCAAATCGGCGAGATCCTTGCAGTAGCCCTCGAACCGTTCATTTCCATGCAGCTGCTCCCCGAAGGCGGGCTGCTTTATCATAATATACGGCTCCTCCAGCACCGTGGTGACAATGTACGTACGATTCTTCTCAAACTCCACGTGCGGACGCAATCGAACATATTTCGCATTCAGCGGCTGCAATCCGGCATCATCATTCCACTCAGCAACTTTCACCTGCACCGAGTATATGCCAGTCAAATGGAAAGATAATGATTAATGAATAATGAAAACTGAAAACTGAGAGAACTGATTTTTAATGGGTATTCAAGATATTGCGGGATATGTGTACTTTATTTCTAAGATATCCCTTAAACAGAAGTCTTCTATTTGAGGAATGTATACAAAACTTATAGGAATATGTTTAACTTCTGGTAAATAAGCAAAATTCTTTCTTTTTGAAATATCCCTTATCTTCTAGATATATCCCAGAGTTATATTCCGATTATATATAAAGAACTATTTTCCTCATAAATCCCATCTCTAATTTATACAGTATATCCGGATGACATATTTATATATACATTTACTTTATATACAATTGACATTGTTCCACTATATCATATATGTACTATATTTGCCTATATCTGCAGGTAGGATATTTAATTATTGGCACTCTGAAGTTAATTACTTTCTTTTCGCACACTTTTTAATTACTCTCATTGCACACATTTTTCTTCAAGCAAACGAGCTGAGCAGCATTGTTGGCAGTTGCTTCTCTAACTTCCTGCCACAGCCACCCACACACACACACACCCACCCACACACACACACTCACATACTTAGCTATGTGGTCTATACGGTTACATACCATGGCACTGTTTACGGTCATCTCGACAACGTGCAGCGTGTAATTGACTCGTCTGCCATCATCGTTGAACTTGATATCTCCGGTGAGTCCCTCGATTTCCACCTGACAAAAACAAAAAAAAAATGGAGGGGGTATTTTTAATTGCTGTGTCAGCACCTGGAAGCTGTGAGTGTGTTGTTATTGCTCCCATCATCATCATCATCATCGTCATCGTCACTCTGATCATGACAGTAATGCTTGCTAAAACGCACCTTTCTCAAATAACGTGATATTTTATCGCCATGCTCCCAGGCATTCACCCAGCCCTTGGCCGTATTACAGTCCAGGGCACGCGGCGGCACCGAGCCATAATTGGAACTGGAACCGGAGTTGCCATCATTGTTGTTGTTATTGTTGTTGTTGTTGTTGCTGTTGCTGGTGCTGGAGCCATCGCTGGATGTGGATGCGGCTGCTTGGGCGGCAACCATAAGCGTTTGACTGCGTCGCTGTACATTGTTCCTGAATTGATCCGGCTTCTTGCGCAGAATTTTGTTGAACGCCTCAACGAGCACAAAGACCGCATCGTACATCAGAGCTGCCTGAGCCTGCATAAAAGGACATGTGTTTCAAATTGTTGTTGTTGTTGTTACTGTTGATGTTCCTCTCACATTTCATTAATGAGCTGTTTTTCGCAATTTTCACCGTTATTACTTGTTTGGCTGTTAATTGAAGGCTTTAAGTGTCTATCAAACAATGAGGGATTTAACAGTGTGCTGTAAGGCGACAAGTTAACAGAAAGAGTTGTGATCGGCGGCTGAATTGGACTGTTTATTAACAGCAGTCTGTCACGCTCGTAAATTATTACTTTGATTCAACTGGAATTGGGACTGAATTTAAGTCAAATATAGCACTTTCATTTTCATAAGATTAATTTTACTATAATATTATTCTTAATATATTAGAGCAAAATTGCTCGAACATTTCAATAGATCAACAGCGAAAGATGCTGTTTGACATGCTGTAGAGTTAACAGCGCTTTGCTCTATTTACTCTTTTGTGAATGTAAGTAATTGCATCAAATTTGCAAGGCCTTTTAAAAAGGCCAAGTCTCCGCAAAAGTATGCATGTGAGTATGTTTTTGTATGCATGAGTGTATTTGTATGTAGAGCACACTCGCACAAGTCAAATAAACAAATAAGCATTGTCAAAGAGAGCAACATCGGTTAAAGAAATAATGTGTACAGAGAGAGAGAGAGAGAGAGAGAGAGAGAGAGAGAGAGGGAGAAGAGGAAGCAGAGCAGGGTTTGAAGTCCTCAAGCAAAATACAACAAACATTTAAGCGCCACAAAGTGAAATCTTTGTCAACAGAGGGATAATTCTAAGGAAATACAAATATAAACAGCACGCAAACTAAACCTCGCTCGCCAACTCTCGAGTAGTTGTTGTTGCCCCCACTCCTTCTCTCTATCTCTCTATGTGTGCTAAGCATGACAAGGACAACGGCAGCAAGGGCACACACACACACACACATGCATGCATGCATGCATAGATGTGTGTGAGTGTGTGTTTGTGCCTTTGACTGAAAGTTGCCGCTGAACTAAAGAAGAACTATGTAAAAAGTGAAATCTGTCGCCCATTGTGCCTATTTGTTGTGCTATTTGACTACAGGCACTGGGCTGGCGAGGGAGTGAGAGAAAGAGAGAGGGAGACGGAGAGTGAGACCGAGTCCTAACGGTAAACATTTGATGCCAGCAAATATTTAACAGCTAGCAGCAATGACATTGCTGCTGCTTTCAGTACAAGCCACGCTCGAATTAAAGGCTGCTCAGTGTTTATGTAGCCATATAAGAAATTAAAAGCAATGGGAAATGTTGAAAATTAAAAGATTTCTAAGGAACAAATTTTATGAATTTATTATTTATTAATTTTCTTAGAATAATATATATATGTATGTATATCCCATTTCGATTTCTGTATATATATATTTAGTTATTGAAATTTTATCAACTCAGGGAAAAGATTATTTAAAAATCATTTTTATTTCATGACCACTTTTCGTCTATGCGAGCGACAACTGTACTACACTTGCAATTACAGTTAAAGTTAGAGCCTTACCGAAATCGATTCTCTGCCAGCGCCGACGCTCGTCTGTGGGTCGAGTCGCTTCCAGCTGTCATAGAACTCGCGCACGAGTCGCCGATTTGTGTCAACAATGCGAAATCCGGTTATGTTAATGGCACCAAATTCGATTATCTCGCTCTCCCACCGATCGTCCATGACCTGTAACAGTGACAGTTAACACCCTGTAACAGTTAACAATTGAGTAAGAGGAAGCAGCTGGCCAGCACTTACCAATCCACTGAGTAGATAGTGATAGGTGCGACGACCCAAACGCAAATCGCGCACATGTTGGATGAGTATTTGTTTGGCCATCTCCGTGGGGCAGTCGAGGACGATGTGCTTGTTGGTGAAACGGCCGATTTGCTCCAGCGTGTGCAGAAACTCAATGGCCATGCTGACATTCGAGATGCGCTTGACCAGCTCCACTTGAAAGGACTCGTTGCCCGGTTTGAGGCCCTGATAGATTTGTTGCAGCCGCAGCAGGCCTACAAAATAGAAACAGCAAAACAATGGCCGAAAAGCATTAGGAGAAGCGAATCAGTGTCTGTGTGTGTGTGTGTGTGTGCGCGTGTGTTAATTACAACACACGTACACATAACAGAACAGTTAAGTGGAACACACACAAATCATGGCCATCATCAAGGGAAATTTCACAGAACGCACTTCAAGAGCTAAAAGATTAATTTGAATTTTGAGTCTTTCAAAATTCGAAATTAGACAGAAACCAGATTAAATCTTGAGCACAAAAGTGTGCAATAAATCATCTCAGAAAGTGTTGCTGATAGTATTTAATACAAATTATAGTTAATGCAATTGTTGCTAGCTTCTAACAGTGGATTATATATAATGATAAGTAATTTAGATAATTATTAAACTAAAATCGTTTCAGCTTAATGATTGGATCGTAATCAATTAAAAGCTATTCTAAGTCTGTCCTACAATATTTCTTATATACTTTGTCTCATATTGAATGTGTTTTTTATACAGTGTATAACTTCAAAGCAAATCATAAGCTATAATATAATATTGCACATTTATCTAGAGAGACTATTTAGATATTAAAAGTTCTCTTGTACCATATATAGGTCAAGCTTAACTTAATTGATCGATAACTGCGAATATCGAAACATATCGGCTTTCAAGTTATATAAAATGTTTTAAATATGAAAGTTTTACTAAGCTAAACAATATCTAATATAATGTTCCACATTAAAATCAGTTTCAAATGGTTTACATAGGGATATATTATGGTATGGATAATATGCATAAGTCCCCAGATGGAAAATCTTAGTTTCCACACGTAGAAACATAAAATGTTCAAAATGTGACTCCATGGAACATTCTGTTGACTGACAGATGAGAAGCTCGATTAAACTGTCAAGTTGCATGCCTAAGCGTAAAATGCGTACACACACACAGACGCTCACACACATATGTGAGTGCGCTTTTAAATGCCAGTCAAATTAGCGTTGTGAGAGATTTGAGTGCAAGCGCAACTTGCATTTTGCGCTTATTGAGTTATCTGTTGCTCTCTCCGTGCAACTAACTGCATGTTGCATGCAACCTTATTCACACTTAAACAGATACACCTCGCACACACACACACATGCCGAGCCCAGTCAGATAGATGGCCAGATGATTTGTATGACAGCTACGCAACGTACACAAAAATCCACTCCTGCACCGATTGCTCCCTCTGCTCCTGCTCCTGTCCTCACTCCTGCTCCTGCGCCAACGCTTCATCTGTTTTGTGAATGCGCCTTCAATTTATGTTTGCGGATAAAATGGGATTTGCTTGGGGCTCCCTCTCGCAATGGCAGCCAGCTCAGCTATGACTACTCTATCAGGCGTTACGGCCAAATACACGCCCACTGCCACCCGCTCTGCTCTCGGCTAAAAGCGTATTCCCCACACACATATATCCAATTTATTGTTGTTTTGATTTACACTATCCGTGGCTAAAGCACGCATACCCTGTGAAGTGTAAAGGTGCGTAAAGGGGAGGCAAGCCGGAAGCGCAATGTTGCCAATTGGAATTCTAATTCGAAATTGGAAAGAACCAGTGAGGGAAACCGGTATGAGTCCATTTGGTATCACAACGGAACCGTTTATGGCAGCCAATTTGGAATTTAATCGTTAAGACTAACGGAAACTTAAGCCTTAACTGAATTGATCTTTTTCCAGAGTATTTGCTAGCCGGTTACCTTATGCGCATATTTTAACAGTATTTTTAGCAATTTACATCCAAAAGCTGTAATCATATGAATACCCTAGTTATTTTGAAACTTGTTACAGGGTATTTGTCAGTCCATCACATTTGACGAATGCCTTCAGGTTCAGTTAAGCGATAAATGTTATTTGTGTTTGCTGAATTTGAAATGCTTTTGATTTGATGTTTTACAGGGTAGCTATTTGTAGCGAACTTTATTGAGTGAGAACTTAATATTGCTCCAATAATTCACTTTTACAGGGTATCGTTGAGTGCATACTTTCGCCAATTTTGTTGTCGCATTTTTTTGTGCGCTTTGCTGGAGTGTAATAAATTTTGTGCTTTCTCTTTTATACAATTTCATTTGCTGTTGCTTTGCCTCCCAACACCCCTCTGTCCACAATGCAGCACGCTCCCCTACCCCCCTACTATCTATGCCCACTCCAAACTCAATCGTTGTGTAATTCCCCTACAACCCCCCACCCCCCTTGCCCGCTGGCGCCAGGCCCCAAATAGTCCTCATGCTTGGCTTGTCTTTGGATTTGAGTTTTGGGTTTTGTGTTTTTCGATTTGAGATTTGTCGTTTCGTATTTCAAATATCTGTGTGTGTGTGTGTGTGTGTGTGTGTGTGCGTATTGGTGTGTATGTGTAATTGAGTAGCGTACACTGTGCTGCGAGCTTCGGCTTTTGTTTTATTTCATTTTTGATATAAAAACATTTGCAAAGCATTCCTCAATCCACCCCCCAAACCACCGCCGCACTCAACAAGCGCCCATAATATGTATGTCCCTCGAATTGATGGCCCGAAATTGGCTTTTGTCTTGATTCCGATTCATTTATTGTATACCCTTGCAGACGGTATATTGAATTTGTCGTGCAGGACACGTGATTGATTGCATTAAGCATATAAATGCCTGATCAGCAGCAATCGTCGAGTCGATATAGTGTATCAGCTAACTTGATGATATTTGTTAGATATATCCGTTCGTTGGATCTCTATATCATATAGCTACCATAGGTTATATTAGTTTTTTAAGGAACAACCTTTTTTTTATTAAGTTATCCCGATCAAAGTCAGTGAATATGCTCATCAGAGTGCTGCTCACATTTGGGCAATCAATCATCAACAACATACTTATAGATCATATGGCTTATATACCATATAAATGATATATAATTTAACTTTTATAGGTACAATCAGTCTGTATTTATTTATTTTTGTTTGTATTTATAGTAAGCAAGGATATTTCAGCTTCGGTGTGCCTAAGATAGCAGCTCCATCTTGTTTTGGTTTATTTTATCACTCTCTCCATCTCTCGCTCTCCCTCTCTCTTTCTCACACTCCCTCCCTCCCTCTCCCTCCCCCTCCCTCTCTCTCTATCTCTTATTTTGTATTATTTTTTAGCTTTGTTGTCTGTCTGTCTCTGAGTCCTTACGCGTATGTGGCGTATTTCCGTTTTGTGTTTATTGTTTTATTTCCTTTTTTCTTCCTCTTCCTTTTCCTTTTTGTTTTTATTTATTCCATTTTTTCCTTTCTTTTTTGTAACGAATTTAATTTACAATTATATATTTTATTTTGATGGCCTATCGCAGAAAATTCAATTATTTTCATGCGCAATTCGTCATAGGAAATTCATCGAAATTGAATCATTTTGGGGAACGAGATAAACTTCGGCTACAGTTATCTATTTATAATTGTATCTACATCCTTATGTGCATATGTATCTGTATCTGTGTCCGACTTTATATCTGTATCTCTATCCAGATCAGTATCGGGTATCTGTGTTTCTGTCTGTATCTATTTGTAACTGTATCTGTACATCTTTGATTTGATTCTGAATCTATATCTGTATGTATGTGTTCATTTATTTGTGTATCTATGTGTATCTGTATATTTAGCTGCTCCTCTAAACAGATCTGTATTTGTATCTAGTATATCTGATACTGTATCTGTATCTATATATATATATTTATCAATATCTGTTTCTGTTTCTATATATCTTTATCAGTATTACTCTGTATCTGCATCTACTCATTTATCTCAATCTGCATCTGTATATGACTCCATGTCTATATTTGATGCCGAGTATGTATTTCATTCTCAGATATCTGTCTCTGTATATTCATCCGTATCCTCGCATGCAAATTAAAAACCAAAAAGAAGAAGAAGAAGAAAAACAGCTGTCATATCCTTTCAGCCTGCTTACTGCTTATTTACTTGATGTTGGGGCTGAGAAACTTACTCGATTTGCACTCGCATGCGAAAAGTAAACAAGACAATTTGTTATGTTAAACAAAAGTTAGTTTTGCGGAAATGAAGTTTTCCTTCCATCGGTAGTGACACTCACACAAGCACTCTCAGCCATGAAATATATACACACACACAAAGCCAGATACAGCTACAGATATGCATTATAAAGCAGAAGAGGCGAACAAGTAAAACATTTGTGTACATATTTTATGGCTAACAACAAATGTGAAAGATAATGGAATTAATATAAACAAGTTGAGCCTGCTCAACGCCTCGAAAGCCAGCCTTGAAAGCATATGCAGAGTACTCCGACTGGCATAGAACAGATTGGATCTGTGCACATATAATTCATTTGAGATATTCATAAAAACTTAGATAGGCGAATTACAACATTTAAACTGTGCTTAAGGCGAAACATAAATTCTTTTACTCTGAGCACTTAAAGTAGCCAAAATTCAATCCACCCGAATTCTGCACGAATTTTGTTATGAGTGTAAGACGAAGTGCTCCAAAAATAGAACAAGTACAATATGAACAGCTAAGCTATAAATCAGGATGAACGAAGATGAGATACCCTTTAAACGTTAGAAGCTATATGTTAAAGTTGTCTGTTCTTATATATAGATATATATATATATATATATATACACTTTGTGCAGTAAAATTTCAATCTGAATTCCAATTGATCTAAAATACAAACATAAATTGAAGCTCGCATCGCATTTATCTATTTATAAATTTGAAATGTACAAATTTCAACTAAGCTCAGTGCCACATTTGAGTTGTGGTAACCTAGAAATGAAAAATCAAATCCGCTTGCCACATATATTTATACAAATTTTGACGAGCAACTATTATCCTTGAAGGAAATCTTAGATGTTTGACTCTCCCCTCCCAGCACACTGAGCAATTTAACAGCTTGCTTGTTGAGACCCTGCTTCCACTTGTTGTGTTATCAGAAACTTTGTTTCTTTAATTATTTAGACTCGGAGTAGGGGAGGCAGTGGGCGTGGCATGGGAATCTACGCCTCGCGCATATGTTCGCAATGGCTTTGCCAGCAGGCGGACTCAAAAGTATCAAGTAACATGAAAGTGAAATCGCTGCAAAAGCCCATTATGGCTAAATTAATGGCAAACAGACGACGCTTCGCTGACTTGGCTAACACAGGCAGTCCGCCTCCTAGCCTGATTTCCTCTTTTGAATCCATTTCTGTCTATGCCAGATTTTATTATTATTACTTAACCATTGCCACACATATAAAGACGAATGCAGAACGCATTCTTGCTTATTGTTATGCATGATGCCACCTACAATCAAATTTGTGCCACATTTTTATTTGAACTCAAATTGTGTAAACATTCAGACCAGCTCGGCTAGCTGGCATAAACAGAAAAATAATGTTAAATCGATTTTTAGTGTGGAAAACCAAATGTGTATAAATAAAAAATAAAATATCAAATCAAAGCTTAAAGTGGAAAGGTTCTGGATAAGGATCTGACTTTTATTCGGTATTCAAATGTTTCTTTAAGAAAATGTTGATTTTTCAGCGTTATTGTTGCAGTTCAGTTCCTGCTTCCGTTTGGACACTTTGTTCATTATAAATTGCAACAATGAAATCGAAAATTTGTTTAATAAATAACTCAACATAATTAAAAATTGTATTTATTCTGCCTGCAGTTCGCTCAAGCTTAGCCTTCAATCTTGATTAAGAAACATACAAATATAAATACAATATGCATACTATAGTAGGGCAGATAACATACATATATGAATACAGTTAGAATACCATGTTTAGGCATATCCCTTTTCGTCCTTTAATAGTCAATGGGTATGCAAATAAAATTGTATACATTTGATTTTGATTTTGTTGCCTCTCCCAATATTCAAAGACAATCAAAGGCAATCAATGACAATCAATCTATAAATAATACCATTTGCATAAATCTGCACTTCCGTCCCCTCCCCTGGCCACATTGATAAGCTAGCGAGTTCAAGGATTTAGTACCTGTCGGGTCGGATGTTTAATAAAATATTTATCAAGTCTTTGGGCAAAGTCATTTTGATCGCTTCGGCACAGGACGGAAAGCAAACAAAAACTCATTATTCGACTGCCAGCATGGAGTGAATGTTTTTGGATATATGCTTCCTAACCAGGCGACAAATGCAGAAGGGCCCCCAAAACAGTGCTTACACCTTGCCACAGCCATGCCCCTTGCCCCGCTTCCTCTCCGGCTTAATAAATTCTCATGTGAGAGCAAAAACAAACTGTTCAAACTGCCTACGTCCTGACAGGACTTCATTCTTGTTGCTGCTCTCCTGCTGTGCACATTGTATACACAGACATATATTATGTGTGCGTGTGTGTGTGTGTGGCAGCGTGCTAAAAAATAAGTGAGACATTTACTTTCATTGCAACAAAGCTCTTGATTGCTTGCTCTTAATATCAAATCACCAATCCAAAAATAACTCACTTAAACATTTCTCACTAATTTGGGCTATTTGCGGAGCGCTGAATTGTGTCTGGTAATCAAATATATATGCATATATACATATATATATATATATATATATATACATACATACAAAATAAAATACAAATGTAATAAAATATTTGCGGACATTTATTTGCCGTGGCAAACAAGTTTTGGGAAGGAGACTCTTTAAAAAATGGACTGACAAAAAAGATAAGAAATCAATGCTGTAAATGGAAATATATTCTACAGATTAGAATAATATATATTTATATTCTATATATTCCGATTACAGTATAAATAATACTGTGAATGGCAAAACGTTTTCACAAAGTAAAAAAAGCTTCTGTCCAAATTTGACCACATTCTCACAAATTCTACTTATTATATCTATTAGTAAAATATATTTAATTACTATCGAAAATCGATTTTAATCGATATTAGTGAAATGTGAAAATTATGAATTAAATGAAGAACTCTCAATTTGATCTTGGCAAATGAGAACTTTCATTCAAAATGAAAACTTTGTGCAACTTATAGACTCTGACAAGCAGACTGATATGGCTAGATGTGAAATACATATATATTTTATGAAATCATACTCAACTCAACATGCACAACTTTATTGTACCCATTCTACCCATTTTCAATTCAGGGTTCAGGGTTTAAGAATTAGAGAAATATACAAAAAAAACCAAAAGCAAAAAATCAGAGCACTTAAGCCATGAAAATACACTCGAAATGGAAAGAAAATGTTTAAAAATATATATTGTTGAGAGCACACATATATCTCTCTCTCTCTCTCTGTGTGTGTGTGTGGAGGGTTCATGTTCTTGCAATACAAAAGCCATAATCTTATGGCTAAAATTAAAATGGGTGTACGCCAATTCTGCGCAAGTCGAAGTCCAAGTCCTAGTCGTAAATACAAGCGACAATAAACCCATAAGCTGCCGGGCATATCCGCATGAATTAGGGCGCGATATGCCACCCAAAAAAAGAGAAGAAAAAAAATGGAAAAAGATGGAAATAAAGAAAATAAAGAAAATATAGAAAATATTGAGGGCGAAGCTGCTGTATAGAGTGGCTATTAGTTGCCATTGTTGTTGTTGTTGTTGTGGTGGTGATTGCTTAGCGCTGCCAGTGGCCATAAATAGTTTTTCTCATTTTTTTTTCTCTTTTTGGTGGGGTCAATAGGCGAAAAATGTTTCTCCAATTTCTATGTAATAAACTCGTTTGCGTGGCGCAAATAAACACAATAGTATCAGAATAATAAGAGGAAGAATAAGAAGAAGAGGAAGCATATATTCTTGTATAAACAGTTGGCAGCGACGACTTTGCCACAGACAGAGTGAGACAGAGAGAGACAGAGAGAGTGTTAGCCACATGCGAGAAAGCCAGCCAAGCTAGCCAAAAACAAAAAAAAAAACAAAAGCCTTTAACGTTGCCCGCTGCCGTTATGTGTACGTGCCAAGGCAACTCGATAAGGATATTCCAGTGTCCTTAGCAACGAACGTTTGCCCCTCAGCCCGCTCAACACACGCCGGCTGTGTAAACATGGCCATAAACTCAACAGCTACAATTATGGGCGAAAAATGAAAGGCGTTCGCTTTTTGGGGCCAAAATATCTAAATCTCCATTTTGACTTATTTTTTACTCTCTCAAAAATAACACAGTTGACAAGTTCATTGAGTTGCCAAAGCTTTTCAGCCAGACTTATTGCGTCTTTGTTAATTTGAACACCCACACTGCCAATCAATAATCAGTGAGCAATAGCAATAAAATAAATACAAATAAAAACCATACATTTAAAAATGTATTTTTTGCATATTTGTTTTTATGTGAAAATGTCAAACTTATTTTTAAATCAATATTTTTGAGCGCTTCTTCAAAATCACTTTTATTTGGTCAAGTTATAAATTGGCTCTTGGCATATTTTCAAGTGTATTTTCAAGTTTTAACTAAGACACAATGAATGAAAAGAATATTCTCATAAATATTTATTCTATTTGCTATTCAAGTTTTCTGTGATGTCACCAAGTGTTTGGAATCCACAAATATTTGCTGTGCACATAATTGAAACCTCAAGTTTTGGCCACAAATGAATATTCATTTCGCACACCTGTTTGGAAAATGCTGTTTGTTTGGCGGCATTGATTGAGTGCCACATTTCCAAGCAGTCCGCTCAAACAACTGAAAAAACACAAGCGCAAACAAACAAAGAAACAAACAAACACACACACACACACACACACTATGTACACACACACACCCATACATTGAGAGACTCATCCATAAACACTCGCTGTCTGTAAATTGATTGAGTGCTGTTTGCTCGCGATGAGCGCAGGAAAAATAAAGATTTTCACGTGGCATTCATTAATAATCATAATGCAGACGTCGGCCACTTGTCCGAGCAGCGTCTGGCTTGTCACTCTGTCCGTCCGACTGTCTGTCCGTCTGTCTGACTGTCTGTTGACTGTGTCTGTTTCCAGCACGTCATATAAGCCAATTGTCTGTCAGCGCAGACGGCAATGTCATTAAGTTTTATTTATAAGGCAACTAAATGGAAAATCCTCGCGGAAACTTATAACAAAGCAAATTGGCATAGCCACTCACGATGAGAGGGCATACGTGCACTGAGAGAAGCGAAAGCATTAGTACTTTATTTTTATTATTATTTATTATTTATAAGCAATCCATTATGCACCCTTCTGATGTGGCTTTTTATGTTTACCGAGTTGAAAATCTGTTTACTACATTTTTTCCAGGATCAGGATTCCTATGCTTCGAGGACTTCTCCTCATTAAGCAGGCAGTTTCTTAATCTAGAATGTTTTTTATAGAGAACATTTACAAAGTGAATAAGACAAAAAACTGTTAAACTATTTTCATTATTTATTTAATCACATAACTTACCTGCAAATATAAATAGTTTACAAAAATCTGTCAGAGTTTTTGAAAAATATTCCAATTTTTGCAGGAGATTGTTCTGATAAAGAGAACCTCAACTTTTAAGCTCCATTATCTTATCTATTGTTCCCATACTATTTGTTAAAATCATACTTGATTAAAGCTGCCTGACTTTCCATTCTGCTCAGCTCAGCTTGATTGCCGCAGATGTCTCTGTTTGTCTCTCAGTTGCTGCCTCATTGTGTGTTTTGCCACACTTGCAACTTGCTTTTCCGCCATTTCATTGCCTAATCCGGAAAATCCCGCTTTGGGTTTTATTAATATTTGTAAGATTCAATCACGCTTTGAGAATTTCCTTTTATATCTGGTTTTCATTGCAATATTATTAATTCAGAAATTAACATTTTCGCTGAGTGTAGAAAAACTCATTTCCCATATAACGAGATGAAGTTTGTAAAGATTATTGACTCTCCTGGGCAAACGTTCAATCTCGCACTAAATTAAGAATGTGTGTATGGGGTTTATTGGAAGGGGGCGAGGGGGCGTGGCTATGGAGTTAGTGTTTGGTACTCACCATCGTGGGAATCGTAGAGATAAATTATTTTGCGCCAGCCATAAAATTGTATTGTATCAATGATGGCCTGATGATAATCCGGACGCATGCTGAGGGCAAAGTCCAGGAAGCCAGACGATGGCGTAAGCACCTAAAAAACGCGCAAATTATGGAAAACAGCGGTCACATACATACACATCTACATATACATATGTATATCGTTCGAAAAGAGAGAGAGAGAGTGAGAGAGAGAGAGCAAGCTCGTTGGCAAGTTAGTAAGCATGAATCATTATTGAGCTTGTTGTCCTTATTGCTGTTGTTGTCCTTATTGATGTTGTTGTTGCAGTTGCTGTTGTTGTTGTTGTGTTCTGGAGCCCCTTTGTTTTGGGCTCGTTTTGGGCATTTGCCTGCTTGATTTATAGAGCAGCAGCCCAACGAGGCCAAAAGTGTGTTATAAATTTTTAAAGACCAGCGCCAAAGAACATCATTATGCCAGCAAACGAGTGAGAGGGAGAGAGAGAGATGGGCAGAGTGAGAGCGAGAGAGGGATAGTGAGCTTTGTATTTATAATGATTTGAGAGCCGTCGCTGCTCATAAATTGTGCTTGGGTACTTTCAAAAGTTTCGCATGCCATTTTCAAGGTTATCAAATTTTATTTGGGTGAGTCAACGTTGCGTGTGATTAATATTTCATATTAAAATGGCCAACTGCTCTCTCTCTCTCTCTCTCTCTCTCTCTCTCTGTCAGTCAGTGTATTCCTTGCTCTCTCTCTGCAGAACTTTAATATTTAGTGAACTTTAAGTAGGGAGCCACTTACCTTCTCCGGAAACCAGGGCGTCACAAAGGGCATCTGAAACGTATTCGAGTAGGAGTGCAGCGTATCAAAGGAGTCGGGAGACACCGCGCCCAGCATCGAGTAAACGCCCCTCGAGAACTGATTGCAGACTGTGTAAAAGAAACGTTTTCATTTGGTTAGAGTCAAAAACTAGTTTACCCAATTAATTATTTACTTATTTGCATAGTTATGCGTTTTAATTATGTAAAAGAAAATGTTTATTAAAATTCAAATTACTCATGTGAAACTGTAAACAAAATGCAAGCCAAGGTTTTATTATATTTTTAATATTATTATTATTATTATTGATTTATTTAGTTGACTTACTGAGACGTGACAATTTGAATGCATCTGCGGTGTTGATGACATCCACGTAGGCCTGCAGCTCGAAGCGACGCGAACTCACATTCAGATTGTGATTGAGCATGGCATATTTGAAGGCCGATTGTACCTCATCGGTGCCCTGCTCAAAGATGGCACCTGTCCAAAATGAATGAAAATGGTTAATACTTGTTGTAGTTGCTGCTGTTAACTGCCAACTGCCAACTGGCAACTGCCAACTGGCAACTGCTGAAAGCTGCTGAAGCTGAAGGCTGCTGCTGGCAGCGAGTGAAATTGTCAATTAGGTTCAAAGCAAAGGCACTTTAAACTTTGTAATTGCTTTTCGCTTGAATTTTATTTGAGTTTTTCACTGGCCGGACTGGCAAACTTGGCTTATTTCCTTGTTTTTCTTGTTGCTGTTGTGGCCAATTTGGAGCAAATTTTGTGCAAGTTAATAAGCGTGCCGTTTCAGTTTGCAAAGTGGTCCCAAAAAGAAAACTGAAAACTGAAAACTAGCCCACACAGAGGCTGTCCAGAATTTCCAGCAGCTCTTTTGGCATTTTTCTGCTGCCCTTCTCAGCTTGCCACAGATTGCAGCAGCAACTGACTGCAACAGGCAGCCTCAGCAGCAGCAGCAGCAGCAACGTTGGCCTATCAATTACAAATTGGTCTCAAGTTACCCACTTACCTAACGGTATTTTCTCGGTTAACGATGGCTGCGCATTAACGGTAGTCCATGTTAGCCATGTCAAGGCACAATATGGCCAAAGGCAACTCAGCTTTTGGCCAATGCGCATTTTGCATCGATTTCTTGCTCTTGTTTAACTATATTTTGCTATTGTTATTGTTGTTCCCGATTCGGATTGGGTTCACTTATTTCCTGTTTGAGCATTTTATACTGCACTTAATTGGCCATTTTCATCATGGCTTTTACCTCGTTGTTCTCCTTGTTGACTGTTTGTCGTTGATCGCTTTGGCTTCACTAATTTCTCAGTTCATTTAAATGTTGACATTTATGGCACTGTTTTCCTCGCTTTATTTGATATAATTATGGATTCATTTATTATTTTTTAATTTGATTGGAGAAGAGATATTTTTGACTAGATTCTGATCAGATTCTGATTCATTTTATTGAAGTATGAAGGATTAGCTTAGCCTAGCTTCAGCTGCTGATCAATGGGAACTTTATGGGATCAGAGACATCATTTTCAATTGCAATTAGAACTAATTATGAACTAAATATGAAATATAAATTAAATATCTACAAAATCCGAAAGTTAAGAAAAGCTAAAACCATAAAAAATATATTTAAAAGAAAAACAATTTTAAGCCATTAAAATAATCGTCAGCTTGTGAATATTTCGAACTATTGTTCAAAAGTAAGCTTACTATAAATTCGATTTAAATTTATTTCAATTATTGAAAGACTAATCAAAATAATAAAATGGTTTTCAATTTGCAGCCAGGCTGGTGTCGATTTATTTAATTCACTTTACAACTGTTGTTCTATATATTTGTAAACATTTAGTTAGATTAGCTAAATAAAATGTTATCTATGAATTCAGACATAATTAAATTATTGGAATTGGCATTTGCTTTCGATTTATTTAACAAACTTACGAACTGTGCTTATGTATGTATTAGTTGCAATATTTTATTGAATTCAGTCTTTATTGATTTGATCCTAGTTTGACTTCAAATATTCAATTTGCTGCTACTTGATATCGATTACTTTTGGGTCATTATGTGATTGACCAGCTTTTGGCTTACATTTTGAGCTGCTTAATTTGAATGATTTGGGTTTGAGCTGACCGACAAACAAACACACGCACACACACACACACACAACACCTACACGCACAACACCTACACACACACATACGGACTGCCAGTTAAACTTACACTCTGTCGCACACGCTGTTCGCATTCACGCGTTCGAATCGCACGTGTCTTCAACACCCTCTCTTTCCTTCACTCTCTCCCTATCCCTCTCACTCTCTCTCTCCCTCTCTCCATCTCTCCCTCATCTCTTTTGCTTCCTCTCGGTTTGGCAGCAATTCACTTTCCTGTGATGTTCACATTTATGAGCCTGCTTCATCCACTGTCCAAGTCTGTCCGCGATTGTATGCATATGGCTGCGTGTGTGTGTGGGTGTGTGTTGTGTGTGTGGGTGTATGTGGGTGTGTGTATGTGTGCGCGCTGAACTGTATGTAAATATGTGCATAGAGTCGGCTATCTGGCAAGTCTGGCTGGCATCAATCCCCTGTGCTTGAGTTGCGCCTATCTGGCAAGCTGCCGTCAATCCCTGCGCCGCAGCTCTGTCAACATTCAGGTGTGTGTGCCTGTGCGTGTATGTGTGTGCTTGTGTGTGTGTGCCACTCTGGTCGCTTGCTGTTGTTGTGTGCTCTGCTGATTGCTAGTGTTGCACACAGTGTGCGTGCAACTTGTGCCCTTATTGTTGCCGCATCTCCTTCACTCCTTCCACCTATTTTCGTTTTTTTCGTCCTGTCGTTATCCTTTCGGTTCGCTGAATGTTTTGTGCTGATTTTGCGCTTATATGTTTTAAGTGTCCTTTGTTTTTGCCTTTTAATTATTTAACGCATAGTTTTCGCTGACCAGCTGCTTAAATCGGCTTTTTATACACATTTGATTCCTGTTCGTTTTTTGGTGTCATTTTGTTGCCCACTGTTTGATACACAACTTTTTGCAGTCACTGTGTTAGCTTCTTTTTTTGCGAGCTTCTTTTTTGTGTTGTTGCTTTAAAAATTTTGTTTAAATTGTGTGTTAAGCCGCTTATTTTGGCCGCAGGTCAAAAAAGGTTGGTTGAAGGTCCTTTTTGTGCTTGAATCGAAATCTTCTTATTTCATATATTAAATATATGCATATATGCTCGAGCTAACTTGGTTTGTAACTGGAATCAGATACTTGAAGTTATGACGGACAAAGGACTTTAAAGCCATCTACTTTATTTGAAGATATTGTATATACTTGGCTTATATTCAATAATCTGTCGCTTTTTATTATCAACTCTAATTCTTTCACTAATGCTAAAATCCTTGTCGGGTTGATGTGGGTTTGTCTATGTCCTTCGAGCTGTTAACATGTTGCCCAAGGACACAAGATTATCTACTGGCTATGGCGACACATCGATATGAGGCGCTTTGACGACGCCTACTCTAATTCTGGGACAGGCTATAAAAACTATAAAAAAAAACTTGCAATTTGTTTCGATATTTAATCATAATTTTTCAGCTATAAGAAAAGTTTGCAAACATCTCTTCGTCCTCAAACTTTCAGAGTATCTGTAAAATATCGTAATATGTTCGTCTAACGAGTTTCACAGAGATTTCTCTGAAATGGTGTTTGACCTCCCTCTAATGATAATGAGTATCTTCTGCTCGAGTAAACTCTTATCCACTACCATCCGTCCATTCTCTACCAAGGATTTGGCCTATCTGTGAGCTCAACTGTCGCAGATATCTCTCCTAATCTCAGTTGCAGTCGCATTCTGTGTTTTCTTATTCAGGTCCTTTTCGGAAAACCTGTGCGTAATTGCAACACACAACTTTATTAGCACTCAAAGGAATTTATGCATAGTTGGGGGAATGAGATTCAATTAAGTGTTGAGCAGAAAATATTCGTCAAAGACAAGCGTTAATCATGGCATAAGATGTGCCATGAATATTAGACGCTCATTTAATCATTAGTCGAATATTAAGCTGGAACGCTGCTTAACTCCTTGAGTGCGCCAACGGCGATGAGTGTCCTTAAATTGGCCAACTCACCAGCTCGAGCTAGTGCGAGTGGCATTTGGAAAATAGATTAACAGAGGACGCTTAATATTCATAAGTTTGGCCGCAGCCGCAGTCGCAACCATTTGAGGCACTCGGAACTTTATTCATTATAATGACTGCAAAACTAATGCCGACATGGAGTGTCCGCACTGAGCTCTGATGCTAAGCTTACTTAATTAAATTTAAATTAGAGGCCTAAAGTTGCAAGTCACTCTGCGTTCCGGATGCCTATTTATAAGCCAAACAAGAACAAAACAAACCAAAAAATAAAAAAGCAACAAACACAACAAAAACAACAAACTGTTAGATAAATGAAACGAATGAATGAACATTTAGAGTAGAAGAATTCCAAGGATGTTAGACAGGACTAAAGCTGGCACACAAAAGAGATGGAGAGGAGGGAGGGGGGGCAGCAGCTTCATACTTGCCTTACAGCGTCCACTTTTGTTAATTAAATAATTATTTTGTAGCTTTACTTGCTAATTACTTTTTACTCTTTAGACTTTAAAAACCCAACTTTGACTTTGCCCGCCATTCATTCGCCACTTGCCACATTTAAGTAGACCTTTGTCTTGTGCCCCAAATGCTTCACTTCCACTGCCTACACTCATTGTCCAATTGCACCCACAATGATAGCCATCAGCTGCCGTTGATAAAAATAATACAAAAAAAAAGTTAAAAGCGAAAACGTAAACACAACTGATGAGGCCGTAAATGTTGGCGATATGTAAACCAGCTCATTAGCATTTTAATGAGGTGCTTAGTATGCGTATGTCCTGCCTAGCTTTTTTTCCTGCAACAATTTGCTGAATTTATAAAAGAAAATTTGTAAATAATTTGAGTTTGATGTGGAACAAAAATGAACTTTTTGGCTTTTAGTTACAAAACAATTTTTTATTGATTTCTTTGCTGGTTGACCGAAAAAATTTGAATGTGGATTTTGAATTGGTATTTGTTCAGTGTTTAAAAAGCACTTCCTTTCCGTCTGTTGACAATTTTATTGTGCAAATATACGAATTATAATTTTCGGACATTTTTGTTTGCCAAACATTTTCATAGAGTTTTTCAATTATTTAATTATTATGTTTCTGGCGAAACTGGAAAAGCATTTTAACAACTACGCATTTTGCTAGGAAATTTGATTTTTATTCATTAGAAGCACTTAAAAAGGGAAAAAGGTTTTGATAAAGTTTTTCGAAAGTATATCAAACAGCTCTACATAAAGTATGTCTTGATCTTGAACGGAATTAATAGCCATGTTTATCTGTCAACTCGTTTATATGTGGTATATCCTGCCAAATTATTGATTAGCTGTACAAATTTCATTCAGATCGGGTTAGAAACACAGATTTTGTTGGACAAAAAACATGCACAGCAACATTACTAAATTTGCTCTACTTTTTTCAAATTTAAATTAGGTTTTTTTGTTAACTTCCGTTTCCGTTAAAATGCGCCGGATACTCTCTTCTTCTTCCTTACTTTAAGTAAACACAAAACGTATAAGCAAAGTAATGAGCACAAATTCTGTTTCTAATATTACAGCTCATCAGATCTGAAGAATTTTCGCAGCAGACGCTTTTTGTAAGACTTACAAATATTTAACAGCAATTTATCTTTACTTTTTAGTCGTTAGTATTTGTTGTTGTTGTTGTTATAATAGTTGTTGTTGTTGTTGTTGTTGGCGGTGGTCTTGTTAGTCACACATTTATAAATTGTAAAGCCGCATTTGCCGGCTTTGGCAGCGCTCGCAAAATGATTTGGCCAAATTGGCGCTTGGGCGACTTTTACATTTGCATAAGTTGTTGGCAAACAGAAAGAAAAGCAGGAAAAGCAGCCAAATTATTGCTGCTTTCTTTATTATCACGTAATGCCGAGCCGGAAGAAGCGAGCACCAAAAAACAGACACACAGCCAACGCACTTTTTATCACTCCAATTTTTTTTTATTTTATTTTTTTTCTTATATATATTTTGTGTGTCGAGGGATTATACGGCACTCGGCACTCGTCCACAGCGTTCGTTGTGCGCTCTTTATTTTTGTTGTATCTTTTGTTGTTTCTCAACTTTGGTATGTTTGATAACACGCTTTCGCTGCCATCCGCCGTTATCGTCCTGTTCGACGCGCGCACGACTGTCAACTGACTGGCGGCTGTTGTCGGCAGCATCCACGAGTCGCCCCAGCCAGCGACTCATCTCCGGCGACAAAGCTACAAAATCTCTCAATGTACTAAAAAGGGCGGCACACTCACCAAAGCAAAGCAAACAACGAGAGAGAGAGAGCGAGAGCAAAAAGAGAGCGAGAGTAACTGTGAGAGGAAGAGAGCGTCTGCAAAGCGCTAACTGTCGGTGTTACTGACCTAGTAACCGTTTTTCAAGTTTATTCGTTGTGGCTGCTGCAAAAAGTAACAACAACAACAACAACAGAACGTTGCTCTTTAATACCCTGTACAGCAAAGGGGGGGCATTATCTTGTTATTGCAATCAATTTAAGCAGACTTTCGGTTTGCCCAACAATTTTGTAAGTGGATAATTTTTGATGCATGCCTCTCTGAGAAATTTTTGAGTATAATTTTCTACTAAGCCTGTAGCGCAAATTGTGTTTTCAGTTTTGCATGTAGTATTTATCTGTGCGCCGAGCCAGGACATGAAGTTGTCTGCATTTCATAATCTTCTCAAGTCCAATATTTATTTCTGCTCTTGTCGATAATTTGAATGTAACTAATATTGAATGATCAGCTGTTCATTTCCTCGATTTATCGCTACTTTACATAACTCTTTTAAGTCTTACTCATTAATGTAAATATCGATAGTTTTACTATCGGAGCGTCTGAGTTAGATATTCGAGCAAGCTTTTGTTACACTTTTATTAGTTATCAAGTTATTAATTAAATAGTTTAAAAAACAGCCAGATTAAAACATCGAATATGCCTGTTTGACTCTCTTTATGTTTCTAGCGAAGTAATAACTCAGTTTTGCAACTAATCTGATGATATTCATTTTAAATGGTAAAAAAATGAATAAGAAAAATTAAATAAAAAAAGCTATTGTAGAAAAACACAAGCAAAATGAACCGATTATTTCTTTGTATAAGCAGACTTGGCCCAATTGTGCTCTAATGCAATGTTTTTCATACAAGAACTCAGCTAACGAGCTATTATTGCACTGACAGCTATATGTTATAGTAACCCAATCCGATCTTTGATTGAACTCGCTTTCTTGCTGAAATATATAGCTATAGAATCATATTTTTTATGACAATCAATTAATTCATCGCCTCCCTTGACACTTGTACTAAATTTTTTTGCCTTATTGGCAATCGAATTGAATTTCTACACCAAAATTTCTACTGCAAGCCATTTTGTTTTGAGTGTTTCGGTGTTGCAGCTCAATTAGTTGCCCCCGCCACGCCCTACCAGCCGCAGTTAACCCCCTGCTCAGGCCACTCAAGCGATTGTCAGCTTTAATGGGCATGCAAATTTGGGTGCGAGCAATCTCAACAATCAATTTTAGCATTTGCCACGTGTAAAAGCACTGCCAACGGAAACGGAAATAGCAGCAATAGCAAAAAAAAGCAACTCACACACACACACACACACACTGTGTTAAACTCAATCATGTGAGCAACATGTGTGCACGCGTCGATACTTATTGGAAATTCAATTTTCAGTAAATGCACACAAATTGATTCCAACACACACACACACACACACACTTGTGCATATATGTGTGTGCGTATTAAGTGTAAAACTTTTCAATTTACGTTTTGTTTCGTAGCATCAAATATCCGGAGAGCTGTCAAAAGTATTTGTCGAGAGATTTTCAAGTATGCCCTGCTGCTCATTCTTTTACTTTTTTTCTTGTGTCTTCTGGCACATTTTTTATTAGATTCGAGTGTGAGTGTGTGTGTGTGTGTGTGTGCTCAGGTGTGTGTGCCATTGCTGTCCTGTCTCGCAACTCAACTCCACTCAACCTCTGACATATGGCATACAGGTTGCTGCTTATCCGCGCCTGAAATTCCGCATCATGCAGAGCAAACACTTGTTAATTACTTTTATTATAATATATATATATATATATATATGTATGTATATATATATATTTATGTATATGTATATATCCAAGGCTACAGTTGCACAGTCACGCAATTTAACCGCGACCCTCTAGCCCCCTGCAGGCCTCGATAACCGCACAGCCTTGGCATTATTGCCTGTTGCTTTTTGCCTTGCTAATGGGCGTTCTCTGGCTCAATTGGCAAGCCTGGAGGGTGGCCAATACAGAGGTGCTATTACCACATATGCACATGTGTGCGTGTGTGTGTGTGTGTGTGTGCACACTCATTCACCGCAGCAGCTGATGTGGTCGGCCTACTTCCGGATGCTCGAATAAATACTTGCTAGAGCACCCCACTCATTCTCATTCTCATTCTGATACTCATTCTCACATTCAGAAACCCCAACCCAACCCAACCCAATCCTGTTGTCGTCGCATACAAGTAATTGCAATCAGCACCTTGGCAACGTGGCGCAGCTGGGCGAAAAAGTGTGCTTGCTTACAACATGTGTTTTTATATTTAACGCCTACATAGACAGCTCTTAACCCTAGAACGTAACTTATTTGCCGATAGCCCATCAAATCTAAGAAGCAACTAAAACAGCTCTTTTTAAGCTGTTTTTTTATGGAAACATTTATGGAGTGATCGCTTTCAAATAAGGCATAAACTGCAGTTAATTCAGTGGAACATCTGGAGGATGATGAAAGACAAGTGAGAAACACTCGAGAAGTGCTTAACATCCAGGCAGCTATAAAAATACTAGATTGATATAACAGATCCATTCATTTATCCATATATTAAATTTTGTAAAAATGCCAGCTATTTATAGCTAAGAAATTAATGCTTGTAGTTATTAATAATATGATTAATTAACGTGTGCATAATTTATTCACAGCTGCTGATTACAATTCAAGCTAATCGCTCCAAGAAATACCAGAAATAAATTTGAGTTCATCAATCATTACTTTGTTGGCCTAACAAACGCAGGTCGTCTCATTATTTTAATCGGCTTTCTGGTGTTAAAGCCATTTAGAGGAACATCCGCAGTTGCCGAAGGTGCCGCAATTTATATGCTAATTAACAATTCTTAATTACAATTTCTTACCGAATGCAGCTGACAGTGTATGTATATGTATTTATATAGAGTACAGGCAGTTCGGTTTACTTTATTATAATTACAAAAGTGTCGCACTTTGGCGCTGCGATGTGTGTGTGTGTGTGTGTGTGTGGGTGTGTAATGTTGCGTATGCGTAATCTAGCCAAACACTCGCCGCGTGTTTTGTCGGCTTAGGCAAATTGACGCAATTGTGAATTTTGGTATATTCCTGGTGGAAATTAAGCTGAATGCTGCTCAACATGATTGGCATTGTTTGCGATATCAATAGAAATCAGTTGAGGGACAATGTCCCCACTAAAATGTTTGGCATTGTTGTGCAGCCTGTCACTTTTGAGCCTGCCACACACTCTCCATGTCAGTCAGAATGCAAATTATTAAGCAACTAATTAACCAACAGGAAATGAACAGAGTGCGAGCGGCAGATAGACAAGCCCAGATACTGAAAACAATGCCCAGCTAAAGGCCTCTTCTCGGCAATTTGGTTGGATGTTTTGGCCAAAAAGCTTTTCCAATTAAATTTATAACTTATTTATGACAGAAAGTAATCTTCTTTGGGCATTAGGTGATGTAATAAAATTGATTGAAATATAATTGAGAATTGACATAAAAGCTAAATAAATAGACTCACACACACACACGCACACACATGGCGCACACACTTGTAAAATCCTGGCTGACTTGGCTTGGCAGGCACTTACAATCAACGATTACCTTTACACCTGCCATTTTGAAAATAAGCCATAAGCGGAAATGACATCAAAAGGATATTGTTATATCGATGAGGCCAAAGTCAAGCCAAGGACCACATTCAGCAGACGAGAACGCGTCGACGAAAATAAATAGCAGCTGAAGAAAAAAAAATAAGGTATGGCAAAAGGTGCCATAAAATAAATAACATAAGAAACGAAATAAACATTTTTTGGGCAAAACGAGAGCAAAAAAAAGAAAATAAAATGGAACACACACCAAGTTCCAACTGTGTTTTTATGTGTGTGTTGCTGGCATAAAATAGACTTATCCTAATGAAAAAAGTCTTGCAGGCACGTTAAGTAAGATATGTATGTGGATATCACACAAGGTAATGCTCGGAGTCAGACCAGGGTTGGCTAGACTGAGCGCTCCAATAAGCTCAGAGTGTGTATGGTGTGTGTGTATGTGTGTGTGTGTGTGTGTTGTAAGGCATCGAAACGCTAAAAGTTAGGCAGGGCAATAGAGAAACTGCTAAGCAGCTTACAACTCAAACTCCGCAACATTTTGTCCCTTTTCCTCTTGCTTCACTCGGCTGCAATTGCTTGTGAGCGCAGCTTGCCTAATTTTATTTTGAAACAGCTTACATCAGATTAAATCAATTATTTAAAGTCATTTCCTCAATTTATGCAGTGCAGTTGATGCTTGAAAAAGTGCTCCACTGACTGGGGCTCACTTTCTGCCTGATTTTAATTTGAATTTCGAGTCTGAATTGCGGTTTTTACTTAGTATCAATATCAAATATAAATAGTATTAATTTAAACAAAAAAATTGCACTTTTGATACGATTTTTTCTCATTTTTTTTGGGCAGTTATTTACGTAATAAAAAATATTTATTTTAATATTTGAATCCATAGTAAATTGTAAAATAAATTAAAAATAAATCTGCACTTCAAATAAAATTCCAATCTGATTTTTTGCCAAATCAATTAAGAAGCAAAACAAGTGCAGAGCAGCATTCCGCACAGAAATTGGTTGAGTTTTCTGCCAAGTTATGATAAGTAGTAAAAAGTTGCTGGAAACTTTTGGCTATTTGAGATTTGGCATGCTTGCAGGCTGTGGAAGTGTTTCCGCACTGAGTGAACCGAAAGCAATAAGCCAAAGTAGTCAAGTGTTCATTATGGAAGATTCCTGAAGCAGCCACGGACACTTGAGACGTGTGAAAAAGCAAATGCCGAATCAGATAAGATAAGAGAGAAGCTAAATGAATAAGTTCAGAGAGCGAAAAGAGAGCAGCAGCTAACTGGGAAGTAAGTAAGTTCGGCGACTGTTTGAAGTCTGCATTCAAATTAAGCAAATTTGTTTGATTTTTGACAGCATAATTAACATTTTAAATGCATATAAAAAACTGAGTGAATATAGCCAAATGAATATACATATATATATATAGTATATAGGCTTTTTTGATTGCCGTCATTTATTGCTGGCACTTATTGTGACCCAATTGCCAACTGACCTGCATTTGTTTGGTTAAAAGAAACGCGTAAACTGGTTGAGTTGAACACTGTCTGAATGTGGCACATAAATGCAAAAATGATGAAAAAAGCACAACAACAACAACCAAACCAAGTAAGAGCGACTCTTTAAGGCAAGCCGAATGATAAATACCCTTGCAGGACAGACAGAAGTTAAAATTACTATATGTGACTGAGAAATCTATATGATATAATAGTTCGATGTTGTTGACTATCTGTATAAATGGAAAAATCTGTCTATTTTGAAGGGTATTTAAACTTCGGCTTGTCTATGTTATTTGCTTTTATTACACTTATGAAATGATGTATTGCGTGTAGCTTACCTTTGGGTGTGCCAAATAAATATTATTATTACTAAGCACTAAAACACGTTCTCAACTTGCCCTATTATCATAAAATTCTTAAGCATAATCGGCATTTTGTGGACTTGAATAGCTTTATGGGGTTTTTATACAGGCGCTTAGATTATAGTTGTTATAAATATGCACAGTTATGTTTAGGGTAGTTTTGCACAGTGTAAGTCATTTTATGTGGCACAACAAATCCTGCTCGAAGTCAGATGTTCTTTTTGGAATTTATTTGAGCTATTTTTCTCGATTTTTTTCGCACAAATCAATTAAAATCAAATTTCAATGTCTGCTTTGGCTGTGAGTTGGATAGTCTCCCCACATTTATAGGGTATGCCGAGTTTTGTAATTTGAATCTATGTACTATTCCTGCGAGAGCTGATGTTTTTCGCTGGCGGCTGGTTTTTTATTATACGCTTGTTTTCCTTTTCAATTAAACGGCGTCGCGCAGTTGGCCAGTTTCTCATTTTTTTCTATTTTTCTTCTATTTTTGTTTGTTTTGTTTTGGTGCTGGTTGCTTGATTGTCTGAGGCAGGTCCTGCAAGGACCTTTTGCATTTAAGTCTAATTGCTGAGGAGCATTGTGCTGCGGCACAATGATATTTCGCTTCGTCGTCGCTTTACTGGCGACTTAGACTAAGCGCCTCACTTTAAGCCCTTTGAAATGCTGCGATAGGGGACACTAAGGACACAGGACACACAGGACACACAGAGCACACAGTAGCCAGTCTTGTCGTATTAGAGCGTATCACAAATTAACTCAATGCCAGCTGCAAGCCGAGTAAAGTTAAGTAAAGAAAACCTAAGCTCTAGGCGAAAAAGGCAGCAGGAACAAACATGGCTGCTGGATGTCATTAAACGCATCTCGCTTCCGGTCGCAATCAGCTTGCAGCAATACACATTGATATGGGGCGTTGCCACACAACCCGTTGGCTGAAATCACACTAATAAAACAAATTTGTGTTGCCTCATTAAAATTGCAGTGTCACTCTACTGCCCCTCAACCCAAGGCTACCCCCTTAATAGTCCTGGCCAGGACATACGTGAACATTTCAGTACTGCGGATGCAATAAAGTGTAGAATTTATGTGCTTGCGCCCGCCTGACAATTGAATTAAATTTCCAATGCGTCTTCGAAGGGGGGTAGCGGGGTTTTGAGAAGGACGAAGACGTGTACGAGGACATTGCAGGACGACTGTCTGCAGTAATAACTGTAATTTTTGGCAAATGTTCAAGACAGTCTCTCTCTCACACACACACTTTAGCTGCCGCTCACATAGCTCATCTAAGAATTCACTCCATTTAGCATATGTTTCTTTATTGCCACGCCCCTTCCTCCTGCTCCTGCCCCTCTGTCTGGTTGCATAATATTTATGGCTTAATATGCATAGACATATGCACGTAGTTCTCTGCTAGCCAAAAATTCGATATTAATAACGCTTAAAATAGTCAAATGTCCTGGCCACAAATTAAATTTAGTTTCTGCATTTGTCAATGAATTATTAAACTTGCTGTTGACACAGAATCTTAAGAATCTTTAGAAAATATATTGTAATTTACACACATGATAGATGATATATATATGTGAAGACAACTGCAATAATAATATTCAAATGGAATTACAATTTTATGTTAGTTGAAATTATACAAGAGAAACATTCTGAAGAAACTAATGAATACGACAAAAGCCAATTAAAAAGCATACATAAATTCAACATCGAACTGTTCTAGATATATTTCTGACATCTAAATTTATAAGCGTTATCGTTGGATCTACAATGATGCATGTTATATATATATTTTTTCATATTTCTCTCATCGATTTGTACATTTGTCACATTTATTTGTGGCTTAATTTAGCTGCTATTAAAGCATGTTTGCTGTGGCCAAGACTGCTCCATTTAGCAACAAATCAATACACAACACATACTCGAGTCGCTTTATTACGCACTTTAACAAATTATAATGGCTTTGATATAGGGTATAATAAGTGGTAAAACGAAAATCTGGCAAACTTGTGATTTTTGGCAACACAACTTCCATTGAATTTGCTGAATTTATCTCGCTGAGAAAGAAAATGTTGCCAAAAAACACAGACAGTGTTGCCAGAGTGTAAATGTGTGTATGTGTGTGTGAGTGTGCGAGTGTGTGTGTGGGGTGGGGTGGAGGTTGGCTTGTGTCCGTTGGAAGCAGCGCCAAGCAGATATAATAGCTTTTGATTACAGTTTATGGATGTCGCCCTTAGCTTTTTTCGCTGTCAATGTTTGTGTAGCTGGTTGTGAGTATATATGTGTGTGTGTGTGTGTGTGTGTGTGTCTGGCTGTGTGCATGTGTGTATGTGTGTTGGCTAGAAAACTTTGCTGTTTAGTGGGCGTGCGCCACAGCGGCGTCACTAACTGAACCAAGAACTGAAGCCAAAAACTGATTCCAGAACAGGAACATACCAGCATAAATACATGTATACATCTATATAAATAGTTGCACACAGTGGGCGCTATAAATCTGTGACCTGGCTCGTACTTTATGCAACTTTTAATATTGAAACAGTTTTATTGCACCAAAAAAAAACCAAAAAAAAAACCCAATTGACTTTTATGCAAATAAAATAATGCGATTGCTCCTGTTTTGCTGGTTTTCCGGCAAGGAGCAAATCATTGATTTTTATTTACCGTTTGAATTAAGTGCACTACACACAGACAATAACAGCGAGGCACTGTCTGTGGGGGTGTGGCTGAGGGGGGGGATGAGACTATCGTCACATTTTCATAACGTAAGTGAATAGAAAATTGAATCAAATCTAATAATAAATGCTTTTATGCAGCCCTTAAGCACTAGGAAAGATGACGACGACAATGTTTGCCGACAATAGGGTGGATTTGTAGGGGTTGTTGTGGAATGGAGAGGGGTGTGGGGAGCGTGTGTAAGCCTGCAGCATGAGGAGAGAGGCAGAGAGAGCGAGGGATAGGTAGGTGCCTGAGCTCATGGATATTGCCCTTGATATGCTCACGCCGCCTACAAGCGCAACATTTTGTTTGCCAATATGCATACACTGCACAAAAAAATATATAGATTATATTCTTTTATTCTTCCATTTGCATATTATTTGAAGACATAGGAAGTTAATCGTTCTGAAAGAAACATAATTTAGTTTTGACTGCCACAAAATTTAGTATAAGATTTTATTCTTATTTATTATTTTTGCACAGTGTGCATTTGTCATGCCACATAGTTGTTGTTGCCTTGTCTCAGCATTCAGCATTTAGCAAATGTCTGCGCTGTTAACGTTTTTTCATTTATTCCAATTTTTTGCATTTAAGTCAACGCCTTCGGGTCGTTCTGGCTTCAATTTGGCCTTAAGCAATTTGAACGAGTTTCCCATTTCCCATTCCATTGGCTCGGATTACAAAGAAGCCTCTAGTTGCACCGCCAGCCGCACTTAACTAGTTTGACTTGGAGTTCATTTGGTGTGGCATCTGAAATGCTGCATGCAACACAAATACTCATATAGACACACCTTGACACACACACACACACACGCGCACACGCAGAGTCCTGCAGACAAATGGAAGTAAACTCAATTCGAAATGTTTTTTGTTATTCGTTATTCTCTCATATCCTGTGCACACCCATACCCATCCCCGAACACATGTGAGTGGATGTAGATGTGGATGTGGATGTCGATGTGAATGTTGTGTTGAGTGAGTGCTGCTAGTCAATTTCAATAATTCAACTCATACGAATGGCAAACGGAACAAAAGCAACCTGAACCAGGATGAAACAATGCCATACTTCAACCTGTCGTAAAAGGTCCATAAAACTGCCTCATATGGCAATAGCTCAATTATAATTGGCTTTATAGTCCATCATCTTATTATTACAGAGCTCTAAATAAACATAATAAACATGAAGTATGTGCAACTTTCAGCAGCAACTTTCAAAATCGATGGGTATGTTTAAGATCCTTCAATTTGGCAACAAACTAAAAGTCATTGGCTTAAAGTCCGAGCTAAGAATTGAAGAGTTTTTCTCTTTGCGTTGCTCGATTTCATCAGTTAATGCTCTCACAGAAAGTTTGCTTAAAGTTTTATGTTTTCTATTTTTATTTTGTTTATTTCGTTTCTTTGCGCATTTCGCTGTTTCTCATTGCCCACGCCAAATTACTCAATGGAAGTCTATTAAAGTGTTTTTCTATCAACTTTGTCATGTTATTGGGCAAATACATCAATTGCGTGCTATGTCCTTTTTCCCTCTGCCTTACTTACTTTATAAATTTTCCTTATTATATGAAATACCCTGTAAAAAATATTGCATAATGAAGTTGGACGAGAGTATGCAACAGGCTAAGGAAAGCACATATAAATGAGACACAATTGTTTAGATGTAGTTCAAATTGATATATATCACACACAGATATATAATTGATAAGTTCTAAAGTTTTTTATTAAGATCGGTTAGGAAACACAGAGTTTCATATTGATAAGAAAAATACAATGTATTTAATAGCTGGGCATTTGGGGGTAACTTCCAGTTGAGCACTCTCGAGTCGAGCATTTTTACTGGGTTTTATTGATGTTGGACTGTTGGCATAATAAAACTTTTGAGACCACATAAATTGCGCAGCATTTTTTATTTACTTAGCATCGTTTATCAGTCACCCAGTTGTGGACTGTGGAATGTGGACTGTGGATGGTAAAAATTGGTTCGTTTTGCACTTGCTTAAAATGCGGGCAGGAAACGTTTATTTATTTGTTGGACTTTTGAAAATTATATAGTATAGTCGCATATAATATATATATATATATATATATATATGTATGTATATATATATGTGTATATATATATATATGCAGCCTTAAGCTTTAATATTTATTTCCGTTTGCTGCTCGGCGGCGTCGTTTACGCAGTTGTTGCTTTTGCTCTTTGCTTTTTGCTTTTTGCTTTTTTGTTGCCATTTTGCGCTGTGGAACTTCCTCATTACTTCACTTGTGGCGTACGTAATTCAAGTGGCTCAGATGGGGCAGGGTGCGAGGTGGCAGGGACTGGGGCTGGTTGGAGGCTGAGGTTACGGGCTGACTGAGGACTAGGACACGGTGGCGAAAGCAGCAGCAAAAGCGTGAGTTGTGAATTGTGAATGTTTTAGTTTTGTGTCGCACTCTGTGTGTGGCTGTGTGTGTGGCTGTGTGTGTGGCTGTGTGTGTGTGTGTAGCTGTATATTTTTGCATAGCCTGCATTCTTTTCACACTGTCCATCGTTGCGACCAAAGATTTATGTGCGAGCTGCTGCTGCTGCTGCTGGTGCTACTTCAACTGTTATTTACAGCACTCGCTCCGCAAATTTATGTCTACTGAGCAGCAAACACTTCAACAATTAAATTCATATACTAAAATAAAAATTAATGCATACATTTATCGAATTGTTTCGTTGTGAAATCAATTTCAGTACAATTCCTCAACGAGTACAAATAAATCGTTCTACACTTTTCGCATTTATAATGGAGCTCAATGTCCATAAATATTGGACAACAATCGAGTCTATAGATAAGATATAAAAGAAGCAATTGCAAAGCTCTTCAAGCATGAAATTACAGATTAGTGCGTGAGTTTCTGTTTGGTAGTAAATCCATTTATTGAGAAGTTATGGAAGCACTGCCACAACTCATGTGTTGCTGCAACAATTGCTGCAAGCAAATACTTTAACCTGTGATGGCACGTTTCACTGCAAGTTGCAGCTGGACAGCAAGTGTATTATATATATTAATTGTTCCATGAGCTGGAACTAAAGAGCTATTTATAATCCACTTTGTATTTCACTTGTGCATAAATATAATTTCCACAAAATGTATAGCATACTTTTTGGGGCAGATGTTGTATTTATTTTATTTTATTAAATGAACACAAATGAGAATGATAATTAGCTTTTAAGTGTTTGTTAAATGCTCTACACTAAATCACCAACAATTCGAATTAATTTATTTTATATCCGATTAACAATTCCATTTCATTATGTTTGTCCGTTTTGTGGTGTTATTGTTATTTATTTGCTATTTCGTTTTATTTTATAGTACTCGTACTTTTATGAGTGGGTTGTGAGTATCATCAATCTTAGAATCGAGTTTGAATATAGTATTACAGAAGGGGTTAAACTATGTCTAAGAAACCTCGAAATTCGAATCTCTTTTGTCAAAACATAATGTAAAAGTGTCTATTGTCTAATCAACATTAATTCTATATGGTATATATGTATAGTCAGCTATTCTGTCTACTTTTGTGAATGTTCGTGAAGTACTTGAAAAATCAAGAGTATTTGTGTAGCTGCTCTTGTTTTCTATCAAATTGAGCCCTTGAGTTCAAGAGTCAAACGCGTAAACTTCAAATCGACATCTGCGCTAGTTTCGCACACACACAGACACTCGCACACACATAGCGAACTTGTGTTGGGGGCGGAGGTAGAGTGGATGGGGCGTGGCTGGGTTTTACAGAGACAGTGGCTTCATTTTTTGCTCCATTTGTGTTATGCTTTTTAGATATTCATATTTTGCCATTGATGATATTTTCACTACTTACGTATGCATAACACGTACGTAACACACACCCACACACACAGTCGCACACTCGCAGACACGCACACCATTACAAATATAGAATAGCTATACTATATAGTGGCTGGCTGTACCTTTTTGGCGTATTAACTCTACCAGGCCTGCCTGGCTGCCTGCCTTGCAGTGTGTGCGTGTGCCTTGAATTTGCATATTTTTTGACTTAACACATCCTTCAAAAATTGCGAAACGCGTTTGCGATAGCTTTGGCATTTCCTTGACGTCCTTCCGTTTTCCGCTTTTCACATCTCTACATATTTTTGCTGTCTATTTTGCTTCTTTTCTTTTTTGCGTTTTCCTTTCAGCTATTTTTTATTTTCCTCGTTGTACGTTTCTCATTTCTGACGTGCTGTTCAATACTTTAAAGAACGTTCCTTAATGCATTTTTGCCACTCTCTCTCTCTCTCTATCTCTTTCTTTCTCTGTGTCTGTCTCTATCTGTTTCCCATTTAAATTGAATTGTTTGCATTGTTCTGTTCTGTTTGTAGCATCGCTTGCAAATTGGTTCACAGTTGAATTTAATGGATTAACTGCGGCTGTTTCTTAAATTTCAGTTACTCAGTTTGAGGTTGCCTCGAGGCCGACTTGCTCTCAGGACAAGTGGCGCTAATCCTTGACTTTGCTGCTAATGCACGTCGTATGTCAAACACCAAAAACGTTTACAATTCTCCCCCCAAACCAGCAGCCCCACTCACAACGCAATTTATATGCCTTCCGCTGACGGATCTGCCCCTCCTCGGCTGTTTCTTGTTTGCCTTGGCAGCGTCTTTGGCTGTCTCAGCCGCAGCGCGCCTCTTTGCCCCTGCAGCGTCTACTTTTTCGCATCCTTCGCTGTGCCGCTTTGTATGCTATGCATTTTTCTGCACTCTTGACTCTTAAGCGTGCACTCGGCCAGCCAGCCATACCCTCCTCCACTCCTCCACTCCTTGCTAACTGCCGGGCTGCCTGGCTGCCTCGTCAGCAAGAGCTCGTTTTCTGTGCGTTGTTTGTCTTAAGGGATATGTGCACCAGAGCTATCCCCAAACTCCCTACTCTCTCTAGTGTGTTTGCTAGCACTCTGCCGCAGGCATTTTGATAAGAAAAACAAACAGCGCGCTTTAGTCCTACAAAGTGTAACAGAGAGAGTGAGAGATATAAACAGAGAGAGAGACAGCCAGTGAGTGAGTGAGTGAGGCTGCTGCAAAGCTCCGGCACATACAAGCTTAAGTGTCACTTATGCGTTTTAATGTTGGGAATTTAATTTTCAAATTAACTTAAGAAATGTGGGGTCTACACTAGACATATATCATATATATATATTTATATATATATATATATAGTATATATAGCTGCACTACCAAATCCATTTACTGTTTTCATAAGCTGTGCTCATTATTCAGTAAGGCAAAATGAAAAACTCAAGAGTAAACCACTTAAAACATAAAAGGAAAATGAAAATGTCAAAGAATATTATGACATCAATTGGTCTGCATTTCAGTTTCTGAACTTTTGAAATCTATGAGAGAGATGGCGATATACAGATGAAGAGAGACAGAGAAAGAGATTGATAAGCATCAGCACAGCGAAAAGGTTAAATTCATTTCAGCTACTTACGAATTATTCTCAATGACTTATTAAGTAAGGACATATTCTGAAACATAAATAAGTTTTAAGATTATTAATTTAACAAATATATTTAATTCCAGGCTCTTAAGTTTTTTGCACAGCAGATGTATTTATGGGAATAGGAATAAACTTGTGATAGTCTCAGTATTTTGTGGATCTAAATTGGTTAACTTTTCATTGATGTTATTTTTTCTCCAAAACTGTCTCAAATCGCAATTAGGTTTCAATCATTTTATTCAAATGCAAAAACTATATAAATAAATACAATTTGCCAACAGGCTCATCATGTAGAAACAGTGATAAAGATATCCAGGATGCCTTTCAATTCCAATTGTGGAATCTTTATTTATGCCCATTACACACGAGACTGCGGACAGTCCAATGTGCTTTGTCCCCCTGGCCTTTTGCCACTTTCGCTTGTTAGGCTCAAATGTTGCACATAAATAAATGACAGAGCTTGTTAGGCGTCGTGTGGCATGTGCGGCAACAAAAGTGCAGGCTAACAAGAGTCACAAGTCACACAAATCCCCACAGCGCAAAGATAGACTCATTAGATGAAGCGTATGTGTGTGCCACATGTGTGTGTGTGTGTATCCTGTACTCCTTTGCAAAAGCTGCGCATTGGAGCAGAAAAGTGAGCGGCAAGGCAACATCTGAGCCAGGTAGCAATTGTCTTGAATTATCTTTTATTTCCTTGCTCAAATTGCGCCAAGAAGTTAAATTTAATTGAAATTTATGCATTGCAACAAATTTAATTTAATAACCATACCCTGTTAAGAGGCAAACAATAGGGTCGTCTGACTCTAGCTTTATCATTTTGGCATATATGTATTTTTTAATCGATTGTCACTAATCGATATTTATTGATTTTCATACTTGCTCTATATCTATATTCGTAGTTTCAGATGGACTGGCAAAACCAATCGACTCTTCCAACTAATCCATTTTAAGCTTCAAATGTCCAACAATTGTTTGCAGTTGTCAACGTTTAATTGCATTAGTGAATGTTTTTATGGGAAAATGCAATTTTTGTTATAAATGTGGCTCCATAAATTATAACAAAATTCCACTGCCAAACAAAATGCATTTCGATTTATTGCTCGCATTCAGAATTCAATTGAAGTTTTGCGTCTCTTTGTTCTTCGCGTAAATATTGCTATTAATTTTTAACAACACCCAGCAATAATACCCGGAAATGGAACACCCCCAATATGGAACAATACAATTCGAGTACTATTTGCATTTGCTGTTATTCATTATTTCGTATTTCATTTCGTTTTCGGGCTTAAGTGGCAAATTTATATGCAATGCCAGAGTTTGGTCATTGACTCTTTGTACAACAACAATTACCAAAATTTGATTAATTGAAAGCTTAACTGAAAAAAACGCTGCTAATTTATGTTATCGCTGTATTAAAAATCCAGACACTTGTGAAACATTCCAATTGGAATTTTTGATTTGGTCTCAAGATTAATGGCAGACTTAAAGAACTGCGCTACGCAAATACTATGCAAGTAGAATATTAAAACCGAAAATCAGCTTTATAATGTCATTATAAGTGTACAAAAAACCCACTTTGAAAATCATGATATATTGCTGATCTTTTGCTTGTTTTTAAGAACCGTTTATTCCAATTAAGTACAAAAATATTGTAAGCGAATTTGAAAAGTAGAGTTCAAACAGAGAAGTAGTCTTTGCTCGATTTGTAAACACTTGTATATTTACCGAGATAAATTCAGAATATTAATTACGAAAATGGCAGTCAAGGACGATCCGAATGAGTTGCGTCGCTTTGTGCACTGGGGACCCATAACCGTGCTGATTATCACATTAATTGTTTCACTGACCACGTTGCAATGGTGGCCAATGGATTTAACATTTTGGAACACTGCACATTTTGGCCACTTTGTGCTGCTCAACCTGTTGGCCATCTACAACTTTGTGATGGCCGTGCTGTTGGGTTCCGGACTGTTGCCCCGTAAATGGAAGCCCGTGTACCAACGGGAGGCCAAACTAATGCAGTACTGCAAGAAATGTGAGGGCTGGAAGGCTCCACGATCGCATCACTGTCGCCGCTGTGATCGTTGTGTCGTCAAAATGGATCACCATTGCCCGTGGATGAATTGCTGTGTGGGCTGGGCAAATCAAGCCAACTTTGACTTCTTCCTGTTCTTCTATATGTTAAGTAATCTGCATGCCGCTATTGTGCTCTGCTGTGCGGGCTTTCGTTTCATCTATAGACGCCAGTTATGGCATCCTCTCCAAATGGTGGAAGTACTGCGTCTGCATTTCTTCAGCATCTCCATGTGCATCTTTGGTTTTGGCCTCGCAGTTGGCATTGTGCTCTGCATGCTCAAATTGCTACTGAAGCAAATGTCTGGCATTCTGAGGAATCAAACAGATGTCGAGCATTGGATACTGCAGAAGGCCAACGCTCGTCGCTCTTTTGCCAAACTGAAACCCTTTATGTTTCCCTACGATCTCGGCTGGTATGCAAACTTGGGCCAGGTGTTCAACACTGAGTCTCAGCTGCGCAGCAGGGGCATTCATTGGGCTCTGCGACCGGGCTGTGATACATATGACCTCACCTGCGAGCAGCTCGCCCAGAAAGCCGCTAAACGGAAGCGAACTCGTCTTTACAAGTGCATTCGCAACTTTACTGGACATTGGCTGCCCATTTGGTCGCAGGGTTTGTCGGTTAGCATATTCATACCCTGGACAGATGATCTTCGCATTAGCCTACGGCAGGATGATCTAATACGGGTTACACGCATACGCAAGCACTGGCTGTTTGGGGAGCTTGTCATCGATGGATCGAAGGATCAACGCAATGAACCTATTCGTGGCTGGTTTCCCAGTCGCTGTGCCATCGATGTAACAAAGAAAAAAGCTGGAGAGATCAAGATCGAGAGCGAGATTGAGAGTAAAGGCGATGGATACTTTGGGAAGCAAAAGTTCGGTTTGCAAACAACGTTTGAAAAGGATTAGCCAAGGCCAATAGCAAATCACAGTCCATCACTGATTAAACAAAATTTAAGCTTAGCCTTTAATAGTTGGCACATAAAAAAAATCCAGCTTAAATATTAAATATTAAATATGGCTCATAATTGGCATGCTCTGTAGCCTAAGCTTGGTAACTGAGAGAAAATCCTAGACTACAAGGATTTTCAATTATCTAAGCTTTGAGCTATGGGCTTAGTCTGCATATTCAAACTATTGTACTACTTTTTAGTGAGGTGTTTCCTTGTAATTTGCTTTATTGTTTTCATGTTTTGCTTCTTTTTTGTTTTGGCCATGGCCAAAACACCCACAGGAAACAGGAACCTGTGCGCTTCGCACATGTGTTGCGACGAGTGGATTTTAGATCAAATGAATGGCAAATACCAGCCTCGTGCCACCCAATGGGGCCTTGAAACACACAAACTCACCATGCGAATGCATTGAAATTAAAATGGATGAGCTGCAAAAGTTGAACAGCATCGCGTATTTGTACTATTGTGCTATTGATGTACTCTGTATTATAAACAAGGCCATGTAAATCAATAGCTTTTATTTGAATGGATATCATTCTCTCTCTGTGTGTGTGTGTGTGTGTGTGTGTGTGTGCATCAGGTAAAAGGCATAGTGCTAACAATGGCCAACTAATGTCGGCATCCTGCTGAAGCTGTCTAAATGATCGATTGTGTTTATTTAATGATGATCCAAAGCTATGCCTGACAGCTGATGTTTAATTATGCAGTCAGACTCAGTCAGACTTTTAGCTGCCAATTATCGTTTGCATGTTAAACAGTTTTAAAAGAATTTGTTACCATGAAAGTTGACTTTTCACAGTGAATTGATACGTTAATCAAGAAAATAAGTTATTATTTCATGTGTTTTCTTTTCAGCAAATAAATAAACTAAAATATTGCTTGAAAATCTTTTCCGATTTTAAATTTGTAACCAATTGAAAACCATTTCACTTTACATGCAACGGAAACGGAATCGAATAACAATTCAGTTTGGCATCCTCATAGAATATACAAATGGAGACTGTTCAAATGTTGTATTATGAATTTCTATAAAATGTTATATAATGCCTGTGCAGCTTATGCCACATGGTGTTGCTGGCCACACACTAGGGAAATCACACAAGCAACTAAATACAAATCAAATGCAGCTTTGTTTAAGTGTCCTTGCTGCAATTTTGGCCTGGGTTCATCTTGTGTGCTTAGTTCAAAATTAGATAAATATAATTTGAATGTGTATGTGTAAATTGTTGCAAGTTTGCCGCTGGGAAATCAATTGTCCGTTTTCACAAGTTAACCGAAACTGGGAATTGTTCGAATTTAAGAACAACAGTTTCCCAAGTTTGCCATATTCTGACAAGCAACAATAAATCAAAGCAACAACTGACAAACAAATGCATTTATGATCAAATATTTAAAGCTCACCTTTCAATTTAGAGCAATCGAAGATGCGAAAGTGGTATAAATACGATACTCAGACTCAATTCACACAAATCAGATTTCAGATTTTTAAATACTTGCAAATACTTTAAATTGATAATTTAAAAAAGAGTTCGATTTGTTTGGCTAATGGTTTTTTTTTTAAGCTTTACAAATAACTTTAAATTGATAAATAAACATTTAAAGTAAATTTGTACCGTGAAATATAAATTGTTAAAGCATCTGGCAATGCAAATCTACTGCGGTTTCAGCGCTTTGCTTTCAATTTATTTGTCCAATATTTGAAGTGCATTTATAAATGAACTATATATACTATATACATATATATATATATATGTATATATATATATATTATATTTTTTTTTTAGCGGAAACAAAATAAATTCAGTTGTAGCGTTTGTCACAACAACAAAAAGTAGAACTGGCACAAGTCGTAATGACTTTTGTCGTTGCGAAATAATTGTGCGTGAATTTTATGCAGCTGAAAATGTTGCCAAGTTTTTGGAGCCAAAGCCAAAACACAAAACCACTGCTGGTAGCCGATAGCTGATGCCCGAGGGCAGTTTTGCTTTCAATGTCCTGCTGACATTTAATTTCACGCACTGCCGTCTATTTTGTGCCTTGGCAACACTTTTTGACTTTTATGCGACAGATGCGTTTGTTGTTTTTTTTATTTTTGTTCGCTTAACTTTGCTTTTTTGGCAGCCAGCGTTTTTTGGTAACTCGCCATGCATAGCCGTTATCGTCGTTACCATTTTCGTTGTCAGAGTCATTCTTCTTGGTTTTGTTCCTGTTCTTGTTCTTGTTCTCCTTGTCGTAATGCGATACTTTCGTTTTCCGCTGCCGACTGCCTGCTGGGCGCTCACAAAGGACTTTAAGGACATTGCTATTGTCTGCGAACGCAATGATGCACTACGTTAAGCGGCGACAGCATTTATCTACCCCAACAACGACGATGTTGATGATGATGATGATAGCTCAGGTATCATTTGCACAGGCTCGCCAAAACAATGGCAATTATTGGCGTCATTAGTGCAGGATCTTTTATCTCACATCAGTTGAGTGCATAAAATGCATAGGAGCACAAAAAAAATGCCAACTGCAGTTGCAGTTCCTTTCTTTATCGCTGTCATAGCCATCCTGGCCATCAACTCTTAAATCGTCCATTTTAAGCCAACAAAAGCCAGCAGAGTGTTTATACTCTGCTTCTTCTTCCTGTCATCCTTTTGTTTGCTTTAATTCTTACTTAAATCTAGAGCAGTACAGCTAAGTGTAAGCTGCAGCTTGACGCTTGTTGCGATCAAAATATGTACACAGTGCAATAGGGATGGGCTCAACTTGAATATACGTATATACATATATACAGTGTCTCACAGCTTATTCCGATCAGTGTCAAAGAAAAAAAGTAATTGCCTGCCATAAACTAATCATTCTTTATTTTTCAAAAATTCCAAAGACCGATGGTAGGTACATGTATTAACCACCAAAATTAATATATGACCCCAATACACTGGGGTTTCCCCACCTGCTAGGTAGGATTATGTATAAAAAAGTACCCTATTTCGAGGGGAAATTTTTTTGGATCAGTCTAAATAAAATAATATATTTTGAGTATAAAAACATAAATAAGGATGTTAATACTTAGTATGATATCCTTTGGCCTTAAGAACATCCCTTAACCTAATATTCATGGAAGATACCAGCTTCCTGGTAGCTTCTGGGCTGATTCTGCTCCACTCATCCCGCAGAGCATTTTTGAGGTCTTCTTTGCTGGATATGCTGTGCTTCCGGATGTTATTTTCCAGCAGAGCCCACAAATTCTCAATAACATTTAAATCTGGCGACTGGGCCGGCGGAATTATCATGTGGGGGCAGTTCCTCATGAGCCAGGACTGTACTATCTTGGCCTTATGCTTGGGATCGTTGTCCTGGTAGAACCGGAAAGTATCTCGGATTCCTAGCTTCTCGGCACTTTGGAGTAAATTTTCCTTCAGTAAGTCGAGGTATACATTCTTGTCCATTGTTGTCTCAATGAACACCAAATTCCCGACGCCGGCTGCCGAGATACACATGCCCAGACCATGACACTTCCTCCACCATGCTTGACTGTTGAATTTACATGTTTGGGATTCAGGTCAGTATTGGACTGTCGCCACACATAATTCCGTCCGTCCGAGTCAAAAACGGTTAATTTGGACTCATATGCAAATATGACTGTGTTCCAGATCTCCAAATCCATGTCCAAGTGGTTTTTGGCGAACGTCATCCAAGTCCCTCTATTTTGTACGCTTATAAAGATATTTTTTCGTGGTACTCGGGCATTAAAGTCATGTTTGCGCAGAAAACCTGCGCACAGTTTCCACACAGCACTTTTTCCCCATTTCATCCTCCACCTGTTGAGCCACTTTTGGAGCCGATAGCTTGGGATTTCCCTTTATTTTCCTGGTGATCCTTCGCTCCTCCTCTTCGGTGAAAATCTTGTTTGGTGCAATCCTCAATCCGATTTGCGTCGACGAAGCGCCGAATGATGTTATACACAGTTGAGTAACTCAGATTGACCATTTCAGCTATTTGGAGATGTGAATATCCGCCGTTTTTGTGGTGTTCCAGGATGAGTTTCCGTTGAGAAATGGTAGTCTGTTTGTCCATAGTCCTTGTTGGCTTATTGCACCCAAGATGCAGGATAAAACTAAACTGACTACGAAGGATTGGTCTATTTATACCGGAAATACTCAACTTTAGGTAAAAAATCCGGGTTTTATGGCACCCAGGTGTCCACAATGTACCTGGTCGAAATAAAATTTCCCCTCAAAATAGGGTACTTTTTTACATAACTCTACCTAGCAGGTGGGGAAACCCCAGTGTATTGGGGTCATATATTAATTTTGGTGGTTAATACATGTACCTACCATCGGTCTTTGGAATTTCTGAAAAATAATGAATGATTAGTTTATGGCAGGCAATTACTTTTTTTCTTTGACACTGATCGGAATAAGCTGTGAGACACTGTATATATATATATGTATATTTATTTTCATTCTTGGGTAGAGCAATTTATCAAAAATATTTTCACTATTATTGCTTTTCGAAATCGATTTGTATCGATGTTGGCCGAAGCGAAGAAAATATGCAAGAAATTATAATTATATTCCAAGTAGGAGTCTCTAGTCTCTCATGGCTATATCGACTTGAAGGCAGATCCTTCTTCTACATTTGCACAGCGTCATCTTCACCCCTTTAATTTTCAATGGAGCAGCAAATTAAGATTGATAAAGCATCAATTTATCACGAATTTATATTAAATATTACCTCCCTCTGCATCCACTTGCAATATTCCATTATTGATTATGATTTGCTTTGACATTTTCCACTTGATAAAAATACATTGGAAATTCGAGCATATGCATAAAAGACTTGAATGAATTTTTATTTGATTTTGATTTAAATATTTTCAATGTCAATCACTTCAAAGTTCAATTTACCGCAATCGCAATTTGGTATGCGCTATAAATTATCAAAATTGAAATTGATATTGAGTGTCGTTTCGCTCGCGCGCCTTCGCATTCAATCAATTCCAATGCGAAAAAGTCGAAAAAAAAATATTCGAAGCGATTTTCGCATTCTTTATTCTTTTTCTGTTATTAATTTGTGCCCTTGAGCGTGCCACACTACTACAAGAGTCACGAATCGAAATCGGAATCGGAATCGAGCGAGCTGCCCCTTAGAGCGTCGCACAATTCCGCATGGATTAGCACAGCAACAACAACAACAACAACAACAACAATAAAAAAATAAAATAAAATCAAGAAAACATAAAATAAAAGCTCAGACATTTGAATGGACGTTCTGCACGGTGAGCTGCAGCATTGATTAGAGCCTGCAGCGTGGGAAAGTCTTTTTTTTTCATTTTGATGGCAACAGTATTATTTTCACATTTTCTTTATTTTTCACATTTCTTTTGCTTTCGTTTTGTGGAAGGACACCGTCTATTGAGTGTTTATTTATGACGCCGGGCAAGAGAGCCAAAGTAATTTTTCATTATTTAAAATGAAGTGAATTGCAGTTGGCCAGTGCTTCACTCGCTGTGTGACAGCTTCTCCTTTTCATTTATTCTTCATAAATAATTTATTAATTACAAAAGTTTGCCTCACTCATTTCTGGGCGCATGCAAATGCTCCCCAGACATCTCTCCACTAAAACATCATCATTCCTCCACCCACACCTTCCGAGTGCGGGCAACAGTTGCAAGTGCTCTTGCCAAATATACCAAAAATATATGTATATATATACATATATATATATATAGATATATATATGTATGTATGTATAGAGTATAAGTTGCAGTGTCCTTTGCATCTTGGCCTGCAAAAACTTTTATTAGTTGAAGCTGCCAGTCTCTGCTTTGGGTTGATGCTGACTGCCAGGGCGTATTTTTCATATTTTAATTGACAAAAGTTTTTGTGCAACTGGACTGATGGTTTTGTGCCAACTTTGCGTTATTGCATGCACACACACACACACACATACATACACTAATGAAAGTGAGGGCACTTCAGTTTATGTTCATAGTTTTGCAAGTAAGCCGTCAAATCTGTTTGCCACAGCTGCAAATAATATCTAACTCTATTCAAAATGCATCAGCCAAAAAATTGTCTTTTCTAAAATTAGCGAATAAATCTGAACGCATATTTTATGATCATTCCAAGTATGAATTGTGGCAGTGAGAACTGAAATATCTTTCTAATCAAAGCACGTCTGCGATTTTTCCTCGTTCACAACGATTAACTCTTCTTCTTCATCTTTTTGCTGCAGTATCAATCGTACATTTAAAGTTGAAAACGAGATTTTGGGTCGGAAGACAAGTAAAAATTATAGCCTGAAAATCGGTATACCGATATATGGGCATAGGTCGAAACTTCAAAATGCCATAACTTCGTCAAAAATCGACATACTTTAAAAAGCAAGGGCTTTTTGATCATATTTTTGCCCCTAAATCAATCGTACATTTAAAGTTGAAAACGAGATTTTGGGTCGGAAGACAAGTAAAAATCATAGCCTGAAAATCGATAATGGGCATAGGTCGAAACTTCAAAATGCCATAACTTCGTCAAAAATCGACTTACTTTAAAAAGCGAGGGCTTTTTGATCATATTTTTGCCCCTAAATCAATCGTACCATTTAAAGTTGAAAACGAGATTTTGGGTCGGAAGACAAGTAAAAATTATAGCCTAAAAATCGGTATACCGATATATGGGCATAGGTCGAAACTTCAAAATGCCATAACTTCGTCAAAAATCGACTTACTTTAAAAAGTGAGGGCTTTTTTATCATATTTTTGCCCCTAAATCAATCGTACATTTAAAGTTGAAAACGAGATTTTGGGTCGGAAGACAAGTAAAAATCATAGCCTGAAAATCGATAATGGGCATAGGTCGAAACTTCAAAATGCCATAACTTCGTCAAAAATCGACTTACTTTAAAAAGCGAGGGCTTTTTGATCATATTTTTGCCCCTAAATCAATCGTACATTTAAAGTTGAAAACGAAATTGTGGGTCGGAAGACAAGTAAAAATCATAGCCTGAAAATCGATAATGGGCATAGGTCGAAGCTTCAAAATGCCATAACTTCGTCAAAAATCTACATACTTTAACAAGCAAGGGCTTTTTGATCATATTTTTGCCCCTTAAATCAATCGTACATTTAAAGTTGAAAACGAGATTTTGGGTCGGAAGACAAGTAAAAATCATAGCCTGAAAATCGGTATACCGATATACGGGCATAGGTCGAAACTTCAAAATGCCATAACTTCGTCAAAAATCGACATACTTTAAAAAGCGATGGCTTTTTGATCATATTTTTGCCCCTAAATCAATCGTACATTTAAAGTTGAAAACGAGATTTTGGGTCGGAAGACAAGTAAAAATTATAGCCTGAAAATCGGTATACCGATATATGGGCATAGGTCGAAACTTCAAAATGCCATAACTTCGTCAAAAATCGACATACTTTAAAAAGCGATGGCTTTTTGATCATATTTTTGCCCCTAAATCAATCGTACATTTAAAGTTGAAAACGAAATTTTGGGTCGGAAGACAAGTAAAAATCATAGCCTGAAAATCGATAATGGGCATAGGTCGAAACTTCAAAATGCCATAACTTCGTCAAAAATCGACATACTTTAAAAAGCGAGGGCTTTTTGATCATATTTTTGCCCCTAAATCAATCGTACATTTAAAGTTGAAAACGATATTTTGGGTCGGAAGACAAGCAAAAATTATAGCCTGAAAATCGGTATACCGATATATGGGCATAGGTCGAAACTTCAAAATGCCATAACTTCGTCAAAAATCGACTTACTTTAAAAAGCGAGGGCTTTTTGATCATATTTTTGCCCCTAAATCAATCGTACATTTAAAGTTGAAAACGAGATTTTGGGTCGGAAGACAAGTAAAAATCATAGCCTGAAAATCGATAATGGGCATAGGTCGAAGCTTCAAAATGCCATAACTTCGTCAAAAATCTACATACTTTAACAAGCAAGGGCTTTTTGATCATATTTTTGCCCCTAAATCAATCGTACATTTAAAGTTGAAAACGAGATTTTGGGTCGGAAGACAAGTAAAAATCATAGCCTGAAAATCGGTATACCGATATACGGGCATAGGTCGAAACTTCAAAATGCCATAACTTCGTCAAAAATCGACATACTTTAAAAAGCAAGGGCTTTTTGATCATATTTTTGCCCCTAAATCAATCGTACATTTAAAGTTGAAAACGATATTTTGGGTCGGAAGATAAGCAAAAATTATAGCCTGAAAATCGATAATGGGCATAGGTCGAAACTTCAAAATGCCATAACTTCGTCAAAAATCGACATACTTTAAAAAGCGAGGGCTTTTTGATCATATTTTTGCCCCTAAATCAATCGTACATTTAAAGTTGAAAACGAAATTGTGGGTCGGAAGACAAGTAAAAATCATAGCCTGAAAATCGATAATGGGCATAGGTCGAAGCTTCAAAATGCCATAACTTCGTCAAAAATCTACATACTTTAACAAGCAAGGGCTTTTTGATCATATTTTTGCCCCTAAATCAATCGTACATTTAAAGTTGAAAACGAGATTTTGGGTCGGAAGACAAGTAAAAATTATAGCCTGAAAATCGATAATGGGCATAGGTCGAAACTTCAAAATGCCATAACTTCGTCAAAAATCGACATACTTTAAAAAGCGAGGGCTTTTTGATCATATTTTTGCCCCTAAATCAATCGTACATTTAAAGTTGAAAACGAGATTTTGGGTCGGAAGACAAGTAAAAATTATAGCCTGAAAATCGATAATGGGCATAGGTCGAAACTTCAAAATGCCATAACTTCGTCAAAAATCGACATACTTTAAAAAGCGAGGGCTTTTTGATCATATTTTTGCCCCTAAATCAATCGTACATTTAAAGTTGAAAACGAGATTTTGGGTCGGAAGACAAGCAACAATTATAGCCTGAAAATCGGTATACCGATATATGGGCATAGGTCGAAACTTCAAAATGCCATAACTTCGTCAAAAATCGACTTACTTTAAAAAGTGAGGGCTTTTTGATCATATTTTTGCCCCTAAATCAATCGTACATTTAAAGTTGAAAACGAGATTTTGGGTCGGAAGACAAGTAAAAATCATAGCCTGAAAATCGATAATGGGCATAGGTCGAAACTTCAAAATGCCATAACTTCGTCAAAAATCGACTTACTTTAAAAAGCGAGGGCTTTTTGATCATATTTTTGCCCCTAAATCAATCGTACATTTAAAGTTGAAAACGAGATTTTGGGTCGGAAGGCAAGTAAAAATTATAGCCTGAAAATCGGTATACCGATTACCCATTTAACGATAACCATAGCTTGCTGCGAATGCAACCCTGATACTTTTGAAAGATTATTCAGTCGTCGCCTAAACTTCAACTCGTCCTTCAGAAAGTCTTGCTTGTTGAGTCTGTAGTTAATTGACACACAACTTTCGCAATATTTGATATGTATATACACATACATATATATATATATATATATATATATATATATATACTACTAATTCAAACATTTCGCAGTGCTTGCCACTCCATTATTTATTTATGCCGTTGAGTTCCAAGAGCTTTAGCTTTAAGTGCTGCACAATTTTGGGGTGTCGCGAGTGCATTCGTGTATATATGTATGTATATGTTAGAGGCATGTGTCAATAAATGTCAACTAACTGTATACACAAGGGCAAATCCTGCGGCAGCTGCACCACTCAAATTGTCACAAGAAATTGTGTAAGCTCTTGCATAATGCATTTGTCGTCTTTTCCACAAATATATATGTATACTTAAATATATATATATATACATATACATATGTACTTAACGTAGTTGAGTGAAATTTCACAGACAGACAGAGATAGACTGAGTTCCTCTTGGCAGACAGTTATCGTCACATTTCACATGGGGAAACCTAAGCCTTTCATTTTCTATGGCGAACTGGTTGCTTTTATGTGCTTAGTTCTTCCATATACATATGTACATATATATATGTATATATAAGACAGATTTTGCGAATATTGGCTTAGGCATTTGTCACCTCAGCATTTGCCCGTTTTTGCCCATTTCGCCCATTTCCACAATCAAATTCGCCATCATTAATGTATTCACTAACCAAATTAACAGTAAATTTAAGCGGCTTCGCAACGCGTCTAACTCAATTTGCGTGCCATCATACGGCTGCTGGGCCAAGGACGAAGGGGGGAGGGGGGTGGTTTTGTGGAGTCGGATGCTTTTAGTGCGTATGTTGTTAACAAAGGACACTGATTGCTGTTGACAAGACACCTAATGATGTGTACATAAAGTTATCTGGAGCATTGTGTAATGCACTTAGCAAACGCACATTACAAGAACCCAAACCCAACCAAGAAGCACAAACACATGCACACATTCAGGACACACGTCCAGGACATACACACTGCTACTCGACAGCTGGGCGTCGCCTTTTGTGATGTGTTGTGATGCGTCCTGTGAGAAGTCCTTTTGCCTATCGCTTACATAATTACGCTGCAAGTAATTAAGGCATTTTACACTTACGCAAGCCGAGTCCATTTTTTAATTGGTTTTATATTTTATGGGCGGCATTGATAAAACTGCCGCTGTGAGTTTTTAACCAGCAGATACCCTTCAGGGCAGACAAACATACTTTATCATATTATATTCCTTCAATCAGCAATTTTAAAAATTATTATTAACGTAACATTATATTTTTGGTAAGAAAATAAATACTTTTGATGTGGCCAACATAACTGTTGCTTGCTTTTTATTACACGATATTCATTTTCACATGCATGCTGAGCATAAAAGATATGAATATATACACACTTATATATAAAAAATGAACGTGAATGAATATGTTTACGAAACCACAACATCATGACGCCTGACCCTGCGGCTGAATTGTGTATTCTTAAATTACATTGAGTGGCTGCGCATAATGGTCAAAAATAACGTATACGATGCGTTGGCTTTGCGCTCGTTAAATCGTATTTAATAGTCAAGTCAATATTTATGGAAAAAACATAATTAATACATTTTGCAATCGTTTTAATTATAGGATTAAGGCGCATCAGCTAAAAAGTTAATGCATTTAACTTGCTACAACACTTTGCCACATTTTTTTTTGCTCTTTGCCCTGAATTTTTCCACACGAACGCGCCAACTTTAATTTCCTCAAAACTTTTCAAACCAGAAGACCAAAAAAAAAATATGTAAAAAAATGTAAAACTGCTCTGGTCGAGAGATACCGACTTGGAGATACTCTCCAGCCAGCTGTTCAATATATGTATATTCCTGCTTCTAAGCATAACTACTGGACACTCTCCCGAACAGACAATCAGCTTTTGATGGGGATCAAGAATATATATACACTTTATGTGGTGAGACATGCTTCCTTCTATTACATAATTTTGCACAACTACCAATTTGAAATGGGCTCAGAGTATGAAAGGGGGAAATGTTTGATAAGTACTGTGTGTATATACATATGTATAAAGTACTTATAAATATATATGTATGTGTATGTTTGCTGCATAATTAATTTGCTCATTTTTGATGACATTGTGCAAAAGTCTTTCTTAATTTTGAATGCCATTTTACCCTTTTGCATTCTGGCATCTTATTTTAGTTTTGTTTGTCTGTTGACTGATAAAAAACATAAGCGCTTTTCCGTTCTCACTCTTTCTCTTTCTCTATCTCTTTCTTGGTTTTCCCTCTGGTTTTCCATCTTGTTGGATTCTTAATCTCGAAGGCTGGAAAAAAAAAAGATATGAGCTGAGCGCCACATCGAAAAGAGTTGGGGCTTGCCATGGCTAATTGCCTAAGAGCTAAGTTGGCTTAAAGCTAATTTGTCAGCGCAGAGTTTGTGAGCTCTTTATATTTACTTATAATTAACCAGAGCGTTATGTGTGATGCCAACAAGTTCTGATGTATTTACGAATTATCATCATCATTTGATGTGTGTGTTTACTGAAGCTAATTAAAGCAGGTTAATTGAATTCGAATTGACTAAATATATTTATGGTAAACAAATAAATAAACCAAAGGAAAGCAATTTATTTTTCAACGAGAAATTGAAGTTTAAATGCTGTTCACTAAAGTGGAACAAGACTATATCGAATTTGTTTTTCTTTCCTATCATAAATACACACTTAACGAGCTTTAAAAAAAGCCACTTCAATGTGATGTAAATTCACCAAGTAAATAAAATCTTATGAGTTGGCAAAAAGTAAGAAGTAAGCACAGAATTCTCATAGACAGTTAGCCTACTTATGCAGAGGGTATTATAATTTGGACGTGAAGTTTGTAATGCATTGAAGAAGCTGCTTCCGTACCTATGCAGCATATATATTTTTGATCAGATTCGATAGTCTAGATAGTCATGTCTGTCTGTAGAGTAGTCGCCAGGCTGACTGTGCTCGACAAGTGTGTGTAATCTTCGTTATGCCTAAGATGCTCGTTGTTTCTTGTGTTTGTGGAATATGCTAATTTAATTGGCTTATAGTTGGTCAGTAATCATAGCTATTAGAGCAACAAAAACCACAATTACCACCAGAATTGTATATTCGAATAATTTATTCTAACAACTTAAATGCGAACCGCAGAAATTTGTTGGCAAATCATTAAAGGCTTAAAGCGTTCGCTTGTCGTCAGCTTGTGGCTGCTCCTCCAGTGTCTGGGCCATAAAAAAGTAACTGATTGACTCACTGGCAGAATGACTGACTGGCAGACTGGCAGACTGTCGGACTGGCTGATGAGCGCAACTAACTGGGCTAATAAATGCTTGCTGGGTGGGTGGCCAGACCGACTGAAATCATTGAATCGCGGATTTGACTACGGCCTGCGGCTCAAAGCACCCACAACTGCGGCCTTGTGGTCAATCAGCGCAATTAGTTTGGCATTTTAACAGCCAACAGCGCACAAAGCCCAGCCAGATTATCTTGCCAAATAATATCTGACAGTTTTGTCGCCATGCAACATATGCGTCTTGTCTTTGACAATTTAGCTCTGTGAAGCATTAAATACTTGACAATTCACAGCAAAATAAATTAAATTATTGAACGAATGAATGGAACACAGACACAGATACAGATACAGATACTTATGTCAAGACTGTTGGCACTGTGCAGAATTTATGGCAAATGTGGCAAACGATTTTTGCTAGCCAAAATATTGACAAACCAAATGAGCAAATGTGGCGCATTGTTTGCCAAGTTTCTTTGGCCGTATAAATCAATAAACTGAAACGTGGCTAACACGTTTGCCTAGCCAGGCCCAAGCACCAAATTGTAGTTGGAACATTAACTCTACCTCGGTGCGCTCTCTTTGACCAGGCCAACAAACATGGCCGCAAACGCAATTGTTTGCACGTTGCGTGGTCATGTTAGTCGGGTCAATAATTGGTTTTTTGCAGCAGCAGTCGGCAAACAAGTTGTTTGTGATTGCCAAATGATTATACGAAAATTATCATCATCGTAGGCACAGAGCCAAAAGCTGACTCCTCCTAGCCAACATGTGGGCCACAGCCAAAAAAAAAAGAAGAGATTGTGGGTCAGCCAACAAAACTGTATCTGCATCTCGAAATTAATGTGCGAAATTACGCTTTCAGCTTTAGCAGACGAAAAATGGAGAAATTTGTTCAATTTAAGTTGCGGCTAAAACTTTGTAAATTACGTATACGCAATGTTTGCTCTCTGCTAATGAACTAAACGCTCAAATAGTTCACATACTTCTGTGGCCAAACAAAACAACAAACAATTGCATTGACTAGACAAACTCAATCAACAATTCAAGTGTTGATTTCAGAGTATCTATTGCAATTCAATTGTTTGCAGCAAACTAATAAATAACTTAACAACGAATGGATCAAATAAACCAATAAAAAATAAATAATTAATTCATAACAACAGTCCAAGCTAATCAATAAGCGAGGAAATCAAATTGTTAAATAACTAATAGAAAAGCTTATAGAAAATAATTGTAAGATTTGGCAGAAAGTTAAATTGCTTTCGGACCGGACGTAATCAAGGTGTTTGGTGATTTGGGCAACATGCTTAAAAATAATATAAATCTGAAGCGCTTTGCGCTTTGCAACACTTGTGAGCTGTTTGATTGTCGCATTTTATGAGCAAAAGTTAAGCGACTTTAAACGACATCAATAAAAAACAAGTCACCCAATGAATGTGGCCAAACCTGCTCGACTGCCAGATACCCTCCACTCAAGCCATTATCTATTCAATGCGGAAATTGCTTAATACTGAAAATACAAATCAATATGAAAATAACTGATATGTCTAAAGTGACTGACTGTCTGTCATACCCGCATTAGCGCTGTTCAAAAGCAGGGTAGAGGGTACATAAAAAAAGTACTACAACAATTCTATAAAAACTTCTCTGACTGTGACACATTTCGACGCTCGTTTCCTGCCACTTGGCATATAAAACGACTCATGAGTTTGGCAGCTTAGAAAAGCCTTTTTGCAGATCAACTAGAATCGTAGGTGTGCGTGTGTATGTGTGTGTGTGTGTGTTTAGGCTTTGACTGCTGCCAGCTGCTGATTGTTCTCATTTCGTGTACGGGTCGTTGGCCAAAAGGTGTTGACGGTGTCGTTTTTGGCTTTTATTGCCGGTGTTACTCGGACGCCCTGAAATCCGAGCTGTGCAGCTAGTCCAACTATGTGTAACACACACCCACACACACACACACAAACATAGTGAAGAGGCACACACATATTTGTCAGTGGCTCATTATGCAAATTGAGCACGAGCCACGTACTTGGCTAATTTGTTACTGTCTTCAGTTGTCAAGCTGCGCACTTTCTGGCCAACGGCTGTTGGAATGGCCACTTGGACACAACAGCAACTAGGTTGACTGCTGCTGCTGCCGCTGCTGTTGTTGCTGCTGCTGCTTTCAGCTCTATCACTTTCAATTCCCCGGCCATAAATTAGACAAGACACGCCTCCATTTGCACCCCCTCCACCAATAAGGGCATAAGAGGTAGCTACAGCTGCTGTCAGCTCACTAACTGACACACTAGGTGCTACTCACATACATTAGTGCACGTGTGTGCAAGTGTGTACGTGTGTGTGCGTTTGTGTGTGTGTGTGAGCTGAATTTATGATTACTTCCGGGCATAATAAACCAGCCACGTGCAGCAAGAGCAGAGCTGAGAGGCAGGCAACCTCATGATGGAGACATCGCCTCTGCCTTTGCCATACGCATATAAACAACTAATAGCTGCAGTTCTGTCAAGACGATGTCCAACCCTCTACCCATCGCCTCCCTTTCTCCTCTTCTCCCTTTCACCCCTAAACACTTCAAATTCATTTTGCACAGGACTGAGGCGTTCGAGAAAAAAGTGCAGCTCAAATGCAATGGCAAAGCACTTTGGAGCACAGTGAAAAATTATCGCTTTATTCCCGACAAAAATATGTTTATTATGTTTATAACTCAGCCAGTATATAAATTGAAGCCAACTGTTTCCAAGCTGAAAAAATGTGTTTAAGCACTTTTTTCTTATTAAGAACCTTTATCTTCATCAAAAGAAGAACTGATAAATCAGTAAGACCTAAAAGTTATTGAAATTCCTCTAACAATCATTATTTGCATCCAATGAAATTGCTGCAGAATTTTGTACTGAATTGAGAACTACTTTTACGAACCGAGTCGATCTAGACTTGTTCATCAGTCTGTTACTCAGTTAGAGACTTAAAACTTTAACGTAAGTTCTTGTATCGAGTTTACCTCATTTTATTGCTCCCTTTTCCTAATTCCGATACAAATCGATTAGCGATAACAATGAAATCCACAATAAAATATAATATTAATCATCTCTTAAAACTTTTTGGCAAAATAACTTCAGAAACATGTAAGAAAATCTTTACTCAAAGTCAACCTCTCTCGACTAGAGAATTCTCACTTAATTAATTAGCCATTGCTGATTGCCTGACTTCACTAGCTTGGATTTAAATGCAGTTGCTCTTAGCAAATCAACCTGTAACATCTACAGCTTTTTCCGCTAACTATGCTGAGCTGTTTTTCTGTCTGTTTTTTGTGCCATTGTGCTTGTTAGTGGCACTTAAGTAGATGCAGCTAAAGTAGCTGCATTCAGTTGCTGCTGCTGCTGACAGCGAAGACAATTTTCAATTAAATAAATGACTGGGTTTTTTAAGCCAGCTTGCACAATGGGTTCAAACTCTCAAAATAGCTAACAATTTCTTCTAAATCAATTGAAATGAATTCAAATACACGAATCAGTCCCATCGTACGGCAAACTCTTTGTATTCAGCGACAAAGCAAAGCATGAGCATTATTAATATTAAATATTTTTGCATTTGGAATTTGTGCAGAGTATTTAAGGTACGAAGGAGTCCAATTAAAATGTGTAGAGGAATCTTAGCATCCGGCAAAATAATGAAAAGGCAACAGAGTATGATATTAAATGTGTTATTAAATATATTGGAGTAAGTCTCGTCATGCTCTCCTATCAGCGTTGACAGACTTCTGTGGAAACTGCTTTAATCATGCGCTATATTAAATCATGGAAGCTCACATATATGATCGAGCTAATGATATATAGACGGGCAGCATGCTGACCTGCTGACTAATGAGCTAAAATGAATTGTTAATATATCAAAAATCAACGCAATTTGGCGCACATTATGTAAAGACAGACGCCGACAAAGCAAAGAGGCCGAAAGCCAAGGGGCAAAGTGGCCACGAGCCAAAAACGGACGCAAGGAAAAGTTAATTTTATTAAGGAAATGAAAAAGTCATATATCATTTTCACAATCTTCTAACATGTCCATTACGCCCGCAGACACACACACACACACACACGCACAGCTGGTCGGCCATCTTGGGCGCCATTTTAGCCAGGCGCACACACAAGTCTAAGAAATGGCCCAAGGAAATGCAATGGGGGACCAAGAAAGTTAAATGAAAGTGTTGAGAATAGCCGAGCCGGTAATAAATGTGCCACGCCGTTCGCTTTGACGTGCCGGCCCAAAATTAAAATGCATAATTCAAGGGTTAGCCGGGTCTGTCTTGGGCGCCAAGTGTTTGACTTAGCCAAGTTAACAGCCATTTACAGCCGCCATTTACATATGAGCTGCTCTGAGCATCTTTTCTTTCTTTTTTTTTCGCTCTCTCCCTTTTGGTTTACTTTAAAAAGCCAGCGCTCTGCCTCGCCACATTCTGCGGCGCCCGACGATGGCTAAAGTGTTTCACGTTTCACGCACCATTAAACGCCGATTTGCCGAGTCATTTTGGGAGCAGGAGCTGAACTCATCGCCAGCCATGCCACGCCTCCTTATTGTGCCGCCTGATTGATTTCTCCACTGGAGGGGCAAGTGGAGGTATCAGGTGACGTGCACCCGATTTAACGATGACACAGGAATTTTTTAATGAAATACAACCAGAATGGAATTTTGAGCTCGAGTCATGCATATAGATCATAATCGAACATTAATAACTTCTTGTTAATATTTTTAATATTTAATATGGTGAACTCAACACCAAACGCAAAGTTATTTAATAAATGCATTAATTCTTAGATTTTGTATGATTTTGCTAGATTAATAGTGCATTTAAATGCTGAAAATCGAAATTGTGGAATAGATTTTCAAGGCTATTTCTACATTATTTTCTGTCCACACTCAACTCAATCCGGATTTGACTCATTTATATCCCAAGCTGGTAAGCATTTCTCTATTTATACATTTCGTTTTGTGTTTCTCGCATTTCCGTTTAAATTATATTCGCTATTTACGTTATGAGTTATCTTTGGGGACTTGCTGGCAAGGGGGAAACCTTCCCTAACTTTCCCCCACAGTGGGATTGGTGGCGTCGTCTCCGTTTCCTGCTGGATTGGGTTATTCAACATTTCGCAGCATTTATTCAGCGTAATTAACAAAATTCCCAGGTGTATTGAATGCGGCAATGTTTTGGGCCATTTCAAATTCAGGCAGCGTAAATCTTTTATTGGCACGAAATGCTTAGGCAAAAGGCTCCCAGTTTCCAGTTCGCAGTTCTCTAAGCTCTCTGTTCTGTGTGCAGAGTCAAAACAGAGTTGCATAATAAATTATCGATGTGCCGTTAGAATTTTAAGTGGCGCTCTTGAATTTGCTGCTAATCAGTGGCAAATAGTTGACGACCCCAGCTCCAGCGATAAGGCCTGACTTTGACATAATGTGAACTTGGCTGGGGTCATGTAAAGTCCTCAAACCACCGTCGCCTTACCTTGGTGCTGAGACTTGTCAATACCCGCAGACAAATAAATTCAGCTTATCGCTCCGTCAACCCTTTTTGCATGCTTTATCTTACTCTTTTGCAGCTCCTTCTTCATCTACTTCGACTCCTTCCTCACTTTTCTGTGTCGTTTCTCTTTTATGCGGCTGCTTACAAAGTGCACTTGTCGTCGTTGCTCCTGCTTCTGCTCCTGCTGCCTCCTGCTGCTGTTGCGTCCTTTTGATGTGGTCCTTCTCGCTGCTGGCTGGCCACAGCTTTCAGCTTTCAGCGCAGGGCCCTTATAAGCATAAAATAATAAAATAAAGAATAAAAGAAGCTGGAAGAAAAAAGCGCAACGCAACGCAACGGAACCGAGCAAAAGATAAAACTTTGGCGCACCTTCTTTGTTGATGCGTGGCAGGGGTGGCAGTGGGTGGCAGGGGGGTGGCAGGGTGAGTGGCATTTACTTTGCGCCTTTTATGGTGTCATCGCAGTTTATTGTTTTTATTGTTTGATAATTATCGCACGGCACATAAAAGTGCCTCAACTTTTGGTCGGTCAGTGTAAATAAAATGGAATGAATTACACACAATGCAGCGGGCAATATCTACAAAGGGGCCAAAGGACCTCGACGGCCATTGTTCAGCTCCTTCGACTCCTTAACACCTCGAAGCACAGCCACTTCATGTTGGCCAAGTGGCTGACTTCCGAGTTAACCAAAGGCGTCGTCACAAATACTACGTCATTTTCAAGCTGTTGCTGTTGCTTTTGTTGCAGCTATTGTTGTTGGTATCTTGAGAGGCTCTTAATACAACAGCTCTTGTTGTGGGCTGTGACCTGAGCATATGTCTAGTCTAGTCTCAAGTGATGATCGCATTTGCTTCACTAAATTCAAAATACGCTTAGCCAAACCTGAAAGTGTAGTGGAAAAGGTATTCATGGCAGATCGAAAGGATCATTCTGAGTGTGAAAAAAGTGTGATTTTAAAATACAAATTAAAAACAAATTGAATTTTTGAACACAAATTTTCTGTTCTTATAAAATATCATAGAATGAGCCATTAAGAAAATAATGAGATAGATCAGAGCATATCCAGCTCAAGCACACTTTATTGAAAACTGAAATTGACTTTAACTAAACTTAACTATTTATTACGCACTTTTTTAGGCAAGTGCAGAATGAAATTTAATATTTTTTAAGAAGCAACTGGAGCGAATCGAAACTGATTCATAACCCTAACGAGCACCTAAACGCTTTAAGTACCGGAATCGGAAACGAAATACGATTCGGTTTGACACGCTGCTTTTATATACAGCTGGCCAAATAATAAACTTAATTACAAATCCAGAAACTGATTATGCAACATTTAAATAACGAGCTAATTGAATATTGTGCAAAGCAGGTTCTTCATTGCAAGCAATTAATCATTGATAATGAATGCTCCAAGCACAATCAGTAATTGTTGTTTGGGTTGTTGCTGAATGTCAAAATAGCTCAAAATAATTCAATAGAGCAAACAAATATCGAGAAAGCAAATAGAAGTTGCCTTAAATGAATTCAGCCATAATGAGATACACACAATGCACCATGGACTATGCCCCAGATTTGGGCCACATCAGTTAAGGCCAACAGACAGGTGGATGAAACACACACACACACACAATTGTACAGCAAATAGATATTTGGCCACAGACAGCTTTCAATTGATGCAAATGCACTCAAGTTTCTCAGTCGTCTCAAGACGTGGCCAAGATGCCATGTTGGAAATTGTCGCATTTCGAATTTGCTGCTAAACATGGCTCACATGTCTGTCCGCCTGTCTGCCTGTCTGTCAGTCTATTTGGCATTGTTCTGTCTAAATTAATAACGACTTTGATATTTTGGACAGTTGGAAACACACACACACATTTGGTCAGATTATTGCGTATTATAGATTAGCAGGCCTTTTGGAAATTATTCGATTGCCGAGTTGCAGATTCAAAGCTTAAATATCATTTTCCTTATGAGTTGGCAATTGTCTTGGGGCACGTGCTCGGGTTGCCATAACATTCTTTCCGTTTTCCGCCATTTCTAATTAGCTGCAGTCACTTGCAATCTTCACAGGCATCGGATTTGCGCTACGTGCCACATGGGTTTGGCACACACTCAAAGTACCACTTGCAACACACACACACACACACACACAAGCTCAGCACTGTGGCCAAAAACTTTTTGATTATGAAAATGCTTCCTTTGCTAATTTCGCAAAGGAAATTACATGTGTGTGTGCGAGTGTGTGTGTCTAGAAAATACTAATAATACTTTGAAAAGATTACACAAAGTGCTTTGAAATTTAGTTTGAAAGACAAGAAACAATGCACGTTTGTTTCCAAATCAAATTAAATTTTAGTACGATTATAATTACTTAGTTATAATTGCAATCGTTGGGTTTAATTATTAGTTATTGATATGAATAACAAGTTGGAATGCGAGTTCAATATGAAACAAAGTTAAGTTAAATATTGAAATATATTTGAATGTAATAGCAACGTTTAATACTTATCAATCGCTATATCGATTAATAAGTTTCTCTTTCTAAGTTTAAGTTGCTCTTAATTATCAAATATCGCGTATAATAAATATAAGCCTTAATCAGTAACTGCTTTTACAGCTTCATTTTCCACGTTATTTACAACAATTAAGAAAATGTCAGGTTTTGCTATAGATTCCCTTAATGGCTATAGCTTTACAAATGTGTTTTTTACTGCTATCGGAAATCGATTTGTATCGATATTCAAGCAAAGGTGGCTGATGATTGCTTGCTTTCTTCTGCCTGTTAGATACTTATATTTGGAAATGTAACTTCAATTCAAGACAGTAATTTTAAATGAAATCTCTACTCTATTATTCAGAATTGTTGCATATTTATAATAATAAAACTTCATTAGAAAAATAAAAAGGTATGTTTAAATTAAAACATATTTAATTAATCAATAACTTTACATTACTTGCTGGCTTGCAAATTTTGGAGGGCTGTTGCTGGACAACTTTGTCAGCTGCTGTCACCTCTCGACTAGCTTAGAAGTTGTGACGAGTTGCGGGAAATTTTGTTGGCTTGGATTTGCCGTCTGTACGAAAGTTGCAACAATTTTACGCGCTTAGTTGTTGCGACTTGTTAGCGGTCATAAAAGCGCAGCTAAAAATACGACACATTAAACTTGAAACAAGCGACTGCTGCTGCACTTTAAGCACATTAACTTGACTTTACTGCTCCACGCTGTGTGCATGGTAGTTGTCCTGATTCCACTCCAGACTACGTAACCTAGTCCTAGTCAGACAGAGACAGAGACAGAGAGAGACAGAGAGAGAGAGAAAGAGTGAGAGAGGGAGAGAGAGAGAGTCGTGACTGCCTTTTTGCGCTTCATCATCGCGCAGTGCATAAAAGGCAATAAAATGCAATTATCTCAAATGGCATAAATGTCGCTTTTTGGCAACGTTTGCTCAGCCCATAAATTCAAACAGCAGCTGCCAAAAAATTCAACAAAAATAAATACAAAAAAAAAAGAAATAGAAAATAAGTAATAGGAAAAAAGGCACACTCGAGATGTGTAAAAATGAAGCCAAAGAGCTGAGAGCTTTTTTCCAAATGCATCTGCGAAACGACTCTGATCTAATTTGTCTGCCAATGAAAGCAATTTTATGTTGATTGTTGCAATTTTAAGCAAAAGCAAGTTAGCATGACATAACTCGAGACCGAACGACTCTGCATATATCCCAGCAAATACTCTAGCATTGCTAAAAAGAAAACACACAAAATGTTGTCAACATGACAATAAAATAATCAATTTTTATGCTTTGCTGCAACTTTTTTATGACGAGGTTCATTTACAAGCAGACGAATTTAAGTAAAAAACATAATTTAGTTTTGAATTATAAATTACAGTCTTCAAAATACACCTTTCAACTATAATCCAGGTACAGGGTATTTGCAAAAAAAATACTCCACCGTTGGAAATGGTGGCACTGACAGCCGCTGGGGAGCGCAAACAGGCGCGGCTGTGCTCAACGCCCGTTACTTTAATACCTTTGCCAAAGTTGTTGGACCTCTAGGGCTCCCTAGGTGGCTCTCCGCCCACACCCCACTTCCCCGCCGCGCTTCCCACACTGCGCATAAGTATTACAGTGACTCCAGTACTGTTTGCAAATAAGCACGTTGCACAGTTTATTAGTTTTCATAGGCGCTATGCGGCAAGTAAGTCGGTCTGCCTTGCCAGCCTTGCAGCAGCCAGCGGCAAGTGCTACAAAAACTTTTGTAACTCCCCCTCCCCACTAGCTACCCTCTTAGCTGGTGTCAACCCTGCGCAAGTCAAATGAGAAACAGGCAACTATGTGTTGCAAAATTGAAAGAGGATTTCGGCTCTGTGATATTCGTGTGTGGCTTTTAACCAATTAAATTTATATAAAAATTTGTAATACGCTGCTCAAACTGTGTTCCAACCTTAAGTGTTAAGTAAAAATATGAAATATTTGTATATACTATATCGTAGAAATCTTAGACTAAGCAACTTTGATTAGCAGATCGCGAGTACAAAGCAAAACTTTCAAATCAGTATAGAAATCAGTTTTGTAGCAGGCAGCAAGTGATGTAGCTCTAAGACTGTAGCATAACATCTGTAATCTAACATGCTAACATGCTAACATGCTGTACTTAACATTAATATCGATGTCGATCAATATTAATTGTGTGATCTTGAAGAAGAAGAGGAGTCAGCCGCTGTGAAGAAAAGAGAGCAAGTTTTGACTGCCACAGTTTAATAAATGAATACATAGCATCGGCGCTTACCATAGCAATTAAAGCATTAAATTAGTAATTATATAAGAAAATGTAAGAGTAGCATAAATTTTGCTTTGCTTAAGTGTTTTACACGCCATTGAACAGCTGTCGTTAGGAGAGGAGCGGGGCAGCTAAACTCCGCAAAAGCCCAAAACACTGAAAAATTCAAACAATCAAAGCAAGTTATTTATTCAAGGAGCGCCAAAGGCGTTAGTTAGTTTTTTTTATGAGGCGCTCTGTTTCTAATTGCAAACACACACACACACACACACACAACCAAGATGTTGTTGTTGGAAAGGAAGTCACAAGAGCATTTTGGCTCAAGCTTAATATATTTAATTAAATTGCGCTCGCAAGTGGAACAAATGTTGCAAAATTGAACATTTTCAGCTCGCTACACACACATACACACACGTACACCCAAATACAAATAAGGCAAATGGAAAATGGAAAATTTTCTTTAATATTTTTATTAGATGTGCATGCGGTTAGCCGCTAAACTCAAACTGAAACCAATACAAAAAGAACTCAAACACAACTCGACTCGATGCGCATTTGCAATGCAAAATGATTTTATGTGTCAGACGAGGGTGCAAGGGGGAGGGTGTTGCAACTAGAGACCGTTTCTTTAACTGAGTGTGAATTGCATGTGTGCGTGTGTGTGTGAGTGAGAGTGTGTGCCTTTGCTAGAGTTGGCAAAAGGCGGAAACGTCTGTGCCACATCCGTTTCCGCCTTAATGGTTATAACTTCTTTTTCCGGCTCAGGCCAATCAATGTGCTGTGTGTGACCAGGTCATGCACTTGCAACTGTGCAGCACACACAGCCAGCTGTTGCCACATCCGTTTTTGTTACAGTTGTTGTCGTTGTTGTTGCAACTTATCACTTTTGATGGCTTTCCAGCTGCAGCTGCAGCTGCCACATCGCTAAGCCCTGACTTTTGAGGGGTATCGCTCTCTCTCTCTCTCTCTCTATCTATCTCTGTCTGTCTCCTTCTCTCTTTCTCTCATGTCACAAACAATAACAAGCTAATCAAGCTGCTCGCTGCAGCTGTCTACGCTGTAGGAAACTCTACTTTTGTATCTTTAGAGATAAACTTGAAATGCATTTGTTGCTACGTTTACAACAGTTTTCTCTGTTGTTGCACAATTACACCAAAATAGATATCACTGCTTATGTGTGTGTACCACTTGTGTATATATATATATCTTTACAACATTATTATCGCTAACAGAATAAATTCGTTTAGCCATAAACATTATCTGACATTTTTACGTTTTTAAACGCATGTTAACAATCTGGCTGGGGGCAAGTGTTTGTATGATATATGAAATTGGTTACCACGCTCGTTACTTTTCGCACACACACATACATACATCTATTGTTGTGTGGGCTTTTTGTGGTGGATGTGGCAATACCTAACGCCGGCCAATTCAAAACAATTGCATTTCATGCTTAAAAAACTTGAAACTCAAATACGGCTTGCCAACATATTTGCACTTGAATTGCCATGCCCCATGCCCCCAACCAAACCGTGTTGCAATGGGTGTTGGCGTTGGAGGTGTAAGTGGGGTAACTGCAGCAGTTGGAATGCAAATTTTTCACGTTTACCGTATTTGCATGCCATGCGAAGTGAAATCTAGAAAAGGGATTGAGAGAGTTGCAAAAATTAAAACTTTATTCAATGCGCCCAATCTTAAATACCCTTGCAGCATTATTATTTTTATTATTTTTGAATCCTAAATGAAACAAAGTAATAAATAGGCAACTGAATCAAATTTCATTGAAACAGCACTTCATAAAAAATAACTACATCGTTCATCATCTCAAATTAAGTTTCTCTCAGCGCGTTACACAATTTATCAATAATGTATAAGACTCCTTCGGCCAGGGTACGTAGAAATGGGGGGGTCTATAGGTCTCTAGGCTCAGGGTCGGTGGGCCCTGCTGGCAAATTGCATGCCACCATTTCGGGCGCGTCGACGTGGCAATCAATTTGGTGAATGCGCTCTGCAAGTAAATCGACTGGGCGCAGTTTGAAAGGCACTCTTCCGCCGCTCGAAGGCTGAAATTGAATTTTTTCTGCGAGCTCTCTTAAGAGTCAGCGACTGGCCATTGTAACAAGAACAATGAGCGACTGCCAAGTGCGGCTCGTTTGTTTATTAAATACCAGAATTAAAATAAAAAAAAATGAAATAAATAACTTTTTCTAGCGAAATGGCCTCCAAACTTGTTGCAAGCTGCAAGCAGCAAGCCATTGGCTACTTTATTGCTGAGAGGGCTTGAAACAGTTTTCATAATATTCCCTAAGCCCATTGAAAATGAATAAAATGGGTATGAGAGAGTTCCGCCAAAGTATGTAAAAGACGGAAGGAAGCAGCTTCGAGCCCGTAAAATATATACATCTGTTCCAGACCCCGATCATTTCCCTCTCTGTGTAAGAACTAGAAACTTCAAATTTGTAATCTAAGCTCCCGTATACCAAAAGCACATATTTGTTTCCCTGGATCGATAAGTTCCATCATTGTGTATATCGATAAAAATTGATTTCCGATAACATTTAGACCACAATTTTATACATACATATTTTTGGAGACTTACGGACTTGTGTTAAGGGTATCAGCTAGTCGAACTCTCTCGACCAGAACACTCTTAGTTGTTTGAGCTTTTCAGCTCTTGTTATATTTTTGTTGCCGTTATGGCTGCTGTTCTCCTTAGCGTGGCCCTTGAGCATAAGGAATATCAAATTGTCTGGCAATCGCCGTTGAATTTGAGTAGTCAATCGCATCAAAGAGTCGCATATTAACATATCAAACGAGCGGCAGTTAGCCGAAAAATTGCTGCATTTTGGTCGCCAGCAAATTGAAAGGTGCAAAAAAGGCGTTAGCAGCATAAATAAAAAACGAAAAGAAAGTGCATCACACACACACACAACCATATACATACACACACACACACACACACTAACAACCGAGTACCCGAGAATGTCAGCACAAAAAAAAGCCACTTAAATGCAGATTACAATAAAGGAAGCATTTTGCAGCTGACTGCAAACGAGTTTTGGCTTTGGAGCTAACCTTTTTCCTTTCTTCTCTTTGGGTTTTTTATTGGCCATTGTCTTTTGGCTTTTTGGCAAAGCGTACGGCATATCAAATTGTCAGCCACTTTCGTTTTAGCACCTTTAATAGCCGCCGTGTGGCAAAAACGCTTCAGACTTATTTCAAAATGCTTGTCAAACGCTATTACCAGCAGAAGTTGCCACTAACTTGGTTTAAATCCATTTTGTTTGGTTTTGAAAACTTTATTATTTTTACGAGACATACAATTTTCAGCATCACTTCCCTAAAGACCGAATCACCTTTGTTTTAAACCCAAAAAAAGTACAGTGACAAGTTTAAAATTCATAAATTGCCATAAATATTTGCATTAAAATTCCAAATTAATTCAGCAACCTTTTAAGACCATCGGATAAGTTAGCAAATGCTTACAGTTGCAATTTATAAATCAAAAAATGTTGGAAATTAGCTATGATCGGAGATTAAGTACCAATTGCAGTCACCGCCGTTTGTTTTATTTGACTGCACACGGCGTATGCGTAATTTAATTGAAGATTGCGTCCACCAAGGCAAATGACAGCTAGAACGCCTGTGGCAGGCACTGAGTTTTGTTGTGCAGTGTACACTGTTCACTGTGTGGTAAGTAATTAAGCTTGCTGCTGCAGCGGCGTATGCTAAAAACATGTTTGACTTAAGACATTTGCTGGGCCACAGAATTCCGACATATTCATATTCAACAGCCGCACACAAAAACGGCAAATGAAGATGTCTGGATGACAGCAACAGCAACAGCAGCAACAAAAACCAAACAACAGCAATGGCAACAACCGCATAAAACAATGTGCAAAGTCGTGGAAAACAGAATGACAACTAAATAAATGTCTCTGCCTAACTTGGGCACTGACGAATGTTGTGGAGTTCTGAAATATGATTTCACAATTAAATATCGTAAATTATGATGTTCCCTTAAAGTTTTCTGCAAGATTTATTTTCAACTATACATATTTTTTTATCCAGATTTTTGCCAGTCAAAAAACAAGCTAAATACTTGCTGCATACTTTTGGGCAGTCGACAAAATAATATCGCAGCGACCTGTGGCGAATCTCACAGCAGTCAGCTTTTGCCAGCAGCAGTAACATTAAATAGTGCAAAATCCATGTTAATATGAAATAAAAAAGTGTTTCTACTTTCTTTATTAACGTGAAGGTCACAGTAACCATTGATGACTCCCCTTAAAATGTATATTGTACAGTTTATAACCACAATTTGCTGTATTTAATAATAATGACACTTTGCCTTAATTACTTAATATATTTGCTTTTGGGTTTTATCAAAGCGCATTCGCGGATTCATTGCAATTAGAAATAAAATTGTGTGCGCATTTGTCAACACAAAAGACAAACTGTGGAGATTTACAAAGATAAAGCCGGTTAGTTATCAGTCAGACGACGGGAAGAGATAGTCAGCCTCATTATTTGCCATATTTCAAATGATATGTATATATATATATATATGTGTGTATATATGTTTCCACTGACCGATAAGGATGTCAGCGGCGATTTTACTGTTTGTTGCCGAATTGAACTTTTGGAAATGTCTTGTTATTTAGTCTCGTCTACCGGTTTAGGCAGTCTCACACACACATTGGCACTCATTCACCACCCTCCCCTTACCGCAATCATGAGTGTTTTTAGGCCCAATGAGAGCGAGAGTGCTTAGACAAGTCAATGACTTGGCACATATCATTGTGGTTTTAAGACCGCAGTTTTTTACATCACTTTTGTTGTTGTTTTTTCTATATTTTCTTGTTTCGATTATTTCCTCACCACACACACACACACACCCACAATTTGAATCTCATATTTTATGGCCGAATGTCACAAATTTGTTAGTGTTAATTATTTGTGGTAACAAGTTCCGCACAAGTTGTTTAGTGCTAATTTTATTAAATATCAATAGTTATTAAACATTGTTACTAAAGTGGTAATAAGTATAGAGAACGTATGTAGTACATATAGAGGGTCAGCGCAACACATGTTTATCTGTTGGATGTAGGTTTGCAGTGTTAAGGCCAATAACTCACAAATAATGACATTTATCATGAAATTTCAATTAGTTTTGAAGTGTTAGACGCTTATGACTTGGCTTCACAGATTGCAAATTTTTCAAATAGCATTTATATATTATATATATATAATAATGATAAACCAAATTTAAATTGATAAGAGTTGGCAATTTGACAAACCTAAGCAGAATAACTACTATCAATAACTCAGTAGATTAGAAAATAAATGAAAACAAATAAGTTTTAAATTTGAGAGCCATTTTTGCTTAAATTATTTATAATTAACACTTATAAATAGTAACCTTGATTTTCAAGAGTCTCTTTTCAGAGATAAGCCTGATCTAAAAGCAATGGACAAACAAAAATAAAATAAATATCAGATGCATGGAATTTTCCAATTTTATTTTGATGACTTCCCCCAGCCTGATATCTCTTGTACGATAGTGTGGCAGGTGGCCAGTGGCCAGTAGACAGTGGCAAGTGGCAGACGGTGTGGTAGTTAGGCTGGATACTTGTATATTTCCACAGATCTTTTGGAGCGGGAAGCTGTCAGCGCCAAACTTGTTCCTAGAATACCAGTAGTGTGTTTTAGTCAAAACTAAGTAAACCAGAAAGACACGTCTGCAAAATGGATTATTATTGATGACATCATCACTATTCACATATTACATAATATGTAAAATAATACAAATTAATAATACAACTTATTAAATACAAAACTTCTTAAATTTATCTAAGACAGTTACACTTTCATCGCAATCTAAACTCTTATTTTTAATTTCAATGCATTAAATAATTTTCTAATTTCTTGGAAGAATATTAAATCGCATTGATTCAAAATTTCGTGTGAACACTGTAATTGTTTTCGACACAAAATAATTGCTAAATCCAGCAAATAAGCTAAAGTGCATTACAAATGGCAAACAAAACGCAAGAAAGAACATTGAACTACGTCAGACCGAACAGTAAATACCCTTATTAATTACATTGCGACTGTAACTAATAGTTAAGAAACAGCTTTAATAGATAGAAATTAATTTTAGCGGGATCCCACTTTCCAACTTGAAAACTGATTATTTCGTAGATTAATCACGTTTCAGTTACTCATATTAATTTTAAGCACACATTTATCTCTAATCTTATTTAAACAACAACATTTTGACACTTGAAGAAAAATAAGTTAAGAATATTCTTCAAGAATGAACATCACTTTAAGAGAAATGCAATCTATTTAATACATGTAAAAAAAAATATAATAATAGATATTGTGTAGTAATATTAATAATTGAGTCAATAAAAGATATATAGATAGATCGAAATATTTGGCACAGTTGATGGCAAAGCCACTAATACCCTCTCTATGGGTATGTGTATGCTAAGAGCTAAGCAAAAGAAACCAAGGAAAATCATGATCATAGCACAGCACAGCGAAATGAAACCCACCCTGTCGATAAGGCGACAAAGGCGTCGATCGGACAACAGAGTTGCGGAGATATGCAGAGAGGCAAATAGAGCGAGCGGCAAAACGAGAGTGAGAGAGTACACAGAGCGAAATAAGATTGACTAAATGCCAATGTGGCCGAATATTCGCCATTTGTGCTGCCAGACAAATGTCAACGCTGCCAGAGCAGAGAGATGTGGCAACTCTCTTGCCAGAGACTATAAGCGAAGACCTCTGGCAAAATGTCGACGATCAAATTGGAAATATCGAAAAACAAATTTTTCAAATTTTAATATAATTATTAGGTTAGGTTAGGTTTTAGCTAGTTTTGGCCCGATGTGATACCGTAGATCTCGAAGAAAGAGTGATAAGACAGAGAGAGAGAGAGAGAGATAGTAGAAGAATAAGAAGAAAAAGACTAAACTACCAAACAACACCAAACAAAGATGCCTGCAGCGGGATTCGAAGCCGCGACCTGATTTTTCTTATAAGCGCACTCAACGCTTACGACCATCAAGCCGGCCAAGAATTTTTTTAAAGTTCTATTGAAAATGAATAACATATTCTTATTTTTCTTTTAAACTCTTGTAAATATTAATATTTGTGATACATATTAAATTTATCACATTAACTAGAATACAGAAAAAAGAGAAACCATTTAATTATTTTGCAAATATAGGCCCTTATTATTAGTAAGATCTGTTTGGTTAGTCGCTATGTTTTTTCGCTCAGTGTACACTCCGAAAACTGAGAGACTGCGTATGTCGCATGCTGTGTATAAATACGTGTGCGACGAGCAGCAGTCGCTTCAGTCAACGAGTCGGAAGGCAAAGAAGATCATCAGTCCAAGATCACCAACAAAAATATCGCCCAATCGAGCAAGCCAAAAGAAAACACGTCCATCCAGCTACATACATAATATATATATATATATTTATATATAAATATATATATTGTGTAAATAATAGAAAAAGAAAATTGTGTATATTTAGTTTGTTGCTCATTTCACTTTTTTTTTCGTGCAAATTGTCAAACGAAAGCAATTTACATGTCTTGCCACAAATTGCAGAGCGCAGTAAACAGCTGTCGTAGCAACGTTCGACTGGCGGCAATGTCAGCACTTTAACAACACCCGAAAACAATAAGACCATAAAGCAAACAAAATAATAACGAAAATATACTTGAGCGAAAGAAGCTGAAGTCCTCCAAAAATCAATTAAAGAACTGAGAAAGAAATCAAATTAAATTAGAAGTGATAAATCGATTTGTCGAGCTTTGTATCTTCAACTGCATGGGTAAAGTTATGATAGCAAATTCACTGCCGCCGCCCAACCGCAAGTGCCACCAGAAACAATTAAAGTTGAAGAAAATCGAAATCTATTTTATGTTCAACAATCTGTGCAAAAGAAAACCTTTAACGGATTATAGTTTATTGACGCTAAACATTCAAACGGCCAGTGAGTAAATTCTACAGTGATCGCTAAGTGTATGTGAACAATAAAAAGTAATCAAAGCACAGTAAGAAAAAAATAAAAGTTAATACGATCAAAATACAAACACGCACACATTTTATAGTTTGCAAATTAAAGGTAAGTACTAAGTGAAAATATACATCCTCTTCTATTTAATTAAAAACAAATCGTGCTAAGGTGGCATTAATGTTCAAAGAATGGTTTATATATAACATCCTGTCGACAAACAATCAAATTTTCTGTCACACATTAGTTATAATGATCAGCATAATTAAAAATAGCTAATTGAAACGGATCATTACCTGTGAATACTTGTGAAACCGTATTGTTGTCTTGAGTTTATGGCCAATATGCTAACTAGTTTCAGATCGAAGCCTTAACCCATCAAATTATTAATTCTTACAATTGGAATTCAGACTTACTTCCTAATGATCGCCTCTAATTAACTGATTAGCATAAGCTTTGACTATCTGTTGTGCATTTATTAAGACAATCAATTTATTGACCTAGTCAACACAGCAGTAGCTCATTTCCAGTTTATGTGGCAAATATGTATATAATATAGAGATGTCGTGATAAGACCAACCGCCTGACCTGCGGCTTTGTCAAATTAATATTAAAGTGTCGCTGATATAATGGGAATGAGAATGTGCATGACATTCGCCACTCTATAAATTAGCTTTTTGTATTTGAATGCCCTGTAATGGGAGAACTTTTCCAGACGGGTATGACAATTTTACAGAATTTATGAGTTTTTTTCAATTAAATTATTCGATTTGAGATAAGATTTGCATAAATTTGAAGTGATGTTTCAGCGTTGATTACAGGGTATCCGCTAAGCGACCAGCAACTTCTTACTAGCCAATATTTGTTATAATAAACTGGGGTATTAATAAAATTCTACGGCTATCGCAGATAAGTCTTTCAGGTTTCTGCGTCGAAAGATGTATTTATATATGTATATTGTCGAGTCATTGTGATCAAATTCAATGCTAAATGAATATTAATCTGACAGATGAAACCAATTAATAGCTAATCAAATTCATTATGCACAACAATGGCATAAGCTGCAACAACAATCAATTGTTGTGTTCTGCTCTCGAATTGGGCTACCAGTATTATCAGCATCATGGAACAAAGACACTTTCTGATAAGAGGAACATTTTAAGTTCAATTTCTTTTCGCAAACATGCATTTGATTTATGAAAAACATTTAAATTTGTGTTGAGCGAGAGGGGAAGGGTTCAAGTTGAGTTCCGAATGCAACTCAGTTAATAACAGATCGTTTTGCTATCTGGATTTTTGGACGTGCCGAGTGAAACATTCCATTCCATAGCTCAGTTGGGTTCAATGTCTTGATTTGAATAATGTGTTAACTAGAGATGTTCACAGTCACAGTTTTGAGCATAATATGTATATTTTATCTATCTTTCAGCTGCACAGTTCAACTTAAGAGCTCAACATGGTCGGAGTCGCAGCCGATACAGCGCAAGCCGCTCAGCTATCCTCGGCGAAGAATCCCATGATTAAGTACATGCTGAAGCAGCGTGAAAATCATGCCAGAGAACAGGACGCTGACTATTCGCATGTGTTTCGCCGTAAGACGAGACTTGAACTGTTTCGCCTGTCCGCAATTGCGATGGCCATTGAGTTTGCGTATGCGGCCGAGACGAGCTTTGTGACACCCATCTTGCTAGGGATTGGCATCGATCACACGCACATGACCATGGCCTGGGGTTTGTCGCCGTTGATCGGCTTCTTCGTCGCACCACTGCTGGGCAGTGTCAGCGATCGCTGCAAATTGCACTGGGGTCGAAGACGTCCAATTATTTCGCTGCTCTCACTGGGCATACTCTGTGGATTGGTGCTGGTGCCGTATGGCAAGGATCTGGGCATTTTGCTCGGCGATGTGGGCTACAATTACACCTCAACTTTTTCCATTTCCAATAGCTATGACAATGTGAGCTCCGTTGCGGCTCTAATCTCAGCTGAATCGGAACTGGGCGCGACGCCAGCTAATTACAAGTTTGCCGTCATTTTGACAATAATCGGCATGGTTTTGTTGGATTTCGATGCGGACACGTGCCAGACGCCGGCTCGCACCTATCTGCTTGATATGTGTGTGCCCGAGGAGCAGTCGAAGGCGTTGACCATGTTCACATTGTTCGCCGGATTTGGCGGCACTATTGGCTATGCCATTGGCGGCATCGATTGGGAGACTACGCACATCGGCACATTTTTGGGCGGAAATATACCCACTGTATTTAGCCTGGTGACGATTATCTTCATCATTTGCTATCTGATAACGATAACAACATTTCGAGAGATTCCCCTGACGCTCATTGAGAACGATGAGCTACTGCGTCCTCTCTCCGAGGCGGCTATTAAGCGAGAGCTAAACAAGAACAACAATGCCATCTACTATATACAGGAGACAACCACTCTCGAGCTGCAAATGGCCAATGATCTGAAACAAGTCGATACCATTAGTGGCTATCAGAACAGTAACGGGGGCAAGCTAAAGGCACTGGATATCAAGGACGAATCGGAGGAAACGGCCAAAATCTCACTCTGTGGCTATCTGAAGAGCATCTTCATCATGCCGCACTCGATGCGCATTTTGGCGCTCACAAATCTACTCTGCTGGATGGGTCATGTCACCTATTGCCTTTACTTCACCGACTTTGTTGGCCAGGCCGTCTTCCACGGTGATCCCATGGCGCCGCCCAACTCGGTGGCGTTGCAGCTTTACGAGGAAGGTGTACGGTTTGGCTGCTGGGGCATGTCCATCTACGCATTCTCCTGCTCCATTTACTCACTGTCGGTGACCAAGCTGATGAAGTGGTTCGGGTAAGTGCATTTCAAAAATCAATTAATGAAAACAAAAAAAAAATACATACATATATATAAAATATAATTGTTTAAGAATGTTGCACTTATAAAATACCAAACCTTTTATTGAACTTTTATAGTACGAGGGCAGTTTACATAAGCGGTATGATATACTATGGAGTTGGTATGCTGATCCTCGGACTCTGGCCGACCAAGTGGGGTGTCCTCTTCTTTAGCACCTCGGCTGGAATACTCTATGGCACACTGTTCACCATGCCCTACATTCTGGTTGCCAGCTACCATGCCAAGAATTGTGTATGTGTTTATGATTTGTGTCATCTTTCAATTTGCACTTTTTTTATCTATCTTTGTATTGCAGTTCCGTGTGCGGAATGGGGAAACGGTGCCGCTGAAGCAGGCACGTGGTTTGGGCACCGATGTGGCCATCATTAGCAGCATGGTCTTTGTTGCCCAATTGATTGTTGCCTTGTGTATTGGTCCACTTGTCGACTGGATGCAGACGACGTGTGCCATTTTGTATGCGTCGACATTTCTATCCTTTGCGGCGGCCATTGTTGCCATGTTTGTGCTTTATGTCTAGGCAGGATATTAAATATAAAGTGTACTAGCTGTATTATCAGACGCTGTCCATCAATGTTCACATATTTTAAATAATATGATATTTATGATTTCCGTTCTCTTATCATTCACAGCATCTCTGTTTGACACACCTTAGGCACATATAAATATATACATCTATAAATATACAAACAAATGTGTAGTTTGTTAATTCAGCAATCTGTTGCATACTTTCAGGCATTGTTGTATATTTAAAAATAAATTTGAATTGCATACTTTTTGCCGGCGTATTTTAAAGCACGTTCGCAATCAATTTGCTGCATATTTATCGCTTAGTTATTTTAAGTTTTTATTGAAAACAAAGACAATACTTGCAAAAAAAAGTTTGTTTGACGAAGTTATAACAATGCGACATTGTATTTTGAATTGAAATGCAATATTAATCAAGCGACCAAACCATAACTAAAAATTTATCATCTTGAAAATCAGTTGCACTTATTTTGATGTTAACAAAAATCGAATGAATAGAAATATAATAGTGTGTTCTGGAAAAAAACATTGCTGACTATCTTATTCGAGCTTAAATTGAATTAATATTTAATGGCCAACCTTCGCATGAACTTAACTCTGTTATCGTATCAATATAAAAAAAACAACAAATGCAAGCTTGCATTATGAAGAGTTTTTTCCACTCACATTAAGAGATTTTTGTTCAGCAATAAAGCGTTGGCCAAGAACGGATATTAATTTTTACGCTCGTGCATGGCATTTGAATATAACTTTTAATTTCCTCGAGTGCAGCGTCGATACCCTTTGCGATAAAAAGCCAAGAAAGGGGGTATTATTTACAATTATATATAAATATAATTTTGATAGATATACCCTCATATGCTAGAAGCAACCACAATTTTCGTGTGCTCACAACAAATCACTGTCCTAGGCAAACATTTGAATTCCACAGGGCATCTGCCAAATTGAACACTTTCGACTTGGAAACCTTATTGGATACGAAGTGTTGTCAATTTCCTCTACAGATGCCCCGTTTTGCCCATCCAGTTGACAGTCTTGTAAGCCAGTGCGTTGCAGAGACACATTTCCGTCTTCACTTGAGTGATAAATTGCACTTAATTCTTTTGAAAGCAATATGCAAAACGCATATTTTAATTAAGATGCTTTATTTGATTCATTTTAAAACAAACACAACTGAGAATGAAATAGTTTTTCTACTCTGAATGATGGGGAAAAAATTGTGCACTGAAGTTGTTGGGCAGCTGGCCTCCATGATAGATAAAGTCATGGGTTCAGGATATCTTCCTAACAATATCCACTAGAGTATTCCGTATCTGGGTTAAACAGTAAAATCAAATTGATGCACGAAGACGAAAAGTTGAGCATAAAATTTAAAAATGCACTTGAAATGCAGTGCTATTAAGTGACATAAAATCCAGTTGCAACTTGTGTTGGCAACTCTCAAAAACTTTTAACGATAATCGTCGAAATCGTCTTCGAATTTGCAGAGAAAGCCATTCCGCACACAATGCGGCAAATGCGAGTTTTTTTTGCAGCTTCCGAATTGATACGTAAAGACAAAAACAAATTGAGTTTATCAGCGGCAACAAATCCAGAGTAGACCCATAATCATTCATCATCATATGAGACAACCGAATATATCCCTTGTGCCACAGCCAACCCCTAAAAATATTTGCATTTATCTTGAGCTCATTCGAAATGCGTGAAAGCGAAACACAACAAAATAAAAGGTGTGCGTGTGTGTAAGCCAAAAGCCAATGAGCAAAAGTCGTTGGCAAAAACATCAACAAAAGGTAAATTCATTTTAGATTCGATAAACAAAAAAACAAAAAAAAAAAAGAAAATAAGACAGAAAATGTGCAACAAACGTTTATCCTAGCTATAATCCCAAGCGCTGCTCAAAAACCCAATCTAAAGCCGACGAAAACCTCTGACGAGCAGCAATATCCATAAGTCGAAGACTCCCCAACTTGACGACCTTTGCAACTTCAACTGATGCCGATTTGAGTGCAGCTTCCGGCGAGTTGCTTTGCTTCTTGTCAAAGTCAAAGTATGCATTAGCATTGTTTACTTGCCGGCAGGAAAGGGGCTGTGGCAACAAAAATAAAGCAATGAGAGAAACTGACAATTGTGCAGGATATTATGAGACTGGCTTTTACGCTTAACTGTTGCCTCTGTTGCCCTCTCTCTCTCTCGCTCTCTCTCTCTCCCTCTCTCTCTATCTCTCTCTCTGTCGCTCTCTGTCTTTCACTTACTATCCTGTTGCCGGCATTTTACGAGTATTGACACTGCAGTATTCAAGTGGAATATACGAGAGTACGACCATAAAATGGTTGCCAAAATGATTTTGGATACTTGATACATCCTATTTGTTTTTCAGCTTGTTGGGATTTACGCTTTCATTGCAGCTCCTTAAATTGAAAGTTAAACTTTTAGTAGATTCGTAAATGTAAGAACTTCATGTCTCCAAGTTGAAAGAAAAACGTTTTCATTATTAAGTATCAAATTTGGCAAACTAATTGCATTTGCCAGTCATGATTTTTGTATTATCAAATAAGAGAATAACAGAATGCACTAAAACAAAACATAGTAATTTTGGTTTGTATTGAATTTGGTGGGGGAACCTGTCTGAAAAATGAAAGACAGACCAGTTTATGGGCTGAGCCCGCAGTCCACAAACTTGACACCTCTGTCAGTCCTAATTTATATGCAAATTGTTTTGGTATAATTTTTCACCAGCTACGCTTAACTTTTAACTCTTTTAGCTCTTTTTATACTTGTTTCCACTTATTCATTTTTTTGTTTTTTGTTTTCTGGTAGTGCCGCAAGCATGCGCCATTTAATAAACACCCCACAAACAGCAGTCAAAGCAGATGCGGATGCGGATGCGGAAAGTAACATAAATGTGCGCGCCACCAAGTTTTCTTCTTAGTTTTTTTGCAACCCCCGCAGCAGCAGCAGCAGCAGCAGTAGCAGCAGCAGCAGTAGCAGCAGCAGCAGTAGCAGCAGCAGCAGTAGCAGTAAGACTGAAGTCATGTCTGACAGGACGACATGTGCAATATAGGGAAATAATATGCAAATGCAATTATAAGCAACTCCCAACGATATATAAGGAAGACATCAAACTCGAATTGACAACAAGTGAGGCGACAGCGCAGACCGCAACATTTGCCAATTGTTATACTCTAGCTGAGGGTCTACTTATAGTGCCACAAAACGTGCTCAAAGACAACTCCTTTAAGTCATGTGCATATATCTATATACATATATAGAAATTGGCAAATTTGTATCGATAAGCAAGCTTTTTAATCACTCTGTCTCTAATCATAAATTTAACTATTAAGTAATTTGAGCAGCATCTTTATTTTGATGTTTACACTGCAAATGACCGCTAATCAATACAGTTTGTCAATCCAAGTTATCATGTCTGGGCAAGGGTATTAAATATTCATTAACACGTCACAACTATTTCATCTCGTTTTTCATCTCAGCTTAACTTAATTTTCATAACATTAAATAAGCGCACTCATTCCAGCTCAAGATACACATTGTAATATTGTTTACTCGAATTTAAAAGCCATACACCACAAATACATGCATAATAATGGAACCACCTATGGAACAACATGAGAAATACTTGAAGATAAAAACTGCTGGTCGAGGCTAATCAGCGCAACTTATATGAGCCATAAATTAGAAGGCGACAGAACGACATCCGTTAAACATTTGCCGCCTCCCTGCAGGCCGTGTTATGTGCAAGTTTTTGTGTGTCCGGACGTGGCTGGCTGTCTGGCTGTCTGACTGACTGCCTGACTGGCTATCCAGGCTCTGTTAGTCTGGGCTGATGCATGAAATGTAATAAATTTCGTTATCTATGCATTATTTATGCCGTAATTTGGTATTTTAGCCCAAAAACAGAAAAATGAAAAGCGTCGAGAGTCGAGAGTCGAGCGTCGAGTCCGGGTAGCCAGAAAAGCCTTCAGCCTTCAACGAGAATGGCGTCGGGTCAACATTACACATTTTCAGTAAAATTCTCTATCTCTTTCTCTTTCTCTCCCTCTCCCTCTCTTTCGCTGTCTCTTTCTCGCAGTGTGTGAAAGGCGCATAAATTACAGTTACAACATTCCGTATTTGGTATTTTTGCAAAAACGCATATATATGTATGTTCATTATTATATGTAAGTTTTAAATGAAATGTTGCCAAATAGAAGCGGCCGAAATTTGTCCATCTCTTTGTGGCCAAGTCTTTGGTAAATTGGCCCACAAACCTAAGCAATAAAGACAACACTTCGGTCAATTGGCTGGCACAAGCAAACATCGATTCAAATTCAGACAATTCAGCGAATTCAGCGAATTCAGCATTTACATATTTGTGTATATTAGGCATTTCAGTTTATTGATATATTGGTTAATCGTGGCTAACTTTAATTACCTTGAGCTCATTGATAATAGATTAAAGCCGATTAAAGAGCAGCCGTCTCCCTTTGTACCATAACCAAAAAGAAGCTAATATCGGTGGTTCTTAACAATATTAAAAAAGTAACAATTTATTGGTTATTTGCATTGCCTGCTTCCAAAGCCTTTAAAAATAGATTAAATTCATTCAATCGATAATCGCCAATATAGTAAAAACATTTCAAGCTAAAGTCATCATATTTGGTTAGCATTTTGTTTTGATATATTTCAAGGAATGACATAACTTTTCGGATCACAGCCAAAAATCGAACTGCTATGTCTTCACGTATCCTAAGTTATATTAACTCCAGTAAAATTTAAATATTTGTTTTAATTTACTTTAATTATTTTCTTTTCACTTTTTATATATATTTCCCTAAAATTGATATTGCTATTATTCCTCATAATTTGACAGCTATAATTTCCAAGCTTGAAGGCTATATTACAAAGAACCTCCTCCTCTCATTGATGAAATTACTCTTCACTTTCACCATCCAATAATTAAAAGCACAAGTATTTCAATAAAGCATTTATTCTGTAATATATTATTTAACATCGCTTCTTAGGCTGGAGGGGCGACGGGCAAATGAGCACCCTGGGGCTGGAAACCGTTCTCATCGGCAATATAGGTGACGGTGTAGGTCTGACCATCATCACCAACGTATGAGAAAGATCCCTTGACGGCAATGGACTCACGATCGGTTCCCTCGTTCTCCAGGTGACCTTCCTCCTGTGCCTTAATACCGTCAGATGTCTCGTAGCTGTGGCAAAATATGGCAAGGATAAGCAACTGCTTCTTAATCTCCTGGTGATGATCATGACTTACTTATATTTGTAGCTTTCTGGTCCAACATCAGAGTCGGAACGCACAATCTCTGCATCGCCAGTGGGTGCTGCCAGGGCAACGGCGAAGAGGGCAACGAAGACGATCAGGAATTTCATGATGAGTTGTTGTGTAGCGCGTTTGAGGTATCAAAGGTAACTATGCTGTCTTCGGTTGCTTGGCGTCGTATTTATACTCATCAGCTTTAAGAATTCGTATGCGGTTGAAACTAGTTTATGAATGGCAAAATGTTGAAATGATGATGATATGATAAAACTATAACAAGTTTTTTTAAGTTTTATGTTAGCGTGTTTTAAAAACGTCACAAGGCGAGACCTGCAGACAAATGAATCCAAGTTTAGCAAACCATTTACATATTTGAGTTTATTTTGTTTTTGATTTTATTGATTTGTACGGATTATTTAGATTACTAATTAATTAATTTCCTTGGGTTTATTAATAGTAGATTACGCCCAAGCATGCTTCACAGTTTCAGTTCGAAGGCGAAGCTCAGATCGCATTATTGTATTAGCATTCTTAGCAGCTAGCATATTAAACGCATTCTTAAAATGTTTTCGAGATACCCTTAAAAAAAAACACACGACACTTTTAAGGATGTAAAGATTACATAATTTGTCATCCAACAATTACAAATCCGATATAAACTTAAAACATTTTGCCTTTTGTATAATCGCTAAAATGCATTTACAAATATAGCCGAAGAATCAACTAGATAACTAAATTCTGATGGTTTTCCAATTAAACTGCGAAATAGGCTTAACAATTATGGCTAACAATTATATTCGAGTTAGAGCCATCATTTTTATATCAAGTGTTAAATTCTTATTCAAGTGCCAAAATCCTTATACTCATAAGTTGATTAAATCTCCAAATGGCGGGATTGACGAGGAAATTAATGCAATCTCATATTCTATTCACTCTCTAGCCAATTAGCAGTTATGCGAAGATCTTAAAACATGTTTTTGTCCACATCCCCCCCACCACCCACCTCCCTGCCCATTCCTTCAACCCCTCCCCGCCCATACCGTATACGCCCTTGCGCATATATTAATATAGATATGTGAACGAACACACTGTCGCTTTCAGCATAGAGACAATCGAGCAGAAAAAAACACACATCTTAGATAAGCAGATGCGCCTAATCTCTTACTAATAACGCCGGTTGGCAACGCGCACACGCTGCCCGGTCTTGACCAGACTCAAGACCAGGCCCAGATCTAGACTGCTCAAGGTTATGGCTATGCCAATAGCTGTTTGACTGGTCTGCGGCATCTTCGTCAAACACATTTTTCAAGTTTGTCTTTTCAATTTCATGTTTATCGATTTAATTCGAATTTTGCACCAACCGAAAATTAGTTCAACCATTAACTTAAATCTAATTTCCATAAAATTAAAAAAATATTTGGTTTTTTTTTTTCTTCATCTAAGCTAATTATTTATTAATGCACAGAATAAATAAGTTATTACTTAGCATATCTGAGAAACAATAAATATAATAGCAATAAATAAAAAGTTAAATTCTCTGATTGAGGTCCAAGTGCAACAACAACAATGGCAATAAAACAATATCGAGTTAGCAAGCATTTTATATATTTATTTATTTATTTTTTGATCCGAAAAATTGTATGAACATTTTTTTGGAAATATGCTGCACTCTGAATTGTCTGGCTAGACATTTTAAATAAATGCGTATCCTTGAGCAGGCGGCGGGTGTTGATGCCTAGAAGCTACTTCAATAAACATAAGCAACATAAACAACATTTTCCTCCATTGTAAATGTGAGCTAATTAATAACTTTAGCAAACAACAAGAAGAAGTACAAATTGCCAGTCAACTATGTGAAAACATTCATCGCATCATCATTAATGAATTTTGAATTTAATTAAAAATAAATAATCTGTGCGAACAACCTTTTGTTTGAAAGATACTCAATTGAAGAGTTATTTGCTTCCCACAAACCATGATCGAAAACTCAATAATTTTGGATAAACTTTTTTATTTCAAATTTAATATAGCTTTTTAGGCTACGGCGGGCAAATGAGCGCCCTGGGGCTGGAAACCGTTCTCATCGGCAACATAGTTGACGGTGTAGGTCTGACCATCATCACCAACGTATGAGAAAGATCCCTTGACGGCAAGGGACTCATGATCGGATCCCACGTTGTTCAGTTGACCAGCCGCCTGTGCGTTAGTACCGTCAGATGTCTCGTAGCTGTGGCAAAATATGGCAAGGATAAGCAACTGCTTCTTAATCTCCTGGTGATGATCATGACTTACTTATATATGAAGCTTTCTGGTCCAACATCAGAGTCGGAACGCAAAATCTCTGCATCGCCAGTGGGTGCTGCCAGGGCAACGGCGAAGAGGGCAACGAAGACGATCAGGAATTTCATGATGAGTTGTTGTGTAGCGCGTTTGAGGTATCAAAGGTAACTATGCTGTCTGCAGCAGCAGGGCCTCGTATTTATATTAAAAATGTGATGCGCATTTGCATTTCGCGCTGGTTTTTGCTTCCGAATCAAATAGTGGGCGCTTTCAAGGTCAACGATGCTGATGAAAAAGAAGCCCGTGCTTTGCATGTAAATAACATGTTTGAGGCGTATAATGTCAACTTTGAAATCATTGGAAAACAACAAGACCAAAACTAGTTTACTGATTAAGTTGACAAAAGAAAACTAACAAAAATCGAAACATGCATATGTATTAGCAAAGTAAAACAAGTATTAAAAATAGACTACGGGCATAAATTTAAATTCGGTTAATTTTTTATTCAGCTATATTTTTGGAATTAGAATGTGTGCTATGTGCACCCAAGCGACAGACATAAATCGTTGAATACCCATCAAGGAGATATTCAGTCACATTAAATAGAGCACAATATCCAGAAAAATAATAATAAAAAAAAGTGAAGCCAGGCAAAACCCAGTGTTCAATTATTTAATTTGTCTGCAAAATAATTACGAATAAAATAAAAGCTTGTGTATTATTTGTGATATGGTTTTTGATTGTCGAATATATACATATATATTATATATATATTAATATAGTTTGGGGTGCATAGTATGCAAGTGCAGTTGGTCGCATTTGATTCGGGTTTTTTTTAAAGTTTTTATTTTTAATTTGTCGTAGTCCGAGAATTTTTCAAAATGCACTTAACTCACTTTGTCATAGTCCGTAAATTTCAAATGTCATTTCGACTTTCAACTGTCGAGTAGCGCACAACCTTGTGGCTTTCAACTGACATGCCACACACATCCTGCAACCGAGACAGAGACGGAGACAAAGATAGCAGCAGCAAGTGCGAGTGAAGGGGTGCCAGTTGCAGTTTACTTTGAGTTGCAGCTGCCCTTAAGCCACATATGTTAAGAAACATATTCCAAGTATATACACACACACGTGTGTGAATAAATCCATTATATAAGAGGGAAAAACTGCTCAAATTAAAACTGAAATGAGCCTTTTGAAAATGAAAACCTTTCGAATTGGAAAATAGTATTAGAAAAAATTTAAATTTAAATTATTAAATTTATATTTATATGTAAGGCATTTGTTGATATTTCATATTTTTATGTATTATGTTCTGTGTGCCAATTTTAAGCTGCTGTGTAGCATTCAATTTGTCGTGTGGCAACCTGCTCTCACCTTGCAACTAAAACCGACCGCACGCCATAAGAAATAAATTATTTCTTATCAAACCGAGCGAACTGGTTACAGAAAAGTTTCAATTTTTTTTGGTTTATTTTTGTCTGGTAGACACACAAAACTGCAACGTTTTCTATCTGCAATTTCTTTTTTTGTCACTCGATAATTTGTTGAAGTCCAGCGTCCGAGCCGTAAATTGTCTTTGGCAGCCCAACAGTCTGTCTGGACCTTTTCACAGGGATTCGATTCGAGTCGATTCGAGACGATTCGAGTCGAGTCGAGTAGATATCGCTTTGGGCCAGTACCTCGACGCGACTGTGGCAAAACTTTGGCCCAAGACACGCTGGGCGCGACAGCCAAATCAACAAGCAATTGTTGCTGGTAAGACACGATGCTGCCCCCTTACCCCCTCCCCTTCCCCCTCGCATACCCATTCTGCGAGCAGTGTCGATAAAGATTACAGCGCAGCAGGGAGGCAAAAAGTTTTTAATTTTATAAAAACAAACGACGAAGCATTTGAACTCCGCCACAGACCAGAGTCCAGTTGAAGACAAAATAATGGACGACAGAGTGAAGTAAAAATGAGTGGATAAAATCAAAAGTATGTTTGATGAACACGTTTATTGTACAGATAGTTGTCTGTGCGATGCACAACCACAGATTAAACAACAAAAAAATAAATAAAAAATACAATTTAAAAGATAAGATAGAAGAAAAACGAAATAATAATCAAGAACCCATAGGACTGTTGAGACTAGGATAAAAAGCTTTTTTTTCCTTGTCTTATTGTTATACGTATAACATTTTTACATTAAATTACTGTTAAATTGCTTTACTGCCAAAGCGTCTGAATAACATTTTCTTAGAAGCTTTTAAATGTCAATAAAAGAATGTCTACCAAAAGCTGTATTTACTGTTATATAACTGTTATTGAATTTGTTAGTAGATAACACGGCTTATCAAGACAGCTTTGCAAATGTCCCAAACTTTTTTGATAAGTTAACTTATATATGTAGGTAATAATGTAAAAAGTTGGGCCGATTCCTAGTATTTATCAAACAGTAGTTGAATTCCCAAACTCTTAAGCTCTTCTCAATGTTTCAGAGCTTTTGCGCTCAGATTCCATTGAAAGCTTTGCTGAAAAGCTTATGACATTTTTAAAATGTGGGATATTTTTATACGAAAGCTTTAAAAATATCCCTTTTGCTTACCGCCTGGCAATTCTGAAGTGCATATGAGACCTGGTCGGGTCGGGTTTTTGCCACTAATTGAAATTCTTTATTTATCAAGTTGCCATCGATGCCGCCGTCGATGGCAGAGGATGTCCACCTGTCCGCCTGTCTGTCTGTCTGTCTGTCAGTTACTGTCTGTTTATAGAGCAACAACTCCCACAACTATTACTAACAACAGTTCGCTTTCAGAGCAGGCCCCCGCATCTCGTTGTTCTGAATCACTTTTCATTTATTTGCTGCTGGCTGAATGAGGTGGGAGGCAGTGGAAGAGTGGTTCGCATTCCCATTTCCTCTCAGCATATGACGCGCAACGAAACAAAAGAAAAATTCTAATGAAATTCGAAACTGCAACAGCGACAACATCAATAACAACAACAACAGCTGCAAATGGGTTTGGGGCTGGCGTGGCGCTTAGAAAATATCATCTCAAATGTAAATAAAAATAAATAAAAAAAAAATAGAAATCGCCGTCAGCAGGTCGACTTCTTCAAATACAACCTTGATTTTACCAAACACGAACAGTATTCGAGATATGGTATAATCGAGGGTTTTTCTCTAGTATTTTCCGCTCACAATGTGAGAAAATGTCATAAAATATGCGAGATGCGAATGGGTTTGAGTTTTGTGTGGCTTACATCATTATAAACATCAAATGCAAAAAATCATGAAATTCAAATGCTGCGTCAAATGAAAAATGGCGTTTGCTTCCAGCTGGGTGATTGTATGCATGTGCGTGTGTGTGTGTGTGTGCGTGTTTGTGTGTGTATGTGTGAGTGTGTGTCAACTGTCAACCTTTGTCAGTCGATTTATTTGTGAAATGCTAATCCTATAAGAGAAACTCTGATTCGTTCGCGTCGTTTAATCAGTGCGATTCACAAACTGCAGACAAGAACCGGAAACTTCTGTGTAGTACAACTGCAAAATTCCATTTCCGTAACTAGACGGCATATATTTGTGTATTTGTATGTGTGTGTGTGTGTGTGTGTGTGTGTGTGTGTGTGCTTGTCAAAAAGTATATAAAACATACAATACTGGTTACAATAATGACCTGTGACCGCTTCGCAGATTCACGAAAAAAGGAAAGTGAGTTTTGAGTCCTATTCCAAAAACGTAACAAAAATATTCAATATCAAAATTTGGAATTCTAATAACGAATTAAGTTACACAAACTTAGATAAAGAATGGGTTTTTTTTATTTAATTTTCACTTATTATTCGAATATTTCTATTCTAAAATAAACTCGCTATAAGAATTCATATTTATTTTCAGATATCTGCCTGTACATACGTACTTAAATCAAGGATTTTTTTCTTGATTTCGATTGGGTTTTACACATATTGTTTGTTTAAATCTTTCGAGAATGTTAAGAGTTCTCCATAACTGTTGCTAGTCTATTTCAATAGGCATCAGACATATTTGTTTGGCTAATGGGGATCCTTTCACCTCGAATATATTCACACATGCGCAGCTCTTAACGCTCCGCGCTCTGAACTCACTTCTAGCTGCCTCAGGCATTTCGGGCATGACAATAATAATAAGGACAACCACATTATTATTTTCGTTCGCGACTGCAAATAGCCAATTACTGCAGGAAACCATTAGCGGCGCTATCCGTGTCGTCAATCTAAGTACTTCCGGACAGGCTAGAGACGCCCAGGCGAGTCGAGTGCAAGCAATGCCCTCTCGCAGCTGTGGCGAGGAAGGCATTCACACAAAATTATCTCTCATTTGTATTTGTACATAGACAATAGACAGTCTCCGCTAATCAATGCCAAAGTTAAATAATTAAAAACACGTACGAGTTGCATACTCGCAAATACTAAACTAACAGTTACCCTGTAGCCATGTAACTATCATTAATCATTAAGTAATCGTTTCTATTATTACTTTGTCAAAATTACAATAGTTTTTTATAGTTTTTTATGCAGTTCAATTTGAAAATGTGATTCCAGATCGAAACTCATCTAAGATTGTTTGCTAAGAAATCGTAAATTTCCAATACTATAACTTCGTCAAAACTGTAGATTACAACTACATTTAAATTGTGAAAATCTGCATAATGAAATGAATTCAAATTAATAACTTAGTTAAATTTTAACCGATTTTGATCATGGCTTGCAGCTAGATCGAGTTTTTGATTATATGTTGCCATAACTTTGTCAAAACTGAAACGATTTTCAAAAACAATACCGATTCAACATATATTTCATATTCATAATTGAGCATGCAATTTTTTTAAAGTACATTAAATATTTAATGATAATCAGAATGCAACTTTGATTTATGTTGCTCGTTTAAACTGCAATTGCATATGCCTGTCATAAATTGGACAGGGTATACAAAGTACATACATATATAAGTAGACAAACTAATATCCACATCGGTTGTAGTAGTGGTAGTAGTAGTGGTAGTGGTGTGCAGTGTGTGCACAACATGTAGCATACTTGTGAGAGCAACAGCAGCAGCAGGAGCAGCTAATGGTGGAGGCTGAGACTGAGTCAGAGCCTCATCATTCGCTCGTTTTATACACACATACACATCACATATACATATACATATATATATATATATATATATATATATATATATATATAGTTGACTCTGCTCGCTGCTCAGGTGTGGCATCCCGGTTCCCGGCTTGGTAACTGTACTCGGTAACTGGGTCCATTATATGGCGACACCCCTTTTCAGGCATACTAAACAGCAGCAGCAGCAGCATCATCATTAACACTCCAACACCAGCAACAACTACGAGCTTTACACCTTTGTTGTTGTTATTGTTGTAGTTGTTGTGTGCGCGGCATAAATTAATAAAAATTTCATGTGCCAAATAATTACAATTAACATGAGTTCTTAATTAAGAGCTGATGCTGTTGCTACTGTTGTTGTTGTGGTTGCTAGTGCCAGCTGTTGTTGTTGTTGTTGCTATTGCTGTCGTCCTTGTTGCTGTTAATAGGCTCGTTCATTTGCCATCTTCGTCCCTGTTGCTCTGTCGCTGCCTCTGCTCCTGTTTTACCTTTAATGCAATACAACACACTCGGCTGCGCTCGGTGCGGTTCGTTAGGTCCCCTCGGCAATGGGCCCTACCACAACCACCCGCACCACCACCACCACCAGCCCTTCGCCCTTGCCTTGTTCACTGACTGCCTGCTTAATTTTCTGCCTGCCAGCGATTTTTTTGCTTTTTTTTTTGTTGTTCTCCATTTGAAGCAATTGAAGTGTCGATATTTTATGTGTTGTTCGTTCGCTTAATTAAAAATGCCAAAGGTTAACGCATGAGACTCCCCTGTCTGTGTCCTCCCACACTTATCCCCCTCTCCCTTTTGCCACCCCCTCACGCCGCCCACTTCCGCTTATGAATTTAATTTATTTGGAGCACATAACTTTTGAAGCATTGCTTATGTTTTTGTGGCTTTGCGTTAGCTTTTTGTTGCAGTTTTAAGCCGCTTAGGGTGAAAGTTTAATCAAAGCTTCAGAAAAAAATAAAAACTGCGGCACACTGACGCAAATTATGCACTGTTATGAATTACCGTAAATATAAATATATAAAAATAAATAATAAAAAAATGTAAATAAAAATATTAAACTAACTAAAAAATATAAACTCTTGATTTAAGTTTCGAACTATTTCAGTTTATTTTGTTATGAATTAAGTTTGTCGTCTTTATATTTCTAGTTTTTAATTTTGAGCTCAACATTTTTAGGATTTTTAAGATCGAGATTCGCTAATTTACTTTATGTAATAAATATATAAATAAATTTTTTTAATTTTTTTGCCAGATTGTGAAACAATTGCCACAGTGTTGCGATATTATTTGCGTTTACGTTTAGTTGAATTTTAGGGAAACTTTGACACTGGTTTATTAATAGCTGCTGGACGTTGAGTTATGCAGCTTGTGCGTTTTGCATGCCAAACCATGCCATTTTGGATTTTTAGCTGCCTGCTGTTGCAGTTGGGCAAAATAAGTTTTGTTAACTGAAGCACAGTTCGTGCAGCAGCGTTATGAAGCCGGAACTTACTATACTTCATTGTTCAGGGCTGTTGCAAACTGATGTGGTATTTGAAAGTGGTTCGGGGAGCTGGTTAGAGTGAGGGGTGGCTTACATATTGTTTGACGTGCTTTGCGAAACTTCTTAATAAAGGGGATATTATGAAGTGCTTAAAGCAGTTAGTATTATGCAGTAGCAAATGGAGTTGTGGCTAGCAGATATATTGATAGATCAGAGAGATAAGATTCAAAACTTAAACCTTAAGCGAATGTATAAATGTATATTGGTAAACAAGCAGGATATAATGCAGGATAACTACACAGCCTCAAGCATATAGCGTGAGTTAGTCATAAAGCTGTCCAATGCTTGGACGCTGATGATGATGACGAAAGATCAGACAACCATCCACACCTAGACGAGTGAATGACAGCAACAGCAGCAGCTGCAAGGAAATAAAAGTGTCCAACTGGTGTGAGGATACTTGTCTCGCGAGTAAAGTGAAGTGAGGCAAAAAGCCAAGCAGACAAACAGGCAAAGGACACGGATGGGATAGAACAGGACACGCGGTCAGGACGG